>CM042021.1:57947500-59197500 GCA_023525975.1 Smallanthus sonchifolius
GATGGGTTTATTCTGTCTTCAAAAGGGAATTCATCATGAATTCAGTGTGCCATATGTACCTCAAGAAAATGGTGTTACTGAACGAAAGAACAGGACTTTAGTTGAAATGGCACGTACGATGTGTAACATTTCTGATTTTTTTTAGTATTCATATTTCAAATTCAATGTAATGCAATTTCAAACTCAATACTCGTGCAATGTCTCATTATTTTCTCGCCGTAAATTAAATACAATGATTCTATACAAATTCGCAAGTTTTACTCGATTATATACATTTAAACACTATACAAGAAACGATTTTATTCAAACTCATCGAACCTGAAAAGCCAAGGACTAAAGTTGAAAAATGTCAAGAAACCCTAGTCTAGCACGGTTGTGCTTCGTCCTAGCACGGTCGCGCGACCTGCTTTGGAACGATCGCGCCCGGTGCCTAGGCACGGTCATGCCATATTTAGGCACGGTCGCGCCTGTGAAACAGCTGAAACGTAACTGCAATTTTAATCGTCCGATTGTTCGAATCCATAACCGTTTTACGTTATACTTTCAAAATAATACTACCAATCATTTCTTTTTCGACCAAATAACCAAAATTCATTCAACTCAAAGGATTATCTCTCAAATATTTCCAAGGAAACTCTCTCAAGCAATTCGATCCAAGTTCTCTCAAATCCAGCATCATCGTCACGCCATCCGATCTCTCCTGAAGCTACGGAACCGTTGAAACAGTCGGGATCACATCAGAAGACGCTGGGGCCCAATCCCGCCGTCACCGGAACTCCCTCTCTATCGTTCTCTATCGATTCGCTTCTATTCAGGTTAATTGAATCCTCTAATTTATTCATTCCAGTATCTGAATCAAAAGCCTTTTATTAAATTGGGTTTTCAATTCGTAAATCTGTCTAAACAAGAAACCATGTTTTAATAAAAATAATTTAATCGAATCCATACTTAAGCACGATTTCCATACAATTAAATTATATGAAAAGACTCGTAATAACCCATTAAACAAAAGCCCTAACAATTCCAGCGTTTAAAACACAAGAATTTGTCAATTCGTGTCTGATTTGGAAGAGACACGGTCGCGCTAATCATCCAGCGCGGCCGTGCCTCATGTAGCGCGGTCGTGTTGAATAGCGTCGCGGTCGTGTCCTCCTGTCGAGACCTAGTCATGCCCTTCGGGCTAGTCTCTGTTGTGTCTAGGAATCATAGACACGACCGTGCCGGGCCAAGGCACGGTCGTGCCTGTTAACTTGTCTAAATTGTGCTCCTGTTGATCAACCCGGTCGCGCCCCGACCAGCGCGGTCGCGCCCGTGGCTTGAGCACGATCGTGCCCTTCCGAGGCACGGTCGTGTGAGATTCAGAACTTTTAACAGAATTATAATTTTTATATTTTAATCAGTAAATGTTTCAGATTTTATAAAAATATGTTTTCTGTATTCAAAAATGAATTAAAAGTTTAATCTTGGCATAAATATAATTTATTTAAAAGTTTATGAAAAATTAAATTCATATTTACTATCTTACACTTAAATGATATTTTAAATAATTAAGTTACAAAATTTATAAATAAATATGATAATGATTATCTATTTAACTTACAATTTAAATCAAACTCATTTATTTATTTATACTTAATTACAATTAATATTTACATTATTTCATAAACTATAATTATATATTTATGCAATTATTCAATTCAAACCTAATCAAATTGTTTCAAAAATATTTTACTTCAAACTCTATATATTTTATTCAATACTTTTTAAATACAAATCAATAGTTTTATACACAAATTCAACTTTCATTTTAGACTTAAACTGTATGCATCTATTTGATTCAATACACATTACTCTTTAGGTTAAATTGTGCATTTCGAGGATCATATTTGCTATCTATAATCTTTGTTAGCAACACTTCCATACCACGTGAGTATTCACAACCCCTTTTTACTCTTTTACACTTTTGGGGTGGAACATGAACTCTATACACATTACACATTACACATTTACATTTACACAAACAACACAAGTGCAAAAAAAATCCTATTTACATACATGTGTGCAAAATTTGAGCTTTGTGCCCGAGTGCTAGGTGTGCTAACCTTTGTATGCTCTTATGTGCAATCATTAACTATACAAGCCGACGGTTTTCAATGATAGATCTATTGAGTCTGACAAACCCACCCATGGTGCGCGGTGATTGAAACCGACAACACAATTTTTGAATGCTAGTTACAAGGTTTGGTTGTACATGGTTACACAATAGCTGCTCACCATAAATGCCTTATTTTATCATGTTTTGTAAAGGATTTGTTTTCAACTATATGCTATCTATATACAAATTTGTTATTCTCACCAACTTTTTAGTTGACTTTATTTTATTCATGTTTCATGCCCTAATATGTGAGAATGATTCAAGACGTACTCAATATAGGATTTGGAATTAGCAATTTAAATCAAGAATGTTATGAGTTGTTTTATGTTTCTTGTTTGAATTTGGTTTGTACTTGGATTATTTGTAATGGAAATTTAACTATAATATATTTCAATTTAGTCAACCATGTGCTATGAACAGTCTTACATGTCCCGCCCCGATGATTCCGCCATCGGTCGGGGTGTGACAGATTGGTATCAGACCCTTGGTTATAGGGAATTAGGTTATTAGACACCTTGACCTAGACTATAACTTTAGGACACCCACTTATACTATGCTTCATGATTTTCGTGCTATGTGTTACATGCTAGATGTTATATGTTATATGCTACATGTTTAGTATGATTACTTATTGCATTATGATGACTTATGTGTTTTAAATCCATGACTTATTAGGATATTCTTAATAATTAAATAAATAATATTCTTTTGCTATATTCTAAAACTTCATAATATTTCTATTTTCTTTTCTATCTTTATCCTTTCTAAGCATGTGGAAAATTCTTGAAGCAAAAAAATCTTTAAAAATTTTTATTTTCTTCGTTAAGGTTTTTAAACTTGTTAAATTATTTGAGGACACGTGCAATCTGGAAGAGTGGCACCTGTATTTTGGGTTTTCTGTCTTGGAAAGCATTTCGCATAAATCCCAATCAACCGAGGGACTCGTATGCTTTTCTGGGAATTCCCGAGATGAGTGTTTACTTATAGGCTAAAGCATGTCTCCTTGAAAATTTTATGAGTTTAAATTAACCTTAATGTGCCATAGTATTCAAGTGATTTTATCACTTTTGAGTACAATCCAAACTATAAATATCTATTTTTATTTGGTTATCTCATTCTATTAAATCCTAGCAATTCTCATCAGTTCTTACAATCTTTTCTTGTCTTGTGAAAATCTGTAGAATGCCTCCTCGTCGTGCTCCCGCAACCAACGCCAACTCCGACATTGCTGCTATTCTTACCCAATTGGTGACACAACTCATCCAAGCCAATGGTGCCACCAATGGCAATGGTGGAAATGGAAGCAATAGTGGTAATAATGGTGGAAATGGTGGTAACAATCCACCTCAATGCACCTTCAAACACTTCAATTCGTGCAATCCCCTCAAGTTTTATGGAACCGAAGGAGCTACTGGACTCCTTCAATGGTTTGAAAGCATTGAGAATACCTTTCTCAATAGTGATTGTCCCGACAACCTCCGTGTTCGTCATGTTACAAGTGTCCTACAAAAACGGGCACTTACTTGGTGGAATGGGGAGAAACGAAATAGGGGTGTTGTTGTAGCAATGGCCTTACCTTGGGATGAGGTCAAAAGGCTTATGACCGAGGAGTTCTGTCCTAGAAATGAAGTGAAAAAGTTAGAAGCTGAATTTTGGGATCTTGCCCAAGATAGTGGGGAAAGCTTAGCATATACAACTCGGTTCCATG
Organism: Smallanthus sonchifolius; assembly: GCA_023525975.1. NCBI lineage: Eukaryota > Viridiplantae > Streptophyta > Magnoliopsida > Asterales > Asteraceae > Smallanthus > Smallanthus sonchifolius. The sequence continues at coordinate 57,951,364 of CM042021.1, forward strand.
AGTTGAGTCTTCTTGTGCCCCACATGGTCACTCCTTTGTCCCGTTGTATTGAAAAGTATATTGGTGGGCTACCAAGACAAATCCAAGATACTATCTTAGGTAGAAATCCTGCTACTCTAGAGGATGCTATTCGTCTATCTGCTACCTTAACTGATAATCATGTGAAAGCTGGAACTCTTACCAAAAAGGGTTCTAGGAAAGTTTCTGAAACCGTAACCCCTCCTACCCACAACAAAGAAGCCACAACTGAACCCTCTCGTAATAACAAAAAGAGGAAAGTTAGAAATTTTGCTGTGGTTACTCCTGCTGTTCCTGTTAATCAAGTTACACCCGTAGTTCAAGCACCGGTCAAAAAGCCATACGTTGGGATCTACCCCCTTTGTGCCACCTGCAACTACCATCATCCCCAAAACATCCCATGTCGCATTTGTACTTATTGTGGGAGATATGGTCATATGGTTAGTGTTTGTAGGACCAAAGCTCTTACGGGCCAAGTCAACCCTCCAAACCGAACCGTACCTCAAGTGGCTAACCAAGGTGCTCCCGCCATTGCTAATGGGCATGCTTGCTATGAGTGTGGTGACCCGAACCATTTTCGTGATCAATGTCCAAGACTTGCAAGTGCTAGACAAGGTGGAGCTCGTGGGCGTGCGTTCAACATAAACGCCAACGAAGCTCAAGCCAACAACGACGTGGTTAATGGTACGTTCCTTGTTAATAGTCAATATGCCTCCATTTTGTTCGATACCGGTGCCGATAAAAGTTTTGTGTCACTTAATTTTGAGCCTTTACTTGCAAAGACGCGATCCCAATTAGAGAAAACCTTCACCGTTGAAATAGCAAATGGTGACTCCCTTACAATTGAGTCTATTATCTATGACTACTCCTTAGAACTTAATGATTATACATTCCCAATCAACCTTGTTCCAATGCCACTAGGAAGCTTTGATATTATCGTAGGTATGGATTGGCTATCAAATCATCATGCCGAAGTCATTTGCTTTGAAAAATGTATCCGAATTCCACTACCATCGGGATAAACCTTAAGGGTTTTTGGTGAAAAGCCTTGCAAGGGACTTAAGTTGATGTTGTGTACTACCGCTCAAAAGTACTTACGAAAGAAGTACATTGCTTTCTTAGCTCATATTGTTCAAAAGGATGTCAAGGAGAAGAGCATCCAAGACATTCCGATCATTCGGAATTTCCCCGAAGTTTTTCCTAAGGATTTATCCGGTCTTCCTCCCGTTCGTCAAGTAGAGTTCCGTATTGATCTTGTGCCCGGAGCTAACCCCGTTGCTAGAGCTCCTTATCGTCTTGCACCTTCCGAAATGCAAGAGCTTGCAAGTCAACTTCAAGAACTCTCCGACAAAGGTTTCATTCGCCCGAGTCAATCACCGTGGGGTGCACCCGTCTTATTTGTGAAAAATAAGGATGGATCATTCCGTATGTTTATTGACTACCGCGAACTCAACAAGCTTACTATCAAGAACCGTTACCCTTTGCCTAGAATCGATGACCTCTTTGATCAACTTCAAGGTTCTACTTGTTTCTCAAAGATTGATCTTCGATCCGGTTATCATCAGCTCCGTGTTCAAGAAGATGACATTCCTAAGACTGCTTTTCGAACAAGGTATGGTCATTACGAGTTCATGGTTATGCCTTTCGGGTTAACCAATGCACCCGCAGTTTTCATGGATCTCATGAACCGTGTGTGCAAACCATACCTTGATAAATTCGTGATCGTTTTCATTGACGATATCTTAATCTATTCCAAGACTAAAGCCAACCATGAAGATCACCTTAGATTGGTTTTGGACCTTTTAAAGAAAGAATAACTATATGCCAAGTTCTCCAAGTGTGAATTTTGGTTAAAAGAAGTTCAATTTCTTGGTCACATCGTCAACGACAAGGGTATTCATGTTGATCCTGCTAAGATTGAAACGGTTAAGAATTGGAATGCCCCGAAGACTCCTATCGAAGTTCGTTCATTTCTTGGTCTTGCGGGTTATTATCGTCGTTTCATCTCAAACTTCTCAAAGATTGTTGTTCCTCTTACCGCTTTGACCCATAAGGGTAAAACTTATGAGTGGGGACCGAAACAAGAAGAAGTTTTCCAAACTCTTAAGCATAAGTTGTGCAATGCTCCCATTTTGACTCTCCCCGATGGAAATGATGATTTAGTTGTCTATTGTGATGCTTCTAACCAAGGTCTTGGTTGTGTCCTCATGCAACGAGGAAAAGTAATCGCTTATGCATCAAGACAACTCAAAATTCATGAAAAGAATTATACGACGCACGATCTCGAGTTGGGTGCGGTCGTATTCGCGTTAAAGATTTGGAGACATTACCTATATGGCACGAAATGTGTGGTGTTCACCGACCACAAAAGTCTTCAACATATTTTTAACCAAAAAGAACTCAATATGAGGCAACGACGTTGGGTCGAACTCCTTAACGACTACGACTGCGAGATTCGTTACCATCCCGGCAAAGCGAATGTTGTAGCCGATGCTTTGAGTCGAAAGGACCATGTTATGCTTCACTGTGCTCGTATTCAAACCGATATTCAAACCCATATCTTAGAAGCTCAACACATCTCAGTAACCGAGGGTAACATGTATGAAGAAATGTCGTGTGGTGTTGAACTTCTTCTTGAATCAAAGCCCAATGGCTTACTTTATTACTTGAACCGTATTTGGATTCCCGATCGCGACGACCTCCGTACTTTTCTCATGAACGAGGCTCATAAGACTCGTTATTCTATTCATCCTGGTGCGGATAAAATGTACCAAGATCTTCGCCAACTTTATTGGTGGCCCGGTATGAAGAAAGACATTGCTCTTTATGTGGCCAAATGCTTAACCTGTTCCAAAGTCAAAGCCGAACATCAACGTTCATCTGGTCTACTCGAACAACCAGAAATTCTCGTGTGGAAATGGGAGAATCTAGCTATGGATTTTATTACCAAGCTCCCTCACACCTCGAGTGGTTATGATAGTATTTGGGTGATCATTGATCGACTCACCAAATCTGCTCACTTCTTGCCTATTCGTGAAGACTTCAAAGTGGAGAAATTAGCCCGAATTTACATTGATGAAATTATGAGCCGTCATGGTGTTCCCTTGAACATAATATCCGATAGAGACGCTCGGTTCACTTCTCGATTTTGGCAATCTCTCCAAAAGGCTCTTGGTACTCGATTAGATTTGAGCACGGCTTACCATCCCCAAACTGATGGTCAAACCGAGCGAACAATCTAAACTCTTGAAGACATGCTTAGAGCTTGTGTAATCGATTTTGGTGGCAATTGGGATTCACATTTATCCCTTATTGAGTTTTCGTACAACAATAGCTACCACACAAGTATCAACATGGCTCCATTCGAAGCTCTCTATGGTCGCAAGTGTCGTTCTCCTATCTGTTGGAACGAGATTGGTGAAGCACAAATCACCGGTCCCCAGTTAATTCAAGAAACATCCGACAAGATCATTCAAATCCGTGACAATATTCGAGTAGCGAGGAGTCGGCAAAAGAGTTATGCCGACAAACGTCGAAAACCCTTGGAATTCCAAGTCGGTGACCTTGTTCTTCTAAAGGTGTCTCCGTGGAAGGGTGTGGTCCGTTTTGGAAAGAAAGGCAAGTTAGCACCTCGTTATGTTGGTCCATTCAAAATCCTTGAAAGGATTGGGAAAGTGGCTTACAAGCTCGAGTTACCTCCATCTCTTGGCAATGTGCATCCTACATTTCATGTATCTAATCTAAGGAAGTGTCTCGCCGATGAAAATCTCCATATACCGCTTGACGACGTGCGCATTGATGAAACGATGCACTTCGTTGAGAAGCCGGTGGAAATTATGGATCGTGAAGTCAAGCAGCTCAAGCGAAGTCGCATTCCAATCGTTAAAGTTCGTTGGGAATCTAAGCGTGGTCCTGAATTCACTTGGGAACGAGAAGACCAAATGAAGCTCAAGTACCCTCATCTTTTTACTAATAATGTTGTTTCCTCTAGCTAAATTTCGGGACGAAATTCTCTCAACATGGGGAGACTGTAACATTTCTGATTTTTTTTTAGTATTCATATTTCAAATTCAATGTAATGCAATTTCAAACTCAATACTCGTGCAATGTCTCATTATTTTCTCGCCGTAAATTAAATACAATGATTGTATACAAATTCGCAAGTTTTACTCGATTATATACATTTAAACACTATACAAGAAACGATTTTATTCAAACTCATCGAACCTGAAAAGCCAAGGACTAAAGTTGAAAAATGTCAAGAAACCCTAGTCTAGCACGGTCGTGCTTCGTCCTAGCACGGTCGCGCCAAGTGCTTTGGCACGGTCGCGCGACCTGCTTTAGAACGATCGCGCCCGGTGCCTAGGCACGGTCGTGCCATATTTAGGCACGGTCGCGCCTGTGAAACAGCTGAAACATAACTGCAATTTTAATCGTCCGATTGTTCGAATCCATAACCGTTTTACGTTATACTTTCAAAATAATACTACCAATCATTTCTTTTTCGACCAAATAACCAAAATTCGTTCAACTCAAAGGATTCTCTCTCAAATATTTCCAAGGAAACTCTCTCAAGCAATTCGATCCAAGTTCTCTCAAATCCAGCATCATCGTCACGCAATCTGATCTCTCCTAAAGCTACGAAACCGTTGAAACCGTCGGGATCACATTAGAAGACGCCGAGGCCCAATCCCGCCGTCGCCGGAACTCCCTCTCTATCGTTCTCTATCGATTCGCTTCTATTCAGGTTAATTGAATCCTCTAATTTATTCATTCCAGTATCTGAATCAAAAGCCCTTTATTAAATTGGGTTTTCAATTCGTAAATCTGTCTAAACAAGAAACCATGTTTTAATAAAAATAATTTAATCGAATCCATACTTAAGCACGATTTCCATACAATTAAATTATATGAAAAGACTCGTAATAACCCATTAATCAAAAGCCCTAACAATTCCAGCGTTTAAAACACAAGAATTTGTCAATTCGTGTCTGATTTGGAAGAGACACGGTCGCGCTAATCATCCAGCGCGGCCGTGCCTCATGTAGCGCGGTCGTGTTGAATAGCGTCGCGGTCGTGTCCTCCTGTCGAGACCTAGTCTTGCCCTTCGGGCTAGTCTCTGTTGTGTCTAGGAATCATAGACACGACCGTGCCAGGCCAAGGCACGGTCGTGCCTGTTAACTTGTCTAGATTGTGCTCCTGTTGATCAACCCGGTCGCGCCCCGACCAGCGCGGTCGTGCCCGTGGCTTGAGCACGATCGTGCCCTTCCGAGGCACGGTCGTGTGAGATTCAGAACTTTTTACAGAATTATAATTTTTATATTTTAATTAGTAAATGTTTCATACTTTATAAAAATATGTTTTCTGTATTCAAAAATGAATTAAAAGTTTAATCTTGGCATAAATATAATTTATTTAAAAGTTTATGAAAAATTAAATTCATATTTACTATCTTACACTTAAATGATATTTTAAATAATTAAGTTACAAAATTTATAAATAAAAAAGATAATGATTATCTATTTAACTTACAATTTAAATAAAACTCATTTATTTATTTATACTTAATTACAATTAATATTTACATTATTTCATAAACTATAATTATATATTTATGCAATTATTCAATTTAAACCTAATCAAATTGTTTCAAAAATATTTTACTTCAAACTCTATATATTTTATTCAATACTTTTTAAATACAAATCAATAGTTTTATACACAAATTCAACTTTCATTTTAGACTTAAACTGTATGCATCTATTTGATTCAATACACATTACTCTTTAGGTTAAATTGTGCATTTCGAGGATCATATTTGCTATCTATAATCTTTGTTAGCAACACTTCCATACCACGTGAGTATTCACAACCCCTTTTTACTATTTTACACTTTTGGGGTGGAACATGAACTCTATACACATTACACATTACACATTTACATTTACACAAACAACACAAGTGCAAAAAAAATCCTATTTACATACATGTGTGCAAAATTTGAGCTTTGTGCCTGAGTGCTAGGTGTGCTAACCTTTGTATGCTCTTATGTGCAATTATTAACTATACAAGCCGACGGTTTTCAATGATAGATCTATTGAGTCTGACAAACCCACCCATGGTGCGCGGAGATTGAAACCGACAACACAATTTTTGCATGCTAGTTACAAGGTTGGGTTGTACATGGTTACACAATAGCTGCTCCCCATAAATGCCTTATTTTATCATGTTTTGTAAATGATTTGTTTTCAACTATAGCTATCTATATACAACTGTGTTATACTCACCAACTTTTTAGTTGACTTTATTTTATTCATGTTTCAGGCCCTAATATGTGAGAATGATTCAAGACGTACTCAATATAGGATTTGGACTTAGCAATTTAAATCAAGAATTTTATGAGTTGTTTTATGTTTCTTGTTTGAATTTGGTTTGTACTTGGATTATTTGTAATGGAAATTTAACTATAATATATTTAAATTTAGTCAACCATGTGCTATGAACAGTCTTACATGTCCCGCCCCGATGATTCCGCCATCGGTCAGGGTGTGACACGATGCTTGCTGATTCTAAGCTTCCAGTAACTTTTTGGGCAGAGGCTGTGAATACTGCGTATCACGTTTTGAACCGAGTCTTGACTGTTAAGCGACACAATGAGGCATGCTATGAGTTACTTAATTAATCGTAACCCGAATCTGGAATATTTACTACCTTTTGGTAATCCATGTACCCTTTTGAAAGTTCGAGACGTCCCAACCAAGTTCAGTGCTAAGGCGAGTGAAGGGATCTTTCAGGGGTATGTTGCTAATTCTACTACCAAGAGGGTTTATAACAAAGAGACTCGCTAGGTTGAAGAATGGTTTCATATTGACTGTTCTAATCGGTCTTTACCTCAAATGGCGATTGGATCAGACTGGGCTTTTGATTATGAGAATTTATTCAAGTCTTTTCATTTATCTTCTGATATTTCCCTTGAGGAAGCTGCTGTATTATATGATTCATGTCAGGATGCACAAAATAGTGGTTTTCTACAGACTGTGGTTCCACAATCATCTGTTCCTTCTACATCTGTTCCAGATTCTGATGCTGCTTCTTGTTCAGGACCACACGAGTCTGATAGTGAAGATGAAAATGTTATTTTCCAAGATTCTTCTGCTGATCCTTTGATAGTTGATGAACCTTCTAATTTGACACCGGATCAGGGGGAGATTCCTATAAATCTGGACTCGGAGATACCAGTTAATCAAGATCTGTCTTATCAATCTGATACAACTCAAGTTGATGTGTTGCCGGTTCCTAAGGTTGCATCAATCAAGGAACTCAAAGCTCATCCAATTTCAAATATCATTGGGGATTTGCGTGATGGAGTGCTAACACGTTCTACTCTTGACAACACTTACTTGAATATTGGTTTTAAAGATGCTGGTGTTTTTGATGTATGCTCACATTCCTATTTTATTTCTCAGGTCAAACCAAAGAATATCGAAATGGCTTTAAGTGATAACAATTGGATAGAGGCCATGCAGGAAGAACTTACTCAGTTTGACAATCTTAAAGTTTGGAATCTTGTAGATCTTCCAAAGGGTGTGTATCCAATTGGTACAAAGTGGGTGTTTAAATGCAAGAAAGACGATCAAGGTGTTGTGGTGCGAAATAAGGCAAGATTGGTTGTACAAGGTTTCAATCAACAAGAGGGAATTGATTACACCGAGGTTTATGCGCCTGTTGCTAGGCTTGAAGCTATAAGGTTGTTTCTTGCTTTTGCTTCATATAAAGGGTTTAAGGTGTTTCAATTAGAAGTAAAAAGTGCTTTCTTATATGGTAAAGTCAATGAGGAAGTTTATGTGTGTCAGCCGTCGGGGTTTGAAGATCCACTTAATCCGTCTAAAGTTTTCAAGCTTGATAAAGCTCTCTATGGTCTTCATCAAGCTCCTCGAGCATGGTATGAAACGCTATCTACACATATTATGGAGAATGATTTTGTTCGTGGACATATTGTCTCGACTTTATTCATTAAGAAAGTAGGGGGAGAATATCTACTGGTACAGATATATGTAGATGATATTATTTTTGGCTCTACAAATGAAGGGTTGTGCAAAGAGTTTGAGAGTATTAAGAAATCAAAGTTTGAGATGTCAGCTATGGGAGAGTTATCATTTTTCCTAGGTCTTCAAGTTAATCAGAAGGAAGATGGTTTCTTTATTCATCAGTCCAAGTATGTAAAGGACATCTTGAGCCGGTTCAAGATGGAGGACTGTACCCCATATGATACTCCGATTCCGGTCAATCATAAATTTAATTCTGACCCAGATGGTAAAGAAGTTGATTGCCAACTCTACCGTGCAATGATTGGATCTCTCATGTACTTAACCGCTTCAAGGCCAGATATAATGTTCGTTATGTGTATTTGTTCCAGGTTCCAAGCAAAACCAAAAGAGTATCATTTGATTGCAGTAAAGAGAATCTTTCGTTATCTGAAAGGAAAACAAAGATTGGGACTATGGTGTCCTCATGGTTCTAACTTTGAATTCAATGCTTACATTGATTCTGATTTTGGTGGTTATTGTTTGGACAGGAAATCTACTACAGGTGGTTGCCAGTTCTTGGGTATGTAGGTCCCTCGGGTGTGGTGGATTGTCACATGCAAGTGGGTCTACTAGTCGTACCGGGTGTGGAATACCCGTGACTAGGCGGAGAGTCAAACTAAACAAAGTAAACCGACAAGAGAAAACACTTTAAACGTTCTTTGTATTATAAACACTTGAAGGTTACAGAGAGAAGCACTGAGATTACAATTTTCGTATTTGCTATTATGCCTGCGTACTAAACTTCTGTCAACCTAACCTATTTATACAAGACCTGATGCCTGCGCACTTAGCAAGTGCGCAGGGCAAAATGCTCTTACGTACTTAACAAGTACGCAAATGTATTCTTGCGTACTTGCTAAGTACGCAGGAGCTTTCTCCTGCGCACTTACAAGTGCGCAAAACACCTAGAGAATTTTGCAACATTCAATATGTAAAAGTAAATACAACTCGATAAACTAATACATAAAGACTCTTACATACAAAGACAATTACAAACAAGAAAATACAAACTAAGACTCTATCCAGAGTGTTTGTCACAGGAAAGTGCTTCAACAAACTCCACCTTGACAACAGCTCTGGATAATCTTCAGTCTTCAGTCTTCACAGCACTTGATCTTTAGCTTCCATCTTCTTCTTGTAGTCAAGGCAGAACTTAATCACCTTGTCATATTTAGAAGCAAGGAGCTTTGTCCATTCATCAGTGTAGACACAATACCTGTCTGCTAGTGCCTCTAGATCTTTCACAGAAAAGTTGATGAAGCAGACTTCATCAAATATTCTGATCAGTTCCTTTGGCACTATGTTCCCACTCTCTGAACGTCCCTTTCCCATGATCACAGCCTCTCCCGTCTTTGGATCTACGTACCAGTACCACATGTCACCAAGAATATCCTGAGATAACTTGCTCAAGGGAATCTTAGTTTCACATCGCACTGGCTTGTATACCAATTTCTTTAAGTTCTTCTTAGTCACATGATGTCTAGAGTGCTTATCCTTGACTCTCTTGGGCACTTAAGGCTTGAACATCTCGAATTTCCCAGAGCTTGCTTCTCGCTGCAGAACCACCCACAAACCCATCGCCACTGCGTGATTGGAATGACCCAGCAGCTCTCGGTTTGCTAGGTTCACAAGGTCGTATTTGGGTAAGGAGTTGAACGCTTCACTGGTGGGTTTCAAGTATTGAACCCTGCCAGATATTTTGATTGCGAACAGCTGCTTATCCTCCTCGAACCTTACAGCCAAGATCATCCCTGTTGATCCGTGTTTGTCTATTATAGACGTCTTTTGCCACATAGGAGCTGGACGCTTTGATGAAGCAGAAGGCATATCTGTTTCTTTCAGTGCCTCTGGGTCCACAGGTGCAGGGCCAACTTGGGAGGCTTTAGTCGAGGCTTCCACATTACCAGCATGCTCGACTGAACCTGTGTCGAGCGGAGCTTCGAAGGATGGAAATTCAAAGATCTCTCCATCTTCTAACTCGTACTCTCCTTCCCCGTCACCGTTGGGAATTTCGATTACAACATCCTCGTCATCATCATCCCAATCATCACCAGAGTCGATCTCTCCTTCTTCTAGATTAAAGAGAGCATCGATCTGTGCTTCATTGGAATAGTCAGGCTCTAGGTATACGATCTCATCATCAGATAAGTCCTTAAGCATTTCAGCCACTAACTTTCCTTTTTCACCACCACCACCAGAGGTATCACCACCCTTTTGATGAGTAGACTCCCCCTGAGCCATTGGAATAGCAGAGATGGGCACGATTGCTAAAGCTTGGTGCTCACCTCCACTAGGACCGGCTTCAGGATCCTTGTCCATGTCGTCATCCTTAGTTAAGTCGACAGGATGACACGCCTCATCACCAGTAGTCCTCTTTTCTTTCTCTTTCTCCTTCTCCCCCTGAGCATCAAGCTTCTTGGTTAGGTCAGCAATTAGTTTGACCATCAGCTCATGCTCCTTCCTTTGAGTATCAAACCTCAGCTCCAATGACGTCCTGTGACCCAGAATCATTTCATTCGTCTTGATTAGGAGCTCGTTCTGGGCCATGACGTTCTTAAATCTTTCATCAGTCCCCGTTCTCTGGCTACGAAGGATTCTGACTTCGTCTACCAAAGAATTGATCTGTGCTTGTTGAGCGTCAGACTCCTCCTTTGATTTCCGAATAGTCTCTAGCAATCCAGTAACTTGGGTTTCTAGAAAATCTATCCTTGCATCATTCAGATCAGGATGTCTGGATGATGACGCCTCGGCATTGTGAATAGGGGAGGAGAAGATGGTATCGAAGTCAAACCCTTGTGTGAAATCTCCATAATTGAAGGGTTGACTTAGAGGATCAATGGTGGTGGTTGGGATTGAGGATGAGATGAGGGTTGTAGGGGTAATGGTAGGGGTGATGGTGACTGACTCCGTGAGAATTGGAGTAGTCACCGCCACCTGAGTAGTTGTGGTAGGGAGGGTCACTGTCACATGAATCACCTCTGTGATTGTAGTGACGGCCAATTCACGTTGCACCGGTGGCCTCCTCCTACTATGGTATAGCTGCTGTGAAGGTGGGGTGGAGGCTGAATCAGGACTAATAGCTGAAACTTGTACTTGCTGCTGAGCCTCCACCTCACTAGGAATAGAAGGTTGTTGCCTATCGCCCCTGTTCTTATGAATGCTTTCTCGTCATTGTCTTTGTATAGAAGCGTCAGAGTCAGAGTCTGGGTCGTATTCGCTTCTAGAAGACTGTCGCTTTCTCTTGGAGGACGACATAGGTAGGGCTACCTTTGCCGTTCTCCTCGGGTGTACCTGCGATGGTGCGTCATCAGAATCAGAAGAATCTGACTCAGTCTCCTCCGAGTCGGATCCCTCAGCACCATCATTTCCTCCTTCGTCGTCTCCATTATCAGACGATCTATCATCACTTTCCTCTTCCTCCTGTTTTTGTTGTTGTTGTTCGTCGGAGTGTTCACTCAATTCAGGCTCTGAATCGTGACTATACCATCTCCAGTCACCTGGTGCCATGTATGCTTCATTGATGAGGTGGCCAAGGAGTTATGTATGCACAAGGGTAGGATCTACACTGCCTGGCTTTAGGAACTGTGCGAATACTCTTTTGTCCACCCTCTTGACTTGCAGTCTCTCCCCTATAGCAGGTAGGTTTGGCAACGCGTCATTAATCAAAATTTGCACAAACCTAGGGTATAATAAGAACCTAAACCTTTTCGTCGTGTTGATCAGGTCATTGATGGCTTTGAATATGTAGCGGGAGAAGTTGTAGCCCTTATTGAGAGAAAGGCCGACCATGGCTGCTGCAAGGTCATGACCCATGGCATCTTTACCAGCTTTCCTCGATGAGATGCACATGATCATGACGTGGGCGAAGTATCTCAATTGGTCTAACACCCACATCTTCTTGTATGAAGCATAGTCCCTCGCACCGACATAGCCCATTCTTTGTCTCCAACAGCCGTCCACAAAGTAGACTAGATAGGCTGTCGGGTCGGTCGAGAGATCTCTGAATTGAAGGACCCTTCAAATAGTATCTTCAGAGAAAGCGATAGCATGACCAGGAACGGTAGCCCATATAACGTTGGGGGTTACCGTGCAATCGTCCTCCGCAGTCTCCCAAAACTGCTCGAGATAGGGTCTTGACACGATCGGGTCAGCAGAAATGGCGTAGCTGATTCTTGAACGGTTCAAGAAATCAACTATGTCTCTGTACTGCAATGTTGCACCCTTCCATTATAGTTCAGTGTTAGCTAACAGGTTGAATTCGTTAGTAAACTCCCGAGCCATGATCTGCAAAAACACACAGAAAACATAATCAGAACAACACGTGTCATTGGAAATGGATAAACATGACTCAGTAAAGCAGTTACTCTTTGAACTGAATTTCACACTTTGGAATTTTTTGCCAAGTGTTGGTCCTGCGTACTTAGCAAGTACGCTGGATTTTCCTCTTGCGTACTTAACAAGTACGCATGAAGTGCTTCTTGCGTACTTGTTAAGTGCGTAGGAAACGCACTTGGTGAAAAAATTCAAAGGTTTGAAATTCAATTGATGTTCAAAAATCGGTGTGTATTGGCTCAGCACTAGGTCGGAATCAATGATTCTTGCCTATGGGACCAACAACAACACCAAATACCTGCTAAACTTGACCAATTTTGACCTAAAATGGTCGACCGAACCACTGTCGGTTCAACTTCAAGCACAAGGTCAAAATTAAAGACGAAGTTGGAAGATTAAGGTCTTATAGGTGATCGTTTAATGATTCTTAACAAGTTTTTATTATTAGGTTTACCCAAACAACCCAAAAATTGTCTAAAAATCTCGAACAAAAACCTAAGATGAATCGGTCCGAAATCACGAGTTTTTGCGGATGGATTGAGCCTAGATTCTCACCAAATCGATGTTATAAGATGATGAAACTTGTAAAGGGATTAAAAATCGGATTAGGAACACTTGGATTTTGAGTAAAAGATTGCAGAGGGAAAATTGTAGTTTGAATGCGATGAAAAACTCAGAAATTATCTAAGTCCCCTTTTTATACTCAACACTAAACAGTCGTGCGTACTTGCTAAGTGCGCACGCTTTAACTCTTGCGTACTTACAAGTGCGCAATACTTAACTCTTGCGTACTTACAAGTGCGCACGACTTAACTCTTGCGTACTTATTAAGTACGCAGGGCTTACTTCATGCGCACTTACAAGTACGCACAAACCCTTAAGTGCGCAAACTTTCAACTCAAATTTATGAAGTTTTTCAAGTCAAATAACGAACAAGATAAAAATATTCAATCAGGAGGATTCAAATACAATTTAGGAAGGTTAAACACAAATATTTTTTTGCTTTTCGGAATAAAATTGAACTATGCATAAACTTAAAATCTTTTTGATCTTTTCTAATAAAAATATACAAGTATTCACACAAACTATTTTTGATCAAAGACACGAGTAAAGGATCATATTAAGCTATCTTTTAGCAAAAATGATACAATATAAACATCAAAGAATATGGGATCATGTCAAGAATTACTATTTATTCATACATAATAAGCACATAAACAAGTAATTCAAGTTGACAATATTTTAAGATTTGAAACTATAAGCATCTTTGTATCACGTTCTTATGTATTAAGGTATTAATTATAAGATATACAACGTGTGCTCCACTGATATGCTACAATAATGTAAATTGAACTATCTCAAGGCATCTAAGATTTTCCCAATGATTTTCTAAATTTTCAGAATGAAGTTACATCTATTAGCACAGGAAAAATCAAGCAGAATCCATAAGGACTATCAGGAATCATAAGATTAAGAATCGAATGATTCATATGTCTTGGTTTCATTTGATTTTCTTCATTGAATATTGGTATGATGATTCAGGATAATGAGTATGGTGTTTGAATAAGGTAAGTGGATCCAATTTTTATCTAGATTTGATTTCAATGAATCAGGAGTAATTCAAGGGTGAATACATGCTCAACGGTTGATGTAGAGACATGTCTTTATTCAATCTCTCCTTGCATACTTGTGAGTATGGGCAGTGAGATGAACCGCATTAATTGTGCTAGCGACATAACCCGAAAATGACCTCAAAAGAAAATTATTGCCAAAATCTAACATCCTTTATCTGATAATGATCTTTTCTATTCTTTTACACACACACACAGTTGCAAAAATGGGTTCAAATCACAGTTGTAATTTAAATTTAGTTTCCACACTACTAGTGATTCAAAGACGCCTACAGCCTACTGATAATTCGAATTACATGTAAATGAGCAGATTAAAAACCTAATAATTTAAACAATTAAGTAAGCATGACGCAATCATTTCCCATATGAGCAGTCTGTGACGTATAGATCATTTCTGATGTACTATCATTTCCTCTTTTCTCAAGTTAACTTTGAAATTTTCTCCATTTTCTATTTTGTTTTTGATTTTGTGAAATAATTTTAAAAATTAAAAGAACTATACAGAAAATTTAAAAGAAATAAAGTTTAACTTCCATGAATTGAATTGATTTAAGAAAAACTAATTTTCACTCAGGATTGAACATTCCTATCAAGTTGACAAGAAGCTCAAAAACGGGATCGATCAAATGCCTTTGTGAAAAGGTCAGCAAGATTGTCATCCGTGTGAACTTTTACAAGTTCAATTAAATGCTTTTCAGCACAATCACGGATGAAATGATGGCGAATCTCTATATGTTTAGTTTGGGAATGTTTCACCGGGTTATTTGTGATGGACATGGTGGCATTGTTGTCAAAGAATAGAGGAGTTCCAGTGAAGTTTAAGCCGTAGTCTCTCAATTGCTGCTGAATCCACAATATCTGAGAACAACCGCTAGCTGCAGCAATGTACTCTACTTCACAAGTTGAGACAGAAACCGTTGATTGCTTCTTGCACTGCCAGGAGACCAGTCTGTCTCCTAAGAATTGACATCCACCAGAAGTTGACTTTCTGTCAAGGTTACAACCGCCATAATCTGAATCAGTGTAGGCTTTGAAGTCGAATGACTGCTGCTTGAGTACCAAAGACCTAATCGGGGTTTCCCTTTCAGGTATCTGAAAATTCTCTTCACGGCTATCATATGTGACTCCTTCGGTTGAGACTGAAACCTTGAGCACAAGCACACAGCAAACATTATATCGGGTCTTGAAGCTGTGAGATACATAAGTGATCCAATCATCCCACGGTACAATCTGCTATCTACATCCTTTCCATCTTTGTCAGGATGCAGACCATGATTGACTGGGATAGGTGTGCCATAAGTACTGCTATCATTCATCTTGTATTTTAACAAGATGTCCTGCACGTACTTAGTTTGATGTAGATAAATGCCATCCTCTCTTTGACTGGCTTGCAGACCCAGAAAGAATGACAATTCACCCATATTACTCATTTCAATCTTGGACTTCATCACCTGCTCGAATTCCCTACACATCCCTTCATTGGTAGATCCAAAAATAATGTCGTCGACGTATACTTGTACAAGAAGAATGTCACCTCCTGCTTTCCTAATGAAGATAGTGGAGTCAATCTGTCCACGGTCGAAACCATTAGACAGTAAATGCTTAGATAATGTCTCACACCATGCCCACGGTGCTTGATGAAGACCATAAAGTGCTTTGTCGACCATAAAGTGCTTTGTCGAGCTTATACACTTTATTGATATTATGCGGATCTTCAAAGCCGGGAGGTTGAGTGACATAGACCTCTTCATGAACTTTACCATAAAGGAAAGCACTCTTCACATCAAGTTGATAGACCTTGAAGCCGACATATGTGGCATAAGCCAAGAACAGTCGAATGGCCTCAATTCTAGCAACTGGGGCATATACTTTCGTGTAATCCAAGCCCTCTTGCTGATAAAAACCCTGAACAACCAATCTTGTTTTGTTCTTCACAACAAAACGACGATCATCCGTCTTGCATTTGAACACCCATCTGGTTCCATTTGGCTGAAAGCCTTTTGGCAAGTCAACCAAATCCCACACGTGCAACTTTTGGAATTGAGATAATTCATCTTGCATCGCCTCAATCCAACAGTTGTCAGTGAGAGCCTCCTTCACATTCTTTGGTTCTAACTGGGACACGAATGCAACATGCAGACATGTTTCCATGACACTAGTGTCAAGTATCTCTGTGTAAAGACTGGTGTTCTCAGTGATGGTTCGATGACGATTCTGAACACCGGCATAAGGATCACCAATAATGTTGTCGATTGGATGATTCCTATGTACTCTCATCTCCAGTACAATCGGTTCCTGAATTTCTGAATCGAGATTGGTGCTTAACTCCCCCATTTCCTGTGTTCCAGAGGAAGAATATTCAATGTTAATTGGATCAGCTGGAGCTTCATTTCCTACACTTGTGTTAGGATTAGCTTGAGCGTCATCTCCAACGACAAGAACATCTTCACTGTTATCACTGTCATGAGTTCCAGATGCAGATGCCGCATTGGAATCAGGAGTTATAATCGGTACAGTAGCATGAGTAGAGAAGCTGGAGTCATTTTCGCCAACCAATAATTCATAAACATTTGCGGCGTCAACTGCGGATAGATCAGGAAGATTGAATGGCTTGAATAGCGCATCATAATCAAAACCCCAAGCTGGACCTGTTGGTTCAGGTAGAATGTTGTGTTTACTGCAATCCACTTCAAACCATTCCTCGACAGTACGAGTTCCTATGTTGTACACTCTCTGGCAAGGCGAGTTGGCAACGTATCCTAAGAAGATGCCTTCCACCACTTTTGCATGAAACTTAGACTAGCGATCTTTGTAATGTAGCAACAAGGAACAAGGACTACCAAACGGAACTAGGTAATCAAGATTGGGAAGTCGATTGTTGATCAACTCGTAACAAGTCTTGTTGTGCCTCTTCACAACCAGAACTCTGTTTAAGACGTGACAAGCTGTATTAACGGCTTCTACCCAGAAAGTGACAGGAAGCTTAGCATCCGACAGCATAGTCCTTGTAGTCTTAATCAGTGTTTTGTTCTTCCGTTCAGCAACTCCATTTTGCTGAGGCGTGTACGGCGCGCTAAATTTGTTACAGATCCCTTTCTTGAGACAGAAAAGCTCCATCAAGTTATTCTTGAACTCAGTTCCGTTGTCACTCCTTATTCTTCTAACTTTTATCTTGCAAAGAGATTCCAAGCTCAGGATCAAGTATTGAAGAATATCAGCAGTCTCGTCTTTAGTACCTAAAAAGTGCACCCAACAAAAACGTGAGAAATCATTAGTTACTACTAGACAGAACGATTTACCTCCAATACTCCTGATACTTATGGGGCCAAACAGATCCATGTGTAATAGCTTCAAAGGGGTATCTATAGAGTTTTGGAGCTTGGGCTTGTGATACTTCCGTTGCTGTTTGCCCTTTTTACAAGGCATACAGTCATCTGCAATGGTAAATCTCAGCTTAGGAACCCCGGTTACCAAACCATTTCGGACAAGATGATTCTTTTTACGATACGAAATATGTTCGAGTTTCCTATGCCATAAAATGGAGTCGAGCTCTGTCACTTTTGTAAGCAAACAGGTAGCAACTGATGAGGTGGTTGTTGCCATGCTCATATCGATCTGATAGGTGTCGTTTGTTCTTGGCGCTCTCATCAGGATCCAGCCTTCCGGAACTTCAAAACCAGGTTTGAGAATCAGGCATTCTGACTTGTCAAACATCACCGAGTACTACTTATCACACATTTGGGAGACACTCAATAGGTTATGCTTCAGCTGCTCGCAAAAGTTGACGTTGTCAAAGCTAACACAACCGTTCGAAACCACGAGTTGACATGTGATGCTGCCGCCTTTTTCTTCGGCAAAGGCCACATAGCCGCTTCTGAATGGTTTAACATCTTGAAGCAAGGCCATGTTTCCTGTCATGTGCCGGGAGCATCCACTTTCTACATACCAGCGGTTAGAGATAGTACCCTTCGAACGTCCCTGCATGAGTAACAAAAGAATTAGTTAGATTTGGAGACCAAAGCCATTGTGGTCTTGGGTCGTCAATCCTTTTCAAAATAAACTACTTCTTTTAACTCACAGTCGTGATGACTGTTCAAAATTGATAAATCTTTAGAAGAATTAGAACTAGGAGATTGAGAGGTTTTGGATTTGGCGGTCCAGGATCTCTTTTGTTTCTTAACCGGAACAGGAGACTTTGGTTCAACTACAGCAGGTGAACTTGTGGAAGCTTCACCTGATTGAACTGATGTCAACTGTTCAAGCTTTCTCAACCTCTTGTTCCTTCTTCTTCTCTGTGGCTTAGAAAGTCTCGCCACAGGTTTCTCACCAATACGTGTACTACCAGAGGTAGATACACAAGGTACAGCAGGTTGCGTTACCTTTCTAGAAATAGATGGTTTAGCTTCAGATTTGATCTTAGGCTTTACCATCTGTTTGATTGGTGGTTTCACCAAATTTTGATTTGGATGTTTGGGAGGTTTCACTGATGGTGACCTGGGATAACAGCTGGTTATGAAACAACAGGCCGTTTCCCTTGGTTTTTAGAAGGACAGTTCACAAGAATGTGACCAACCATGCCACAGTGAAAACAATTCCTCTTGTCTATATAAGTTCTCTTGTAAGGCTCATTAGATCTGGCCTTAGATAACTCAGCATTATGAGCAGGAGGAGTTGGTTTATGAACAGGAGTCTGAACCTTTCCAGTTTGCTTTTTGGGAGTATAATATTTTTCCAAATTTTCTTTATACCCAAGCCCATAATGAGATGAAAAAGCTTCTTTCTTTGCTTGGTTGAGACTTTTATAACCCCCATAAAGCATTACCTTTAGATTATCATTTGTTTCAATGATATCGGGTTAAGTTAAAATGCAATTATCACCATTAGTGATAACGTTTTTCTTTACTTTCTGTTCACTCAACAACTCCTCAGATACTACTCCTTCAGGGCAAGAGTTAACCGACCCATCTTCAGAAGCAGTAACGAACTCCTCACTAGATGTGGAGTTAGCCTTACTTGAGGATTCATCCTTTTTAGGGGAATCATCCTTATCAGAGGACTCATCTAGACAAGTGAGATCAATGTCTATTAAGCCATTGACAAACTTCCCGCTCACTGGTGGAGGAATGGCATTAGTACCCAGCCCTAACCCATTCATTTGTCTCACTACAGATTCGTAGTGTTCCACCACAAAGCTAGAGTTTTTCAACTTCTCATTAGTACATTTTAACTGCAAGATCTCATTTTGCAGTTTGTTGATTTCACATTTTTCTTTCTTCAACGTTTCAATAGAATCTTTAAAATGTTTTTCGTTTTCTTTATAGTTTAGAGCTGCCATACTTAGGGGTTCAATTTTGTCTTGGAGCCTAGAATTTTCAATTTTTAGCCCTAGACATGTAGAACATTAAATAACAGAAAAAGGATTAGAGTCTACCTCAGAAGATGAACTTGTTGCTTCTCCAATGGCCATGAGAGCAACAGCAGTGGTCGATTCCTCCTTATCAGCTACAGAAGCTTCCTTTTCTTCAGCTTCCTTCTCTTCCTCTGTAGCAGCAGTAGTAGACTCTTCTAGGTTAGCCATCGAAGCTTCCCTTTTCTCTGCTTCCATCATCTCCATGATCTCAGCCATGAGACCAACATATGTTTGTGAGATGATGGCATCCTCCAGATGAACACCCCAATCAAAGCTCTCATCCTGTTGGGCTACCAGTGCATTGGACGTTCCACCTTGGCTTTGATTGTGGTGGTTTGAGTTGTTGTGGCCATGGCTGTTTCCTTGGCTAGGTCTGGTAAAATCAGAGGTCGGTGCTCTGTCTTTCTGACACTCACGAGCAATGTGTCCAAAATTTAGACATTTATAGCATTTGGCCTTAGATTTGTCAAACCCGACCTTGGCATTAAGATGCCCGCCAATAAACCTTCTTCCTGTTTTGTTCAGGAAACGCTTGGCTCTCCTCAATAGCATGGCCATATTCCATTGAATATCCATGTCCTCCATGTCATCAGGATCCACTTGATTAAAATCTTCTTCAATCGTCTCGGGATCGGTAAGCTTGCCACCTATGAAATTCTCATATGCAAGCATACAAGATGAGAATAGTGCTACATGATCTTCAGCTATTCTGGCAATAGCTGATTGGTTAGCTGAAGATGTAGCAGGAGGATTTCTTGAGGTATTTTGATGATGAGACCCCAACCCTGATCCAGATGCATAGCATGCATGACCACCACAACCATTTGAGTGGTCTTCATCTGTAGAGTTTCCAATGAAAAGGGCAATTCCAGAGCCCGATGACATGGATGTAGAATGTAGGATCGTAAGATTACAAGGTGATTCTATTCTAGTTGATATTGGCGGAAACAATAACAACCAACAAGGTAAACAAGTAAACAGCAAGAATACTGATAAATGCACTGTTGTATTAAACTTCTGATATTACAAGTTTACAAGTAAAACACTATCAAGAAGCACTATGAAAGCACAGCAAGCACACTTACAATGAAGTGTTTACACAGTATTTATAGTAACTTAGAATCAAGACAGACCCTTGATTCTAAGGATCAGATCTATCACAAGCCGTTGATCTTGTTTATTAATCTAAATTACACGCAAAGGCTAATCTAGATAACTTTACTGAAACGACTTCTTAGGCATCATTGTTTGCATGCTTGGAGACGCGCGTCATTGTCCTTTATTGGTTGCACCACTGAGGTTCCTTCTGCTTGGAGTGTGGCAGTTGCTTTTGCAGACAGGTGTCAGAGGCGCTTCACATGGATAGTCAGCTGCAACGTTTGGTCTTCAGAGAATAGAGCTATCAGCAGCAGAGATGAGAACAATGTTGCTGATAAGACTATCAGCAGCAACTTGTGTTGGATGCTGCTGATAAGCCTATCAGCAGCAACAAGTATTGAATGCTGCTGATAAGCCTATCAGCAGCAACAAGTGTTGAATGCTGCTGATAAGCCTATCAGCAGCAACAAGTGTTGGATGCTGCTGATTAGCCTATCAGCAGCAACAAGTGTTGAATGCTGCTGATAAGCCTATCAGCAGCATTTGTACTTAGAATAATTTGGTAGCAATCAGTCTTTGGTTCTACAAACTCCCCCTAGACTGATGCAACCAAAATTCTTCTAATTACTTTGCTGCTGAAGCTTTTGCATGTGGCTGACTATCCTTTCAACCTCATAGCCTCTTGGATCCTTGCTGGGATTGTTTAGTGGAAGTTCAGACAGAGTCTTGATGTCTTTGTGTGGCATTTTGTAGATTGCTTTGCTTGAATATCTCATCTGCTGCTTCTTTACATCAATCAGAGTGAATTCAACCAAATCAGCATTGTAGGACCAAGATACAAATGGAGAGTGGGACTTGAGTGGTTTGACATCCATGACCACATCTTCGCTAGGGTTGAAATAATGTCTGATTGCTAGCATAAGATGTTTCCCTCTCTCATTTGCAGGCTCATGAGCTTCACCCAGCTCCAAAATTCTTTTTAGGTCTGAGTCTGGTAGTTGCAGAATCTCATCAACAGACCTGTATATAGATCTTCTTCTTTCAGTTCTCCCCCTGAAGATCTCAAACCTTTGATCCTGTGGATTGTAGACCCATTCAACTATGTTTCTTGAGTCTTCAGGTTCAGATGAGGATTTGGATTTCTTTAAGGGAGGCTGTTGATGAGTGGGAGCTGGGTGGGATGATTTGGACTTGTTGGGTGGAGGAGTGGAAGGTTTGGGGAGGAGAGTGGAAGGATGGTGGACTGAGGAAGAGGTAGGTGAGGGAGAAGGCTTGGGTTTCTTTGTCTTTGGTTTTTCTTCTTCTTTGATAAGTACCCTTTTCTTTGAGGCCTTCTTCCCTAGTCTTTCTTCCTCATCCTTTTTAACTTTGAAGTAGAGGGCTTGCAGGTTCATGAAATTCATGGGACCTAGCCTCTTTCAAGATGGGCTTTGATGATGACCATCATTGCCTGGCTCTCCAGTGAGTTAATATTGCAGATGTTGGCTCTGAGCTGAAAAATCTTGAATAGGAAGTCTGAGGGCAGCTGAAGGATGTTCCTGGTGTTGATGATGAGAGAGGAGCCGTTGCTGAGCAGGAGAGTGTGGTCAAGGGACTTAGTGCTCACCCAACCTAGCACGTCCAAGTCCTTGACCAGGAAGGCATACAGGAATCTTCGAAGGCCCAGAACTTCTTCTTCAGTGAGAAGACTGCTCCTTGTTATTTCAAGATTGCTAGGAGTCAGTCTACTTTCTGCGGCCGCTGAGGATTCAGGATAAGCTACCCGATGTGCTGCTTGTAGGAATCTTTGGAACCTGGGTAGATTATCCTCCATCAGGTCATGGAACCTGCCAATGGCAAGTTCTTCTGAGAGATCTCTTGAGGTGTTGATGTAATTAGTTAAATGCAGATGTAGGACTTGGAGGGCATTGAGAGAGTTCCAGTTCAGCTCTTCTACTCTGCTGAACTCCCATCCAATCCAAAACCTCTCAGATGATCCATCATACCCCCAAGCTAGAATGGAGTCAAATTCTAGCTTCTTTGATGATCTTAATAGTTGGGGGGTTGAGGATTGACCAATGATGGCTGCTGCTTCAGGAAGGATGCTGAATGATGTATTTGTTTGTTCTGTGTCTTCAACATCATTCAGCATTTCATCGACAGCCCTGACGACCAACTTCCAGTCTTCAGATGTCTCTTCGTCTTCATTATCTGGGACTGGCAAGTCATGAATTTGGACAAAGGCTGGCTTGAATAGTGAGCTTTGAAGTACAACCTGCTCTTGAATCCAGTCGTCAAGACTGTCTTTATCTTCTTCCATAGAGACCATCTCCCCCTTTTTGGTTGCATCAGTAGACAGGTAGGCATCAGTTTGGGTGCCTACTGATACAAGAGAGGGAGTGGCTAAAGTTGGGCATTGATGGGCTTCATGCATAGAGACTTGGTGTCTTAGTTTGGACACTTCAGGCTCTAGCATAGCCACCCTGGCCGTCAATTCCAAGTTATGAAGTTTCAGTCTGTCCTCATCCACAGTTGTGGAATCCTTGGACCCAGATGGGGCCGTAGGCCGAGCCTCAGCATCCCCATCACCCGCGGTTTCTTGGCGCCTGGGATTCCTCTCAGTGAGGGGAGTTTCCAAGGAAACACCCTCACCATGAATTGCCGTGGTTGAGGTCTTAAAGATGTTGTCACTGTCCTCCTGGTCAGTTGATGGACCAGCAGTAGTGACAGCCTCTTCCACATCCACTGCATCATTACTCCCAGAGTGGACCTTCAAGGGTGAAGAACTTGGGTTGGGTGTTTCGGAAGCAAGACCAATCAGTATCTCCTTGATAGTGGTAGTTGGAGAAGGTACATCATTTTGGTCAGGTTCCTCAACACTTAAGTCCAAAGAAGATAGGAATGGCTCAAAGGGCAGTTCTATGGATCCGGGAAGTGATCCTAATCCTAATAGAGAGACTTCCGAAGGAGTCTCCCTAACAGTGTGGCTTTCCCTTATGATATTCTCACTAGAATGTTGTGATTCTGAGTGAGGGATGTTGGCTTGGGTTTGGGCCTTGGAGGCAAGAGAAGAAGGAGTTCTCTTGCCCCTCTTCCTTTTATATTTGGCTGCAACCGGGGCCCTGTGTTCCGGTTGAGCAATCAAACTGGGGGTGAGTAGATTATGTGCCTGTACATCCTCAGTAGAATGCACAGGGGGTCGATCAAAGGAAGCAAGTAGTTTGAGTTTGTGGCAGTGAGGTGGAGGGTGTGGGATCAGTATCAGCTGGGTTTGCTGAACTGTCACCCTGGGCACTTTGCGTGTTCAACATTGTAGACAACAATGGAACATCGGCCCCTGAGAACTTTGATGAAACTGTTCTCATGCTTTGAAAAATGTTGTTCTTATGTCCCAGAATTGAGTAGATTCTTGCAGTTTTTGAAAGATCTTGGTGTTCAATATTGAACACTTCTTGCAAGAATCTTGGGTACATGAAGAACTGAGATTTCACGCCTTCTTGAAGGTTGTATCTCAAACCTTCAAGAATGAGGTGAGAAAAATTGAAACCCGCCCCAGTTATCATACCGTGAATTGCCGACGCAAGTCCGGAGCTGAGTTGGTTCCAGCCACTTCTCTTCTGGGATATGCATTGGAGAAGAGTGTGGCAGAGATATTTACATTTGGGACCCATGAGTACCTTCTCTATCGTATACTCTGTTTGATTCCAAGTGTACCCTATGGATACAAAGGTCCTCATGTATACGTCTCTTGGGTAAGAGGTGGCGTCCCCTTCATCCTGAAGCTTGAGGTGTTGGCGGAGATTTGCTTCAGTGATAATCATCTCCTTGCCGTCTACTGTGCCTCTAATTTGGGGAGTGCCCTGTTCAGTAGAATACACGACTGAGCTCCAAAAATCTTCCATGTGGGAAGTGTAGATGGTTGGGTTGACTGTTAGGGCATGGAGGATTTTGGACCGACAAAGGAAGTCGATCATATCGTTGAAACCTTCAGATTTCTTGCCCTTTATTAGGCATGCAGTGAGGTTGTGATATGGGGAAAAGTTGTCGTTGGGGTTGTTTATGTCTGCGCCTGCCATTGTTGTGGATTTGGAGGGAAGGGAGAAGGGTGTTTGAATGGTGGTTAATTATTTAGGGCTTTGAATGCTGTGGGGACGGGAGAGAAAGTGATGGGTTTAGGGTTTGAAATTGAATATGAAGAGGTTATGGGAAAGTTTGAAATTGTGATATAACGGCAGACGAAGAAAAAGCAACCTTACTTGTACAGTACAACCTGTTTCACTTTTCATTGTTACAGCTATAAAGCACTCGAGCAGTCATGGTAAAGACTGAGAGTAGTTTTTACCGCAGGTAAAAGTTAATGTAGACTTGTTTTACCCATCAGCGGCAAACTTGGTTGCTGCTGATGGTGAGCTATCAGCGGCAAACTTGGTTGCTGCTGATGGTGAGCTATTTGCTGCAAACTTGGTTGCTGCGGATAGTTAAGTCTTTCAGCAGCATATTTGGTAGCTGCTGACTGTTGTATTAATTCCGCAGCAAAAAGGTTGCTGCTGACCGCCTTAAAGCTATCCGCAGGAAACTTGTTCCTGCTGATAACTTAAAGCGATCAGTGGCAAAGACTTTGCTGCTGAAGAGTAAATCTGTCAGCAGTGAAAAAGTGCTGCTGACTATAACCTTTTATTAAGAACAAAAACATAGACATATTTACAAGGAAGGATAAAAATTGAGATATGTCTTATTCAAAGTTCATCATGCCAATTGATTCAACTAGATATCGAAATCTTGCTTCATCAAAAGGTTTAGTGAACAAATCAGCATATTGCTCATTTGTGTGAACCTTGGATAGGACAATTCTCCTTTTCTCAGCTTGATCCCTGATAAAGTGATACCTGATGTCGATGTGCTTAGTCTTGGAATGCTTCACTGGATTATTCGTGATAGAGATTGCACTCATGTTGTCAATGTGAATTGGAGTCTGCATGAAGGTCATTCCATAGTCAAGCATTTGATTTTGGATCCAGATGACCTGTGCACAGCAACTTGAAGCTGCAATGTATTCTGCTTCAGCTGTTGAAGTAGAGACACATGTTTGCTTTTTGCATTGCCATGAGATGAGCCCTCCTCCAAGAAATTGACATCCCCCAGATGTGGACTTTTTGTCCAAGTTACAACCCCCATAGTCACTGTTAGTGTAGGCATAGAGATTGACATTTCCATTCTTTGGATACTATAGCCCAAGTTTTGGAGCTCCCTTTAGGTATCTAAGGATCCTTTTGACAGCTTGAAGATGAGACACTTTTGGAGCTGCTTGAAATCTTGCGCAGAGACAAACTGCAAACATGATATCTGGTCTTGAGGCAGTGAGATACATGAGAGAACCTATCATTGCTCTGTACTGATGTTGATCATTGTCTTGTCCTTCTTTATCCGGAGATAATTGATGGTGCACTTGCATAGGAGTTCTTGCAGCATAGCAGTCAACCATTTTGAACCTCTCCAAGATGCTTTTGACATACTTGGATTGGCTTATGAAGATTCCATTTGGTACCTGTTTGACTTGAAGTCCTAAAAAGAAATTTAGTTCACCCATTGAACTCATTTCAAATTTGGAATGCATCAGAACTTCAAAGTCTTTGGAGTGCTTCTTTCTTGTAGATCCAAAGATAATGTCATCAACATAAATCTAGACCAACAAAATTTCTCCCCCTTCATCTTTGATGAAGAGTGTCTGATCAATGGCCCCCCTTCTGAAGTTGTTGCTAAGTAGATATCCAGATAAAGTTTCATACCAGGCTCTTGGGGCTTGGTGTAAGCCATAGAGAGCTTTGTCCAGTTTTAAGACCTTATTTGGATGTGCAGGATCCATAAAGCCTGGAGGCTGTTTGACATAGACCTCTTCACCAATCTTTCCATACAAGAAGGCACTCTTCACATCCATTTGATAGATCATAAAGTTTTTGGATGCAGCATATGCAAGAAAGATTCTGATGGCTTCCAGACGGGCCATAGGAGCAAAGACTTCATCATAGTCAATGCCTTCTTCTTGAGTGTAGCCTTGAGCTACCAGTCTGGCTTTGTTCTTGACCACGATGCCCCTTTCATCTTGCTTGTTTCTGAAGACCCATCTTGTTCCAATGGCTGTTTGACAAGGTGGAAGATCAACAAGCTTCCAAACATCTTGTCTTTTGAATTGCAGCAACTCTTCCTACATTGCTTCAATCCAACTGTTGTGCATGAGAGCTTCATCAATCTTCTTGGGTTCCACCTGAGATAGAAAACAAGAGAACAAACAAATGTTGGCTTCATGAGACTTACTTCTTGTCTGGATACCTGTGTGGACTTGGCCAATGATGTTTTCCAGAGGATGCTCTTTGTTTATTCTCTGTGCTGGTATCACATCCAGCCGTATTCCCTCTTCAAGATTACTTTGGTTTAGATCAGGATTGTCTTCAGTTGTGAGGAGAGGAGCTTGGAGGTTCTGATCATTGTGTTCCACATTGTCAGCAGTATTAGCATCGGAGGCCTCTTCAGCATGGATTGAGGAGGCTTCATTAAAGATTTCTTGGTCAGAGAGATTGCTGCTTGTGGTGTTGGAAGTACTGGCTTCACCTGTACCGGCTTCAATAGCTTCTGCCACTGATGGAGGATCAATGGATGGCCTTTTCATCCTGATGTAGGGATTGGGAAAATCCAGTCTGTAGTCAGTAGAAGAGGTTGAGGCAGAAGATGTTGATTTTGAAGAAGAACACTCCATATTTGAGAAAATGAGAGGCTCAAATATCTGGGTGAAGGAGTCTATATCAAAGAGCCAGTTAGGACCTTTGTCTTGTTCACAGACAACATGTTCCCTGCATTCCACATTAGCAGATTCTTCCACAATCCGAGTCCTAGAATTGAACACTCGGTAGGCCTTTGATTGAGAGGAGTAGCCCACAAAGTAACCTTCATCAGACTTTGCACCGAATTTAGGAAGAACTCCATGTGTGATGAGGATGGTACATGGACATCCAAAGGGCTTCAGGAAGCCAATGTAGGGAACTCTTTTGAGCCATAGTTCAGAGTGTGTTTTCTGGAGAGGCTTAACAATAAGGACTCTATTCTGCACATAACAAGCTGTGCTTACTGCTTCTGCCCAGAAAGTAAGGGGCAGCTTTGATTCAGCCAGCATAGATCTTGCTGATTCAATCAGAGTCCTATTTCTTCTTTCAGCAACCCCATTTTGTTGAGGGGTTCTTGGAGCACTGTATTGCCTTTCAATGCCCTTGCCCTCACAGAAACTGTTCAAGGTGTGATTTTTGAACTTTGTTCCCTGATCACACCTTATGATCTTTACCTTCAGATTGCTTTGATTCTCTACCCTAAGAATATAGGATTTGAGAATCTCAGCAGTTTCATCTTTTGTTCTTAGGAAGAATACCCATGAGAATCTGGAGAAGTCATCAGTTATCACTAGACAGTAGGACTTTTTGCCCATTGACATGACATTCGTAGGACCAAAGAGATCCATATGCAGTAGCTGGAGAGGGGTGTCATTTGTGTTCAATGTCTTGGGCTTGTGGGAACTCTTGTGTTGTTTTCCCTTCAAGCAGGCAATGTAGTGATCGTCTAGCTGGAATTCTTTGTCAGGAAGCCCTCTGACAAGATTGTCCTTCACTAATTTATTGATTGTTTTGATGTTAACATGGCTTAACCTCCTGTGCCAAAGAGCGGATTCATCAACTGATGCCTTTGACAGAAAACATGAAACACTACCGGATGGAGTGGCTTCATTCATGTCAAGCACATATAAGTTGTCCTTTCTACGACCAGTTAGGAGAATCTTCTCTGGAGGGGGTTTAGATAGACCAGGAGCGAACACAAAACATTCTTTGTCAGTGAAGGGCATCCAATGCTTTTGATCACATACTTGGGAAACACTAATTAGATTGAAGTCAAGTTCTTTAACATAGTTGACTCTTTCAATACTCATCCTTTCATTGGACACAGTTCCTTGTCCAGTGATAGATCCACCCTTTGAGTCACTCCCAAAGGCAACATATCCTTCATTGAAATGTCTGAAGTTAGAGAGGTTGGACCTGTTGCCTGTCATGTGCCTGGAACAGCCGCTATCTACCACCCAAGTATTGTGTTTGTTGCCTGGCTGTCCCTGCACATTGAAGATATCTAATTAGTGGGAGGATCATTGTAGCGTGCAGCATTGTAGAAGATCGTTACTAATTTGTCATTGTCAGCATGCTTGCAGTCAATGGAACCAATAGTTATGCTTGGAGATTGTTTGGCCTTTCATTGCTGTGTTGGTGGTTTTCTAGCTTTCTTTGCATTGTCGGCAGAAGATGTTGTTGCTGACAATTTTGGCTTATCCGCGGCTGATTTTGCTGCTGAGGGCTTTGCTGGAGCAGTAGCAGTTTTTGCTTTGTCAGCAGGAGATACTTTTGCTGCTGATGCCGTTGTTTTTTATTTTGCTTTGTCAGCAGCAGAGACTTTTGCTGCTGGAGGCTTTGCCTTTTGTTTCCTGGACTTTACTCTATTAGCAGCGATTTTGTTTGCTGCTGATGGGTTGAACACAGATGAACGATTTGCAACTTGGTTAAAAGGGTTGAACTTGCATGTTGCAGCAAAGTGGTTTGATTCCCCACATATGATGCAAGTTTGTTGAGGTTTCTGCATCTTCACTCTTTGAGGGGATAGAGATTCTCTGAACTTTGTTGCCTTTGCATCATAGCTTCTCACCTGTTTGTTTCTGTTTGTTTTCTCTAAGGCATGCTACTTTGAGTTTCTTTGGTGTTCACGGTAGTAAAAGCAGGTGCTGGCAGTGTGATTGTATTTGCCACACACAAAGCATGATACTGCTATCTTGTCCCTGTGAGAGTCCACATAGTTCTTATTTTGAAACAAATCTTTGAAGTTACAGGGATGAGCTTTGTTATGTTCAAAGGTGGCCTCTTCTAGTGTCCTTTGAACATATGGACCTTTTTCTCCAGGTGTATGAGAAACATCAAACGCCTTTGACTTTGACTGAGATTTGGGGTTGGTGAAACCTGATGTCTCTCCCTTTTCAATGATTAGCTTTCTTCCACCTGGAGGATAGCTAATCTTGATTTGTTTGAATGGAATGGGAGCTGGAATGGTTGAGGTAACAACAGGACAACCGGCTTCAGAGAGAGGAGCAGATGGGACTGCACTAGTTTCACAGTGGTCTGAGCAGGTTGACTCAGATTCTGAAGAGGTGGAGCAGTCTTCCACAAAACATGCATCCATTGAAGGATCAATGTTTCGGTTTGCCATGTCAAGGTTTGCAATATTGAAGCTTGGTTGGTGAATGGCAACATAATCAGCAGGAGGAGGAACTGTCTGGTACTCGTCACTATGATATCCAAGTCCAGTTTTTACCCTTTCATGGACTTGAATATCTAACAATCTTTGTAACTTTTTAGATGAAAATTCATATTTTTCAACATGGACTTTCTTTTCAGCCAGTTCTGCTCTGGTAGCTTTAAGTTTTACTAATAGATCATCAATCTGAGTTTCTAGATTGGTTTGTTCATGTTTTAATGAAGAAATCTCTTTCTTAAGGCAGTTAATTTTTTCTTTGTAAGTATCTTTGACCTTTTTGAATTCAGACTTCATTTGATGAAACTTTTCATTTTGATCTATCAGATTTTGGTTATGCTTTCTATAACCTAAAACTTTGTCAATGCAAGCTTGAGAGCAAAGATGTTCAAATACCTGAGGTGGTATCTCTGCATTGTCTTCCATAAGTGCTTGGTTGGAGGCATGAACATCTTCATATTGAAAACTCCAGTCAAAGTCTGAAGTTCCAACATTTGCACAGGCTGCAGTTTGTGCTGGAGGAGTTCCTTGCTACTGCTGCCTGGGCTGACCTTGGTAAGCTTGTCTTTGATGGCTGGCACCCTGATTGGCTTTAGGTGCCTTGCACTCCCTAGCAAAGTGACCCATTTGGTTACAGTTGTAACATCGGATCTTGCTTTTATCAAGCCCAACTCTGGTGTTTGAGTTGTTGCTTAGAACTGATCTCCCGGTTCTAGAATAAAACCTTTTTGCTCTAAGGGAGAGCATGGCATATGAGTGCTGAATATCCATTTCTTCAAGATCATCTGGATGAAAGCATTCCAGATCCTCCTTTATGAAGTACATGCTGCTTGAGTTGTCAGAGACAAAAGCAGTAGAGGTTGGCTGTTGAGGAGGTGCCTCAAGAAGAAATGGTGATGAGTTGGATTGTGAAGCAGTTGGTGTTTGAGGATGAGTAACAATGGGAGGATAGTAGTTGCTTGCACTAGGACCAGAATGATCAGAGTGAAGCGCTGAGGTGGTGGTGGAGGAAGTGGTAGCTGATTGATAACTGGAGCTCCTTTCTTTATCTTGAATCATTTCTAATTCATAGGTTTTGAGCATGCCAAAGAGCTCAGTCATCTGAAGAGTCTTCAGATTCTCTGTTCTTCTGATGGACACTGTATATAATGTCCAACAACTAGGAAGAGATCTTATGAACTTCTTGAGAATGTCTTCATTCTCCAGATTTACCTTGGAGCACTGCAGTTCTCCAACCAGGTACGTGTACCTGTTATATAAAACTGTTAGTGACTCACCTTCTTTCCAGATGAAGTTTTCATACTGTTGCTTAAGAATGTCACGTCTGTTCTCCTTGACCTCCTCAGATCTAGCAAACATCTTTTACAGGGCTCCCCATAATTCCTTTGCAGTTTTGTGAGCCTTGAAATTGTGAAAAACTTCATTTGGAAGGCACATTTGGATAGCTCCTAATGCCTTGAAGTCCACCTCCATTTTCTTGATGTCTTCTTCAGAATACTTGGAGGGTTCCTTAGGAACTAGTGGTCCTCCGGAGTCAGCAGAGGCCACCATGGGAACATAAGGTCCATCCCTTATGGATTTCCACATTCCGTATTCATGGTAGCAGAAGATGCTTTCCACACGGTTCTTCCACATATCATAGTCCTCCCCAGACACCAACCTCGGTGGTCGGTTGATGCTGCCGATGTCTTCAGATCCGTGACTTTGTGCCATTTTTGTTTTGTGTGACTTGATCAAAAATAGAGTTTAGAATAGAATCAGAAAGTGATTAAACAAATGTTAGTTTGTTTAATCTTGAGCCAAAGCTCTGATACCACTTGTAGGATCGTAAGATTACAAGGTGATTCTATTCTAGTTGATATTGGCGGAAACAATAACAACCAACAAGGTAAACAAGTAAACAACAAGAATACTGATAAATGCACTGTTGTATTAAACTTCTGAGATTACAAGTTTACAAGTAAAACACTATCAAGAAGCACTATGAAAGCACAGCAAGCACACTTACAATGAAGTGTTTACACAGTATTTATAGTAACTTAGAATCAAGACAGACCCTTGATTCTAAGGATCAGATCTAACACAAGCCGTTGATCTTGTTTATTAATCTAAATTACACGCAAAGGCTAATCTAGATAACTTTACTGAAACGTCTTCTTAGGCATCATTGTTTGCATGCTTGGAGATGCGCGTCATTGTCCTTTATTGGTTGCACCACTGAGGTTCCTTCTGCTTGGAGTGTGGCAGTTGCTTTTGCAGACAGGTGTCAGAGGCGCTTCACATGGATAGTCAGCTGCAACGTTTGGTCTTCAGAGAATAGAGCTATCAGCAGCAGAGATGAGAACAATGCTGCTGATAAGACTATCAGCAGCAACTTGTGTTGGATGCTGCTGATAAGCCTATCAGCAGCAACAAGTGTTGAATGCTGCTGATAAGCCTATCAGCAGCAACAAGTGTTGAATGCTGCTGATAAGCCTATCAGCAGCATTTGTACTTAGAATAATTTGGTAGCAATCAGTCTTTGGTTCTACATAGAAGTCATCCCATGATACATAGAAGGGTCGTGTATCTGAGGTCTTCCTGAGCTCTCCTTTCTTTTTATGTCACACCCCAACCGATGGCGGAATCATCGGGGCTAGACATGTCATGAGCTCAAGGTTGACTAAATTGTAATATGTTAAATCCATTTACATCCAAACAATCATGAATCAAGTTCAAAGTACATAATGAAATACAATATGTTTGTGAATTAAGATTAACTAGGTCCAAAGCCTATGTGTAGCATGTCTTGATCTACTCATATGAAAACACCTGAAACATGAATAAAATAAGGTCAACTAAAAAGTTAGTGAGTATAACACAGGTTTGTATATAGATAGCATATAGTTTGTAAAACAAATCCTTACATAACATGATAAATAAGGCATTTATGGGGAGCAGCTATTGTGTAACCAAGTACAATCAAACCTTTGTAACTAGCATGCAAAATTGTGTTGTCGTTATCAATCACCCCAATCCGGGGGGGTTTGTCAGACTCAATAGATCTATCATTGAAAATCGTCGGCTTGAATAGTTAATGATTGCACATAATCGCATACAAAAGTTAGCATAACTAGCACTCGGGCATAAAGCTCAAATTGCACACATGAATGTAAATAGGATTTGTATTTGTGTTGTTTGTGTAAATGTAAACATGTAATTTGATAGAGTTCATGTTTCACCCCAAAAATGTAAAAGAGTAAAAGGGGCTATGAAATACTCACTTGATTCGAAGGTGTAGCTAACACGAGATACTAGATAGTAATGTGATCCTTGTATTGCACAATGTTAACCTAGAGTGTAATGTATATTAATAATGCACAATAGTCTAAGTCTATATCTAAATTTAAATTGGATAAAGTTAGTAATTGGTACTTGAAAGTATTGTATAAAATGAAAGATTTGAAATAAATATTTTTAGAACATTTTTTAATAAGGTTTGAGTTTGGAATAATTAAATATGTAAATTAAATAATTACTATTTATGAAAATAATGTAAGTGTCAGATGTAATTGAGTATAACTAAATAAATGTTTTTGTTTAATTATAAATCAAATAAATAATTATTACCTTATTCATTTATTTATATAATGTAATTTAGACATTAAAATATTATTTAAGTGTAGGGTTTATAAATTAAATGTTGAACTTTAAATAATTTCATTTATTTCAAGATTAAATATTTGATCCTTTCTAAATAAAAATAATACATATTTTTACAAATTCAATTATTTTTATTTTAGATATTAATCTGAAATACTAATTGTTTATAAATATAAAAGATTATAAACATTCTGCCAACACACACGACCGTGCCTAGGGTAGGGCACGATCGTGCTAGGGCGGGCGCGACCGTTCTAGACAGGGCGTGACAGTGTTGGTCAAACAGAGGACAACTAGCCAAACCACTAGGCACGACCGTGCCTTCGATAGGCACGACCGTGCCTTCGATAGGCACGACCGTGTCTATGCTTCTGGGGTACGATCAAGTCTAGCCAACGAGCATGACTGGGTCTGAGCAGGAGGAACGCCCGCGCTGAAAGTCGACACGACCGCGTCTCCCGAGGCACAACCGCTCTAGGTGATTAGCGCGACCGTGTCTCTTTCAAAACAGGAACGAATTGATTGATCCTTATATTGATAGTGCTGGAATGTATAGGGCTTTCATCCACAAGGTTAGTACGAGTCTGTTGGTGTAGATTAATTTTGTTTAAAACATGTTTAAAGTTGGATTCAATTAAACCATTTTTAAATGAAACTTAGGATCGGGTTTGAGTAAATTTCGATATTAAAAGTCTAAATTGGAGCAGGGCTTTTGATCTATAGAATAAAAAGATAGTTTTGAAAGTTTCAATTACCCTGTGAGACGATGAATTGATGGCCTACGGTGGGGACGAGTTCCGGCTATGATGGGTGTGGTCTCCGGTGCTTTCTGCTGCAACACCGGCTAACTCAATGTGTGCTGAAGTTTTAGGGAGGATCGAATGATGTGTTTGTGTGTTTGTTTGAGAGGATTGCAATAAAAATGATGGAATCGCTGGTCACATGGAGGATATAGATAGTTTAGGAGAGGGATCGACCAAAATGGGTTTATTTTTTATAATTAAAATTATTAAACTCTTAATTGGGTCTGTTAATACGGGAAACGGTTACGAAATCGAATGGTCTTGCGATTAAAGGCTGCATTTACGTTTCAACTGATCTGAGGCGCGACCGTGCCAACAATACGAGTGACCGTGCCAGACGAGGCGCGACCGTGCCAAAACGTGGAGCGACCGTGCCAAAACGTGGCGCGACCGTGCCTACTAGGGTTTCTGGTTATTTACAAAATCAGCCCTTGCAACTTCAGCTTTGACAGAATTAGCCTGGTTAGGATTTAACAGAACACCTAACGGGATTACTAACTGGATTAACTCTAGGAGGTGTTACCACATGATTATGAGTTCTAAATCTTTGAATTGAATACGATCGGCTAACGATTAATGAGGTGCAGATTTGAACAAGTATATGTTTTAATGTCGTATTGTTATTTTATTAGTTAAAATAAATTTAAAATAGGGTCGGAAAATCAGAAACGTTACAATCTCCCCATGTTAATGGAATTTCGTCCCGAAATTTAACTAATGGAGACTACTAAATCAGGAAAAAGGCGGAAGTTTTGGGTTCTTGGTGAGTTTTGATCATTGGATTCTGGGGAGTGTAACCGTTGTCATGGCTTAGGCTTAATACTCCAAGTTGAATATAAAGAATGATAATGAATTTTGTTTTGAAATGAATTTAACGAGGAGATTATCGAATAAAAATCCTGAATTCTAAATGTGAGATGTATTATTTGGAATGAATTTGATGGAACCTTGAGCGTTAGGGTTTGTGCATGATGAAGTCTAATATGTTTAAAAATGTCAGTGGGTAAGAGATTTCGTATACATTGGTCTAGGTCAAAACTTCACGTGACAGGAACAACGCTACTTCTGATAATATGATAGGACGCTTATATATAGGAAGTACCATCGGCGTATCCACCATGTCCTTGTCATAACACATCAGCTTCGTTGTTACACATCATGATAAGTTTTAGGTCACAACACATGACAAAATTTCACTGTGTTTCCCATGTGCTGATTTTTATAATTCCGTGTGCACCCGTAATTACTCAAATCATCGCATGGTACGTATAGATCATCTCGTTGTGTGCGGGTCAAGAGGGGCAAAATCTCACTCCGTCCATGTCCATTGTTTTCACATAAAAGTTGCTAACAAATAACTATGTCTTTAAGCAGGTAAGTTCACAACTAAAGAGTAGTATAACCTAAAGTTTCTTAGTTTGCTCGTGTTTGAACAAGAATACGTCAAATCCTGAGTCGTTTCCATGTATTATGGTCTTCAACTTTGGTGAACAAAGTGCATGACCATGTCTTGTGTATAATGTAATCAATCAATTGTAATAATTGTAAGCAATTTGGTTTCATGTATAAAGTAAACACACAAGTCTCATGTATGATCTAGTGTCACGTAGCTCGAAATCAAATAAGTCTCATGTATCGCGTGAACAATTTAGCGCCATGTATTTCGTAAATTATTAATCTCCCGTGTGGAATGTAAGCAACATAGTACCATGTGTGTTGTAGGAGATGAAGTTCATGTATAATGTCGATAACTTAGCATCATGTATTTTGTAAGTCAACAAGTTTTCACGTGTAATGCGAACAATATAGTGTAATGTGTAATATAAACAGTTTAGTATCATGTATATTGCATAATGTGCAATGTTTAGTATGATGCACCTTCTAACCACATGAGTTTCATGTTAATGTGGTCAATCTAGAATTATGTATCAAACAACCAACGGTTATGTGTCATGTATATTGCAAATAACTAAGTTTCGTGTATTATGTGCTCAATCTAGTAGCATGTGTATTGCAATTTAGTATGTTTCGTGTATTATGTGATCAATCCAGTAAATTGTGATTTGTAGGCAAACTAGTTTCATGTATTATGTAATTTGTGTAGCATTGGGTATATTGAGAATAATTGAGTTTCATGTATCATGTGGTTGCGTTGGGTATATTGTGAACGTGTATACGTAAGTTGTTGAACTTCGTGTGTGACGTATACTAACGGGTTTTGCATGTGATCGAGTGTTGCGGACAAGCGTGTTGTTTGGCGTTCCTGTATAATGTGGTAGTTAGGTTGTAGCTCTTAAATCTCATTGAGGTTGAGGGGGAGGGTTAAAGTCTACGCGATATGGATAGTCTCTTGAAGCGACAAACGAAAGGTAGCGAGGAGGTTTTCAAAACATTCGGGGAAATGTGTTTACAAATACTGATCTTTGCTTGAAAATAGAAAGTTGTAAATTGTTCCTTGTTGTAGATATATAAAGTAGTGAATCCATTGATTCACATAATTTAAATAAATAGATAATTTACGAAAAAATCTTTTAATTTAAATTTTCAGCTATTAATAAAAGGATATTTCTAAGCGGAATTATTGGCTAAACAAGTAGTCGTACACTAATTTAGCCAGGGTTTAGGAATATATTTTTTTTCTTGAATGAGGAAAATCATAATTATTTATCAATTCGGAATAATATTTTTATAAAATAGATTGTGTTAAGTTTCTCTATCAGGAGAGAAGTTTTATGGAAAATTTATGTTTTTTTTTCTTTTTTTTTAATATTATCTAAAAGTTTGATAAACATTTTGTTTGAACGAAATAACGAGGTTTGTTTAAATCAAATAATTGGATGATTTGTTTACGAAGGAGATTGCTGGTAGTGTACTAAATTGTGGTGAATGGGAAAGATAATACTTGGAGAATTTTGATGAAAATATGATGGGTGTAATTCACACTCAACGTATTGAATTTATGAATAATAACTTTGGAAAATATAAAATTTAGTAATGCTGAAATGTATTCAAAACATAGGGAAATGGTTCTCAAACTGAAATAAATAAGAAAAATAATCCTGTTAACGCCTCATGTAGCTTTCCACTAGAAGGAGAATAATTCCCAAGGTGAGCACCGCTTCGAGGATGGAGATTAATTCCTTTTGGTACCCTAATTGGTTTGCTAGGCTATTCATTCCTTGTCTTTGCAAGTCGTGCATTAACCCTTGCTCCATTCTTTGCCTCTCAAATTATGAGGTCCTTACATATCGGTGCGTGTCATTGATTGGAAATTCGATAGTACTAGTGAGTGCCATGATATGCCCTACTCAGGATTAGAGTAATACGGGTCGGGCATTAGATATGGGTCTTTTAGTGGGAGTGGTAGTTGATTGTGGGGATGGGGTGTCTGATACGGGTTTCTGGGTGCGGCTAATCCAGGTATTCGAAGTCTTGGACCGGTGTTCCTAATCCAATCTACCCTTACATCAAACCTTGGTCTAGCAGCTGCGGGTGTTGGTGATCGATGCACGATTGATCCGATGTCTCCTTCCCAATCAGACTCTTCTTCGAGACGGTATACCGGGGAGGTAGGAGAGTAGGAGTCCATGCTTAGCAGGAAAACAATGGAAAGGTTGTAAGCGATAATAAAATACTAAGTGTCAAATATAGGAGTTCTCATAGGTTTAGAGTTTGACTAGTCATAACGCCGAGTCTTCACAATAGTATTTTAGGAGTACACTTGACCTATATGTAATGTATCCCTGAGGAGAATTTCCAGGAAAGAGGGGTGGGTCACTAGGACACACTTAAGTACCCTATCTTTCCTTAGCCAGAATCCCTTATGGGTCTACACACTCTTCCAGCCATCATGTATTAATAACACTATTGTTGGGCTCATGGTCATGATGAGAATTGTTGTGAACTGGGCCTTGTGGTTCGAAAGTAAGGTTTATGCATTTCAGTGGACTTCCTTCTTCTTGGAGGATAGATGGGCTTCTTAGTTTATTATTGGTGGGTATTAGGCCCAATAGTTTAGGTCTTTGATCATAAGGGTGTTAGTATCATGTATGTGAGTCCAAAGGTGTATGAATAATTTGGTGTTTATGTGTGTGTGTGGAAACTTAGGATAGCACTTTAAATAAAGTAAGTAGGTAGCAATGAATAGGAGGAAAAAGTTGGCAGGTAATGTGTCACATAGACTATTAAGTATTGTATCCTAGGATGTAATTACGTAGTATAACATGTAAAAATATTTGCATTGAAAGTAATCATATAGCATGTAGGTAGTAATGAGTGTAAGCACAAAAGTTATCAAGTAGTGTGACACATAAGTCATTATGTATTGTATCATGTAGTGTAAATACTTATGATAGCATGTAAAAATAATTACACAGGAATTGGTAATGTAACATGTAGTAGCATGGCATTGTATGGGTGTCCTAAAGTTATAGTCTAGGTCAAAAGTGTCTAATAACCTAGTTCCCTATAACCAAGGCTCTGATACCAATCTGTCACACCCCAACCGATGGCGGAATCATCGGGGCGAGACATGTAGACTGTTCATGAGCTCAAGGTTGACTAAATTGTAATATGTTAAATCCATTTACATCTAAACAATCATGAATCAAGTTCAAAGTACATAATGAAATTCAATTTGTTTTTGAATTAAGATTAACTAGGTCCAAAGCCTATGTGTAACATTTCTTGATCTACTCATATGAAAACACCTGAAACATGAATAAAATAAGGTCAACTAAAACGAGGGTGATTATAACACAGGTTTGTATATAGATAGCATATAGTTTGTAAAACAAATCCTTACATAACATGATTAATAAGGCATTTATGGGGAGCAACTATTGTGTAACCAAGTAGAATCAAACCTTTGTAACTAGCATGCAAAATTGTGTTGTCGGTATCAATCACCCCAATCTGGGTGGGTTTATCAGACTCAATAGATCTATCATTGAAAACCGTCGGCTTGAATAGGTAATGATTGCACATAATCGCATACAAAAGTTAGCACAGCTAGTACTCGGGCATAAAGCTCAAATTGCACACATGAATGTAAATACAATTTGTATTTGTGTTGTTTGTGTAAATGTAAACATGTAATTTGATAGAGTTCATGTTTCACCCCAAAAATGTAAAAGAGTAAAAGGGCTATGAAATACTCACTTGATTCGAAGGCGAAGCTAACACGAGATACTAGATAGTAATGTGATCCTTGTACTGCACAATGTTAACCTAGAGTGTAATGTATATTAATAATGCACAATAGTTTAAGTCTATATCTAAAGTTAAATTGGATAAAGTTAGTGATTGGTACTTGAAAGTATTGTATAAAATGGAAGATTTGAAATGAATATTTTTAGAACATTTTTTAATAAGGTTTGAGTTTGAAATAATTAAATATGTAAATTAAATAATTACTGTTTATGAAAATAATGTAAGTGTTAGATGTAATTGAGTATAACTAAATAAATGTTTTTGTTTAATTATAAATCAAATAAATAATTATTACTTTATTCATTTATTTATATAATGTAATTTAGACATTAAAATATTATTTAAGTGTAGGGTTTATAAATTAAATGTTGAACTTTAAATAATTTCCAATTATTTCAAGATTAAATATTTGATCCTTTCTAAATAAAAATAATACAGATTTTTATACATTCAATTATTTTTATTTTAGAAATTAATCTGAAATACTAATTGTTTAGAAATATAAAAGATTATAAACATTCTGCCAACACACATGACCGTGCCTAGGGTAGGGCACGATCGTGCTAGGGCGGGCGCGACCGTTCTAGACAGGGCGTGACCGTGTTGGTCAAACAGAGGACAACTAGCCAAACCACTAGGCACGACCGTGCCTTCGATAGGCACGACCGTGTCTATGCTTCTGGGGTACGATCAAGTCTAGCCAACGAGCATGACTGGGTCTGAGCAGGAGGCACGCCCGCGCTCCCAGGCACGACCGCGCTAGGTGATTAGCGCGACCGTGTCTGTTTCAAAACAGGAACGAATTGATTGATCCTTATATTGATAGTGCTGGAATGTATAGGGCTTTCATCCACAAGGTTAGTACGAGTCTGTTGGTGTAGATTAATTGTGTTTAAAACATGTTTAAAGTTGGATTCGAATAAACCATTTTTAAATGAAACTTAGGATCGGGTTCGAGTAAATTTCGATATTAAGAGTCTAAATTGGATCAGGGCTTTTGATCTATAGAATAAATAGATAGTTTTGAAAGTTTCAATTACCCTGTGAGACGATGAATTGATGTCCTATGGTGGGGACAAGTTTCGGCTATGACGGGTGTGGTCTCCGGTGCTTTCTGCTGCAACTCCGGCTAACTCAATGTGTTCTGAAGTTTTAGGGAGGATCGAATGATGTGTTTGTGAGTTTGTTTGAGAGGATTGCAATAAATACAATGGAATCGCTGGTCACAGGGAGGATATAGATAGTTTAAGAGAGGGATCGACCAAAATGGGTTTATTTGTTATATTTAAAATGATTAAACTCTTAATTGGGTCTGTTAATACGGGAAACGGTTACGAAATCGAATGGTCTTGCGATTAAAGGCTGCATTTACATTTCAACTGATCTGAGGCGCGACCGTGCCAACAATAGGCGCGACCGTGCCAGACGAGGCGCGACCGTGCCAAAACGTGGCGCGATCGTGCCTACTAGGGTTTCTGGTTATTTACAAAATCAGCCCTTGTAACTTCAGCTTTGACAGAATTAGCCTGGTTAGGATTTAACAGAACACCTAACGGGATTACTAACTGGATTAACTCTAAGAGGTGTTACCACATGATTATGAGTTCTAAATCTTTGAATTGAATACAATCGGCTAACGATTAATGAGGTGTAGATTTGAACAAGTATATGTTTTAATGTCGTGTTGTTATTTTATTAGTTAAAAAAATTTAAAATAGGGTCGAAAAATCATAAATGTTACATTTTAGGTTCATGTCATGAGCTTGAACCTTTCCTATTGCCTCCTCTACTGTCAACTCATAGAATTTTGGATTTTCCCTCATCAGGGTTGTGTACATATCAAATTTGGGTGGTAAAGCATCCAAAAACTTTTCAACCATCTCTTCATCTGGATACCTGAGTTCAAAAGCCTTCAACTCAGTCTGCAGATGATAGAATCTAGAGATGAGGTCATCTAAAGATTCATTCTCTAAAAATCTGAAGCACTCATACTGCTTCCTGAGAAGATCCCTCTTACTCTTCTTGATGTCACTATTTCCTTCGAATCTTTTCTGTAGAGCTTTCCAAAGATCCTTGGAATTGGCATAACCTCGGAAACTGTGGAACAATTCCCGAGTTAATGCCATAGTGATCGAACCAAGTGCCTTCTTTTCTCGATCATAAGCTTTCTTTTCTTCGTTAGAAAGCTTAGAGATGGGTTTGGGCATGGTTTCATCAAGATAGATGTGTGTGGGATGCTTATATCCCTCAAGGATTGGTATCCATAGCGATGAGTCGGTATAAGAAATGTAGTGCTCGAAACGTGCTTTCCAATTAGAATAATCGTTTACGTTCAGCAACTTTGGCGGTTTCTGTGGTGTACCGATCTCATTATCATAGTTTAACAGGTTTCCAAGATTCTAAAGATTCGACATAGTGAACACTAAGTCAAATTTCAGAAAAATCAGACACAGTTGCGCACTTGATTTTTGGCCTTGCCCACTTGAGAAATGGTCTTGCGTATTTATATTTTCTCTTGCGTACTTGATAAGTACGCAGAAGTAAATGATAAGTACGCAGGATATAACTTAAGTTCGCACAAGATCAGTCTTGCGCACTTGTAAGTACGCAGGAGATTAGTCTTGCGTATTTAGCAAGTACGCAATAGAACTGTACTTTTTGCCAGAAATGGTAAGTACGCACAACACTTTTTCAGCAACTCTCACCAAACTATTCCGGTCACCTGAAAGTCGCCGGAGATGGTAAAAATTGAACTGATGATCAATGCAAATGAGCCAAAGGGTCAGAAACTTGTTTCTAACCAACCTTTGATGCTCAAAACACTCAAATACACTACAAAAATCAGTTGTTGAGTGATTTTTGCTTCTAAAATAGTGATCAAGAGCTACCCCTATTTTATCACAAAAATCAACAAAATACCTCTTTTTGCTTGTAAAAACTCGGTAGAAACTCTCCAAACTCACTCACAACACTCGAAATCAGGAGCAAAGCTCTGATACGACTTGTAGGTCCCTCGGGTGTGGCGGATCGTCACATGCAAGTGGGTCTACTAGTCGGACCGGGTGTGGAATACCCGTGACTAGGCGGAGAGTCAAACTAAACAAAGTAAACCGACAAGAGAAAACACTTTAAACGTTCTTTGTATTATAAACACTTGAAGGTTACAGAGAGAAGCACTTAGATTACAATTTGCGTATTTGCTATTATGCCTGCG
Organism: Smallanthus sonchifolius; assembly: GCA_023525975.1. Classification (NCBI taxonomy): domain Eukaryota; kingdom Viridiplantae; phylum Streptophyta; class Magnoliopsida; order Asterales; family Asteraceae; genus Smallanthus; species Smallanthus sonchifolius. Next base: position 57,994,116 of record CM042021.1, read on the forward strand.
TACTTAACTTCTGTCAACCTAACCTATTTATACAAGGCCTGATGCCTGCGCACTTAGCAAGTGCGCAGGGCAAAATGCTCTTGCGTACTTGCTAAGTACGCAGGAGCTTTCTCCTGTGCACTTACAAGTGCGCAAAACACTTAGAGAATTTTGCAACATTCAATATGTAAAAGTAAATACAACTCGATAAACTAATACATAAAGAATCTTACATACAAAGACAATTACAAACAAGAAAATACAAACTAATACTATATCTAGATTGTTTGTCATAGGAAAGTGCTTCAACAGGGTAATCGTCTAGTTTCCTGGCAATGCAAAAAGCAAACTACGGTCTCTATTTCAACATGTGAAGCAGAATACATTGCTGCTGCAAGTTGTTGTTCACAAATCTTGTGGATCCAACAGCAATTAAGAGACTATGGTTTGAATTTTACAGGAACCCCCATGTTTATTGATAATAATGCTACAATGTCTATCACAAATAATCCTGTTAAGCACAGTAAAACAAAGCACATTGAAATTAGATATCATTTTATTCATGATTGTGCAGGTAAGAAGTTGATTGAGCTGGTAAAGGTACATACAGATGATAATTTTGCTGATCTTTTTACCAAGGCATTTGATCGTACTAGGTTTGAATTTCTGATCGGTATGATCAATCCCGAATAAAAGTTTTTCAAAACAATTTTCATGGGAGATTTTTTTAAAATTTCTTTTATCGCTTTATTACATTTCTGCATTTTAAATTTCATGTGACACCCAGTAGTTCAGGTCAATACCCATAGTCATATTTGCACATTCCTATTTTATATTTCTTGTAATATTATCTTTGACATAGTATTGTCAGGAATTTAGCAAAGGGACAAGTGTCATATTAAGTAATTTTTTAAGAATTACTAGGAAATAAATGATAATAACCCGCATTGAACGTTCGTTGGTGATTAAAAGAATGTTATTCCAGAAAAGTCTAGAGACACGTTTGAATATAAAAACATAAATATTGGTGACTAAACTTTTATAAAAAGTTGACACATAAATAATTGTTACATGACTCTATGTTATATTATGTGTATACATGTATAATACAGTTGTAGTAATAATCTATGTCGGGTTAACTTGTAAACTATTGAGACTAGACAAACCACACAAAAACTCATAAGTAATGAATCGTTTAAATGTTTTACACCGGGTATTAGATCACGCGATCACCTAGGGGATTTATACCACCAAAGAACCCACCTATCTAGCCATTAATGGATTTGACAACACCCAACCCCCACCCTATACCCCTCTCGGCCGAAATTGGGTGTAGCCATCCACTCACCCATAAATACTTGCTTACATGTCAAACATGCACACACTCTTCCACTTGAAATCATTACATGCAATTCCCATCATGTCATAAGTAATAATGATGAAATGGTAGTCAAACACTCAAATCCCATCACTCTATATACATATATACGGCTCACATACACACACATGCACACCCTCTTCCCTTTCTATGATTACATGCAATTCCCATCAACCATAAGTGGTAATGATGAAGATGTGATCATCACTCAACTCCATCTATATTTTTCCATATAAAACACTTTCACCAACACCCTTTAACTCCCTCCTCCCTCCCTTGACTGATTCATTTCGGATTTCACCCAATTCCCCTCTCCAAAACCGAAAATGCAAACAATTCCCGTAACTCAGCTTCATGCCAGATTTTTGGTCAACTTCGGAAGGCCATATCTCTTTCGTTCCTTTGTCAAATCAGTCCATTCTTTTTCTAGAATGAAGCTCTATGTTAACTGAGGATAACCCAAGTGGAATCACTCAAATCTATGGAGTATTCGACCTCCAAACAGCCGACGCAAGAAGGCCGCTCAGTGCAGGTCGAATCTGGACACCTCTTTTCATTTTCCTGTTTTGAGGTACCTACACAACTCCAAATCTAGTAATACTTTTTCACATCTCCTCTAGTTTCAATAAAAATGATTTTACAAGAAAACCCCAAGTCATTTGGTCTTCTAAAACCATCTAAAAGTCTACTCGGAGTACGCCTAAAAATCTGAGTTTTCAAGAACAAAATAAAACATAAAATTCTTGATGAGTTTTGGCTTTATTTCTTCATAAGTCATGTTCGAATACATATATTAAACACATGTACATGTTCATACATAAAATACCAAACTAGGAGGACCATGGACAAAACAAGGACACATCAAATATAAACTACATATATATATATATAATCACATAAAATAACACTTGGATGATGGTGTTCTTCATAAACCCTTCATTCCATTCATGTGTTAAGACTGGAATAATAATCATCACCAATGATTCGTAAATAAAAACACTACTTTTACTAAACAAAGGCGTACTTAACAGGATTCGTTAAGTCGGATGAACAACTTACGTATAAGACGGGTAGTCTTAACACATTAGTACCCTTGTGTGATTAGGGTACGGATAGACAGGAACTATTAGCACAAGGTTATTTGCTAGGATTTCATCGGAAACAAGGTGAGTTCACGGCCCCCTTTTTACTTTTTAATGTTTTGTAAACACCGGGGGGAGAAACATACTTACTTGTTATGTTTTGAAAACATGAATTACATTTGCTTACACGTTTGGCATCATGAACATTCGGGTTTAACTTCTTGTGAGTTTCACTAACCCCTTTTTTATTTTCTAAGTTTTTGAAATGTTTTGGGGTGGAAACATACTTGTAAAGAATTTTTGTATGTAAATGAATGAACTAATAATCAGACCGTATGTGTGTATTGAGGGAAAAATAAAGTGCTTAAAGTCCTCGGAATAAAAATTGGTAACCATTAGCTATGGACTTAGCCCGGGATTTTATGGATAGTACTATTGCGGGTGACGCCTCCGGTCATGATTAGTCGCCCTAATCAGGGGTCCAAATGGCCGAATGACCGCATATTGTCTTAACTCGCAGAAAAGCGAGGGGAGGCACAGAAAGTTGGGGTTTGGTTACGGTCTCGTACATTACATATTATTTTGTATTCCTTGCAAGTTTACAAATGGGGTCATTTGATCGGGTTAGTATTCGGATTCATTGATAATACATACTAAGAGTTTTGATCGGTAATGATCAGGTTTAAACAATGTATATGTTTTCAAAGGAAAACTACATATTTTATGACCGTTAAGTCATGGGCATGTTTTCAAAGGAAAAATACTTATTTGATGACGGTTAAGTCATGTATATGTTTTCAAAGGAAAACTACTTATTTGATGACGGTTAAGTCATGTATATGTTTTCAAAGGAAAACTACTTATTTGATGACGGTTAAGTCATGTATATATTTTCAAAGGAAAAACTACTTATTTTATGACGGTAAAGTCATGGGCATATTTTCAAAGGAAAACTACTTATTTTATGACGGTTAAGTCATGTATATGTTTTCAAAGGAAAACTACATATTTTATGACGGTTAAGTCATGGACATGTTTTCAAAGGAAAACTACTTATTTTATGACGGTAAAGTCATGGGCATGTTTTCAAAGAAAAACTACTTATTTTATGACGGTTAAGTCATGTCTTGTTTTTCGGGGAAAACTAACAGTACTAAATTAACAGACTCTGGGAACTCACCAACCTTTGTGTTGACACTTTCAAGTATGTTTCTCAGGTAACCTTTAGCCATGGAGCGGTTGGAATAGGCTAGCTATAATTGGATAAATTCTTACTAGCTGGAAGGACATAGATTATCCGGTCTCAAGTCTGTCGTTGATCTAGAAGAACTTAGATCATTGTATTACTTAGTTTAGTATTTGTGTATGTATTCAAGTCTTAGAAATCACTATTACAGCTTCTGCTATCGTGTAATGAACCAATCGTTGCAACCAGTATTTATTTATTAAGTAAATAAATTTGGGGGTGTGACAGATTGGTATCAGAGCAATGGTTTTAGCGAATTAGGTTTCCTTAGTGACACCTAGGCTCTAACCGGACTCATTTAGGGACCAAGATTTCTAAGACTTGCCCCACACTAAGAACCCCCAAGACTTGAATATAGAAATTCCAACCACTGCCGAACAACTTGTGTAGATTATTAGTGTATGGAGTTACACTAGGGTATCATTAGCTACACTAATACAATTACATGGCACATGTAATGAACACTTAAACACATACAACAATGTGGAAATAATAAACACTTACAACATGTTACTGTTTGGATTACGAGTCAAGAATAACGGGTACTCAGCATACTGCAACCTTAGAAGATCGAGTTACGAGCTGAGCTTGGGCGACGACGGAAGCAATCGTCAGTTACCGACCTTGGTATCACAACAGGCTGAACCCGTACCAGAATCTGTACCTATACCTGCAGCACACCGACAACTACTCTAGTCGGGGAGGCAACTTTCTTTTTGACGTATGTGCTGTATAAATACTCTAATTCATGAGTTGTCGGATCGAACAAATAGACTTTCGCCATGAGATGTGGCAAACGGGATTGCCCGGACCGAAGGGAATCCAAGGTGGATAAGCAGGACTAAACTGGGGAGAACTCCATGGGTCAGGAGACCCACACATTCATCAGGATCATGTGGATCCATACATACATACATACTTGGAGCATGAGTTGCTCGACACTAATTTGAGGATCTCCGCCCTACACATAGTGCCTGACTTCCATACACAATTTATTCTTGAGAGACACTAGTGGTGCCTCTCTACCGTTAACCTCATCCGGTAACAGCCAGATTCGGCAGACTCATGGGTATTGGTACACATAATCAAGAGTAATCCGATAGAACAATACACACTCCTACACAAGTGTGCAAACACGACCTAATGAACATTTCAAATCCTTTTTTACTAATATCTTGGGATAGGAGAAACACTACAGGGATCATGCAAAGTAAATTATCATTGCGGGTGCACACGTAATCATAATTTACAGTGCATGGGAACTTTAGTGAGTCTTGATGTCTAAGCTAATGATCAACCCATGTTCTCAGTCACTTGATTAAGGATTGGATCTTAACAAATCAGACTTCTCAATTAGGTGCTTTCAAAGCAATCTCATAGTTTGGGAGGAACGAGAGAAATTCAAATTGAAATCAACCAATCTTTTTGTGAATCCTGAACGGTGAAGGATTTCGCACATTCATTCTTTGAGATTATACTTGTCGAGATAGCTTTAATTTAAGCATTACCACAACCAACACTTACAATAATTGCATAATTATTGTGGGAGATTATAGCGTAATCTCAGGATCCATCACACCATTCAGCCTCACAATTACTTGAAATTTATGTTAGGAGTGTTATGCCCTAACTTCGGTGATGGGGAAGAAAATTTGTTCTGACCCGCATACAAATAGCACCGATGGGGTATTGTGGAAGCTCGACATGAGACAAGTAGGTAATCTAAAATTTTAGAATATTGGTCTGTCACACCCCCAATTTTAACTAACGCAGTATTACCGTTTTGGGAAGTGACAAACCAGGATCTCAGACACTAGTTACATTGAACGACTCTACATGGGACTCAAAATGAAAATATCTTTTAAATCAGAGTATCAATGCGGAAGCGTAAAGAAAGTAAATGCGCAAAATACACGCGCCCAAAACCAAAGTCCAAAAGTCTCAAAAGTCCAAACCAAACAACCAAACAAAGTACAATATAATAATTCAACCAAACATAAATAGACACAAAGCAAAGCAGTTGAATCCTATGCATGCCCTAACGTGCACCTGTGTCTTAGCATAGCGTCCTGAGAAAACATGTAAGAAAAAGTGTCAACACAAGGTTGGTGAGTTCACAGGTTTCAAATAAATAAGTAAGCGTTACCAGATTTATGATCATTCAATATGTATCTATAGGTAGCTAACCTATGTTCATGTTTTAGCTCAAGTGCTCGCAACCGAAACTGACTGTTTGTTTATTGCCTCCTGCCAGGTTCTATCAATACTGGCCATGTGAATAGGCTAACATTTCACCCGTTCGATATCCAATCGAGTTAGCGCGACTAACGAGGGTGGGATTTGTCAAACCTAGTAGTACTACTAAACATTACCTCGCTAAGATCCATATTAACGGTTCAAAATAAGATGAGGACTTTCTGTGATAGCATGTTACACTTAGCTTTAACATTGATAGCATATGAAATACAAAATCTACAAAATCAGTTTAAGCATGTTTTCTCCCCCAAGTTAAAAGCAGTAAAAAGGGGCCGTGAAAACTCACCTGCTTGGCGTTGAAGGTAGTTTCATACTAGAAGTAAATTGGAACCACGAGTGTAAGTCTCAAACGACTTACGAATGCCCTAAAATTATAAACACATAAATTAGGGATAAAAATTAGGAATTGTGACAGCGACACGGAAAGAGAAACGTCCTAAGGAAACGTTCTAATATTCAAGAGTAAACGAACGTGTCCACGGGGATAGGAATTCCTTAATTTATTATTAAGATATATATATATATATATACGTTACGTGACGAATGACAAAAATAATAATAAATATAATTGAGTGTTTTGTCATTCACAAAAATTAGGAAAATAATATAATTTAATATATTATTTTTAGATTCGAAAGGACATTCTAATTACTCGTTTGTGGTACAAAATGATAAATATATTATTTTTATGAACATAGCAATGAGAGTAAATAATATAACTAATTATATTATTATTTAGTTTCAAATGTTACACTGTAGGTCCCAAATTCGGTGCGTGACGGATCTCTAGACTCGCGGTTAGACACGGTGATAAAGTGCGGAATCCATGATCAACGTGCTCGTGTGACTCAATCAACAACGGTGTAAATAAACGCTCTTTTTATTCCACTACAATATCAGTTTACACAATTTACAGAATTCTCAGTCCCTCCTGATATCGTCCAAGTCTATCTCTGTTTTCTGCTGATAACACCTATTTATAGACACTGAACAGTATTAGTCGAACTTGTTAAGTTCGCCTCTAATAGGCTAAGCGAAATTAACAAGTTCGCCTCTGATAGACTAAGCGAACTTGTTAAGTTCGCCTCTGATAGCCTAGGCGAACTTAACAAGTTCGCCTCTAGCAGAACATACACAGAATTTTATCAACAGTTACAAAACATGTCCTAACAGACTCCCCTTTAACTGTTGCTAACAATTCTATCAATTACAAGTCAGAGACTCTAAGACTAAGACATAATATCTTCAAGCTCGTTGTCACCAGAATATTCTCCAACATACACGAGGTTGTAAAACGATACGAAATAATATATATATATATATATATATATATATATTATTAAATAACACGAGTCACGGTTTGAAACTAAACGTATTATTTTATACGAATTTGTGGCTTAAAATAATATAAATATATTATTTTTACTTGAGGATAATAACAATAAATTATTTATAAAAGTGGTATAATAGATAAAAATATGTTAATAATTCAAACCCGAGTCTACGGGTTGTTTTCCGGCTAAAACACATTTGTATAATATTATAATATTATAGGGTTTGATTTTTATTAATTAAATATTAACAGAAAAATGTTTAAAAAATAATTGTGGGAGCCCGGCCTCGAACCCGGGTCTCTCCCACACACGCACACAGCTCTAACCAGTCCCGGCCGCTAGGCTATCGCGACAGATCCCGTTTCCATAATGTTTTAATCAGTAACCTCAGTGATTCTCTCCCCCATACTCACCCGCGTTCGATCCCAACCCAAAATCATCGAATTCGGTTCTGGTTTAACAAAAAGATATAGGGGTTTGTTTATTTGCATTAGGCGAATCTGGTGTGAAGTTTAATTGAGAAAACATCGGGTTTAAGTTCGTTAATTATCCAGTTTAGAAACCGAAACCCTAGATTAGAACCCTAAATCGATTTGCTCAATTCTTGTAATAGCAGTTGTTGGATTCATGGGGCTATTGATCAGTGGAAGATTGCGATTCTAACCACCCAATTTAATTTGATTAAGACCGCGTCTAGGTTAGGGTTCGATTAAACCCGAATAGATATGAACCCTAGAATCCAATCGTGATCAATTCAGTGTTGTAAGCCGGGATTATGATAGGGCTTTCAATATATACATTGAGATGAAGCTAAGGGTGTGCTCGATTTCAATCTTTGATATCGAATTGTTAGGGTTCGATTAAAACGAAATAATATGAACCCTAGCTATTCGATCGAGTTAAATCCGATAACATGAACCCTAATTAGGTTAGGGCTTTTGATTATCAGGTTAATACGAAACTAATTATGGGATCAATTACCAGAACAGGTGTCGGATTGATGGTGAACGACTACACCGAGTGTCGACGGCGGCGGGTTGATCCTCGTCACTTCTGGTTGATTCTCCGGCTAATCTGGTTTGTGTAAAAGCTTCGTAGTGTCTTGTTTGTTGTGTGCGGGAGTTCAATTTGTGAACATGATACATGATTTTGATCAATTTGATGATTGGAGATGATAGAGGCGACGGTTACATAATTAATATTCATAATTCGTTTTAATTCGTGCAATGATGATGAGAGTCTGTTCATAATCGATCGTTCCAAGCATTAATGTGTAATTCGGTTATGGATTGGCATAGGATACGGCTCAAGGAGTTTGAATTTGGAATCAAAGGCACGATTTTGACTTTTAAAAGTCAACTGAAGACAAATTGATCAATTTTGACTTTGGGGAGTCAATTTATTCAGTTTGGTATAATTACATAATTAGTCCTTGCAGTTTTGAGTTGATATTGTGGCTGAATTAGTCCTTGGGGTTAGATTTGATTAACGGGGTTAAGTTTTTAATAAGAAACTTAACGGAATAGTTAACGGGGTTAACTTAAAAAGTCGGATTGTCACATCATTCCCTAGTTGAAAGAATTTTCGTCCCGAAAATTAAAATAACTAACAAAAATTTTCTGGGGTTTCACATCATTCCCTAGTTGAAAGAATTTTCGTCCCGAAAATTAAATAGTACCTTAGGAATTTGACGCGGAGTGCTTGAACAGATTAGGATATTTGCGCATCATCTGATCCTCGCGCTCCCAAGTGAATTCTGGTCCGCGTTTGGAGTTCCAATGGACTCGAACAATAGGGATTTTACTGTGCTTTAACAATTTGACTTCCCTATCCATAATTTCCACAGGTTCTTCGATGAAACGTAACTGTTCATCAACGTGTAGTTCCTTAAGAGGAACTGCGAGTGATTCGTCTGCCAGGCATTTCTTTAAATTTGAGACGTGAAAGACGTTGTGTACACCACTCAGTCTTTCAGGTAAGTCCAGTTGATACGCTACTGGTCCGATTCTTTTTAATATTTTGAAAGGTCCAACATAACGAGGATTCAGTTTGCCTCGTTTCCCAAAATGAATGACACCTTTCCAAGGTGAGACTTTGAGTAAGACCATGTCACCTATTTGAAACTCCAAAGGTTTACGACGCTTGTCGGCATAGCTCTTTTGACGATCACGAGCTGCCGCCATACGGTTTCTAATTTGAACGATCTTTTCGGAAGTTTCAAATACAAGTTCAGGACCTGTGAGTTGGCTATCTCCAACCTCGGTCCAACAAATGGGAGAACGGCATTTCCGTCTATAAAGTGCTTCAAATGGAGCTGCCTTGATGCTAGTGTGATAGCTGTTGTTGTAGGAGAACTCCACCAATGGTAGGTGAGACTCCCAAGTGTTACCGAAATCGATCACACAAGCTCGTAGCATGTCCTCCAGAGTTTGGATAGTACGTTCTGTTTGACCATCGGTTTGAGGATGGTAAGCTGTGCTCATATCTAGACGCGTGCCTAAGGCCTTATGTAACGACTGCCAGAAACGAGAAGTGAATCGTGAATCACGATCTGAAATAATGTAGATTGGCACTCCGTGTCGAGAGACTACTTCTTTCAAGTATGTTTGAGTGAGTTTATCCATTTTTTCGGTTTCTTTGATTGCTAGAAAGTGAGCAGATTTTGTTAGTCGATCAACAATTACCCATATAGTATCACATCCGGTAGGGGTTCGGGGTAATTTGGTGATGAAGTCCATGGATATTTGTTCCCATTTCCACATGGGAATTTCTGGTTGTTGCAGGAGACCGGATGGTTTTTGATATTCAACTTTGACCTTCGCGCAGGTCAGACACTTACTAACATAAGTGGCTATATCGGCCTTCATCTTCGGCCACCAATATAGTACTTTTAGGTCATGGTACATTTTATCGGAACCCGGATGAATGGAGTAACGAGATTTATGAGCTTCATCCATGATTAGTTTCCTTAAATTTCCGAACACTGGAATCCATATCCGTTCGACAAAGTAACGAATTCCGTCAGATTTTACTTCAAGTTGTGCTTCCATGCCGCGAGTACCATCTAACGGTAGGTTATCTTCTTTCAAGGCTTCAAGTTGAGCGCTACGGATTCTGTCAGGCAATCCAGGGTGAATAGTAAGTTGTAATTCTCGAACTCATTTGGGTTTTGTTTCTTTTCGGCTTAGTGCATCAACCACAACGTTAGCTTTACCCGGATGATACCGGATCGCACAGTCGTAATCATTTAAAAGTTCAACCCAACGACGTTGTCGCATGTTCAACTCCTTCTGCTCGAAGATATGCTGGAGGCTCTTGTGGTCGGTGTAGATGGTGCATTTGGTACCGTACAAGTAATGTCTCCATATCTCAAGTGCAAAAACTACTGCTCCCAACTCTAGGTCATGAGTGGTGTAGTTTTTCTCGTGAACCTTTAACTGACGTGAAGCGTATGCGATTACCTTTTCGCGTTGCATTAAGACACAACCCAGACCTTGAATAGATGCATCACAATACACTACAAAATCATCAGTTCCTTCCGAAAGAGCTAAAATAGGTGCACTGCAAAGTTTCTGTTTGAGGTGTTGGAAAGCTGATTCCTGGTTATCGCCCCAATTATAGGCTTTTCCTTTTTGAGTTAGGGCGGTGAGAGGTTGTGCAATCTTTGAAAATCCTTCGATAAAACGACGGTAATATCTAGCCAATCCCAGAAATTGTCGCACCTCAGTCGGAGTCGTCGGTGCTGCCCAATTCTTGATGGCTTCTATTTTGGACGGGTCGACATGTATCCATTTTTCATTTACTACATGCCCTAGAAACTGAACTTCCCGAATCCAGAATTCACATTTGGAAAACTTAGCATAAAGTTGCTCTTGCTTAAGTAGTCCCAAAATTAGACGCAGATGTTCCTCATGTTCTTCCTCATTCTTGGAATAAATAAGGATGTCATCGATGAAAACGATAACAAACTGGTCAAGGTAAGGCTTACACACACGGTTCAGGAGGTCCATGAATACCGCGGGCGCGTTGGTTAAACCGAAAGGAATGACCATAAATTCGTAATGGCCGTACCTCGTTCTGAATGCAGTCTTAGAGATATCTTCTTCTCGGACTCTTAACTGATGATAGCCGGACCTAAGATCTATTTTGGAATAGAAACTTGATCCTTGGAGTTGATCAAAAAGGTCATCAATACGAGGTAAAGGGTAGCGGTTCTTGATTGTGACTTTATTCAGCTCCCGGTAATCAATACACATACGGAATGTACCGTCCTTCTTCTTGACAAATAATACCGGAGCTCCCCACGGTGATGAACTAGGTCGGATGAAACCTTTATCCAATAAGTCTTGCAATTGAGTGGACAGTTCCTGCAATTCACTGGGTGCTAATCGATAAGGTGCCCGAGCGATTGGCGCTGCTCCAGGTACTAAGTCGATTTGAAATTCCACTTGACGATGCGGTGGCAAACCGGGCAGATCCTCGGGAAATACTTCCAAAAATTCACGCACCACGGGAATATCTTCGATCTTCTTCTCTTCTGACGGCTGCTCAGCAACAAGGGCCAAAATAGCCGTATACCCCTTTCGAAGACATTTTTGTGCTTTCATGAAGGATATAATGCCCATGACTGCACCAACTCTTTCGCCTTGGATGGAAAGGGTTTCTCCATTCGAGAGAGGTACATGTACAATCTTCTCACGACAGATAATTTCGGCTTGGTTTTTAGATAGCCAATCCATGCCAATAATTATATCAAACTACCAAGTATGACCGGCATAAGGTCGATATCAAATGTATGTGTAGCTAGCTCAAGTTTACATCCTTTAAGTATGTGAGTTGCCTCAATTATTTGACCGTCAACTATCTCTACTGTATACTTATCTTCTAATAGAGATGAAGTTCCTTTTATCATATTACTAAATTTCTTAGATATAAAACTTCTATCAGCACCGGTGTCAAAAAGGATAGAAGCAAGGAAATTATTTACGAGGAACTTATCGGTAACCACATTATGGTCGTAACGGGCTTCTCCAGATCCTAGTACGAAGGCTCGTCCCTTCGCACCATTTCCTCCCCCATTGCCATTATTTCCACCATTCCCATTGTTATTGTGGTTAGGGTTGTGATTTCCATTATTCCCTTTCTTCAACTGAGGACAGTTCTTCCGAATATGCCCTTCCTTTCCACACTCAAAGCAAGCCCTAGTAGATCCCGATTGTTGAAAGGGTTGTTTAGTTTGTAATTCACCCCTGCAGTCCTTAGCAGCATGGCCTATTTTACCGCACCTCTGGCAAAGATTGCAGAACCCAAAGTGGTGCAAGTTACACTTGTTACACTTCGGGGACTTCCCCGCATAACCACCCTGGTTTTGGCCAGAAGGAGTCGACTGATTGAAGTTCTTGGTAGGCTCGAACCTACGCTGTTGTTGTTGTTGCGGTTGGTTAAACTGTTCCTGGTTGGGTTGAGGACCTTTGGAGTGGGAGTTAGAGTGGTTGTGGGTGTTGGAATGGTGATCGAACTTGCGTTTGTGGCTGTCGGTGGGTTTAGCAACTGAACCTCTTGGAGGTAAAGTTCTTTGTGTCACCGCCTGATCGGTCAATTTGTGAGCAAGTCTAATGGTCTGTTGGATGGTGGTAGGGTTGGATGAGGTCACCATGCTTTGAATCTGAGGTACGAAACCTCCAATGTATAGTTCAATCTGTTTGTAATCCGGAGTCACCATGTGTGGGCACATGGTAGCAAGTTCGTGTGAACGGGTGGTGTAGAGTTCAATTTCCGAACCCTCCATCTTTAGGTTCCAGAACTCTCCCTCTAGCTTTTGAATTTCATCTCGTGGGCAGTATTCTTCCTTCATCATTGTTTTAAATTCCTCCCACGGGAGTCCATTTGCCATTGCTTGTCCCAACATTTGCACTTGAGCATTCCACCATGTTAGGGCCGGGCCTTCTAATGTTCCAGCAGCAAATTTCACTTGGTTAGCCACGGGGCAGTTGCACATGGCTATTACTGATTCAACCTTCTCAAACCAGTGAAGTAATCCAACTGCTCCTTCAGCTCCACTAAAGGTGTGGGGCTTGTAGTCCATGAATGCCTTGAAAGTGCAGGCTGGCTATTGATTTTGCTGGCCTGGATTTAGAAATACAAATTGGGTTGGAATTATAGAGTTTAGAAAGATGTTCTTAGGAGAAGGATTGACACTACTAGACAATAGTTAAAGCATTTACCTGCAGCATTCTGTGCTGTTAGGGCCTCTGCCACACTATTGTTTATCAAAGCTGCTAGCTCAGCTGCCGTCATGTTGATGGTACCACGACCACCGGCACGGCCTCCTCGTCCTCTCCCAGACATGATTCTTCACCATCACAAATGAAAAATAATGAGGAATATATCGCATATTAAACATTATTCAGGTACGAGTAAGGAAATACAACATCTAATATTTTGAAAATTAAATAAATTGTAAGGCTACAAAATAAATAACTCAAATATTAAACTTCTCATGCTTTTATTGGATAGGAACAACCTTACCCATCTAGGTTTGAAAAGGGAAATAACATAAGCAAAAACAAACATGAAAAGGAAGATAGATTAGGAAGATCCTCAAACATCCTCGTCATCAGAAAAGACGTATGACTGTGCATCATTGATCTCCACTGGCTCTTCCTCAGCTGGTTTCCCCTCTAAGTGCTCCTCCTCGAAGGGCTCCTCTTCAAAGGGCTCCTCCTCAAAGGGCTCCTCTTCATCATCAGATACTCGAATGTCTTCCGGGTGTAGGGCCGCTTTCAGTTGGGCTTCCAAGTGAGTCACCCTCTCTTGAAGGCCTTCAGCAGTGTGGTTTGCCACATGTAGCTGAGCTTCCATAGAAGCTAATCTCTCCAGAACTCCTTGCATATCATCATCCATAGTGTCAGCCCTCGTCTCTAGATGTGCCACACGATCCACTAAAAGGTTGTGGACATGGTCCGTTGCAGCTAGTTCGGTAGTCAAGTGTTCTACTCCTACCCTATTCTTCTCTACCTGGGGTCCATTCTCCATGAGTTTAGGTATCTCCTCGGTGGCATCTTGTACAAAACTTAACACCTTCAACATATAAGATACAAATGCTGCGAAGGCTTGTTCCATGGTGCGTGGTAAGCTAGGTAGTGTAGACGATGAAGATGCGGATCCAATGTATGGTGATGGAACATCTCCCATTTCGATCCACCTTTGGATTATATGTGGGTATACTCCCAATTGAGAGCATAATCCAATGCTCGTGCGTTGCTCGGTTCGCCTTGGTCAATTGAGGTAGTCCGGCGCCTTTTGGGCTCTGGGGATGAGAGTACAGGTGCCTTATGCCCTGATGCGTTAGGTGATGGAGGTGGTGTTGACGACATGATCCTGCAACATTTTGTATAAGTACCCAACATCCAAATGACATGTAACTAATGTGTGAGGCTATAGTCTAGTATGCAATCCTAGTTCTCTATAACCAATGTCTCTGATACCAACCTGTCACACCCCCAATTTCAACTAACTGAGTATTACCGTTTTGGGAAGTGACAAACCAGGATCTCAGACACTAGTTACATTGAACGATCTACATGGGACTCAAAATGAAAATATCTTTTAAATCAGAGTATCAATGCGGAAGCGTAAAGAAAGTAAATGCGCAAAACACACGCGCCCAAAACCAAAGTCCAAAAGTCTCAAAAGTCCAAACCAAACAACCAAACAAAGTACAATATAATAATTCAACCAAACATAAATAGACACAAAACAAAGCAGTTGAATCCCATGCATGCCCTAACGTGCACCTGTGTCTTAGCTTAGCGTCCTGAGAAAACATGTAAGAAAAAGTGTCGACACAAGGTTGGTGAGTTCACAGGTTTCAAATAAATAAGTAAGCGTTACCAGATTTATGATTATTCAATATTTATCTATAGGTAGCTAACCTATGTTCATGTTTTAGCTCAAGTGCTCGCAACCGAAACTGACTGTTTGTTTATTGCCTCTTGCCAGGTTCTATCAATACTGGCCATGTGAATAGGCTAACATTTCACCCGTTCGATATCCAATCGAGTTAGCGCGACTAACGCGGGTGGGATTTGTCAAACCCAGTAGTACTACTAAACATTACCTCGCTAAGATCCATATTAACGGTTCGAAATAAGATGAGGACTTTCTGTGATAGCATGTTACACATAGCTTTAACATTGATAGCATATGAAATACAAAATCTATAAAATCAGTTTAAGCATGTTTTCTCCCCCAAGTTAAAAGCAGTAAAAAGGGGCCGTGAAAACTCACCTGCTTGGCGTTGAAGGTAGTTTCATACTAGAAGTAAATTGGAACCACGAGTGTAAGTCTCAAACGACTTACGAATGCCCTAAAATTATAAACACATAAATTAGGGATAAAAATTGGGAATTGTGACAGCTACACGGAAAGAGAAACGTCCTAAGGAAACGTTCTAATATTCAAGAGTAAACGAACGTGTCCACGGGGATAGGAATTCCTTAATTTATTATTAAGATATATATATATATATATATATACGTTACGCGACGAATGACAAAAATAATAATAAATATAATCGAGTGTTTTGTCATTCACAAAAATTAGGAAAATAATATAATTTAATATATTATTTTTATATTCGAAAGGACATTTTAATTACTCGTTTGTGGTACAAAATAATAAATATAATATTTTTATGAACGTAGCAGGTAAATAATATAATTAATTATATTATTATTTAGTTTCAAGTGTTACACGAGGTTGTAAAACGATACGAAATAATATATATATATATATTATTAAATAACACGAGTCACGGTTTGAAACTAAACGTATTATTTTATACGAATTTGTGGCTTAAAATAATATAAACATATTATTTTTACTTGAGGATAATAACAATAAATTATTTATAAAAGTGGGTATAATAGATAAAAATATGTTAATAATTCAAACCCGAGTCTACGGGTTGTTTTCCGGCTAAAACACATTTGTATAATATTATAATATTATAGGGTTTGATTTTTATTAATTAAATATTAACAGAAAAATGTTTAAAAAATAATTGTGGGAGCCGGGCCTCGAACCCGGGTCTCTCCCACACACGCACACAGCTCTAACCAGTCTCGGCCGCTAGGCTATCGCAACAGATCCCGTTTCCATATTGTTTTAATCAGTAACCTCAGTGATTCTCTCCCCCATACTCACCCGCGTTCGATCCCAACCCAAAATCTTCGAATTCGGTTCTGGTTTAACAAAAAGATATAGGGGTTTTGTTTATTTGCATTAGGTGAATCTGGTGTGAAGTTTAATTGAGAAAACATCGGGTTTAAGTTCGTTAATTATCCAGTTTAGAAACCGAAACCCTAGATTAGAACCCTAGATCGATTTGCTCAATTCTTGTAATAGCAGTTGTTGGATTCATGGGGCTATTGATCAGTGGAAGATTGCGATTCTAACCACCCAATTTAATTTGATTAAGACCGCGTCTAGGTTAGGGTTCGATTAAACCCGAATAGACATGAACCCTAGAATCCGATCGTGATCAATTCAATGTTGTAAGCCGCGATTATGATAGGGCTTTCAATATATACATTGAGACGAAGCTAAGGGTGTGCTCGATTTCAATCTTTGATATCGAATTGTTAGGGTTCGATTAAAACGAAATAATATGAACCCTAGCTATTCGATCGAGTTAAATCCGATAACGTGAACCCTAATTAGGTTAGGGCTTTTGATTATCAGGTTAATACGAAACTAATTATGGGATCAATTACCAGAACAGGTGTCGGATTGATGGTGAACGACTACACCGAGTGTCGACGGCGGCGGGTTGATCCTCGTCGCTTCTGGTTGATTCTCCGGCTAATCTGGTTTGTGTAAAAGCTTCGTAGTGTCTTGTTTGTTGTTTGCAGGAGTTCAATTTGTGAACATGATATGTGATTTTGATCAATTTGATGATTGGAGATGATAGAGGCGACGGTTACATAATTAATATTCATAATTCGTTTTAATTCGTGCAATGATGATGAGAGTCTGTTCATAATCGATCGTTCCAAGCATTAATGTGTAATTCGGTTATGGATTGGCATAGGATACGGCTCAAGGAGTTTGAATTTGGAATCAAAGGCATGATTTTGACTTTTAAAAGTCAACCGAAGACAAATTGATCAATTTTGACTTTGGGGAGTCAATTTATTCAGTTTGGTATAATTACACAATTAGTCCTTACAGTTTTGAGTTGATATTGTGGCTGAATTAGTCCTTGGGGTTAGATTTGATTAACGGGGTTAAGTTTTTAATAAGAAACTTAACGAAATAGTTAACGGGGTTAACTTAAAAAGTCGGATTGTCACATGGTCAAACAGGGTTGCTCTCATAACAATTGACATTCAGTACACCTTCAAGACCGACTATCCTCTCGGTGATGAGTAAGCCGTGATTTATTCATAAGCGAATGCCAAAGAAACCTAAGTGTGGACTGATGACTATTGTCGCACTAACAAAAAACGACATACAAAACTTTTGAAGGTTTCCCAAATGCGGAATTTCTTGCTAATCTCATTAGCTCATGATATGCATAAGGGACATAAGCACGAGTTGTTCATAACAGACCACTGTCCACAAATATCCGAGAAGGATAATTTTATACCCTTTTGCACCCGCACTCCCCCAAGGACCATCTTGTTGGATGGATCCCAGATTTCAGCCTAGAGGAGAGGCGTGATCATATCCTTTACTCCCAGTTTTCTAGAACTAGGAAGCTCTAGGAGCATCTATTGTTAAGTAATGACCTATTAACACAGGCTCAATAAGAGTACAAAATTTTTGATGTTTAACATTCATTACCTCAATTTTATCCTTGTGCTAAGGATTTTGAGGCTATAAACTGTATGAGTGGAATACGTAATGGTAAGTCACCAAAGTACCATTCAAACACTAAGGAGGTGCATACACACTGAATGACTTATAGTTGGCCATTGTAAAACTCATAAACCCTTTCTACCAACTTAATGGGTTGACAAACCCGTAACCCATTTTGGGGAAAACACTAATTCTATGAGGCTATTCTCACAGTCCCATTATTCATTCCCTCAGCTAGATGGAATATGAATATCCCAAACAAACATAGAACTTTTTATGGCACACATACTTCGAGGGTATGGTAGCCAAGTCATGAGCTTACATATCAGGATGTTACAACCCGAATGCTAGTCTACCGCGGGAAGATAGTTCAATTAACGGGTAAAGTGGTGATTAGACTCGACCTTCGCAAATAAGTGCTCCCAAGGAACATCAAATCTTAGCTCCAAGAAGGCACATGGAGTGGAAAATCCTAGAAAACATGAAACCTGAAATAAGAGAAAAGTCTTAGTCCGGGAAAATGCTTTCGAAAACCATAAGAGGGACAAACATAAAGTTTCATTTCTGTACTGTGTCATTACTATCAAATATTCAACTAAAACCTAGACACCTCGTCGAGTAATTCTTTCCTAAGATCTATAGAGATCTGCTTTTGTGACAAAGTGCGTAGACAAATAGAGGGTATATGTCAACATTCGCTCAAGATTCACAGACACCATTCCGTTCATTACCAGGAATAAGCATCACATAACCCTACCATATTGACGGTAATCAAATAAAGGAGTTCTTGCACGTATAATATCGTTAGTCGAAGGAGTATTCGCTTTGCTTTCGAATACCAACTACCAAGTAAATGAAATCAAACACTTGAAGCCTAAGTTGGATGATACGGATAGAATTTGGGTACAGGTATCGGTAGCCTATGTGGGAGGTTATAGATGAAGTCCATAAGTCTAAGTACTCGGTTCATCCAGAATCGGATAAAACGTATAAGGATCTTGAGGAACCCTATTGTGTGGCCAAACATGAGAGGAGAAATTGCTATCTATGTTAGGAGACACTTGGTAGTACAAGCAGAATGTTAGGAATCACCTGAGTGATCACAACAACCTCATATTCCTCAATGGAAATGGGAGGAGAATTCCTTAGATTTCATTACAAATCTACCCAGAACACCTAGTGGCTATGTACTATATGGTAATCGTTAGTCATTTGATGAAATTTGCTCACTCCCTACCAATAAAGGAGACAGATAAAAGTAAGAAGCATGCAAGGCTAAATATTAAGGAAATTTAGGCTAGGCATGGTATGCCAGTTTCCATTTTCTCTAAAAGGGACAGTCGATTGATGTCAAGAATCTGGCAGTCTGTACAAGAAGCCTTGGGCACATGCCTTTACATGAGCACTGCATATCATCCCCAGATGAACGGTCAAGGTAAAAGGACCATCCAAACTTTAAAAGATGTGCTCCGTGCGTGTGTAATCGATTTCAGAGGAAATAGGGATACTCACCGCCGTTGGCTGAGCTTTCATGTAATAAAAACTACCATACCAGCATTAAAGCCGCTCCGTTGAGACTTTGTATGGTTGTAAGTGTCGCTCATCGCTATGTTGGGTGGAGGTTGGAGAAAAACATTTGACTGGTCTTGAGATTGGCCAGGAAACCATTGACAAGATCGTTGAAATCAAAGATCATCTGAAAGCCACTCAAGACAGACGAAAGAGAGTTGTGCTAGAAACTGACGAAAGCCATTAAAATTCCAAATTGGAGACCGATCCTTGTTAAAGGTCTCACTAAACATAACCATAAATACATCAGACCGTTTGATATACGGGCTAGGGTTGGCCAAGTAACCTACAAGCTTACGTTGTCACGGGGAACTAAGCAATATACACGATGCGTTTCATGTGTCAAATCTCAAGAAGTGTTTATTATACGAAACGTTAATCATACCGTCTGGTGAGATTCACATAGGTGACAAACCACACCCTGTTCAGGAACCTATTGAAACTACTAGCTAAAAAGTCCAGGGGACAGGGCGTAATTGTATTGAATTGGTTAAGGTATATTAGAACTTGGAGCGTGACCCTGAATATACATGGGAACACGAAGATCAAATAAAAACCAAGTACGAGTCCTTGTTCACAAATACACCAATTCAAGATAACATCAACTGAATTTCGGGACGAATTTCTCTTTAACATGGGGAGAATGTGACACCCAGTAGTTCAGGTCAATACCCATAGTCATATTTGCACATTCCTATTTTATATTTCTTGTAATATTATCTTTGACATAGTATTGTCAGGAATTTAGCAAAGGGACAAGTGTCATATTAAGTAATTTTTTAAGAATTACTAGGAAATAAATGATAATAACCCTCATTGAACGTTCGTTGGTGATTAAAAGAATGTTATTCCAGAAAAGTCTAGAGACACGTTTGAATATTAAAACATAAATATTGGTGACTAAACTTTTATAAAAAGTAGACACATAAATAATTGTTACATGACTCTATGTTATATTATGTGTATTCATGTATAATACAGTTGTAGTAATAATCTATGTCGGGTTAACTAGTAAACTATTGAGACTAGACAAACCACACAAAAACTCATAAGTAATGAATCGTTTAAAAGATTTACACTAGGTATTAGATCACGCGATTACCTAGGGGATTTATACCACCAAAGAACCCACCTATCTAGCCATTAATGGATTTGACAACACCCAACCCCCACCCTATACCCCTCTCGGCCGAAATTGGGTGTAGCCATCCACTCACCCATAAATACTTGCTTACATGTCTAACATGCACACACTCTTCCACTTGAAATCATTACATACAATTCCCATCATGTCATAAGTAATAATAATGAAATGGTAGTCAAACACTATCACTCTATATACATATATACGGCTCAAATACACACACATGCACACCCTCTTCCTTTTCTATGATTACATGCAATTCCCATAAACCATAAGTGGTAATGATGAAGATGTGATCATCACTCAACTCCATCTCTCTTTCTCCATATAAAACAATTTCACCAACACCCTTTAACTCCCTCCTCCCTCCCTTGACTGATTCATTTCGGATTTCACCCAATTCCCCTCTCCAAAACCGAAAATGCAAACAATTCCCGTAACTCAGCTTCATGCCAGATTTTCGGTCAACTTCGGAAGGCCATATCTTTTTCGTTCCTTGGTCAAATCAGTCCATTCTTTTTCTAGAATGAAGCTCTATGTTAACTGAGGAGAACCCAAGTGGAATCACTTGAATCTATGGAGTATTCAACCTCCAAACAGCCGACGCAAGAAGGCCGCTTAGTGCAGGTTGAATCTGGACACCTCTTTTCATTTTCCTGTTTTGAGGTACCTACACAACTCCAAATCTAGTAATACTTTTTCACATCTCCTTTGGTTTCAATAAACTTGATTTTAGAACCCCAAGTCATTTTGTCTTCTAAAACCATCTAAAAGTCTACTCGGAGTACGCCTAAAAATCTGAGTTTTCAAGAACAAAATAAAACATAAAAGTCTTGATGAGTTTTGGCTTTATTTCTTCATAAGTCATGTTCGAATACATATATTTAAACATGTACATGTTCATACATTAAATACCAAACTAGAAGGACCATGGACAAGACAAGGACACATCAAATATAAACTACATATATATATATATAATCACATAAAATAACACTTGGATGATGGTGTTCTTCATAAACCCTTTATTCCATTCATGTGTTATGTTGAAGGATACATGTTCGTGGAGTTATATGATCATGTGTGACTTACCTGGCAAGACCCGAGATAGTGTCCTATGATTCAAAAAGACATACGAACGATTATCATCAACATATGAACGTGAAAGGTGTTACTAAAAATATATGTTTATGGATAAAATTTGTGATATATATGTGTCGGTGTACGGTTTTGGTTAAATTACGGAAACGTTCTAGGAATTAAAGATTAGTATCCTAATATGAATATTTGATATATGTACATGGAACATATGAAGAGATTCGGTTAAAAATAAATAATCACATGACATCTTGGAACATAAGTGAATATATTTTAAGTTGTTACAAAAATAATTTTTATTTTTGGTACACTTAATAAGTCACCAATAGGGAAACATATTATTTTCTCAGAAAATATGTAAGTTTCTAGACTGGAATAATAATCTCCAATGAGTCGTAAATAAAAACACTACTTTTACTAAACAAAGGCGTACTTAATAGGATTCGTTAAGTCGGATGAACAACTTACGTATAAGACGGGTAGTCTTAACACTGCTTTTCTCCATATAAAACACTTTCACCAACACCCTTTAACTCCCTCCTCCCTCCCTTGACTGATTCATTTCGGATTTCACCCAATTCCCCTCTCCAAAACCGAAAATGCAAACAATTCCCGTAACTCAGCTTCATGCTAGATTTTTGGTCAACTTCGGAAGGCCATATCTCTTTCGTTCCTTTGTCAAATCAGTCCATTCTTTTTCTAGAATGAAGCTCTATGTTAACTGAGGATAACCCAAGTGGAATCACTCAAATCTATGGAGTATTCGACCTCCAAACAGCCGACGCAAGAAGGCCGCTCAGTGTAGGTCGAATCTGGACACCTCTTTTCATTTTCCTGTTTTGAGGTACCTACACAACTCCAAATCTAGTAATACTTTTTCACATCTCCTCTAGTTTCAATAAAAATGATTTTAGAAGAAAACCCCAAGTCATTTGGTCTTCTAAAACCATCTAAAAGTCTACTCGGAGTACGCCTAAAAATCTGAGTTTTCAAGAACAAAATAAAAACATAAAGGTCTTGATGAGTTTTGGCTTTATTTCTTCATAAGTCATGTTCGAATACATATATTAAAACATGTACATGTTCATACATAAAATACCAAACTAGGAGGACCATGGACAAAACAAGGACACATCAAATATAAACTACATATATATATAATCACATAAAATAACACTTGGATGATGGTGTTCTTCATAAACCCTTCATTCCATTCATGTGTTAAGACTGGAATAATAATCATCACCAATGAGTCGTAAATAAAAACACTACTTTTACTAAACAAAGGCGTACTTAACAGGATTCGTTAAGTCGGATGAACAACTTACGTATAAGACGGGTAGTCTTAACACATTAGTACCCTTGTGTGATTAGGGTACGGATAGACAGGAACTATTAGCACAAGGTTATTTGCTAGGATTTCATCGGAAACAAGGTGAGTTCACGGCCCCCTTTTTACTTTTTAATGTTTTGTAAACACCGGGGGGAGAAACATACTTACTTGTTATGTTTTGAAAACATGAATTACATTTGCTTACACGTTTGACATCATGAACATTCGGGTTTAACTTCTTGTGAGTTTCACTAACCCCTTTTTTATTTTCTAAGTTTTTGAAATGTTTTGGGGTGGAAACATACTTGTAAAGAATTTTTGTATGTAAATGAATGAACTAATGATCAGACCGTATGTGTGTATTGAGGGAAATATAAAGCGCTTAAAGTCCTCGGAATAAAAAATAGTAACCAATAGCTATGGACTTAGCCCGGGATTTTATGGATAGTACTATTGGGGGTGACGCCCCCGGTCATGATTAGTCGCCCTAATCAGGGGTCCAAATGGCCGAATGACCGCATATTGTCTTAACTCGTAGAAAGGCGAGGGGAGGCACAGAAAGTTGGGGTTTGGTTACGGTCCCGTACATTACATATTATTTTGTATTCCTTGCAAGTTTCCAAATGGGGTCAATTGATCGGGTTAGTATTCGGATTCATTGGTAATACATACTAAGAGTTTTGATCGGTAAATGATCAGGTTTAAACAATGTATATGTTTTCAAAGGAAAACTACATATTTTATGATGGTTAAGTCATGGGCATGTTTTCAAAGGAAAACTACTTATTTGATGACGGTTAAGTAATGTATATGTTTTCAAAGGAAAACTACTTATTTGATGACGGTTAAGTCATGTATATGTTTTCAAAGGAAAACTACTTATTTGATGACGGTTAAGTCATGTATATGTTTTCTAGGGAAAACTACTTATTTTATGACGGTTAAGTCATGTATGTATTTTCACAGGAAAACTATTTATTTTATGACGGTAAAGTTATGGGCATATTTTCAAAGGAAAACTACTTATTTTATGACGATTAAGTCATGTATATGTTTTCAAAGGAAAACTACATATTTTATGACGGTTAAGTCATGGACATGTTTTCAAAGGAAAACTACTTATTTTATGACGGTAAAGTCATGGACATTTTTCAAAGAAAAACTACTTATTTTATTACGGTTAAGTCATGTCTAGTTTTTCGGGGAAAACTAACAGTACTAAATTAAAAGACTCTGTGAACTCACCAACCTTTGTGTTGACACTTTCAAGTATGTTTCTCAGGTAACCTTTAGCCATGGATCGGTTGGAATAGGCTAGCTATAATTGGATAAATTCTTACTAGCTGGAAGGACATAGATTATCCGGTCTCAAGTCTGTCGTTGATCTTGAAGAACATAGATCATTGTATTACTTAGTCTTAGTATTTGTGTATGTATTCAAGTCTTAGAAATCACTATTATAGCTTCCGCTATCGTGTAATGAACCAATCGTTGCAACCTGTATTTATTTATTAAGTAAATAAATTTGGGGGTGTGACATTTCAGTCAAAAATTGTTATTTATAAAAATTCAGAACAAAATGAAAAATATAAAATTGACATCATTTGAAGTTTATAGAATAAATGATAGTACATCAGTGAATAGTTCATTACACATGACCTTAGTAGACCTTTGATATATGATAGTTTAAAGTAATTTGATTTGCTCAAAATTTCAAAGTCTGCATAAATGAGAAATGATAGTGTTTTGAATACTATAATCTTGATAATATGTTAATTTGAATATGAGTTTAAAACTTGAATTGTCAATAGACTAGAAGCGTTTTTGAACCAATAGTAGTGTGAAAATTAAATATGATATGATTACATTTGTGATTTGAATCCATTATATGCCTGAGTGTGTGTGTAAAAGATCATTATCAGATATAGAATATATGGTTTTAAGAATTTCATGAGACCAATATCGAATTATGTCTTTGGCACAATCTCTTTCAGTTCACTTCACTGCCCATGCCCCGAAAAACATGCAATGTGTTGCTGAACTAAGATATGTTTCTGACAACATCTGTTAGAACATATATTTATCCTTGGATCAGTTAGATACAACATCTATTCTGATTTCATTGAAATTTATCCAGATAATAGTTGGATCCTCCTACCTAAATCTATTGATTCTCATTATAAAGCCAATTCATTAGAATCTTTCGATTCTGAATCATTATGATTCTTATATCCTTTGGGATATGCTATTCTATACTTGTGCTAATAGAGATAATTTCATTTTGGAGATTGATCTAATCTTGCAATAAACTGTGTATGTCTTGAAGATAATGTAAATTTAACTTCTGTTGGCATATATGTGAGGTACACGATGTTTTTCATCTAAATGGTACTAACTCACTTGAATTTGGAAGAAAAATGCTTATAGTTTCAAATTATATAATATTGACAATTTAAAAATTCATGCTTTTTATTGCAAATTCGAAATGAAAAATTGAGCATTTCATAACCTGATTTTGTTTACTTTAAAATTTATCGTGTATCATTTCAAGTATTATTCAAATTGTTTGAAAAGTTACATAAAATTGAAAAAGTATTGAGTTACATAAGTATGAGTTTGATTGTTTCATATCATAGGTTACCCATAGTTGATAATAAACTGTGTGATGAATTGCTCATATACTGATATGATCTTCTTGCTCATGATGTTCATCCAAAAATATGTATTTCAGTTTGCTCTGATACCACTTGTAGGTCCACATGACTCTTCTCAGATCGATCTCGTGACAGGACGTCTCGATAACATGAAGTGCCGAATCCTTTGTGTTAACGTATGTATATCAATTGACAATAGAAACAACATGTAAATAAACTTTCTCTCTTTATATCACCAAACAGAGTTTACAGAATACTTGTTCATTCATTCGTTCGTTCTCTAATCTGAATCTGTAAACTCCTATTTATAAACACCAGTTCTGCAGTAGGCGAACTTAACAAGTTCGCTTCAAAGATTAAGTTCGCCTCTATTAGACTAGGAGAATTTATCAAGTTCACCTCTAGTAGAACTTGTACTAATACTTAGACAAAAAGTAAACAATTACATAAAAACATAAAGACAATAAGACCTAAACTATTACAAATCTTTTGTCATACAGTCTATGTCGTAACAAGTGGACGGTGTGGTTTCGAATAAGTGTGGATATTTTCACTTGATCTTGGTCCTCGTGCTCCCAAATGAACTTGGGTCCACGTCTAAAATTCCACCGAACCTTGACTATGGGAATGCAACTTTGTTTCAACCTTTTGACCACGCGGTCCATAATTTCTACTGGTTCTTCGACGAAGTGAAGTTGATCGCCTATCTGGATTTCATCTAATGGTATGACTAGTGACTCATCTGACAATCATTTCTTCAGATTTGACAAGTAGATATTTGCACTTGATCTTGTCCTCGCGCTCCCAAATGAACTCTGGTTCGCGTCTAGAATTCCATCAAACCTTGACTATGGGAATGCGACTTTGTTTCAACCTTTTGACCTCGCGGTCCATAATTTTGACTGGTTCTTCGACAAAGTGAAGTTGATTATCTATCTAGATCTCATCCAATGGTATGACTAGTGTCTCATCTGACAAACATTTTTTCAGATTTGACACGTGAAACACATCATGAACACCACTAATGTGACATCCGACAATTTTCAGGTTATTTACCGTACGACCTTAGAACGTGCTACTATTTTATTTATTGAGTCATTAAACTTACTTTCAGTTAATTAAGTCATTTTAAAGTCTAACAAAGCCCTTCATATGCATAGAATGTTATTTCGTGAAATTCTGGAATTCACGGTAGCGCGTATCGGTAAAATGTCTGTATTTAGCGTTGGTGACGACCCGGTTAATTTAAAAATATCTGTTTTCTCCAAAATTATTTAGACAGACTTATATTAGTGGATTATATGTGAAAATTATGTGCTACTTTTTAAATATCACGTTCGGTGATTTTCATTGCGTTTTACCCGGTATTTTAGTCTTTTGACGTACCGGAAGAGTTAAATTACATTTTAGGGCATAAATTATTATTTTTACTAATTATGATTGTAAATAATTAGTGGATATTTTATATATTTTTATTTTGGTGAAAAACAATGTTCGAAGTGGTAAAATTTTATAAAAGTATTGTAGTTTTTATAAAATGTCACCTACATGTGTGTAGAAGTTTATAAAAAAAAGATGGCATCTTTTCTCTCCCCCAAAAATCAGCAAAATGTGGGTCCCATCCCACCTTAATCATCACTAAAACACCATGATGATTTCCTACTTACACACTTTATCACTTCCTTCACTCAAGACCCCAAATGATGGTGCATGGCCTTGGGACTAGTCCATCTATCTCCTCTCTCCCTCCTTAAAACAGTAACGCACCACCTCCATCCTCATTTCACCATCAAAAAATGCTAAAGTCTTCCAAAGCTCTCTCTGTAAGTGTTCTTTCAAGTTCTTTGGTGTTCTTCAAGTTCTTTGGTGTTCTTCAAGTTCTTGAGCTTTTTATTTGAAGAATCAAGTGTGGTGAAGCAAGTACTCAAGAAAACCATTCATCATCTTCTAATTTTTCTAAGTGTCTGCCTTGATTAAGTTCAAGTGGTATGAACTCCATCTCTTTCTTATTTTTCTTAAAGAAAGCTTTGATTTTGCAAGAGTTATCCATCTCTAACTAAAAGGTTTTTTATGAACTATTAAAAATCAGCAAATAATGAGTTTCTATTGAAGATTTTCGTGGATTTATTTGTATGTATGTGTCTCGTGTATATGCATGTATGTTTATATGTTCATATTTTGTAAAAAGTGGTGAATTAGGGTTTGATCTATACATGCAATCAAATGTTTTGTTATGGTTTGTTTCAAACAGGTAATAATGATATATTATTGCATAAAAACATGGTAGTTTATGTATGGATCATTGAATTGATGATTTGGGTGTTTATTGCTAAAGATTGTTATCCAAAAGCATGATTTAAACTAGGGTTTTGGCATGGATTATTTAGATTGTGTGAAATCTTGAAATATGTTGATAAAAATGATGTTTTATGATAATAATATCCAGCTCTAAAAGTATAAATGTTGTTGTGATGATTGGCTAAGTATTGGATATCCTTATGTTGCTAAAAAGATGCTAAAAAGGTTGATTTTTGTTTGAAAATAGATAGATTTTTTAAATCTGGAATCATGGCTGTATTATGATGATATTTTATGTCTAAAATATATATTTTTAGTAATATGTATGATTTTTAGTGTTTGGATGCGTTTCGTTAGGTTTTACGCTAAACTAGTCGATTAAAACGGTATTTTCGGCATGAAAAATGTGTAATTATTAAATCTGATTTTGAGCAGTAAGTTTTAATATATTTTATGGTTAAATCACAGCTCTTAAGGTATATAATGAGTTCATGTTATGAAATATGCGTTTGTACTTGTCTTTTGACGTTTCGGTTGTCACGTATGTGCTAGAAATTGCCATGTTTAGGTACTTTATGTCAAAATAATGAAAGCTTGTTTTTTTTGATGAAATATATTTTATGAAGTATATTTTGATGATATATGATGTTATATGAACTCATATGTTAGAAATTGGAAGTTTGTTCCGTAAAAGTTAGTCGTTTTGCTTGAAAAGTGCTTATGTGCAAATATTGTGACTTAAGTGTTTTTACATGTGATTTAGGACTTATAAGCATATGTATGAGTATATATATGTGTTACTAGTTTCATACTTTCATTTTGGTTGTTGATAAGTATTAACACCAAATTATCTACGTATGGGAAATCCACCGTTTTTCGTTAAAAACATAACCATGTGTCGTAGTCACCAACGGGTCGTTAAATAAATATTTTTTTAAAAATATAATAAGTATAAGTAGGTTTGGTGAAAAACTTGCTTGTGAGACCTGAGATTCAATTAGTAATGTATCCTTCGTGTTTAGGGCATCGTTAGCGTTCGTGGGCGTATTTTTGCTAACACTAGTTTTTCCGTCATTCGTTACTTCAAGGTGAGTTTTCACGGCCCGTTTTTAAACTATTTTGTTTTTTTTATAAATGATGGGGGAAGAACATGCTTTCATTCATTTATTGTACTACTTGACTTACTTTATGTGTTCGTTTGATGGTCTCGAGCAAGGGAATTCGTTATGTATTCATGTATTCGTTCAAGAATAGCCATGACGTTATAATCATTAGCCTCATGTAGGCCGCAAGGTGTGTTGATAGATCTATTTGGGACTGACTGCCCACTCTCGTGATCAATAGCGTTGATCGGTCGTTCGTACGAGAGAATATATTTTGAAAGGATTCTTGGGGACATGTTGTATTCGTGTCTCGGTTTGATTATAAGCTCTAGGTACTGTCATCATGTTGTATTCCTTACAAGCTTATGACATATCACATGTTTGTCCAAGTTACTTGATAGTTAGTTAAATTCGTTTATGTTTTCATGTAAACCCCTGAAACTCGCTCAACTTTTTGTCGATGTGTTTAAGCATTTTTTTCAGGTACTTAGATGTTCTCGCGCGATTATGAAAACGGACTTTTGGGCAAACACTTGCATCGGTATTTAGTTGGGACTTTTAAACTTTATTTTGGATCCTCATGTGTTGGATCATGAAAAACTCTTGTTTTAAATTTCAATGCTTTTAAATATGGATAATTGTAAGACTTAACTTTTACTTCGTTGAATTTTTCCGATGTTTTAATTAAATGTGTTTGCTTATCATCATTGGCTCCAACTTATGTAACCACCATGCATACGTCTTGTTTCCGCTACGAATCGTAGTTTTCGTGGTGTGACAATAAGTTCTTTCGGCATGTTGAGCTTGTAACCTGTGGGACCTATCATATTTAAGATTTCGAACGGTCCAAGGTAACGGGGGTTCAGCCTTCCTCGCTTGCCAAAACGAATTACTCCCATCCACGATGGGACATTTTAGTAATACTTTGTCACCCATTTGAAATTTTAATGGTTTGGGTCTCACGTCAGCGTAACTCTTCTGATGATCACGCGCAACATTCATATGGTCTCGTATCTGAATGGTCTTCTTAGTTGTCTTGTGAATCATTTCTGGACCGGTGAGTTGACTATCTCCCACCCATGTCTAGTAAGTGGGTGATCTGCACCTTCTTCCATAAAGTGCTTCGAATGGTGCAGCCTTGATTCTAGTGTGGTAGCTGTTGTTGTAGGAATATTTGACCAATGGTAGGTGAGTATTAAAACTGTCTCTGAAATCAACCACGCATGCTCTACGCATGTCCTCGAGAGTATGGATGATCCTTTCACTGTGATCGTCCATTTGAGGATGATACGCGGTACTCATATCTAATCGTGTACCACATGCTTTCTGAAGCTATTGTCAAAATCTGGAAGTGAATCGACTATCCGTAGCTGAGATGATGGAAATTGGCACTTCGTGCCTCGAGACTTCTTCCTTTAAGTATGTCCTGGTCGGTTTCCTTAGTTTTTCGGTCTTTTTGACACGGAGGAAGTGTGTAGAGTTTGTTAGGTGATCGATAATCACTCATATCGTGTCTTATCCGCTGGATGTTTTGGGCAACTTTGTAATTAAGTCCATTGAAATCAGCTCCCACTTCCACTGTGGAATCTCTGATCATCGGAGTAACCCTGACATTTTTTGTATTCCACTTTAACCTTTAAACATGTTAAGCACTTACTGACATAGGTAGTAATGCCGGCTTTCATGTTGGGCCATTAGTATTGTTCCTTGAGTTCATGGTACATCCTATCAGAGCCGGGGAGAATCAAGTTCCTGGACTTATGTGCCTCATCGCTAGATCTCTTAGGTACCCAAATCCTCTTCCAGAAGTAACGAGTGTCATCGGATTTGACCTCGAATTGCTTGTCCATACCTCTTAAGGACTCGTGTTTCCAATTCTCCTCCTAGAGTGCTTCGAATTAAGTGTCACGGATTTGAGTGGGTACATTCGTGTGAATTGTTAATTGTAGAGCTTGTACTCGACGTGGCTTGGGTTGTTCCTTCCAGCTCAAGCCATCAGCAACAACGTTTGCCTTTCCGGGATGTAAGCGAATCATGCAGTTATAGACGTTAAGTAATTCGACCTATCTATGTTGTTTCATATCTAGCTCCTTCTGATCGAAAATGTGCTAAGACTTTTGTAATCGGTGAGGATTGTGCATTTCGTACCGTACATTGATGTCTCCAGATCTTGAGTGCGAATACCACAGCTCGCAATTCCTATTCATGGGTAGTATAGTTCTTCTCGTGCACTTTGAGTTGTTGGAAAGCGTATGCCATGGCTTCCTCTCTTTGCATCAACACGTAACCGAGTCCTTGATGTGACGCATCGCAATACCCTACGAATTCGTCCGTTCCTTCCAGAAGTGTTAGGATCGGTGCAGTGCAGAGTTTCTGTTTAAGTAGTTGAAATAATGTTTTCGCCTTATTGCTCCAATCATATTTCTTATCCTCCTGAGTCAAAGTGGTTAACGGTTGGGCTACCTTGGAGAAATTTTCAATAAATCATCGGTAATAGCCCGCAAGACCCAAGAACTGTCGCACCTCTGTTAGAGTCTTAGGTGCTTCACAATTCTTTATTGCTTCAATCTTGGATAGGTCAACAGGTTTACCTCTCTCGTTGACCACATGCCCAAGAGATTGCACTTCTCAAATCCAGAAGTCATACTTCAAAATTTTGGCATACAACTTCTCGCCTTTCAGTAATTCCATGATTAGCGTCAAATGTTCCGCGTGCTCTTCCTGAGTTCATAAATATATTAGTATGTCACTAATGAACACTATCACGAGCTTGTCTAAATAGGGTTTGCACACTCGATTCATGAGTTCCATGAATATGGATGGTGCATTGGTTAACCCACATGGCATGACCATGAACTCGTAATGACCGTAACATGTTCGGAAAGCGGTCTTAGGGATGCCATCCTCTTGGATTCTCAACTGATGGTATCTCGAACGTAGATCGATCTTCAAATAGTAGTTCAATCCTTGTAACTGATCGACCAAATTATCGATTCCTTGGCAATGGATACCGGTTTTTAATCGTTACTTTGCTCAATTCTTTGTAGTCTACACACATGCGAAAAATTCCCTCTTTCTTCTCAATAAACAAGACCGGGGCTCCCCATGGCGAAAAAGTTAGTCTTATGAATCCCTTATCTTCAACGCCTGCAGTTGATTTGATAACTCTTGTTTTTCTGATGATGCTAGTCGGTATGGTGACTACGCTATTGGGCAGCTCCTGGTGCCAAATCAATTCGGAACTCGACTTGCCTCGGCGGTGGATATCTTGGCAAATCTTCGGGAAATACTTCGGGGTAGTCTCGAATGATCGGTATATCTCCAATTTTCCTTCCTTTAGCTTGTTTCTTCGTTACGTTCCCTAAAATTGCATGATAGCTCTTTCGTAAATACTTTTAGGACTTCATACAAGGAGTGATTCTTGGTGTAGTACCACCTTTCTCGTTGAATAAAAAAATGTCTCTCAATTCGGTAGTGGAATGTTGATATGCCATAAATTATACACGTTTTGCATGGATAATAATCCCCATATTATGGTACTAATTGAACAAAAGCCTTGCAATTGACACTTAAAACGTTTGTATTTTATAATTGCAGGTTAAACGGTGTCTTGAGATGAGCAAAGCAAAAAACCACTAAAAAACATCAAGAAATAAAGCTTTTGGAAGGATCATTTCCAATCTTTTACCCCCCAAGAAGTCAACAAAGGTCAACAATAGTCAAACAAGCATCAAGAATACAAAACTGGGAAGCAGGGAGGGATGCACGGTCGTGCATCCTAATACATGGGTGCGCATTGCCCTTTCTTGTTCCCCAAGGACTGTAGTACCCTGACAATTGTACCCTTTGATTCCCGAGGTGTTTGCACGCCCGTGCAAACTAATGCACGACCGTGCATTGCTCATTTTGAGGCCTATAAATAGATGGCTTGGGTTCTTCATTCTACACACCTTACCATACCTCAAGATAGATAGTGAAAGGACCCACACCAGGTACCTCTCATAGTTGGCAAACATTGCATAAACGTAGCTCTTAAACTTTGAATTAAACATTAAACATCAACAACGGAAGTTTTGTATGAAATTCAGAGTTAACAAAAACTTTAAACATAACATTGTTCATCATTCATAAACTAAAGATAACAGGGAAGTTAGTCTTGTCAGCAGCAGCCATCTAACCTTTTTCTCCTAAGCCCTTGCGGATTCATATCTTATTCTTTCCTTTGCTACCTGATGTGCATACTAAAATAGTTAACTAACGCTGGTGAGTTCAATTTTACATCTTTTAGCATAAAAAAACATATCTTTCTCATGTAAATCATTTAAAAACTCATTTAATGAAAAACATTCTTTATACTACTAAGTAAAATATATTACATACAATATGTAAATTTATACTTACTTATTCTTAGCTCTTTCTTAATAAGTCATACATTTATAGTCTACAATATGTTTCTTTCTCTTTCTGGTGTCCAACAAGGATTTCTCGTGTCCATAAAGGACTTCTCAGCGAGTATTGTTCCCTAAGGCTCATCGTCCAAAGGCCGATACTAACAATGGTGTCCACATGGTACTTCTCACGTAACCGTCGTCACCGGGGTAACCTTCATCACCCATTTCTACCAGTTGTACAACATTCTCGTTACAATGCCCTACAGAGCATTGTCCCGATTATTCTCATGGTACGTCATGGTCTCAGTCCATGCCGCAACATCGGCTTCGGGTAGCACTCATCTCAAGGACTATACTACTATCTCAAGACTTGCTACTATGCTTAGGGTAACACTAGCCTCTAGAAGTACGCTACCACCCCAAGTCTTTTCTTTTCTCGTTCACATACTCTGACAAATTAGACAATGTATTTGACTTATTCTTCTTCTCTTTTTTTATAAGACATATAGTGAGATAAAACATTCTTCTTTCTTTCTTTTGTTTATAAAACATATAGTTGAATAAACCATTCTTCTTTCTTTCTTTCTTTCTTTCTTACAAAAGCTTCGGTTAGACAACCGTTATCTTTCTTTCTTACAAACCATTCGGTTTAACAACCGTTATCTTTCTTTCTTACAAAAACATTCAGTTTAACAACCGTTACCTTTCTTTCTTATAAAACGTTCAGTTATCTTTCTTTGCAAACGTTTAAGTAATAAAATACATTTATTATAAACATCCAATTATTGAGTACGCACACCACTGTAAAACAGTAAAATAGGGATCTTGAACTCACCTGGATTTTTGGTCTACTGCGGGAACTAAAAAACTTTGGGCTATACGGGTGCTACGTGATCTGTACCTAAGTCAAAGTACAAATTTTCTATTATTTCGTGCAAGAGTCGGTAGTTTTGTGGGTACCGCCCAAGAGTGTCGGCTAGGAGAGGTTCTAGCCACACTCGAGAGTGTCAGCTAGGAGAGTCGCTAGCCACACTCATGAGTGTCGCCTGAACTTGCGTTCAGGACTTTGTGGGGTAATGGGTAGATTATCAGCGTTTTTCTTAGAGTGCCGATTCTCAAACAGTCGACTTTTTGGCAGTCGGCTTTCTGACAGTCGGCTCTGACGTCGGCTCTGGCAGTCGTATCTAACAGTCGACTTTCTTCTTCTTCCTCCCTGAGAGTCACCACTAATAGGTGGCCGACTCTCGAGAGTCGGCTCATGAACATTTGAGCATTTGCAGGTCCGATTTTTTATCCAAAACCTTAACTTTTTACGTTCAAAACGTTTATCTAGCTTCAATGAAGCTAGGTCTGAGCTTTAATCCACTTTTCATACATAAAAATCCTTCCCTTATGTTTAAAAAGCCCATAAACCCTAAAACCCCATTTTTGAAGAAAAACTCAGATCTGAGATCGATCTTACCTCAAAACTCATGGTTCTTCACGTAGAAACGATCAAGGATGATGGAGAAACAAGATGGAGCATAAATAAGAGCTTGGATGTTGTTCCTCAAGCTTTCTCTCTCTAGAACCTTAAGCTCTCTCTCTTTAGGGTTTTGAGTTGGAGAAGTTGATTGAGAAATGAGGAAAATGAGTTGATTCCTCCTATATATATACATGGGCTATATCGGCCCATTAGAGCCGAGCCCAAACCCGCTCTCTACTTTTCATTAAACCCCCTCTTAATTTCTGATATCATTATTATTCTTTCGTTTAATTATTTCTGGATGTTACAAGTCTACACCTCTTATTAGAGTTTTCGTCCTCGAAACCTATCATAGGTCAAATAACTGAGGGTACAACTCCCTCGTTTCTGATTCAGTCTCCCACATGGCTTCAGCCCCTTTGTGATGTTTCCATTGAACCTTGACTAGTGGAATGACTTTGTTTTGAAGTCGCTTATCTTTTCTATCCAAAATTGCTTCGGGTTCCTCAATATAGTTAAGGTTGTCATTTACTTTGATGTCATCGAGTGACACATATGTCGACTCGTCCGTTAGGCACTTATGCAAGTGTGACACGTGAAAAGTAGGATGGATTCCACTTAACTCTTCTGGCAGCTCTAGACGATACGCTACTTCCCCAACTCGTGAACTTTAAAAGGTCCTACAAACCTTGGACTCAACTTTCCTCTCTTTCCAAATTGTATTATTCCCTTCCAAGGGGACACTTTCAAATGCACCATATCCCCAACTTGAAATTCGAGATCTTTCCTTCTTCTATCCGCGTAAGACTTCTGCGGTTTATATAGCTTCCATGAAGCTAGATCTGAGCTTTAATCCACTTTTCATACATAAAAATCTGTTGGATCGTGAAAGTACAAGATGGTTCTGTTCTTAGTTGAAATTGGTAGAAACAATAACAACTACACAAATGTAATCGAACAGGCAGAAAGAATGTGAAGAAGCACAAAAAGCACACCTACAATGAAGTGTTTACAGATTATTTATACTCACTTAGAATCAAGACAGCCCCTTGATTCTAAGGATCAGATCTAACATAGACCGTTGATCTGTTGTATCTAGCTAACTATTACACGTTTTGTCTATCTCTAGTTAACTTTATTGAAGCGTCTTCTTTATGCATCATTACTTGCATGCTTGGAGAAGAGCATTGTTGTCCATCATTGGTTGTGCCATTGAGGTTCCTTCTGCTTTGAGTGTGTCAGTTGCTTTTGCAGAAAGTTGTCAGTGACGCTTGGTATGGATAGTCAGCTGCAACGATTTGTCTTCAAAGCACAAGGCTGTCAGCAACAAAGATGTTGATCAGTAGCAAGATGTAACCATCCAGAGCTGCTGATGATTTGCCTATCAGCAGCATCAAGTGTTGATGCTGCTGAGAAGCTTATCCGCAACAACTTTGGTCTTCAGCAGATAAGGCTATCTGCAGCAGATTTGTTCTTCAGTAGGAGAACAAGTATTCGCAGCAGATAAGCTTGTCCGCAGCAGTTTGTTGGTCAGCAGCAAACTCTGAGATCAGTAGAATTTGTACTTAGAAAATTTTGTAGCCATCAGTCTTTGGTTCTACAAACTCCCCCTAGACTGATGCTACCAAAATTCTCTTATTGCCTTTGTTGCTAAAGCTTTTGCACATTTCTGACTATGCTTTCAACCAAAGGAAAAAGCTTCGAAAACAGCCATCTTGTACTTTGAAATACAGCCTGCAGTCGTCAAAACTATCGGAGTCTTTCTCCATTGGGACCATTTCCCCTTTTTTGGTTGCATCAGTAGACAAATGTGCATCAGTTTGGGTGCCCACTGATACAAAGGAGGGAGTAAGAAAAGTTGGGCATTGATGTGCCTCTATCATATTCACCATGGCCGTCAATTCCAAGATATGAAGTTTCAGTCTGTCCTCATCCACAGTTGTGGAATCCATGGATCCAGATGGGGCCTTAGGCCTTGCCTCTTCATCCCCATCACCCATGGTTTCTTGGCACCTGGGATTCCTCTCAGTGAGGGGAGTTTCCAAGGAAGCATCCTCACTGTGAGTTGCCGTGGTTGAGGTTTTAGCAATGTTGTCACTGTCCTCCTGGTCATTTGATGAACCGGCAGTAGTGACAGCCTCTTCCACATCCACTCTTTCATAACTCCTAGAGTGGACCTTCAGGGTAGAAGAACTTGGGATGGGTGTGTTGGAAGCAAGATCAATTAGTACCTCCGAGATGGTGGTAGTTGGAGAAGGTACGTCATCTTGATCAGGTTCCTCAACACTTAACTTCAGAAGAGAAAGGAAAGGCTCAGGGGGCTGTTCTATAGATCTGGGAAGTGATCCTGATCCTAATAGAGAGACATCCAAAGGAGTCTCCCAAATAATGTGGCTTTCCCTTATGATATTCTCACCAGAATGTTGTGATTCGGAGTGAGTGCTGTTAGGTTGGGTTTGGGCCTTGAAGGCAAGAGAAGAAGGAGTTCTCTTACCCCTTTTTCTGGTATATGTTGTTGCAACTGGGGCCCTGTGTTCCGGTTGAACGATAACATCCAAAAGAGGTGTAAGTAATTTTTTGTGCCTGTGCCTCCTTAGTAGTATGCACAGGGGTTCGAATGGTAGAAGCAGATTGTTGTTCAGGATGTGAGGTGGAGGGTGTGGGATCAGTATCAGCTGGGATTGCTGAACTGTCACCCGGGGTTCTTTGCATGTTCAGCATTGTAGATAACAATGGAACATTGTCCCCCGAGAACTTTTTGGAAACAGTCCTCATGCTTTGAAAAATGTTATTTTTATGACCCAACATGATGTAGATTCTTGCAGGTTTTGAAAGTTCTTTTAGTTCTTGATTGAAAACTTCTTGCAAGAATCTTGGGTACATAAAAAATTGTTGCTTTGCACCCTCTTGAAGGTTATATCTCAAACCCTCAAACATGAGGTATGCAAAGTTGAAGCCTTGGTTAGTGACCATATCATGGAAGGCGGAGTCAAGTGCAGAGCTCACCTGATGCCATCCACTCCTCTTCTGAGATATGCATTGGAGAAGAGTGTGGCAGAGATACTTCCATGGATGGCCCATCAGCGCCTTCTCGATCGTATACTCGGTTTGATTTGTTTGAATGGTGTAGGAACTGGTTCTGAAATGGCTGGTACTGGTGCTGAATGGATAATGGGGACTTCATCTTTAGTCAGAATGACTTTAGGGGCAGGAGGAGATGAAGTAGTGGATTCTTGTACCAAATACGAAGCTTCACTTATTTCAGTGGAGTCTGAGCAAGTTGAATCAGACTCTGATGAGGTAGTGCATTCTTGTACCAAAGGTTCATCCTTAGAAGGATCAAGATTTCTGTTGGCCATATCAAGATTAGCAAGATTGAAGCTTGGTTCATGGATGGCAATGTAGTCAGCAGGAGGTGCAACGGCTTGATATTGTTCAGCATGATACCCCATACCAGTTTTTACCTTTTCATGAATTTGAGCATCCAAAAGTCTTTGCAGCTTTTTGGATGCAAATTCATATTTGTCGACATGAACTTTTTGTTCTGCCAATTCTGCTCTGGTAGCTTTTAATCTGGCCAGTAGATCATCAATCTGAGTTTCAAGATTGGTTTGTTCATGTCTTAATGATGAAATCTCTTTCTTTAGGCAGTTAATTTTTTCTTTGTAACTGTCTTCGACCTTTTTGAATTCAGATTTCATTTGATGAAACACTTCATTTTGATCTGTGAGGTTTTGATTATGCTTTTTGTAGCCTAAAACCTTATCAATACAGGCTTGGGAACATAGATGTTCATATACCTGAGGCGGTATTTCAGTTGTATCTGCCATAAGGGCTTGATTGTGGGTAGGCAGATCTTCATACTGAAAGCTCTAGTCAAAGTCAGAAGTTCCAACAGTTGCACAAGCTGCAGTTTGAGCTGGAGGAGTAGCTTGTTGCTGTTGTTGTCTAGGTTGGCTTTATCTTGTTCGATCCTCAGCAGGGTTTGCCCTAGGTGCCTTGCATTCTCTAGCAAAATGACCCAGTTGGTTACAGTTGTAACATCTCAATTTACTTTTATCTAAGCCAACTCTGGTGTTGGAGCTGTTGCTTGGAATGGGTCTTCCGGTTCTAGGGTAGAACCGTTTTGCTCTTATAGAGAGCATGGCATAAGAGTGCTGTATATCCATTTCTTCTAGATCATCTGGATGGAAGCACTCAAGATCCTCCTTGATAAAGTACATGTTGCTTGAGTTTTCATAAACAAAAGCAGCGGAGGTTGAGGTTTGATAAGGAGCTTCAAGAAGAAATGGTGATGTGTTTGTTTTAGAGGTAGGAGTTTGAGGATGTGTGACTATGGGAGGATAGTAGTTGCTAGTACTAGGACCTGCGTGCTCAGAGTGAAAAGCAGAAGAGGTGGTAGTGGATGTTGAAGCTGTTTGGTAGCTTGAGCTTCGTTCTTTTGCCTGAATCATCTCTAGCTCATAAGTCTTCAGCATACCGAAGAGCTCAATCATTTGGAGAGTCTTCAGATTCTCAGTTCTTCTAATGGACACCGTGTAGAGTGTCCAGCAGTTAGGTAAAGACCTGATGAACTTTTTGAGAATATCCTCATTCTCCAGTTTCACCTTTGAGCACTGCAGCTCACCTACAAGATAGGTAAATCTGTTATATAAAACAGTTAGGGACTCACCTTCCTTCCAGACGAAGTTTTCGTACTGCTGCTTCAGGATGTCCCTTCTGTTTTCTTTGACTTCTTTTGAGCAAGCAAACATCTTCTCAAGAGCCTCCCATAACTCCTTAGAAGTTTTGTAACTTCTGAAGTTATGAAAAACTTCATTTGGAAGGCACATTTGGATAGCTCCTAGCGCCTTGAAGTGCACCTCCATCTTCTTTATGTCCTCTTCTGAGTACTTGGAGGGCTCCTTCGGGACTGATGGTCCTCCAGAGTCAGCAGAGACTACCATGGGAGTGTATGGTCCATCCCTGATGGATTTCCACATTTCGTACTCCTGATAACAGAGGAAGCTTTCCATGTGATTTTTCCACATGTCGTAGTCTTCCCCAGATACCAACCTTGGTGGTCGGTTGATGCTGCCGATGTCTTCAAAACCATTGCTTTGTGCCATTTTTGTTTTGTGATTTTGGGTGACTTGATCAAAGAGAAAGTTTAGAATAGAACCAGAAGTGATTAAACAAGTGTGAGTTTGTTTAATCTGAGCCAAAGCTCTGATACCACTTGTAGGATCGTGAAAGTACAAGATGGTTCTGTTCTTAGTTGAAATTGGTGGAAACAATAACAACTACACAAATGTAATCGAACAGGCAGAAAGAATACTTTTAAGAACACTGTAGTATTAAGCTTTTGCAGATAAACGATTACAATTGAAAACTCAGTGAAGAAGCAAACTTACAATGAAGTGTTTACACAGTATTTATACTAACTTAGAATCAAGACAGACCCTTGATTCTAAGGATCAGATCTAACACAGACCGTTGATCTTTTATACAAAAGCTAATAATACATGTTAAAGCTAAACTAGCTAACTTTATTGAAGCGTTTTCTTTATTCATCATTGTTTGCATGCTTGCAGAAGAGCATTGTCGTCCGTTATTGGTTGCACCATTGAGGTTCCTTCTGCTTTGAGTGTGTCAGTCGCTTTTGCAGAAAGTTGTCAGTGACGCTTGGCATGGATAGTCAGCTGCAACGATTTGTCTTTAAGGAACACAGCTATCAGCCGCAAGAATGAGAATGATGCTGCTGATAAGCCTATCAGCAGCAACAAGTGTTGAATGTTGCTGATAAGCCTATCAGCAGCAACCTGTGTTGAATGCTGCTGATAAGCCTATCAGCAGCAACCTGTGTTGAATGCTGCTGATAAGCCTATCAGTAGCAACTTGTGTTGAATGCTGCTGATAAGCCTATTAGCAGCATTTGTACTTAGAATAATTTAGTAGCAATCAGTCTTTGGTTCTACAAAATCCTTCCTTTATGTGCTTAGACGTTGTTCCTCAAGTTTTCTCTCTCTAGAACCTTAAGCTCTCTCTCTAGGGTTTTCAGTTGGAGAAATGAGGAAAATGAGTTGATTCCTCATATATATATATATATACATGGGCTATATCGACCCATTGGAGCTGAGCCCAAACCCGCTCCCTACTTTTCATTAAACCCCCTCTTAATTAACTGATATCGTTATTATTCTTTCGTTTAATTATTTCTGGATGTTACAAGTCTACCCCTCTTATTAGAATTTTCGTCCTCGAAACCTATCATAGGTCAAATAACTGATGGTACAACTCCCTCGTTTCTGATTCAGTCTCCCACGTGGCTTCAGCCCCTTTGCGATGTTTCCATTGAACCTTGACTAGTGGAATGACTTTGTTGCGAAGTCGCTTTTCTTTTCTATCCAAAATTGCTTCGGGTTCCTCAATATAGTTAAGGTTGTCATTTACTTTGATGTCATCAAGTGGCACATATGTCGACTCGTCCGTTAGGCACTTATGCAAGTGTGACACGTGAAAAGTAGGATGGATTCCACTTAACTCTTTTGGCAGCTCTAGACGATACGCTACTTCCCCAAGTTGTGCCACAACTTTAAAAGCTCCTACAAACCTTGGACTCAACTTCCTCTCTTTCGAAATAATATTATTCCCTTCCAAGGGAACACTTTCAACAGCACCATATCCCCAACTTGAAATTCGAGATCCTTCCTTCTTCTATCCGCATAAGACTTCTGCCTATCCTTAGCAGCTTTCATACGAGCTTTGATTTGGTCAAACTTCTCGGAAGTTGCTTTGACCACGTCAAGACTTGCTGAGTCTTTCTGCCCAATTTCACCCCAACAGACGGGCGTTCTACACTTCCTACCATACAGCATCTCATAAGGCGACATGCCAATGTTTGTGTGATAGCTTTTGTTGTAGGTGAACAGTGGTAAGTGACTGTCCCAACTACCACCGAAATCAATAATACGTGCCCGGACCATGTCCTCTAGAGTTTGAATGGTCCTTTCGGACTGGCCATCGGTTTGCAGGTGATAAGTTATGCTTATGTTGAGTCTAGTACCCATGGTCTCATGGAACGTCTTCTAGAACCTCGATGTGAATCGTGTGTCTTGGTCAGATACAATTGACAATTGCACCCAATGTCGTGTCATCGTCACACTAATGGATGCTCTTGCTAACTCCTCTGATGAACATGTCTCATGAGTTGTTAGGAGTGAGCATTTTACGATTACTTGTATGGTATCATAATCTTTAGCTGTGCAAGGTAGCTTGGTTATAAAATCCATTGTAAGTGGTTTCGATCTTCATTCTGGTATATCCAAGGGTTGGACCTTTACTATAAGGTCTATGATGTTCGGTCTTTACCTAAGCACAAGTCAGGCTCTTGCTCACATACTCTGTTACCAGTATTCTCTCTTCAGATTACATCTTGTGGTCCCTGAGTGGATGGAGCGGCGAGACTATGAGCTTCGTCAAAGACTTTGGCCCTGTGTCCATCTCACTTGGGCATCCAATTTTGACTAAATTGGTTCTTACACTACTTATGTACTTTCAAATCTCCATTGCTGGCCCGCATATCCTTCTTTCCTTAGGCGTTCTCCCTTGAGTGTCTCAGTCTGCTTCTTCTCTGTTTACATTATGAAATCTGGTGTCAACACCTGCTGGCATGCTTTCACTCTAGTAGGAGTTTGTCCCTCCTTTCGTCTTAGGGCGTCTGCAGCCACATTCCCTTTCCTGGTTGGTATAGGATCTTACAATAAAATTTCTTTAATAGTACTAATAACCATCTCTATCTTATACCTGACCCTTTCTACTCGAAATAATGCTTCCAAATTCTTGTGATCATATCATGTGGTGCACTCAACTCAACAGATATAACGTCTCCATATCTTTAGCGCAACAATTACTACAACAAACTCCAAGTCATGTGTTAGGTAGTTCACCTCGTCTTCCTTCAACTATCGTGTTGCATTAGAAATCATTCTTCCCTTCTATATTAGGATACAAGCCAAACCTTGACCTGAAACACCAAAATAGGCCATCAAATCATCGTTGGCCTTTGGTAAGGCCAAGACTAGGGAATATTCTCCTTTAGCTTTTCAAAAGCACTGTCGTGGGTTGGATCACACTCATACTTTACCATTTTTTCAGTTTAACATGTCAATGGCGATGCTATTTCTGAGAAATTCTAAACGAATCTCTAATAGCAGTCTTCAAACTCCCATGAAACTCCGAACTATGGTCAACGTCTTTCGGATGTTCCATTAAGTTACCATTTCTATCTTTTCTGTGTCTACCAAGTTTTCATGCATGCTAATAACATAACCTAGGAATTTGAAATTTCTTAAGCCAATGCATGCATTTGGAAAAATCTTGAATAAAGCTCCTCTCTCCGTAAGATCTCCATACTTCTTTGAGATGACATGTATGGTCGCCTTCACTCTTCGAGTATACTAGAATATCATCTATTAATACTATCACTTACCATTCCAACACTGGACGGTAGACTTGGTTCATCAATTCCATAAATGTCGCAGGAGCATTGGTTAAGCTGTACGACATCACGAGAACCTCGTTGTATCCATAGTTTGTACAAAATAGCAGGTTTCGGTACTTTATCTTCTCTAAGTTTCAACTGATGACAACCCAACCTAAGATCAATCTTTGAGTACCAATTTGCCCCATGAAACTGGTCATCAGATTGTGTATCCTTGGTGACGTGTACTTATCCTTTACTGCGTGTTTGTTCAGCTCTTTGTGGTCCATGCACATATGCATGCTACCATATTTATTCTTTACAAATCGTGTCATAGCACCGTATGTGAAATGCTAGGTCTGATGAAAATTTTCTCTAGATTCTTTTTCTACTGATTCGTTAGTTCTCTCATTTCTGATGGAGCTAACCAATTGGGTGCTTTCACAACGGACTAGCTCCTTGCGTCGCATGTATCTGAACTGTATCTCCCGATCAGGTGGCATCCCAGACAAGTTCGCGGGGAACACCTCCTGAAAATCGCACACCACGGGTACATATTTCAACTCTGTAACTTTCTTTCTATCATCAACGACGTGCGCCAAGTGAACCTCACCGCCGCGCCTCAACAAACTTTCAGCCTTGATCATCAAGATGACGTTAGGCAATGTACATTCTCTGTTCCCATGCCTGAAATTAGACTACCATGAGAAGCTTTGAGATGATCCGTCTTTCT
This sequence comes from Smallanthus sonchifolius, assembly GCA_023525975.1. NCBI lineage: Eukaryota > Viridiplantae > Streptophyta > Magnoliopsida > Asterales > Asteraceae > Smallanthus > Smallanthus sonchifolius. The sequence continues at coordinate 58,038,503 of CM042021.1, forward strand.
TGCACATACTATCTGGGCTTCGTTGGCAGTAAACAAAAGTATTCCCGATACTCGAACAATTTATCATCGGGCTATCAGAGACAACCTAACTGAATTCCATGGCCCTCAGTTCTTATAAAGCAGTTATCTATCGCTTCTATCACTTTCATGGTCCTCCCAACAATAGTTCTTATAACAAAGGTTTGCGCTGTAGTTCCATCATGACACTCTCTGTTGTTGATAACCGCATTCCCTATTTCTATCCAACAATAGGTAACCATAACCCCTTCATTGCCATCAAGTATTGGCGGATCAGAACTTCGGAAAGCTTTGTAATCATTTCTACAAAAAGTTCAGCACCTGAGTTGCCATTATCAGTCTCTCCAACACCTCTATCACCTCTTCTTTCTCTGTCTTTCAGGTTTCGTTTCATTCCCTTTCCGGTTTCTTTCATGAGTGTCGCTAGCCACACTCATGAGTGTCGCCTGAACTTGCGTTTAGGACTTTGTGGTGTAATGGGTCTATACTCAGCGTTTTTCTTAGAGGGCCGATTCTTAGACAGTCAACTTTCTGACAGTCGGCTCTGACAATCGGCTTTGAGGTCGGCTCTGACAGTCGTCTCTATTAGTCGACTCTCTGCTTCTTCCTCATTGAGAGTCGCCTCATGCTCAAGAACATTAGAGCATTTGCAGGTACGATTTTTGATCTAAAACCTTAACTTTTTATGTTCAAAACGTTTATCTAGCTTCCATGAAGCTAGATCTGAGCTTTAATCCACTTTTCATACTTAAAAATCTTTCCTTTATATTTAAAAACCCCATAAACCCTAAAACCCCATTTTTGAAGAAAAACTAAGATCTGAGATCGATCTTTCCTCAAAACGTGTGATTCTTTACGTAGAAACGATCAGGGATGATGGACAAACAAGATGGAGCGGAAATAAGAGCTTAGACGTTGTTCCTCAAGCTTTCTCTCTCTAGAACCTTAAGCTCTCTCTCTATGGTTTTCAGTTGGAGAAGATGATGGAGAAATGAGGAAAATGAGTTGATTCCTCATATATATATATACATGGGCTATATCGGCCCATTGGAGCCGAACACAAACCCGCTCCCTACTTTTCATTAAACCCACTCTTAATTTCTGAAATCGTTATTATTCTTTCGTTTAATTATTTCTGAATGTTACAGATAGAATTACTCCATTTCAGTAGTCTTAGAGTTGTAGTAGAGAGTAGAGAGGCTCCTCCGCTTTGTTCGCAATTAGGAAACTCAGAATTATGCTAGTTCGTATGGCCATTCGTTGCTAAACCCTTTGTATTGCGTGGGTGAAGATGAAGTTTGGTGCATGTTAATGTTTAGCTTATTAATCTAATGGTATGTTTATGTTCTTTAGTCATTCGGTCTTAAAACCATCTTCATGATTGACTTTTTATTATTACTTGATTTAGTCTTTACACTTGTGAGTGTTCTTGATTTTAAAGTGTAAGTCCGTAAAACCGTTTTAGTCAAACTACTCTTGAAACTTGTACGTCTTTATACAGGCTGATTTCGATAAGTGATGTGTGATATTATATATATTAAATTAACCAAGTTTTAAATGTAGAAATGGACTCATAACTAAATCACACGCTCATGGAAAGTGTACCGGTCGTGCATAGTAAAGAAAGTAAGACCGAGTTATCGAACCGTGGACACAAAAGACGGCGACCCTCGATACTGAACCTCTATTGACGCCTAATCGATGTAACACAAGAGATGATTTTATTTATTACTTTTGTTAATTTTAGAACATGAAATTTAGAATAAAACAACTAAAATACTGACTCGATTCAAAGACGGACAAGACACGAAAATACTTAGACACACGGAAAGAAAAACGAAGACAAAGACAAGACACTAAAGATAGACCAAACGAACTAAAATACGAAACAATGACCAAATTTGAGATAAACACCACCTAGTCCAGGAATCCTATTAACTGACTTAACTGCTTTCAGGACAACTGACTGTATGACACCGGTTCTAAAGATAGACTGACTCGGGAATCACTAAAACATGCAGGATCTCCTCTCAGACTCACCGACACACCTCGGACTCACCAAAACCTAGAACACCACGTACTCGACAATGGTTTCACCTCTCGGTCTCAACCACTCTATACTCACAGGCTATCCTAAACAGACCAAAAAGTAAGGAGTAACTCCCAAAATACTGTTTATGACACGAAATTTTAAATGATAAAATTGACTCAGACAATTCAATCTCATGTAATTGCTACCCAAACCGCTAAACCAAGAGACAACCCGAAAAACTATGTCTTCTCGGACTTAAGATTGGTAAAATACTAATTTTTATGACCACAAAAACTTGCTACAACGACTGGCCTATTCGTCTAGATCACAAACACAAAGTATATAACCCGAAAACCCGAAATCTTACCCAAAACACACAAAGCATTCAAATAAAAACTCAAGTGCAACAAGTTCATGCAAGATCAGTAGTAAATCAATATTCAAACACATTCATAAACATTAAATCAGAGGTCTTTACAATAGCATTCGTCATACGATCAATACACAAACCAAAAACAATCAAATCATGCCTATATTCATCCTAATTTAAGTAGCAACGAGTTTAGCTATTCATAATACTTAAAAAAAAATTGAAAATATACTAGAAACACGTTTAGAACTCGAAGTAAATAACGGAAATAAGAAACAAAACGCAAAACCGATTTCAAACCGAAAAGATGCAAGTTCTCCCAATCCGGATGATCTTTAGCTGCAATTCTTCGATTCTCTCAGCCCTCTGGTCGTCTACAGTCGCAAGAACACGATCCCCTATCAAGAAAATCGACCCAACCTTTTAAAATGGCTGATTTAGGGTTTTTAGGCCCGTCGGGTTCGTAATGGACCGTCACCACCCATGACGATCCGTCACAGGGCTAATGATTCTACAAGTAAAGAATTCCCGGATGTAACCCTGGCGGCTGGTCTTGACGGACCGTCACCACCCGTGACGGTCCGTTACGGTCTCCAAATTCCAATTTTTAATAACTTTCTTCATGTTATTTCCCGCTTCTTTCCGGACCTGTTTCTTCATCAAATTCCTCGGTTTATCAACAGAACCTATATTTTCAAAAAAAATATCATTAAGTATCAAATATTTTAGATTTTGACTGATAAAACCGATTGAAGCGGGTTAAAATAAGCATAAAAACATATGTGTTTTACAACACATCAAACATTCTCACACGTAAAGTTTGCTTGTCCCTAAGCAAATCCCCAAACAGTACATCCAACTTAGTAATCGTACAAATACAAGAACCTCATGCTAAAGCCAAAAGCAGGCCACGAAATCCAAAAACAACAAGTGACTCCCCAAGTTTTATAACGGTCAATAGATTTACAATTCAACTAGCCTAGATGGAATCTAAATCTTTGAAAACATGGGCATACCTATTCAAGACTCACTTTCTTTTAAGCTCTAACTATGCACAACTCATACCCCTCACAAGAGTTCTCTCCTCTCGGACCTACCAATGAAATTTACGTGACTAGCAAAAGATGTGCCAGATCCTAGTCTAACTCTCAGACATACCAATGAAATGTCTAAGTCATATGCTTGAGAATCAATCAAATCTCCACCAAAATGTTAAGACAAACACACAGATCACAAAGGTCTTTAACCGGGTTGTAGTGTTAGGCTAGCGCTTAAGGAATGGATAGGGGATTTTTAAGTGGCTAAGGTGAAACAGGTCCGGACTAATGTACTTTTACAAATGAGAAACAGACTAACTAAAAGAAACTTGACTAAATCATGAGAATCTTTGATTCTCACACTTATTCTTTTGACACATTCTATTTTTGATGATTTTCTCATAACTTTTTTTTCTCACCACTACACAACTATGCTCGTCCAGACCAATGACACAGGGTTAAAAACTAAAAGGCTGCAAAGGCTAAGCGTGTATTAAATGGGCTTTAGAAACGAAAGGGTACAAGGCTCAAAAGGGTTAACTAGGGGTTAATGTTCAGGTAGGGATAAACAAAAGAAAAGGCTAAATAAAAAGGGCTAAATTCTAATGCCTTAGATCATTTATGTGTGCTGTCTAAACCTAGGGTCTCGATATGTATCAAGATAATCAAGTTCTAACCAAGCAAATCCTGCAGGTAATACACACATCAAACGAAAAGCAGTGAATATAGAATGAATATGAAAAAGGCTCAACATCTAACTTAAGTGTGTGGAATCGGGTTACCGATACAAGTCATGCACAATTATTACCGTCTAGTTTGCTACACTCTCCTAGGCATCCGAAATGATTTTGTTACTGAAAAACCGACTCATTGAATATACTTAATCCCGAATACTTGGAGAATACCGCGTTAGGGAAACGCAAACCCACACCCAGCCCGCTTAAAGCTCTTGGTTTACATCGCACGAAACATGTCTTTTGTATGCCCGGGTGAAAAGTGTATTATGTGAAGCTCTCGGGACTTGCAAAAACAAACAACTCTTGTTTTATATATATATTTTATTTTTTTTATTTTATATAACTTCCATCCTCACACTTAATATGCACATTGTCCCTAATGTGAAGGATAAAAGAGACGAAAAATAGAGAAGAATGAAAATAAAAAATAAAATACAAATAATGTAGAAAAAAAAACAAACTCCCCTGACAAAGACGATACTCAGATGCGCGCGGAATATTCTGACTGTCAATTTCAATGCCGTCTGTCATTCTGTACATGATACTACACAACTAAGCATTAAATATACAACATATGATAATAACTGAAATATAAATAACACGGATGTATACAAAATGCAAGGAAACAACTATACAAATGCCTACCATTTGAAATACAATCCATGAATACAAAAGGTAACTACAATACAGCGGTGAGTACAAATACAAAAGAAGTAAATACCTAAACAATAAAGTACAGAAGAAAAAGATACAATAACTAACCCAATCTACAGCGATGGTGGCTGCGGGGCTGGAGGGATCTGCAAGAAGTCCATGATGCGCTGTAACATCGCCCGCTGAGCCACCAGCTCGGCATGAAGGTCCTCCAATGTGATTGGTGGCGCACCCTCTGGTCGGGGACCGGCTAGTGGAGGTCAGACGTCTGGCTGTCATGGCGGTGGGACTCCGATCGGAGCGACGTCCTCTTGGGCAAAGCCCTGTGGTGGTGGTGCTAACACGGCTGGCCGGGCCTCCATAAATCGACGTTGGGCGCCCTCAGTAACGATCCCCATTTGGATCTTATCATCATATCTGATCGGCGTTGTCTCGAGGCCACCGTCAGAGTGTCAGGTGTGTGGGCAAGGCGGGCTGCCTTGGTCTGCGGCCTCGCCAAGGATGTAAGCAGGATAGTGGCGAGATTGGCCGAGACCGGCCGTAGAATGCAATATAGAATGAAAAGGTCTAACTCGGAGACCTTCTTTATACTCTGATGGCGACCGGTGATCAATCACGTAATGATGCGGTGGATATAACGATGCACAGGGTCGCATATCTAGGAGGCTGGGCAGCTCGGGCGCCAGACCCCATCTGCATTGGTCGGCCACCACTCCATCAGCTGTTACTGAATGATTCCGAAAGTAGCCTCCCGCGTAGTGACGGTGCGCAGGCTGTCAGTGAATACGGGGAGGGATACCTCTGCCTCGGTATACAGACCGATCCACGAAGCGAACTGGCTGATCTACATGTGGTGTAGGGTCCCTCCTAGGCTATACTCAACGGCAGACACTGCCGTCAAGTCACCCCGTTGCAGCCTGAACGTCACGAAGAACTCCAAGCTGAGCTCGACGTACTGCTCCCTCGAGACGTCTAGGAGCCCAGGAGCTACCTCCAGCGTGGACGCAGCAGCTGCAGCAGCCACTCGCGAACCCCCAACTGGCCTATGAGCAGCCAGTCGATGGTCCGGCTGGCGTGTAACGGCGCGCTAACCATGCGCGCGAGTCTGTCGTGCTCGGATGTACCTGACGCGACGCTGAGTAGCTGGTGGGGGTGCAATGGTGGCGGCGGCGGCAGTGCGTCTGGCTGATCCTCTCGGGTGGCAGCATTTCCCTGGTGCTGGGCATCACAGAGGCGGGCCCGTTTCTTGGCCTAGGATGATGACGACGCCATATATGCAATAAAACTGTTAGTACCACTGGAAGGCGTGCGCCAGACCTAGGTATACCCACATACTAGAATATTACAACAACAGATATCAATATTACTGATTAATTAATTATTTACAATGATCATTTATATAAATCGTACAATATTTACAAATTTTATGGTAAATTACTTATACAATTAAATTTTTTTTTATATTTACAAAAAAATTTCATTTGATTAATGAGTACTAAAAATAATTTAAAAAATTTATTACATTGTATTAATATTTACAAAAATTAATTTACTAATTTAAAGTTTACAAAAATTAAAATTTAAAGTAAAACATTTTTACAAGGATGTCTACCGATTAAAGCGAAAGAACTACAACAATTAATAATTTTACTAACACAATAAAAACAAACAGTGTATACCCTAAATCGCAAAATAATACCACAAACAAATCTGCCCAGATGCTGTGACGCACCGTCATCGGTGGTGACGGTTCGTCACGCAAATCATGTCGTAATACCAGATTTCAATCCGTAACGGACCGTCATGGGTGGTGACGGTCCGTTACCCAAGTTTCTCAGGTGATCGAATTTGAATCCCCCTGAATGGAGATTGAGTACCGGGGTTTTCGATTTACGATCCAATTTAACAATTCGAAGCAATTCACGGGCAATTTAAAATAGCAACAATTTACAATATTACCTACTGTTGGCTTTATTCTAGAAATTTTACATCGGGGGCATACCTGGTTAAGGTGGTGTACGGTGTAGGTCCAGATTTCAATCGGAAATCACTCAACAGATCGATTACACACACACGGGCGGAATCTGTGTGTATGGTGGTGAAACAGAGGGTAGAAACGGAATTGGTGAAGATAAACAGGCAAACCACACAAGAATCAACACAATAATGATGTGAAATTGCAAGAACAACAGATGAAATAGCTCCAAATGTGTATTGATTCAACAAAAATGTGAAAGAGAGAATTTCAGGGTTACAGCCGCTATCCACACCTTAGAAATTCTCAAACTAGGCTATTTATAGTAAGTTGACAGGCATCGAAACTATGCTTACCGAAACTACTAGTTTCGGTGAAGCATTTACATGTGTGAAAAGCCTGTCGAAACTATACTATCTATCGAAACTACTAGTTTCGATTGAACAAAACTCAATCGAAACTAAATAGTTTCGATGGCCCAGACTTAAACTAAAAAAAGCAGTAAATTTCATGAAACTGAAAATACAAGTAAATAAACTAACTAATCAAAATTGAAAAAAGAAATACATTGATGACAACAGCTTATGTCTTTAACCCTAAGCTGCTGCATCAATGTCTTTAACCCTTCTCAAGCAGTTGGCCCTTGACTTGGTTGCTGAAAATGAGGTTTTGCATAGATAGTCACCACCCTTTGATATGCCTTGGCATCAGCTTCGTCATCATCACTAAAGATCTTGATAGGGGTTTTGAATAACACTTCAAGATCCTCAGGTTGAAATTTTAGTAGCTCCATAGGCTCAAAAATGTTGATATCCTCCATTCCTTCACACTCAATAACTGCACTTCCAATGGTAGGGTTGTAAAACCATTTTCTAAAATTCTGAAGTTGCAGAGGTACAGATCGTAGCAATATTATAGATTTGACAGTTTCTGCCGGCTTGTACCTAAGGCTTACCCAAGGCCTTTGAGTTCTAGGATGGATTCTTGTCTTTGAGATAACTCTTCTTGGCTTAGCAGTGGTCATGGATCTAAAATCATTGAAGGTATGATTTCTCAAGAAGGTCTCAATGTCTTTTGCAATGCCCACATTTCCTGGATTTTGTAGAGGTAGCTTGGCAAGAGCTCTTAAATCATATTTAGGGAGGGAGCTGAAGTCATGAGGAGACTTGAAGTGCTCCACTCCTCCTTTGTATCTTCTAACAATAAAAAGTGAACTTTCCTTGTCGTACTTCCACCCAACTGGTGGCTTTTTCAGCTCTTGGTATTCTGCGAACCATTCATAGTGCTTTGGTGGTTCTTGAGCTTGTATGTCTTTGAACCAAGACCTTCTAGGATCTGAGGCCTGGAAAGATGGATTATTAGATCCTGTGACAGTTGGTGATGGAGTAGCTGTTGGAGTTTCTGTAGATGTGCCTATTGGCCCAGCGGTGTTTTCAGACCCAGCAGTGTTTTCAGGCTCAACGAAGGTCACTGTGATGTCTTGATCTTTTAGCTCAAAGTCTGTTGGAGCATCAAATTCATTTCCTTCTTTAGTAAAGTACTTGAGCTTGTCTCCCAGATTTTCTTCTAAGGTAACAATTTCAGGATAATCTTCGATTGTTCCAAAGTCATCAACTTGCTTTAGCAGCTCATCTAGTTCATGATCTGATCCAATTTCTTCTTTATCTAATACCACAAGTTCAATATCATCATCTTTTCTCTTTCCTTTTTCTCTTAATGCTCTCCTTTCCCTAACATATGGAAGATCATAACATGTTTCTTCTATCTTGACTTCCACAGCATCCTTTGTCTTGGCATCTTGGCCAGTGAAGATAGTTAAAGCCGATTGAGGATTAGACACAAGCGCAGGGGAAGAGTGTCCACTAGCAGAAGTGGTCTCCCCCTAAGCTGTGGAAGGTGTTTCATGTTGAGAAGACTTAGTCAAAGAGGCCTTGATTTGTTCAACAGCATTAGATAAGGCCTTGAACTCTTGTTGTTGCTGAGAGATTGTCTTTTCTTGGGTTTCTAGTTTAGTTTGCTGAACATCAAGTTGGGTATACAAACCTCCAACTTCAACATTAAGATCTTTCAATTTTTCTTTGCTTTCTTTCAACTCAGACTTCAAATCTTCTATCACTTTATTTTGTTATGTTACTTTGTCTTGTAACCTTTTGTAACATTTCTGATTTTCATTATCTGTATTTAAGTTCAATGTGATACATTTCAAACCCAATTGTAGTACACTGATTTGTTCTATTCGTACCAACAATTAAATACTATGTTTCAATGCAAATCCGTAAATTTTTACACGAGTATATCCTATTAAATTCTACATAAGTTCATATTTATACAAATCTGTCAATACTGAAATTTGCAAGGACTAATTTTATAAATAACCAGAAAACCTAATAGGCACGGTCGCGCCTCGTTCTGGCACGGTCGCGCGCCTTGCTTTGGAACGGTCGCGCTCGGTGCCTTGGCACGGTCGCGCCTCTCGTCAGTTAAAACGTAAATGCAGCCTTTAATTGCAGGGACGTTCGAATTCGTAACCATTACACACGTCACTACTATTAACAAACCCAATTAAGTCTTTTAATCATTGTATTTACAACAAATAAACTCCATTATGGGTATTCATTTCAAAACCGCCGATCTCATTATCATACCACTCGAATATGATCATTTGGAATTGTTTATGCGCAAACAAACTACTCTCACACCTCGTACGAACCTCTGTCAAGCTCTCGCGTATTCCATTTTTTCCGGAGACGAAGTCGGAGTCGTCGGAATTCAAGCCGGAACACATCACAGTCGAGCACTATCAATCCGTCATCTATCCTGGTAATTGAAACCTCATACACGTTCGAATTAGTCTATAGATCAAAAGCCCCAACTCAATTGGGGCTTACAATATGGAAATTAACACGAACCCGAATCTATGTTTCATTCAAAAATGGTTTAATCGAATCCGGTTCTGGACATATTTTAAATACAATCAATCTATACCAATAGACTCGTAATAACCTAATGGATGAAAGACCTATGATTTCCAACATTAACATCATAAGATTTAAGCAATTCGTTTATGTTTTGGAACAGACACGGTCGCGCTAATCTCCTAGCGCGGTCGTGCCTCATGGAGACACGGTCGTGCCAATCCAAGCGCGGTCGTGCCTCACACTCAGACCCAGTCGTACCCCTTGGCTAGACTTGGTCATGCCTTAGAACCATAGACACGGTCGTGCCTGGCCCAGACACGGTCATGCCTAGTGAACAACTTAGTTATGTCTTCTGTTTGATAAACACGGTCGCGCCCTGATTAGCACGGTCGCGTGGTCCTAGCACGATCGTGCCTTGTCCCAAGCACGGTCGTGTGTGTGAGAAAATCTTGGCAGAATACTAAAATTTATATTTTAAAATCAATAAGCATTCCAAATGAATTTTTAAATAAAAATAATTGATTTTATAAAGATTTATATTAACCTCATTTAAAAAGATCAAATGCCTATTTCTAAAATAAATAGAAGTTATACATTTAAATCTACAAAATTATATTTACACATATTTATAAAAATAGATTAACAAAAGTTAATTATTAAATTATAATTAATATAAAGCACCCGATACATTTTTATAACTAAAAGACTAGGTTACATATTTTTTAAATAAATAAATAAGGTAAAAATTATTTATTTAATTTATATTTAAGAATTATTTATTTAAGTTATACTTAATTACCTCTAATACCTACATTATTTTTATAACTACGTAAATAAATAATAATTTTGTAATTTATTTATTTAGTTATTCAAACACAAACTTTGATCAAAATGTTCTAAAAATATCCATTTCAAACCTTTCATTTTATGCAATACCTTCCAAGAACAAACCACTAACTTTATACACACGTCCAATTCAACCCTAGACTTAGACATAGACTATTGTGCACACTATTAATTCAATATACATTCCAATCTAGGTTAACATTGTGCATTACAAGGATCATATTACTATCTAGTCTCTCGTGTTAGCTACGCTTTTGAATCAAGTGAGTATTACATAGCCCCTTTTACTCTTTTACACTTTTTGGGGTGGAACATGAACACTATACAAACTACACAAATACAAATCCTCTTTACATTCATGTGTGCAATTTGAGCTTTATGCTTGAGTGCTAGGTGTGCTAACTTTTGTGTGCAATTTATGTGCAATTATTAACTATTCAAGCCGACGGTAAACAATGATAGATCTATTGAGTCTGACAAACCCACCCAGATTGGGGTGATTGTTACCGACAACACAGTTTTGCATGCTAGTTACAAAGGTTTGATTGTACTTGGTTACACAATAGCTGCTCTCTATAAATGCCTTATTTTATCATGTTATGTAAGGATTTGTTTATTCATAATCTATATGCTATCTATATACAAACCTGTGTATGCTCACCAACTTTTTGGTTGACCTTATTTTATTCATGTTTCAGGTGCTAATATGTGAGTTTGATCAAGACATGCTACACATAGGCTTTGGACTAGTTAAATTTAAATAAAGAATATTATGTATTTCTATTATGCACTTGTTTGAATTTGTTTGTGGTTGAATCGTTTGAAATAAAATTTGATGATTAAATTATTGAAATCTAGTCAACCTTGTGCTCATGAACAGTCTACATGTCCCGCCCCGACGTTTCCGCCGTCGGTTGGGGTGTGACACCTTTTCACTTCCAGACTTAGGGTTTTCAGCCGGGTAACAGAGGGTGATGATTCATGAACATGAGAGGTATGTGGTGAGGGTTTTGGAGTTGGTTGTGGGGTGGCAGAAACATGGATAAGTGACTGAATTGGTCTTACTTTTTCTGGAATAGAAAATAGTGACTCAGAAGAGGAGGACAATGGTTCCAACCCAGTCTTGATTCTCTTTGCAAGGGGTTCTTCTTTTTCATAGTCTGAACTTGAGTCAGCTTGCCTTTTGGATGATGATGCAAGAGATTCAGTTTATTCTTCAGTGTCAGTCTCATAATCAGAGACATCATATTTTGTGTCGTATATACCTTCATCCAGCGTATCACTAGAATCAGCTTCAGCTTCAACATTTTCAGCCATCTCCACATTTGCTGGAATCTCAACTTCAACATTAACATTTTCTTCAGCTTCTACGTTTTCCACATGTTGCTCTTCAATAATAGGCTCAAGATTTTCTATCAGTTGATCCATGAAAGGAGCCTCCAAGATAGGTTGTTTAGCTTCTAGGTTACCCTAATTGTCTTGTTCTTGTTCTTCTTCTTCCTCTTGATCTTGTGCCAATGCATGGTCTATATCAGGAACAAACTCCTCTTCTTCACCTAAGATATGCCCAAACAGAGGAACATCAGCAATTACTCTGTTGGTCCTTTTGCTGGTACTCTTCATGTATCTTAAAGTCTTAGCTAACATATGATCAAAAGACAAATACATTCCCTTCTTATTATAGCTCTGGGTGAAGATGGTTTATAATGATCTGAAGAAACCTTGGATAAACAAGAAATTTCTCTTTAACTTCCCCATTAATGTTATATTTCAACTGTTTAAACACCAAACCAAAGAATTGTAATCCCTGCTCTTGATTAATCCAAGAATAGCAAATGCCGTCATGGCATTGGCTGAGTCAAACCCACCTTTCCTATGGGTAGGTAGTGTATGAAGACATGTACTATATATCTCCATAAAGGGGGAGGGAATTCTTGACAATCTGTCCATGTTGGAATTTATTAGGATGCCCCAGTATTATGAAACACTCTTTTACATAGAAACTTGTAAATTCCACCGGTGCCTCATGACTGTCATTGAAGTGTAGAACCTCTCTGATAGTTGGTTCAGAAAAGAGAACTTCTTGATTATGGACTGTAGCCCAGATATGCTCCACATTGTTAATAATTGTTGTTGTTGCAGTACTTCAGAATTGCCTGATGGTGGTCTCAAACACAGGCAGATTGTGATTTATGGAAAACTTGACATTGGAGTTGGCCAGGAAATCAAGCACAGGTAGAAAGTCTGCATTATTGGGATCAATAGTATGCAACACAGCACACACATTGTGCCTCTTGACAAATAGGAGATCAATATCTGCACAGAAGCAACACAAGATAATTTTATGCATCAGTCCAACACTTAGAAAAATTTCAGAAAATACAGATCGAAACTACTAGTTTCGGGTAAAAATGTATATCGAAACTACATAGTTTCGGGCACCAAAGGGTATCGAAACAGCTATTTTCGATGGAAAACCTGTTCAAATTCTGAAAAAACCCTTTATAATGACAAAACACCCTTTAATCGAAACAACTAGTTTCAATTATAGAAATCTGAACAGAAACACAAGTATTAACAAACAAAGAAGACTAAGTGAAAGCTATATACATAAAAACCAAAAATGAATAGAAATAACAAGACAAGGTCGCCTGAGATGTCGAAACTCCATCTTACCGAAATATTTGAGAAAATCTGCAAAAATACACAACAGAATGGTGAGATATTAGCAATGAGAAGTTCAAAAACAAGATCTAAGCAAGAAAAGACCCAAAACACGCTATTTCAGTCGCAACAAGGGTAAAAAAACTATAACCCTAGTCGTCGCCATATAAAAAAGTAGCAGACAATATTGAGTAATCAAACCTGATGAAGACGACGACGGAGGAATCAGACAAGGGAGACTGATTTCGCAATCTTAGACCGGAGAATCGCGCTTTTGTGTGTGAAAATGAAGGTGAAAATGGTTTCGAGTGAGTGAGAGTGAACGAAGCATGAAGAATAATCTGATTATGAAGACATTCAATTTGAGCTTGACAAAAGACTAAAATGCCACTGTCGAAACTATTAGTTTCGATAGAGCACAGCAGTTTCGGGTGGATGGTAGTTTCGGGCGGTTTGAGTAGTTTCGATAAAATGAAGTTTCGGGTGACCAGGAGATACTTGAAAATAAACAAAAGTAAAACACTCATATGTACACAATTTAAACAAGCTAATAAGGAAGATTAAGAAATTTATAAAGAAAAAGTAAAAGTGAAACAGTAAAAAAAATATAAACACTTAGCCTTGGAAAAGATCTAACGTGAGATCATGTCTAGTCAAACCCTTGAAACACCTTATATTGCACTCAGCTACTGTGAATCCCTGACGATAGCCGATATTTGTGCAAGATAAACCCGAACATTTGCTTGTACAATGTTTTCATGTGATTAAGAGGTACATTTGAGTACGAAACACGGCGTACCCCACGTTTTGAAATAAAATGGTTTTCAAAGCCTATCAATCCTCAAGAAATATCCGTATTCATCTTATCATCTCTTACAGGTTAACCAGGGTACCATCTTGGTAAGTCAAAATCACCGCCAAAAGAAAAATAAAATCCAACCGGATATAAGAGGTTGTAAAAACAAAAATACCCAAGTGGATATTAAAAGGTACGAACATTCTAGATCTTTGCGTAAGCAAAATAGAAGAAGTCATAAAATTATCCAAGCGGATAGGAAAATTTTGAACACCCGAGATCTTTGCGTAAGCAAAACAGACGGGTCAAATCATCCAAGTGGATGGGAAAAAGATGAACTCCCGAGATCTTTGCGTAAGCAAAACAGACGGGGTCATCGGTGGTAATTCTCGTTACTTTGACGGTCACCTGGCGCATAAATCAGAATCCAACACGTAAGCCTATATCTGATTGAATCGGTTTTCTTAGCTTATAAAATGGGTTAGATGTTTCAAAAATGGGTTCAAACACACGTGTACGAAAGAGAATTAGATTTTCACACTACTAAAGAGTTATAACCGTATGTCGGGCCTACCGGCTATTCCTCAGTAAGCACCATCGCTTATGGTCCATTCCATGTTCAAGAAGTGTGATCAGACTCTATCATTTCTCACAAGGTCGAATCCAATTTTCCTAAAACAAAACATGATACTCACAGTGAGTTTTTCTTAAGCAAACAATAAACAAATCAAATATTTTCTTTCCTTTTTGACTATACAAAGCAAATCTTTTTCTTTCAAACTTCAAATTCCAATTTCTCCCCCAAAAGTTTTGCTTTCATAGGTAAATAAGAAAACAACTATACAGAAAAGGTAAAATGTTTTTGGAAATCTTCCCCATTAACAAGTTTAAAAAGAAAATATAATATGCACAAGGGTTACTGAAAGTTGATCATGCCGAGTATCTACACCAAATTCTCAAATCTAGCAGAATCAAATGCTTTTGTAAAGATGTCGGCGATTTGCTTGTCGGTTTTGCTTCAATGATTTTGATATGTTTCTTTTCAACACAATCACGGATGAAATGGTGTTTGATCTCAATGTGTTTGGTTTTAGAATGTTGAACGGGATTTTTGGTGATATGGGGAACAGTTGTGTTATCACACAGGATGGGAGTTTCATGGAAGGTGATCCCGTAATCAAGCATTTGATGGTGGATCCACCTTACATGGGAACAACATAGGGCTGCGGCAATGTATTCGGATTCGGATGTGGATTGGGAAACGGTGGTTTGTTTCTTACATTGGCAGGAGACGAGGCGGTTACCAAGGAACTGAAAACCTCAAGAAGTGGACTTTCGGTCTAAGTTGCATCCCCCGTAGTCTGAATCTGAGTGTGCCAAAAGATCAAACAAGTTATTTTTGGGATACCAAAGCCCAAGCTTTGGCTTGTACTTTAAATATCTTAAAATACGTTTGACAGCAATTAAATGAGAGAGTTTATGATTAGCCTGAAAGCGTGCACACAAGCACACTGCTAACATGATGTCTGGTCTGCTAGAAGTGAGATACAGAAGAGATCCTATCATTGAGCGATAAAGGTGCTGATCAACGCTTTCACCATCCAAATCAGGAGACAGACAATGTCGAACTTCCATAGGAGTCTTGTAAGGATGAGACTCAGTCATTTTGAACTTGGTCAGAATTTCTTTGGCATACTTCTCTTGATGGATAAGAATTCCCGACTGAGACTAATCTACTTGTAACCCAAGAAAGAACTTCATTACCCCCATAGAGCTCATTTCAAACTTAGATTGCATCACTTCCTCGAACTCTTTACATAACCGAGGATTTGTGGATCCGAAAATGATATCATCAACATAGATTTGCACTAAAATGGTATCCGCACCATCCTTCCGTTTGAACAAAGTTTGGTCAATTTCTCCTCGTCTTAAACCATTATCAAGCAGATGCTTAGAAAACGTCTCATACCACGCACGAGGTACTTGATGAAGACCATACAGTGCCTTGTCAAGTTTGTAAACTTTGTCAGGATATCTTGGATCAATGAAACCCGGTGGCTGCTTGACATAGACTTCCTCTTGAACTTTTCCATACAGAAATGCGCTTTTGACATCCATCTGATGAACTGTGAAGTCCATATAGGTTGCGTATGCGAAAAACATTATGATGGCTTCTAAGCAAGCCACTGGTGCAAAGACATCCTCAAAATCAATTCCTTCTTCTTGATAAAAACCCCTGAACCACCAAGCTTTGTTTCGAATCACGATTCCACCTTCGTCCTTTTTGTTACGAAATACCCAACGAGTGCCAATTGGGACATTCTTCTTTGGAAGATCAACCAGATTCCACACATGTAACTTGTTGAACTGCTGCAATTCTTCTTGCATAGCCTCCACCCAACTGTTCTCAAGCAACGCAGCTTGATATTCTTAGGATCGATTTGAGATATGAAGCAAAATAAAGGACCGTCATTCATTGCTTTGGTGGCACTACGAGTTCGGACTCCCACATTTAGTGGACCAATGATGTTGTCTGTCAGATGATCCTTGTGAATTCTCAACTGTGAAATCGCCTCCTCTTCCAATTGATCATCCAGATTGGTAATGTTATTGTCAGAAAGGTGAACTTCATCAACAATAGGGTCTACAGCAGATGATTGTGGAGCAACATCCACTATTGGAGGAGTTTCTTCCTCAACTATTTCACTTGTTGCTACAGAATCCGGAGTGGGTGATGAAGAGGAGCTTGAGGCAGAAGCAGAAGAGGTACCAAGGATATTCACAGACATAAGAGGATTAGCTGAGATAGATATGTTAGTGAAATCAGGAAGATTCAATGATTTAAACAAAGAATCGACGTCAAAAAGCCAATCAGGACTATCCCCAACGTCCGTATGACTGCTTTCATGCCAGTTGATGTCAATGGACTCTAGCACAATTCTTCGTTTCTTATTGTAAACACGAAAAGCTCTTTGGTTAGAGGAATAGCCCACAAAATAGCAATCATCCACTTTGGCTTCAAACTTGTTCAGCTGATCAGAAGTATTCAGCATTGTGCAAACACACCCAAATTTCCTTAAGAAATCAATAACAGGCTCGCGCTTGTTCATAATTTCACAAGGAGTCTTGTTGCAGCTTTTGGTGATGAGAACACGATTCTGCACAAAACATGTTGTATTAACTGGCTCGGCCCAGAATGTGACGGGAAGCTTTGAATCAACGATCATAGTTCTTGCTGCTTATTTCAACGTGCGATTTCTTCGTTCAGCTACACCGTTTTTTTGAGGAGTACGAGGTGCACTGAATTGCCGAGAGACCCTTACTTTCATAGAAATAATCTACAGTGGCATTCTTGAACTCTGTGCCGTGATAACTGCCAATAGTCTTCACACTTAGATTGAACAATTTCTCGATTTGTAGTAGATGAATCTTCAGAATCTCTGGCGTCTCATCTTTCTTTGCTAGGATGAATACCCAAGTAAACCGAGAGAAATCATCGGTCACTACTAAACAGTAAGATTTCCATCCATGACTCATGACACTCACAGGACCAAAAAGATCCATGTGAAGCAATTGAAGGGGAGAGTCAATGGAATTAGTGGTTTTGGGTTTGTGAGTAGATTTGTGTTGCTTGCCCTTTGAACAAGAGAGACAATGTTCTGTGGGGAAGAAATCTTTAAAAGGCAAACCGGTGACAAGGTTTCCTCGAACAAGGCGGTTCATTGTCTTGAAGTTCACATGTCCTAATCTCTTGTGCCAGAGAAAGGACTCATCTTCTGAAGCTTTTGAAAGGAAGCAGGATTCGATTCCTGATGGATTATTCATATCCAAACTGTAAGTATTGAATCTTCGAGGAGCACGCATGAGGATTAGATCTTCAGGAATAACCACTCCATGCTTTAAAATCAAACATTCCTTGGAGTTGAAGAGGGCAGAAAAGTCTTTATCACAAATCTGGGATACACTCATCAGATTGTACTTCAGTTGTGGGACGAAATTGACATTCTCCAAGCTATTTACACCGTTAGACACAGTTCCTTGACCTTCAATCTTTCCACCTCTTGGATTGCCTGCAAAGGCGACAAAATCTCCGTCCATTGGATGATAATCTTGCAATAAAGAAAAATGACCAGTCATATGTCTTGAGCAACCACTGTCGACATGCCAGATATTGTCTCCAGTCCTCCTCAATTGTCCCTACATAAAATGAATTATTTAGACATTTGTACCGAACCCATTTCTAACTTGGAACTTCTTAATTTTACAAGATGCATTTCGAAAGTCATAGTCAGAATCCTCCTTTAATGTGTTCTCAAAAAGTTCGTTATTCTTAATTTTTCAAATCCTTTTCGACCAATTTTTAGCATTTTTAATCCTTTTACGTCGCAAAGTTCTACTATGTTGTGATTTAGATAAAACAGTTGAAGCACAATCAACTGAATTTTGAACAACAGATGGTGCGTTTTTTTCTTCGAAATGACATGTAGACAATTTACATGTCTTGAAAACATGATTGGATTCCCCACAACTAAAACAAACTTTATCACATGTTGGCTTAGCCTGATAATTATCATCACAGGATGATGAAGATGATTGTGATGTTGAGACATCAGAACTAGAGGCAACTCTTTCTTCAATATTTCTTTCTTGAAGACTTTGATATTCCTTTAATCTGAAAAATTCCAGATTGCTCATTGTTTCTTATCGAATGTCAGTCACAACAACTCATGCACTTTTAAAATTTCAAGTAAAACTCATAGCATTTACAGATTTAAGAACAAAAGGCAAAGCATTCTTAAACTTAGAAATAGCATTTCTCAAACTGTCATGCTCATAAGGCACAAAACCAAATTACAAATTTTCAATGTGTTCACAAATATATGGTTTTCACACGGACATATTATTACATTTATCTAACTCAAGTTCATTTAAAACATTTCTCTTACTAGAACTCTCATCACAATCGTCTTCGGAACCTACACAATCTGACTCTGCACAGGAAGCAAAACTGTCAGAATCAGAAGTTTAGATATAATTATCAGCAGATAAATTGCAAACAAAAGGTGTGGGGACACGAGGAGCTGGCATATCAACAAATCTTCCAGACTTGGAATATGGAGGGGGTGAGAGTTATACCTGATGCCTTCGATGACTTTTTTATGAATTTGGTTGTCAATGATTCCAAAAAGAATTTTCTGATCCATACCTATGTGTTCAACTTGAAAATTTGCTTTTTCAGCCTTTTGAAGTCTTTCAGTTAGAATTTGATTATTATTTTTTTGTGTCGTAAGTTGTATAATCAAAGATCGGTTTTCTCCAAAAATATCATGAATTTTCTTTAAGTAAAGTTTCTCATTTTTAGCCATAGAATCATACATCACCTTTATATGATCTCGTTCTTCGACCAAAGCCTGGTTGATGAATCTATATTTCTGAATCTCATTTAAACATGATTTAGCACTGCAAAGTCTAGGCATTACCTCAGTTGGTACGGCGGTGAGATCCTTAGCTGGTTCAATCATGACACATTACTCATTTTCTTCAATGTCTGCCATCAGTGCCTTGTCAGCTGCTTCCCCTTCTTGATCTCCCCAATGATAGTGCCCATCAGCTTGACAGACCAGAGCTGTTGAGCTGGAAGTTGTAGTGGATTTGGGAGAGATGACAGTTTGCTTTCCAGATGAATTCTTCTCCTCATGCTGCTCCTTTGATGATGGCTCCTTGCAGTTCCTTGCAAAATGACCCAGCTGGTCACAGTTGTAGCATGTCACCTTCTTGATGTCAAACCCCAGATTCTTTTCTTGCTTGAATCTTTCCATCCCAGTCCTCTTGATGAATCCTTTTGCTCTCAGCGTCAGCATAGCCATACACCAATCAATATCCATCTTTTCCAAATCATCCGGTTTGATCTGCTCCAAGTCATCAGGTTGTAAGATGACAGGTGTTAAGTTTCCAGAAATTAGGGATTCATAACATGACATGAAAGCAGTCATAATTGGCAGATACTCATCGGGAATCATAGTGGTTGGCTTCTGCGAGTTGGATGAAGGAATAGGCTGAACTCCAGAAATCAAAGGTGGGACATCAGTTTGAAAATAAGCTATTGCGGTTTTGTTGGATGAAGTTAAGGAACTTTGACCTGCAATAAGAGCTGTGTTTTGTAGGTCCCCGGGTGTCTCGGATCGTTACGTGTGGGTGTGTGACTAGTCGGACCAGGTGCGGAATGCCCGTGACTAGGTGGGGAATCAAACAACAAAAAGTAAACCGACAAAGAAATCACTTTAAAGTTCCTTCTATTATAAACTCGAACGGTTACAGAGAGAAAATACTGAGTGCAAATGTCTGCGTACTTACATTCTGTCAACCTATTCTATTTATACAAAACCTGACCTCTGCGCACTTAGCAAGTGCACAGGGCAAATTACTCATGCGTACTTAGCAAATACGCAGAGTATTCTTGCGTACTTGCTAAGTATGCAGGAACTAATTCCTGCGCACATGCTAAGTGCGCAAAACATTTAGAGAATTAAGCAACAATCAACATGCATTAGTAAATACAACTCGATAACTAATACATAGAAACGCTTACAAACAAAGACAAATACATACAAAGAAAGTACATAACCTAAGACTCTATCCATAGTGTTTGTCACACAAAAGTGCTTCAACAAACTCCCCCTTGACAACAGCTCTGGATCGTCTTCGGTCTTCACAGATCTGCATCTTTAGCTTCCATCTTCTTCTTGTAGTCAAGGCAAAACTTAATCACCCTGTCATATTTAGAAGCAAGGAACTTTGTCCATTCGTCCGTATGCATGCAGTACCTGTCAGCTAGTGCCTCCAGATCTTTCATAGAGAAGTTTTAGAAAAAGACTTCATCAAATACTCTGATCAGTTCCCTTGGCAGTAAGCTTCCACTATCGGACCACACCTTTCCTATCACCACTTCCTCGCCCGTTTTAGGATTTACGTACCAGTACCATATGTTACCGAGGATATCCTGAGATAACTTGCTCAGGGTAGTCTTGGTTTCATATAGCAATGGCTTGTATACCAATTTCTTTATGCTTTTGTTAGTCAAAGGATGTCTAGCGTTCTTATCCTTGACTCGCTTGGGCACTTAAGGCTTAAACATATCAAATTTCCCAGATCTTACTTCACGATATAGAACCTGCCACAAACCTATCGCTACTGCGTGATTTGAGTCACCCAGCAGCTCTCGATTTGCTAGGTTCACGAGGTCGTATCTAGGTAAGGAGTTGAAAGCTTAGCTGGTTGGTTTCAAGTATTGAACCCCCAGCTCGCTTGATTGCAAACAACTGCTTATCCTCCTCGAACCTCATAGCTAAGATCATTCTCGTTGCTCCGTGTTTGTCTATGATAAAAGTCTTTTGCCAGACAGGAGCAGGATCCTTTGATGAACTAGCAGGCATATCTTTGTTTTTTTGTGCCTCTGGATCCACAGGTGTAGGGTCGGCAGGGGAGGCTTTAGTCAATGCTTCAACATTACTAGCAGTCTCGACTGAATCTGTGTCGAGCTGATATTCAAAGGATGGAACTTCGAAGATCTCTCCATCTTCAAACTCATACTCTCCTTCCCCGTCGCCCTTGCGAACTTCGATAACTACATTATCATCATATTCATCCCAATCATCACTAGAGTTGATCTCTCCTTCTTCAAGATTGTAGAGAGCCTCGATCTGTGCTTCTTTGGAATAGTCAGGCTCTAAGAATAAGATCACATCATCAGTTAGATATTTCAGAACATCAGCCACTGACTTTCCTTTATCACCACCGGAAGTATCACCACCTTCCTGATGAGTCGACTCCCCCTTAGCCATTGGAACAGCAGAAATGGGCACTATTGCCAAAGCTTGTTGCTCACTTCCACTAGGACCGACTGCAGGATCCTTGTCTTTGTCATCATCCTTTGTCAAATCAACCGGATGACAAGGCTCATCACCGGTAGGTTTAGATGCCTTCTCCTTCTCTTTCTCTTTTTCTTTCTCCCCCTGAGCAGCAAGCTTTTTGGTCAGGTCAGTTACTAACTTGACCATCATTTCATGTTCTTTCCGCTGCATGTCAAATCGAACATCTAGAGACGACCTGTGTCCCAGAATCA
The DNA here is from genome assembly GCA_023525975.1 of Smallanthus sonchifolius. Lineage (NCBI taxonomy): Eukaryota > Viridiplantae > Streptophyta > Magnoliopsida > Asterales > Asteraceae > Smallanthus > Smallanthus sonchifolius. The sequence goes on from CM042021.1 coordinate 58,060,672, forward strand.
TATTGTTTGTTTTGATCAGTAGTTCGTTTTGGGCCATCACATTTTCTAGTCTCTCTTCCGTCCTAGTTCTCTGGCTTCTTAAAATAGTAACTTCGTCCACCAATGAATTTATCTGAGCCTGTTGAGCCTCAGATTCTTCCCTTGATTTCCAAACAGTTTCTAGTAGCCCAGCCACTTAGGTTTCCAAAGTAGCTATCCTTGCATCATTTGGATCAGGATTCCTGGACTTAGAGGCTTCAGCATCATGGAGGGGAGATGAGAAGAGCATATCAAAGTCAAAACCCTGAGAAAAGTCTCCAAAGTTGTAGGGTTGACTGATATGTTCAATGGTGGTAGTAGGGATTATGGATGGGATGGTGGTTGTAGGAGTGATGGAAGGAGTGATGGTGACTGACTCGGTAAGAATCAGAGTTGTCACCGGTACCTGTGGCTGTACAGGGAGGATCAGTATCACAAGAACGTCCTCTGTGATATCAGTGACTGCCACATCAGGTGTTACCTGTGGCCTCCTCAGCAGTCGCCGGTACAGCTGTTGTGATGGTGGGGTAGGAGTTGACTCAGTGCTCGCAGCCGATACTTGTACTTGCCTCTGAGCACTATCCTCTACCTCACGAGGAATAGCTTGTTGCTGCCTATCCCCCCGTTGTTTGTTGATACTTTCACGTCTTCGTCTTTGTATAGCAGCATCCGAGTCAGAATATGGCTCGTATTCACTGCTCGTCGATTGTCGCTTTCTCTTAGAAGATGACTTAGGAAGGGTCACCTTTGTCAATCTTCTCGGGTGTGCCTGTGATGTTGCATCATCAGAATCAGATGAATCAGACTATATATCTTCGGATTCAGATCCTTCAGCACCATCATTACCTGCTTCTTCGTCTCCACTTTCAGACAATTCATCCTCACTTTCAACGTCCTCATCTGCTTGTTGCTCATTAGAATGTTCACTGAGTTTTGGTTCAGAATCATGACTAAACCATCTCCAATCAGCTGGAGCCACATACGCTTCATTAATCAGGTGGCCAAAGAGTGCGGTGTGCTGAGGGGTAGGTTCTACATTGCCTGGCTTTAGGAATTGGGCAAACACTCTTTTGTCCACCTGTTTTACTTGCAGTCTCTCCCCAATAGCAGGCATATTTAGCAACACATCATTGATCAGTAGTTGCACAAATCTTGGGTATAACAGGAATCTAAACCTCTCAGATGTATTGACATGATCATTTAAGGCCTTGAAGATGTATCGTGAGAAGTTATAACCCCTGTTGAGAGACAGGCAAACCATGGCTGCTGCACGATCATGTCCCATAGCATCCTTCCCCGCCTTCCTGGAATAAATGCACATGATCATCACGTGGGCAAAGTATCTCTACTGATCGAGAACCCACATCTTCTTGTAAGAAGAGTAATCTCGTACACCGACGTATCCCATACGCTGCCTCCAACACCCATCCACAAAGTAATCAGGATAGGCAGTTGGTTCGGTGGCGAGATCCCGGAACTGTAAGACCCGTCGAATTGTGTCCTCAAAAAAAGCTACGTCATGACCCGCCACAGTATCCCGAATGACATTAGGGGTTACCGTGCATTCATGATCCGCTGTATCCCAGAACTGCTCCAGGTACGGTCTTGAGACTATTGGATCTGCTGATATAGCATAGCTGATCTTTGAACGATTCAAGAAATCAACTATCTCTCGGTATTGTAGTGCAGCACCCTTCCATTTCGATTATGTATGTGCAAGGAGATTGAACTCACTGGTAAAGGCACGAGCCATCACTGCAAAAAGACACAGTAAACATAATAAGAACAAGAAGATTCATTGGAATTGAATACACATGACCAAGTGTAGCAGTTACACACTGAACTGAATTTCAGACTTAGAAAAGTTTCACAAGTGTTATTCCTGCGTACTTAGAAAGTACGCAGGGATTTGTTCTTGCGTACTTAACAAGTACGCATGAATTACTTCTTGCGTACTTGTTAAGTGCGCAAGAATTGCACTTAGCCAAATTTTTCAAAAATCTAATATTCAACAGATGTAAGATATTGACGTGGAATAGGGTTACAACAAGGTCAAAAACCATGATAAGGACCTATGGAACCTCTATCCACATCAATGACCCGCTAACCAAGTCAAATTTTGACCTAAAAAACAACCCATATGAACCGACGGTCAAATATTAAGTCAAGCACAAAATCAAAGATCGTTAGGGGCGATTAAGTAATGAATAAGGTTCGATTGATGATTCTAAGAGAGTTTTGATCATAATGTGTTACCAAAACGACCAAGAAATTTCCAAAATCAAGATTTAAACCCTAAATTTTTCAAAATCCTAAATCGGTCCATAAGTCAAGATTTCATGGATGAAAAGCCCTAGGATTCTCACCAAATGATGTTTATCCGATGTTGAGAATAGAATCGGGACGAAAAACCGGTTAGGGACACTCAAAATTTTTGAGTAAAAAATGAGCAGAGGATATTCAACAGTAGTTTGAATTTTGAATGAGATAAACAAAAAAAAATTCTAAGTCCTGTATATATACCCAACACATATTGGTCTTGCGTACTTGCTAAGTGCGCAGGACTTAACTCCTGCGTACTTACTAAGTACGCATGACTTAATTCTTGCGTACTTGTTAAGTACGCAGGGTTTACCTCATGCGCAATTATCAAGTACGCAGAGACCCTTGTGTGCTTAAACTTTCAACTCAAATTATGAAAATTTCAAGTCAAATAACGAACAAGATAAAAGCATTCAATCAAGAGGATTCAAAGTCAATTCAAGAAGGTTAAACACAAATATTTTTAGTTTTTCTGATTAAAATGAATTGTACACAAACTTAGAATCTTTTTGATCTTTTATAGATAGAAATGTACAAGAATATACAAACACTATTTTTTTTCAAAGACATGAGCAGAGGATCATATCAGGCTAAACTTTAGCAAAAAACGATACAAGATAAACATCAAAGAATATGGGATCATGTTATGAATTACAATTTATTTATACATAATAAGCACATAAACAAGTAATTCAAGTTGGCAATATTATGATATTTGAAACCATAAGCATCTTTGTATCACGTTCTTGTGTGTTAAGGTATTAATGTTAGGATATACAATGTGTACCCCACTGATATGCTACAACAATGTAAATTGCACTATCTCAAGGCATCTAAGATTTTCCCAAAGATTTTTTTCAAATCTCCAGAATGAAGTTACATCGTTTAGAACAGAAAAAATCAAGCAGAATCCATAAGGATTATCAAGAATCATAAGATTCAGAATCGAGTGATTCAGATGTCTTGGTTTGATTGGATTTTCTTCTATGAATATCATATGATGATTCAAGTTAATAGATATGGAGTCTAAGGATTTAGGTAAGGTGATCCAACTTTTATCTGGATTTGATTTCAATGAATCAGGTATGATTCAAGGGTGAATACATGCTTAACGGTTGATGTAAAGACATGTCTTGATTCAATCTCTCATTACATACTTGTGAGTATGGGCAGTGAGATGAATCGCAGTAATTGTGCTAAAGACATAACCCGAAACTGGTCTCTTAAGAAAATATTTGCTAAAATCTTACATCCTTTATCTGATAATGATCTTTTTGTATTCTTTTACACACGCACACATGCATACACGGATTCAAATCACAGTTGTAGTCTATATTTAGTTTCCACACTACTAATGATTCAAAGACGCCTACAGCCTACTGACAATTCAAATTACTTGTAAATAAGCAGATTAAAAACATAATAATTTATACAATCAAGTTAGCATGACGCAATCATTTCCCATATGAGCAATCTGTGTCGTTTAGATCATTTCTGATGTACTATCATTTCCTCTTTTCTCAAGATAACTTTGAAGTTTTCTCCATTTTCTATTTTGTTTGAATTTTTGTAAAATATTTGAAAAATTAAAACAACTATATAGAAATCTCAAAAAAAATAAAATTTAACTTTCATGAATTGAATTTATTTAAGAAAAACAAGTTTTCACTCTGGATTGAACATTCCTATCAAGTTGACAAGATGCTCAAAGAGGGATCGGTCAAACGCCTTAGTGAAAAGGTCAGCAAGGTTGTTATCCGTGTGAACCTTTACAAGTTCAATGAGATGCTTTTCAGCACAATCATGGATGAAATGATGGCGAATTTCAATATGTTTAATTTTGGATTGTTTCACCGGGTTATTTGTGATGGACATGGTGGCATTGTTGTCAATGAACAGAGGAGTTCGAGTGAAGTTCAAGCCGTAGTCTCTCAATTGCTACTGAATCCACGATATCTGAGAACAACCGCTAGCTACATCAATGTATTCTGCTTCACATGTTGAGACAGAAACCATTGACTACTTTTTACACTATGAGGAAAGCAGTCTCTCTCCCAAGAATTGACATCCACCAGAAGTTGACTTTCTATCAAGGTTACAACCGCCAAAGTCTGAATCAGTGTAGGCTTTGAAGTCAAATGACTGCTGCTTAGAGTACCAAAGACCCAATCTAGGTTTCCCTTTCAAGTATCTGAAAATCCTCTTTACAGCTATCATATGAGACTCCTTTGGTTGTGATTGAAACCTTGAGCACAAGCATACAACAAACATTATGTCGGGCCTTGAAGCTGTGAAACACATAAGAGATCCGATCATCCCACGGTACAATTTGCAATCCACATCCTTTTCATATTTGTAAGGATGCAGACCATGATTGACGGGGATAGGTGTGCCATAAGTACTGCTATCATTCATCTTGTATTTCGATAAGATGTCCTGCACATACTTTGTTTGATGCACATAAATGCCATCATCTCTTTGACTGACTTGCAGAACCAGGAAGAACGACACCCATGTTACTCATTTCAAACTTGGACTTCATCACTTGTTCGAATTCCCTACACATCTCTTCATTTGTAGACCCAAAGATAATGTCATCGACATACACTTGTACAAGAATAATATCACCTCCTGCTTTCCGTATGAAGAGGGTCGAGTCAATCTGTCCACGATCAAAACCATTAGACAGTAGATGTTTAGATAATGTCTCATACCATGCCCGTGGTGCTTGATGAAGACCATAAAGTGCTTTGTCGAGCTTATACACTTTATTGATATTATGCGGATCTTCAAAGCCGGGAGGTTGAGTGACATAGACCTATTCATGAACTTTTCCATATAGGAAAGCACTCTTCACATCAAGTTGATAGACCTTGAAGCCAACATATGAGGCATAAGCCAGAAACAGTCGAATGGCTTCAAGTCTAGCAACTGGGGCATATACTTCTGTGTAATCCAAGCCCTCTTGTTGATAAAAACCCTGAACAACCAACCTTGCTTTGTTCTTCACTACAACATGACGATCATCCGTCTTGCATTTGAACATCCATCTGGTGCCAATTGGTTGTACGCCCCTTGGCAAGTCAACCAAGTCCCACACATGAAACTTTTGGAATTGAGACAGTTCTTCTTGCATTGCCTCAATCCAGCAGTTGTCAGCGAGAGCCTCTTTCACATTCTTCGGCTCTAACTGGGACACGAATGCAGCCTGCAGACATGTTTCAATGACACCAGTGTCAAGTATCTCAGAGTAGAGACTCGTGGTCTAAGCAATGGTTTGATGACGAGTTTGAACACCGACATGAGGATCACCAATAATGTTTTCAATTGGATGGTTCTTATGCACTCTCATCTCTGGTACATTTAGTTCCTGAATTTCTGAATCGAGGTTCGTGCTTAACTCCCCCATATCCTGTGTTCCAGAAGAAGATTCAATATTGATTGGATCAGCTGGAGCTTCATTTCCTACACGTGTGTTAGGATTAGCTTGAGCGTCATTTCCGTTAAAATGAACATTTTCACTGCTATCACCGTCAAGAGTTCCAGATGCAGATGCAGCATAGGAATCAGGAGTTACAATCGGTACAGTAGCACGTGTTGTGAAACTGGAGTCATCACCGCCACGAAATAATTCATATACATTTGCGGAATCATTTGCAGACAAATTAGGAAGATTGAAAGATTTGAATAGCGCATCATAATCAAAACCCCAAGCTGGACCAGTTGGTTCTGGTGGAATGTTGTGTTTACTACAATCCACTTCAAACCATTCCTCGACAGTACGAGTTCCTATATTGTACACTCTCTTGCAAGGCGAGTTGGAAACATATCCTAAGAAGATGCCTTCCACCACTTTTGCATGAAACTTAGACTTGCGGTCTTCATATTGTAGCAATAAGGAACAGGGACTACCAAAAGGAATTAGATAGTCAAGATTGGGAGGTCGATTGTTGATCAACTCATAACAAGTCTTGTTGTGCCTCTTCACAACCAGAACTCTATTCAAGACGTGACAAGCTGTATTAACTGCTTCTGCCCAGAAAGTGACAGGAAGCTTTACATATGACAGCATTGTCCTTGCAGTCTCAATCAAGGTTCTGTTCTTCCGTTCTGCGACTCTATTCTGCTGAGGTGTGTACGGGGCACTAAATTCGTGACGGATCCCCTTCTTGAGACAGAAAAGCTCCATCAGATTATTCTTGAATTCAATTCCGTTGTCACTCCTTATTCTTCTAACCTCCAACTTGCAAAGAGATTCCAAGCTCAGGATCAGGTATTGAAGAATATCAGCAGTTTCGTCCTTCGTACCTAAAAAATGCACCCAAGAGAAACATGAGAAATCATCAGTTACAACCAGACAGAATGACTTACCTCCAATACTCCTGATACTTATGGGGCCAAACAGATACATATGTAATTGCTCCAAAGGGGTATTGATGGAGTTTTGGAGCTTGGGCTTGTGAGAAGTCCGTTGCTGTTTCGCTTTTTACAAAGCATACAGTCATCTGCAACGGTAAATCTCAGCTTAGGAACACCGGTTACCAAACCGTTTCAGACAAGATGTTTCATTTTTCGATAAGAAATGTGTCCGAGTTTCCTATGCCACAAGATAGAGTCAAGCTCTGTCGCTTTGGTAATCAAACAAGTAGCAACTGATGAGGTGGTTGTTGCCACGCTCATATCAATCTGATAGGTATCGTTTGTCCTTGGCGCTCTCATCAGAATCCAGTCTTTAGTAACCTCAAAACCAGGTTTGAGTATCAAGCATTCAGTCTTGTCAAACATCACTGAGTACTCCTTGTCGCACGTCTAGGAGACACTCAACAAGTTATGCTTCAGCTGCTCGCAGTAGTTGACATTGTCAAAGCTGACACAGCCATTTGAAACCACGCCTTGACACGTGATACTACCGCCTATCTCTCCAGCAAAGGCCATATAGCCGCCTCTGAATGGTTTCACATCTTGAACCAATGCCATGTTACCTGTCATGTGTTGGGAGCATCCACTATCTAGATACCAACGATTAGAGATAGTACCCTTCGGATGTCCCTGCAAAAGTCATAAAAAGAATTAATTAGATTTGAAGACCCAAGCCATAGTGGTCTTGGGTCGTCCATCTTTCTCAAAATAAACAACCTCAATTAACTCACAGTCGTGACTGTCAAAAATGGATGAAATTTTAGAAGATTTAGGATCAGGACACCGGGTGTCTCGGATCATTACGTGTGGGTGTGTGACTAGTCGGACAGGGTGCGGAATGCCCGTGACTAGGTGGAGAATCAAACAACACAAAGTAAACCAACAAAGAAATCACTTTAAAGTTCCTTCTATTATAAACTCGAACGGTTACAAAGAGAAAATACTGAGTGCAAATGTCTGCGTACTTACATTCTGTCAACCTATTCTATTTATTCAAAACCTGACCTCTGTGCACTTATCAAGTGCGCAGGGCAAATTACTCATGCGTACTTAGCAAGTACGCAGAGTATTCTTGCGTACATGCTAAGTACGCACGAACTAATTCCTGCGCACAAGCTAAGTGCGCAAAACACTTAGAGAATTAAGCAACAGTCAACATGCATTAGTAAATACAACTCGATAACTAATACATACAAACTCTTACAAACAAAGACAAAAACATACAAAGAAAGTACATAACCTAAGACTCTATCCAGAGTGTTTGTCACACAAAAGTGCTTCAACATGTTTCCAGATTGATTAGTTAGGGTGTCTGCACCTTTCTTTATCTCCAGCTCATATGACTCCAAAATGTAGAAAAGTTCTTGTTGTGACATGTCTCTTAGCTTTTTAGTTTTCTTGATCATAATCCGGTACATATTTCATTCCTCGGGCAGTGAATCAAGCAGCTTCTTCTTTAACTCAACAGTGGGATACTCAGTTCCCAAAACTTTCAACTTAGAGACAATGCTTGAGAAACGGTTGATCAATTAAGACATGGGTTCATCGGGGACACTGCTAAACATTTCATATCGCTTCTTGATTAAATCCCTCTTGCTTTCTCTAACCTCAGCACTTCCCTCATACCTTGTACATAAAGCAACCCAAAGATCTATGGTAGTGGTATACTCAGCAAATATGTTAAACACGTCCATAGGAAGAGTCATCGCAATAGATCCATAAACCTTGTTATCTCTGGCAATTAAGGCAATATCCTTATCCTCATATTCAGACACAAGCTTAGGATGTTTGCAGTGGTAGTAACTGGTTTGTGTGGACCATCAGTGATTGACTGCAAAAGAGTGTGGTCATGGAATTGAAAGAAAGTCTTCATTTTCTTGGTCCAATCATCAAAGTCTCTAGCGGACACCAAGACAGGTGGTTTGTTTCCTCCATCATATTCATTATTGATTGAAGACACCATAACTCAGAAAAGTAAAAATAACAAACAGTAGCTAGTTTCTGGTGAATCAGGGATGATCGAAACAACTAGTTTCGATAGAGAAATGGTTGATCAAAACAACTATTTTCGACAGAACAAGGCTTGCCCGAAACTTCTAGTTTCGATTGAAGAAACAAAAACCAGAAACAACAAGTTTCGATTGAAATTAGTTTCGATATTCCAGTAGTTTCGGGTGAACAAGCTGCAAAGATTAGTTTCAATATAACAAGACAAAAAGCTAGTTTCGATGTTACCTTCTCTAGACAACAGTACAGACAAGAAGTTTCGATGATCAACTAAAAGCAGAAATTGTCTCCCAGTAGTTTCGATACCTACTTCTTTAAGCTTCAGCAGACTCCATTGATGAAAAGCTTCAATATTCAATAACGAAGAAACAACAATTCAATCTAGCGAAAAGCTTCCAAATAATCTTCTGAACACAAATCAATCTTCAGATCCGAGAAACTCGAAGAAATAATGCCAAAAACGATGAAACAGTGCTTTCAAAACTCCGATGTAGAAAGACATCAAAAATGTCACACCCAACCGACGACGGAAACGTCGGGGCGGGACAAGTAGACTGTTCATAAGCTCATGGTTTACTAAAGTTGTGATAATTAAACAATAACTGTCATTTCATATCTCAAGTAATCAAGTACAACTCTTACAAGAATAAAAATACATGAATAACTTTATTTAATTTTTAAAACTAGGTCCTCAATCCTAAGTGGAGCGACTTGAAATCTTAACTCAAACACTGTACCTGAAACATGATAAAATGAGAGGGTCAACTATAAATAGTTGGTGAGCATACATAGGTTTTGACACCAAAAATAAAGTTCAAATGTTTTGTGTATAATTCGTATGATGCATGGTTTATAAAGCATTTATGGAGAATCTAAGTTAAGCTAGATGCAGAAATGAAACTTTGTAATTGAAGGGCATAACAACACATGTTATCCTAATGTAGGGCATAACAACACATGTTTTCCTGATGTAAATGTAGGGCATAACAACACATGTTATCCTAATGTAGGGCATAACAATACATGTTATCCTAATGTAGGGCCTAAAAACACAGGTTAGCCTGAAGTATTGTATTTGTGTTTGCACGTGTATATCATGTATATGTAGCCTTAACAATTAGCATTCAAGCATAAAGCACAAAAAAACACATATGATCATATTGTAGAATTGTACGCGTGTAATTGCAAATAGTATTTGAATGTAATCATGTGTTCACCCCAAATATGTAAATACGAAAAAGGGCTATGTAAACTCACTTGTATAAACTGCGTAGATAGCATGAGCAAGTATGAAGCACAAGTGATTCTTAAAATCACAAGTTACCTAGAGTGAAATGTGCGAACTTGAATTAATATTGTGCACAATGTCTAGAATAGAGTCTAGGGTTTCAACGGGATTGTGTGTAAGGACTTGTACAAAGGGTTTGTGTTATAACATATAAGCAATGTGCTTGTATTTGTATTTGGATAGGAAATGTGTAAGTTCAAAGTATATGGTTTTAATAATAGATGACTTAGGGTTTAACTTGAATAACTAAATAATTTAAATACTAAATTTCTTTTAATTTATTTATTTAGAAAGAGTAGTGTCTTATTTATTCAATACAATTTAAATAAATAAATTCATTTTATGTATTTATTTATTTTTGAAGATGTGTCAAAATGTAGTGAAATTATGTATTAGTCTATATATAAGAAATTATATCTATCTAAATATAATTTAAACTCTAAGGTATGCAAGGGTAACAAATCTAAATAATTTATTTATTTATGATAAAATAGTATGTTCTTTTAGGGAAATAAAAAAAATGGAAATATGTATTTATTTATAAACGTTTCATTTGTTTATTTAGGGTTTAAACCGTAATATAAATTTTTTTTTAAAGGGTTTATAAAATTTGTTTCATGATAAAGTGTTTTATAAAAGTCTTGTCATAGTTTTTATAAAATTAGGTATTTAAAATATTTGGTTTTAGTATTAAGTTTAAAATAACTTTTAAATGATTTTTATGTAATAACAAAGATTCTAAACAATTAAATTTGTAAAGATAATTGTTTTATGAAAAAAAAAATGCAGATTATTGTACCAATCTGTTCTAAGTGATGTTAGTTTATAAAAATAATTCTTATAGAATTTTTTTGGTGTGAAAAACGGTTTTAAAAAATAAAGGAAATTCCCGGGACTCGAACTCGGGTTGATTCTGGGGAGAACAAGTATACACACCGCTAGACCAAGGGTTTGGTCATGTTAATGGTTCGGGTCCTTGGTTCTTATACACAGACTGAAAGGGAGGTCGGGTTTAGGTATCACAGAAGACCAAAAAAAGGTGCGGGTGTGGGTTTTGAACCCGTGTTCACGCGTGTACGGGTCTTGTATCTTAACCAGTGGAACTGGGAAGAAACCTTGGCAAACATCCGTTCCATTAATCCTTTAACAAGGTAATCCCTAAACCCCTTTCTTCCCCAAAATTGATTCGATTAAGCCCCGATTAAACTTGGAATCCTGGGGCTTATGTTCCTATGACCAATACGAATTTAAGGGCATAAGAATTACCTTTAATGCAGGTTAATTGAGTGTCGTGAGGATTTGGAAAAGGTTGTGCAATGGTGATTGAATGATTTAATTTGATCAATTTAATTTTAAACGCTTGATTCGACTCGGTTCTAGCGGGTGACAGTTGTTGACACTATTTATGCGTTAATTCGACGATTAAGCAGTGAATTGGGTCGCGTTTTCGGCTTGAATGCATGAGGGATTAGCCCACGCGTGATTTTCGGGATTGAACGCGTTTCAATTCCTTGATTTGAGGTCGAATTAGACACGGTTTGACCCTAATTTTGTCAAATTGTTTGAAATGATTTGAATCTCGGTTTTTGGCCGCGCAAATTGTCAAATTGGGTCGTTAGGAAGGGTCTAGAACCGATTAAGCTCAGAAGGAAAATCTCCTACAGTTTGATTCGATCGAATTCAACCTTTTACTGCAAGGATTTTGGGTTGTTTGACTTTTAAAGTCAAAATTGACGAATGGGGGTCAAAATCGAGTCAAATGGGGTCGAGGTGGGTTGAATCTTTATGAATAGGTTGCGATATTGAGGTGATGGGTCCAATATCAAGGGTGAGGGTTCAAAATGAAGGTTCAAGTGCTTAGAGGGTTCAAAACTAGCTTAATAAACTTTCTAAATATTTATATATAGATATTTATAAATTGATTTTTGTTAAAAACTATAAAACTTTTTAAAACTAGTTATATTATAAAATTTAAGATAATCCATTTAAAAATGTTGAATATGTATATATATATATATATATATATATATATTCTTGTTTAAAGCTAAACCAACACAAGCATGTGGTTTAAATTTAATATTTCCAAATATGTAATTATATGCATAGTTTTAGGAATAATTATATATACCAAATGTGCTATGGATACATGTAACACAAAGTTTTAGATTTTGAATAGAAATATTAGTTAAAATAATAATTTATGTGACGTAATGTGCTTAAACAAATACATGATTTAATGTAGTATTACTATTTTAGTACAAATAAAATAAAATAGGATCGGAAAAATTATGGATGTTACAGTCTCCCCATGTTAAGGGAATTTCGTCCCGAAATTTAACCAGTGGAGGTTACTGAATCAGGAGAGAGGTGAGCTGGGATTTTCAACGAGCTTTGATTGTTGGTTTTGAGGACTATAACTGATGAAAAGATTTAGGTCTGTTTCTTAAAGTCAGTCACGAATAATGACAATGGATTTAGTTTTGAAATGAGCTTAAGGAGGTGATCTGTTGAAATATAATTTGGGTTCTAAAGGTGAAATGCATTACTTGGAATGGATTTGATGGGATTTTGACGATCAGGGTTTGTTTTAGATGTAGTCTAATCTACTCAAGAATTGTCAATGGATAAGAGATTTCACAAAAATTGACCCGTTAAACAACATAAAACTTTACGTGACACGAATAACGCTACTTATGATAATATAACAAAGACACTTATATATAGGAAGTACCAGCAGCGTATCCACCATGCCCACGTCATATCTCATTAGTTTTGGTACTATATCCCACAATAGGTTTCATGTCATAACACACGACAGATTTCACTATGTCTTCCATGCGCTGATTTTTATAATTACGTGTGCACCCGTAATTATCCAAATCGTTGCATGGTCCACATAGTTCATTCCATTGTGTGTGGGGTCCAGGGGTAACACAAAAACACTTAATTCGTAACTATTGCTTTCACGTATGTGTTGATAACAATAACTATGTCCATATATAGTAGAGCCAATCAGGTACTAAAGAGTAATAATGTGGCATAATTTAGGGTTTTATATAGCTTCCTCGTGTTTGAACAAGAATACGTCAAACCCCGAGTAGCTTTCGTGGATAGGGTGAATAGTCAGGCCGTGTGTATGATGTACTTAGTCAATTGAAACAATGTAAACAATCTAATTCCGTGCATAATGTAAACACTAATGTCATGTAGCTTTTAATCAAATAGGTTTCATGGGTAACTTGAACAATTTAGCATCATGTATAGGTAAGAGATGAATTTCATGTATGATGTTAACAACTTAGTATCATGTATTTTGTAACCAAATAAGGTTTCAGGTGTGATGTAAATGATTTAGTATCATGTATAATGTGAACAATTTAGTATCATGTACTTTGTAACTAAATAAGTTTCATATGTTATGTGATCCATCTAGTAAATTGTGACTTGCAATAAACTAGTTTCATGTATCATGTGATCGTGTGTGTATCTTGTGAACGCGCATACGTAAGTTATTGAATTTCTTGTATGACGTATACTAACGAGTTTCGTATGTGATCGAGTGTTGTGGAGAAGCGTGTTGTTTGGCGTTCATGTAAAATGTGGTAGTTAGGTTCTAGCTCTTTAAATCTCGTTGAGGCTGATGGGGATGGTTAAGGTCTACGCGGTATGGATCGTCTCTTGAAGCGGCAAGTGAAAGGTAACGAGGGGTTTTGAGAACACTTAGGGAAATATGTTTACAAATAATTGATCTTTGTTTGAAAATATGAAGTTGTAATTTATTCTTGGTTGTAGATATATAAAGTAATGAAACTATTGGGTTAAATAATCTAAATAAATAGACAATTTATAGGAAAAATCTTTAAATTTAAATTTTCAATTATTATAAAGAGAATATTTTTAAGATAATTTATTGGCTTAAACAAGTAGTCGTATATTTATTTAGCAAGGGTTTAGAAGTAATTATTTTAATGAGGAAAAATCATAATTATTTATCAATTCGAAATAATATTTTTATAAAATAGGTTGTATTAAATTATCCTTGCAAGGTGTAAATGTTTATAGAAAATTCATATTTTTGATACTCTCTAAAAGTTTGATAAATGTTTGGTTTGAACAAAATAACGAGATTGTTTAAATCTAATAGGATGATTTGTTTATGAATGAGATTGCCGGTAGTGTACCAAATCGTGTTGGATGAAGAAGGTGATACTTGGAGGATCTCAATGAAATTAAAATGAGAGAAGTTCACATTCGACGTAAATGTAGGGCATAACAACACATGTTATCCTAATGTAGGGCATAACAACACATGTTATCCTAATGTAGAGCCTAACAACACATGTTAGCCTGAAGTATTGTATTTATGTTTGCACGTGTATATCATGTATATGTAGCCTTAACAATTAGCATTCAAGCATAAAGCACAAATAAACACATATGATCATATTGTAGAATTGTACGCGTGTAATTACAAATAGTATTTGAATGTAATCATTATTCACCCCAAATATGTAAATACGAAAAAGGGGCTATGTAAACTCACTTGTATAAACTGCGTAGATAGCACGAGCAAGTATGAAGCACAAGTGATTCTTAAAATCACAAGTTACCTAGAGTGAAATGTACGAACTTGAATTAATATTGTGCACAATGTCTAGAGTAGAGTCTAGGGTTTCAACGGGATTGTGTGTAAGGACTTGTACAAAGGGTTTGTGTTATAACATGTAAGGGATGTGCTTGTATTTGTATTTGGATAGGAAATGTGTAAGTTCAAAGTATATGGTTTTAATAATAGATGACTTAGGGTTTAACTTGAATAACTAAATAATTTAAATACTAAATTTCTTTTTATTTATTTATTTAGAATGAGTAGTGTCTTATTTATTCAATACAATTTAAATAAATGAATTCATTTTATTTATTTATTTATTTATTTATGAAGATGTGTCAAAATGTAGTGAAATTATATATTAGTCTATATATAAGAAATTATATCTATCTAAATATAATTTAAACTCTTAGGTATGCAAGGGTAACAAATCTAAATAATTTATTTATTTATGATAAAATAGTATGTTATTTTAGGGAAATGAAAAAAATGGAAATATGTATTTATTTATAAATGTTTCATTTGTTTATTTAGGGTTTAAACCCTAATATAAATTATTAAAAAAAGGTTTATAAAATTTGTTTCATGATAAAGTGTTTTATAAAAGTCTTGTCATAGTTTTTATAAAATTAGGTATTTAAAATATTTGGTTTTAGTATTAAGTTTAAAATAACTTTTAAATGATTTTTATGTAATAAAAAAAATTCTAAACAATTAAATTTGTAAAGATAATTGTTTTATAAAAAAAAATGCAGATTATTGTACCAGTCTGTTCTAAGTGATGTTAGTTTATAAAAATATTTCTTATAGAATTTTTTTGGTGTGAAAAACGGTTTTAAAAAATAAAGGAAGTTCCCGGGACTCGAACCCGGGTTGATTCTGGGGAGAACAAGTATACACACCGCTAAACCAAGGGTTTGGTCATGTTAATGGTTCGGGTCCTTGGTTCTTATACACAGACTGAAAGAGAGGTCGGGTTTAGGTATCACAGAAGACCAAAAAAAGGTGCGGGTGTGGGTTTTGAACCCGCGTTCACGCGTGTACGGGTCTTGTATCTTAACCGGTGGAACTGGGAGGAAACCTTGGTAAACATCCGTTCCATTAATCCTTTAACAAGGTAATCCCTAAACCCCTTTCTTCCCCAACTCGTAACCGCAAACCCTAGCCCCTAAATTGATTCGATTAAGCCCCCGATTAAACTTGGAATCATGGGGCTTATGTTCCTATGACCAATACGAATTTAAGGGCATAAGAATTACCTGTAATGGTTGAGCGACGATGGAGAATGACCGAGAGTTCAGGTCCGGAGTTCTTCGAACTCGACTGATTTCCAGAGGCGTAATGCAGGTTAATTGAGTGTCGTGAGGATTTGGAAAAGGTTGTGCAATGGTGATTGAATGATTTAATTTGATCAATTTAATCTTAAATGCTTGATTCGACTCGGTTCTAGCGGGTGACAGCTGTTGACACTATTTACGCGTTAATTCGACGATTAAGCAGTGAATTGGGTCGCGTTTTCAGCTTGAATGCATGAGGGATTAGCCCACGCGTGACTTTCGGGATTGAATGCGTTTCAATTCCTTGATTTGAGGTCTAATTAGACACGGTTTGACCCTAATTTAGTCAAATTGTTTGAAATGATTTGAATATCGGTTTTTGGCCGCGCAAATTGTCAAATTGGGTCGTTAGGAAGGGTCTAGAACCGATTAAGCTCAGAAGGAAAATCTCCTACAGTTTGATTCGATCGAATTCAACCTTTTACTGCATGGATTTTGGGTTGTTTGACTTTTAAAGTCAAAATTGACGAATGGGGGTCAAAATCGAGTCAAATGGGGTCGAGGTGGGTTGAATCTTGATGAATGGGTTGCGATATTGAGGTGATGGGTCCAATATCAAGGGTAAGGGTTCAAAATGAAGGTTCAAGTGCTTAGAGGGTTCAAAACTAGCTTAATAAACTTTGTAAATATTTATATATAGATATTTATAAATTGATTTTTGTTAAAAACTATAAAACTTTATAAAACTAGTTATATTATAAAATTTAAGATAATCCATTTAAAAATGTTGACTATATATATATATATATGTATATATATATATATATATATTTTCTTGTTTAAAGCTAAACCAACACAAGCATGTGGTTTAAATTTAATATTTCCAAATATGTAATTATATGCATAGTTTTAGGAATAATTATATATACCAAATGTGCTATGGATATATGTAACGCAAAGTTTTAGATTTTGAATAGAAATATTAGTTAAAATAATAATTTATGTGACGTAATGTGCTTAAACAAATACAAGATTTAATGTAGTGTTACTATTTTAGCACAAATATAATAAAATAGGATCGGAAAAATTATGGATGTTACAAAAAATAGCTGAAAAACACCTAAAATTGATCGAAATATCCTAAATATACTCAGAAATCAAGAGCATAAATCTCTGATACCAATTATAGGTCCAGATTTCAATCGGAAATCACTCAACATATCGATTACACACACAGGCGGAATCTGTGTGTATGTTGGTGAAACAGAGGGTAGAAACATAATTGGTGAATATAAACAGGCAAATCACACAAGAATCAACACAATAATGATGTGAAATTGCAAGAACAACAGATGAAATAGCTCCAAATGTGTATTGATTCAACAAAAATGTGGAAGAGAGAAATTCAGGGTTACAGCCGCTATCCACACCCTAGAAATTCTCAAACTAGGCTATTTATAGTAAGTTGACAGGCATCGAAACTATGCTTACCGAAACTGCTAGTTTCGATGAAGCATTTACAAGTGTGAAAAGCCTGTCAAAACTATACTATCTATCGAAACTATCTAGTTTCGATTGAAATCGAAACTATCTAGTTTCGATTGAAATCGAAACTAGATAGTTTCGATGGCCCAGACTTAAACTAATAAAAGTAGTAAATTACACGAAACTGAAAATACAAGTAAATAAACTAACTAATCAAAGTTCAAAAGGAAATACATTGATGACAACAAGTTATAAAATAATTAGACTCTACACAGTGGTAGTGGCGCGGAAGGAGGTGGCGGAGGTGTTTGAGAATGGAAGTCGGAGATGATGATGGTGGCTGTAAGGCCCCTTTTACCGGGTGACCTCACTCGTTGGATTTACTCATAAACATAGCCATAGATACTGAATAATTACATTGAATACTTTCTAAACGTAGCGTGAGCTTACATCATTCGATTACATAGCCATAATAGCGGAAGTCTTAATCATTTAAACATAACACATTGCTCTAACAAAAATTAAAGTGGATGGGATGTCAGCCCTTGATCGGGATAGCCTTCACTCCAATGCACGACCTTTCTTCTTTTTACCTGAAATGTATACTAAAAGTCAGCTAACGCTGGTGAGTTCTAGTTAAAAACATTTAGGTATGAACATTATTCATTTATAAATACTTACGTATAAATATAAAAATATAAATACACATTTACATATTCTTTGCTTTCTTTTATCATTCGTATGTGAGCACATAAATATGCATTCACCTTTACATTCATTAACATTTATTGGTCATACTCATAAGAGTGATCAGCCAACATTCATTTATGCGTAAGTCACGAAGACAATACGCCCGTCCTACCGTCGTAGTCCGTCCTCCACAACATCCGGCAAACCTTCGGCCATCTGTTATGCTATACCGTCCGGCAAACCTTCGGCCGTCCGTCTTAACCGTACTACCGTCGTAGTCCGTCATATTCGCCCGTCTGCCCTAAGGCATCCGTTTCCCACGTGAACTATTATATATGCAACCGTTCTACTTATCATTGATAAGGCAATTGCTTCGACCGTCCATTAATGCCTTTCACACGTCCTAGCTAGTGAAGGAACGTGTTTGTCCCGATTGCAAAATAGTCACGAGGTCGTCCGTCTACCGAAGTAGCCGTTATCATCGAAGCGTCCATACATTTACATGCATTCGTAACAAGCAATATATAAAATATAAAGCAAGATTTTCTTCTTTTTCGTTATGTCGTTCGTTCATTCATTCTTTGTATACATTCGTTTCATTCTTGTTCATCATTATTTTACGTATGATCATATTAACATTCATATATATATAAGTATCACATATGATCACATTGGCATTCATAACATTTATTCATTTAATGTATACATCTCAGCCCCAAAACATTTGAAAACATTTGCACATAACATAGAAGGGGGCACGTAGAACTCACCTGATGAGTAGTTTCTGTAATACACTAAGCTGGCTACTAGGCTTCACTAATGTCACTCACGATCTGTATAATAAAGTCATACACATAAGATGGTGCTCCTAGATGACACTAGACCTTACTATGCTTGAACTCAGTAGTTTCGGGAGGTGGGTCGCATCAAAACTATGGTAGTTTCGAGCTATGGTCTTACACTCGAAACTAGGTAGTTTCGAGTCATAATCCTTCTATCGAAACTAGGTAGTTTCGAGTCATGAGATCCTATCGAAACTATGGTAGTTTCGAGTCATTAACTTATGAAAAATCTTAGTTTAGGTTCAAGGTGACACTCGAAACTAGGTAGTTTCGAGTCCTGAGTTCCTATCGAAACTATGGTAGTTTCGAGTCATTGGCTGCTATCGAAACTAGATAGTTTCGAGTCAAACATGACTATCGAAACTAGAGTAGTTTCGACGGGTCTGTATGTATCGAAACTATAGTTTCGAGTCATGGGTCTGCATCTTCCCTGACCAGAACCTTGCTCCAGCCAACTTATTTCTAATCGATTAAACCTTGAGCATTTTACGTTAAACACCTTCCTTTATCGTTCCTGAGTTCAAATACGTGATTTGTTTCAAGTTTCGTATGCAAAAATCGTATCTTTATTTGATTTAAACCCGAGACATGCAAAGACTCATAATCAGAGGCGATGCTTACCTCAACAGGCCCGATTTCTGTTGCTATGCGTTGAAATGGTGGAGTCGGATGATTCCCGAGCCCTTGAGTCTTCTCCTTGCGGTTTTCTTCACAAGCCGATCGCTCTCTCTCTCTCTCTCTAGTATTCTTGCGCAGGAAGATGAAATGAGAGGGGTTTGGGTTGAAGCTGCTGTTTTGTAATGGGTTTCCCCCTTTTCTTTTCGGCCCATGGGCCGAAATTTTGGCCAAGCCCACTTTATTTCCCTTTTCTATTTGTCTTGTCATTATTTGGGATGTTACAAGTCTACCCTCCTTAATGAGGTTTCGTCCTCGAAACCTGTTACACGTTAAACAACTGGGGATACAGTTCCTTCATCTCGTCTTCTTTCTCCCAAGTAGCCTCAGACCCCTTTCTGTGTTTCCATTGTATTTTGACTAAAGGAATCGACTTATTGCGTAATCGTTTCTCAGCTCGGTCAAGAATGGCTATTGGTTCCTCTACATAATTTAGACTGTTATCCACTTCGATCTCGTCGTAAGGTATGTGAGCTGTGTCGTCAGCTAGGCACTTGCGTAAGTGCGACACGTGGAACGTAGGGTGTATTCCACTAAGCTCGACGGGTAGGTCGAGTCTGTAAGCAACTTGACCCACTCTTGCTACAATCTTGAAAGGTCCGACAAACCTTGGACTTAGTTTGCCACGCTTTCTGAACCGAATGATTCCTTTCCACGGTGATACTTTCAACAGTACCATGTCCCCTACTTGAAACTCTAAATCCCTCCTTCTCTTATCCGCGTATGATTTCTGTCTGTCTTTTGCGGCTTTCATACGAGCCTTGATTTGATCAAATTTCTCAGAAGTAGCTTTGACCACTTCGAGACTTGCAAAATCCTTCTGTCCAATTTCCCCCCAACTAACCGGGGTCCTACATTTCCTCCCATACAACATTTCAAATGGCGGCATGCCAATAGTCGAGTGATAGCTGTTGTTATATGAAAATTCTGCCAATGGTAGATGGCTGTCCCAACTCCCACCGAAGTCAATGATACAGGCCCGGAGCATGTCCTCCAAGGTCTGAATGGTCCTTTCCGATTGTCCATCGGTTTGGGGGTGGTAAGCGGTGCTGATGTTCAGTCTAGTGCCCATTGCTTCATTGAATTTCTTCCAAAACCTTGACGTGAATCTAGTATCCCTGTCAGACACAATCGACAGCGGCATACCATGTCTGCTCACAATTTCCTTGATAAATACTTCTGCTAGCTTTTCAGAAGAAGAAGTTTCTCGTATTGGCAAGAAGTGAGCACTCTTTGTCAAGCGGTCGACGATCACCCAAATGGTATCATTGCCTTTAGCTGTTCGCGGTAGCTTGGTAATGAAGTCCATTGTGATCTCTTCCCACTTCCATTCCGGTATTGGTAAAGGTTGCATTTTACCGCATGGTTTCTGGTGCTCGGCCTTAACTAGAGAACACGTTAGGCACTTGCTCACGTATTCTGTCACATCATTCTTCATGCCAGGCCACCAGTATTCTTTCTTCAAGTCTTGATACATTTTGTTTGTTCCGGGGTGAATAGAGTAGCGAGACTTATGGGCCTCGTCAAGGATTTTGGCCCTAAGTTCACCAATCTTAGGTATCCACATCCGGCCAAAACGAGTTCGTACACCGTACGTATTGGTCTCCAGGTTGCTCTGTTGTCCAATTATTCTTTCTCGTTTCACATTTCTTTCTAATAGTGCCTCATCTTGTGCCTTTACTATTTCATTCATTAAATCTGGTGTTATAATCAACTGACACGCCTTGATTCTAATAGGTGTCGACTCTTCCTTCCTGCTTAAGGCGTCAGCCACTACATTTGCCTTGCCTGGGTGGTATAATATTTCGCAATCGTAGTCTTTTAGTAGTTCCAACCACCTTCTTTGTCTCATGTTTAATTCCTTCTGCTCGAAGAAGTACTTCAGGCTCTTGTGATCGGAGTAGATGGTGCATTTAACTCCGTACAGATAATGCCTCCATATCTTTAATGCGAAAACTACGGCCGCCAACTCCAGATCGTGAGTCGGGTAGTTAACTTCATGAATCTTTAACTGTCGCGAGGCATAAGCAATTACCTTTCCTCGTTGCATAAGTACACAACCCAATCCTTGCCCCGAAGCGTCAGAGTAGACTACCAAGTCTTCGTTTCCCTCAGGTAAGGTCAAGACTGGATCTTGGGTTAATCGTGTCTTCAACTCTTCGAACGCATTGTTTTGGGTTGGTCCCCATTCATACTTTACTTCCTTACGTGTCAGCTTTGTCAGTGGCGAGGCTATTCTCGAGAAATCCTGAATGAACCTCCGATAGTAGCCTGCCAACCCCAGAAAACTTCGTATCTCTGTTGGTGTCTTTGGGATGTTCCATTCCTTTACTGTCTCGATCTTAGCAGGATCCACCATAATGCCGTCCGGGTTTACGACATGGCCTAGGAATTGGACCTCCCTAAGCCAGAACGCGCATTTGGAGAATTTTGCATACAACTTCTCCTGCTTTAGAACCTCCAATACTTCTCTTAGGTGACAGTGGTGATCACCTTCATTCTTTGAATATATGAGGATGTCATCTATAAAAACTATTACTGATCGATCCAACATAGGTCGGCATACTCTGTTCATTAAATCCATAAATGCTGCTGGTGCGTTGGTTAGTCCGAAGGACATCACAAGAAATTCATAATGCCCGTAACGTGTACGAAACGCAGTTTTCGGTACATCTTCCTCTCTTACTTTCAATTGATGGTAACCCGACCTGAGATCAATCTTTGAGAACCAACTCGCGCCTTGTAATTGATCAAAGAGGTCGTCTATTCTAGGCAGTGGGTATTTGTTCTTTACTGTTCTCTTGTTCAATTCACGGTAGTCGATGCACATGCGCATGCTGCCGTCCTTTTTCTTTACAAATAATACCGGAGCGCCCCATGGTGAGATGCTCGGTCTGATAAATCCTTTCTCTGTTAATTCTTCAAGTTGGGACATTAATTCTTTCATTTCTGACGGAGCCAATCGGTATGGTGCCTTGGCAACGGGCTCAGCTCCTGGCAGTAAGTCAATCTGAAATTCTATTTCCCGATCGAGCGGCAAACCAGGTAGGTCCTCTGGGAACACTTCTGGAAAATTGCACACCACGGGTACATCTTTTAGCTCTTTCGTTTTCATTCTATCGTCAATAACATACGCCAGATAAGCTTCGCAACCGCGCCTCATGTAACTTTCGGCCTTGATCATCGAGATGACGTTCGGCATTGTGCTATTCCAGTCACCATAAACCGTAATCGGACTGCCGTCAGTGGCCTTGAGATGTATCATCTTTCGTTTACACATGATTTGAGCTTCGTTGGCAGCTAACCAATCCATGCCCAATACTACATCGAATCCTCCTAAGGTTAGAAGGTACAATTTAGATGGAAACTTATGGCCCTCTATTTCTACCATGCAATCGTCAGTCACTTGGATGACTACTGAGTTTTTACCAATAGCAGTTTGTACGCTAAAGGCCCTTATAAGGCTAGTGATTGTGCAGTCTAATTTGCGGCTAAATGCAGTGGATATAAAACTTTTACTAGCACCAGAATCAAACAGAATAGCAGCATGTTCATCATTTACTAGGAACGTACCCGACACGACGTCAGGGTTTCCTCTTGCTTCTTCCTCGGTTAAAGCATAGGCCCGAGTCCTAGCCTTTGGCTGTTCCTTTTCTTTTTCTTTCCCCGAACCAGATTGTCCGGTCTTCCTGCAATCCTTAGTAGCGTGCCCATACCAACCACAGTTCTGGCACTTGATGCCCTTAGTACAATCCTTCGAGTAGTGCCCCGGTCTTCCACATTTAAAACACATGGTTGAGCCGGCCAAACATTCACCGCGGTGCTGTTTCCCGCATTTTGTGCATATTTCGTACTCATCATTCCTTGGCTTCTTTGCCTCAGCAGTAACATTTCTTCTTCCAGTCCCCTTAGACGAGTTCTCCCACTTCCTCTTTGGTGCCTCCGGCACCGGGTCCTCATTGGCATAATCGTCATAGACGATTCCGGACAGATTCACTACCGACTCGAAAGTCGAGGGTAGGTTAGCTTTCACATGAACACGGACCTTTTGGGGTAGGCCTTTGACATAATACTTAATCAATCGCTCCTCAGTCTCTACCAGGTGGGGTACCAGTTGAGCTAGCTCATTAAATCTTGAAGTGTACTGGCGATGAGTCTTGTTGCCAGCCTTGAAATTTAGAAACTCGTTTTCCACTCGATCAATCTCGTTCTGTGGGCAGAACTTCTGGATTATCAACTTTTTCAGATCTTCCCAAGTCATTCTTTTGAGAGCGTTTGGCGATTTAGTTCTTTGGATAGTCCTCCACCAACTTAGTGCCTCGTTGGTGAAAGAGTGAGCCACATATTTTACAGCCTGGTCAGGTCGGCATTCGCTTACGTTGATTACCCCATTCATCCTCTCGATCCATTCAAACGTAGCCACCGAATCCTTGTTTCCATCAAATTTGGGCGGATCACCGTCCTTAAATCCTTTGTAGGTACACCCATGGGTGTTCAGTCTCACTGTCACTTCATCCCCATCACTATCATAAACTTTCTCCTCATGGTTGTTTTCCTCCTCCTCTTTGCTCTTCTTTAGTGCCTCAGATAACAGATCAGGCAGTACTTTCTTCAGAGTTAGTATGACCTCACGGGCAATAGCATCTCTAACTTCGGGTTCCAGTCGTAGAGATCCTTCATTGCCCTCAGCTGGTGGGGTTACATTTGTTTCATGCACGCTCTCAGTGTGTTCCACGTGCACACTCTCCTCTTCCTCATATCTTTGGTTCAATGGCGGTCTACCGACTCGACCAGTGCGACCGCCTCGGCGTCCAGTTCCTCTTTTACGAGCCATAGTTTTCTAGATTTCCTGTTGAGTAAAAAAGGTATACATCAATGTCATTCCTTCAGATCATAGTTTAGAACAGTACGAGCAAGGTAAATTCTTAATTACAGTGACCGGTTTGTGATTAATAATTTGCTTTGCTTTTCGGGTTCGAAACTCTTCACATCAGTAGTGACATTGACATCTAAGCGTTCTAAGTTAAGGTATCTATCCCTAACTATAGACATTAACTTTATGACTTACTTACTGCACTGGCGTTGGCGTCGGCTACCCAGACTGACATCCGTGCGTTGGTCCCATTATCAGCTTGAGTCCAGACATTTAGGGATGTCTGAATCTCTCAAACTATTGCTCTGATACCAACTTGTAAAGCCCCTTTTACCGGGTGACCTCACTCGTTGGATTTACTCATAAACATAGCCATAGATACTGAATAATTACATTGAATACTTTCTAAACGTAGCGTGAGCTTACATCATTCGATTACATAGCCATAACAGCGGAAGTCTTAATCATTTAAACATAACACATTGCTCTAACAAAAATTAAAGTGGATGGGATGTCAGCCCTTGATCGGGATAGCCTTCACTCCAATGCACGACCTTTCTTCTTTTTACCTGAAATGTATACTAAAAGTCAGCTAACGCTGGTGAGTTCTAGTTAAAAACATTTAGGTATGAACATTATTCATTTATAAATACTTACGTATAAATATAAAAATATAAATACACATTTACATATTCTTTGCTTTCTTTTATCATTCGTATGTGAGCACATAAATATGCATTCACCTTTACTTTCATTAACATTTATTGGTCATACTCATAAGAGTGATCAGCCAACATTCATTTATGCGTAAGTCACGAAGACAATACGCCCGTCCTACCGTCGTAGTCCGTCCTCCACAACATCCAGCAAACCTTCGGCCATCTGTTATGCTATACCGTCCGGCAAACCTTCGGCCGTCCGTCTTAACCGTACTACCGTCGTAGTCCGTCATATTCGCCCGTCTGCCCTAAGGCATCCGTTTCCCACGTGAACTATTATATATGCAACCGTTCTACTTATCATTGATAAGGCAATTGCTTCGACCGTCCATTAATGCCTTTCACACGTCCTAGCTAGTGAAGGAACGTGTTTGTCCCGATTGCAAAATAGTCACGAGGTCGTCCGTCTACCGAAGTAGCCGTTATCATCGAAGCGTCCATACATTTACATGCATTCGTAACAAGCAATATATAAAATATAAAGCAAGATTTTCTTCTTTTTCGTTATGTCGTTCGTTCATTCATTCTTTGTATACATTCGTTTCATTCTTGTTCATCATTATTTTACGTATGATCATATTAACATTCATATATATATAAGTATCACATATGATCTCATTGGCATTCATAACATTTATTCATTTAATGTATACATCTCAGCCCCAAAACATTTGAAAACATTTGCACATAACATAGAAGGGGGCACGTAGAACTCACCTTATGAGTAGTTTCTGTAATACACTAAGCTGGCTACTGGGCTTCACTAATGTCACTCACGATCTGTATAATAAAGTCATACACATAAGATGGTGCTCCTAGATGACACTAGACCTTACTATGCTTGAACTCAGTAGTTTCGGGAGGTGGGTCGCATCAAAACTATGGTAGTTTCGAGTCATAATCCTTCTATCGAAACTAGGTAGTTTCGAGTCATGAGATCCTATCGAAACTATGGTAGTTTCGAGTCATTAACTTATGAAAAATCTTAGTTTAGGTTCAAGGTGACACTCGAAACTAGGTAGTTTCGAGTCCTGAGTTCCTATCGAAACTATGGTAGTTTCGAGTCATTGGCTGCTATCGAAACTAGATAGTTTCGAGTCAAACATGACTATCGAAACTAGAGTAGTTTCGACGGGTCTGTATGTATCGAAACTATAGTTTCGAGTCATGGGTCTGCATCTTCCCTGACCAGAACCTTGCTCCAGCCAACTTATTTCCAATCGATTAAACCTTGAGCATTTTACGTTAAACACCTTCCTTTATCGTTCCTGAGTTCAAATACGTGATTTGTTTCAAGTTTCGTATGCAAAAATCGTATCTTTATTTGATTTAAACCCGAGACATGCAAAGACTCATAATCAGAGGCGATGCTTACCTCAACAGGCCCGATTTCTGTTGCTATGCGTTGAAATGGTGGAGTCGGATGATTCCCGAGCCCTTGAGTCTTCTCCTTGCGGTTTTCTTCACAAGCCGATCGCTCTCTCTCTCTCTCTCTAGTATTCTTGCGCAGGAAGATGAAATGAGAGGGGTTTGGGTTGAAGCTGCTGTTTTGTAATGGGTTTCCCCCTTTTCTTTTCGGCCCATGGGCCGAAATTTTGGCCAAGCCCACTTTATTTCCCTTTTCTATTTGTCTTGTCATTATTTGGGATGTTACAGTGGCGGTCATGACGATGGCCGGAGATGGTGGAGGGTGGATATTGTGGTGGTTGGCGCTGGAGAAGAGAGGGATAGGGGGTGCGTGTGTTGTTGTGACGCGCCCCTGCATTTTATATATTTTTTTTGAAGTTCAACGGTCGTGACGGACCGTCATGTCTGGTGACGGTCCGTTACCCAATTCTGGGCTCTGTATGTGAAAGTTAACCTGTGACGAACCGTCATGGGTGGTGACGGTCCGTTACCCCCTTTATTTTTAATTTTTTTTTAATTTTATTTATATATATATATACAATTTAAAGAAAAATATTTTTAAAGAGTGTATAGTATATATGAATTTACAATTCTACTTTGATTTTAAAAAAATGAGAATTACAAGGGTGGTATCCACAAACTAAACAAAAATTAATTTCACTTACCAGGATTTTGTGTTGTCTTATACGGGTCTGTGCTAAACTGTACAACTCAGCAAACGATTAAACAAGTACATAAATAAAATTTAAAACAGTAAAACGAATAAATAAAAACATACCGAATACCAGACGACTAATACAGCTCGGGCTGCGTCACGATAGCGCTTGGTTTATCGAGTCCTTAGCCTGACTCATCCTCACACTTAGTTCTTTGGAGGGTCGAGGTGCATAACCTCAACTGAGCGTCCCCCGACCGGTGTGACACCCTGCCAAGACGGAAACGCGAGGTGTTATACATTTAGTTCATAGCACAAGGTATAAAGATAACACTAAGGCAACACATAAATTATTAAAATTTCATAATTGATAACAACCCTTGTTTCAACAAGTCAAACAACATCCAAAATAAAAATAAATATAATGTTTAAATTTATTAGCTAAGTTCCAAAAGCAATCATATGTGAATCTTCATCTCTTAGTTATTAGTTCCTGTTGGAGCATATTCTGGTGACAACAAGCTTGAAGATATTATGTCTTAGTCTTTGAGTCTTTGACTTGTATTTGATAGAATTGTTAGCAACAGTTAAAGGGGAGTCTGTTAGGACATGTTTTGTAACTGTTGATAAAATTCTGTGTAAGTTCTGCTAGAGGCGAACTTAATAAGTTCGCCTACCCTATCAGAGGCGAACTTAATAAGTTCGCTTAAGTCTATCAGAGGCGAACTTAATAAGTTCGCTTAAGTCTATCAGAGGCGAACTTATTAAGTTCGCTTAGTCTGTTAGAGGCGAACTTAATAAGTTCATCTGGTGCAGTACAGTAGTTTATAAATATAGAACAGAGTCTGTTAGAATGGGTGAGTGAGACAATATCAGAGTAGACTTGATTAGAGACAGAATCTTGTAACCTGATATTGTGGTGGAATACAAAGCGTTTATTTACACCGTTGTTGATTGAGTTACACGATCACGTTGATCATGGATTCCGCACGTTATCACCGTGTCGTACCGCGAGTCTAGAGATCCGTCACGCACCAAATTAGGGACCTACAAGTGGTAACAGAGCCATTGCTCTTGATTAGCAGAAGATTCGTGGTGTTTTCGTGTCCAATCAACATTAAATTCATCATTTTTGAGTTTTTCATTTCATTGGAGTTTTCAAGAGTGATTTTGATCTGATTTGGTGTTTTTGAAGAGGATTATGATAAAATTGATCCAATAGAAAGCTTCTAATTGACAAATTACACAATCCTTCGGTCCAATTTTGTTTAATTCCTTCAAATCAGTGATTAATGATGATTTCGGTCTATCTCTGGTTCGCGAAAGTGGTTTGAAGTGTTCTTGAGTTTGAATCTGTTAAAGCAAGCGAACTTGCTGATTTCTTGTGCAGGCTAACTTAGCAGCAGGCGAACTTGTCAAGTTCGCTCAAGTTCGCTTCTCACAGGATTAAGCGAACTTATTTTAGGCGAACTTGTTCAGATTTCAAGTTTCTGGTTTAAGCG
Source organism: Smallanthus sonchifolius (assembly GCA_023525975.1). Classification (NCBI taxonomy): domain Eukaryota; kingdom Viridiplantae; phylum Streptophyta; class Magnoliopsida; order Asterales; family Asteraceae; genus Smallanthus; species Smallanthus sonchifolius. Next base: position 58,089,460 of record CM042021.1, read on the forward strand.
AACTTATTAAGTTCGCTTCTCATTAAGTTTGCTTAGGTGTCTCTAAGGCGAACTTATTAAGTTCGCTTGTACAGTATCAGGCGAACTTATTTGTTTCCTAGTGTTCTTAAAAAAAAAAAAAAAAAAAAAAAAAAAAAAAACCAGAGGAGATTATAAAACCATGGTTCTTCTGGTAATACAAATCATGCATCTGCATCATCAGCGTTGGTTGCTCAAAACGATGAAAACTATGACTGGGGCATTCATCTGGAAGATTTGGTGGGTGCTGTGAGTCAGGCTTTTGTTGCAGAAATTCATTCAGAAAAACCAGAGGAGTCTACTGATGATGAAAGTTCTAGTGATGATTCTTGTGATGGTGACAGTGTTCCAAGCGTTGATGATGAGGTAGAACAAGGACATAATATTGATTCTAATGCTGCTTCAGGGGTTGTTGAGGAGGAAATTGTTCTTACAGAAAATGCTTCAATTGGTGATGATTCAGAGAATATTCCTATTGCCAAAGTATTCATCGCAGACATGTCTGATCCGTCTAAGGTAAAAGACTCTATTTGTCATATTTACTGTTCAAACTGCATTTCTGTTAAAGATAAAATGCAAAAAGTCATGGATGATAACACAAACCTCATTTGTGATATGAAATCCATGCACACGGTAAATCAGAAATTAAAAGATAATGAGAATGTGTGTATTGATAGAATAGAATCACTGAAGAGGGATATAAATTCTCTGACTTTGAAGATCAAAGAGCAGGCATAACACCTGGATATGTCCTTTGCAGAAATTGAGAAACGAAATAATGATCTTGTTGAGAAAGATAAGGAATTAGCTGAATCTAAAGCAGAGGTGATCAGATTGCATAGAAAGTTAGAAAGCTTTGTAAATTCATCATTCTTATTAGGATATTATCACGATAATACTGAAGAGGGGAAGGGAACTAGTGGTGTTGGTTATGTTCCTCCACCATTCAACGAAAATTATTCTGTTACACCTGAGATTATAAATGATGAGGATTTAGATCCTAAGACTGTGTTGAAAGTGAATCCAGTCACAGGTGAAGATATGGTGTATTCTGATGAGAGAGATGATGAATATTTTGATGAAGCTAAGTTAGAAGGGATACCGAAAGTGGTTAAGAAAGAAGACTCAAAGGTTGATTCTAATTCATCTAGAAATTATACATTTGGAAGTTCTTCCAACTCAAGGAGAGTTCCATATGTCAGAGATTATAAAGACAAGCGTACATGCTTTCATTGTAATGAGATGGGACACATTGTGGTGAACTGTCCTTACAAAAATAAAGGAAAGAAGCATGTAGTTCCTGAGAAGGTGAAGACTGAATCAAGACCTATTGAGAAAAAGTTTGTTCCGTCTCAAACTCCAAAAGAAGTTCATGTAGGAGAATCTTCTTCAAATGCATCTAATCGTGTGAAGATTCCTTATATGAGAGATTATCGGGAGACGAGATCTTGCTTTTACTGTGGTCTTGTTGGTCATATTCGGCTTGCTTGTCCTCACAACGCCAAAGGTAACCGACATGTTACTCCAGAAAAGGTAAGAACTCATGGTAAGCCTTATGTTAACCCAAATGTGGTTAAACATCATGTTACACCAAAGGGTAATTCAAAATCTGAGGTTAGGCTTTCTAGACCTCAAAGACGGAGGAGAAACAGAAGATTGAGAAAACTTTTAGAACAACAAGAGTTTTCACAATCTAAACATTTTTCAAATGAACAAAAATGTTCAAACACTTCACATTTTAAGTAAAAAGAACTTAATGAACAGAAGTATGTTTGGAAATCTAAAGTTTCTGTTTCTGACTCGTCGGAACAATCTCCGAAAATCGATGAGAGATTTGATTGTGAATGGAGTGAGGTTTATTATTTTGATACAAATAGAAGACCCATGACTACCATGGCTTGGGTCCCAATTTCAAATTAATGTTTCTTGTTAGTTGTGCAGGAATAACCAAGAGGGACTATTAATACCATTTTGGTTGTTGATAGTGGTGGTTCTTAGCACATGACAGGGAATGACATCTGCATGAGTAAAGAGTTGTTGATAACTGAGAATCTATTTGTTTCAACGACTTGATGCTCAAGGGGGAGAATATGTCACACACAATGTTTTGGAAATAGTTTTACAAAGTCCAAATGATAACCTGAAACTTAGGATGACAATGGTGAGCATAAAGTCGTTGATGCAACCATTTGACTAGTTGAGGGGGAGTCTACAAGACAGGGGGAGTACAGAACTGTGTTGGTGACAGAGGCAATGACATTCAATTATAGGATTACATCGGTTTGAGTTTTTAATTGATTGATTTGCTTAATCCTGAGTAACCAAGTAAACTGTATTTCATAAAATGTTTTCATGGAAGATTTTATTTTCGTTTGTTTTACTTTCTTTGAAAAAGATTTTGAAAAAGCCAAACAAATTGAAAAAGATAAAATCGACATTACTTGAAGTTAAAGAAGAGATGATAGTACATCAGTAGATGTTCTTTCACACATGACCTTAGATTGACTGGTTGGTGCTTTATGTTAATATATCTGAATTATATGTTTTGATCTAAACTTCAGAGACTGCACAAATAGGAAATGATAGTGTTGTGTATGCATATAATTTGAATTGTCAGTAGACTAAAAGCGTCACTGAACCATTAGTAATGTGAAAACATAATTGCATATGTTACAACTGTGATTTGAACCCATTCTATGCCTGGGTGTGTGAGTAAAAGATCACTATCAGATAAAAGAATATTAGTTTTTAATAAAGATTTTCCTATGAGATCAGTTTCGGGTTATGTCCTTAGCACTATTCATTCGATTTGCTTCAGTGCCAATGTCCCAAAAAGCATGCAATTTGAAGTATAATCAAGATATGTACTTGACAACATCTGTCAAACATATACTAGCCCTTGGATCATATGGATAAATAATCTTTATTGATTCCATTGAATTCATAATCCAGATAACAGTTGGATCCACGTACCTGAATCTTATGATTCCACATATATAAGCCAACACATTGAATCATTCGATTCTGAATCTCAATGATTCCTATACAATCCAATTTGGATTATGCTATTCATGTGCTAAGTGATGTCTCCTCATTCTGGATATTCGGATAATCTTTAGTAAAATCTCATATGTCTTAAAGATAGTGCATTTACTTTATGTTGGCATACTAGTGGGGTACACGTTGTATTTCATACTTAAATGGTACATTAACTCACAAGAAAGTGGGAATGAGATGCTTTAGTTTCAAATCTTATAATATTGACAATTTGAATTTGTGTGCCATAGTCTGATCCTATTTTCTTTGAATGTTTATCGCGTATCATAACATGCAATATAAAAGCCTTGAAAGATAGAGTGTTATAATCTTGAAAGATATTCGTTTGATTGCTCAAGGCTTGAAAGAATGACATAGGATACCATTTGATAATATATGGATTTTATATCCAAGATGTGTGATTGATATCCCATATATACTGATATGATCTTCTTACTCGTGATGTTCGACCAAAAAGATGTGATTTTGTATTTTACATTTCAGTTTATATAGAGAAAAACCAAAAAAAAGATTTTGTGTTTCTTATGTTTGAAAAACCAAAAAGATTTTATTTTTCCAGCTTCCATGGAAATCTTAATTGTTTGTTATTCTTGGTTGTTCTCCTTTGCAAAAACTGAATATTGCAGATAGAAGTTGACAAGGGGTTCTTCTCCCAAGTTTTCTTCAAAAAATAAAGAGAGAGTGTGCAGATGAACAAGACGAAGACTACAACTTGTTTGATGATATTTGAAGACAGATGACAATCTTTTGAAGCTGTTGTCAAGGGGGAGTCTATTGGAGCATATTCTGGTGACAACGAGCTTGAAGATATTATGTCTTAGTCTTAGAGTCTTTGACTTGTATTTGATAGAATTGTTAGCAACAGTTAAAGGGGAGTCTGTTAGGACATGTTTTGTAACTGTTGATAAAATTCTGTGTAAGTTCTGCTAGAGGCGAACTTAACAAGTTCGCCTAGCCTATCAGAGGCGAACTTAATATGTTCGCCTAGCCTATCAGAGGCGAACTTAATAAGTTCGCTTAAGTCTATCAGAGGCGAACTTAATAAGTTCGCTTAAGTCTATCAGAGGCGAACTTATTAAGTTCGCTTAGTCTGTTAGAGGCGAACTTAATAAGTTCGCCTGGTGCAGAACAGTAGTTTATAAATACATAACAGAGTCTGTTAGAATGGGTGAGTGAGACAATATCAGAGTAGACTTGATTAGTGACAGAATCTTGTAACATGATATTGTGGTGGAATACAAAGTGTTTATTTACACCGTTGTTGTTGATTGAGTTACACGAGCACGTTGATCATGGATTCCGCACGTTATCACCGTGTCGTACCGCGAGTCTAGAGATCCGTCACGCACCGAATTAGGGACCTACAGTTCCTGAAACATGTAAAGTAAATGGGTTAACAATAAGTTGGTCAGAGACATAGGTTTTTAAATGTTATAAAGATAAATTTGTCAAAAAGATATAAAGAAATTCAAATCAAGTTCAACAAGTGTATAAGCATATTAACACAAAACTTCTACAATCAACCCTAAATGTTATATGTTATCGTAAAAAGTTATATGCATCCACAATCCCTAAGATTGTGCCGTTGTTATATCGGTTTCCCCCGTATGGCCATACTAGTACTTCCTTAGGCTTATGATCTAGTTAATGATTGCAATGTTGTTATAAGTGTTCAAATATCAAGCACATGATTGAAATTACTTGTGTAAGAATTTTTTTTGAAAAACAGTTTGAGTTATCAAGCCAAAAGTACATGTTTCACCCCAAAAGTAAAAATGAAAAATGGGCTATGTTCTCATCTTGATATTGAGTCTTAAACTTGAACTAGATTGGTAGGACGGGTGAATAGGTTTAATGATGCCCTAAGTAAATAAGATATGTTATTTAATATATAGGAACGATTAAAAAGGAATAAAGACGGGACGGAATGATTTGGGAAGATAGGATTTGGAACGAATGAATGAATGAAAGGATATTAAAGATTCGAACGATAATAAGTTAAATGTATAAAACGAGTTACATGAAATAATGTTTTATAGGTTTTATTTATAACCGAGAGTTTAGGTGTCAACAATAAATATCAGTTGCATTTTAATATAGTAAAATGCTATTAAGGTAATTAGGTTAAAATAGTATCATGTTGGAATATTATAATATGATATAATAAATTAGTTATTCGAATTATTATTTATCAATTTAAAAGGATCATAACATTTGTGAAAGTAATATATGATAAATATACTAATAAAACAATTTTTAAAATTATTAATGCTAATAAAATTTTATAGTAGATCATGTCGTTTTAAAAGATTAGGTTAACTATTATTATATACATATATGCGAAACACGATCGTTAAAAAGTTATACAGGAAAATAGAGTTTACGAAGTACACTTAACGTTTGACATGTTCTTGAAACATATATTGGTAACTAAATATTACATACGTAACATTGCTCGTATATTATGTGTTATACAATTGTAGTAGTAATACGTTTTTAGAAAACAATCAAACACATATATATATACTATAATTTACAAAATATAACAATTATAAATCCTTGAAAAATCTACAAAGGAATTTGTTTTGATTATAAAACATAACTTAGTCATAATAGTTAAAATTTATAAATGTGTGTGTGCGTGGGTTTTAAAAAAAGAACAAATCTGAAAATAAAAAAAAGTATGAACCGGGTCTAGAACCCACGCCATTTGTAATGGTGTGCAAGTGTTTAACTACTAGACCATTGACCTTGTTTGGTTTATAACTAGTGACCTGCACTTCATCATCTTCATCAAACTATACATATTCAAACCTAACTCCAATCCCAAACTGATTTCGATAAACACAGAAGTACATCAAGGACGCGATATCGATGGAGGTTTTTGCTACCTGATTACGTCCTTGCACACAAAGCAATCGAAGTTGTTGCTGTTTTCCCGATCCCGATCGTAACAGGAGAAGAGAGGAGTCGGATATGCGGTGATATTAAGGTGTAGTCGGTTAAGGATATATATAGGATGTTTAGGACGCGTTAACAGCTGGAAAATCGAATGAGATCGCGAGATTGGGGTTTGATTTAGGTGATTTTGCAAATCTAATCCCATTTACGTGACATACCAAAATTGGGTCCCAAATCTCACGATTTTGGTTCTAACCTCTCAAATTGGGGATTGATACGCAATTAATACAAGATCTTGAATGTTTATGATTCAAAAGAATTGAGTTTTGGTTGCTAATTCGGTGGAAATAGAAGGGTGGAAATGGCTTTTGGCTTTTTCTAGTCAAAGTTGCCAAAGATTTGGTTCCAAGGGTCAAAAATCATGGAAATGGTTCAAAGAAATATAGGGGGTTCAAATGCTAAATGAGGGGGTCCAAGACCCAATACTTTGATAAATAATTATATTATTATAGTTATATTTATTTATAAAATGTATAGAAAAGAGTTTAAAACATGAATATTATTTATTTCATTCTTATTATATTCTTTTATAAAATAAATTATCTGTTTACCAAAAACATAAAAGTTTCAAAATTGATTTATTTAATTTAACATAATATATATACACACACATATATATGGTATATAAAAGTTTAAAATCTCGAAATTTTGGGGCGTTATACGTTCGATTAATTCATATGGCACGCGCATTATAACGAGAAAAGTCATGTCGCAATATTATTAAAGCACAAAATGAAATATTACAAGTACAAGTCATGGATGTTACAACCGGGCTAGTGATATAGTGCTTCAGCCTATGCCCATTCACTTTGAACTTAGCTCCATCTTCTCCCTCAATCTCTATCGTCCCAGATGGAAAAACCTAAATAAATGTGAACGGGCTGGACCATCTAGATCTCAGTTTTCCTGGGAATAACCTCAACCGGGAATTAAACAATAGTACTCGATCTCCTACCTCAAACTCCTTGCCACTTTTTATGTGGCGATCATGCAACTTCTTAGTCCTCAACATATAATCATATGAACGTGTATAAGCATGATCCCTAAGCTCCTCTAATTCATGCAACTCGTACATCTGGTTCTCCCCCGCCTTAGACTCGTCAAGATTGACGGTGCGAAGGGCCCAATATGCACGATGCTCTAACTCGACCGGCAGATGACACGCTTTCCCATAAATCAACTTGAATGGTGTAGAACCAATAGGTGTCCTGAATGCCGCACGGAAAGCCCAGAGTGCGTCATCTAACTTATATGCCCAATCTTTCCTATTTGAACCAACTTTTTTCTCAAGGATCCGCTTAATCCCACGGTTGCTGACCTCTACCTGCCCACTAGTCTGCGGATGATAAGCCGTTGCAAGTCGATGGGTGACCTCATATCTTTGTAAGGTTTTCTCCATCTACGCATTGCAGAAGTGGGTACATCTATCGCTAATCAGCGGTGGGTACCTCTATCACTAATCAGTGCCTTTGGCACACCAAATCTAGCAAACAACTTCCTCAAGAATCTCACAACTACTCTCGCATCATTCGTGAGTAGAGCTTCGGCCTCCACCCACATAGAAACTTAATCCACCGCGACGAGTATGTACTTATTCCCTCGAGATGACGAGAACAGTCACATAAAATCAACCCCCATACATCAAACTCCTTAACAATCTGGATGGGGTTCTATGGCATCTCATTCCTAGAAGAGATGTTCCCCGTCCTATGGCATGCATCACATCTCCTAACCAACGCGTGAGCATCAATAAATATCGTCGGCCAATAGAAGCCAGAATCAAATACTCGCTTAGCAGTATAAGTGGTTCCATTATGCCCTCCAGTGGGACCCTCATGGCACTGCCTCAAAATGCTCTCAACTTTACTCTCGGCTACACATCTCCTAATCACCTGATCCGCTCCTACTCCGAACAGATGTGGACCTCCCAAATGAAGTGCCGAATATCCGTGAAGAATTTCTTCTTCTGCTAGTGAGTCATGCCCTTTATCAAGGTGCCATCAACAAGGTAGTTCGCAATGTTCGAGAACCAAGGGCAATCATCCTCACTCACACTCACTTTCATCAAACTCTCCATAGGAAACTGATCATCAATTTGGACTCCCATGTGTCCACTCTCAGTACTCTCTAATCGGGATAAGTGATCGGCCGCCACGTTCTCTGCCCCCTTCTTATCCTTAATCTCTATGTCAAACTCTTGGAGCAACAAGATCCAACAATTAAGGCATGGCTTAGTGTCCTGCTTACTAAAGAGATATCGCACTGCTTCGTTGTCTGTGTATACGATGGTTTTGGATAGCACAAGATAGGACCTGAACTTGTCGAAAGCAAACACCACCGCTAACAACTCCTTCTCCGTAGTGGTGTAATTCTCCTAAGCATCATTCAAGGTCCGACTAGCGTAGTAAATGGGATGGAAGTGTTTGTCCTTCCGCTGTCCTAAAACCGCCTCTACTCCGAAATCGCTCGCCTCGCACATCTACTCGAATGGTAAGGACCAATCCGGGGCTATCATGATAGGGGCATCAACGAGGTTGCCCTTTAAAAACTCAAACGCCCTCAAACATTCATCAGAAAACAAGAAGGGCACATCCTTCTCCAACAACTGAGTCATCGGCCTCGCTATCTTTGAGAAATCGCGAATGAATCGCCGGTAGAAGCCGACGTGGCCAAGAAAACTCCTAATAGCTCTCACACATGTCGACGGTGGAATTTTAGAGATCGTCTCCACTTTAGCTCTATCTACCTCTATGCCTGTACGTGATATCCTGTGCCCGAGCACTATGCCCTCTCTCACCATAAAGTGGCACTTCTCCTAATTCAGAATCAGGTTTGTCTCCTCACGTCGTGCCAACATCTTCTCCAAGTTCCTCAAGTAGTTGTCAAAGGAGCTCCCAAACACCGAGAAATCGTCCATAAAGACCTCCATGAAATCCTCGACCATATCATGAAAGATAGAAATCATACAACGTTGGAAGGTAGCTGGGGCATTGCATAGCCTGAAGGGCATGCGGTGATAAGCAAACGTACCATAGGGGCATGTGAAAGTGGTCTTCTCCTGGTCCTCGGGTGAAATGGGGACCTGGAAATAACCGGAAAATCCATCAAGAAAGCAATTGAACTGCTGTCCTGCCAGCATCTTATCAATGAACGGTAGCGGAAAATGATCCTTCCTAGTCGCGTCGTTTAGCCTCCTGTAATCTATGCACACTCTCCATCCTATAACTGTCCTAGTCGGAATCAACTCATTCCTCTCATTCATTACAACTGTCATTCCCCCTTTTTTGGGGACAACCTGCACTAGACTGGAGTCAGAAATGGGGTAAATCAACCCTGCTTCCAATAACTTCAACACCTCTTTCTTCAGGACCTCCTGCATCTTAGGGTTTAGTCTCTGCTGCCCTAACACAACTGGCTTGAAATCATCCTCCATCAAGATCTTATGCGTGCAAAAGGAAGGGTTTATACCTTTAACATCCATGATTTTCCGATACTATTTTAAGTTATTTTATACGATAATGGCGCATCATTTTAAACCGTTTTTCCTAACAACATATGTAACACTAATCATAATTTTACCACGTGGTAAACTGAAATTTCATCCTTACATAAACATATTATTTTCCTAGTTAGTTTTAAATAAACAAATATATATACATATATATATATATATATATGTGTGTGTGTGTTTAGAAATAAATATGTATATATCTAATAAACCATTATACAATTTGTAAATTTCTTTTTAAAGAAATAAATCCCTTTATTTTATAAACTAATTAAAACTAAATATTTAGATTTTTTTTGTAAACCTTATAAAAACAATTTTCTAAATAAATAAAATGGATTTAAACCATTAAATAAAGACTTGATCCCTCCACTTGAAATCTTGAAACCCTCTTTTAGTGCTTGAACCTTTTTTTTTCTAAATGAACCCTCAATTTGGAACCCTTTAGTCTAGATTCTGACCTCATCCAAACCCTTCACCAATTTTGACCCTCAAAAAGTCAACAACTCTCAATCCCTTGGATTTCAAGACTGAAATTAATCAAGTCCGGATGTTAAATACCTCCCATGTTTACACAAGCAGCTGGCAACCACCCTTACACCCGATTTAACATTCCAAATCAAATTATTGAGCGTTTATTTTGGAGATTGAACTATTTGACTTTGCGAAGTCAAACCACGTGGAATTCAAACCTATAATCAAGAAATCAGACGCGTTATTACCCGTTAATCATGCTCATAAGTTACTCGCATGTATCCAGTCCTCAACCACGACCCAATTCACCCTCAATTAGATGAATTTACGCGTAAACACGAGTAACAGTTGGCATCCTCAATGCCCGAATTAATTTGAGTGTTTGACACAGAATTAAATAATGAGAATCATTCACCCACCCTCGCGAACACCTTTACGAACTCTCTCAACCCCTAACCAACCCGCATCTCACTCCTGGAACCCGATTGAACATCAAGAACGTTAAATCGAAGACTCCTCTCGTTCGTCCCCTACACGCAATCATCCCAGGTATTTCTTATCTAGATTTTCTCGTTTATGTCTTCTGATTAAAAGCCCCAAGGTTTGGTTTCATACCTGCGCATAATCACAATAAATTTGGGGGATAGGGTTTTGGGAAAACGAATTGGGGAAAGAGATGAACTGGGGTTCTGTCTTAATTCATTTTCGCATCAGTTCCTGTCAAGGCTTTAAGCCCAGTTCAACCGGTTAGGACTCTTAACCCCTGCGCGCTGGGTTGCGGGTTCGAAACCCACCATCTCGACCCTTTTGCCAATATCATTAACCAAGACCAGACTCACTTGAAAACATAGCTTTAAACAGTTTGGTATTGCTTCAGTAACAAGACCAGCCTTTGGTCCAGTGGTTTGGCGTGAGCCCTCACCCAGAACCAACCAGGGTTCGAACCTAGTTCATTGCAAAACTTTTCTTTTATCATTTTGAGTAACATATATAAACTTTAAAAATTATTTTATAAAACCTTATCCCATTTAGAACTAAAGTATACTTAAAAAAAAACAAATATTAAATGAGAACAATTATTTTTGCATTTTAATCGTTCTTTTTTTTTAACTCAATAACAGTTATTTAAAAGTTTATGTTATTTAAACTATTAGCTTTAATTAAAGCATTTAAATTGTTTATTTTATAAAAATTATGACAAGACTTTCATAAAACACTTTATCATGAAACACATTTTTTTTCTTTATAAATCATTTCTTTTATACATATGAGGGTTAAACCCTATTTAAACAAATATAACTTTTCCTAAATATATGGATATATACATACTTTCAAATATACTATAATTAAATAAATAAAAGAGAATTTATTTATTTAAATTATTATCTTTATCTCTTTCACTAAGAATACATTAAGGTTTCAAATTATAATATATATGTATATATATATATATATATATATATATATATTATTTATTTATTCACACTACTTTTGACAGGTCATTTTAATATTAAAATAAATAAATAAATAAAAAGGAGGAATTTATTTAAAATATTTAAACCCTAAGACAATCAAGTTATACTTTGAGATTTACATTTTATTCAAACACAAGCATCAACCTACACCCACTCATTTCATGAAATTCCACAACTATTTTTGTACAAATCCCCGCACTCAAATCCCGTTAAACCCTAGACCTTGCCATATACTTTGTGTATGTTATTAATTCACATTTATACCACTCTAGGTTAAGTTTGTGATTGCAAATTCACTTATGCTACTTATTGCTCGTGTTACCTACACCGCTAATACAGGTGAGTTTTACATAGCCCCTTTTTACATTTTTCACTTTTGGGGTGAAACATGATTACTCTTTGAAACTCTTTGCATTTACTTATATACAATTCAATAATATGATGATATGTGTTATTCGTGCTTTATGCTTGAATGATATGAGTTAATACTACATATACATGACATTAGTACAATCATTAACTCAGTATAAGCCAACGGTTAACATTGATAGATCTATTGTGTCTGACAAACCCACCCGGTTAGGGTGTCTGTTACCGACTTTACATTAGGGTAACCTGCGTGTTATGCCTCAGTCACAAGGTTTGATTGTACACACTTAGTTTAACTATAGATTCTCCATAAATGCCTTATACACGTGTATCGTATGAATTGTATAAAACAATTTAAACTTGGTTGTGTGTCAAAACCTATGTATGCTCACCAACTTTTTAGTTGACCTTGTTTTCATCATGTTTCAGGTACTAATGCTTGAGACTAACTACAAGATGCTTCACTTAGGACCGAGGACCTAGAATTTAATTTAAAGGGACCATTTATGTTTTTCTATTTTCCTTGTATTGTTGGATTCATGTTTATTTGTGATATGAAATGGGTTGTTTAAATATTTAAACTTTAGTAAATCTTGAGCTTTTGAACAGTCTACATGTCCCGCCCCGACGTATTCCGCCGTCGGTTGGGGTGTGACAATACCCATGATATACATTAGCTTCCATGCGATTGCATGCTTATGTTCCTTCAGCATGCCAGTCAGTCTCTCCTTCTCATCTCCTGTTAGATCCACATCAATAATCATGGGAAGCTTCCTCTCATCATCCAGGAAAGCATACTCTAAATGAGAAGGTAACTCCTTAAGCTCTAAGGAGGACGATGGGCTCTCAACAGACGGCCTCTCTACAGGCTCACTCTTCTCAGTCCTCTCGAAACCAGTGGGATCCTGGGCAACCTCACTCTCTAGAGGACTCGAACTCTCATCAATGGCTGCTGCTGTCATCTCAATCTTGCCATTCTATATAACAAGGATTTGTGTATCAGACGTATCTCTCCCACAAATATCACTCAAGAACTCTCCCATATGTGACATAATCGACTCTATGAAGTACAATGTATCGTCCTGGCTGCTCGGATGCTTCATGGACGTATTGATGTTGAACGTCACCTTCTCGTCGTTCACTCCAAGGGTCATCTTACCGCTAAAAACATCTATCTTCGCGTGAGCGGTAGCTAGGAATGGACGACCCAAATAAGAGGAATGTGCTCATCCTCGTCCATATCCAAGATGACAAAATCCATAGGGAATATGACTTATCGACCCTCACCAACATATTCTCAACAAAACCGCGCGGATACTTAACCGATCGATCCGCAAGCTGAAAACTCATCCACGTCGGCTGCGGCTCTCCTAGGCCTAGCCTCTTAAAGACAGAGTAGGGCATCAGGTTGATGTTAGCACCTAGGTCGACAAGAGTGTTGCCAACAGATAACCCACCAATAACACAAGGGATAGTGAAACTCCCTGGGTCCTTCATCTTCTGTGGAAGGCTGGGTTCTATAACCGCAGAACACCGTTCATTCATCACCATGGTGGAAAGTGCCTCAAGTTTAGTTTTGTTTGTCAACATGTCCTTGAGGTACTTTGCATACTTGGGCATACTAGACAGAGCCTCAACAAATGGGATGTTAATGTGTAGCTGTCGTAGCATGCTAAGGAACTTCTGATAGTGACTGTCCTCTTTCTCTCTTCTAAGACTACCGGGATATGGAAGTGGGGACTTATACTCTCTCACAGGCATCTCAGTTGCCTTGTCTGTGCTGTACTTGCTGGGCTTCGCCGCTCTTGCACCTTGCTAGGGTCCGCCTCCATCTCAATCTCCTCATCGACCGACTCATCATCATCTACTACCGGTCTTGGAGTTTCGGCACCTCGGCCGCTCCTAGTAGTCACTGCCTTTGCGAACTGCCGTGAGAAACCGGGGTTCGTATCTATATTACTAAGAAGACTACCCTCCTTTCTGCTCTTCATCATCTCAGCTATCTCTCCCACATGCCTCTCCAGATTCTGCAATGCCACTCCCTGACTCTGGATCATCGTATCATGCTCCTTAAACTTCGTAGAATTCTCCTGATATCTCCTCTCGTCATGCTCAAGAAGTTGAACCATCATCTCATCAAAGCGGTCATTCTTCTCCCCGCTTCCTTCACCCGAATTCTGGAACAAACTCTGGTTCTGATTACTCCTCCAATTGAACCAGAGTTGTTTCTCCATCCAGAGTTATCGTAAGAGTTATTACGGTTTTGGTTTCCTAAGTACTCTACATGCTCTTGGGTCATCTGGCAATCATCAGTGTTGTGGCCTCCCATACAGATCTTACAGCTCCTATCCGACTTCACCAGCAAATCTTTCACTATTCTAGCTATTGCCTCCAACTGTGCTGCCAAGGCTGTAGTCGAATCAACATGCATAACCCCTCTCTATGAACTCTCAGTATGCGGGCTCTGGTGTCACACCCTGAAATTCCACTACGGTTTACCCGCGGGTTATGACTTTCAAGGATCATCAGTCCCAGTCATTTTGAACGACCTATAAATGGTTTTCGAAAAGACTTTCCGTTTGAAAATCATACCAAAATAAATAAGTAATACAGAGTTTTAAAATGCAGAAATTAAAGTGCGGAAGCAAAAGTAAAGTAGCAAAATACAGAAGCATAACAAATTAGGCTCCCATAAACCTAGCTTCTAAATGAAAACATGATATGTGACTCCCGGTATGTAATCCTAATCCATGCGTGAATGCTTAGCGACCTGATATAAATATGCTTAAAAGTGTCAGCACAGGGTTGGTGAGTTCACATGTTTAAGTAACATAAACAGTAAGGAAAACAGTGTAACAGTACGTATTTCTACTGATGACTCGATTGTTGATCAGACAATATGCGGTAATAGTATAAGAAATTCACCGAAACCGAAGCTAACGAAAAGGATGCTGAAACTTGCATTTTGCCTCTTACGTACCCAGCATGCATTGGATTAGGTCAATGATACACCCATTAGACCGCCAATCTAAGTTAGCACGACTAACCCGGGTGGGGGTTGTTAAACCCAATAGTACTATTCATGATTACCTTGTTTGGGAAATAATTAAAGGTTCGATTATAAGAGGACTTTACTTGCGGGAAATGCACCGACTTATATATTAACGTGAAATCAAAGTAACATCATAAGACTATGAAAGTAAGTTTGAGCATGTATCTCCCCCAATGGAAAATAAGTAAATTAGGGACGTGAAAACTCACACAGAAATGAGGTGATGTGTTATGAAAGCAACACGAGACATCTAGCAACTCTGGATAACCGACCTTACCTAGCCCTTGGAAAAGTAAGGGTATAAGGTCTACGAAAGTAACATGATTTATGTAACCACATTAATCCAAACAACTCAACGTTGAAAGGTTACATTGATGTTTTAAAAAGGTTTGACCAAAATTGACCAAGGTTTGACCAACTTTGACCAAGGTTTGAACAACTTTGACCAAGTTTGACTAATGTTGACCAATGTTGACCAATGTTGACTAATGTTGACAAATGTGACACGACGACCCGTTGGTGACACATGGTGAACACATGTACAAGTACCACATAGGTAACGTATGAGTAACACATAAGTAACATATAAGTACCACCTAAGTAACACATACTAAGTAACTTAGTGGCATATATTCATAATATAGATGGTAAGCACATAGTCTTAAGTAGTTGCATAAGTAAGTAACATGTGACAAGTAACATTGCATTTGTACATCCTCATGGTATAATCCATACATGTTAACCAATCATCCACATAAGTTATGTCATTACACAAGTAACCTATTAACCATATTTCAATTCATTTGAACAAGAATCATAGCATGTCATTTCTATACCATAGTTCATAACATAGCAAAAGTTTCCCTTTTTGGGAAATTAGGGTTTTAGTACACCTTAGGTGTCATAGCTCAATTAAACAAGTTATACATGAAATTATACTAGTAACATATCATAAACATGATTCTATACATACACTTTCTATTTCAAGCAAATGTGAAGTTCCCAAACTAATAAAGTTTCCTTATTTAGCAAGGTCCTCCAAAACACGTCATAATACCATTTCAAATTATATATTCTTGCATAAGACATTTATTCATATAGTAATAAATCTATTAAACCTATTTTAGACATTTATAGCATACACATACAAAATATGTTCAATTAAAGTTTCCATTTTAGGAAAGTGGTCCAAACGACCTCCTACACATGTATAACTTTCATTAACTCTTTCTTACACTTTAATAGGTGTTATAGAACCATATTATCATGATTTCATCCATTAAAACACCATCACTCAAAATATGAAAAATTAAAGTTTCCATATATATTAAGTCGACCATAACCTAGTGTAAAACAACATTTCAACCAAAAACAATCATATTTCCAATCTATTCTAACATTACTAGAAACATACAAACCATCAAACATATTATATACATATTTTCGTAAAATCATAACCAACAAAGTTTCTATAAATAGAAATGAGCATATAACAACATAAACCAACATTTCAATCCATAAAAAGTGCAAATATGTGTCAACAAATTCAGTTTATGAAAACTCTTTGATAAAACATGGATTTAAAGACCTTAGAACATGAAGATTCATTTGGATGGGTATGGTACCTCATATGGCCAAAAATGGAAAGAAAAGACGGGTAAAAACTTACAAAATCCAAGTATGTTGGATAAAAGATGGAGCTTCTTCACTTGAACACCATGTAATGCACTTAGAACACTTGAAATGGATGAAAAAGTTTGAAAGTATAGAGGAGAGGGGAGGAGGGTGGAAGCCAAAAATGGTAGTGTGGGGGCTAGGGTTTTGCAAAATGAGGGAATTAGGGTAAGGGTTATTTAAATAGGAAAGGTTTAGGGCTTTCTAGTGGGCTTGGGCCTTCGTTTTGCATCTCTTTGGGCTTTTTTTATTAAAGAATGAGACGTTTTAAAATATTTTATGTTTAAAAGCTGAAATATATAATTTATCTTGAAAAACATGTCAAATTTGTAAAACCCCATTTGAAATTGCGGTACGTATCACGTATCTGCTTAAAAGCGTTAAAATAAAAGTTGCTCTAAAAATTACGAAAAAATTCATATAAGCATGAAATATTAAATCATAGTATTAAATATAATGTATACACACCAAATATATGTGTAAATATTATTTCTAATATTCACCAACGTTCGTGTGACAGGACGCGCGTGTGACCCGGTAATCCGCCCGATTACCTATGCATGAATTTAAATGAAACGAATGCACTTGCTATATGAAATATGTACTTAATTACTCTATAATTAAGTATGATTAAAGTGTAATCCTATGAATTCAAATTAACATGAATTTACCGGGTATCACATACTCCCCCTGTTAAAAGAAATTTCCTCCGGAAATTCAATTCGCGTCACTGGTAGGCGGTATAGTTTTGAATAGGTGAGGGTATTTACACTTGAATTGATCCTTGCTGTCCCAAGTGAACTTTGGTCTGCTTCTAGAATTCCAACGACCCTTAACTATGGGAATACGATTTTGATTAATTGTTTGACCTCACGGTCCGTGATCTCGACTGGTTCCTCGACGAAATGAAGTTGATCGTCTATTTGAATCTCCTCTAATGGTATGACCAGTGTCTCGTCTGATAAGCACTTCTTCCAATTCGACACGTGAAACACGTCATGAACTCCACTGAGGGTTCCCGGTAGGTTAAGTTTGTAAGCAACGGGACCGATCCTTTTCAGGATCTCAAATGGTCCAATGTAACGAGGGTTCAGTTTTCCATGCTTGCCGAAACGTATCACTCCTTTACATGGCGAGACTTTTAGTAGCACTTTGTCTCACACTTGAAAATCTAATGGTTTGCGTCTCACGTCAGCGTAACTCTTCTTACGATCACGCATGGCCTTGATACGTTCACGTATATGTACGATCTTTTCTGAAGTCTCATGAATAATTTCTGGACCTGTGAGTTGGCTATCTCCCCCTCCTGTCCAGCAAATTGGCGATCTACACTTTCGTCCATAAAGTGATTCGAATGGTGTGGCTTTGATGCTAGTGTGGTAGCTGTTGTTGTATGAAAATTCGACCAACGGTAGATGGGCATCCCAACCATTTCCAAAGTCAACCACACATTCTCTAAGCATGTCCTCCAGGGTCTGGATGGTCCTGTCGCTCTGACCATCCATCTGAGGATGGTATGTAGTACTCATATCCAACCGAGTACCCAAGGCTTTCTGTAAGGATTGCCAGAATCGAGATGTAAATCGACTATCCCTATCTAAAATGACGGAGATTGGAACTCCATGTATCGCGACTACTTCCTTTAAGTAAATTTTGGTTAGTTTCTCCATCTTGTCCATTTCTTTAATGGGAAGGAAGTGTCCAGATTTTGTTAGCCTGTCGACAATTACCCAAATTGTGTCACACCCGTTAGAGGCCCTGCGAAATTTCATGATGAATTCCATTGAAATTTGTTCCCACTTCCACTGTGGGATCTCTGGTTGTTGGATTAACCCTGATGGTTTTTGATACACCACTCTGACCTTGGCACAGGTCAAGCATTTACCGACGTAGGTAAAAATTTCGGCTTTCATGTTAGGCCACCAATAGTGTTCCTTGAGGTCATGGTACATTTTGTCAGCACCGGGGTGAATCGAGTACCTGGATTTGTGTGCCTCGTCCATTGCTAGATCCCTTAGATTCCCAAAGTTCGGTACCCAAATCCGATCAATGAAGTAACGGATGTCATCGGATTTGACCTCAAATTGCTTATCCATAGCACGTAAGGACTCATGGCATAGGGTTACCTCCTTGATTGCTTCGAGTTGGGCGTCACGGATTTATATGGGTAAATTCGTGTGGATGGTCAACTGTAACGCCCGTACTCGTCACGACTTGGGTTGATCTTTCCTGCTCAAGGCATCAACAATGACGTTTGCCTTTCCAGGATGGTAATAGATGGCACAGTCGTAGTCGTTTAGCAATTCGTCCCATCGACGCTGCCTCATGTTAAGCTCCTTTCTGGGCGAAGATGTGTTGAAGGCTTTTGTGATCGGTGAAAATTGTACATTTTGGGCCATACAGGTAGTGTCTCCGGATCTTGAGTGCGAATACTACCGGTCCGAACTCCAAATCGTGGGTAGTGTAGTTTTTCTCGTGCACTTTCAGTTGTCGAAAAGCATAAGCAATGACCTTATCCCTTTGCATTAACACGCACCCGAGTCCTTGGTGTGACGCATCGCAGTACACCATAAAATCGTATGTTCCTTCTTGTAACGATAGGATCGGCGCGCTGCAAAATTTTTGTTTGAGTAATTGAAAAGCGGTTTCTGCCTTGTCGTTCCATTCGTATTTCTTATCCTTGTGTGTAAGAGTAGTGAAGGGTTGGGCTATCTTAGAGAAATTTTCAATGAATCGTCGATAACAGCCCGCAAGACCGAAGAATTGTCACACCTCAGTCGGAGTCTTAGGTGCCTCCCAATTCTTAGTCGCCTCTATTTTGGATGGTTCAACATGTATGCCTTTCTTGTTGACCATGTGTCCAAGGAATTGTACTTCTCAAATCCAGAAGTCACACTTAGAGAACTTGGCGTACAATTTCTCCTCCTTTAGTAACTCCAGGATTAACTTCAGATGCTCGGCATGCTCCTCCTTACACCATGAGTGTATCAGGATATCGTCTATGAACACAATCACAAACTTGTCCAAGTAGGGTTTGCACACTCGGTTCATGAGGTCCATGAATACCGTCGGTGCATTGGTTAACCCAAATGGCATGACCATGAACTCATAGTGACCGTAACGAGTTCGGAAAGCGGTGTTTGGAATATCCTCCTCCTGAATCCTTAGTTGATGGTATCCCGATTGCAGATCGATCTTCGAGTAATAGCTCGACCCTTGTAATTGATCGAACAGGTCATCGATCCTTGGTAGTGGATATCGGTTCTTGATCGTCACTTTTTTCAGTTCTTGGTAGTCGATGCACATGCGGAACGATCCATCTTTCTTCTTAACAAACAATACCGGTGCTCCCTAAGGTGAGAAGCTTGGTCTGATAAAACCTTTGGCTAACAGTTCTTGTAATTGATTAGACAATTCCTGCATTTCTGATGGCGCCAGTCGGTAAAGTGACCTTGCTATCGGAGCAGTTCCTGATGTGAGAACAATCCGGAACTCGACTTGCCGTTGCGGTGGATGTCCGAGCTCGGACGATCGGTATGTCTTCAATATTCCTCTCTTCTGCTTTCTTTTTCATCACGTGCGCTAGGATCACGTGGTAACCCTTTCGTAAGTACTTTCGGGCTTTCATACAAGTAATGATACTTAGTGAGGTACCACTCCGTTCTCCTTGAATCACCAGTGTTTCCCCGTTCGGCAGTGGAATGCGAACGATCTTCTCGTGACATACAATCTCGGCTCAGGCCTTGGGCAAACAGTCCATACTGATTACTGTTAATATATCTACAGTGAATGGGTGGTCATCTAGCATCAAGACACACGCTGGGATTATCCGTTCTGCCTCAATCAACTTACCATCAGCTAGTTATACCGCGTATAGGTAATCTAGTGCAATTGGTGTAATTCCAAGTAGTGAGCGAAACTCAGTAGACACAAAGCTTTTATCGGCACTTGTATCAAATAGAGTGGAGACTTAATAGTTGTTCACAAGAACATGGGGGTGATAAAGCTTTGATTCTATCAAGCTCCTCAAGATCCTATAATGAATGATATGCCCGGTGCATCATCAGCACCATGTTTTCTAAATTTTGGGCAATCTTTGTGGATAGGTCTGAGTTTACCATGCTCGAAGCATCCATGGCTTTCTCCTGTGTTCGTGGTTTGATCAACAGTCCTGCAATTATAGGTGGCTGGGCCGAAACACTTGTATTTCTAACACTTGGATTCTTCACATGAACTCGGGTGGTGAAAACCTCACTTATTACATGTCGGCGGTTTGCAGTGTATCCATCTTTGGTTTCCTTATCTGGTTGGCGTACGGCAAAGGCCTTAACTGTTTTCTGTCTCCTCGGGGCTGGTGGCGTAACGTTTTTATCGGGAGCATCGTCTCATCTCCTTTTTTTAAATGACTTTACAAGAGATCCATCTCTGAATAGTACCCCTTGACGAACTGCTTGGCCTATCAGATTGAGCGCAAGTCTCACTGCGTTTCGGGTGGTGATAGACTCAACAGATGTCACTATACTTTGGATCGGAGGCGTTAAGCCCCAAATGTACCTTTCGATTCTCTTGGATTCCGGTGTGACCATATGTGAGCATAGTCGGGCCAAGTCATGAAATTTTGTGGTGTATTCTTCCATATTCACACCTTCTACTGACAAGTTTCAGATTCCTTTTTCTAATTTTTGCAGTTCTTTTCAAGGAATATTCCTATTTCATAATTTCCTTAAATTCTTCTCATAGGATTGAGTTAGCAGCTCCTAGACTTGTAGTGTGGTCATGTGAGTTTCAACATGTGAGGACTTACCCTTCTAATGTGCCGGTGGCGAATGTGACTTTTTAATCCATGGTACAACTGTTCATGCTGAGAACATATTATATCTTATCAATCCATTTGGTAATACCCCTGACTTCTCCATTACCTTGGAAACCTCAGGGTCTGTATGCAAGAACAACCTTAGATGAACTGCCCTTCTGGAAGTTCTTCGCTTCAGGCTAAGATTGAATCAAATACGTAGATGAGAAAAGATGTTGGATAATTCCATGCCATAGAAGGTGGCGTGTTGTGTCAGCTGATATGCTCTGACTCGATCCATTCAAAGTATCCTATGAGATCAAAAATCGGACATCTAAAAATCAAAAATAGGAGTACTAGTCGTACATAGAGTCAACTTCAGATTGTAGGATTCACCAGAGTTTTCATGCACTACAATTTATGATTACGTGTGCACCCATAATTATACTTTGCATTGCATGGTCCCACTGATGTTTCCCTTATCCCAAGTTTCCAGAAAAGAGTTATCAGGTTCATTAGATTGTACCACCGGGTACGGAATGTTAACCGTGTCTAAGGATATAGTAGAATTTAGCCACTATACTAAGGTTGACGAGTTTTATAGTCATACCGAATAAATTCGAAAGTAGGAATTTTAGTTACGAACTTCCTTGAGTTGGGACATATGAGTAGGGTTCGGTGCGTAACTTGAAGTAACAGTACTTGATTTCTCTAAGTCTTTCCAGTACCCCTTGGACGGACCCTGTTTCTCTGCATGAATCTCCACCTCAAACTACTTGTGGTCCGGGTGACGTGACAATGTATATGGTGTTGAAATATGACGGGGCAGTGTGACCCTTTTCCTCCAGGTTTGACAAAGTAATGTTTCACATGAGTGCGAAAGGTACGGGGATGGGATGGGGTGAGGTACCACCTCAGGGTCTCCTCCCCAGCACTTGTGTCCACAAGAGCCTCAAGCTCCCTGTCGAATATAGTCTCAGGAACCTCTTCGGCTCCTCCTCATCATCCTTATGGTTGTCGTCCAGGTGTTCCCCCGAATACTTGCTCGGGTTCTCGTCGTCATCAGTCATTGGGATACCATCGTCACCAGATGCGGTCGGGAGTAGTGGTGTGGATGGTGCTGGAAATGATGACTCAACTGATGACGCTGCTGACGGTGTGTACTTGTACTACTCCTCAGAGTCGAAGATGAAAATCAGGTGAGATGCGGAAGACATAGTCGAGACAGTAACATTGTCTAAGTATTAAGTAATATAGATCATGTGAATGTATATGCATTGTGAATGACGTGATGTGAACTATGTGAGCCTACAGTTATACTCTAAGTACACTAAATGCAACTTAGTTCTCTATAACCAGGGCTCTGATACCAATCTGTCACACCCTGAAATTCCACTACGGTTTACCCACGGGTTGTGACTATCAAGGATCATCAGTCCCAGTCATTTCGAACGACCTCTAGATGGTTTTCGAAAAGACTTTCCGTTTGAACATCATACCAAAATAAATATGTAATACAAAGTATGAAAATTTGGAAAGTAAAGTGCGGAAGCAAAAGTAAAGTAGCAAAATACAGAAGCATAACAAATTAGGTTCCCATAAACCTAGCTTCTAAATGAAAACATGATATGTGACTCCAGGTATGCAATCCTAATCCATGCGTGAATGCTTAGCGACAAGAGATAAACATGCTTAAGAGTGTCAACACAGGGTTGGTGAATTCACAAGTTTAAGTAACAGAAACAGTAAGGAAAACAGTGTAACAGTACGTATATCTACTCCTGATTCGATTGTTGATCAGACAATATGCTGTAGTAGTATAAGCCATTCACCGAAACAGAAGCTAACGAAAAGGATGCTGAAACTTGCATTTTGCCTCTTACCTGCCCAGCAAGCATTGGATTAGGTCAATGATGCACCCGTTAGACCTGCAGTCTAAATTAGCACGACTAACCCGGGTGGGGGTTGTTAAACCCAATAGTACTATTCATGATTACCTCACTTGGGAAATTATTAACGGTTCGATTATGAGAGGACTTTACATGGGAGAAATGCACATACTTATATATTAACGTGAAATCAAAGTAACGTCATAAGACTATGAAAGTAAGTTTGAGCATGTATCTCCCCTAATGGAAAATAAGTAAAATGGGGACGTGAAAACTCACCTGGAAATGAGGTGATGTGGTATGAAAGCAACACGAGAAATCTAGCAACTCTGGATAATTGACCTAACTAGGCCCTAGGAAAAGTAAGGCTATAAGGTCTATGAAAGTAACATGGTTTATGTAACCCCATTCATCCAAACGACTCAACGTTGAAAGGTTAATTTGACGTTTTGAAAAGGTTTGACCAAAGTTGACCAAGTTTGACCAAGGTTTGACCAACTTTGACCAAGTTTGACTAATGTTGACCAATGTTGACTAATGTTGACCAATGTCACACGACGACCCGTTGGCGACACATGGTGAACACATGTACAAGTAGCACATAGGTAACTTATGAGTAACACATAAGTAACATATAAGTACCACCTAAGTAACACATACTAAGTAACTTAGTGGCATAACATAGATGGTAAGCACATAGTCTTAAGTAGTTGCATAAGTAAGTAACATGTGACAAGTAACATTGCATTTGTACATCCTCATGGTATAATTCATACATGTTAACCAATCGTCCACATAAGTTATGTCATTACACAAGTAACCTATTAACAATATTTCAATTCATTTGAACAAGAATCATAACATGTCATTTCTATACCATAGTTCATAACATTGAAAAAGTTTCCCTTTCTATGCAATTAGGGTTTTAGTACACCTTAGGTGTCATAGCTAAATTAAATAAGTTATACATGAAATTATACTAGTAACATATCATAAACAAGTTTCTATGCATACACTTCTATTTCAAGCAAAGGTGAAGTTCCTAAAGTAATAAAGTTTCCTTATTTAGCAATGTCCTCCAAAACACGTCATAATACCATTTCAAATTATATATTCTTGCATAAGACATCTATTCATATAGTAATAAATCTATTAAACTTGTTTTAGATATTTATAGCATACACATACAAAATATGTTCAATTAAAGTTTTCTTGTTAGGAAAGTGTCCAAACGACCTCCTACACATGTGTAACTTTCATTAACTCTTTCTAGCACTTTAATAGGTGTTATAGAACCATATTATCATGCTTTCATCCATTAAAACACCATCACTCAAAATATGACAACTTAAAGTTTACTTATATAGTAAGTCGACCATAATCTTGTGTAAAACAACATTTCAACAAAAAAAAAATCATATTTCCAATCTATTCTAACATTACTAGAAACATACAAACCATCAAACATATTATATACATATTTCTACAAAATCATAACCAAAAAAGTTTATATCAATAGAAACGAGCATATAACAACATAAACCAACATTTCAAACCATAAAAAGTGCAAATATGTGTCGACAAATTCATTTTATGAAAACTCTTTGATAAAACTTGGATTTAAAGACCTTAGAACATGAAGATTCGTTTGTATGGGTATGGTACCTCATATGGCCGAAAATGGAAAGAAAAGACGGGTAAAAACTTACAAAATCCAAGTAAGTTGGATAAAAGATGGAGCTTCTTCACTTGAACACCTTGGAATGCACTTAGAACTCTTGAAATGGATGAACAAAGTTTGAAAGTATGGATGATAGGGGAGGAGGGTGGGGGCTAGGGTTTTGCAAAATGAGGGAATTAGGGTAACGGTTGTTTAAATAGGAAAGGTTTAGGGCTTTCTAGTGGGCTTGGGACTTCGTTTTGCAACTCTTTGGGCTTTTTTTCATAAAAGAATGAGACGTTTTAAAACATGTTATGTTTAAAAGCTGAAATATATAATTTATCATGAAAAAATGTCAGATTTGTAAAACCCCACTTGAAATTGTCGGTACATATCACGTATCCGCTTAAAAAGCGTTAAAATAAAAGTTGCTCAAAAAATTCCAGAAAAATTCATATAAGCGTGAAATATTAAATCACAATATTACATATAATTTATACACACCAAATATATGTCTAAATATTATTTCTAATACTCTCCAACGTTCGTGTGAGAGGACGCGCGTGTGACCCGGTAATCCGCCCGATTACCGATGCATGAATTGAAATGAAACGAATGGACATGCTATATGAAATACGTACTTAATTACTCTATAATTAAGTATGATGAAAGTGTAATCATGTGAATTCAAGTAATAGTCGGGTATGGATATTAACATGAATTTATCGGGTATCACATCTTAGTCATAGCAATATTCTCAAACAAATCAATGCACTCGTCAGGGGACTTGCTCGTCATCATATTCCCCCCTGCAGCTGTATCAAGCTTCCCTCTACTAGCAATGGAGCAGCCATTATAGAACTTCTCAACCAAACACCAAACATCAATCCCATGACGCGGGCAATCGTTACACAGCCCCTTAAATCTCTCCCACGCGTCGTGAAAACTCTCCCCTATTGCTGCTTAAAAGCATGAATCAGACTCCTATGGTGAGCAGATTTAGAAAGGGGTAGTATTTAGCAAGAAATTTGTCCGTCATAGCAGCCCAAGTGGTTATGGAACCATTGGGTAGGGACTCGAGCCAAGTGGTGGCTTTGTCAGCTAGAGTGAATGGAAACAGACGCAACCGTTTTGCATCCTCAGTGACACCATTAAGGCGGAAAGTATCGTAGACCCTATTAAACCTAGTGAGATGGGAGTGTGGGTTCTCGTGCGAGTTCCCATGGAATTGAAAATTAGTAGCAATGGTGCTTATGACGTGGGATGGAAACTGCCATGAGTTAGCCTTTATAGTAGGCTGAGCGATGCTAGACCGCACGCCGCCATCATCAGATTGGGCGTAGTCAGAAACGGTCCTACAAACAAGTCGGTCACCCATCTCTTCAGCAGATGATTCAACAGTCTTCTCAACAGGATTCTTTCGGAACAGTCGCTCGGGCTCAAGTAAAGCAGAAAACTGAGCAGATCCTGTGGAACGGGTGCGGCGATTGTGTTGGATACACTGCAAAAAGAAAAATAAATACAGAAAATAAAGAAAGTATGCTAACTAGAAACAAAACAAAATGGGTAAAATAAAATAAGAAAATATGATAAAATACTAAACAAATAAGTAGCACAAATAGTTAACAAATAATGGTCAGACCCCCAACTCGGGTCGTTCTCGAAGTCGCCTGTAGGATCGTAAGATTACAAGGTGATTCTATTCTAGTTGATATTGGCGGAAACAATAACAACCAACAAAGTAAACAAGTAAACAGCAAGAATACTGATAAATGAACTGTTGTATTAAACTTCTGAGATTACAAGTTTACAAATAAAACACTATCAAGAAGCACTATGAAAGCACAACAAGCACAAGGCACTTTTAAAAGGCACACTTACTATGAAGTGTTTACACAATATATATAGTAACTTAGAATCAAGACAGACCCTTGATTCTAAGGATCAGATCAAACCCAAGCCGTTGATCTTGTTTATTAATCTAAATTACACGCAAAGGCTAATCTAGATAACTTTGCTGAAACGTCTTCTTAGGCATCATTGTTTGCATGCTTGGAGACGCGCGTCATTGTCCTTTATTGGTTGCACCACTGAGGTTCCTTCTGCTTAGAGTGTGGCAGTTGCTTTTGCAGAAAGGTGTCAGAGGCGCTTCACATGGGTAGTCAGCTGCAACGTTTGGTCTTCAGTGAATAAAGCTATCAGCAGCAAAGATGAGAATAATGCTGCTGATAAGACTATCAGCAGCAACATTTGTTGGATGCTGCTGATAAGCCTATCAGCAGCAACAAGTGTTGAATGCTGCTGATAAGCCTATCAGCAGCATTTGTACTTAGAATAATTTGGTAGCAATCAGTCTTTGGTTCTACAAACTCCCCCTAGACTGATGCAACCAAAATTCTTCTAATTACTTTGCTGCTGAAGCCTTTGCATGTGGCTGACTATCCTTTCAACCTCATAGCCTCTTGGATCCTTGCTGGGATTGTTCAGTGGAAGTTCAGACAGAGTCTTGATGTCTTTGTGTGGCATTTTGTTGATTGCTTTGCTTGAGCATCTCATCTGCTGCTTCTTTACATCAATCAGAGTGAACTCATCCAAATCAGCATTGTAGGACCAAGATACAAATGGAGAGTGGGACTTGAGTGGTTTGATATCTATGACCACATCTTTGCTAGGGTTGAAGTAATGTCTGATTGCAAGCATAAGATGTTTCCCTCTCTCATTTGCAGGCTCATGAGCTTCACCCAGCTCCAAAATTCTTCTTAGGTCTGAATCTGGGAGTTGCAGAACCTCATCAACATACCTGTATGAAGATCTTCTTCTTTCAGTTCTCCCCCTGAAGATCTCAAAGCTTTGATCCTGTGGATTGTAGGCCCATTCAACTATGTTTCTTGAGTCTTCAGGTTCAGATGAGGATTTGGATTTCTTCAAGGGAGGCTGTTGATGAGTGGGAGCTGGGTGGGTTGATTTGGACTTGTTGGGTGGAGGAGTGGAAGTTTTGGGGAGGAGAGTGGAAGGCTGTTGGATTGAGGAAGAGGTAGGTGAGGGAGAAGGCTTGGGTTTCTTTGTTTTTGGTTTTTCTTCTTCTTTGATAAGTACCCTTTTCTTGGAGCCCTTCTTCCCTAGTCTTTCTTCCTCATCCTTTTTAACTTTGAAATAGAGGGCTTGCAGGTTCATGAAATTCATGGGACCTAGCCTCTTTCCACTGTCTCCTCTAGCCTTAAGGAAGTCAATCATGACCTTCCTTTCTTCATGGGTTCTTTTATTCAGTGCAATGGTCTTCTTGGACTGTAGCTTGGCTTTTTCTTCTTCTTCAGCCTTTTTCTTGCTAGCCAATTGACCCTGCTGACCCATGAAGGCTCTGTAGACTTCTTTAGTTGATAGTTTCTCAAGGTAGTCTGCATCCTCACCTTGAGAGACTAGAGTCTTTATCCACTCCTCCCTCATCTCTTTAGCTAGTTTAGAATCAGTTATTCTGAACTTAGCTTCTTCTTTCTTCTTCTTCTCCAACTCTTCCTCTTCTTTATTGAACTGTTCCTGCAGTTGATGAGCAAGAGCTGCATCTTCTTCAATCCGGTCAACTGCAGGAATCTTTCTTTTTAGTTCATCCAGCTGTTTAGCATACTGCTGGATGGTTTGTTCTCTTAGGAGAATGGCTGTTTTTCTTTCTTGAGGTTTTTTCATGTCAGCCATCTCCTCTTCTTCTCTTTTTCTTCTTTTCTCTTCCCTCTCTCTTTTCTCTTTAAGCAACCTCTCTTCATCTTCCTCTGTCATGACCCCCTTTCCTTTGTTTACAGTGGGTGCCTCTGCTTCAGCTTCAGTGACCACAACAGTAGATGATGATGCTGCTACTGGGATCTCTGCCTCGGCTTCATTGGCAAATTGAGGAATTGAAAAGGGACGGTCACCGTCTTCATCAAGTTGACACTCAGGACCTTCTATTTCCCTCAGTTGATCCCTGATGGAAGATCTTGTGTGACACCTGCAAAATTTCAGAATCCAAAACCCAGTTGTTGGGCTAAAACCCAACTAGGCCCAATAAGGCCCAATAGGAAGTCAAGTCCATTTGAGGCCCGGTAAGGATCCAAGCCCGTTAGTAATCCAAATTTACACAATCCGAATATCATATTAGTCACACGATTTCATTTAATGACCCGTTACGCGATTCTGAGAATTTAAGAAAAGATATAAGAACGTACGCGGTTCAGAAATTCTAAACGTTAAACGTGTTAAACAACGGTTTTTACCAGGTATTCGACAGAACGATTAAATGAATTAATGAATTATTGATATTAAGTATTAATATTCATTTGAAAAGACTGTTCGGATAAATACACGTGTAGTACGTGTATACGAATGTTAAACCACGTTAGATCCTCGTAAAACTAACGATAGCGGTACGGTTATTACCGATACGACAAATATTATAAATATTTGTTTATAATAAAAATGTTATTAATAACCGGAGAGTGAAACGATAAATCCGACGAACAGACTCACACACGCGTTGTCAGCTCATACCGACTCGAATATTCTCCGGTAATAAGCTAACAAAATAAATTATTTGAATATTTATTTTAGTATTAATATTTATATTATGAACGACAAATATTAATCGGGAACTAAATGCATGACGATATTTTGGGTTTGACACGCGTTACTGGTAGGTAGCCTACCTACTTAAAACGCTAGATATATATATAAAATCTTCTCATCTTTTTCCTCATTTGCACAACAAACACACACACTTGTGTGTGTGTGTTCAGAGAGAGAACGAGAGAAAGGAAGGGGGGGTCGGCCACCTTTCGGTGGCCTCCTCCGGCGAGCATGAACGGAAGAACAACGGCGGAGAGCAGCGGCGCACGGTGGCGCAGCGACAGCATCAGGAGGCGGCGGCGCACAGCGGCGGATCACAGCGGACCGGCGAGCGGCGGCAAGTGCACCTCATCTGATAGATCTCGACGTCCTGAGTCCGATGGTGGTGGTGGTTTGCACTAGATCGCGACGGTGGTGGAGATTCCGGCCAAAAACACTTTTCCGGCGACCTCGACAAATGGGGCTTTTGCTAGAAAAGGGTTCCTAAAGGTCCGATCTACGCATACGAAGAAGTTTGGGTCTAAAAAGTGAAGCTTTCCGGCCAAAACCACCAAATCCGGCCACCGTCCGGTTTTCCGGCGACGGCGGCCGGCGGCACTGGTGGGGCTTGGCGAGACGAGTTAATGGCCGCTTGAATCACCTCAATCGGAGTTCGTATGATCAAGTTATGAGCGAAACAAGTTTCTTCTCGCGTCGTGCTCAGCTTTTCGTACAAAACCGCTTAGAACGGCTTGTAGGCTAAGGTATGACCCGAAACACTTATATATCTATTGTCAGGTAGTAGCACGGGACCTATAAATTTTGTCGGGGACGTCTTTTGAGAACGTTTTTCAGGCACGTTAAATTGTATTATAATGATATAGTTTTTATATATTTATCAAATAATTGTCGAATTGAAGTATGACTTTAGTATTAGGATCTAAAGTGCGGTTTATTGGATTATTGGTGTAAGTTGGTGTTGTAATTGGACAATTGGATATTGTCGGGTTTAGCCAAAAACAAATGGGACTCTGCCCAATTTTCATTAAAAATAAAGAATTTGGTTTCTACAACTTAGATGTCCTCAACATGGGTTGGGTTTAGATTTGAAACCATAATGTTAGGGCACGATCCTAGTTATATTGTTGTTGATATTGACAACACTTGTTTGAACAATAGGAACCGTTTAGGATCGTTGCGCTCACTTGTTGTCAGTTGAGCTTGTGATCGCATTTGCTGGACTTGAGGTGAGTTCACTGTCCCCTTTTAACTTTTAATGTTTTAGAAACATCGGGGGAGAAACATACTTCCATAACACGTTTGAAAACACGAAACATCATTACTTGATACATCTTAGAAAACATGGAACACATACTTATAAACATTTTCATATGGTAACAAGAAAACAAGACCCGACCTTTATGTTTGCATGAGTGAACACGTTTGGAGCTCGTAAAGCCCCCTGACCATCATATTTTATAACCATTAGCTAAGGATAGCCTGGGATTCTATGGATAGTACTATTGGGATTGACACCCCCGGTCATGGTTAGTCGCGCTAACCGGGTCCCTCTGGCCAAATGACCGCATAGTGTTCAAACATTGCTCGTGAGGTATGAGCGAGGGGCAAAACACCTGTGTCATGGTTTGGTTATGCCTCATGTATGTACATATTATTTGTATTCCTAGCTAGTCTACAAATGGGCCAACATTACTTGTTTTGTTTATCATATTCATTGAAACGTTTTCGTGCAGATGGATCTGCCAATCACTTATACACCAATGGTTTTGCCATTCGTTTACGTGGAAATGTTTTTATCAATGTTTTCAAGGAAAACAGTTTCATATTATGGCCATGTACACATTATCAATGTTTTAAGGAAAAACGACTTATTTTATGACTATGACGTCATCACATGTTTTCGTTGGGAAAACTACTCGTTTTATGACTATGAAGTCATCACATGTTTTCATTGGGAAAACTACTCGTTTTATGACTATGAAGTCATCACATGTTTTCATTGGGAAAACTACTCGTTTTATGACTATGAAGTCATCACATGTTTTCATTGGGAAAACTACTCGTTTTATGACTATGAAGTCATCACATGTTTTCATTGGGAAAACTACTCGTTTTATGACTATGAAGTCATCACATGTTTTCATTGGGAAAACTACTCGTTTTATGACTATGAAGTCATCACATGTTTTCATTGGGAAAACTACTCGTTTTATGACTATGAAGTCATCACATGTTTTCATTGGGAAAACTACTCGTTTTATGACTATGAAGTCATCACAGGTTTTCATTGGGAAAACTACTCGTTTTATGACTATGAAGTCATCACATGTTTTCGAGGAAAACAACCTTACATTAAACCCGTGTACATATTTTAAATGTTTTCAAGGAAAACAGTTTCGTATCATGGCCATGTACACAATATCAATGTTTTCAAGGAAAATCACTTTACATTGCAACAAATCAAACCTGTGAACTCACCAACCTTTGTGTTGACATTTTTAAGTATGTTTTTCAGGTAATTCATAGTCATGGCATGGTTGGAATAGGTTAGCCTTTTGGATTAAACCCTAGAAGCCGAAGGAGTATGATCGTCAAACCTCAAGATGGCTTTCACCTATACATGGTTCTTGGACAATGTACAAGTTTATTATAGTATTTGTAATGGTGTTCAATATTCAGAAGTCTTTACTTTAACTTCCGCTGTTGTGTAATGTTACCAATCGTTGCAACCTTAATTTATTTATTTATTCAGTAAGTAAATAAATTTGGGGGTGTGACAGATTGGTATCAGAGCCAATGGTTTTAGCGAATTAGGTTTCCTTAGTGATACCTAGGCTTTAACCGGACTCATTTAGGGACCAAGATTTCTAAGACTTGCATCACACTAAGAACACCCAAGACTTGAGTAAAGAAATTCCAACCGTTGCCGAACGATTTGTGTAGACTATTAGTGTATGAAGTTACACTAGGGTATCATTAGCTATACTAATACAATTACATGGCACATGTAATGAACACTTAAACATATATAACAATATGGAAATAATAAACACCTACGACATGTTACTGTTCGGATTACGAGTCAAGAATAACGGGTACTCAGCATACTTCAACCTTAGAAGATCGAGTTACAAGCTGAGCTTGGACAACGACGGCAGCGATCGTCAGTTACCGATCTTGGTATCACAACAGGTTGAACCCGTGCCAGAATCTGTACCTATACCTGCACCACAACTACTCCAGCTATGGAGGCAAATATCTTTTTAACGTATTTACGGTATAAATACTCTCTTTCATAAGTTGTCGGATCGGATGCCTAGACTCTCGCCATGAGATATGGCAGACAGGATTGCCCAGACAGAAGGGAATTCAAGGTGGATAAGCAGGACTAAGTGGGAGAGAACTCCAAGGGTCAGGAGACCCAGACATACATCAGGATCATGTGGATCCATGCATATATACAGACTTGGAGCACGAGTTGCTCGACACTCATTTGAGGATCTCTGCCCAACACATAGTTCCTGAATTTCACCATACACATTTTATTTTAAGAGACACTGGTGGTGCCTCTCTACCATTAGCCTCATCCGACAACATACAAATTCGACAGATTCAGGAGTATTGGTACACATAATGAAGAGTAATCCGATAAAATAACACACACCCCTGTGCAAATGTGCAAACACAATCTAACGATTATTTCAAATCCCTTTTGATTAGAAGCTGGGGTTAGGAGAAACACTATAGGGATCAGGCAAGGCAAATTATTATTACGGGTGCACACGTAATCATAATTTGCAGTGCATGGAAACTGTAGTAAGTCTTGCTGTCCAAGCTAATGATCAATCCATGTTCTCAGTCAACTGATTTTAACAAATCAGACTTCTCAATTAGGTGCTCACAAAGCATTTTCCTAGTTTTGGAGGAACGAGAGAAATTCAAATTGAATTTAACCAATCCTTAGTAAATCCTGAACGATGAAGGAATTCGCACATTCATTCTTTGAGATTCTACTTGTCAGGAATGCTTCAAATTGAGCGTTACCACAACTAACACTTACAATAATTGCACAATTATTGGGAGATTATAGCGTAATCTCAGGATCCATCATACAGTTCAATCTCACAATTGCTTGAAAGTTACGCCAAGAGTGTTATGCACTAACTTCAGTAATGGGGCAGAATATTATTCTGACCCGCATACACATGGCACCTATGGATATGGTGGAAGCTTGACATGAGACAAATAGGTAATCGGACATTTCAGAATATCGGTCTCACAGGATTGCTCTCGCAGCCATTGACATTCAATATACCTTTAAGTCTGACTATTCTCTCGGTAATGGATAAGCCGGGGTTGATGCTCAAGTGAATGACAAAGAAACCTAAGTGTGGACTAATGACTATTGTCGCACTACCAGGAAAACGACATGTAAAACTCTTAAAGGAGTCCCAAATGCGGAATTTCATGCTAATCTCATTAAGTTCATGATATGCATAAGGGACGTAAGCTCGAGCTATTCACTACAGGCCACTGTCCACAAAGAGTTGAGAAGAATAATTCATTACTCTTTTGTACTCGCACCTCCCCAAAGTTCATCTTGTTGGATGGATCCCAGATTTTAACCTAGAAGAGAGGTGTGACCGCATCTTTCACTCCTAGTTTTCTATAATTGGGAAGCTATAGAGCATCTATTGTTAAGAAATGATCTCTTGAAATAGACTCAGTTAAAATACAAAGCTTTGACATTTAACACTCATTACCTCAATTTTATAGCTTAAACCTTTGGACTAGGGACTTAAAGGCTATAACCGATATGAGTGAAATACGTACTGGTAAGTCGTGACAATACCATTCGAATGCCAGGGAAGTTGCAGACAAACTGTAGTATCAGTTGTTAGCAAATTCTGAAACTCCGTGATCCATTCCGACCAACTTGACAGGAAATAAAGAACCTAAGTCGAAATCCGAGGATTTAATTCTGTGTACGCTACCAGGAAGATGAACAAAGGACGAATCAATTCCGGAAGTTTTACTTGACTGTCGTCTATTTCCTGACATCCGCTTAATGAGAAGTCAAGCCTTTGATTAGACAAACCATGATTTCACATCGCAGTCTACCAATTTAGTGGGTTAGCAAGCGCTGAATCAGTTTCGGGGAAACACCATTCTTATGAGGCTACTTCCACGATGCGACTGTTTACCTTCTCATCTAGACGAACCACGACTTTTCCAAGCAAACATAGAACTTCTTAAGACTTATCTATTTCGTGGACATGATAGTCAGGTCATGAGTTCACAAATCAAGATATTACAGCCTAAATACCAGACTACAGTAGAAGTGCAGTGCAAACGATGGTAATGAGGTATTAAACTAAAACTTCGCCAGTGAAACCATACGAGAAATCTTGAAACCTTTAATCCGTTGTGACCAATGTTGATGGAAAAATCTCATATGGCACAGAACCTAATATGAGAGTATAACTTTAAGTCCCAGAAAATGCCTTCGTGGAGTATAAGGGAACAATCATAACGTTTCGTTTATGAATTCTATCACTACTATCCGAGTACAAGAAGGTGATGGATATGCAGTTAGAAAACGAATAAGTGAAACTATGTCACTAACACTTAGCAACTGTTTGAGAGCCATTCTCACTTCTCCTTGAACCCCATGAAGATTATTAATCTTTAATATCTGTTGAGCCTAGCCAACTAAAATATTCTCAAATACTTTGATATTCTCTTTCTTCTTCATCTAGATTCACCTTCATCTTTAGATGAACCTTAAAAAATAAAAAAAAAAAAAAAAAAATCTAGATGATTCAATGAGACTACGAGAATTTATTGTGGCGAGTTTGTTAATCGATATCCGTTTCGTTTAGATTTCAATCTAAATCAAATTACGGATAACATACGTGATGATGTTATCAGTAATGGAATTTGATAAAAACTATGATCAATCTCAGGAGATCATGTCTCCGTAAAATTTTATCCCATATCATAGTTGTTTAATTCGTTAACTAGACAACTACTGACGTTCCATTAAACCATTCCAGCTCCTTTGTGAGAAATTGTATACACTGACATTATTGTCTTGAACTCAATTGAATCAGTTTAACCTACATACTGATTTGACGGACAAAATGTCAAAATTAAAATCTTTCATTCTAGAAGATTGAATGCACCAAGATGTTGACCCGTCGCGATGAACGGTCGATTACCTGATTTGGACTAACACATGGACATCTCATTAAAGAATCTGACCTATCTTTACCAAACGCGTGATAATTTTCTTTTAGATCCTAGCACGATTTGGTTTTCTGGAGAGAAAACCCGAATATGAATAATGAAGTATGTACCTATATATACTTTCGGAAATACGTGTGCATGAACGCACTTTTGTCTTTCATTATGAATGATAATGATCATATAGTTCCACTCTGATGAGAATGATCACATAATGAAATGCTTCGTCATCTGATCCTTGATTGTTTATTTTGGTGTGTGAGTTGTTCACTTGGTTAGTGAAAACTCATTATTATAATTCACATCGACCAGGCAATTCTCTTGATGACTTACTCATTACATGAAGGTGACCCCACTGATTGTAATCCCGTTGTTCATGGGACTCTAGTAATGAGTTTATCATTCCAGGGTATAGCCAACATCATTCCTTTATCGATATACCCAAAGAACATTCCCTAAATCTACCCATTTGATGTAATGCGATACCGTTGTACTATCATACGGTACGCTAATATTTCAAATCCTTACACATCCAATATCGTTAATTGGTGAGATATCCACCTTATCTTCGTATACCAACTGCTATTTGGAATGAGTCGACATTCTTCGTAAGAATCCAAAAATGGAAAAGGATACGAAATCCTAATCCATGTGTTAATATCAAATTTCGAGGACGAAATTTCTTTATGGATGGGAGAATGTGACACCTGCAAAATTTCAGAATCCAAAACCCAGTTGTTGGGCTAAAACCCAACTAGGCCCAATAAGGCCTAATAGGAAGTCAAGTCCATTTGAGGCCCGGTAAGGATCCAAGCCCGTTAGAAATCCAAATTTACACAATCCGAATATCATATTAGTCACACGATTTCATTTAATGACCCGTTACGCGATTCTGAGAATTTAAGAAAAGATATAAGAACGTACGCGGTTCAGAAATTCTAAACGTTAAACGTGTTAAACAACGGTTTTTACCGGGTATTCGACAGAATGATTAAATGAATTAATGAATTATTGATATTAAGTATTAATATTCATTTGAAAAGACTGTTCGGATAAATACACGTGTAGTACGTGTATACGAATGTTAAACCACGTTAGATCCTCGTAAAACTAACGATAGCGGTACGGTTATTACCGATACGACAAATATTATAAATATTTGTTTATAATAAAAATGTTATTAATAACCGTAGAGTGAAACGATAAATCCGACGAACAGACTCACACACGCGTTGTCAGCTCATACCGACTCGAATATTCTCCGGTAATAAGCTAACAAAATAAATTATTTGAATATTTATTTTAGTATTAATATTTATATTATGAACGACAAATATTAATCGGGAACTAAATGCATGACGATATTTTGGGTTTGACATGCGTTACTGGTAGGTAGCCTACCCACTTAAAACGCTAGATATATATATAAAATCTTCTCATCTTTTTCCTCATTTGCACAACAAACACACACACTTGTGTGTGTGTGTTCAGAGAGAGAACGAGAGAAAGGAAGGGGGGGTCGGCCACCTTTCGGCGGCCTCCTCCGGCGAGCATGAACGGAAGAACAACGGCGGAGAGCAGCGGCGCACGGTGGCGCAGCGACAGCATCAGGAGGCGGCGGCGCACAGCGGCGGATCACAGCGGACCGGCGAGTGGCGGCAAGT
Organism: Smallanthus sonchifolius; assembly: GCA_023525975.1. Taxonomy (NCBI): domain Eukaryota; kingdom Viridiplantae; phylum Streptophyta; class Magnoliopsida; order Asterales; family Asteraceae; genus Smallanthus; species Smallanthus sonchifolius. The sequence goes on from CM042021.1 coordinate 58,126,892, forward strand.
GCACCACCTCATCTGATAGATCTCGACGTCCTGAGTCCGATGGTGGTGGTGGTTTGCACTAGATCGCGACGGTGGTGGAGATTCTGGCCAAAAACACTTTTCCGGCGACCTCGACAAATGGGGCTTTTGCTAGAAAAAGGTTCCTAAAGGTCCGATCTACGCATACGAAGAAGTTTGGGTCGAAAAAGTGAAGCTTTCCGGCCAAAACAACCAAATCCGGCCACTGTCCGGTTTTCCGGCGACGACGACGGCGGCGGCTGGCGGCGGAGACCGGCGGCGCTGGTGGGGCTTGGCGAGACGAGTTCATGGCCGCTTGAATCACCTCAATCGGAGTTCGTATGATGAAGTTATGAGCGAAACAAGTTTCTTCTCGCGTCGTGCTCAGCTTTTCGTACAAAACCGCTTAGAACGGCTTGTAGGCTAAGGTATGACCCGAAACACTTATATATCTATTGTCAGGTAGTAGCACGGGACCTATAAATTTTGTCGGGGACGTCTTTTGAGAACGTTTTTCGGGCACATTAAATTGTATTATAATGATATAGTTTTTATATATTTATCAAATAATTGTCGAATTGAAGTATGACTTTAGTATTAGGATCTAAAGTGCGGTTTATTGGATTATTGGTGTAAGTTGGTGTTGTAATTGGACAATTGGATATTGTCGGGTTTAGTCAAAAACAAACGGGACTCTGCCCAATTTTCATTAAAAATAAAGAATTTGGTTTCTACAACTTAGATGTCCTCAACATGGGTTGGGTTTAGATTTGAAACCATAATGTTAGGGCACGATCCTAGTTATATTGTTGTTGATATTGACAACACTTGTTTGAACAATAGGAACCGTTTAGGATCGTTGCGCTCACTTGTTGTCAGTTGAGCTTGTGATCGCATTTGCTGGACTTGAGGTGAGTTCACTGTCCCCTTTTAACTTTTAATGTTTTAGAAACATCGGGGGAGAAACATACTTCCATAACACGTTTGAAAACACGAAACATCATTACTTGATACATATTAGAAAACATGGAACACATACTTATAAACATTTTCATATGGTAACAAGAAAACAAGACCCGACCTTTATGTTTGCATGAGTGAACACGTTTGGAGCTCGTAAAGCCCCCTGACCATCATATTTTATAACCATTAGCTAAGGATAGCCTGGGATTCTATGGATAGTACTATTGGGATTGACACCCCCGGTCATGGTTAGTCGCGCTAACCATGGGTCCCTCTGGCCAAATGACCGCATAGTGTTCAAACATTGCTCGTGAGGTATGAGCGAGGGGCAAAACACCTGTGTCATGGTTTGGTTATGCCTCGTGTATGTACATATTATTTGTATTCCTAGCTAGTCTACAAATGGGCCAACATTACTTGTTTTGTTTATCATATTCATTGAAACGTTTTCGTGCAGATGGATCTGCCAATCACTTATACACCAATGGTTTTGCCATTCGTTTACGTGGAAATGTTTTTATCAATGTTTTCAAGGAAAACAGTTTCATATTATGGCCATGTACACATTATCAATGTTTTAAGGAAAAACGACTTATTTTATGACTATGACGTCATCACATGTTTTCGTTGGGAAAACTACTCGTTTTATGACTATGAAGTCATCACATGTTTTCATTGGGAAAACTACTCGTTTTATGACTATGAAGTCATCACATGTTTTCATTGGGAAAACTACTCGTTTTATGACTATGAAGTCATCACATGTTTTCATTGGGAAAACTACTCGTTTTATGACTATGAAGTCATCACATGTTTTCATTGGGAAAACTACTCGTTTTATGACTATGAAGTCATCACATGTTTTCATTGGGAAAACTACTCGTTTTATGACTATGAAGTCATCACATGTTTTCATTGGGAAAACTACTCGTTTTATGACTATGAAGTCATCACATGTTTTCATTGGGAAAACTACTCGTTTTATGACTATGAAGTCATCACAGGTTTTCATTGGGAAAACTACTCGTTTTATGACTATGAAGTCATCACATGTTTTCGAGGAAAACAACCTTACATTAAACCCGTGTACATATTTTAAATGTTTTCAAGGAAAACAGTTTCGTATCATGGCCATGTACACAATATCAATGTTTTCAAGGAAAATCACTTTACATTGCAACAAATCAAACCTGTGAACTCACCAACCTTTGTGTTGACATTTTTAAGTATGTTTTTCAGGTAATTCATAGTCATGGCATGGTTGGAATAGGTTAGCCTTTTGGATTAAACCCTAGAAGCCGAAGGAGTATGATCGTCAAACCTCAAGATGGCTTTCACCTATACATGGTTCTAGGACAATGTACAAGTTTATTATAGTATTTGTAATGGTGTTCAGTATTCAGAAGTCTTTACTTTAACTTCCGCTGTTGTGTAATGTTACCAATCGTTGCAACCTTAATTTATTTATTTATTCAGTAAGTAAATAAATTTGAGGGTTTGACATCTTGTGCCAAAAGCTGCAGATGTGATGTCAACTTGTGGAGTATCAGAGTTGGAGTCAGAATCAGAAGTTGACACAGTCTCTTCTTGAGGAATCAGTCCTTCTTTTTCAAGATGGGCTTTGATGATGACCATCATTGCCTGGCTCTCCAGTGAGTTAATATTGCAGATGTTGGCTCTGAGCTGAAAAATCTTGAATAGGAAGTCTGAGGGCAGCTGAAGGATGTTCCTGGTGTTGATGATGAGAGAGAAGCCGTTGCTGAGCAGGAGAGTGTGGTCAAGGGACTTAGTGCTCACCCAACATAGCACGTCCAAGTCCTTGACCAGGAAGGCATACAGGATTCTTCGAAGGCCCAGAACTTCTTCTTCAGTGAGAAGACTGCTCCTTGTTATTTCAAGATTGCTAGGAGTCAGTCTCCTTTCTGCGGCCGCCGAGGATTCAGGATAAGCTACCCGATGTGCTGCTTGTAGGAATCTTTGGAACCTGGGTAGATTATCCTCCATCAGGTCATGGAACCTGCCAATGGCAAGTTCTGCTGAGAGATCTGTTGAGGTGTTGATGTAGTTAGTTAAATGCAGATGTAGGACTTGGAGGGCATTGAGAGAGTTCCAGTTCAGCTCTTCTACTCCGCTGAACTCCCATCGAATCCAAAACCTCTCAGCTGATCCATTATACCCCCAAGCTAGAATGGAGTCAAATTCTAGCTTCTTTGATGATCTGAATAGTTGGGGGGTTGAGGATTGACCAATGATGGCTGCTGCTTCAGGAAGGATGCTGAATGATGTATTTGTTTGTTCTGTGTCTTCAACATCATTCAGCATTTCATCGACAGCCCTGACGACCAACTTCCAGTCTTCAGATGTCTCTTCATCTTCATTATCTGGGACTGGCAAGTCATGAATTTGGACAAAGGCTGGCTTGAATAGTGAGCTTTGAAGTACAACCTGCTCTTGAATCCAGTCGTCAAGACTGTCTTTATCTTCTTCCATTGAGACCATCTCCCCCTTTTTGGTTGCATCAGTAGACAGGTAGGCATCAGTTTGGGTGCCTACTGATACAAGAGAGGGAGTGGCTAAAGTTGGGCATTGATGGGCTTCATGCATAGAGACTTGGTGTCTTAGTTTGGACACTTCAGCCTCTAGCATAGCCACCCTGGCCGTCAATTTCAAGTTATGAAGTTTCAGTCTGTCCTCATCCACAGTTGTGGAATCCTTGGACCCAGATGGGGCCGTAGGCCGAGCCTCAGCATCCCCATCACCCGCGGTTTATTGGCGCCTGGGATTCCTCTCAGTGAGGGGAGTTTCCAAGGAAACACCCTCACCATGAGTTGTCGTGGTTGAGGTCTTAAAGATGTTGTCACTGTCCTCCTGGTCAGTTGATGGACCAGCAGTAGTGACAGCCTCTTCCACATCCACTCCATCATAACTCCCAGAGTGGACCTTCAAGGGTGAAGAACTTGGGTTGGGTGTTTCGGAAGCAAGACCAATCAGTACCTCCTTGATAGTGGTAGTTGGAGAAGGTACATCACTTTGGTCAGGTTCCTCAACACTTAAGTCCAAAGAAGACAGGAATGGCTCGAAGGGCTGTTATACGGATCCGGGAAGTGATCCTAATCCTAATAGAGAGACTTCCGAAGGAGTCTCCCTAACAGTGTGGCTTTCCCTTATGATATTCTCACTAGAATGTTGTGATTCTGAGTGAGGGATGTTGGCTTGGGTTTGGGCCTTGGATGCAAGAGAAGAAGGAGTTCTCTTGCCCCTCTTCCTTGTATATTTGGCTGCAACCGGGGCCCTGTGTTCCGGTTGAGCAATCAAACTGGGGGTGAGTAGATTATGTGCCTGTACATCCTTAGTAGAATGCACAGGGGTTCGATCAAGGGAAGCAGTAGTTTGAGTTTGTGGCAGTGAGGTGGATGGTGTGGGATCAGTATCAGCTGGGTTTGCTGAACTGTCACCCTGGGCACTTTGCGTGTTCAACATTGTAGACAGCAATGGAACATCGGCCCCTAAGAACTTTGATGAAACTGTTCTCATGCTTTGAAAAATATTGTTCTTATGTCCCAGAATTGAGTAGATTCTTGTAGTTTTTGAAAGATCTTGGTGTTCAATATTGAACACTTCTTGCAAGAATCTTGGGTACATGAAGAACTGAGATTTCACCCCTTCTTGAAGGTTGTATCTCAAACCTTCAAGAATGAGGTGAGAAAAATTGAAACCCGCCCCAGTTATCATACCGTGAATTGCCGACGCAAGTCCGGAGCTGAGTTGGTTCCAGCCACTTCTCTTCTGGGATATGCATTGGAGAAGAATGTGGCAGAGATATTTCCATTTGGGACCCATGAGTGCCTTCTCTATCGTATACTCTGTTTGATTCCCAGTGTACCCTATGGATATAAAGGTCCTCATGTATACGTCTCTTGGGTAAGAGGTGGCGTCCCCTTCATCTTGAAGCTTGAGGTGTTGGCGGAGCTTTGCTTCAGTGATGATTATATCTTTGCCGTCTACTGTTCCTTTGATTTGTGGAGTGCCCTGTTTAGTAGAATACACGGCTGAGCTCCAAAAATCTTCCATGTGGGAAGTGTAGATGGTTGGGTTGACTGTTAGGGCATGGAGGATTTTGGACCGACAAAGGAAGTCGATCATATCGTTGAAACCATCAGATTTCTTGCCCTTTATTAGGCATGCAGTGAGGTTGTGATATGGGGAAAACTTGTCGTTGGGATTGTTTATGTCTGCGCCTGCCATTGTTGTGGATTTGGAGGGAAGAGAGAAGGGTGTTTGAATGGTGGTTAATTATTTAGGGTTTTTAATGCTGTGGGGACGGGAGAGAAAGTGATGGGTTTAGGGTTTGAAATTGAATATGAAGAGGCTGTGGGAACGTTTGAAATTGTGATATAACGGCAGACGAAGAAAAAGCAACCTTACTTGTAAAGTACAACCCGTTTCACTTTTCATTGTTACAGCTGTAAAGCACTCGAGCAGTCATGGTAAAGACTAAGAGTAGTTTTTACCGCAGGTAAAAGTTAATGTAGACTTGTTTTACCCATCAGCAGCAAACTTGGTTGCTGCTGATGGTGTGCTATCCGCTGCAAACTTGGTTGCTGCGGATAGTTAAGTCTTTCAGCAGCAGATTTGGTAGCTGCTGACTGTTGTATTCATTCCGCAGCAAAAAGGTTGCTGTTGACCGCCTTAAAGCTATCCGCAGGAAACTTGTTCCTGCTGATAACTTAAAGCGATCAGTGGCAAAGGCTTTGCTGCTGAAGAGTAAATCTGTCAGTAGTGAAAAAGTGCTGCTGACTATAACCTTTTATTAAGAACAAAAACATAGACATATTTACAAGGAAGGATAAAAATTGAGATATGTCTTATTCAAAGTTCATCATGCCAATTGATTCAACTAGATATCGAAATCTTGCTTCATCAAAAGGTTTAGTGAACAAATCAGCATATTGCTCATTTGTGTGAACCTTGGATAGGACAATTCTCCTTTTCTCAGCTTGATCCCTGATAAAGTGATACCTGATGTCGATGTGCTTAGTCTTGGAATGCTGCACTGAATTATTCGTGATAGAGATTGCACTCTTGTTGTCAATGTGAATTGGAGTCTGCATGAAGGTCATTCCATAGTCAAGCATTTGATTTTGGATCCAGATGACCTGTGCACAGCAGCTTGAAGCTGCAATGTATTCTGCTTCAGCTGTTGAAGTAGAGACACATGTTTGCTTTTTTGCATTGCCATGAGATGAGCCTTCCTCCAAGAAATTGACATCCCCTAGATGTGGACTTTTTGTCCAAGTTACAACCCCCATAGTCACTGTTAGTGTAGGCATAGAGATTGACATTTTCATTCTTTGGATACCATAGCCCAAGTTTTGGAGCTCCCTTTAGGTATTTAAGGATCCTTTTGACAGCTTGAAGATGAGACACTTTTGGAGCTGCTTGAAATCTTGCGCAGAGACAAACTGCAAACATGATATCTGGTCTTGAGGCAGTGAGATACATGAGAGAACCTATCATTGCTCTGTACTGATGTTGATCAGTGTCTTGTCCTTCTTTATCCGGAGATAATTGATGGTGCACTTGCATAGGAGTTCTTGCAGCAGAGCAGTCAGCCATTTTGAACCTCTCCAAGATGCTTTTGACATACTTGGATTGGCTTATGAAGATTCCATTTGGTACATGTTTGACTTGAAGTCCTAAAAAGAAATTTAGTTCACCCATTGAACTCATTTCAAATTTGGAATGCATCAGAACTTCAAAGTCTTTGCAGAGCTTCTTTCTTGTAGATCCAAAGATAATGTCATCAACATAAATCTGGACCAACAAAATTTCTCCCCCTTCATCTTTGATGAAGAGTGTCTGATCAATGGCCCCCCTTCTGAAGTTGTTGCTAAGTAGATATCCAGATAAAGTTTTATATCAGGCTCTTGGGGCTTGGTGTAAGCCATAGAGAGCTTTGTCCAGTTTTAAGACCTTATTTAGATGTGCAGGATCCACAAAGCCTGGAGGCTGTTTGACATAGACCTCTTCACCAATTTTTCCATACAAGAAGGCACTCTTCACATCCATTTGATAGATTATAAAGTTTTTGGATGCAGCATATGCCAGAAAGATTCTGATGGCTTCCAGACGGGCCACAGGAGCAAAGACTTCATCATAGTCAATGCCTTCTTCTTGAGTGTAGCCTTGAGCTACCAGTCTGGCTTTGTTCTTGACCACGATGCCCCTTTCATCTTGCCTGTTTCTGAAGACCCATCTTGTTCCAATGGCTGTTTGACCAGGTGGAAGATCAACAAGCTTCCAAACATCTTGTCTTTTGAATTGCAGCAACTCTTCCTGCATTGCTTCAATCCAGCTGTTGTGCTTGAGAGCTTCATCAATCTTCTTGGGTTCCACCTGAGATAGAAAACAAGTAAACAAACAAATGTTGGCTTCATGAGACTTACTTCTTGTCTGGATACCTGTGTGGACTTGGCCAATGATGTTTTCCAGAGGATGCTCTTTGTTTATTTTCTGTGCTGGTATCACATCCAGCCGTATTCCATCTTCAAGATTACTTTGGTTTAGATCAGGATTGTCTTCAGTTGTGAGGAGAGGAGCTTGGAGGTTCTGATCATTGTGTTCCACATTGTCAGCAGCATTAGCATCGGAGGCCTCTTCAACATGGATTGAGGAGGCTTCATTAAAGATTTCTTGGTCAGAGAGATTGCTGCTTGTGGTGTTGGAAGTACTGGCTTCACCTGTACCGGCTTCAATAGCTTCTGCCACTGATGGAGGATCAATGGATGGCCTTTTCATCCTGATGTAGGGACTGGGAAAATCCAGTCTGTAGTCAGTAGAAGAGGTTGAGACAGAAGATGTTGATTTTGAAGAAGAACACTCCATATTTGAGAAAATGAGAGGCTCAAATATCTGGGTGAAGGAGTCTATATCAAAAAGCCAGTTAGGACCTTTGCCTTGTTCACAGACAACATGTTCCCTGCATTCCACATTAGCAGATTCTTCCCTAATCCGAGTCCTAGAATTGAACACTCGGTAGGCCTTTGATTGAGAGGAGTAGCCCACAAAGTAACCTTCATCAGACTTTGCACCGAATTTAGGAAGAACTCCATGTGTGATGAGGATGGTACATGGACATCCAAAGGGCTTCAGGAAGCCAATGTAGGGAACTCTTTTGAGCCATAATTCATAGGGTGTTTTCTGGAGAGGCTTAACAATAAGGACTCTATTCTGCACATAACAAGTTGTGCTTACTGCTTCTGCCTAGACAGTAAGGGGCAGCTTTGAGTCAGCCAGCATAGATCTTGCTGATTCAATCAGAGTCCTATTTCTTCTTTCAGCAACCCCATTTTGTTGAGGGGTTCTTGGAGCACTGTATTGCCTTTCAATGCCCTTGCTCTCACAAAAACTGTTCAAGGTGTGATTTTTGAACTCTGTTCCCTGATCACACCTTATGATCTTTACCTTCAGATTGCTTTGATTCTCTACCCTAAGAATATAGGATTTGAGAATCTCAGCAGTTTCATCTTTTGTTCTTAGGAAGAATACCCATGAGAATCTGGAGAAGTCACCAGTTATCACCAGACAGTAGGACTTTTTGCCCATTGACATGACATTCGTAGGACCAAAGAGATCCATATGCAGTAGCTGGAGAGGGGTGTCATTTGTGTTCAATGTCTTGGGTTTGTGGGAACTTTTGTGTTGTTTTCCCTTCAAGCAGGCAATGCAGTGATTGTCTAGCTGGAATTCTTTGTCAGGAAGCCCTCTGACAAGATTGTCCTTCACTAATTTATTGATTGTTTTGATGTTAACATGGCTTAACTTCCTGCGCTAAAGAGCGGATTCATCAACTGATGCCTTTGACAGAAAACATGAAACACTACCGGATGGAGTGGCTTCATTCATGTCAAGCACATATAAGTTGTCCTTTCTACGAGCAGTTAGGAGAATCTTCTCTGGAGGGGGTTTAGATAGACCAGGAGCTAACACAAAACATTCTTTGTCAGTGAAGAGCATCCAATGCTTTTGATCACATACTTGGGAAACACTCATGAGATTGAAGTCAAGTTCTTTAACATAGTTGACTCTTTCAATACTCATCCTTTCATTGGACACAGTTCCTTGTCCAGTGATAGATCCACCTTTTGAGTCACTCCCAAAGGCAACATATCCTCCATTGAAATGTCTAAAGTTAGAGAGGATGGACCTGTTGCCTGTCATGTGCCTGGAACAGCCGCTATCTACCACCCAAGTATCGTGTTTGTTGCCTGGCTGTCCCTGCACATGGAAGATATCTAATTAGTGGGAGGATCATTGTAGCATGCAGCATTGTAGAAGATCGTTGCTAATTTGCCATTGTCAGCATGCTTGCAGTCAATAGAACCAATAGTTATGCTTGGAGATTGTTTGGCCTTCCATTGCTGTGTTGGTGGTTTTCTAGCTTTCTTTGCAGCAGAAGATGTTGTTGCTGACAATTTTGGCTTATCCGCAGCTGATTTTGCTGCTGAGGGCTTTGCTGGAGCAGTAGCAGTTTTTGCTTTGTCAGCAGCAGATACTTTTGCTGCTGACGCCATTGTTTTTGATTTTGCTTTGTCAGCAACAGAGACTTTTGCTGATGGAGGCTTTCCCTTTTGTTTCCTGGACTTTACTCTATTAGCAGCGATTTTGTTTGCTGCTGATGGGTTGAACACAGATGAACGATTTGCAACTTGGTTAAAAGGGTTGAACTTGCATGTTGCAGCAAAGTGGTTTGATTCCCCACATATGATGCAAGTTTGTTGAGGTTTCTGCATCTTCACTCTTTGAGGGGATAGAGATTCTCTGAACTTTATTGCCTTTGCATCATAGCTTCTCACCTGTTTGTTTCTGTTTGTTTTCTCAAAGGCATGCTGCTTTGAGTTTCTTTGGTGTTCACGGTAGTGAAAGCAGGTGCTGGCAGTGTGATTGTATTTGCCACACACAAAGCATGATACTGCTATCTTGTCCCTGTGAGAGTCCACATAGTTCTTATTTTGAAACAAATCTTTGAAGTTCCAGGGATGAGCTTTGTTATGTTCAAAGGTGGCTTCTTCTAGTGTCCTTTGAACATATGGACCTTTTTCTCCAGGTGTATGAGAAACATCAAACGCCTTTGACTTTGACTGAGATTTGGGGTTGGTGAAACCTGATGTCTCTCCCTTTTCAATGATTAGCTTTCTTTCACCTGGAGGATAGCTAATCTTGATTTGTTTGAATGGAATGGGAGCTGGAATGGTTGAGGTAACAACAGGACAACCGGCTTCAGAGAGAGGAGCAGATGGGACTGTACTAGTTTCACAGTGGTCTGAGCAGGTTGACTCAGATTCTGAAGAGGTGGAGCAGTCTTCCACAAAACATGCATCCATTGAAGGATCAATGTTTCGGTTTGCCATGTCAAGGTTTGCAGTGTTGAAGCTTGGTTGGTGAATGGCAACATAATCAGCAGGAGGAGGAACTGTTTGGTACTCGTCACTATGATATCCAAGTCCAGTTTTTACCCTTTCATGGACTTGAATATCTAACAATCTTTGTAACTTTTTAGATGAAAATTCATATTTTTCAACATGTACTTTCTGTTCAGCCAGTTCAGCTCTGGTAGCTTTAAGTTTTACTAATAGATCATCAATCTGAGTTTCTAGATTGGTTTGTTCGTGTTTTAATGAAGAAATCTCTTTCTTAAGGCAGTTAATTTTTTCTTTGTAAGGATCTTCGGCCTTTTTTAATTCAGACTTCATTTGATGAAACTCTTCATTTTGATCTATTAGATTTTGGTTATGCTTTCTATAACCTAAAACTTTGTCAATGCAAGCTTGAGAGCAAAGATGTTCAAATACCTGAGGTGGTATCTCTGCATTGTCTGCCATAAGTGCTTGGTTGGAGGCAGGAACATCTTCATATTGAAAACTCCAGTCAAAGTCTGAAGTTCCAACATTTGCACAGGCTGTAGTTTGTGCTGGAGGAGTTCCTTGCTGCTGCCTGGGCTGACCTTGGTAAGCTTGTCTTTAATGGATGGCACCCTGATTGGCTTTAGGTGCCTTGCACTCCCTAGCAAAGTGACCCATTTGGTTACAGTTGTAACATCGGATCTTGCTTTTATCAAGCCCAACTCTGGTGTTTGAGTTGTTGCTTGGAACTGACCTCCCGGTTCTAGAATAAAACCTTTTTGCTCTGAGGGAGAGCATGGCATATGAGTGCTGAATATCCATTTCTTCAAGATAATCTGGATGAAAGCATTCGAGATCCTCCTTTATGAAGTACATGCTGCTTGAGTTGTCAGAGACAAAAGCAGTAGAGGTTGGCTGTTGAGGAGGTTCCTCAAGAAGAAATGGTGATGAGTTGGATTGTGAAGCAGTTGGTGTTTGAGGATGAGTAACAATGGGAGGATAGTAGTTGCTTGCACTAGGACCAGAATGATCAGAGTGAAGCGCTGAGGTGGTGGTGGAGGAAGTGGTAGCTGATTGATAACTGGAGCTCCTTTCTTTAGCTTGAATCATTTCTAATTCATAGGTTTTGAGCATGCCAAAGAGCTCAATCATCTGAAGAGTCTTCAGATTCTCTGTTCTTCTGATAGACACTGTATATAATGTCCAACAACTGGGAAGAGATCTTATGAACTTCTTGAGAATGTCTTCATCCTCCAGATTTACCTTGGAGCACTGCAGTTCTCCAACCAGGTACGTGTACCTGTTATATAAAACTGTTAGTGACTCACCTTCTTTCCAGACGAAGTTTTCATACTGTTTCTTGAGAATGTCACGTCTGTTCTCCTTGACCTCCTCAGATCCAGCAAACATCTTTTCCAGGGCTCCCCATAATTCCTTTGCAGTTTTGTGAGCCTTGAAATTGTGAAAAACTTCATTTGGAAGGCACATTTGGATAGCTCCTAATGCCTTGAAGTCCACTTCCATTTTCTTGATGTCTTCTTCAGAATACTTGGAGGGTTCCTTAGGAACTAGTGGTCCTCCGGAGTCAGCAGAGGCCACCATGGGAACATAAGGTCCATCCCTTATGGATTTCCACATTCCGTATTCATGGTAGCAGAAGAAGCTTTCCATACGGTTCTTCCACATATCATAGTCCTCCCCAGACACCAACCTCGGTGGTCGGTTGATGCTGCCGATGTCTTCAGATCCGTGACTTTGAGCCATTTTTGCTTTGTGTGACTTGATCAAGAATAGAGTTTTGAATAGAATCAGAAAGTGATTAAACAAATGTTAGTTTGTTTAATCTTGAGCCAAAGCTCTGATACCACTTGTAGGATCGTAAGATTACTAGGTGATTCTATTCTAGTTGATATTGGCGGAAACAATAACAACCAACAAAGTAAACAAGTAAACAACAAGAATACTGATAAATGCACTGTTGTATTAAACTTCTGAGATTACAAGTTTACAAATAAAACACTATCAAGAAGCACTATGAAAGCACAGCAAGCACAAGGCACTTTTAAAAGGCACACTTACTATGAAGTGTTTACACAATATATATAGTAACTTAGAATCAAGACAGACCCTTGATTCTAAGGATCAGATCTAACACAAGCCGTTGATCTTATTTATTAATCTAAATTACACGCAAAGGCTAATCTAGATAACTTTGCTGAAACGTCTTCTTAGGCATCATTGTTTGCATGCTTGGAGACGCGCGTCATTGTCCTTTATTGGTTGCACCACTGATGTTCCTTCTGCTTGGAGTGTGGCAGTTGCTTTTGCAGAAAGGTGTCAGAGGCGCTTCACATGGGTAGTCAGCTGCAACGTTTGGTCTTCAGTGAATAAAGCTATCAGCAGCAGAGATGAGAATAATGCTGCTGATAAGACTATCAGCAGCAACATTTGTTGGATGCTGCTGATAAGCCTATCAGCAGCAACAAGTGTTGAATGCTGCTGATAAGCCTATCAGCAGCATTTGTACTTAGAATAATTTGGTAGCAATCAGTCTTTGGTTCTACATCGCCTAAAAGTGTCACCGGAAATGGCGCCAAAAACTTGATGTGTGATATTATATATATTAAATTAACCAAGTTTTAAATGTAGTAATGGACTCACAACTAAACAACACGCTCACGGCAAGTGTACCGGTCGCGCGTAGTAAAGAAAGTAAGCTCGAGTTATCAAACCGTGGACACAAAAGGTGACGACCCTCGATACTGAACCTCTATTGACTCCTAACCGATGTAACACAAGAGATAATTTTATTTATTACTTTTTTTAATTTTAGAACATGCAATATAGAATAAAACAACTAAAATACTGACTCGATTCAAAGACGGACAAGACCCGAAAATACTTAGACACACGGAAAGACAAACGAAGACAACGACAAGACACTAAAGATAGACCAAACGAACTAAAATAAGAAAACCAAATATGAGATAAACACCACCTAGACCAGCAATCCTATTGACTGACTCAACTGCTTTCGGGACAACTGACTGTATGACACCGGTTCTAAAGATAGACTGACTCAGAAATCACTAAAACATGCAGGATCTCCTCTCAGACTCACCTACACACCTTAACTATCCTAAGGGTTGGATTAAGCTCACCGGTAAGGAATTGGATTTCCTCTCGGACTCACCAAAACCTAGAACACCACGTACTCGACAATGGTTTCACCTCTCGGTCTCAACCACTTTATACTCACAGGCTATCTTAGACAGACCTAAGAGCAAGGAGTAAGCTCCCAAAATACTATTTATGACACGAAATTGCAAATGATAAAAATGACTCGGACAATTCACTCTCATGCAATTGCTACACAAACCGCTAAACCAAGAGACAACCCGACAACCTATTTCCTCTCGGACACAAGATTGGTAAAATACTGATTTTTATGACCACACAAACCTGCTACAACGACTGGCCTAATCGTCTAGATCACAAACACAAAGTATATGGCCCGAGAACCCGAAATCTTACCCAAAACACATAAAGCATTCAAATAAAACCTCAAGTGTAGGAAGTTCATGCAATATCAGTAGTAAATAAATATTCAAATACGTTAATAAACATTAAATCAGAAGTCTTTACAATAGCATTCGCCATATGATCAATAAACAAACTGAAAACAATCAAATCATGCCAATATTCATCCTAATCTAAGTAGCAACAAGTTTAGCTACTCATAATACTTAAAAACAATCCAAAATATACTGGAAACATGTTTAGAACTCGAAGTAAATAACTAAAATAAGAAACAGAACGCAAAACTGATGTTTTCAAACCCAAAAGATGCAAGTTCTCACAATCCGGATGATCTTTAGCTCCAATTCTTTGATTCTCTCAGCCCTCTGGTCATCTACAGTCGCAAGAACATCATCCCCTCTCAAGAAAATCGACCCAACCTTTTAAAACGACTACTTTAGGGTTTTCAGGCCCGTCGGGTTCGTAACGGACCGTCACCACCCGTGACGGTCCGTCGCAGGGCTAATGATTCAATTAGTAAAGAATTCCCGGATGTGACACTGGCGGCTGGTCGTGACGGACCATCACCACCCGTGACGGTCTTGAAATTGTAATTTTTAATAATTTTCTTTCAGTTCTTTCCCGCTTCTTTTCGTGCCCGTTTCTTCATCAAATTCCTCGGTTTATCAACAAAACCTTTATTTTTAACAAAAATATCATTAAGTATTAATTATTTTAGATTTTAACTGATAAAACCGAGTGAAACGGGTTAAAACGAGCATAAAAACATATGTGTTTTACAACAAATCAATAAGCCAAAGCTTGGTTAATATTAATAGGATCGTACGTCTTTATACGAGCTTGTTATGAAACCAAGAGTTGGTGAACTCACGTTAGGAATGGTACGTCTTTATACATGGTCCCATTGTTGCACCGCCTCCCGGTGAACCAAGTCTAATCACTCTTTTAATAAGAGTAAAAAGTGGTTAAGTTTGATGTCTCAAACCAACTCGGCGATAGGATCAAAGAGTTGAGGGTAACGATGTCCCTAGCAGGGAGTCCTACCATTTTATTCTAAAGAACATAATTCGTGAACCAAATGTTGTGAGAATGAGGCTCTAGCGGTGTACCGTTCACACATTTGTTTTAGTCATACCACCAGATTAGTTAACATAACATTATCATATACCAAGCGGATTCAAAGCCCAGAGAAATACTCGTTGTGATCTCATTATTCTTGAGCTATTTACTTTCCTGTTATTTACTACTCTGTTATTTACATTTCTTTTACACACTTCACGCACATTTTTACTTTTTTGTTATTTAGTTTACCGTCATTTATTTTTCTGTCATTAACTTTTCTGCTTCACAAGCACACAAACGCCACTCACTAATTAAACCGGCTAAAAGATAACAAACGTTGAGTATTGGAACTCGACTGTGTCTATTGGTTCGATACTTGGTTCTTACCTAAACTATATTACGCTGTGATAGGTACACTTGCCTATTGTGTGTGTTTTATGTTTGAGTATTTATCATTTTATAAATTTAAAACCTGATCTCGTGAAACCTTATAAACTAACAAAATATATTTCGTATTTTGTAAACTAATATATTTATACAACTAAAACATGTACCATCAAATGTGAACGCGATCTCTGCTCGGTTCTTAGACATCTAACCCTTACTAATAACTATATTGAAATTTCCAAGTGCTACCGGTAGTATGTTTACACCGAATAGGTGGTCTGCCAATCCCAAATGGATTGTATGCTCAGTCTCAATCAGTTTTCCATTGGCTAACTCTACTGTGTATGTACAACCTAGCGTGGTTGGTGTAACACCAAGTAGTGAACTAAATTCTCTAGACACAAAGCTCTTCTCGGCACCCGTATAAAATAAAATAGAGACTTAACGGTTTTTCACAAGAAACATGCGGATGACAATGTTTGGATTATGTCGATCTCCTCCAGCTCCTACAACGAATGCTCTGCCACATACATTGTTATCACTAGATCTTCTAGACTTTGGGCCATCCTTACAGAAATGCATGGGTCCACCACACTCGGAGCATCCATGGTTTTCTCAAATGTTCGTGGTTCGATCAACGGTTCTTGATGTGTTAGTATTTACACATCTTTTTGGCACAGAACTTCGCTCACATAAAGATCAATTCTTGGTTATATTCAATGTTTAGACACTTATTTGCTTCATTTCCTGTTTTATAGGTTTTTATGAAGCATGGTGAATAAATAAGAAGATTCCAGGATAAAAAAGTGAAGTTTTAGGGTTTCTGTTATGGAGGCACAGTCGTGCCAAGCTCCCAAACCCTACGCACGGTCGCGCCCACAACTTCACGACCATGCGAAGCCAAAATCCAAGGCACAACTGTGCCTTGGCCACCCACGGTCGCGTGTCATCTCATGAGTCTGAACAGCCGTACGTCCTCAATCAGTGGTACCCAATGGAAGCTACGGATCGGTCAAACCTCTGTCACACGGTCATGCCAAGACCTAGACACGACCGCGTCTTTGTACTAGGCACGGTCGTGCCTCCCCTTTTCTATTTAAACAGAACTTAATTCTCATTCAGACATTCTGCAAACCAGGAGAAAAAACCTTACTGTTCCAGCTCGTGTCTTCCTTGTTCCAGCCATGTTTCAAGATTCTTGGAGAGGATACAACATCAAGAGGATCACCATACATCAACAACAACATCTAGGCTTGGAGGAGTGGTTTGATTCTTGTTTTCATATCATGTTTCTCACTATTTTTCCTTGCTTATTTGTAATTTTGGTGCTCATGATGAGCTAAAACTCTTGTTCACTTTGGTTTAGATGAAGTTTAGATACATTTGACAACATTCATGGATTATTGGCAATTATTGTGTTAATGTTATGACAACCGTATGATTATTCTTTTATGAAATTATGTATTCAAGTATTTTGAGTTGTTACAAGACTTGTATTTGTGTATGCCATTTTATGTTGGAAAACTTGTGGTTTATGCTTATAATCATGGATTGGTGTATGTATTTATACTAGTTTATGGCATTTGACTAGGAATGGTGAATGAAGTCTTGTATATGAATCATTATATTTGTGTGTGTAATCTTATGCTTATGTTTGGAAAGACAAAGTGTTTGTTATGATGTGTCATATTTAGTATTATGTTTATCTAGGAATTGTTGACACATCCTCCTAATTTATATAACCTTTATATGAACATTGTATGTTGAAGAAATGCATATTGTTGTCTAATTTAATCAACTTGAGGTGGATAGTGTGTTGTTCATATTATATTTCCAACTAGTTGTTAGATTAGTGTACCTTAATCGGAAGCTAGTTCAATCTTTATAAACATTGACATGATTATTAAACACGTGAGCCTCATTGTATGACTTTAGGTGGTTGGTTTGTGTAATTCACGCTAGCTTTCCAAATGGTCATTTGATTAGATATCTTTGACGAGAATTTAGTCAATTTATGTATCGTGTATTTGCCATGTTTCTATGAGTGTATTGAATGTATTCTAGATGGATTCGACACCAAAGTGATATTTTCTCCTTGATTGTTTGATTTGTGATTTTAGCTTAGTTTATTACCTTTACTTGATTAAATCTTAGTTCTGGTTAATTACTGCATTCCACCGTGTCCACGGATTGATATCCGGTTCTTACCTTTACTATATTGCTATCCGACGGGTACACTGCCCGATGTGTGTGTGATTAGTCTTTGGTGAAAACCCTTTTTAAAACTCATATTGTGTGAAAAATACTTATAAAAATATATATATAGTTTACACGCATCAAGTTTTTGGCGCCGTTGCCGGGGACACGGTTTTGCGAGAACGATTGGAATTAATTTTTAGTCATTTAGTATATATATTTTTGTGAATATCGTGTTTCCTTGTTGTTATTTTGCAATTTTATGTGTATAGATACTTTTTTTGCATTTTACTTGTCATTTTTATCTTCATTTGTATATATATACATCTTGGTTTTTATCCCATTTTATTTTTTTATTTTTATTTTCATTTTTATTTTATTTTATTTTTGTTTTATTTTTGTTTTTGTCTAACTTGTGTTTTCTTTGTCCTAGGTTCGCGTATTTAAATCTAACTTGTCATGCAGATCGTGTATCTTCTCAACTCCCATCGAGGAGGTTCCTGAGCCGTCTTCCGAGCCGGAGCGTTATCTTCATCCCGATTTGTGGCCCGGTTACTCGAATTTGGCGAGGTTGTTGTTGATGAGGTTGTTGTTAACGAGGTAGAGGAGATGGCGAACGAGGATGCGGGTCGGACGCTTTCGGATTTTGCCAAACCAAAACTTGAGGGTTTGGAGTCGAGCATCAATAGGACGACGGTTGGAGCACATCAGTTCGAGATCAAATCCAGCATTATACAAATGGTGCAGAACATGTGTCAGTTCGATGGCAAGGATCAAGAGGATCCTAATACTCATCTGGCCGGTTTCTTCGAGATTTGCGCCACTTTCAAAATTCGTGACGCTACCGACGATGCTATTCGGCTCCGGTTGTTCCCGTTTTCCTTACGGGATCGAGCCAAGGCTTGGTTACTGTCACTTCCCCCTAGTTCCATTAGTACTTGGGACCAGATGGCTGCTAAATTCTTAGAAAAGTACTTCCCTCCGAAGAAAACATCAAAGTTAAGGGCTAGGATTCTTTCTTTCCAGCAGGACGATGGGGAGACGATCTATGAGGCGTGGGAGAGATTCAAGGAACTGATGAGGAAGGTTCCCCACCATGGATTGTTGAAGTGGCAGCAGTGTGAGACCTTCTACAATGGTCTAGAGATGACTGGGAAGCAGCTGATTGACGCATACGCGGGTGGAGACATTGGAACGAAGACACCCCAGGAGGTGTATGACTTGCTAGAGAAGATGGCATCGAAGAACTACACTCAGCATACTTCCCAAGCGAGAACCCAGAGGCAGGGTGTCCATCACGTGGATGGAATTACCTCTTTAGCTGCCCAGGTGGAAGCACTTTCCACCAAGATTGATCAGATGCACGTCCACAAGGCCCAGTCCTTGTGTGAGTTTTGTGGTGGAGCACATCCAACGAGTGCTTGTCAGGTTGGGGATCAGGGGGCCCACAAGGAGGTTGATTTCATGTCCAACCAGAATCGTCCCCAGAATAATCCCTACAGCAACACATATAATCCGGGGTGGAGGAATCACCCGAATTTCAGTTGGAGAGACCGCCAGGTGGCCTGCCAAGCAACACTGAGCCTAATCCCAATGCTCATGTGAAGGCCATCACTTTGAGGAGCGTCAGAGACACAGGACCGGATCCACAGGTTCCTGTGCATGAGTCATCTGAGGAGGAGGCTGTGATTGAGATTCCTGATGAGACACCGCCGAGGGGTAGGCCGGCGAGCACATCGCGTCCTCGTGAGCCTGTGAAAGATTACACTCCTGCCGTTCCATACCCAGGCAGATTGAAGAAGCAGAAGATGGAGGAGTATAACACATAGCATGTAACACATAGCACAAAAATCATGAAGCATAGTATAAGTGGGTGTCCTAAAGTTATAGTCTAGGTCAAGGTGTCTAATAACCTAATTCCCTATAACCAAGGCTCTGATACCAATCTGTCACACCCCGACCGATGGCGGAATCATCGGGGCGGGACATGTAAGACTGTTCATAGCACATGGTTGACTAAATTGAAATATATTAAAGTTAAATTTCCATTACAAATAATCCAAATACAAATCAAATTCAAACAAACAACATAAAACAACTCATAAAATTCTTGATTTATTTTGCTAAGTCCAAATCCTATATTGAGCACATCTTGAGTCATTCTCACATATTGGGGCCTGAAACATGAATAAAATAAAGTCAACTAAAAAGTTGGTGAGTATAACACAGTTGTATGTAGACAGCATATAGTTGAAAACAAATCCTTTACAAAACATGATAAAATAAGGCATTTATGAGGAGCAGCTATTGTGTAACCATGTACAACCAAACCTTGTAACTAGCATGCAAAAAATTTGTGTTGTCGGTTTCAATCACCGCGCACCATGGGTGGGTTTGTCAGACTCAGTAGATCTATCATTGAAAACCGTCAGCTTGTATAGTTAATGATTGCACATAATAGCATACAAAGGTTAGCACAACTAGCACTCGGGCACAAAGCTCAAATTTTGCACACATGTATGTAAATAGGATTTTTGCACTTGTGTTGTTTGCGTAAATGTAAATGTAAATGTGTAATGTGTAATGTGTATAGAGTTCATGTTCCACCCCAAAAGTGTAAAAGAGTAAAAAGGGGTTGTGAATACTCACATGGTATGGAAGTGTAGCTAACAAAGATTATAGATAGCAAATATGATCCTCGAAATGCACAATTTAACCTAAAGAGTAATGTGTATTGAATCAAATAGATGCATAAAGTTTAAGTCTAAGATGAAAGTTGAATTTGTGTATAAAACAATTGATTTGTATTTAAAAGTATTGAATAAAATATATAGAGTTTGAAGTAAAAATATTTTTGAAACAATTTGATTAGGTTTGAATTGGATAATTGAATAAATATATAATTATAGTTTATGAAATAATGTAAATATTAATTGTAATTAAGTATAAATAAATAAATGATTTTGATTTAAAATGTAAATTAAATAAATAATCATTATCTTATTTATTTATAAATTTTGTAACTTAATTATTTAAAATATCATTTAAGTGTAAGATAATAAATATACATTTTATTTTTCATAAACTTTTAAATAAATTATATTTATGCCAAGATTAAACTTTTAATCCATTTTTAAATACAGAAAACATATTTTTATAAAATCGAAACATTTATTGATCGAAAAATATAAAATTATAATTCTGTTACAATTTCTGAGTCACACACGACCGTGCCTCGGAAGGGCACGATCGTGCTCAAGCCAGGGGCACGACCGCGCTAGTCGGGGCGCGACCGGGTTGATCAACAGAGGGCACAAACTAGACCAGTCAACAGGCACGACCGTGCCTTGGCCCGGTACGGTCGTGTCTATGATTCTTAGACACAACAGAGACTAGCCCAAAGGGTATGACTAGGTCTGGAGAGGAGGACACGACCGCGCCGCTATTCGACACGACCGCGCTACATGAGCCACGGCCGCGCTAGATGATTAGCGCGACCGTGTCTCTTCCAAATCAGACACGAATTGACAAATTCTTGTATTTTAAACGCTGGAATTGTTAGGGCTTTTGATTAATGGGTTATTACGAGACTTTTCATATAACTTAATTGCATGTACATCGTGTTTAAGCAGGGATTCGATTAAATCATTTTTTTATAAAACATGAGTTCTGATTTAGATCGATTTCTATAATGGAAGCCCAAATTGAATAGGGGCTTTTGATACTTATACTGAAATGAATGAATTAAAGGTTTAAGTTACCCTGAACAGTAGCGAATCGATGGATATTGGTAGAGAGGAAATTCCGGCGACGGCGAGATTGAGTTCCGGTGATCCTTGTTGCACTCCGGCCAATCCAGTCAGTCCAGAACTTCTCGGGAGGGACGAGTGACACGAATATCTTGCTTGAGAGAATACGGATTGCAGGAGAGAATTTCTTGGTTTTCTTGAAAAGCTTTGAGAGAGAAATTTCGAGATTGGTAATATGAAACTGAGGCGTTTGAATAATTTGGAAAGCGATAATACGTTTGTTAAGGGAAAAGAAACGGATGGATGTTAAGGATTCAAACGATCGGGTAATTAAAGTTGCAGTTACGTTTCAGCTGTTTCACAGGCGCGACCGTGCCTAAATATGGTACGACCGTGCTTAGGCACCGGGCGCGATCGTTCCAGGACCAGTCGCGCGATCGTGCCGAGGCACTTGGCGCGACCGTGCCAGGACGAAGCACGACCGTGCTAATTAGGGTTTCTTGATAAATTTTCAACTTTAGTCCTTGACTTTTTCAGGTTTGATTAGTTTGAAATAAATAGTTACTTGTATAGCGTTTAAGTGTATATAATCGAGCAAAACTTGTAAATTTGTAATGAATCATTGCATTTAGTTTACGGTAAGCAAAATAACAAGGCAGTGCACGAGTATTGAATTTGAAATTGCATTACATTGAATTGAAATATGAATACTAAATTCAGAGATGTTACAGTCTCCCCATGTTGAGAGAATTTCGTCCCGAAATTTAGCTAGAGGATACAACAGTATTAGTAAAAAGATGAGGGTACTTGAGCTTCATTTGGTCCTCTCGCTCCCAAGTGAACTCAGGACCACGCTTAGATTCCCAACGAACTTTGACAATATGAATGCGACTTCGCTTGAGCTGTTAGACTTCACGATCCATAATTTCTAATGGCTTCTCAACGAAGTGCATCGTCTCATCAATGTGCACGTCGTCAAGCGGTATATGGAGATTTTCATCAGCGAGACACTTCTTCATATTAGATATATGAAATGTAGGATGCACATTTCCAAGAGATGGAGATAACTCGAGCTTGTAAGCCACTTTCCCAATCCTTTCAAGGATTTTGAATGGACCAACATAACGAGGTGCTAACTTGCCTTTCTTTCCAAAGCAGATCACGCCCTTCCATGGAGACACCTTAAGAAGAACAAGATCACCGACTTGGAATTCCAAGGGTTTTCGTCGTTTGTCGGCATAACTCTTTTGCCGACTCCTCGCTACTCGAATATTGTCACGGATTTGAATAATTTTGTCGGATGTTTCTTGATTAACTCGGGACCGGTGATTTGTGCTTCACCAATCCTGTTCCAACAGATAGGAGAACGACACTTGCGACCATAGAGAGCTTCAATTGGAGCCATGTTGATACTTGTGTGGTAGCTATTATTGTAAGAAAACTCAATGAGGGATAGATGTGAATCCCAATTGCCACCAAAATCGATTACGCAAGCTCTAAGCATGTTTTCAAGAGTTTGGATTGTTCGCTCGGTTTGACCATCAGTTTGGGGATGGTAGGCCGTGCTCAAATCCAATCGTGTACCAAGAGCAGTTTGGAGAGATTGCCAAAATCGAGAAGTGAACCGGGCATCTCGATCAGATATTATGTTCAAGGGAACACCATGGCGACTCATGATTTCGTCGATGTATATTCGGGCTAGTTTCTCAACCCGATAGTCTTCACGGATAAGCAAGAAATGAGCAGATTTGGTGAGTCGATCAATGATCACCCAAATACTATCATAACCACTCGAGGTGCGAGGGAGTTTGGTAATAAAATCCATGGCTAAGTTCTCCCATTTCCACACGGGAATTTCCGGTTATTCAAGCAAACCAGAAGGACGTTGATGTTCGGCTTTGACTTTGGAGCAGGTTAAACATTTGGCAACATAAAGAGCAATGTCCTTTTTCATACCGGGCCACCAATATTGTTGGCGAAGATCTTGGTACATTTTATCCGCACCAGGATGAATAGAGTAACGAGTCTTGTGAGCCTCGTTCATGAGAAATGTGCGGAGATCATCGCGATCGGGAACCCAAATACGGTTCAAGTAATATAGTAGGCCATTGGGTTTTGATTCAAGAAGAAGTTCAACACCACACGACATTTCTTCATACATGTTACCCTCGGTTACCGAGACGTGTTGAGCTTCTAAGATACGGGTTTGAATATCGGTTTGAATACGGGCACAATAAAGCATAACATGGCCCTTTCGACTCAAAGCATCGGCTACAACATTCGCTTTGTCGGGATGGTAGCGAATCTCGCAGTCGTAGTAGTTAAGGAGTTCGACCCAACGTCGTTGCCTCATATTGAGTTCTTTTTGGTTGAAAATATGTTGAAGACTTTTGTGGTCGGTGAACACCACACATTTCGTGCCATATAGGTAATGTCTCCAAATCTTTAACGCGAATACGACTGCACCCAACTCGAGATCGTGCGTCGTATAATTCTTCTCATGAACTTTGAGTTGCCTTGATGCATAAGCGATTACTTTGCCTTGTTGCATGAGAACACAACCAAGACCTTGGTTAGAAGCATCACAATAGACAACTAAATCATCATTTCCATCGGGGAGAGTCAATATGGGAGCATTGCACAACTTTTGTTTAAGGGTTTGGAAGGCTTCTTCTTGTTTTGGTCCCCATTCATAAGTCTTACCCTTGTGGGTCAGAGCGGTAAGAGGGACAGTAATCTTTGAGAAGTTTGAGATGAAACGATGATAATAAACCGCAAGACCAAGAAATGAACGAACTTCGGTAGGAGTCTTCGGAGCATTCCAATTCTTAACCGTTTCAATCTTAGCAGGATCAACATGAATACCCTTGTCGTTGACAATATGACCAAGAAATTGAACTTCCTTTAGCCAAAATTCACATTTGGAGAATTTGGCATAAAGTTGTTCTTTTCTCAAGAGATCCAAAACCAGTCTAAGATGTTGTTCATGTTCGGTTTTAGTCTTGGAATAGATTAAGATATCATCAATGAAGACAATCACGAATTTATCAAGGTACGGTTTGCACACACGATTCATAAGATCCATGAAAACTGCGGGTGCATTGGTTAACCCGAAAGGCATAACCATGAACTCGTAATGACCATACCTTGTTCGAAAAGCAGTCTTAGGAATGTCATCTTCTTGAACACGAAGCTGATGATAACCGGATCGAAGATCGATCTTCGAGAAGCAAGTAGAGCCTTGAAGTTGATCAAAGAGGTCATCAATTCTAGGTAAGGGATAACGGTTCTTGATAGTAAGCTTATTGAGTTCGCGGTAGTCAATACACATGCAAAACGATCCATCCTTCTTCTTAACAAATAAGACGGGTGCACCCCACGGTGAATGACTTGGGCGAATGAAACCTTTGTCGGAGAGCTCTTGAAGTTGACTTGCAAGCTCTTGCATTTCGAAAGGTGCAAGACGATATGGAGCTCTAGCAACGGGGTTAGCTCCAGGTATAAGATCAATACAGAACTCTACTTGACGAACGGGAGGAAGACCGGATAAATCCTTAGGAAAAACTTCGGGGAAATCCCGAATGATCGGAATGTCTTGGATACTCTTCTCTTTGACATCCTTTTGAACAATATGAGCTAAGAAAGCAATGTACTTCTTTCGTAAGTACTTTTGAGCGGTAGTACATGACATCAACTTAAGTCCCTTGCAAGGCTTTTCACCAAAAACTCTTAATGTTTCTCCCGATGGTAGCGGAATTTGGATACACTTTTCAAAGCAAATGACTTCGGCATGATGATTTGATAGCCAATCTATACCTATGATAATATCAAAGCTTCCTAGTGGCATTGGAACAAGGTTGATTGGGAATGTGTGATCATTAAGTTCTAAAGAGCAATCATAGATAATGGACTCAATTGTAAGGGAGTCACCATTTGCTACTTCAACGGTAAATGTTTTCTCTAATTGGGACCGAGTCTTTGCAAGTAAAGGTTCAAAATTAAGTGACACAAAACTTTTATCGGCTCCGGTATCGAATAAAATGGAGGCATATTGACTATTAACAAGAAACGTACCGTTGACCACGTCATTGTTGGCTTGAGCTTCGTTGGCGTTTATGTTGAACGCAAGCCCACGAGCTCCACCTTGTCTAGCATTTGCAAGTCTTGTACATTGATCACGAAAATGGTTCGGGTCACCACACTCATAACAAGCACGCCCATTAGCAATGGCGGGTGCACCTTGGTTAGCCACTTGAGGTACGATTCGGTTTGGAGGGTTGACCTGGCCCGTAAGAGCTTTGGTCCTACAAACACTAACCGTATGACCATATCTCCCACAATAAGTACAAAGGCGACATGGGATAGTTTGAGGATGATGAAAATTGCAGGTGGCACAAAGAGGGTAGATCCCAACATATGGCTTTTTAGCCGGCGCTTGAACCATAGGTGCAGCTTGGTTGACGGGGACAGCAGGAGTAACCACAGCAAAATTTCTAACCTTCCTCTTTCTATTATTACGAGAAGGCTCGGTTGTGGCTTCTTTGTTGTGAGTAGGAGGGGTTACGGTTTCAGAAACTTTCTTAGTACCCTTCTTAGTAAGTGTTCCCGCTTTCACAAGGTTATCAGTTAAGGTAGCGGCTAGACGAATAGCATCCTCCAGAGTAGCAGGATTTCTACCTAAGACAGTATCTTGGATTTATCTTGGTAGCCCACCAATATACTTCTCGATACAACGGGAAAAAGGAGTGACCATGTGGGGCACTAGAAGACTCAACTCATGGAACTGAGTTGTATATGCTAAGCTTTCCCCGCTATCTTGGGCAAGATCCCAAAATTCAGCTTCTAGCTTTTTCACTTCATTTTGAGGACAGAACTCCTCGGTCATAAGCCTTTTGACCTCATCCCAAGGTAAGGCCATAGCTACATCAACACCCCTATTCCTTTTCTCCCCATTCCACCATGTAAGTGCCCGTTTTTGTAGGACACTTGTAGCATGACAAACACGGAGGTTGTCGGGACAGTCACTATTGAGAAAGGTATTCTCAATGCTTTCGAACCATTGAAGGAGTCCAGTAGCTCCTTCGGTACCATAGAACTTTAGGGGATTGCACGAGTTGAAGTGCTTGAAGGTGCATTGAGATGGATTATTACCACCATTTCCACCATTATTACCACTATTGCTTCCATTTCCACCATTGTTGCCATTGGTGGCACCATTGGCTTGGGTGAGTTGTGTCACCAATTGGGTGAGAATAGCAGCAATGTCGGTGTTGGCGTTGGTTGCGGGAGCACGACGAGGAGGCATTCTACAGATTTTTCACAAGACAAGAAAAATTGTAAGAACTTATGAGATTTGATAGAATTTAATAGGATGAGATAACAAAAATAAAAATAGATATTCTTAGTTTGGATTGTACTCAAAAGTGACAAAATCACTTTAATACCATGACACATTAAGGTTAATTAAACTTATATAATTTTCAAGGAGACATGCTTTAGCCTATAAGTAAACACTCATCTCGGGAATTCCCAGGAAAGCATACGGGTCCCTCGGTTGATTGGGATTTATGTGAAATGCTTTCCTAGACAGAAAACCCAAAATACAGGTGTCACCCTTCCATATTGCACGTGTCCTCAAATAATTTCACAAGTTTAAAAACCTTAACGAAGAAATAAAATTTTTTTTAAAAGATTTTTGCTTCAAGAGTTCTTCCACATGCTAAGAAAGGATAAAGATAGAAAAGAAGATAGAAATATTATGAGGTTTTAGAATATAGAAAAGGATATTATTTATTAAATTATTAAGAATATCCTAATAAGTCATGGATTTAAAACACATAAGTCATCATATTGCAATAATAAGTAATCATACTAAACATGTAACATATAACATATAGCACATAGCATGTAACACATAGCACAAAAATCATGAAGCATAGTATAAGTGGGTGTCCTAAAGTTATAGTCTAGGTCAAGGTGTCTAATAACCTAATTCCCTATAACCAAGGCTCTGATACCAATCTGTCACACCTCGACCGATGGCGGAATCATCGGGGCGGGACATGTAAGACTGTTCATAGCACATGGTTTACTAAATTGAAATATATTAAAGTTAAATTTCCATTACAAATAATCCAAGTACAAATAAAATTCAAACAAAGAACATAAAACAACTCATAAAATTCTTGATTTGTTTTGCTAAGTCCAAATCCAATATTAAGCACATCTTGAGTCATTCTCAGATATTCGGGCCTGAAACATGAATAAAATAAAGTCAACTAAAAAGTTGGTGACTATAACACAGTTGTATGTAGATAGCATATAGTTGAAAACAAATCCTTTACAAAACATGATAAAATAAGACATTTATGGGGAGCAGCTATTGTGTAACCATGTACAACCAAACCTTGTAACTAGCATGCAAAAAAATTGTGTTGTCGGTTTCAATCACCGCGCACCATGGGTGGGTTTGTCAGACTCAATAGATCTATCATTGAAAACCGTTGGCTTGTATAGTTAATGATTGCACATAATCGCATACAAAGGTTAGCACAACTAGCACTCGGGCACAAAGCTCAAATTTTGCACACATGTATGTAAATAGGATTTTTGCACTTGTCTTGTTTGCATAAATGTAAATGTGTAATGTGTAATGTGTATAGAGTTCATGTTCCACCCCAAAAGTGTAAAAGAGTAAAAAGGGGTTGTGAATACTCACTTGGTATGGAAGTGTAGCTAACAAAGATTATAGATAGCAAATATGATCCTCGAAATGCACAATTTAACCTAAAGAGTAATGTGTATTGAATCAAATAGATGCATAAAGTTTAAGTCTAAGATGAAAGTTGAATTTGTGTATAAAACTATTGATTTGTATTTAAAAGTATTGAATAAAATATATAGAGTTTGAAGTAAAAATATTTTTGAAACAATTTGATTAGGTTTGAATTGGATAATGGAATAAATATATAATTATAGTTTATGAAATAATGTAAATATTAATTGTAATTAAGTATAAATAAATAAATAATTTTTCATTTAAAATGTAAATTAAATAAATAATCATTATCTTATTTATTTATAAATTTTGTAACTTAATTATTTAAAATATCATTTAAGTGTAAGATAATAAATATAAATTTAATTTTTCATAAACTTTTAAATAAATTATATTTATGCCAAGATTAAACTTTTAATCCATTTTTAAATACAGAAAACATATTTTTATAAAATCGAAACATTTATTGATCGAAAAATATAAAATTATAATTCTGTTACAATTTCTGAGTCACACACGATCATGCTCAAGCCAGGGGCGCGACCGCGCTAGCCGGGGCGCAACCGGGTTGATCAACAGAGGGCACAAACTAGACCAGTCAACAGGCACGACCGTGCCTTGGCCCGGCACGGTCGTGTCTATGATTCTTAGACACAACAGAGACTAGCCCAAAGGGTATGACTAGGTCTGGACAAGAGGACACGACCGCTCCGCTATTCGACACGACCGCGCTACATGAGGCACGGCCGCGCTAGATGATTAGCGCGACCGTGTCTCTTTCAAATCAGACACGAATTGACAAATTCTTGTATTTTAAACGCTGGAATTGTTAGGGCTTTTGATTAATGGGTTATTACGAGTCTTTTCATATAACTTAATTGCATGTACATCGTGTTTAAGCAGGGATTCGATTAAATCATTTTTTTATAAAACATGAGTTCTGATTCAGATCGATTTCTATAATGGAAGCCCAAATTGAATAGGGGCTTTTGATACTGATACTGAAATGAATGAATTAAAGGTTTAAGTTACCCTGAACAGTAGCGAATCGATGAATATTGGTAGAGAGGAATTTCCGGCGACGGCGAGATTGAGTTCCGGTGATCCTTGTTGCACTCCGGCCAATCGAGTCAGTCCAGAACTTCTCGGGAGGGACGAGTGACACGAATATCTTGATTGAGAGAATACGGATTGCAGGAGAGAATTTCTTGGTTTTCTTGAAAAGCTTTGAGAGAGAAATTTCGAGATTGGTAATATGAAACTGAGGCGTTTGAATAATTTGGAAAGCGATAATACGTTTGTTAAGGGAAAAGAAACGGATGGATGTTACGGATTCGAACGATCGGGTAATTAAAGTTGCAGTTACGTTTCAGCTGTTTCACAGGCGCGACCGTGCCTAAATATGGCACGACCGTGCTTAGGCACCGGGCGCGATCGTTCCAGGACCAGTCGCGCGATCGTGCCGAGGCACTTGGCGCGACGGTGCCAGGACGAAGCATGACCGTGCTAATTAGGGTTTCTTGATAAATTTTCAACTTTAGTCCTTGACTTTTTCATGTTTGATTACTTTGAACTAAATAGTTACTTGTATAGCGTTTAAGTGTATATAATCGAGTAAAACTTGTAAATTTGTATTGAATCATTGCATTTAGTTTACGGTAAGCAAAATAACATGGCAGTGCACGAGTATTGAATTTGAAATTGCATTACATTGAATTAAAATATGAATACTAAATTCAGAGATGTTACACTGGCCGATCGCTCGGTCAAGTATCCGCGAGGGATAGTGGAGAATATGTTGGTTAAGGTTGATCGTTTTGTGTTTCATGTAGACTTTGTGATTCTGGACATGGATGAGGACAAGAATGTCCCTATTATCCTAGGTCGACCGTTCCTGGCCACTGCCAAGGCCCTGATTGATGTGTATTCGGGGAGGCCTACATTGAGGGTGGA
Organism: Smallanthus sonchifolius; assembly: GCA_023525975.1. Taxonomy (NCBI): domain Eukaryota; kingdom Viridiplantae; phylum Streptophyta; class Magnoliopsida; order Asterales; family Asteraceae; genus Smallanthus; species Smallanthus sonchifolius. Next base: position 58,156,918 of record CM042021.1, read on the forward strand.
TAAAGAGGAAGTGACCTTTGATGTAGGGAGATCCATGCAGCATACCCAGAATCAGGATGATTCACTTTACTTTGTTGAGGCTATTTATTCTTGTGTGAGTGATCATCTCCAGGACACAGCTGAGGAGGAGTCCCTGGACACCCAGATTGTAGGAGGGGAGACATTTGATCGAGTTGGTGAGGATCAGTTTGATGAGCAGTTGCATAGCCAGGAGAGCTATGAGTTTCCCCATTGTTCAGCGGTCTTGGCGATGGTTGATAGAGAGTCTGAGCTGATTGAGCGGCCTTCTATTGAGGACCCACCACCTGTTGAGCTTAAGGAGCTCCCAAGCCATTTGGAGTATGCCTTTTTAGATGGTGAGTCTCAATTACCTATCATTATCGTCTCTGATCTGACGAGTGATGAGAAGGAGAGGCTACTGGAGGTGCTGAAGCAGCACAAGCTGGCTATTGCATGGAAGATTATTGACATTAAGGGAATTAATCCCTCTTTCTGTACCCATAAGATCCTTATGGAGGAGGACTACAAGCCCGCTGTGCAGCACCAGAGGAGGTTGAACCCGAACATGCAGGAGGTAGTGAAGAAGGAGGTGATTAAGTTACTGGATGCTGGTTTGATTTATCCCATCTCTGATTCACCTTGGGTTAGCCCGGTTCTGGTTGTCCCCAAGAAGGGAGGCATGACTGTCATCACCAAAGAGAGGAATGAGCTGATTCCTACTCGTACAGTCACCGGTTGGAGAGTTTGCATTGGTTACCGCAAACTCAATGATGCTACTCGGAAAGACCATTTTCCCCTCCCGTTCATTGATCAGATGTTGGAGAGATTAGCGGGAAAGATGTTCTATTATTTCCTGGATGGCTTCTCTGGCAACTTCCAGATCTCGATTGCTCCTGAGGACCAGGAGAAGACGACATTCACATGTCCCTATGGCACATTTGCTTATCGGTGGATGCCCTTTGGATTGTGTAATGCTCCGGCCACTTTCCAGCGTTGCATGGTGGCCATTTTCCATGATATGATTGAGGACTCCGTGGAGGTTTTCATGGATGACTTTTCTGTGTTTGGTAGTTCCTTTGATCATTGCCTCGAGAATCTGGAGAGGATGTTGGCTAGGTGTAAAGAGGCCAATCTGGTGTTGAACTAGGAGAAATGCCACTTCATGGTGAAGGAGGGCATTGTGCTTGGGCACAAGGTTTCACGCATGGGGATTGAGGTTGATAGAGCTAATATTGACACCATATCTAAGCTGCCCCCGCCGACTTCTGTGAAATCTATTCGGAGCTTCCTTGGTCACGCGGGCATTTACAGGCGTTTTACCCTGCTTCTTGAGACGGAAGCCCATTTTGTGTTCTCCGACGAGTGCCTCAGCGCATTCGATTTGTTGAAGGAGAAGTTGGTGAACGCCCCTATCATGGTGGCTCCTTATTGGAAGCTGCAATTTGAGATCATGTGTGATGCGAGTGACTTCGCTGTTGGGGCGGTCTTAGGACAGAGGAGAGAGAAGCAGTTTCACCCGATTTATTATGCGAGCAAGACGCTCAATGACGCACAAGAGCATTACACCACGACAGAGAAGGAGCTCCTAGCCGTTGTCTTCTCTTTCGATAAATTCCGGTCTTATCTCGTCCTATCAAAGGCCATTGTATTCACCGATCATGCAGCCCTTCGACACCTTTTCAGCAAACAGGATGCCAAACCCCGGCTAATCCGGTGGGTTTTGCTGCTTCAGGAGTTCGACATTGAGATCCGCGATAGGAAGGGCGCGGAGAATGTCGCAGCGGACCACTTATCCCGTCTTGAGTGCTCAGCATCATCTGAACTTGTGGGGTCATCCATAAATGACAATTTCCCCCACGAGTTTCTCATGCACAACCAGACACAGGATGAGGAGTGTCCATGGTTTGCTGATTTTGCAAACTTTCTTGCTAGTGGGATTGTGATTAAGGGCTTAACGCATCAGCAGAAGTGAAAGTTCTTTGCGGATGTGAAGCACTATCTTTGGGAGAATCCCTATTTGTTTCGAGTCAGGGCTGATCAGATCGTGCGTAGGTGTGTCTTTGGAGATGAGGCACGTCAGGTGCTTAGACACTGCCATGAGGGCCCGACAGGTGGACATCATGGAGCTACCTTGACCGCGAAGAAGGTCTTTGACGCCGGTTTCTTCTGGCCTACCATCTTCCGGGACACTCATGAGATAATCCGAGCTTGTGACACTTGCCAGAGGGTGAGCAACATTTCATCTAGGAATGAGATGCCCCATAACAGCATCCAGATTTGTGAGATTTTTGATGTCTGGGGTATTGAATTTATGGGACCTTTCCCAGCTTCTCGTGGCAACCGGTATATCCTAGTCGCTATTGACTATGTTTCTAAGTGGGTCGAGGCTCAAGCCTTGCCTACTACTGATGCTAGGGTGGTTGTTCAATTTCTGAAGAAGCTGTTCTCTCGCTTTGGTGCCCCCAAATCCCTTATTAGTGACCGTGGGACCCACTTCTGCAACTCCCAGTCGAAGAAAGCTTTATCACGATATGGTGTGAACCATAGATTCTCCACAGCCTTCCACCCACAGACCAGTGGACAGGTAGAGGTCATGAACCGGGGCATAAAGCGGATTCTTGAGAAGACGGTTGGTCAGAACCGTAAGGATTGGTCGGATAGGTTAGATGATGCACTTTGGGCCTTCCGGACTGCCTATAAGACTCCTATTGGTACCACACTGTAGGTCCCTAATTCGGTGCATGACGGATCTCTAGACTCGCGGTACGACACGGTGATAACGTGCGGAATCCATGATCAACGTGCTCGTGTAACTCAATCAACAACAACGGTGTAAATAAACGCTTTGTATTTCCACCACAATATCAGGTTACAAGATTCTGTCTCTAATCAAGTCTTCCTGATATCTAATTCTATCACTCTGTTCTATTTCAGTTCCTCTATTTATAAACACCAATTCTAAGTTCGCCTCAAAGATGCTTAGGCGAACTTATTAAGTTCGCCTCTAATAGGCTAAGCGAACTTAATAAGTTCGCCTCTGATATACTAGGCGAACTTGTTAAGTTCTCCTCTAGCAGAACTTACACAGAATTTTATCAACAGTTACAAAACATGTCCTAACAGACTCCCCTTTAACTGTTGCTAACAATTCTATCAATTACAAGTCAAAGACTCTAAGACTAAGACATAATATCTTCATGCTCGTTGTCACCAAAATATGCTCCAACAGACTCCCCCTTGAGAACAACTTTAGAAGATTGTCATCCGTCTTCAAATATCATCAAACACACTGTAGTCTTCGTCTTGTTCATCTGCACACTCTCTCTTTATTTCTAGAAGAAAACTTGGGAGAAGGACCCCTTGTCAACTTCTGTCTGCAATATTCAGTTTTTGTAAAGGAGAACAACCAAGAATAACCAACAATTAAGATTTCCATGGAAGCTGAAAAAATAAAATCTTTTTGATTTTTCAAACATAAGAAAGACAAAATCTTTTTGGTTTTTTTTCTGTACAAACTAAAATGTAAAATACAAAATCACATCTTTTTGGTTGAACATCACGAGTAAGAAGATCATATCAGTAAAAGCAATGCATCAATCACACATCTTGGATATAAAATCCATATAATATCAAAAGGTATCCTATGTCATTCTTTCAAGCCTTGACCAATCAAACAATATCTTTCAAGATTATCACACTCTATCTTTTCAAGACTTTCATATTGCATGTTATGATACGCGATAAACATTCAAAGAAAATAGGATCAGGCTATGACACACAAATTCAAATTGTTAATATTATGAGATTTGAAACTAAAGCATCACATTCCCACTTTCTTGTGAGTTAAGGTACCATTTAAGTATGAAATGCAACGTGTACCCCACTAGTATGCCAACAGAAAGTAAATGCACTATCTTCAAGACATATGAGATTTTACTAAAGATTATCCGAATTTCCAGAATGAGGAGACATCACTTAGCACATGAATAGCAGAATCCAAATTGGATTGTATAGGAATCAATGAGATTCAGAATCGAATGATTCAATGTTTTGGCTTATATATGTGGAATCATAAGATTCAGGTATGTGGATCCAACAGTTATATGGATTATGAATTCAATGGAATCAGTAAAGATGATTTATCAATATAATCCAAGGGCTAGTATATGTTTGACAGATGTTGTCAACTACATATCTTGATTATACTTCAAATTGCATGCTTTTCGGGACATGGGCACTGAAGCAAATCGAATGAATAGTGCTAAGGACATAACCCGAAACTGATCTCATAGGAAAATCTTTATTAAAAGCTAATATTCTTTATCTGATAGTGATCTTTAACGCACACACCCAGGCATAAAATGGGTTCAAATCACAGTTGTAACATATGCAATTATGTTTTCACACTACTAATGGTTCAATGGTGCTTTTAGTCTACTGACAATTCAAATTATATGCATACACAACACTATCATTTCCTATTTGTGCAGTCTCTGAAGTTTAGATCAAAACATATAATTAAGATATATTAATATAAAGCACCAACTAGTTAATTTAAGGTCATGTGTGAAAGAACTTCTACTGATGTACTATCATCTCTTCTTTAACTTCAAGTAATGTTGATTTTATCTTTTTCAGTTTGTTTGGATTTTTCAAAATATTTATGAAAGAAAGTAAAACAAACAAAAATAAAATCTTCCATGAAAACATTTTAAGAAAAACATTTTACTTGGTTACTCAGGATTAAGCAAGTCAATCAATTAAAAACTCAAACCGATGTAATCCTGTAATTGAATGCCGTTGCCTTTGTCACCAACACAGTTCTGTACTCCCCCTATCCTGTAGACTCCCCCTCAACTAGTCAAATGGTTGCATCAACGACTTTATGCTCACCATCGTCATCCTAAGTTTCAGGTTATCCTTTGGACTTTGTAAAACTGTTTCCAAAACATTGTGTGTGACATATTCTCCCCCTTGTCATTCCCTGTCACGTGCTTAGAACCACCACTATCAACAAACCAAATTTTATTAATAGTCCCTCTTGGTAAATCCTGCACAACTAACAAAAAACATTAATTTGAAATTGGGACCCAAGCCATGGGTCGTCCATCTGTATCAAAATAATAAACCTCACTCCACTGACAATTGAATCTCTCATCGATTTTTGGAGATTGTTCCGACGAGTCAGAAACAGAAGCTTTAGATTTCCAAATATACTTATGTTCATTAAGTTCTTTTTGCTTAAAATGTGAAGTGTTTGAACATTTTCGTTCATTTGAAAAATGTTTATATTGTGAAAACTCTTGTTGTTCTAAAAGTTTTCTCAATCTTCTGTTTCTCCTCCGTCTTTGAGGTCTAGAAAGCCTAACCTCAGATTTTGAATTACCCTTTGGTGTATCACGAGGTTTAACCACATTTGGGTTAACATAAGGCTTACCATGAGTTCTTACCTTTCCTTGAGTAACATGTCGGTTACCTTTGGCTTTGAGAGAATAATTAATCCGTATGTGACCCACAAGACCACAGTAAAAGCAAGATCTCATCTCACGATAATCTCTCATCTAAGGAATCTTCACACGATTAGATGCACTTGAAGAAGATTCTCCTACATGAACTTCTTTTTGAGTTTGAGACGGAACAAACTTTTTCTCAACAGGTCTTGATTCAGGCTTCATCTTCTCAGGAACTACATGCTTCTTCCCTTTATTTTTGTAAGGACAGTTCACCACAATGTGTCCTATCTTATTACAATGAAAACATGTACGTCTGTCTTTATAATCTCTGACATATGGAACTCTCCTTGAATTTGAAGAACTTCCAAATGTATTTTTACCAGATGAATTAGAATCAACCTTTGAGTCTTCTTTTCTTAATCTCTTTCGGTATCCCTTCTACCTTAGCTTCATCAAAATATTCATCATCACTCTCATCAGAATACACCATATCTTCACCTGTGACTGCTCTTTGATCTTCAAAGTCAGAGAACTTATATCTCTCTTTAGTGATTCTATTCTCTCAATACACACATTTTCATTATCCTTTAATTTCTGATTTATCGTGTGCATCGATTTCATATCACAAATGAGGTTGACGTTGTCATCCATAACCCTCATAATTTTATCATTAACTAAAACACAGTTAGAACAAAACGTTTCGGAGTTAGAAACTACCTCAGGTTTTACTTCTGAAGAAGATGCACCAGGAGCCATGAATACGTCATCATCAGCTTCACTCTTTTGATCAACAATGACAGGCTCAACATTAGTGTCTGATACACTCAGATCATCTTCAACTGTCTGGAAGCTTACTTCAGTTTCTACATCACTCTCGGTAGACTGAGTACTTTCACGAGATCTAATACTCTCACTATCACTTAACTCGGTAGAAGAATCACTTTCAGAAACACTCTGCTTCTCCAATACTTCTTTGATCAAGACCACAAACGCTTGAGTAGTAGCTTCACCCTTTTTCTTCAAAGCTTACCATAGTTCTCTTGAAGTTGGACACTTCCCGAGACTATGAATGATTTCTTTTGGTAAAGACAACGTTAAAGTTTCACGCGTCTTCATCTCTCGATCAAACTTCTACTTTTCTAGTTTACTAAGAGTTGTCACTGGTTTAGGAACATCATAATATCCCATATAGTCATAAGTAAGATGCACATATCCTTCAAATATGGATGTCCAAAAGTTTTCATCAGTTTCTGATACGAACCGGACTTTCCAGCTATGAAAATCTGATATGCACAAAAGTCTCGGTGGCATAGTTACAATCTCATTATCATCACATGAAATTGACATTTTGAATTTTTTGCGAAAATATCCGGAAAAAAAATTTCCCGCCAAAATACTCTTTTTAAAAAAATTCAAAATTTTAAAAATGATTCAAAACGACCATATAATCTTTCTCTAAAAATTTTGGACAAGAAGAATTTTCCCGCCAAAATAATGATTCAAAACGACCATATAAACGACCATCAGATTTTTTTTTTTAAGAACACTAGCAAATAGATAAGTTCGCCTGATACTGTACTAATAAGTTCGCCTGACTGAGCCACCTAAGCGAACTTAATGAGAAGCGAACTTAATAAGTTTGCTTAAACCAGAATTCAAAAATCTGATCAAGTTCGCCTAAAATAAGTTCGCTTAATCCTGTGAGAAGCGAACTTGACAAGTTCGCCTGCTGCTATGTTCGCCTACACACAGATTCAGCAAGTTCGCTTGCTTCAGTAGATTCAAGTTCAAGAACACTTCAGACCAAACTCGCGATCAAGAAACATACGGAAATCATCACTAATCACTGATTTGAAGGAATTAATCAAAATTGGACCGTAGGATTGTGTAATTTGTCAATTAGAAGCTTTCTATCGGATCAATTTCATCAAAATCCTCTTCAAAAACACAAAATCAGATCTGAATCAGTCTTGAAAACTCCATGGAAATGAAAAACTCAAAAATGATGAATTTGATGTTGATTGGACACGAAAACACCACGAATCTTCTGCTAATCAAGAGCAAAAGCTCTGATACCACTTGTAGGTCCCTAATTCGGTGCGTGACGGATCTCTAGACTCGCAGTACGACACGGTGATAACGTGCGGAATCCATGATCAACGTGCTCGTGTAACTCAATCAACAACAATGGTGTAAATAAACGCTTTGTATTTCCACCACAATATCAACTTACAAGATTCTGTCTCTAATCAAGTCTTCCTGATATCTAATTCTATCACTCTGTTCTGTTTCAGTTCCTCTATTTATAAACACCAATTCTGCAGTAGGCGAACTTAATAAGTTCGCCTCAAAGATGCTTAGGCGAACTTATTAAGTTCGCCTCTAATAGGCTAAGAGAACTTAATAAGTTCGCCTCTGATATAAACAAGTTCGCCTCTAGCAAAACTTACACAGAATTTTATCAACAGTTACAAAACATGTCCTAACACACACCATTTAGGTTGATCTATGGGAAAGCGTGCCATCTTCCGGTGGAGTTGGAGCATAAGGCTTATTGGGCGTTGAAGGCGGTGAATCTTGACTTGGTGAGCGCGGGAGAGAACCGGTTCACTCAGATTCATGAGCTTGATGAGTTGAGGAATCGAGCCTATACAAACTCCACGATCTACAAGGAGCGCACTAAGAGTTTACATGACCGACACTTGAAGGACAAGAAGGAATTCCGAGTGGGTGGTCGTGTGTTGCTTTACAACTCTAGGTTGCGATTGTTTCCCGTGAAGTTGAAGTCCCGATGGACGGGTCCCTACACGGTTAAGGAGGTGTTTCCTTATGGGACCGTCGAGATTGAGCACGAAGATGGGAGGATCTTCAAGGTTAACGGTCATCATCTTAAACCATACATTGACGGACCGGTTGACCCGGCATTGGAGGTAGTTGACCTCCACCCCAAGGACAAATGAATTCGGGGACTTGAGTCTAGCTAACGACTCGTTAATAAACTTAGCCTGTTCCGGTATCATCTTTGGTAACAATTTTTGATTTTGTTTCTATGTTTATCTTCTTATTTTTTATTTTCTTTATTTTTTAGGATTTTACCATTTATTTTTGAGTTTAGGTGATCGGAACGTATTTTGGATCAAGCAGACTTTGGTTAGTGATTGGGATGTCTCAGGTATGTTTTCTGAATTTTTAGACATTTTAGTTTGGAAGAATCGCAGTCGGGTTGGGTTCAAGCTGCATAAAACTCAGGTTTTTCTGTCTGCTGGGTTAGAGACACGGTCGCGCCTAAGCACTTGGTGCGGTCGTGCTTCTAACTCTAGGCGCGGTCGTGCCTAAGCACCTGGCGCGGTCGTGCCTAAGTGTTTGGGGCAGTTCAAATTAGTTCAAACATCCAGATGCTCAGACACTTCCCCCCAAACATATTCCGACCCTTCCCACTGCGATTCCCTTGATCTCTAGCTTGTTGATCTCCATTTCTTCAATTCCAGGTACGCCCCCGCAATCCTAATCTTTTCGTTTTTGTGTTTAGGATTAGGATCATCATTACTTTTTATAACTGAATTTCTAGGGTTTTAATTATTTTCTGTTTTGAACTTCATTTTAGATATAATTACGTAGGATCGTTAGTATTAACTTCTTGGAATGTTGCTAGACTAAAAGCCCCCTCATAATCATGCTAAAAATGTAAAATTTTGACTCCGAAAAACCTAAAATGGGTTGAGCACGGTCGCGCTCATGACCAGGCGCGGTCGTGCTCGGCTTTTGTAATTTCTAGGAAGTTGTTTTTGGTTGAGCGTGGTCGTGTCTCCTTCTAGGCATGGTCGTGCCAACTTGGGTGTGTTCTAAGCGGGGCCGTGTTTCTCCCTAGCGCGGTCGTGGTCTTCATTTTTGACATACCTGGCGCGACCGTGTTTCCGGGTTGGGACAGCCCGTGGTCGGCCACAGCGCGACCGTGAGCTCAGATTTTGGCCTAGGCGCGGTCGTGCCCCTTCCCAAGCGCGACTGTGCCCCTTCATAATTAGGTCAGAAACTTCATAACTTCAGTTTAGTGTCTTCATAACTGTTTTGATTTTAATTTTGTTGTCGTGCAGATGGCAGGCAACAGAGACCACCCATACCTTGACTTTGAATTGAACGAGCATGAGTACGAGGCTCGTCTGGATGTTTTGTGGCCACGCAGAGGCCGGATTTTAGCCACTCGTCGTTTAGAGCCTGCCGGCATAGACGCCATCGGTCAGTGGGACCAGTGGAACGACCTCGTCACCGCCCCATGGCGCCGTTTGTTTCGACTTCACGCTATTCAGTATGTCGAGCTCGTGATGGAGTTCTTTTCCACCAAATAGTTTGACTATCCTTGCGCGGACTTAGAGCAGCCGGAGACAATTAGATTTAGGCTAGGCGGGGAGTGGCGGGGAGTGGCGGGTGATGTCAGTTGCCAGATTCGGGAGATTATTGGGCCTGTATACGAGGCAGGAGCTTCATACTGATATATTCACCGATAGTATCACCGAGTTCCCGACAGAGGAGGACAAGGATCAGTTCTGGCATGAGTTTGGATTTGGGATGTACGATCCGAGTTTGACCAAGGCTTCGAGCCTTCGAGATCCCTTGCAACGTGTTCTTCATCGTTGTATTGTCTATTCGATTTCTAGGAGAGGACAGGGAGAGATGGTCGTGAACTTGCGAGAGCTATTCTATTTATTTTTCCTTGCACGCCCGCGCACCTGCAATCTTGCGCATTCTATCGCGGGGTACTTGGTGAACAGCTCTGGGCGCGATGTTACCAGCGCCATTTGTGGAGGTCACTTCGTGACCAAGCTGGCGAGGCATTTTCAGCTGCTTAGCGACGACTTGATAGGGGACCTGACCCCTGTGGCTGAGACCGTCGTGATGAACGTGTAGACACTGAGGAACATGCACGTCGCTCGTCGCGGCGCAGGAGGGATCAGATTGGTAGATAGATGGGGACGGACGTGGGATCCAGACCGTCCGGGTCCCGATGCAGATCTTGTGCAGGCCAAGGCCGTCGCCGCCGCCCATCAGGCACACGCTGCTCAGCAGGAGCAGGAGTAGGGGCACGAGCATTAGCAGCCTGACCAGCCGCCTCTTCCGCCTCCGCTGCCACCACCACGTGCGATTGTCATTCCACATGACCTGTTCATGCGTTACTAGACCTGGCAGTATGAGGTGCAGTGCGCCGCCGCTGCTGCTGGCGGGGCACCATACGTGGTTCCCCTTCCATTCTTTATGCAGCCAGAGCAGCAGCCCGATCAGCCACCACCATCTCCACCGCATCATCAGCCACCACCATCTCCACCTCATCATCAGCCACCACCGTCTCCACCGCATCATCAGTCACCACCACCATCACCACCAGTAGCAGGAGGCGAGGGAGGCGGGGCCACCGGCATCGACCTTGAGGGAGTACAGTGGGAGTAGTACCTCCCATTGCATTTTGGTATCATTTTTGTGAGTTGTACTTTCTTGTATGTTGTACAAACTCTTGTATCACGCTTCGGCGTTTTATGTTGTTCTTTTGTTGTACTTTTATTTCCATGTACTGTTATATATATTTGTCTTCACATTTCTGTTGATATTTTGGCTTGATGTTACTGATCTGTGTTTGATGTTGTTAGTCTTGATTAGATCTTGGAATTGTGGAACTTCGTGGAACGTCATTTTTGTGGGTAGGCTTTTTGCGTGTGCCTTGATCGACATGAGGGAAGTTTCAGTTCTCCCTTCACGCTTCATTGTATTGCATTCCATTTTGCTTTGCATGTTTTTGTATACATTGAGGGCAATGTATATTTCCAAGTGTGGGGTTGGATGTTTATTCTTTGCTTTGCATTATTTTTGTTCTACATTGAGGGCAATGTTGAATTCTAATTGTAGGGTGGGAATTTATTCACGCGATGTTTGTCATTTTGAGCATTTTATCACTTCGTTTTTTTTTTTGCAAAATCTTCCTTCATAATTTTTATTGACACTAAATCAGTTTTATAAAATTGAAAAACACAAAAATATAATAAAAGTTAACCGTTTAGCATTCACAATTTTTAGTAAATAATAGAGGTTTGATTTTTTGAAAGCAATTGAAATAGAAATTCCATCGAGTCAAACCCAATTTTTTGTGATAACTATGAGTTTTAGTGGGCTAAACGAATGAATTGCATGTAACCTTTTGCTTACACCCATTCCTTTCCGTTTCCGTGAGCTTATTTTTTAGCCTTGATAGCTTTAGACAGTGTTTGCTCTCGTTTTTGCGGATTTGATTGTGCCGGATGTTTCATGCTTATTCAAACTTGTTTTTAGTATACATTTCGAAATCATGAACATAAATATTGCATAAAAATGATTGAGGCATTAGGATAAACCCTCCTTTGTGAGCCTTTTATTTTTATTTTCCCTCACCCAAACAGATCCACTAGTTAGCCATGTTGAGCCTATCCTATCGTTTTCTTTGATTACCCACATTTCACCACATTCAAACCTTCATTAGCCTTTTCATTTATTTTTTCGCCCGTGTTAGAAATCCGGTCGGCTAATGTTAATTTTATAGCTTTTATTTTGTTGTAATCTTTAAATTCTTGAGAAGTTTTTAGCTAAGGAAAGATGCATATTGACTTAGTTCCCTTCAAAAGAAAGAAAAGAAATAGTGTTAAAAAAAAATTCACCAAAATTAGGTGAATTATAGCCGATTAGAGCAATTTTGTGAGCAAATATGGAAATAATTCGGTTGTTAGCTCTTATCTATACGGAAGCATTAGTTAGTTTATTTTTCTTATTAGATGTTAGTTTAGTTTTTGAGTTAGCATAGCCGTCGGGTTTTTAGCCATTTAGCCACTTTTAAATTCCACTTCCTTACCCTTAGCCATTGCCAAATTACAACCCATTTAAAGCCCTCTTGATTTGTGCTTTGTTTCATGTTAGTTGGTAGAGATTTGATCTTTTAGCAAGCTTATGATCTATGCATGATTCATTGTCTTGGCATTTGAGTGTTCTATACATACTCCATTACTTGTATGATCATATATATTCCCGAGTGTGTGTGAACATTGTGAGAAGCATAAAGTTGCATGCTAATGATTTCATAGGCATAGTCATTTGCTCATTCAGTTATCACGTCATTGGGCTCATTGGGTTTCATTTAGTTAATTTTGCATTTCTTGAAAATCTTTTCAAACCTTTATAAGTTTATTAATGCTTACGGTTTTCCCGATTTGATCCATAGTGTCATTGGAAGTTTTGTTTCATTTTGATTTCTTGCTTGAGGACAAGCAATGTTCGAGTGTGGGGTTGTTTGATGTGTTAGTATACACATCTTTTTGGCACAAAACTTCGCTCACTTAATGATCAATTCTTGGTTATATTAAATGTTTAGACACTTATTTGCTTCATTTCCTGTTGTGTAGGTTTTTGTGAAGCCTGGTGAATAAACAAGAAGATTCCAGGATAAAAAAGTGAAGTTTTAGGGTTTCTGTGATGGAGGCACGGTCATGCCCCTATTTGGCACGGTCGTGCCAAGCTCCCAAACCCTAAGCATGGTCGCGCCCACATCTTGCACGACCGCGCCAAACCAAAATCCAAGACACAACCGTGCCTTGGCCTCCCACGGTCGCGTGTCATCTCGTGAGTCTGAACAGCCGTATGTCCTCGATCAGTGGTACCCAATGGAAGCTACAGATCGGTCAAACCTCTGTCACACGGTCGTGCCAAGACCTAGACACGACCGCGTCTTTGTACTAGGCACGGTCGTGCCTTCTCTCCTGGCACGGTCGTGCCTCCCCTTTTCTATTTAAACAGAACTTAATTCTCATTCAGACATTCAGCAAACCAGGAGAAAAAACCCTACTGTTCCAGCTCGTGTCTTCCTTGTTCTAGCAATATTTCAAGATTTTGGAGAGGATACAACATCAAGAGGATCACCATACATCAACAACAACATCTAGGCTTGGAGGAGTGGTTTGATTCTTGTTTTCATATCATGTTTCTCACTATTTTTCCCTACTTATTTGTAATTTTGGTGCTCATGATGAGCTAAAACTCTTGTTCACTTTGGTTTAGATGAAGTTTAGATACATTTGACAACATTCATGGATTATTGGAAATTATTGTGTTAATGTTATGACAACCGTATGATTATTCTTTGATGAAATTATGTATTCAAGTATTTTGAGTTGTTTACAAGACTTGTATTTGTGTATGCCATTTTATGTTGGAAAACTTGTGGTTTATGCTTATATTCATGGATTGGTGTATGTATTTATACTAGTTTATGGCATTTGACTAGGAATGGTGAATGAAGTCTTGTATATGAATCATTATATTTGTATGTGTAACCTTATGCTTATGTTTGGAAAGACAAAGTGTTTGTTATGATGTGTCATATTTAGTATTATGTTTATCTAGGAATTGTTGACACATCCTCCTAATTTATGTAACCTTTATATGAACATTGTATGTTAAAGAAATGCATATTGTTGTCTAATTTAATCAACTTGAGGTGGATAGTGTGTTGCTCATATTATCTTTCCAACTAGTTGTTGGATTAGTGTACCTTAATCGAAAGCTAGTTCAATCTTTATAAACATTGACAGGATTATTAAACACGTGAGCCTCATTGTATGACTTTAGGTGGTTGGTTTGTGTAATTCATGCTGGCTTTCCGAATGGTCATTTGATTAGATATCTTTGACGAGAATTTAGTCAATCTATGTATCGTGTATTTGCCATGTTTCTATGAGTGTATTGAAGGTATTCTAGATGGATTCTACACCAAAGTGATATTTTCTCCTTGATTGTTTGATTTGTGATTTTAGCTTAGTTTATATATTTGCATGATAGTTAATTAAAACAAACTCTTCAAAACATCTTTTACCCTTACTTGATTAAATCTTAGTTCCGGTTAATTACTGCATTCCACCGTGTCCATGGATTGATATCCGGTTCTTACCTTTACTATATTGCTATCCGACGGGTACCCTGCCCGATGTGTGTGTGATTAGTCTTTGGTGAAAACCCTTTTAAAAATTCATATTGTGTGAAAAATACTTATAAAAATATATATATAGTTTACACGCATCAGTTCTACAATTGTAGGTGTCATGGCCAAAACAATTCCATTTCCGGCAGTTGGAGTCTTCACATGCACTCGTGTGGTGGAGACCACACTTGTTACCTGTCGGTAAGTTCCTAGTGTATCCACCTCTGGTTTCCTTATCTGGTTGTTCTGCGGCAAAGGCCATAACTATTTTCGGCCTCCTCGGGGCTACTGGTGTAAAATTTTATTGGGAGTATCGTCTCATTTCCTCTAGTTATCAAATGGCTTCACAAGAGATCCCTTCTTGACTAGTACACCTTGACGAACTGCTTAGCTTGTCAGATTGTGTGCAAGTCTCGCTGCGTTTCGGACTGTGATAGGCTCAGCAGATGTCACAATACTTTGGATCTGAGGTGATAAGCCCCAATTGTACCTTTCGATCCTCTTGGGTTCTGGTGTGACTATGTGTTGGCATAATCGGGCAAAATCGTGGAAACTCATGGTGTATCCTTCAATATTCACCCCTTCTGTTGACAAGTTTTAGATTCTTTGTTCTAACTTTTGAAGTTCATTTCGAGGAATATTCTTCTTTCATTACTTCCTTAAACTCTTCTCATAGGATTGTGTTAGTAGCTTCTAGACTTAGAGTGTGGACATATGAGTTCCACCCTGTGAGGGTTTGCCTTACGAATGTGTCGGCGGTGAATTTGACTCTTCAATCCATGGTGCAATTGTTCATGCTGAGAATAGATTCCATCTTATCAATCCATTTGGCAATACCCCCAACTCCTCCATTGCCATTGAAGTTTCGAGGTCTGTATGCAAAGAGAGCCTTGTATGAACCGCCCTTCGGGAGGTTCTTCGTTTCAGGTTACGTTTTGATTCAAATACATAGATGAGATAAGATCATGGATAATTCTTTCGTTTCAGGTTACATTTTGATTCAAATACATAGATGAGATAAGATCATGGATAATTCTAACGATTGTTGTGTCAACTAATGGTTTCTGGCTCGACCGATTCATAGTATTTTATGATAATTGTAAAAATATAAGTATGGACCGTGTAGGAAAGTCAACTCGGACAGCAGGATTCACCGGAGTTTTCATGCACTGCAAATGATGATTACGTGTGCACCCGTAATAATACTTTGCACTGCATGGTCCCACTTGTGTTTCCCCATCCCAAGTTTCCAAATTAAAAGAGTTGTAATGTTCATTAGATTGTACCATCGAGTACGAAATGTTCATTGTGTCTAAGGACATAGTAGGATTTAGCCACTGTACTAAGGATGATGGATTTTAGAGTCATACTGAATAGATTTGAAAAGAGGAATTTCAATTAGGCACTTCCTTGTTGGGACATACGAGTAGGGTTCAGTTCGCAACCCGAAGTAATAGTCCTTGGTCTCTCAGAGTCCCTCCAGTCCTCCTCGGACATGCCCTATTTCTCTACGAGAATCTCCACCTCGAACTCCTTGGGATCCGGGTGATGTGTCAGTGTAGGTGGTCTTAGAGTCTGACGAGGCAGTGTGACACTCTTCTTCGGGGTTTGACAAAGTAGTGCTTCTGCTGAATGCGCAAGGTATGGTGATGGAATGTGGTGAGGTACCACCTTGGGGTTTCCTCCCCAGTCCCTAAGTCTACGAGAGCCTCAAGCTCCTCGCCGAATACAGTCTCAGGAACCTCTTCAGGCTCCTTCTCGTCATCCTTGTGGTTGTCGGCCATGTGCTCCCCCGAGTCCTCGTTTGGGTTCTCGTCGTCGACAGTCACTGCATACGTGCAGAAGTAGTGGTGCGGACGGTGCGGGAAGTGACGATTCAGCTGATGACGGTGCCTACAGTGTGTACTCGTACTTCTCCTCAGAGTCAGAGATGATAATCGGGTGAGATGCGAAAGACATAGTCGTAACAGTAACACTATATAAGTATTAGATAATATGGGTCATGCGAATGTATATGCAATGTGAATGATGTGTGCCTAAAGTTATAGTCTAAGTCCATTAAATGCAACTTAGTTCTCTATAACCAGGGATCTGATACCAATATGTCACCCCCTGACCAGGGCGGTATCCCGCGGGGCGCGACTGTCAAGGATCATCGTCACTGATTACTTTAAACGACCATTAAATGGTTTTCAAAAACGTTCATTGCAAACCGTTCAAAAGAACGAAATAGTTTTTATAGAGTTGAATGAGGAAAGTAAATGCGGAAGTAAAATAATTGTTTCAAATGAAGTAACTACAATGACACTTGCTCCAAATCGTGTTCCTAGAACGATATGTGTAGCACCCAGATAATTCTCAAGGCCAAAAGTGTTAAAATAGATTGTTCAGGGGTTGAACTCTAACTTCTCCAAGATAAAGGACTGAAAATGAAAAATCTGAAAGTGGAAGGGGTAGCGGACTGTGCCTTAACCCTTAGCGGTCCGCTACGTGTGGACTAAGGAAACAATCGGGAGACGACACGTGTCTGGTGACTCGCCAAAAGAGAATTGATGCGTGGAAAGGGCGGCCGACCGGCAGCCTAAACCATAGCGGTTCGCTACGTGGACGCTAAGAAAAATACGCCGCCTCAAGGGGTGGCATTCCGCCATATCCTTGCTTAGCGGTCTACTACGGGACCAAAATTTGCCTATAAATAGAAAGTTCATTTTTGGCTCATTTGCACATACAAACATTTCACAAAACACACACTAAGCTCTGATAGCTAGATTCCTGAGGTTCTGGTCCATTCCGGAGAGTCCGGTTTCTCGCAATTCGTCGGGAAAACTGCCCCGAGGTTTCTTCATGTAAACCTAAGATAGGGATATTGGTTATGATAATGTCGGACGTGATTTAGGGTTCTATCGAATTGTTGATTATTATATATTCAGTAAAGGAGAAGGTTCTGCTTGAGGTGAGTTCCTCTAAACTGTGCTCTATGAAATGTTTTGTAAATGATTTTGTATTTGAGATCCCAATAATATCCGTGCATATATCCTATAATAAGTACTTATTATGGCCAGGATTGGGGTGGGACCTAGGGACAAGATTGATCCTCTTGTTTGAGATCTGGTACATATGGGACCAGCGCGCCGGAAGGTCTCTGTATATATATGTATGTCGTAGATTCAGAACCCGAGTAAAGCAGAGGTTACTGGGTGATGGATTGGAGGGGATGGTTGTAAGACCCATGCAAGGCCTTCATCCCTGTATCAAAGATAACTATAAATATGATTTTGTTTATGAAATCACAAACGTTAAGTTGATCCAAAAGGTTTTCAAATGTTTTTGAGCACAGGTGAACCCTAGCAGGTAGTTGGCATTCCAGGAGATGTATAGATGTGTTGGGATCAGGGATGACTGAGGGCAGGTCCCTGTGTGACCATAAGGCCTGAAGGAATGGCATGATTCTTCGTGAGCTATAAGTCCAGAGTTTGTTTATGTTGTATTTTGCCAGTAAGTCCCTATTGTACAAACTTTCTGTTATGAAATAAAATAAGTTATGATGTTAAGTCTTCCGTTGCGTGTTTTTTTTTTGTATCAATGTCATGGTAACTAGAAGGCGACCTTCAACCGGTATGTAGTTATCTGACGAATGAAATATTCTGTCTAGGAAAGAGCGGTGTATAAATCTATCCTACACCCATCGCTCTTACCTGGGAACATATTTGTTGGAGATACTACTCTGGTTAGATGACTGTCCTATGTTACGGGTGTGACAAGTTGGTATCAAAGCAGCGGTTTAAGGGATTTAGATACTAATAGGAAAGATTAGTATCTAGACTTAAACTAAGAGCTATGAGAATAGTTGGAATGCCACAGGACATAAGTAGAGATGTTGATTATCATTATGAATATAACAGGAGATGTCGAGAAAACATATATTAATTACATTTTTGGCCAGATGTCTTTAGTTTCTGATTTTCTGGATCATAACCGGTTATACAAATTTTGATGTCATACATCTATGTGTATAGGTAACAATGGTTGGACGAGGAAGAGGAAAACGTAGGGGAACCGGTCGTACTCCGGTTACTAGGAATCGTAGACAAGCTAAACTTAACACTAATATTAACGACCATCTTGAAACTAACATGAACGATAACCATACGGATATTCATACGGAGGAAGTGGTTATGTCTGAGGCCTAGTTTCAAGATGCTGCGGCCAGTGAAGTAACAAAACCTTTACGAAACACACTACCCGAATTGTTAGACGAAGTTCTTTCAAGGAGAGTGGGTACCGGAAATGCTGGAGTAGGAACCAATAACACCGGAGGGGCAAATGGAAATGCCAATACTAGCTCAGTGAAGAGAACTGAGAATCAACCCCACTCGAGAAATGCTGGTACGTTCCTAGTTAATAATGTTTATGCTAAAATCATGTTTGATACAGGAGCAAATAGAAGTTTTGTTTCCGATGCCTTTAGTTTGCATTTACGCATGAAATCAACCCCACATGAGCGTGCTTATATAGTTGAGACAGCAAGTGGTGAGTGGATTAGGATAACTGAATCGTACGCAAATTGCAAGATGACTCTAGGCAACGAAAATTCAATGATTGAATTAATGCCAATGAGTATGATCAAGTACGATGTTATCATTGGAAAGGATTGGTTAAACCAATGCCATGCTCAGATCGATTGTGATCAACGGACTATTTGGTTTGAAGACCTTACAAAGAGTCTATGTTGATACAATGTGATTGTGATAAGAATAAGATTGAAACGATTTCTGTAACCAAGGCTAAGAAATGTGTGAATACAGGGTGTAGTATATTCGTAGTTGTTGCTTTAGATTCTAAACCCGAACGGCAGATTGCGGACATTCCTGTAGTATGCGATCACTCGGATGTATTTCCGAAAGAGTTACCCGGTCTACAACCAGACAGACAAATTGAATTCCGAATCGGACTTATCCCTGGAGCTAAACCCATTGCTAGAGCACCATATCGTCTAGCACCGTCTAAATTGAAAGAGCTGATGAAGAAGATTTAAGAACTATTGGACAGAGGTTTTATACGTCCAAGTACTTCGCCTTGGGGAGCACCGGTGTTGTTTGTAAAGAAGAAGGATGGAAGCATGCGGATGTGCATAGATTATCGAGAACTAAACAAGCTCACTGTGAAGAACAA
The DNA here is from genome assembly GCA_023525975.1 of Smallanthus sonchifolius. Lineage (NCBI taxonomy): Eukaryota > Viridiplantae > Streptophyta > Magnoliopsida > Asterales > Asteraceae > Smallanthus > Smallanthus sonchifolius. Next base: position 58,176,526 of record CM042021.1, read on the forward strand.
ATATCCATTGCCAAGAATATATGATTTGTTCGATCAGTTGCAAGGAGCTAAATACTTCTCAAAAATTGATTTTAGATCTGGATATCACCAGTTTAAGGTACAGGAAGAAGATGTACATAAGACTGCTTTTAGAACCTGATATGGGCACTACAAATTTTTAGTTATGTCGTTTTGTCTGACGAATTCTCCCACAGCATTTATGGACATAATGAACCGAGTCTGTAAACCGCTCTTTGATAAATTCTTTATAGTGTTCGTAGATGATATCCTTATCTACTCTCGAACTCAGGAAGAACATGCCAAACATCTTCAGATAATCCGGGAAACTCTTAGAAAAGAGAAGTTGTACGCTAAGTTTTTTAAATGCGAGTTTTGGAAAAAAGAGGTACAATTCCAAGGGCATGTTATAAACCATCAGGGAATACAAGTAGATCCAGCCAAGATCGAAGCCATTATGAAATGGGAGACTCCAAAGACACCGACGGAGGTTTGAAGCTTTCTAGGCTTAGCCGGGTACTATCGAAGATTTATACAAGACTTCTCCAAAATTGCTACTCCATTAACTACCTTAACTCATACAGTTGCGAAGTTTTAATGGAGTCACAAGTAAGAAGAGGCATTCAAGATTCTTAAGCAGAAACTAAGTTCAACACCAATCTTAGCATTACCCGAAGGAAATGATGACTTCATCATCTATTGTAATGCTCCCCGAATTGGTCTAGGTTATGTGTTGATGTAGCCTATGCATCACGACAACTTAAAGTTCATGAGAAGAAATATACCACGCACGATCTCGAACTTGGTGCCATAGTCTTTGCTCTAAATATTTGGAGACATTATTTATATGGTACTAAGTGTGTGATAGATACAGACCATAAAAGTCTCCAACATATATTCAATCAGAAGGATTTGAATATGAGACATAGAAGATGGATGGAACTCATTAATGATTATGATTGTGAGATTAAATACCATCCTGGGAAAGCTAATGTCGTAGCAGATGCATTAAGCCAGAAAGAAAGAATTTAGCCTATCAAGATAAGAGCCTTAAGGTTAGAAGTTAGAATAGTCTGGGTGTATCAAATGAAGGAAACTCAAACCCAAGCACTCCAAGAAGAAAACATCAAAAAGGAGCGAATGGTTGGTAAAGAGAAGTTACTAACCAAATGCGATGATGGAATCCTACTATTTGAAGACAGAATTTGGATTCCTAGACTTGGGGAGATCCAAACAAAAGTGACGGAGGAAGCTCACAAATCTAAATACTCGATACATCCTGGAGCTGATAAATGTACAAGGGATTGAAAACTCATTATTGGTGGCTGAATATGAAGGGATCCATAGCTCAGTATATAGAAAAATGTCTAACTTGCCTTCAAGTCAAGATCGAACATCAGAAACCCGCAGGTCAATTGCAACAGTTAGAGATACGTGTGTGGAAATGGGATAAGATTACTATGGACTTTGTCATGAACCTGCCTAGAACCTAGAAAGGGCATGATGCTATTTGGGTTATGGTTAATAGACTAACCAAATCGGCACACTGCATTCCAATTAGTGAAAATTATTCAATGGATAAGCTTGCCTGAATCTACATCAATGATATCGTGAGCCGCCATGGTATACTGCTATCTATTACCTCTGATAGAGATAGTCGGTTCACTTCCAGATTCTGGACAAGTTTCCAGAAAGAGTTGGGAACACGAATCAATATGACTACAACATATCACCCTCAAACCGATGGGCAAAGTGAAAGAACTATCCAAACCTTAGAAGATATGTTGAGGGCTTATGCAATAGAATTTGGAGGTAGCTGGGATAATCATCTTCCATTGATATAATTTTCTTATAACAACAGCTACCATTCAAGTATAAAGGTTGCACCGTTTGAAGCACTATACAGTAGGAAATGCAGAACTCCAATTTGTTGGACTGAAATTGGAGATACCCAACTATCTGCACAAGAAATCCTACTGGAGACAACTGATAAGATAGTACAGACCAGACAAAGATTGAAAGTTGCACAGGATCGGCAGAAGTGTTATGCAGATAGACGTCGACGACCGTTAGAATTCCAAGTAGGAGACTATGTGTTGCTGAAAGTATCACCTTGGAAAGGTGTTGTAAGTTTCCGAAAACGTGGAAAATTAGGGCCAAGGTATAATAGGCCTTATAAAATCATTGAACGAGTTGGAGATATAAACTTGAATTGCGTGAAGCATTGCAGGGTATTCATAACACGTTTCACGTGTCATGTCTATGAAAATGCTTAGCAGACCCCGGTCAGGTAATCATATTAGATGATGTACACGTCGATAACAAACTCCAATTCACTAAACAACCTGTTAAGATCTTAGGAACCCATGATCGAAAGTTGAGAAAGAAAACTATACCAATGGTACTGGTACAGTGGCAAGGTCGGAAGGGTGTCGATCAGACTTGGGAATTAACAAGACAAACGAAAGATAAGTATCCGCATTTGTTTGACTGATATTGAATTTCGAGGATGAAATTTCTTTTAAGGAGGGGAGATTTGAAACGCCCAGATAATTCTCAAGGCCAAAATTATTAAAATAGAAAGTTCAGGGGTTGAACTCTAAATTCTCCAAAGATAAAGGACTGAAATTGAAAAATCTGAAAGTGGAAGGGGTAGCGGACCGCTACCCTAACCCTTAGCGGTCCGCTACGTGTGGACTAAGGAAACAACCGGGAGATGACACGTGTCTGGTGACTCGCCAAAAGAGAAATGATGCATGGAAAGGGTGGCGGACCGCCAGCCTAAACCATAACGGTCCGCTACATGGACTCTAAGCAAAATAAGTCGCGTCAAGGGGTGGCGGACCGCCACACCCTTGCTTAGCGGTCCGCTACGGGACCAAAATTTGCCTATAAATGCAAAGTTCGACTTCAGCTCATTTGCACATACAAACATTTCACAAAACACACACTAAGCTCTGGTAGCTCGATTCTCGAGGTTCTGGTCCACTCCCGAGGTTCTGGCCGGCTCTCGAAAGTCCGGTTTCCCACAATTCATCCGCAAAACTGCCGTAGATTGTAACGAGGTAAGGTTTCTGAACACCAAATGGTTTCTTCATGTAAACCTAAGATAGGGATATTGATTATGATAATGTTGGACATGATTTAGGGTTCTGTCGAAATGTTGATTGTTATATTTAGTACAGGGGGAGGTTCTTCTTGAGGTGAGTTCCTATAAACTGTGCTCTATGAAATATTTTGTAAATAATTTTGTATCTGAGATCCCAATACTATCCATGCATATATCCTATAATAAGTACTTATTGTGGCCATGATTGGGGTGGGACCTAGGGACAAGATTGATCCTCTTGTTTGAGATATGGTACATACGGGACCAGCGCACCGGAAGGTCTCTGTATTTATGTACGTCGTAGACTCAGAACCCGAGTAAAGCAGAGGATACTGGGTGATGGATTGGAGGGGATGGTTGTAAGACCCATGCGGGGCCTTCATCCCTGTATCAAAGATAACCGCAAATATGATTTTGTTTATGAACTCACCAGCGTTAAGCTGATCGAAAATGTTTTCAAATGTTTTTAAGCAAAGGTGAACCCTAGCTGGTAGTTGCCATTTCAGGAGATGTACATATTTGTTGGGATTAGGGATGACTATGGGCAGGTCCATGTGTGACCATAAGGGCTGAAAGAATGGCATGATTCTTCATGAGCTATAAGTCCAGAGTTTGTTTATGTTGTATTTTGCCAGTCAGTCCCTATTGTACAAACTTTCTGTTATGAAATAAATTAAGTTATGATGTTAATTCTTTCGCTGTGTGTTTTTTTTGTATCAACGTCACGGTAACTAGAAGGTGACCTTCAACCGGTATGTAGTTATCTAACAAACAAAATGTTCTGTCTAGGAAAAAGCGGTGTATAAATCTCACCTAGACCCGTCACTCTTACCTGGGAACATATCTGTTTGAGGTAATACTCTGGTTAGATGAATGTCCTGTGTTACGGGTGTGACAATATTAGACTCCATGAAAGTTGTGCAAGCCTAAATCCAATGCAATATCAAAAACTTGAGAAAACATGCTTAAACGATCAACATAATGTTGGTAAGTCACAGATTTGTATGTAACAGAAAAATGTTGTAACGGACCACAGTACTTCCTATGATTCGTTTGCTGTACAGACAATACGACAAAAATATATTAAGCATTCACCGAAACCGAAGCTTAATGTAAATGATGCAGAAACTTGCATTTTGCCTCTTGCGTGCCTAGCACGGAATTGATTAGGTCAATGATGCACCCGTTCGACCTCCGGTCAAAGTTAGAAAAACTAACCCGAGTGGGGGTGGTTAAACCAAATAGTATTATTCATGATTACCTCGTTTTGTAACATAATTAACGGTTCGATTGTGGGAAAACTTTGTGTGTAATTGCATCCGCTTATATATTCATGAGAAATCAAGTAAATGTGTAACTGTGTGCAGTGAAAATAGTATTTTGCATATCTCAATGCCAAATCAAGTAAATGTGGATCTGTGTCGAGAGAAAATAGTATTGAGCATGTAATCTCCTCCGAAAGGAAAATAAGTAAAAGTGGGGCTGTGAGACTCACTTGGAAATGAAGTGAGAACGATGTGTAATGCAAACACGTAATGCTAGCAAACGTCTGAAATGAAAACCGACCTACTCGAGCCCTAGTAATGTGAAGACTATAAGGTCCATGAAATGTGAAGGTTAGTTATGTAACCATGTACATCCAAACGACTCAATGTTGAAACTTGACTTAGATGTTTTGAAAACGTCTGACCAAGTTTGACCAAGTTGATCCCGATGACCCGTTGGTGATATGTTAAAGGTTTTAAATGTATATTTATGATACGTATACAAGAAACATCATGAGATGTCATACTATACTCAAGTAGCCACATACATTCATGTCATATCTAGAGAACATACAAAACACATATACTTCATGTATTAAGGTTCCATGCTATGAAATCAAACGAAATAATATAACTCAAACGATGATTATAAATGTTTAGTATGTCATGTTTAGCATACTAGAACCTTCAAAGATAATTTAGGACTTGAAACCCGGTTTTTGAAACACGAAAGTTTCCTTATTTAGAAAGTTAGGCTTTTTGATATCAATATAGCAACATTAAACAAATAGTAATAATTCATGAATTTAACATGTCCAAGCACTACTAACATATTCTAACTCATCAATGTTACACATATAGCAAGCATGTGGTTTTGAATTCAATATAGTTTCCTTATATAGAAAGGTATCCCAAAACATCAAATAAGGGTTTCCAAAAACTTATTATGATGCAAGTCCCTTAACTAAGTGTTAAGAGTACTATTAAAACTATCTTTGACATACATATCACATAAACACAACTTTGAAAGAAATAAAGTTTCCATTTATGGAAACTTTCCATATGACAATATCCCAGGGTTTAACATTTAACAAGCATATATGTCCCTTTATTAAACATAACTAAAGCATTAAATCATGTCAAAACAATTTATAACTCAAGAACCCAAATTTGAAACCAATAAAGTTTCTATTTATAGAATCGTGCCAAGTGATGCAACAAAATGATTCAACCAACAAAACTCATGTTTTCTACACTATGTATAACTACTATAACAATCTCGTATAACAAAGATCCATAATGAGCATTTTTACAACTATGAACACAACAAATTTCCTTATATAGAAACGTCATATAACACAACAAATAAACAAGCTTCTACCAACAACATGTACAAAAGATGCATTAAAACACTTTATCTTTCAAAACTAATTTTTAGATTGTGTTTAAAGACTCAAAATGACACTTTTGTTTGGATGGTTAGTTCTCATAACCATATGAACGAAAATTGAAAGAAAATATTGATGAAAACTTACAAAACCGAAATATGTTGATGAAATGGATGTTATCTAGCTTGCAATGCCTCAAGAACACTTGAAATCCACTTGGAAATGACCTAGATCTCTTAGAATGGATGAAGAAATTTTGGAATGGTGGTGGTGGCTAGAAAAAGTGGCGGCTCACATGAGAGGAGAGGGAGAGGATTTTAGGGTTACAGTTTTGCAAATGGGATGGAGGCTTGAGGTTAAGGATGTATTTATAGGGGAAAATTAGGGTGTTTCTTTATAAAAAATGGTCTTTTTTATAAAAAGAAATGGGCTTTTAAAATAAAATAACTTAAAAAGCTGAAATATTATTTTGATTATGTTAAACATATCAAATTTGTTAAATCTCATTTGAATTTGTCGGTACATATCGCGTATCCGCTAGACTGCGCTAAAAATAAAAGATTCTCTAAAAATTCTCGAAAATTAATCTAAGTACGAAATATTAAATCACAGTAGTACATGTAATTTATACACACCAAATATGTCAAAGTATTAGTTTCATAATTCACCAACGTTTGTGCGACAGGAGGCGTGTGTGACCCGGTAATTTGGATGAATTGAAATAAAATGAATGGACTTCGCTATGTATGATATGTACTCAGTGTTGCAAAACTCGTCCTAGGCGGCTGAGTACTCGGCGCCTAGGCTCTCCTCGGCAATTTACTGCACTGCCTTTCCCCTACTCGGCCTAAGAAACTCGGACTCGTTCCAATGAGGGCCTAGGTGGTCCAACTCAGTCCTAGGCGGCCCAACTCGGGCCTTGGAGTTCTAACTTGGGCTAGGCGGTCCATTATCTGATTTTGGTTTATATGCTCCGATTTGGTCGATGAAGTCATAAAACTGACAGTTAGGGTCCGATTTTGCTTTATAATGGTCTGATTTTGCCACGGTATATACTCTCTACCTTTTTCGCCGGAGATGGGGAGGTCAAGAATAGAGGACCAAAGGTTCTCTTACATTATTTTTCTAACGTTATTTTCTCTTACATTAACATTAATCGATTTTGAAACTGTATATCTGTTCATTTGGTTCTTTGATTTTGATTTTGGGAGTTCTTTTAAATATATACTAGTAAATTTAAGTTATTTGACATGTATACAATCTCTCAAAAATTATTTTCTTTATAATTTACCATGTCCGAGTACTCCCCGCCTAGTCCGAGTACTCCCCGCATAGTCCGAGTACTCGCAACTCCCCAGTTAACCGCCCTGGGAGTGCCTAGCACCTTCTGTAACCCTGTATGTACTTAAATACTCTATAATTAAGTATGATGCATGTCTAACTATGTATAATTATGTAAGAGTCGGGGATGGGTATTGACATGAAATAGTCGGGTGTCATAGGTCAAATTTCAAAGACCTAGAATGCATAATGGTGGGGGTAACTATAACAGACACCAATATGATCAATATCCGTTCTATAAAAAATTTAACAATTTTTGGTAAAACGTTAATAACTTCCTCAAAGGCACATGTTGGTGGAGAAACAGATATGATAGATTTGGTGAAGTAAATGTTTCACCCAAGTTAAAAAAGACTTGGGTTCCAGGAGGACTATTGACAACTCATGGCATGTCGATAGTGGGTGCTTTCGTCACGTAACCGGGTTGAAAGATCTGCTCACTGACTTCCGAATAATCGATGGAGGATACGTTGCTTCTGTTGGAGATGAGAGAGGAGGAAAGATAACAGGACAAGGAAATGTGTGCATTGGAACTATTACCTTGGAGAAAGTCAATCTAGATCCGGAGCTTTGCTACAATCTTATAGTGTTTCATAAATCTGTGATAAACAACTTTCCGTCCTCTTCAACAACGACGAATGTCTCTTCCTCAAACCAAGATTCGTTGTTCCTGAGAATTTGATATTGTTGAAAACTCCTCGGAAGAAAAACACCTATGTGGTGGATATGAATGATACCGTAACAAAAGATTCCATGGCTTACTTGTTATCAGAAGCACCTGACTCTGAATAACTGCTTTGGCAAAGACAACTAAGTCATGTAAATTTTAAAAACATAAATCATTTGGTAATGCAAAACCTTGTGAGAGGCTTGCCCTCCAAGGAGTTTAATTTTTCTGAAAAATGTATGGCTTGTGCTATAGGTAAGCGGCACAAGAAGCCGCACAAGTCCAAAGCAGTGAACACTATTTTTGCTCCATTGCAGTTACTTCACATGGATATCTTTGGTCCTGTTAGCATGAAAAGCATATCTAAGAATTCTTATTGTTTGGTTGTCATAGATGACATCACTTGATATTCTTGGGTTAACTTCTTAGCTGCCAAAAGTGAAATCGCAAAAGTACTGAAAAGTCTCATCCAAAAGATTGAGAAGATCTGCAAGCATTTAGTGATTACTATCAGAAGCGACCATGGCACCGAATTTCAGAACAAAGTCTTGAATGAATTTTGTGCAAATAGAGGTATCGCAAGACAATTCAGTGCTGCCAAGACTCCCCAGCAGAACGGAGTTGCAAAAAGAAAGAACCGAACCTTGATCGAGGTCACACGAACGATGTTGAGTGATTCAAAGCATCCCATTATCTTCTGGGCCGAAGCAGTCAACATAGCGAATTATGTTCTAAATCGAGCTTTGGTGGTCAAGGCTCACAACAAGACAGCCTATGAGTTGTTTCATGGAAGAAAGCCCTTGATCGAATTCTTTAGAGCTTTTGGATGCTCTTGTACGCTATTAAACACAGCTGAGAATGGAGCAAAGTTTGGAGCAGTTGGGAATGAATGTTACTTTTTTAGATATTCAACATCTCATAAAGCATATAGAGTATACAACAAAAGAACAAAAGGTGTGCAACAATCCTTTTATGTCAATTGGCAGGAGACTAACTCTATAAATACTGGAACTGGTCCTAACTGGTTCTATGATGCAGATGTTATTTTCAATAATTTCATACATCCTACACTGATTGTTTCTAAGTCTGCATCATCCTTAGAACCATCCTTTCTTCCAGTTATCAGTGGAGACGATGACTTTATTCCTTTGTCAACAAGAATAACACCAATTGTTGCTGATCCACTATATGTATCACATAAAAGTATAGTGACCTCCTCTCACTCTAAGGCTATTGAGACTATTCGTGGGGAGACTACTGGTGATGCCTCTTCTGATCAAACAACTCCAGTCAATTCAAATGTTGTTCCTCTTAATCAGAACTTAGCAAATGATCCCATTGATAACCCTGACAGTGATTCAGAAGAAAAAGTTGAATCTGAAATAGCATCTGATTTTCTTTTGAAAAGTCTTCCAGAGGAAGTTTATGTTCCTGATGGCCCAAGTTTCAAGACTCTTTCTGATCATCCTTTGGAGAATGTGATCGGACCCATTACAGAAGGTGTTCGTACGAGGAGTTATTCTACTCCTTACAACGAGACCTTGTACGTGTGTTTCTTGTCACAAGACGTTCCAAATAATATTTCAATGGCCTTAAAAGACTTAAGCTGGATAGATGCAATGCAAGAAGAGTTAGCTCGGTTCTGAAAATTAAGGGTGTGGGACCTAGTCGATCTTCCAAAGAATAAGTACCTAATTGGTACTCGATGTGTATTTCGTAACAAAACCGATGAAAGAGATGCTGTGGTAAAGAATAAAGCTCGGTTAGTGGTTCAAGGGTTTGCACAGGAAGAGGGTATTGACTACGAGGAAGTTTTTGCTCATGTTGCTAGTTTGGAAGCCATCGGAATTTTCTTAGCTTACGCATATCATAAAAACTTTAAGGTCTATCAAATAGACGTAAAGAGCGCGTTCTTATATGGGAGGGTGAAGGAGGAAGTATATGTGTGCCATCCTCCAGGGTTCGAAGATGCAGATTATCTAGACCGACTCTACAAATTAGACAAAGCCTTGTATGGACTTCATCAAGCCCATAGGGCTTGGTATGACACTCTCTCCAAATATCTTCTGCAGAATGGCTTCTTACGGGGGAAAATTGATATAACTTTGTTCAAAAATAAAATCAAAAATGACATCATGCTTGTGCAGATTTATGTAGACGACATAATCTTTGGGACAACTGATGAGAAGCTGTGTAGGGAGTTCGAGAATGTGATGAAAGAAAAAATTGAAATGAGCAAAATGGGTGAGCTCACTTTCTTTCTCAAATTGGAGGTAAAACCGTCAAATGAAGGAACACTGATTCATCAAGCAAAGTACGTTCGAGATATGCTCCAAATGTTTCGGATGACTGATTGTAAGGCAGCTTCAACACCATTTGTTGCCCAAACCCCGTTAACCGCTGATCCTGAAGGAAAACCTGTTGATAGACATCATTATCTTTCAACGATTTGCTCCTTGATGTATCTCACAGCTAGTCGTCCAGATATTATGTTTGCAGTTTGCTATTATGCTCGATATCAAACAAATCCCAAGCAATCCCATGAAATCGCTGTTAAAAGAATCGTCCGCTACTTGAAAGGCACTCCTAAGTTGGGGCTATGGTATCCAAAATCCAATAGCTTCGATTTGGTTGCTTACTCTGAGAGCGATCATGGAGGTTGTCAACTTGATAGAAAATCCGTGTTTGGAGGATGTCAATACTTGGGACACTGTTTAGTATCTTAGCAGTGCAAGAAACAAACTTTTGTCTCCATCTCATCTACCGAAGCTGAGTATGTTGCTGCTTCAAGTTGCTGTTCTCAAATCCTATGGATCCAACATCAGATGATAGATTACGGCATCAATTTGAAGCAGACTTCGATGTTCTTTGACAATGAGGCTTGTATGAAAATTATGAAGAACCCGATTCAACACTCCAAAAAAAAGTACATTGATGTGAGGGTTCATTCCATTAGTGAATACCAATGATCAAAAGGCTGACATCTTCACAAAGGCTTTCGATAAATCTATGTTTCTTGATTTAATTAAGAAACTAGGATTGTTGAACTTTGCATAACATCTCCTATCCATTACACTATTATGCTTTGTGTTTATTTGTACATATCTCTGTTCATACTCATTCTAAAAATTCCAAAAGGATTTTCTTGACCAAATTGATGTGCAAATTCGTGCGGCAAATACATTTTCTTCTTTTATTTGAAAATTCCATCTAAGAAAGATGTTCAATAAATAAAATTTTTGAGGGAATGGATTACAAAAGAAAATATTTTGAATTGTGAATACTGTGAATACTTTTGTGAATACTGTTTATTTCTTATTTACAAAAAATCTGTCGTCACTTGGAGTTAAAGAAGACATGATAGTACATCAATAGATGTTCATTCACACATGACCTTAGTTTGACCTGCTAATAATTGTGTTTGTATTATTCTTTGATTATATGTTTTGATCTAAACTTCTTAGACTGCACGAATGGGAAATGATTGCGTCATGACTACTTAAAGTTTGAAAATAGTATTATCTTGCTTTAAATTTGAATATTTGCATGTAATTTGAATTGTGAGTAGGCTAAAAACATTTTTGGATCATTAGTAGTATGAAAACATAATGACTTATGTTACAACTGTGATTTCAACCCATATTATGCCGGGTGTGTGTGTTTATAAGATCATTATCAGATAAGGAATGTAAGATTTTGGCTAATATTATCACATGAGACCAGTTTCGGGTTATGTCTTTAGCACAATTCATTCAGTTTTCTTCATTGTCCATGTCCCGAAAAACATGCAATTTGAAGTTGAACTAAGATATGTTCTTAACAACATCCGTCAAGCATATGCTACCCCTAGGATCAAATCATTTGATTTATATCTGATTCCATTAAAGATCCATCCAGATAATAGTTAGATCCACTTACCTGAATCCTCAGCTTCCATACCTATTAACCTGAATCATATTGATAGTCACTAAGAAATTCTTCCTAAACCAAGACAATTGAATCAATCGATTCTTGATAATCCTTATGGATTCTGCTTGATTTTTTTATGCTAAATGATAACTCCTCATTATGGATATTAGGATGATTTGTGGGAAAATCTTATATGTCTTGAGATTAATGCAAGTACTTTTTGTTGACATAATTGTGGGGTACACGTTGTATTTCATATTAATTGGTACCTTAACTCACAAGAACGTGAGATAAAGATGCTTATAGTTTCAAATCTAATAATACTGACAACTTAAATTGACATGTTTCGGCTAACCTAGCCTCCTCCGTCCCTCGGGACCAACAAGGGGTAGTACAGGAATATTCATTTGTGTATTGCAAATTCGGTGATTTAATAAGTATGTTATAACTTGATCCCATTTTCTTTGAAGTTTATCGCGTATCATTACATGGTATTTGATAAATTTTGTATAGATATACTGTGTTTATCCTGAAATTTTTTCGAACCTTGTTTGACATATCCTGAGAAGATCTAAGACTGTTGACTCCTGTTAAGTAGTCCCGTTTGATGAAGGTGACTTGAAAGAATTTCTTAGGTTACAAAAATAATTGATAGGGATTTTATATCCAAAATTTGTGATTTATACATCATATAAACTGATTTGATCTTCTTACTCAGGATGTTCTACCAAAAATATGTGTTTTGTACAAATTTAGTTAGTCTAAATTATCCTTGGTACATAGTTTTATGGTTTTAAAATCAAAATCTGGCACGAATTGCAAGTCGAATTGGTCAAATTCTTCATTTCTTATAAATTTTATGTGGGCCGACTCTCTGGGCCGACTGTTGAGAATCGACCCATACAGGTTTTTGCGGGTACATATATATTCAAACTTTGTGTGATTTTACTCATTTGCTCATTTGTCTCCTCATTTACTCTCACTGGCGATCTACACACACTTCACCATAACCTCCATTATTCCCAATTTGTGATCTTACTTGTGTATTTTGCTTCAGAAGAAGATATAATAATTGTTTCTAATGTGTTTCAGTTCATTATATTGTAAGATTTTCTGTTTGAAAGTGAACAAATGAGGTGAAATGGGATCTGAGGAAGGTAACAAGGGTTTTTGAACATTTTTGTTCCAGGTCCGACACTCAAAAGGAAGGAGATGATGAGTATCGGCACATTGGGCCAATACTCCCCATGAATGCAAGTTCAAAACTAGGTGATTGTCTAGTATTTTCGGGCAAACACTTGCCCTGACATGAGTCGATACTCACAACTTATCAAACCGAATCTCTATTGTTTCCGAGCAAACACTTTCTTAGTGACTTGCTGTAGGATCGATGTATTACAAGTTGGTTCTGTTTAGTTGATAATGGCGGAAACAATAACACTATACAATGCAACAAGAAACAATGAGAATAATGATAAATGTAAATTGTATTACTCTTCAATGTTAACAAGTTATAGAGAAAACTCTAAGGAAACAAACATACAACTTAAGGGAAATGATACATATAAAGGAACTTATAATCAAGACAGACCCTTGATTCTAAAAATCAGATCAAACACAAGTCGTTGATCTTTTACAAATAGAAGCTATACTACAATTGGAGGACAACAAAAAGACAACTTCAGCAAAAAGACAACTACGACAAAAAGACAACTGTAAAACAAAAAGTCTTCTCACGAATCTTTGTAGGAGACTTCAGAAGAAAGAGCATTGCCTTTTTTCATCTGCACCAATAACATTCCTTCTACTGAGAGGTGTGTCAGTGTTGCAGCAGAGGATGTCAGTAGTAAAGTCAAAGCTGCCGATGATTTGCCTATTAACATCATTAATGTTTGATGCTGCTGAGAAGCTTATCAGCAGCAACCTTGAACTTCAGTAGATGAAGCCTATCAGTTGCATAGTTCTTGATCAGCAGCAAAGTATAAATATCCGCATCATAAGCACTTATCCGTAGCAACTTCATCAATAGCAAAATTGTGGAGTCTGCAGCATTTATAGTTGGAGAGTTTTGTAGCCATCAGTTGTTATCTCTACACTTGCCGATTCTTTCTGGTGACTGGGCTGATACTCACCAATTACCAGGACGACTGTTACTCTATATACGAGCTGATACTCTCTAGGGCGACTGTCTCCTGTTCCAAGCGATTCTCTTGTGTTCTCTAAGCTGACTGTCAACTGTTTCACACCATCGATTGACTAACCTGAACCTAATTAATTTCCTTAACTTGTTTAATCCAATTAATTAAAAATTCATGTTACTTATGAGTTTTGTGCGAAATTTGTACAAATCATGGCCGAAGAACGATTAGTAAGTGACAACCGCCACAACATCGCCATAAGTTTTCCTAAGGCAATACCCGATGAATTTAATGACGTGGTTAGGTGGTTGTTGCAAAGTAACATCGAGTATGCAATCACCTCGAATGACGTTGGTTACAAGACAATGATACAGGATTTTTGGGTTAATTTCAAGTTCAAGATTCATGCAATTACCAAGAGACCTCATATCAGATCAGTCGTTCATGGGAGAGAGGTGATGATTACACAAAGCACCGTCAGAAATGAATTACGGTTGGGAGATAATCGTGATGATCTAAGAACTATAGATGAGGAAGACGCTCGAATGCGGTTTTTTGAAGAGTTAGGATATGAAGGACCATTCAGAAAGAACGAAATTAAAAGCGTTTCTTATCCAGCTTGCCTTGTTTGGTGCTTTTATGAGTAGTTATGATGTGTTTGATACTGTCAGAGTTCAAACAGTGGTTCTTGATGCTGATAATTTAGTCCAAATTAATCTAGATGATCTCGAGTATATGGACTTACAATGGCAGATGGCCATGATTGCAGTTCGTGCAAAGAAGTATCTTCAGAATACTGGGAAAGATAAGCTCCAATTTGGGAAGAAAGTTGGTTTTAACAAGGCTAAACTGAGATGCTACAATTGCCAACAATTGGGACATTTTGATCGTGAATGCCCAAAGGAAAAGAAAAAGAAGGTTGAAGGCAATGGTGTCAAGCTGATTGAGCTTATTGATGAAGATCATAAGTCCAAGAAAGCTCCAACTTCTCTTATGTTTAAACAACTTGGTAAATTTGAGTGGGAATCCTAGATTAGGGAAGCCTAGGAGGACTATGATGAAGCATTAATGGCTGAGGTTGAAGGTTTTGTGAAAGAATCCATTGCATCTGACTCAGGAGACATTTCTAAATCTGATAGTGCGGTAAATTCTGATGATACTTCATTCGTTTGTTCTTCTGAATGTATTACACGTATGCAAAATTATCATGCAGCAAATGAGTTCTTGATTGTTGAAAATTATAAGTTGAAAAATGTTAACAAAGAGATTAAACATAATGAGGTTACTTATACCAGAAAAATTAAAGCTTTATTAAAAGATAACATGGTTTTCAAATAATACTTAGATAAAAGGATCTTTTAATCAAAGATCTTCCAGACAGACTTATTGCTGCCCAATCCGATCTTGTGAAAGAGAGGGTTTTGATTTCTAAATGGGGTATGCAAAGAAATATTTTAGAAGAATATGTTGATAAGCAAAGAAAAAGTTCTATTAAAGATGGTGTTGGCTACAAATTTGTTCCTCATCCGACTCATTATGAACCTTTTCCTGAACCAGAAGAAAGAAATGAGTTGCTTAGTGAAAATGCTTCTAATTTTCATGATTTTAGTGAATTTAAGAAAGTGTGTTCTAGAGGGACGATTAGGGATTGCATACAATTTCTTACTAGTAGTTGTAATGTGAACAAATTTGTTAAGTCTGATGGAGACAGTTTGATTGTTCATGTTTTGAATGATTCTATTTGCCCTACTGATTCTGATTGTTCTGATTCTGATTGTATGTCTGAGGTGTCGTCTGCATCTACTTTCTTTGATAAAGTGGTGCATACAGCTAGAGATTATGTGTCGATTCATAAAGCTCAATTTGTAGCTGAAGATGTGCTAGATGAACATGGGAATCCTTTGATTAAAGAATATGATCTATGACATGAACAGCCTAAGAAAAATGATTATATTGCTCCTGAAAATCATATCCTTAGCAAGGCGTCTGTCCCAATTATAATCACGGCACCAACAAAGATCCAAACTGAAAATAAAGTTTCAAGTTAAGTGTGGGTCAAAGGCAAATCAACAGACGTCAAAGACAAGTTCATTGATGTCAAAGATAAGCCTGTTCAATACAAAGGGAAGTTGGTGAGAAATCAGTGTCAGTAGGAGTGTGAAAAACGAACGTTAGTGTTTGAAGTAGGTGAGAGTTCATGGTCAAAGTCAAAGTCTAAGTCAAAGTTAAAGACTAAAAGCCACAATTGTTACACATGTGGCAAAGTTGGATATTTTACAATAAATTGCAATCACAAACCGTTCGAGTCAAAGTCAAAAGTTTACAATGAGCGATCAAAGAATTATAACAACAAAAAAGCGTTCAAGAACGTCAAAGTTTCAGAGTCCGGAGTGATTCGTAGATATAATTGTGATTACATGCCTTCTAGAGATTGTTGTAAATATTATTCAAATGCGTGTCGTGATTACGTTTTGCCAAAGTTTGTGGATAAAAAAGTCCAAAATGGTCCGAGATATGTGAAGAAACTCATCATTCCAACCTATTTTGCTATACAAAAATTTACTAAGAAATATGAGAACAATGATGATGGTTTTTGGAAAATTAAAATTGAAAAATTGGCTTCACATAATTTTGGAACAAAACTTGATTTGAGTTTGAAGAAGAAGGAACATGTCGTTGTGACTAAGACTCTAAAAGGTCAAAGTCAACCCATGTCTAAGATTATCTGGGTACCTGTTTCTCATTTAAATCTTCTTATGTGCATAGTAAACTGGGGAGGACTATTAACAATGCTTGGCATGTTGATAGTGGTTGCTCAAGGCACATGACAGGACAAAAAGAAATTCTTAATGATTTTCGATCTTTTGATGGAGGTTATGTTGCTTTTGCTGGAGATAAAAGAGGTGGAAAGATCACCAGCCATGGAACGGTTGCTAATGATTTTATTACTCTTGAGAAGGTCAATTATGTATCTCAGTTGGAGTTTAACTTGCTGAGTGCTTCACAAGTATGTGATAAGGATATACCAGTTCATTTCACAGCCAAAGAGTGCTTATTCTTAAAGTCTGGACTGGTGATTCCTAAAGAAATTATTTTAATACGAGCTCCAAGAAAGTTTAATACTCATGTGGTGGATATGAAAGATCATTCAACGCCCGTAAGTGTATCATGTTTGTTGTCAAAAGCCACCGGGTCTGAATCATACTTGTGGCACAGGCTTATGGGACACGTTAATCAGAAGAATATGAACAACCTGGTTCATAAAGATTTAGTGTGTGGGTTAGCTAGAAAAGAATTTTGAAGGATCGATATTTTACAAGATGGTTCTGTTTAGTTGAGATTGGCGAAAACAATCACAACTATGAAAAGTAATAAGAAAAAGTGAAGAAACTGAAAAATGCAAATTATATTGATCTTCAAAGTTTACAAAATTACAGAGAAAACTCTAAAGAAGCATATTAACAATGAAGATAAACAATACATATAAAGGAACTTAGAATCAAGACAGACTTGTGATTCTAAGGATCAGATCAAACACAAGCCGTTGATCTTGAACTAATTAGAAGCTATACTACTATTGGTTTACAACATAAAGAAAAGTAGCAAAAAGACAACTGCAGTGAAAAGACTTCTGCAATGAAAAGACAACAGCAAAACATAGGTCATCTTAGTAATCATTGTAGGACAGATCAGAATAAAAGCATTGTCTTTTGTCATTTGCACCAATAACATTCCTTCTGCTGATAGGTGTGTCATTGTTGCAGCAAAAGGTGTCAGTAGTAAAGTCAAAGTTGCTGATGATTTGCCTATCAGCAGCATCAATGTTTGATGCTGCTGAGAAGCCTATCAGCAGCAACTATGGACTTCAGCAGAAAAACCTATCCGCAACATAGTAGTTCATCAGCAGCAGAACATAACTATTCGCAGCATATACGTTATCCACAGTAACTTCATCAGTTATCAAAATTGTTGAGTACGCAGCAGATATACTTGGAGAATTTTGTAGCCATCAGTCTTTATATCTACAAACTCCCCGTAGACTGATGCTACCAAAACTCTCTTACTGTCTTTGTTCCTGAAGCTGTTACACATGTAGGACAATCCTTGCAGTCTCAAGCCTCTTGGATCCTTGCTGGGATTGTCAAAGGGGATTTCAGACAAAGATTTGATGTCCCTTCTTGGCATGCTGAAGATAGCTTTGCTAGAACATCTCATCTTGTTTCCATTAGCATCAACCAGTGTGTATTCATCTTTGTCAGCATTGTAAGACCATTTGACCAGAGGAAAGTGGAATTGGAGTGGGTTTGCATCAAACATCTCTGCTAGGATTGAAGGGATGTTTGATCACTAGTAGAAGATGCCTCCCACTTTCATTGTCAGGCTCATGAGATTCACCCAGCTCCCAAAAAATTTTTAGATCATAATCTGCAAGCTGCATCACTTCATCAACACACTTGTAGACTGATATCTTCTTTTCTACCTCTCCTCTGAACACTTCAAACCATTGATCTAGATCATTGTAGAACCATTGCACAATCATATTGAATCTTCAGATATGGTATGAGGTTTGAGTTTCTTTTTGGGAGGCTGTTGATAAGAGGGAGCTGGGTGGGAGGATTTGGACTCTTTGGGAGTGGAGGAGGGATGTTTAGGAGGGAGAGAAGAAATTTGTTGGACAGATGGAGGAGAGACTAAGGGAATAGTTTTGGGCTTCTTTGATGTTCTTTCTTCTGTAGAGGTATCTACCCTTTTCAAAGGATTAGTCTTTTCAATCTTTCCACTTCTTCTCTTTTTACTTGTCTATAGAGAGCTTGCAGATTTATGAACTTCATAGGACCTAGTCTCTTCCCACTCTCACCTCTTGCCTTTAGGAAGTGAATCATAACCTTCCTTTCTTCATGGGTTCTTTTATTAAAGGCGATGGCTCTCCTAGATTTCTGTCTAACCTTTTCTTCTTCTTCGGCTCTTTTCTTCTTTACCAGTTCTCCTATTTGACCCATAAAGGCCCTATAAACTTCTTTATTTGATAGTTTCTCAAGGTAGTTTGCATCTTCACCTTGAGAAATGAGAACTGCTATCCACTCCTCCCTCTTCTCCTTTGCAAGTTCAGAATCAGTAATTCTAAACTTGGCTTCTTCAGCCTTCTTTTTCTCTCTCTCTCTCTTCATCTTGTTTATTTTGTTGTTCCTATAGCTGGAGAGCTAGAGCTTCATCTTCTTCTTTTTGAAAAGTTGCAGGAACCTAAACTTTCTTTGCATCCAGAGATCTTGAATGCATTTGGATTTGTTGTTCTCTGAAGAGCATGGCAACTTTTCTATCCTGGTCTCTTTTAAGCTGTGCCATCTCTTCTTCTTCTCTTTCCCTTCTTCTTCTTTCCACTTCTCTATGTTCTTCTTCAATCCTCTTCTCTTCTTCTTCTGTCATGATTCCCTTCCCTTTTTTTTCTGTTGGATGCCTCTACTTCTGCTTCGTAGACCACAATAGCAGATGAGGAGGTTGCTATTGGAGTCTCAGCATAAGCTTCATTGGCAATTTGTGGAGTGGACAGGGGAGGAGTATTTTCTTCTATTTCTTCTTCTTCATAAACATTCATAGACTTCCATTCCTTCATGATATTCAGTTCAGTGCTCTTTGCAAATAATGTTTCAATATTAAGCACATCTTTTGGAGGGGAAGAAGGTGACCCAGATGATTCAGATGATGAATCCACTCCAATCCATCCACCATTCGTAAGGAAAGACTCAATAAGTTCTATCATTTTTTGACTTCTGGATGAATCAGTGGAAAAAATTTGTGATCTTAGCTCCCAGACTTTAACAAGAAAGTCAGGATTTAGCATTGATATTTCTTGGATGTTGTTGATTTCAAAGGATGATCCATTACACAAGAAGAATTTTATTCCTGAGGGATCAGTGTTGGACCATCCATAGACTTCAAGACCTCTGACTACCTCATTGTACAGATGTCTCCTTAAGCACAAAACTTGATCTTCAGTCAAGACCCTGCTTCTTATCAATCCCAGTCTTTGACTTCTTCTTTCTTGTGCTGCTCTTGAGGACTATGCTCTTCAGCCTCAAGGCTGGGGTAAGCCACCTTTGTAGTTTCTTCAAGAAACCTCTCAAATCTAGGCATGTTTTCTTCAAATATATCATGAAAGCGTTCAATGGCAAGCCTGGCAGAGTGATTCTTAGAGGTATTGATGCATTTAGTCAGGTGCATGGCCCAGATGTCAAATAGGCTTAACTTGTCCCAATTATGTTCTTGAACTCGAGCAAACTCCCATCCAATCCAAAACCTTTCGGATAGGCCATCAGATCCCCATGCTAGGATTGTGTCAAACTCTAGATTGTTTGCTATTAAGGGGAACTCGGGTGCTAGGACTTTCCTAGAGATGTTAGTGTTGGGTTTCAGTGGAGATCAGTTTGACTTTTGT
Organism: Smallanthus sonchifolius; assembly: GCA_023525975.1. Lineage (NCBI taxonomy): Eukaryota > Viridiplantae > Streptophyta > Magnoliopsida > Asterales > Asteraceae > Smallanthus > Smallanthus sonchifolius. The sequence continues at coordinate 58,196,773 of CM042021.1, forward strand.
AAAAATGGGTTTTGACAGAGAAATTAATTAATTCAGTTAATTAATAAATACGCAGCGGAAAATAAAATCATAACCTATTTAACAGCACTGACAAACCGAACAGGATCTGGTTATGAACACGCAAAAACAAAAAAATAATTAATCTACTGATGAGATTAATTATATCTTTGTGGTTGATGATTAACCGGTCGAGACACCTAGGTATAATGAACCGATGCTAGATTACGAACTGACAACACGAGAGACGAGTAGCGCCGGGGCTGGCCAGAAACGGGACAGCAGCGAGGCAGGGTCCGGCTTGGGTTGGTTTGGTGGTTCCTGAAGTCATCAAAGGGATGACTCTGTTTTGTGGTCTTGGCGGCTGGCGAAAACCAAAACAAAAAGAAAAACCAATTTTTGCCTCTCCTTTGTTCCATCAAAAGGAATCATCTATTTATAGATTAGATTTTAATGTATCTTTATATATTAATTACTCTAATCCTTTTAATCTAATAAAAACCATACCATCTGAACCCATTTAATTGTTTTAATAAAATATTAAAACAAATAAATATAAATATTATTTATAAACTTGTATAAATAATAATTCCCGTCTAACAAATATATAAAATATATCGTCTCGCTAACAATTCGTAATTACCAGTTAAGCAGGTTAAGTGGATTTAATGTTCGTTGCCCTAGGTATAACTCTTACGGGTCATAGCTCGGTCAGCCGCGTTGTCCATCGAGTCGGTCCATAAAATCCAACAATCTCCCACTTGGACGATCCACGATAAATCAACGCAAACAGTCAGCGACGCTCTAGCTGCACATGGCTGTCCCTAACAAGGTATGACGCTTTAAAGTCATTAACCATATATCTCGGTGTTAGTAACAGCTAATTAAAGCAAGACAATAGACTTTTGGCAATAGTTGTCATTCAACCTTTCTGTATAAAACATCAATTGAATCAATGAGACATGGATTTAGTTCATTCACATATGACGTTCAATTATTATTGTTCTCGATCAAGAATCAAAGCGGTCCAATCAAACACACAGTAAGTTTTGTCACACCCTGACCGATGGCGGAATCATCGGGACGGGACATGTAGACTGTTCATGAGCACAAGGTTGACTAAATTGAAATATATTAATCATTAAATTTCATTGCAAACGTTCAAACAAAACCAAATCCAAGAAAGAAACATAAATGTAATACATAGACTTCTTTATTTAAATTAGCTAAGTCCAAAACCTATGTGTAGCACATCTTGATCAAACTCACATATTAGTACCTGAAACATGAATAAAATAAAGTCAACTAAAAAGTTGGTGAGTATAACACAGGTTTGTATAATACTAGCATATAGATTGTAAAACAAATCCTTACATAACATGATAAAAAAGACATTTATGGAGAGCAGCTATTGTGTAACCAAGTACAATCAAACCTTTGTAACTAGCATGCAAAAATTGTGTTGTCGGTAACAATCACCCCAAACTGGGTGGGTTTGTCAGACTCAATAGATCTATCATTGTTTACCATCAGCTTGAATAGTTAATGATTGCATATAATCGCATACAAAAGTTAACACACCTAGCACTCAGGCATAAAGCTCAAATTTGCACACACGAATGTAAAGAGGATTTGTACTTGTGTAGTTTGTGTAAGTGTAAGTAATAGTGTTGTATGGTGTTCATGTTCCACCCCAAAAAGTGTAAAAGAGTAAAAAGGGGCTATGTAATACTCACTTGGTTTGAAGGCGTAGCTAACACGAAATACTAGTTAGAAAAGAGATCCTTGTAATGCACAACGTTAACCTGGTGTGGAATGTATATAGGATTAATAGTATGCTCGATATTCTATGTTTAAGTCTAGGATTGAATTGGTTGTGTGTATAAAGTTTGTGGTTTGTACTTGAATGGTGTTGTATAAATTAGGGTTTGAGTTTTGGAATAACTAATAAAACAAAATTATTATTTATAAAAATAAGTTAAGTATTAGAGGTACCTAACTAAATGGTCTTTGTTTAAATGTAAATTAAATAAATAATCGTTACCTTATTTATTTATTTGTAATTTAGTCATTTAGTTGTATTAGATGTTTTAAAATAATTATAAATGTCTTTACTTTATTTTCATAAAGATGTTTAAGTAAATGATGTAAATAATATTTAAGTGTAGGGTTTAAATATGAATTTAATTTTTGTAAGTTTTAAATAATTAATTTTTATTTATTTATTTTATAAAATCAATTATTTTTATTTAAAAATTAATTTGAAATAGTTATTGTTTTTAATTTATGGAAATACTTATTCTGCTAAGATTTTTCCCACACACGACCGTGCCTGGACAAGGCACGATCGTGCTAGGACCACGGGCGCGACCGTGCTAGTCAGGGACGCGACCGTGTTGACCAAACACAATGCATAATTGGGTTGTTCACTAGGCACGATCGTGTCATGGGCCAGGCACAACCGTGTCTAGGGTTTTGAGGCATGACCAAGTCTAGCCAAGGGCATGACCGGGTCTGAGTGTGGGAGGCACGACCGCGCTGGTATTTGGCGCGACCGTATCTCATGAAGCACGACCGCGCTAGAATGCTAGTGCGACCGTGTCTGTTCCAAACAGATTCAATTTTACTAATTCTTATATTGTTAATGTTGGAATTCATGGGGCTTTCACCCATTAGATCATCACGAGTCTTTTTGTATAAATTAATTGTATTTAAAACGTGTCTAAGGTTCGATTCGATTAAATCATTTTTAAATAAAATGTAGGTTCGGGTTCGTGGTGATTTCCATAATGAAAGCCCAAATTAATATGGGGCTTTTGATCTATGAACTGAATCGAGTGAGAAGAAGGTTTCAATTACCCGAAAGTGTAGCGAATTGATAGAGAACGGTAGAGAGGAGTTCCGGCGTCGGCGAGCTTGGTTTCCGGCTTATTCTGCTACGATTCCGGTTGCTTCAAGTGGGTCAGTAGCTTCTGGGAGGATCGTTTGTGCGTTTGCTTGGGAGAATTGCAAACAAATTGGGGAGTTCGATGGTCTAGTGGACGGTTATGATGATTATTAGATGAATTGATGTAATTCCGGTTATTTGTTTTATTTATGATGATCAGGTAGCTTAACTCTGTTTGTTAATGGTTGGAACGTGTAAAACGGTTACGAAATCGAATGTCTCTGTGATTAAAGGCTGCATTTACGTTTCAACTGATGAGAGGCGCGACCGTGCTAATATGAGGCGCGACCGTGCCAAGGCAGCAGGCGCGACCGTTCCAAAACAAGTCGCGCGACCGTTCCAAGGCACTTTGCCCGATCGTGCCAGAACTAGACGCGACCGTGCCTATTAGGGTTTCTTGTTACTTTTCAACATCAGACCTTGTAACTTTAGTCTTTGACATATTTGTATAAATAGATACTTATGTAGTGTTCTAGTAGGTTATAACCGAGTAAAATTTGCGGATTTGCATTGAAATATAGTATTTAATTAATGGTACGAATAGAACAAAACAGTGCACTAGAATTGAGTTTAAAATGCATTACATTGAATTGAAATACGGATACTAAAAATCAGAAATGTTACAGTCTCCCCATGTTGAGGGAATTTCGTCCCGAAATTTAGCTAGAGGAAGCGACGGCATCAGTATAAAGATGGGGGTACTTGAGCTTCATTTGGTCCTCTCATTCCCAAGTAAATTCAGGACCACGCTTAGATTCCCAACGAACATTGACAATAGGAATACGACTTCGCTTGAGCTTTTTGATTTCATGATCCATGATTTCTACCGGCCTCTCAACGAAGTGCATCGTTTCTTCAATACGCACGTCATCAAGAGGTATATGGAGGTTTTCATCAGCAAAGCATTTCTTCAGGTTAGACACATGAAATGTAGGATGCACGTTACCAAGTGATGGAGGTAAATCGAGTTTGTAAGCCACTTTCCCAATCCTTTCAAGGATCTTAAATGGACCCACATAGCGAGGTGATAATTTGCCTTTCTTTCCAAAACGGATCACACCCTTCCACGGAGACACCTTTAGAAGAACAAAGTCACCGACTTGGAATTCCAAGGGTTTTCGTCGTTTGTCGGCATAACTCTTTTGCCGACTTCTCGCTACTCGAATGTTGTCACAGATTTGAATAATCTTGTCGGTTATTTCTTGAATCAGCTCGGGACCGGTGATTTGTGCTTCACCAATCTCATTCCAACAGATGGGAGAACGACACTTACGACCATAGAGAGCTTCAAATGGAGCCATGTTGATGCTCGTGTGGTAGCTATTATTGTAAGAGAACTCGATTACGGATAGATGTGAATCCCAATTGCCACCAAAATCAATGATACAAGCTCTAAGCATATCTTCAAGAGTTTGGATTGTTCGCTCGGTCTGACCATCAGTTTGAGGATGGTAGGCCGTGCTCAAATCCAATCGTGTACCAAGAGCTGTTTGGAGAGATTGCCAAAAGCGAGAGGTGAACCGAGCATCTCTATCGGAGATTATGTTTAAGGGAACACTGTGACGGCTCACAATTTCATCAATGTAAATTTGGGCTAGTTTCTCAACCCGATAGTCTTCACGGATAGGCAAGAAATGAGCAGATTTGGTGAGGCGATCAATGATCACCCAAATGGTATCATAACCACTCGAGGTGCGAGGGAGTTTGGTAATAAAATCCATGGCTAAGTTATCCCATTTCCACACAAGAATTTCCGGTTGTTCAAGTAATCCGAAAGGACGTTGGTGTTCGGCTTTGACTTTGGAGCACGTTAGACATTTGGCAACATAAAGAGCAATGTCGTTTTTCATACCGGGCCACCAATATTGTTGGCGAAGATCTTGGTACATTTTATCCGCACCAGGATGAATAGAATAACGAGTCTTGTGAGCCTTGTTCATAAGAAATGTACTGAGATCATCGCGATCGGGAACCCAAATATTGTTCAAGTAATAAAGTAAGCCATTGGGTTTTGATTCAAGTTGAAGTTCAACACCACACGACATTTCCTCATACATGTTACCCTCGGTGACTGAGACGTGTTGAGCTTCAAAGATGCGGTTTTGAATGTCGGTTTGAATTCGGACACATTGAAGCATGACATGGTCCTTTCGACTCAAAGCGTCGGCTACAACATTCGCTTTGCCGGGATGGTAACGAATCTCGCAGTCATAGTCGTTAAGAAGTTCAACCCAACGTTGTTGCCTCATATTGAGTTCCTTTTGGTTGAAGATGTGTTGGAGACTTTTGTGGTCGGTGAACACCACACACTTTGTGCCATAGAGGTAATGTCTCAAATCTTTAATGCGAATACGACCGCACCCAACTGGAGATCGTGCGTCGTATAATTCTTCTCGTGAATCTTGAGTTATCTTGATGCATAAGTGATTACTTTGCCTCGTTGCATGAGAACACAACTGAGACCTTGGTTGGAAGCATCACAGTAGACAACTAGATCATCATTCCCATAAGGGAGAGTCAAGATAGGAGCATTGCATAACTTTTGCTTGAGAGTTTGGAAAGCTTCTTCTTGCTTTGGTCCCCATTCATAAGTTTTACCCTTGTGGGTTAAAGCGGTAAGAGGGACAGTAATCTTAGAGAAGTTTGAAATGAATCGACGATAATATCCCGCAAGACCAAGAAATGAACGAACTTCGGTGGGGGTCTTCGGGGCATTCAAATTTTTAATCGCTTCGATCTTAGCAAGGTCAACATGAATTCCCTTGTCGTTAACGATATGACCAAGAAATTGAACTTCTTTTAGCCAAATTTCACATTTGGAGAATTTGGCATCTAGTTGTTCCTTCTACAAGAGATCCAAAACCAATCTAAGGTGTTGCTCATGGTCGGCTTTAGTCTTGGAGTAGATTAAGATATCGTCAATGAAGACGATCACAAATTTATCAAGGTACGGTTTACACACACAATTCATGAGGTCCATGAAGACTGCGGGTACATTAGTTAGCCCAAAAGGCATAACCATGAACTCGTAATGACCATACCTTGTTCGGAAGGCAGTCTTTGGAATATCATCTTCTTATACATGGAGTTGGTGATAACCGGATCGAAGATCAATCTTCGAGAAGCAAGTAGAACCTTGAAGTTGATCAAAGAGATCATCAATTCTAGGTAAAGGATAATGGTTTTTGATAGTAAGCTTGTGGAGTTCGCGGTAGTCAATACACATGCGAAATGATCCATCCTTCTTTTTGACGAATAAGACGGGTGCACCCCCCGGTGAATGACTTGGACGAATGAATCCCTTGTAGGAGAGCTCTTGAAGTTGACTTACAAGTTCTTGCATTTCAGAAGGTGCAACACGGTATGGACCTCTAGCCACGGGGTTAGCTCCGGGCACAAGATCAATGCGAAATTCTACTTGTCGAACGGGTGGAAGACCGGATAGATCTTCGGGAAAATCGTGAATGATGGGAATGTCTTGTATACTCTTCTTTTTTACATCTTTTTGAACAATATGAACTAAGAAGGCCACGTACTTCTTTCGTAGGTACTTTTGGGCGGTAGTGCATGACATTAACTTAAATCATTTGCAAGGCTTTTCACCAAAGACTCTTAACGTTTCTCCCGATGGTAGAGGTATTCGGATGCACTTCATGAAATAGATGACTTCGGCATGATGATTTGATAGCCAATCCATGCCTATGATTATATCAAAACTTCCCAGTGGCATTGGTACAAGGTTGATTGGAAATGTATGTTCATTAAGTTCTAGAGAACAGTCATAGATAATAGACTTAATTGTAAGTGAATCACCATTTGCTATTTCGATAGTGAAGTTTTTCTCTAATTGGGATCGTGTCTTTGCAAGTAAGGGTTCAAAGTTAAGTGACACAAAACTTTTATCGGCACCGGTATCAAATAAAATGGAGGCATATTGACTATTGACAAGGAACGTACTGTTGACCACATCATTGTTGGCTTGAGCTTCATTGGCGTTTATGTTGAAAGCACGCCCACAAGCTCCACTTTGTCTAGCATTGACTAATCTTGGACATTGATCACGGAAATGATTTGGGTCGTCACATTCATAACAGGTATGCCCATTTGCATTAGCGAGAACATCTTGATTAGCCACTTACGGGTTGGTTCGGTTTGGTGGGTTGACCTGGCCCGCAAGAGCTTTGGCCGTACACACATTGACCGTATTGCCATATTTCCCACAATAAGTGCAAAGGCGACAGGGGATGTTTTGAGGATGATGATAGTTACAAGTGGCACAGAGTGGGTAGATCCCAACATATGGCTTTTTGGCTGGTGCTTGAACCATAGGAGCAACTTGGTTAACGAGCATAGCAGGAGTGACCATAGCATAGTTTCTAGCCTTTCTTTTCTTATTATGTCGGGAGGGTTCAGTTATGGCTTCTTTGTTGTGGGTGGAACGAGTTGCAGTGTCGGAGACTTTCTTTGTGCCCTTTTTAGTAAGAGTCCCCGCCTTCACATGGTTATCGGTAAAGGTAGCGGATAAACGGATAGCATCTTCAAGTGTTGCGGGATTTCTCCCTAGAACAGTATCTTGAATTTGCATAGGTAATCCACCAATGTATTTTTCAATGCAACGGGATAAAGGCGTGACCATGTGGGGCACGAGGAAACTCAACTCATGGAGCCGAGTTGTATATGCCAAGTTTTCACCACTATCTTGGGCAAGATCCCAAAATTCGGCTTCGAGTTTCTTTACTTCATTTCGAGGACAAAAATTCCTCAGTCATTAGCCTTTTAACCTCATCCCAAGGTAAGGCCATCGCTACATCCACACCTCTATTTCTTTTCTCCCCATTCCACCACGTGAGTGCCCGTTTTTGTAAGACACTTGTGGCATGACGAACACGAAGGTTGTCGGGACAGTCACTATTGAGAAAGGTATTCTCAATACTTTCGAACCATTGAAGAAGTCCCGTAGCTCCTTCGGTACCATAAAACTTGAGGGGATTACATGAGTTGAAATGCTTGAAGGTGCATTAAGATGGGTTGGCACCACCATTTCCACCATTACTACCATTAGCACCATGGTTACCATTGGTGGCACCATTAGCCTGAGTGAGTTGAGTTACGAGTTGTGCAAGGATAGTAGCGATGTCGGTGTTGGTGTTGGCCACGGGAGCACGACGAGGAGGCATCTACAGATTTTCACAAGACAAGAAAAGATGTAAGAACTTATGAATGTTGTTTGGGTTTATAAGAATATGATAACAAATAAAATAGTAATTCATAGTTGGGATTGTACTCAAATAGTGATATAATCACTTGAATACTATGACACATTAAGGTTAATTAAACTCATATAATTTTCAAGGAGACATGCTTTAGCCTATGAGTAAACACTCATCCCAGGAATTCCTAGGAAAGTATACGGGTCCCTCGGTTGATTGGGATTTATGCGAGACAGAAAACCCAGAATACAGGTGTCACCCTTCCAGATTGCACGTGTCCTCAAATAATTAACAAAGTTTAAAAACCTTAACGAGAGTATAAAAAGATTTTTATAGGTTTAGATCCATGAAGTTTCCACATGCTAAGAAGATGATGATAGAGAAGTAGATAAGAATATTATGATGTTTTAGGGTATAGGTAGGGATATTGTTTATTTAATTTATTATTTAAGTATAGTCTAATAAGTCATGATTTTTTTTTTAATAAGTAAGGTACCAAAAATGAAATAATAACTAATCATAGTAAGCATGTAACACATAGCATGTAACACATAATCACATAAACATGAAGCATGGCATAAGTGGGTGTCCTAAAGTTATAGTCTAGGTCAAGGTGTCTAATAACCTAATTCCCTATAACTAAGGCTCTGATACCAATCTGTCACACCCCGACCGATGGCGGAATCATCGGGGCGGGACATGTAGACTGTTCATGAGCACAAGGTTGACTAAATTGAAATATATTAATCGTTAAATTTCATTGCAAACGTTCAAACAAAACCAAATCCAAGAAAGAAACATAAATGTAATACATAGACTTCTTTATTTAAATTAGCTAAGTCCAAAACCTATGTGTAGCACATCTTGATCAAACTCACACATTAGTACCTGAAACATGAATAAAATAAAGTCAACTAAAAAGTTGGTGAGTATAACACAAGTTTGTATAATACTAGCATATAGATTGTAAAACAAATCCTTACATAACATGATAAATAAGGCATTTATGGATAGCAGATATTGTGTAACCAAGTACAATCAAACCTTTGTAACTAGCATGCAAAATATGTGTTGTCGGTAACAATCACCCCAAACTGGGTGGGTTTGTCAGACTCAATAGATCTATCATTGTTTACCGTCGGCTTGAATAGTTAATGATTGCATATAATCGCATACAAAAGTTAACACACCTAGCACTCAGGCATAAAGCTCAAATTTGCACACATGAATGTAAAGAGGATTTGTACTTGTGTAGTTTGTGTAAGTGTAAGTAATAGTGTTGTATAGTGTTCATGTTCCACCCCAAAAAGTGTAAAAGAGTAAAAAGGGGCTATGTAATACTCACTTGGTTTGAAGGCGTAGCTAACACGAAATACTAGCTAGAAATGAGATCCTTGTAATGCACAACGTTAACCTAGTGTGGAATGTATATAGGATTAATAGTATGCTCAATATTCTATGTTTAAGTCTAGGATTAAATTGGTTGTGTGTATAAAGCGTGTGGTTTGTACTTGAATGGTGTTGTATAAATTAGGGTTTGAGTTTTGGAATAACTAATAAAACAAAATTATTATTTATAAAAATAAGTTAAGTATTAGAGGTACCTAACTAAATGGTCTTTGTTTAAATGTAAATTAAATAAATAATCGTTACCTTATTTATTTATTTGTAACTTAGTCATTTAGTTGTATTAGATGTTTTAAAATAATTATAAATGTCTTTACTTTATTTTCATAAAGATGTTTAAGTAAATGGTGTAAATAATATTTAAGTGTAGGGTTTAAATATGAATTTAATTTTTGTAAGTTTTAAATAATTATTTTTTATTTATTTATTTTATAAAATCAATTATTTTTATTTAAAAATTAATTTGAAATTCTTAGTGTTTTTAATTTATGGAAATACTTATTCTGCTAAGATTTTTCCCACACACGACCGTGCCTGGACAAGGCACGATCGTGCTAGGACCACGGGCGTGACCGTGCTAGTATTTGGCGCGACCGTGTCTCATGAAGCATGACCGCGCTAGAATGCTAGCGCGACCGTGTCTGTTCCAAACAGATTCAGTTAGTCTAATTCTTATAATGTTAATGTTGGAATTCATGGGGCTTTCACCCATTAGATCATCACGAGTCATTTTGTATAAATTAATTGTATTTAAAACGTGTCTAAGGTTCGATTCGATTAAATCATTTTTAACAAAAATGTAGGTTCGGGTTCGTGGTGATTTCCATAATGAAAGCCCAAATTAATTTGGGGCTTTTGATCTATGAACTGAATCGAGTGAGAAGAAGGTTTCAATTACCCGAAAGTGTAGCGAATTGATAGAGAACGGTAGAGAGGAGTTCCGGCATTGGCGAGCTTGGTTTTCGGCGTCTTCTGCTACGATTCTGGTTGCTTTAAGTGGGTCAGTAGCTTCTGGGAGGATCGTTTGTGCGTTTTCTTGGGAGAATTGCAAACAAATTGGGGAAGTTGATGGTCTAGTGGACGATTATGATGATTATTAGATGAATTGATGTAATTCCGGTTATTTGTTGTAATTATGATGATCAAGTGGATTAACTCTGTTTGTTAATGGTTGGAACGTGTAAAACGATTACGAAATCGAACGTCTCTGTGATGAAAGGCTGCATTTACGTTTCAACTGATGAGAGGCGCGACCGTGCCAAGGCACCAGGAGCGACCGTTCCAAAGCAAGTCGCGCGACCGTGCCAAGGCACTTTGCGCGACCGTGCCAGAACGAGGCGCGACCGTGCCTATTAGGGTTTCTTGTTACTTTTTAACATCAGACCTTGTAACTTTAGTCTTTGACATATTTGTATAAATAGATACTTATGTAGTGTTCTAGTAGGTTATAACCGAGTAAAATTTGCGGATTTGTATTGAAATATAGTATTTAATTAATGGTACGAATAGAACAAAACAGTGCACTAGAATTGAGTTTAAATTGCATTACATTGAATTGAAATACGGATAATAAAAATCAGAAATGTTACAAGTTTGGGTAAGGCCTTACACTTCACCAGTTTGAATCAACGAGGGCGACACGATGCCTATCTGTTACATATAATGTAAGAGTACAGATCCCTTATTGACTACATACAACTCCCACTGAACTTCAGAACTATTCCTAATCAAAGCCTTTATGACCGGCAGTTACGCGACAGCGTTTGACAATGATTAAAGAATGGTTCTTGGTAAACAGCAGTTCTAGTACGTATCTCAGGTCAGAGGATACTAATGAGTATACCGATAGCAAAACATCTTATGACAAAGATCCATGAAGATGATTTGATGCGAGTTACATCCAACGTCATTCAAAATGAGGCCTGTGAAGTTCGGAGTCAACTCCTTGAGCCGAAGTTCAGAAAAGTCTTAATTCAGAGACGTTCCCACTAGTCTGACCGACTACGGATAATTAATAATACAAGATTCATGGATTAAACGTATTAAAATCGAACACAGTTATAAGAATTCATAATTGCATTTAAATCAGTAAACCAAAAGAATTCAAAAGTACAACTGTTTAAATGTTCGCACATTCAAAATACTAAATCAAAACATATCGCTAGCAAAACTAAGACCGGTAGCATATCTGTGCTGATCATGCTTTTCCTGAGTCATCGGCTTAGTGAACGGGTCCGCTAGGTTTTGATTTGTGTCTACTTTGCTTATCACGATGTCTCCACGTTCCACAATTTCCCATATATAGTGGAACTTCCTTTGAATGTGCTTGGCTTTGTGATGAGATCTGGGCTCTTTGGCTTGAGCTATAGCACCTGTGTTATCACAAAGTATCTCGATTGGTTGGCGAATACTCGGAACCACATCGAGGCCAGTAATGAATTTCTTCATCCAAGCAACTTCCTTAGCAGCATCTTATGCGGCTATATACTCAGATTCGGTGGTTGAATCTGCCACTACACTCTGCTTGGAGCTTTTCCATGAGACAGCTCCTCCATTGAGAGTGAATACAAAACCCGACTGTGAGCGAGAGTCATCTCGGTCAGTTTGAAAGCTATCATCAGTGTAACACCGTACAGTGAGCTTCTCTTTCACTCCTCCAAATAATAAGAACATGTCTTTGGTCCTTCTTAAGTATATCAGGATGTTCTTGACTGTAGTCCAATGGGCAATGCCAGGACTTTGCTGGAAATGGCTGGTCATGCTTAAAGCATACGAGACGTCAGGTCTAGTGCACAACATAGCATACATGATAGAACCAATCACTGAGGCATGTGGAATTGCTTCCATTTCCTTAATTTCAATGTTCGTGAAAGGAGATTGTGATTTGTTCAACACAGTGCCTTTAGTCATCGGAACACCTCCTTTCTTGGAGTTTTCCATCCTAAAGCGTGTCATCATTTTGTCTATGTAAGTACTCTGACTTAGCCCTAGAAGCCGCTTAGATCTATCTCTGTAGATCTTGATTCCTAGAATGTAAGCAGCTTCTCCAAGATCCTTCATTGCAAAACAAGATCCTAACCATTGTTTGACTTTGTCAAGCACAGGGATGTTGTTTCCAATGATCAGTATATCATCCACATACAAGATGAGAAATGATATAGTGCTCCCACTAGCCTTTCTGTAAACACAAAGCTCATCTTCATTCTTGACAAAACCAAATTCTTTGATTTTCTGATCAAAATGAAGATTCCAGCTTCGAGATGCCTGTTTAAGTCCATAAATGGACTTATTCAGTTTGCAGACCCTACTAGGATACTTTGGATCAACAAAACTGTCAGGCTGAACCATATAGACATCTTCAGAGAGATGTCCATTAAGAAAAGTGGTTTTGACATCCATTTGCCATATCTCGTAATCATGGTACACGGCTATGGCAAGCTGTATCTGATCGATTTGATCATAGCAACGGGTGAGAAAGTTTCATCATAGTCAATACCTTGAGTTTGAGTGAAACCCTTTGCAACTAGCCGTGCTTTATAGGTTTGTACATTACCATGCATGTCGGTTTTTCTTTTGAAAATCCATTTGCTCCCTATTGCCCGAGAACCGGGGGTAGTTCAATCAAGTCCCAGACTTGATAATCACGCATAGATTGCATCTCGACGTTCATGGCTTCAATCCATTTCTCGGATTCAGGATCTGAGATAGCAGATTTGTAGTTTGTAGGTTCGTCATTTGACTCAGCTACTAACAGGACTTTAGAAGCTTCAAGATGCCATGGGTATCTATTAGGTTCTTTACGAGACCTGCTACTTCTGCGAACGCTTGTGTTTATGTCTGATTCATCAGCAACAACTTCTTGTTGATCAGACGCTCCGACTTCTTCAGCGGTTGTTTGTGTTTCTCGAATTTCTTCAAGATCCATAATATTATTTCCGGTTCCTCGATTTAGAAGATCTTCCTCGAGAAAGCGTCCTTTCCTTTTGATGGAAACAATGTTTGCAGCAGGATGATAGAAATAATATCCGCTTTTGTTGTAGTAACCGACGAAAACAACTTTTTCGCCTCTAGGATCGAGCTTGTCATCAGAATCGCTGGTGACATATGCATCACATCCCCATACTCTAAGGTAAGACAAATTGGGTTTAGACCCGTGCCATATCTCATATGGGGTTTTGTCCACCTTCTTAGTCGGTGCCATATTTACAAGGCGGGCGGCGGTCATAAGGGCATAACTCCAGAAGGAGTGAGGCAAGTTAGTTCTACACATCATCGATCGAACCATATTAAGTAGGGTTCGATTTCTCCTCTCGCACACTCCATTAAGTTGGGGTGTGCGAGGAGGAGTGGGCAGAGAAATAATTCCGTGCCCCTTCAGATGATTAAGAAATTCTAAGCTAAGATACTCGCCACCTCAATCTGATCGAAGTGTCTTAATAGATTTATCGAGTTGTTTCTCTACTTTGTTTTGAAAATCTTTGAACATTTCAAATGTTTCATGCTTGTGTTTCATAAGATAGACATAAGCATATCGACTATAATCGTCAATAAATGAAACGAAGTATCTTTCATGATTTCTAGACATGGTTCTGAAAGGGCCACACACATCAGTGTGTATAAGGCCTAGCAGAACCTTGGCTCGTTCACCAACATGGGTGAAGGGGTCCTTTGTGAGTTTGCCAGCTAAACAAGACTCACAATTATCAAATAAGTCTTGTCCGGTAGGTTCAAGAATTCCCTCGGATTGGAGTCTTTTAATGCGTGCCTTGCTTATATGGCCAAGTCGACAATGCCATAGAAAAGTATCATTAATGCGAGATTTGATATGTTTAGAAAGATTATATATGTTATTGTCAGTTTGAACGTCAATCTCATAAATACCGTTTTGAGGTTTAGCCTCAAAATAAAAGATATCATTTAAGTAGACAGAAATAGCAATACCATTAAAAACGTACTTAAATCCTTGTTCAAAAAATAAAGAAACTGAAATAATGTTTCTGGTTAAACCAGGTGCAAACAAAAAATTGTTCAAAACAACCACAAGGCTAGAAGGACATGAGAGATGATATGTTCCAGTTGCAAGAACTGGTACTCTTTTCCCATCACCAACGATGAGCTCCATGTCGCCTTGTTTCAGCTTCCTCCAACTTTTAGGCTCTTGCAAGACATTAATGATGTGGTATCCACATCCGGTATCAAATACCCATGTGTTGCTAGAAACAGTAAAAATTTCAAAAACATAAATGAGAATACCTGAAGAGGTGCCCTCACCACTGGCCCTCTGCAGCTTCAGCTTGGCTAGATATTCAGGACAGTTACGTTTCCAGTGCCCCATTTTGTTGCATTCAAAGCATTGGCGCTCCTCAGGAGGGGGTGCTTTTGAAGCTTTCTTGTTATTGTTGGTGGCAGGCTTGGCAGCAACATTAACCTTCTTCTTGCCTTTGCTATTAAAACCTCTTTTCTTGGGGTTAGGCTTTTTAACACCAGCAGATCTGACCATCAGAACTTGATTTTTCTTTCCTTGGATATTCATCTCGACGTTTTGAGCATACCATGTAGCTCGGCCACTGTCTTCTCCAAGCCATTCATGTTGAAATTCATTAAGAATTGAGCATAGGAGCTTGGGAGAGAGTTTAAGATGAAATCAGTAGCCATGTCATCCTTCATGGGATATCTAAGTTTGTTCATCTGGTCGATGTACCCTTTCATCTTAAGTACATGAGCACTAACAGGCGCGCCCTCTTGCATCGTGCAAAGAATGAGCTGAGACATGATTTCATAGCGTTCTTGTCGGGCTTGTTTCAGGAACATGCCCTTAAGTTGCTCAATCATGTCAAAGGCATCCAGGTCCTCCATGCTCTTTTGGAGCTCACGGGACATGCAGGCTAGCATAAGGCAGGCCACCTTAGTGGCATCATCTCTTTGTTTTTCCCATGCCTTACGAGCGGCAATCGTGTTACCATCGGGTGCCTCAGGGACTGGTGCATCGAGAACATAGAGCTTCTTAGCCATCTTAAGAACTATTCTCAAATTGCACTGCCACGAGAGAAAGTTGGTGTTATCCAGCTTTTCATTCTCAAGGATAGACTTGAGAGCGAAGGAGTTATTAGTATTATTATTTTCAGTAGACATCTGTCAGGATAAGCAAAGAAAATAAATTAGTATAAATAAAGTAAAAAATCCTTATTAATTTATGACCCAATTACAGATATTAGAATAAGGAGTGAGAATCTAGCTAAATAAGTCACTAATGGTAGCTGTGGCACACAACATTAGTAAGTGGGTAACTAGACTGACAATTAGTGTCAATTGTGGAAAGATGCACAACTCTCGTGTATGAGGCCGCTAAGACAAGACATGACTATGCGTTGATACGTTTAGCCTCATCTATGCCCATTTTTAATCTCTTGATAGCTGGGGCATGTAACAAGAGAGAAAAGTAATAGTTGTCCTAAAACAGGTACTTGCGGAAGGACCGGATGTGTCAACGAAACCCTTGCGCCTTGGAAGGATAAACTACGCATCCAGTGCGGTGCTGTGGCTCCAAACACCGATGTTTCGTTTTGCTCCAAGTGTTCCTTATAATGGGATGGCATAGACCATTGGTTTTAAATATGGGTTCCAATTTTAGTGTTTACCGAATAGGGTCAAACACAATGAATGATTAAATCATACGTGTGTTGTAAAAGCCAGTTTTACTCTTTAAAGTCATGACAAATTTGATGAACCCTTTCATCTCTCAGGACACTTAATTTTAAATTACCTGTTAAAACTAAGTTTGTTGCGACTTGAATAACCAGTTAAAGTTAATAGTTGAAAACTATTAAGTTATAAGTTTTGAAATTAAATTTAGTTTAAATTGCAAAACTTTAGCGGTTATTTATTTTATAAAAAACAAGCCAGTTGTTATTTTTTATAAAATTCAACAAGTTGTAAAAATTAGAACTTGTGGTGACAGATTGTGACATTTTAAAACTCCTTTTAAAACGTTTGGTGTTTGGTTGGTTTATAATAAATTTAAGTTATAAAAAATTAAAAGCAACTATAAAGCAAATAAATATGTAAATCTTTTAGGGTCATGTTTGTTTGATCTTGCTAGAGCCAGTTAGCAAGACCAAACGGGTCACGGGGTCCACAAAATTAAAACAACCACAAGGATGGACTTCCATACATCTGGTCGTCTCGGATGACTTTCACTTACTCCATGATTCCTGTTGCGTTTTCAGATTTGTCTTCGGGTTTTTATTACATTACATAAAATAAAAAAACATATTCTATTACAACTTTGAGGCATCAAAAGTGGGCCAAAACCATAAAACCAAAAACTGAATAATAAACACAAACAACTCAATCACATGGGTCGGGCCAGATTTATATATTCAACACAATCACATACGGGCAATATATTTGGTCAAAATAAAATAAAAATCGACCAAATTAATAAATAAAAAAATTGTCCAAAAAAAACAGTTTCAGAAACTTCAAGATAGTTAAAGTTTGTGATTAATCTAACCGGTGAAACCAGACCGGTTCCGATTTACGTGTTATAACCCAGGCTCTGATACCACTGTTGGGATTCAGTGGTGATCAGTTTGACTTTTGTAAAAACGGGTTTTGACAGAGAAATTAATTAATTCAGTTAATTAATAAATACGCAGCGGAAAATAAAATCACAACCTTTTTAACAGCACTGACAAACCGAACAGGATCTGGTTATGAACACGCAAACACAAAAAAAATAATTAATCTACTGATGAGATTAATTATACCTTAGTGGTTAATGATTAACCGGTTGAGACACATAGGTACAATGAACCGATGCTAGATCACGAACTAACAACACGAGAGACGAGTAGCGCCGGGGCTGGCCGGAAACGGGACAGCAGCGAGGCAGGGTCCGGCTTGGATTGGTTTGTGGTTCCTGAAGTCATCAAAGGGATGGCTCTGTTTTGTGGTCTTGGCGGATGGCGAAAACCAAAACAAAAAGAAAAACCAATTTTTGCCTCTCCTTTGTTCGATCAAAAGGAATCATCTATTTATAGATTAGATTTTAATATATCTTTATATATTAATTACTCTAATCCTTTTAACCTAATAAAAACCATACCGTCTGAACCCATTTAATTGTTTTAATAACAGATTAAAACAAATAAATATAAATATTATTTATAAACTTGTATAAATAATAATTCCCGTCTAACAAATATATAAAATATATCGTCTCGCTAACAATTCGTAATTACCAGTTAAGCACGTTAAGTGGATTTAATGTTCGTTGCCATAGGTGTAACTCTTACGGGTCATAGCTCGGTCAGCCGCGTTGTCCATCGGGTCGGTCCATAAAATCCAACAGTTAGCAGCATATTCAAGTAATTGGGCTTCTGGGAATGCTTCTTCTTCCCTTTTTATCTCCCTCTACTCAGGAAATACTTCCTCTACATTCCATGCAAATATTCTCCATTCTTCCTAGACCTCTTCCTCTTCATCGCTGGGGTCTTCCCATTCAATCTCCTGAACTTGAATAAAAGAGGGCTTTAAGATTGTGCGTTGAAATTCCTCTTGTTCTTTGAACCATTCTTCCAAGAAATCATCATCATCTTGAATTCTTTCCCGCCCTTTTTTGGTTGCATCAGTAAGCAAAGTTGAATCAGTTTGAGTGCCTACTGATACAAGGGAGGTAGAGGCAGAACTGGTACATTTTTGGGACTCGTGTATAGAAGCTTGGTGCCTTAATTTAGACACTTCAGCCTCCTGTAGAGCAACCCTAGCCATTAATTCCAAGTTTTTCAGTTTCAGTCTGTCCACATCCACAGATGTGGAATCCTTGGAACTGGATGGGGCCGTATGCCTAGCCTCTGCATCCTCATCACCCTTATTTTCTTGGCTCCTGGGATTCCACTTAGTGAAGAATGTTTCAAACGAAACATTCTCACTGTGAGTTACCATGGTTGGGATCTTAATGATGTTATCACTGTCCTCCTAGTCAATTGATGTATTAGAAGTAGAGATAGCCCCTTCCACATTCACTCTATCAATACATCCAGAGTGAACCTTATTAGGTGATGAACTTGGGCTGGGTACATTAGTAGCCAAGTCCATCAGTACATTGGCATTTGGAGATGGTACATCATCTTGACTAGGTGCCTCTGCACTTAAGTTCAATGAAGAAAAGAGTATAAGCTCAGTGGGAATTTCTATAGACTCGGGATGTGGTCTTGATCCTAATAGGGCTCCTTCAAAGGAAGTTTCCCTAGTCATGTGGGTATCCCATTTGATATTCTCACCAGAATGTTGTGATTCCGGATAATAGCTTTTAGGTTGGGATTGGTCCTCTGAGACAAGAATAGAAGGATTCTTCTTGCTCTTCTTTCTTTTCTTGGTATAACATGCCACAACTGGGGCCCTTTGTTCTAGTTGGGCTTGAAGAGTGGGGGTGAGTATTTGTTGTACCTATGCACCCTCAGGAGTTTGAACAGTGGTTCGATCAAGTGAAACAATTGTTGTATGTTCAGGCTGCAAAGTGGAGGGTATGGGATCAGTATCAGCTAGGACTGCTGAACTGTCACCCTGGGTACTTTGTATATTCATCATTGTAGGTAACAATGGAATATTGACCCCTAAGAACTTTTCTGAAACTGTTCTCATGCTTTTAAAAATATTATTTTTCTATGCGCCAAGTATGTACATTCTTGCAGATATTGATAAATATTTTAGTTCATAGTTACAAACTTCCTGCAATAATCTGGGGCACATATAAAAAGCTTGTTTTTGCCCCTTCCTAAAGGTTGTTTCTCAAACCTTCAAAAATCAAGTGAGAAAAGTTAAATCCATGGGCAGTGATCATACCATGAACTGCAGATGCCAGTCCAGAGTTGAGTTAATGCCATCCACTCCTTTTTTGAGATATACAATGAAGAAGAGTGTGGCACAGGTACTTCTAGGGAGGACCCAGCAGAGCCTTTTCAACAGTGTATTCTTGTTAATTTCCAGTGTACCCTATGGATACAAAGGTCCTCATATGTTCATCTTTGGTGTAGGAGTTGGAACACCTTCATCTTGAAGCTTGAGATGTTTTTTGAGAGTTGCTTAAGAGACGATAATGTCTTTGCCGTCTACCTTGGCTTTGATTTGGAGAATCCCCTGTTCAGTGGAGTAGGAGGCAGAGTTCCAGAAATCTTCTATGTGAGAGATGTAGATTGTTGGGTTGACGGTTAGAGAAAAGTGTATTTTTGATCGACACAGGAAGTCGATCATTTCATCAAAACCCTCTGATTTCTTCCCTTTTACCAGATATGCTGTGAGATTGTGGTATGTTGAAAATTTATCATTAGGCTTGTTGAGGTTAACGTTTGCCATGATGATGAAGTTTGGAGGAAAAGATGAAGCTTTTGAAAGTTGGTTATGGATGCAGGGAGCTTTGAATGCTTGAATGTGGGAGAAAAGATGGAGGGTAAGGTCAGAATTGAATATCAAGAGGTGAAGGAGGGAATTTGATTTTTTTATAACGGCAAAAGTTTGGGCAACGGTCACTTGTACCATACAAAAGATGAAGCGTAGGTGTGTCATCTACAGTGACGCTTTACTTTTTACTTTGTTAAAGCTGTAACACACTGTAGCAGTCATGGTAAAGACTAGCAGTGATTTTTTACAGCGGGTAAAAGTTAATTTGAACCATTTTTACGTATCCATAGCAAACAAGGATGCAGTTGATGGTTTTACTGGTTCGCAGCAATAGCTGTTGCTGCTGATTGCCTTAAAGCTATCCGTAGCAAAAGTTTTCCTGTGGATGACCTAAAGTACTCAACATCAAAAACTTTTGCTGCCAATAACTAAACCTATCAGCAGCAACGTTGTTTGCTGCTGACAGATGAAGTTATCAACAATAACTTAAACATATTTTTGAATTTTCAAAAGAGTTTTATTAACAGCAAAAGAAAGACAAACAAATTTATTATTGAAGTTTTTGGAGAAAAATTTTAATCAAAGTTTATCATACCAATGGACTCAACTAGAAATCTAAATCTAGTTTCATCGAAGGCTTTTTATGAATAAGTCTGCATATTGCTCATTGGTATGAACTGGGTTAAAATGATTCTCCTTTTCACACCTTGATCTCTAATAAAATGATACATGTTGTCAATGTGTTTTGTCTTGTAGTGCTGCACATGATTATTGGTAATTGATATGGCACTCTTGTTGTCAATATGAATGGGAGTTGCCATGAATGTCACCCCATAGTCCAACATTTGATTTTATATCCAGATGATTTGAGCACAGCAACTAGAAGCTGCATTGTATTATGCTTCTGTTGTGGATATTGACACACATGTTTGCTTCTTACATTGCCAGAAAATCAGTCTTCCTCCCAAAAGTTGGCATCCTCCTGAAGTGAACTTTTTGTCCATGTGGCATTAAAAAAACTGGGTTGTGTGTGGATGAAGACTCCATATTTGAGAAGATGAGAGGCTCAAATATTTGATAGAAGGAATATATATTAAATAGCCAGTATGGCCCTTTTCCCTTTTCACATGGAATGTGTTCCCTACATTCCACATTTGCTGATTCTTCAACAATTCTTGTTCAAGAGTTGATTACTCTGTAGGCTTTGGATTAAGAGAAATATCCCACAAAATATCCTTCATCAGATTTGGCACCAAATTTTGGAAGAACACCATCGGTGATAAGAATAGTACACGGGCATCCAAAGGGTTTTAGGAAGCCAATATAGGGAACTCTATTGACCCATAATTCATAAGGTGTTTTGTTGTGAGGCTTGACAATGAGAACTCTATTGTCTCTGAATGCCTTTGTTCTCACCAAAAAAGAGTTCAAGGTTTGATTCTTGAACTCTGTCCCTTGATCACATCGTATTTTCTTAACTTTCTGATTGCTCTGATTCTCAACCCTATGAATGAAGGAATTGAGAATCTTTGTTCTCAAGAAGTATACCCATGAGAATCTGGTATAGTTATCAGTTATCACCAGACAGTATGACTTCTTGCCCATAGACATAACATTTGTAGGACCAAAAAATCCATATGCAGCAACTGTAGTGAAGTTTCATTCGAGTTTAGTGTCTTGGGCTTGTGAAAGCTCTTGTGTTGCTTCCCCTTCAGACATGCAATGCAATGATCTTCAAGTTGGAATTCTTTATCAGGTAGTCCTCTGACTAGATTTCCTTTAACCAACTTGCTGATGGTTTGACATTAACATGGCTCAATCTCCTATGCCATAGAGCAGATTCATCAACTGATGTCTTGGACATAAAGCAACATACACTACCAGTTGGAGTGACCTTGTTCATATTAAGCACGTATAGATTGTCCTTTCTTTGAGCAGTTAAAAAGATCTTCTCAGAAGGAGGTTTGCTTAGTCCAGAGGATAACACAAAGCATTCTTCATCCATGAACAACATCCAACGCTTTTACCCTTTCAATGCTCATCCTTTCATTTGACACAGTTCCATGTCCGATGATAGAGCCTCCCTTTGAATTGCTTCCAAAGGCAACATATCCTCCATAAAATTTTCTAAAGTCTTAGAGGATGGACCTATTGCCTGTCATGTGTCTGGAACAACCACTATCTACAACCCATGTGTTATCTTTGTTACTTGGTGGTTCCTGCACATGAGAGAGTTCTAGTTAGAAAAGGGGACCCAAGAACTTGTAGACTTGGGTGGGACTTTTGACTTAAGACTAAAATCATCAGCATGCTGGCATTCAATTGATCCAATTATGATACTCTGAGATGATGAGGATTCGGATTTTGCTTGCCATTGTTGAATCACTTTTGTTGTTCCTTTAACATTCTCAACAGCAGATGTATCTTTAGCTGCTGATAGTTCTGTCTGATTTTTGATATTTATGGGTTTAGACTGATCAACAACAAACATGGTTGATGTGGATGGTTTTAACTGATCCGCATCAGATTTGGTTGCTGTTGAAGGCTTTGGATTGTTCTTTATCTTCTTCGGCTTCTCATGATCAGCAGTATTCCTGGTTACCGCTGATGGTATAGCTTGTTCAACAATCATTGACTTCTCCTTCTTTACTTTCCTATTAAAAATAGGTTTTTCTGTAGGGGTTCTTCTATTGACAGGTTTTGGTCTATCAGGGATGATTTTGACTGTTGATGCGGAGGATGATGATTGAGACAACTGGTTGAAAGGATTAAATTTACAGTTTTCAGCGTAGTGGCCTGATTCACCACAAATGATGCAAGATTGTTTAGCTTTTGGTGGTTTGACAGTAGGAATCTGTCTTGTTGGAGAAATATACTTTCTGAATTGAGTTGATCTTGCTTCATAGCTTCTTACCTTCTTGTTTTTGTTTGTTTTCTCAAAATCTTGTTGCTTGAGATTTCTTTGCTGCTGAAGGTAGTAGAAACATGTGCTTGCTGTATGGTTGTATTTGCCACAAACAAAACATGATTTTGCAGTCTTGTCCCTCTGAAGATACACATAGTCCTTTCTTTTGAATAGATCTTTGAAGTTCCAAGGATGATTTTTGTTGTGTTCAAAGGTGGCTTCTTCTAGTGTCTTCTGAATATAATGCATTCTTTCTCCAGGTGAATGACAGATGTCAAACACTTTCTTTGCATGGATGGAGGCTGAGGATGTTGAGGATTGGCCCTTTTCAGTGATCAGTTTTCTGCCTTGAGGAGGATAGCTGATTTTGATTTATTTGGTGTGTTGTGTGATAGGTGTGGATGGAATGAAAGGACTTGGAATGTTTGTTTGAATCACTTTCCATGATTTGGTGGTTTTCAAAATTACTTCATTTGTGGGAAGTAAAGGAGTCTGAGCATGTGGAATCAGACTCAGTGGAGGTACTGCATTCTTGCACAACATTGTCTTCCTTGGAAGGATCAATGTTTCGGTTTGCATGGTCAATATTGGTTAGGTTGAAGTTGGGTTCATGAATTGTTACATAATCAGTGGGTAGTGGTACAGATTTGTACTGTTCAGTTTGGTACCCAATACCTACGGTTACTTTTTCATGGATCCAATAATCTTTGTAGCTTTTTTGATGCAAACTCATATTTTTCAACATGAATCTTTTGATCTGCCAGAACAGCTCTTATAGCTTTTAACTTAACCAATAGATCATCAATCTGAGTTTCAAGATTTGTTTGTTCATGTTTTAATGAGGAAATTTCTTTCTTTAGACAGTTAGTCTTTTCTTTATAACTGTTTTCAACCTTTTTGAACTCAGATTTCATTTGATGAAACTCTTCATTTTGATCTATAAGATTTTGGTTATGCTTTCTATATCCCAAAACTTTATCAATGCAAGCTTGAGAGCAAAGATGTTCATATACCTGATGTGGGATCTTTGTAGTGTCTGCCATGAGTGCTTGGTTGTTGGTAGATATTTCTTCACACTGAAAGCTCCAGTCAAAGTCAGCTGTTCCAAGTTGTTGAGTTGAACAAGCAGCAGTTTGAGCGGGTTGAGTGTTTTGACCTGTTTAACCTTGATGAGTCTGTCTTGGTTGTGCAGCAGCTGGGTTTGCCTTTTGGTGCTTTACATTCTCTGGCAAAATGACCAAGTTGATTATAGTTGTAGCATTTTAACTTGCTCTTGTCCAAGCCAACTCTGGTGTTTGGACTGTTGCTAGGGATAGGTCTTCCTGTTCTAGAGTACAATCGTTTTGCTCTGAGAGACAACATAGCATAAGAATGTTGTATGTCTATTTATTCTAAGTCAACTGGATGAAAATATTCCAGATCTTCTTTGATAAAAGACATGTTACTTGGGGTATCAAAAATAAAGGGAGCAGGGCTTGGATTCTGAGGAGGAGCTTTAAAAAGGAATGCAGAGTTGTTTGCTAGTGAGATGGGTGTTTGAGGATGTGTGTTGGATCGGGATCTACCTTGATCCAATGATTCAACACATTAACCGAACCAAATCGTGCGGAATCCGATTTGATTGGCAATCCAATCTATGACATGGATCGGGTCGTAAGAAACGAGCGGATTAGATGTCGAAACGAAGGTTTCTATCGACCCTTTGGTGTAGAGAAGTTGGATACAAGACCTGTAAACTCTCAACGGACAGAGATTCGACAATACATGTGCAAAGAGTTTGTGTGTTCTGTTGCTTAGTCTGGTTCTGCTCTGGTTAGTCTCTTCTATGTGTATATGTGTTGTATATAGTGCTCATGAAGTGAAAGTTCTATATATAGTGCTGAGGCCATTCGTACGAATGAGCCATGTGAATGGACTCATTCGTGCGAATGAATCAGCAGAATGGTTCATTCATAAGAATGAATCATTAGAATGGTTCATTCGTACGAATGAATCATTCTCATGACTTATTCTAGCGAATGAATCATTCTAATGATCTATTCGCGCGAATGGATCATTCTCATGATCCATTCGTGCGAATGGGCCTTTCATTAGCACGATTGATCAACGTTATCGCTATTTATCAGATCGTTTAATACACAGTCGTTATATATGAGTAAACATTAAGGATAAACATGTAATTTCATTAATATATCAAATAGTTACATTAAACATAGATGAAATACATATTACAAGGGATTAGGGACATATCATGCATCTACATACTCCCCCTTGGACCTAGATCCCTTTAAAATGACCTAACTGACATTAGTTGGTCTTCAACATCTCTTTTGTACGAGTTTTCCAGTTGACCCCGGCGTGTATGTCAAAAGCAAAGCATATACGTATCACTTTCACATACTGCAACGCCTGGTCTATATCTGCAACTTCAAAAAACGGTTGACACTTGTATAAAGTTGTAACATCTTGTTCAGACAAGTTGGTCGGCCACAAGGGATCAAAGACCCTAATGGTCTCCCGTGACCCTTCTTTACAAAGCACTATAACAGCTTCACCAGTACGCCCATCATAGTACCACCATTTGAACTGATCTGAGAAGTCCTGGATCATTTTCCTTAAAGGAATCTTCTTCATGATCGTTGGAGGTTTCCACTTTAAGACAATTAGGGGCTTCTTGGTGATTGGATGAACCTTTTCCTTATGAATGTAATGTGTAGGCATTTGTGGCTTGAAGTTCACCCACTTCTTCCGGTATTCGTATTGTAATTGACGTTCAAACCATTCGGATAGACCGGAAGATTCGCTGTATAGAAGCTTTAGACGCGCCAATTGATTTACTTCAAATGCGGGCAGCGTCTTGAAGTCATGAGGGTACCTGAAATATTGTATGCCCTTCTCTCTTTTTATAGCATAGCAGCTTAGGTCGTTGAAGTATGCCCAACTGATTATACGACCATCAGACTTGTGTCCTTTGAGTCGATAAACTTTAGTGTACTTGGTTGGAGGAGAGGGCTTTGAGTTCTTCTTTAATTTGGCCATGTATTCCATCCACTGACTTTTACGTTCATTCAGCTCGTCAATGTCAATAGTGGAGGGACCGGCTTCATCTCCTTTGTTGTCGATAATGCGGTTGACCTCCTCGTCGGACTGCTGAGTGAATAAGTCTGCGAAGGAGGGAAGATCATCACCATCTACTGATGTGTACTTTGGATATTCTTGATCAGTGATGTCTTCGACTTCAACCTCATCAACGTCTTCTAGTTCGTCAGAGGAGGGATAATCAGTTGTAGGAACAGATGCCTCTTCAGTGATGACTTCGTCGGGATTCATTTGAAATAGCTCGGCAATCTGTTCCTTTGACAAGCAGTGTACGATTTCCCCTTCCTCTTTGTCATAAATAACTGAATGTTGGATGATCCCTTGCATGTCAAGCACATAAGTTAACTTTGAAGGTTGTTGCTTGAGAGGCATCACATCCAAAACTATTTACATAAACAATCATAAAATAACATGTGAGAATAAGAAATTTCATTGATTTAATCAAAATAAAACTGAAATTATTTACATAATAATCTAATATTTACAATAAGACAACTTAAAACACTTAAAACAAAAACTATCAACCTTCAGTGCCCTTTTGTGTATCTGATGATGGGCCTTCTGATTTGTCTGATTTTTGCTTTGTGCGTGCCTCTGCTTCTGCTGTCTTTGAAGCACTTGATGCAGCACCAGCATTGGCACCATCGTCCTTATCTTTGTCATTATTGTCATCATCATCATCACTATCATCATCATCATCATCATCATCATCATCATCGTCACCATCATCACCATCATTGCGAGCACCCTCAATTCTGGGTGTCGGGTCTCTTCTGCTTTCTAAGTCTTCCAACAGTCTCTTATTATCCTCCTCAAGCCTTTGTATCCTCTGAGCATGTGCATCAACAGTTTTAGACAACTGTTGATTCTGATTTGTAGCAGTGAGAAGGAGGGCTTGTTGATCATTACACCTAGTGGAAAGACTTGTGATGGCTTGGGCTTGTTCAGTATTTTGAAGAGTCAACTGACTGATCTGCGAGCCCTGTTGGTCAATACGCTTTGATTGCTCTTCATTCTGAGCCAGTAAACGAAGTACCAAACTGTTTAAAGTACTGATCTGGTCGTGTAGAGAGACAGTCGGCAGTGATATTGAAGATTCAGCTCGAATAGTTGATGGCTGTGATGTAGGCACAGTCGTGTAGATGGGAGGAGGCACAGTTTGTGTCTGAGGCATAGATGTTGACATTGGAGCCTCAGACCTGGTGGCAGTTGCTGTAGTAGCAGAGGTGCTCTCCGTCCTTCTAACAAGTTTAAACTTTTGGCGTTTGGCCATTCTCTTTCCTCTTCCTCTCTTGATTGGGGTAGATTGGCAAGAAGGAGCAGCAGATACTTGTGGACAGTCAGGGACAAAGTCAGCATCCCTGACGTCATCATCAACCCTTGAGCTTCCTTGATCTGCTCCCCTTTTTCGTTTTGTTGCGACCAATCTTGCCCCTTGTTGACTGATTTCAAAATCATCTTCAGTGTCCTCAGAATCAGTAAACAGGACGGTGTCCAGGTTAACATCTTATGGGTTAGTTGGAAGGGAAGAATCGATAGCAGCAACAGTGGGGGTGGTGGCAGCGGTAGATGGAACATTAGGAGCATTGCCACCATCTCCCTGACCATCTTGGTCGTCATCATCTTGGTCGTCAGCTGGAGGTACAACAATATCCTCCCTGTCAGAATCACTATTATCGTGACGCCATTTTCTGTTTGCTGGTGCCACATAATCTGGATTTGCCAGATGTCCAATGAGTCGTTTGTGAGGTGGCTTTGTTGGTCTTCCCCTGTAGGTCTGTACCCTGTTTAGAGTGACGTTCGTCATGTGTTCTAACTTGATTATGTCGACGTCTGACCTTGGTAGAAGAGGAAGTTGGTCATCTATTATCATTTGTAAGAATCTGGGGTACATAAGATACGCATTGTCCCCTTTTAGATAGATGTTTTCCTTAAGATGCGTGAACACCATCTCGGAAAAGTTGAACGGAATGTTCAACACCAGAGCATCGAATATTCTCTGAATTGTTTCGCGCATGTCGTCGTAACCGCCACGATGGGAACCGAGGCAATGCAGAAGAACATGTCCTAGATACTTGTACTGCGGACAGAGGTTCGCTTTGTTTAAAACTCCCTCGGCGACATTCCCGTCGTACTTTATCCTCATGAAGCATCCGCGGACCAGATATTTATCCAGTGTCACTGGATCTTCAGGATGATCACCGAATTGACAAAATCGGCGAATGTGAGCTGCCGATACAACCACATCTTGACCTGCGATCTTCCCTCGTATGACCGGTGGAGATACCTCGCAGTCAATCTCGGCAGATGCCCAGAACTCCCTTTGATGCGACGTATATGGAGTCCGGTGATGGGATATAGCATGAGCAATCCTTGATCTTGATAAAAACTTGATCGTGCCGACAGTCGGACGTGCATTTTTGATGTAGGAATCATGTACGCACATATGTTGCTTTTTATTGAAGCCTTAAGAACAACTGGAGCTCTGTGCGCCATAACGATCAGTCTGTAAACACAAAAACATGATGCACATCAGATCAGTACATGCAAGATTTTGGAAATATGAACTTTTGGACCATTTTCCCTTTGTACGAATGAACCTTAAGAGTTGGTTCATTTGTGCGAATGGATCATTCTGCCTATTCATTCGTGCGAATGAGTTTCATTCATATGAATGAGTATTCATTCGTGCGAATGAGTTTCATTCGTGTGAATGAGTTTTCATTCGTGTGAATGAGTTCTCATTCGTGTGAATGAGCGTTCATTCATACGAATGAACATGAAGAGTGTGTCCATTCGTGTGACAGACGGGTCGTGATCCAACTTGTCCAAAAATCAACCAACACTTGAAAAGATTTGCCGAAAAACGACACCAACACACTCGACTATTGTTTTCAACCAATATTTAGCAGTTTAATTGGTTTATTAAGTCAGTTTTTACGTTTTTAGGTTTGGTTTTCGGTTTTGAACCCTAAATCTAATCGAACATCCACGAATCGGTATACAATCGATGAAATACTTGTGGGGTTATACCTGTAAAATGAAATCAAGCGTTAGATTGGTGATTGGACGGAGATTTGGGTAACTTCAGATTTTGATGAAACAAACGTGCGAATGCTTTCTGATTTGTGCGAATGATTCTGCACATGCGAATGAATGGCCTATTTATAGGATGGCCTGGTTCATTCGTACGAATGGGTATGCATTCGTACTAATGAACCCTTCATTCGTACGGATGGATGTTCATTCATACTAATGAACCTTCATTCGTACGAATGGACCATTCTGGTCAGTCCATTCGTGTGAATGACCTATTCTCATCATCCATGCGTACGAGTGAGCCATTCTGCTCATCCATTCGTACGAATGGATAACCTCTTTTAGTAAATTAAACTTTTCAGGTTAAAATGGGGTATCCGACCACATTGGTTTTAACAAAAATTTAATTATGAAGTAAGGGATCAATTATGAAGTTTTGGAATAGTTTATGAAGTAAAGGAACGATTTGATCAATCAGGAAGTCAAGCGGTTTTCAAATTTTGATTTTCTGACAGTCGTTCGAGTCTTATCAGATAATCTAAAATTCAGGAAAAGTAAAATCTTTTTGGATATTTTGAATATGTAATGCTGAAAATAATATCAACAAGATATATACATGCATGTCTTAGTAAGAATGATCCTTATGAGAAATCATACAGACTTAGTGACCAATGATCTGAGACATTTTGAATTTTGTAGATACAACTATACAATGGTATTTACACATCTTTTTGTGAGAAAGATCCGAACATGGGATCAGTACTAAACTCATAGCAATCAGCAACATTGCAAATTATCTGAGCTTTAAGTACACTTAGTCAAAATGCGATCATTGATATCTTTGTCCATCTTAAACCTATGCAGACCTCTTCTCAACACTTACAAGATGATCTTGAAGGATTGAGTCCATTGTCTGTGTGTCCCACACTGGTTAAGAATTGACTTGAATTACTTTTCAAGACATGTTAATGTTTCAAATCAGCACAACTTACTTAACCAGCCATCATAAGTTCATGAGATCTCAGTTATTCCCTGTTACTTCTTTACTACACCAATTTTTTTTTTTTTTTTTTTAGTATTCATAGTGACAGCCATCAGCTCATGGACGGCTTCAGCCAGGTATTTACAAGGCAATATGGCACGTATGCAGCTAACGGTGTTTGTGTTCATCCTATCCCATGGATGGCTTCAACCAGGCTGCAACCCGGTAATATGGCACATATACGGATTCGGATTCATACTTTTATTTTATTCTTAATCGCATGGACTGCTTCAGCCAGGTATTTACAAGGCAATATGGCACGTATACGACTTCGGAATCTAATTTTTAATTTTATAACTACTTTCTGATATCTTATTAAACCGATGATAACTGGTGTGCACAGAATGAGAAACACCTTCAGTTTCTATTGTTGATTTTCGTCAATCCTTTCACCATTATGTGACTCACAAGACAATATCTAATATGGTATAGATTGATCATCAATGGTCGAGATTCAGTAAGATAAGCCTATCAATGCATCACATGTCGACTTAGTGTGACTATTCACTATGGCATTAAATGCAATGTGCTTCATACATATGGTTAGTGTGCCATCACTTCCCAAAGGTTGGATACGATTTCTCATTTTTGAGTTTTTCAGATGTTTTTGGGTTTTAGACTGTACAAAAATGGAAAATCTTTTTTTTTTTAAACAAACTGTACACAAATAACTGTACACAATTAACTGTACACAAATAACTGTACACAATTAACTGTACCCAAATAACTGTACACAATTAAGAAAATCTTTTTGGAGTCTCAGATAACTAGCGTCTGTGTACTATCATTTTTCTCAGCGAGAGATCATTTTCTTACTGACATTTTCTCCCCCTAAAATTTTAAAATGAAAAATCTTTTTGAGTTTTTGAGATTTTTAATAAACGCAAGAAAGAAAATATATACAGGAACGTAATTGATAAAAATGATTATTGACTAGACTCTTGGTCCGGAACAACGTCATCCTTCTTTTTCATGCCGTTTACCTCTAACAAGAATAAAAATCTTGGTTTGTCAAAGGCTTTTGTATAGAGGTCGGCCTTTTGGAAATCAGTGTTAATTTGAACCACATCAATCAGTTTCTTTTCAAAACAATTACGAATGAAGTGATATTTTATGCCGATGTGTTTGGTTTTTGAATGCTAAACCGGATTCTTAGTGATAGCTATGGCAGCAGAATTATCTACATAAATAGGAGTGTTAGAGAATTGCAAACCGTAGTCCCGAAGTTGCTGTTGAATCCAGATAATCTGAGAACAGCAACTGGCAGCAGCGATTTATTCAGCTTCACATGTAGATGTAGCCACTGAAGTGTGCTTTTTGCATTGCCATGTCACAAGACGGTTTCCAAAGAACTGACACCCTGCAGATGTAGACTTGAAGTCTGTTTTGCAACCACCATAATCAGAATCACTATATGCAGTAAGCTCAAAGTTATCATCATTAGAGTACCATAATCCAAGATCAGGAGTACCCTTCAGATAACGAAAAATCCTTTTGACAGTAATTAAGTGGGAGACTTTTGGTTTTGACTGATATCGGGCACAGAGACACGTGGCGAACATGATGTCTGGTCGAGATGCCGTGAGATACATGAGAGATCCGATCATGGCTCGATAGAGAGTAGCATCAATATACTCCCCCTTGTCATCAGGCGAAATCCCGTGATTAATCGCCAATGGAGTACCAGCAGGTTTGGCATCAGTCATACTGAATCGGCTCAGTATGTCTCCAACATAATTTGTTTGATGAATGAAAATCCCTGTCTCAGATTGATCTACTTTTAGCCCTAGAAAGAACTTCATCTCTCCCATGGAACTCATCTCGAACTTGTCCTGCATAACTCTTTCAAATTCTTTGCACAAAACATCATTCGTCGATCCGAAAATAATGTTATCCACGTATACCTGTACCATTAAAAGTTCTCCATCCTTTTCTCTAATGAACAACGTGCAGTCGATGACACCTCTTCTAAAACCATTGTTCAGAAGATGAGTGGAAAGTGTCTCGTACCACGCTCGCAGAGCTTGGTGCAATCCGTACAGTGCCTTGTCCAATTTGTAGACACGGTCACGATGCATAGGATCTTCAAACCCGGGAGGTTGACTGACGTATACGACTTCACTGATTTCTCCATGAAGGAAAGCACTCTTTACATCCATTTGATAGACTTTGAACCTTTTGTAGGATGCATAAGCAAGAAAAATTCGAATTGCTTCCAGACGAGCAACCGGTGCAAACACTTCATTGTAATCTATACCTTCAATTTGCCTAAATCCCTGAACGACCAAACGAGCCTTATTTCTTATGACTATTCCTTGATCATCCCTTTTGCAACGAAGAACCCATCGACTACCAATCTTCTTAGCTCCTTTTGGTAAATCAACTAACTTCCAAACTCCGAGCTTCTGAAATTGGAGTAGTTCTTCCTGCATTGCATTTACCCAAGATTCTTCTTTTAAAGCATCTGTTATAGACCGTGGTTCGATTTGCGAGACGAAACATGAATGCGCACAATCGTTGACTACACCAGATTCCATGATTTCTGAGTAGACTCCAGAGTTGATCTGACCCTTAGTTTTAACACCAGATGTGGGATCACCAATAATGTTCTGTTGAGGATGAATTCTATCAATCCTATCCACAGGATGAGCAGGAACCTCAACAGTTTGATCAAGGTTTGTGATACTCTGTTCAATTGCCACAGAATGTGAAACATCATCACTCAATTGTACAACATCATGGGAAGGATCTTCAATCACCTGGTCTATTTCTTGTCGAGAACCCTCATACTCTGAAGAAGAAGAAGAAGAGTCATCATCGTGTGTGACTTGTGTGTTATTGGAGGACTCAGGAATGTCAGATGATGAGGGAGTAGGTTGCACATGTTCATCAGGTGCGTTTTGAGCATCATACATCATTTGAACAGCAACCTCCTCATCTGAACATTCTGGAGGAAGATTAAACGAGGCAAAAAGTTCTTCATAATCAAACATCCAAGGAAGACCTTTTCCAGCAGCAGGAGAGGTATACTTTTGAACATCAACATCGTACCATTCTTCTACATTCCCAGAAGATTTGTTGTAAACTCTTTTATTGGGAGTGTTGTACCCTAAGAAGTAACCTTCCTCTACTTTCTTGTTAAACTTGCCATGAGTATCCTTTTTCAACATGGTACATGGAGCACCAAACGGTTCAAGATACTGTAAGTTCGGTTTCCGTCGATGCAACAATTTAAAGCAAGTTTTATCGTGACGCTTGACAACTAGAACTCGGTTGAGCGTGTAACATGCATTAGCAATAGCTTCATTCTAGAACTGCACGGGTAAGTTTGAGTCAGCGAGCATAGTCCTTGCAGCTTCTATCAAGGTCCGATTCTTCCTCTCAGCAACACCGTTCATTTGTGGAACATATGGCGCTCTAAATTCATGGTGAATACCAAGTTTTTGACAGAAAGTTTCCATAAGGTGATTTTTAAATTTAGTACCATTGTCCGAACGGATCCTCCTAACCTTTAACTTATACAGAGACTCCAATTTGGTAATCAGAATCTCCACATATTCAAAAGTTTCAGATTTTTCTTTTAAGAACATCACCCAAGAATATCTTGAATACTCATCCGTCACAACCAAACAATATAAGTCTCCAGCAATGCTCTTCCGGTTGATAGGACCAAACAAGTCCATGTGTAAGAGCTCTAGTGGTATAGTGATGGAATGTTGAGATTTGGGTTTATGAGATTTCTTGGTTTGTTTGCCTTTCTTGCAAGAAACACACACGTCAGGAAGATGAAAACTTTTCACAGTGACTCCTTCAACAAGATTTTTGTGCACCAAATGATTCATTTTTCTGAGACTGAGATGTCCCATTCTTTTGTGCCATAAAATAGAATCCTTCTCAGTGGCTTTTGAAACAAAACATGATGCTGTGGACACTGAGGATGATGCTTGTGACATGTCAAGAATATAAAGATCATTAACTCTTGGAGCAGACATAACCACCATGTCTTCTGGAATCATAAACTCCTTTTTCAAGATATAACAATGCTTGTCATAAAAAAGAACCTTGAACTCCTTATCACAGATTTGAGAAACAGAAAGTAAGTTGTTATCCAACTATTTGACAAAGTTGACCTTCTCAAATCTGACAGCTCCATTAGACAGTGTTCCCTGAGTTGAGATAAAACCACCTTTATCTCCTGCAAATGAAACATAGCCCCCTTTGATATTTCCGATGTCGAAAAGGAGAGCTAAGTTCCCAGTCATGTGCCTGGATGCCCCACTATCAATAATCCAATTATTGCTAATAGGATTATAAAGGACAACCTGCACAAGAAGGAAAGTAATTAGTTTAGGTTAGGAACCCAAGCCTTTACGGTCTTGGGTTTCCCAGTCTCATCTACAACAGTACAATCCATCCACTGTCCTTGTGGATTTTTGGAACAACCATTTGACTTTGAAGTACAGTCGTCAGAAGCATCATCTGATTTTGCTTTCCACACATGTTGTTTGTGCAACGACTGTTTGTGGTAAACAGTGGATTGCTTAACGATTTGTACAGGTGTGGAACTCGAATCAGAGACCAACAAGTCATGCATCTTTTGTTTAACTTTCTTTTGATGCACTTGTTGTTGGGTAAAAGAGTTAGATTTTGACTTTAAAAACTTTTGTTTATTTTCTGGAAAATGGTTAACTCTTTTACTTGGCTTCTGAAGATAAGGACAGTTGACAACAATGTGTCCTTGTGTACCACACTCAAAACAGTATCTCCGCTCAACCAACCTCGGAGATCTGTATTGATTTTCACTTTGGTGAGTTTTTGAACCACCAGCCTTAGCTTCTTTTTGTTCAGCTGAAGAGAGTGACTTGTTTGATTGAACAGACTCTCCAGCTTTAACAAAATTAACCTTTTTGATTGAGGCTTTGGTTACTTGACTCTTCTGATCAGAAGTAGTGGGATAAGATGGACGGCAATTGGTTGGTTTAATTTTAAAAACATTTTTAGAAGTAGATTTTGAAATACCAATTCTGTCATTCTATGGAGCAGACGAGTTTTTGTGTCCCAAACCACGAGTAGGACACTCATCGTCTTCTTCATCCCACTCTTCTACCATTCCATCAACACACTGGGACTTCGAGGTTGAAGCACCATTATCGTTGACCTTTGGTTGAGAAATTTTGTTTTCGGTTGGATCAACAACAAGTGGCGTTTTGACCTTAAAGTCAATGATTGGGTTATCATCCGGTGTGTTTACCATAGTATTCAACACCGGTGGAGGACAATTTTTATACCCAAACCCAGCATTTTTCTTTCCTGTACGCCGTGAAATAAGAAGGTAAGAAGAATTTGAATAACTTTTCAGCTTTTGATTTAAAGTTTCATAATCACATTCGACAAGCGCCAGCTTTTTCTTTGTTTCATCAATCGTGTTTAAATAAAAAGTGATGGCATTTTGTTTGTTGATAACACAGATTTCTAATTCATGAACTTGCCTGTTTAAAAGATCAATTTTGTTTTTGAAGGCAAGTTCGTTTCCCTTTAAAACACGGTTTGCTTCAAGACAATTAGTTAAATCATCAATTAAGTCTGTGTTGTGACTTTTAAGTGTCTCAACTTTCTTCTCAAGTTCATCACAAATTAAACATGGTTGAGATTCAGACTCACTTTCAAAACTGTCAGAATTTACCTGAATGCCTGTGGATGTTTTTACCATAAAAGCACAGCTACAGGTAGATTCAGAAGAGGAATTGTTATCATCCACATCAGCTGTCGATTGACTTGAGGAGACGACAGATGATTTTTCTTCATTCTCAGCTGTGAAGCCAGAACTGTTTGAAGATGTGTCGTCTTCAGCTGATGAACTTTCTGAAGCAATCTCTCTCTCAGCATCAGAATCTGATTCTTCATTGACTTCTACAGCCTTTGCCATGTAAGCTCTATCCTCTGAACTACCATCAGCTCCAAATTTAAAAGACCAATCAACAGTCTCATCTGTTTGAACAACCATAGCTTTTGTTCCACTTGAAGTGTCCTTATCTTGTGCAAGAGTAACTGGAACAAGGTTTGTTTCTGTATTTTGATTTTGTGGCTTCGGTTGGCTTTGACGGTTGTTGAAAGGGTTGCGGTTTCCAGTCTGTTTAGGCTTTTCACATTGCCTAGCAAAATGCCCTTTCTCACCACAGTTAAAACAAACAACAGCAGACAGATCAAAACCATAAGTAGTGTCTTTGTTCCCTTCGAGAGTTTTTCCTGTCCTTTTTACATAATCTCTCGCTCTTCTGACTGCACTTGCAAGAGCCCACATTATATCAATTCGATCCATTTCATCCTTATCAATCTGAGCATAGTCTTCTGCTGTTAGATGACTGTTTCCAACCTGTCCAGCAACAAGACTGTCATATGAATTGAAAACGGTAGACAACAGTGCCATGTGTTCCTTGGCCACTTCGATAGTAACCTTGTCGAAGTTGTCTGTTTGCAATTTAATGGGGCTTGGTGGAGGAGTACTAGCAGTATTTCCCTGCTGTGGAACCGAGCTTGATGAAACTGAAGCATGAGCTGTTGAAGACTGGCTGGCTGAAACATTTGACATGTTTGATACAAACGCAGTCTGCAAAGGAGCATTTTGTTGAGTTGATGTGGAATAGTACAATGAAGGATCCTAAGCTTGTACGCCTCTCTTTAACTTCCACTTATTCATCACCTCTTGTTCTCTCAATTTCTGAAGAAATTCATTGATATCAATGGTTTCAAGAGTATTGTTCTGTTTGAGAACCATCAAGAATGAATCCCATTTTGGTGGTAGCGCATCTGCCATGCATTGAACCTTTTCTTCTTTCGTTGTTTTGATCTCATGGGCATGCAATTCACTCATCAAGTGATAGAATCTCTCAAATAGATCATCTAAGGACTCATTCCCAATATACATGAAATTATCAAATTCCTTCTTAATGGCCTTAGCATTGATAGCTTTCAACGAAGCATTTCCTTCGTGACGTTGTTCTAAGGCAACCCATAGAGATTTCGAAGATGTAAACTGCCTGAATTGATGAAATATTTCTCTTGATATGGCCTAAGATAAGATAGCATATGCCTTCTTTTCTAAGTCATAATCTTTTCTTTGTTGTTCGCTTAAAAGGGAAGCCAAAACAGGAGTTCCATCCTCACTCAACACTTTTTGATATCCATTCTCTATCATCATCCATAAGTTTGTATCAACTCCATTAATGTGTATCTCAAACCTGTTTTTCCAGTGATGATATTCGTCCATTGTCATGAGTTTTGGAGCCTTGTTAGCATTTCCAGCTTCATTATCGATTAATAACAAGTTTTGGATTTTACTGTTCTGACTGGCAACAAAGGCTAAGTCCGACATGGTAAAAAACGAAGTTTTTCGACACAAAAAAAATTCAGAAGAGATTTATGCGAATGGGTCTATTCGTGCGAATGGAATTTTCTATTCGTGCGAATGGAATTTTCTATTCGTGCGAATGGAATTTTCTATTCATGCGAATGGAATTTTCTATTCGTGCGATTGGAAGTTTGAACAAATGAGCGGGAGACTTGATCTATTTGTGCGAATGGTAGGAGCCATTCGTGCGAATGAAGTTCATCATAGTAGCCATTCGTACGACAGAGGGCTGTTTGACTTTTTTGCACCAAAAAGCACCAATGATTGAGCCTATTATCAGATCTGGAAACTGAAACGATCAGATCACTCAGAAGCAATAATCACAAGTTTTGAACGTGGCTAAACAACGATCAAGTGATCTTTATAACATTCAAGTAGCTAGAAAAAGCAAGATTAGATTTTCTATGTTGAATCAAGAGCACACAAGCTCTAATACCACTTTGTTGGATCGGGATCTACCTTGATCCAATGATTCAACACATTAACCGAACCAAATCGTGCGGAATCCGATTTGATTGGCAATCCAATCTATGACACGGATCGGGTCGTAAGAAACGAGCGGATTAGATGTCAAAACGAAGGTTTCTATCGACCCTTTGGTGTAGAGAAGTTGGATACAAGACCTGGAAACTCTCAACGGACAGAGATTCGACAATACAGGTGCAAAGAGTTTGTATGTTCTGTTGCTTAGTCTGGTTCTGCTCTGGTTAGTCTCTTCTATGTGTATATGTGTTGTATATAGTGCTCATGAAGTGAAAGTTCTATATATAGTGCTGAGGCCATTCGTACGAATGAGCCATGTGAATGGACTCATTCGTGCGAATGAATCAGCAGAATGGTTCATTCGTAAGAATGAATCATTAGAATGGTTCATTCGTACGAATGAATCATTCTCATGACTTATTCTAGCGAATGAATCATCCTCATGATCTATTCGCGCGAATGGATCATTCTCATGATCCATTTGTGCGAATGGGCCTTTCATTAGCACGATTGATCAACGTTATCGCTATTTATCAGATCGTTTAATACCCAGTCGTTATATATGAGTAAACATTAAGGATAAAAATGTAATTTCATTAATATATCAAATAGTTACATTAAACATAGATGAAATACATATTACAAGGGATTAGGGACATATCATGCATCTACAATGTGTGACAATGGGATGATAGTAGTCGCTTGAGCTTGGTAGTGTATGGTCAGAGTGTAATGCAGAGGCTGTGGTGGATGATGAGGGTGTAGAATAACCTGAGTTTCTCTCTCTAGCTTGAAACATTTCCAGCTCATATGTCTTTAACATACCAAACTGCTTAGTCATTGTGAGAGTCTGCAAGTTTTCAGTTCTTCTAATTGACACTGTATAAAGTGTCCAGCAACTTGGAAGGGATCTGATGAACTTTTTGCGAATATCCTCATTCTCTAGCTTGACCTTAGAGCACTGTAACTCATCCACAAGATAAGTGTACCTTTTGTACAGGATTGTAAGGGACTCACCTTCCTTGTATATGAAATTTTCATATTGTTGCTTCAGAATGTCTCTCCTGTTTTCTTTAACCTCTTCATATCCAGCAAACATCTTCTCAAGAGCTTCCCATAGCTCTTTAGCAGTCTTGTGCTCTCTGAAGTTATGAAGCACTTCATTTGGCAGGCACATCTGTATAGCTCCTAAAGCTTTAAAGTCTACCTCCATCTTCTTAATATCTTCCTCTGAATATTTTGAAGCTTCTTTGGGAACATATGGACATCCGAAATCAGCAGAGGCCACCATAGGCACATAAGGACCATCAATTATGGATTTATACATTCCATATTCTTGATAACAGAAGAAGTTTTCCATTATGTTCTTCTACATGTCATAATCTTCCCCAGACACCAGCCTTGGTGGTCTGTGAAGGCTTCCAATATCATCAAATCCAGTAATTTGTGCCATACTTTGGATGGATGATGTGTAGCAAAGAGATAATAGTAACAGAACCAGAGAGTGATTAAACAAAGGTTAGTTTGCTTAATTTGAGAGCCAAGCTCTGATACCACTTGTAGGATTGATGTTTTACAAGATGGTTATGTTTAGTTGAGATTGGCGGAAACAATCACAACTATGCAAACTAATAAGAAACAGTGAAGAAACTGATAAATGCAAATTGTATTGATCTTCAAAGTTTACAAAATTACACAGAAAACTCTAAGGAAGCATATTTACAATGAAGAGTAAAAATACATATAAAGGAACTTAGAATCAAGACAGACCCTTGATTCTACGGATCAGATCAAACACAAGCCATTGATCTTGAACTGATGAGTAGCTATACTACTATCGGTTTACAACATAAAGACAAGTAGCAAAAGGACAACTGCAGTGAAAAGACTTCTGCAATGAAAAGACAACAGCAAAACAAAGGTCTTCTCAGTAATCATTGCAGGACAGATCAGAATAGAAGCATTGTTTTTTGTCATTTGCACCAATAACATTCCTTCTGCTGATAGGTGTGTCAGTGTTGCAGCAAAAGGTGTCAGTAGTAAAGTCAAAGCTGCTGATGATTTGCCTATCAGCAACATCAATGTTTGATGCTGCTGAGAAGCCTATCAGCAACAACTATGGACTTCAGTAGATAAAGCTATCCGAATCATAGTAGTTCATTTGCAGTAGAACATAACTATCCACAACATATACCTTATCCACAGTAACTTCATTAGTTATCAAAATTGTTGGGTCCGCATCAGATATACTTAGAGAATTTTGTAGCCATCATTCTTTATCTCTACAAATTTGTTATTCAGGAAAGCTGCATATCATGTGCAAAGAGTAAACAGCACAAAAAATCTCATCTCGCCAAGACAGTGAACACGTTTACTCGCCCCTGTTCTTAATTCAAATGGATTTGTTTGGTCCGGTTCGGGTCAAAAGTATTGTGAAGAAGTCGCATTGTCTTGTCATCACAGATGATTTTTCATGATTTTCGTGGGTGTTTTTCCTTGCATCTAAGGATTAGACACCTGAAACTATTATTGAATTTGTAAAAAGAATTGAAAACATCTGTGATAGCAAGGTGTTGATTATTCATAGTGATAATGGTACCGAATTTAAAAATAGACTAATAAATTCTTTCTGTGCAGATAAAGGTATTACACATCAATTCAGTGCTGCAAGGACTCCTCAACAAAATGGAGTTTCTGAGAGAAAGAATCAAACTTTAATTGAAGCAGCTCGAACAATGCTTGTCGATTCCAAATTACCAATTAATTTCTAGGCGGAGGCGGTGAACACAGCAGGTTATATGTTAAAAAAAGTTCTAATGGTAAAGCAACATTTGAAGACTCCTTATGAGTTGATATTCAAAAGAAAGTCGTACATAAAGTTCTGATGTTGTTACTTCTTCTACCAAGACACAAGAAGGTCACATGGAAAATTCAATGAATAACATTTATTCTGAAGTATAGATTCCTGTTACTAATGATGAACCAGTTATTTATGAGGATTAGCCAGAGATTTCTACTTCTCCAGCTTAAGATACTGTACAACAGACTTCTTCTAGTGTTGATGAATACGTCGACCAATCCCCTGATCTCAATATTACAAACTTGCAAGAATCTGTTCAAGTTGAAGACATTCCAAATCTCATAATTCATTTAGCTCATCCTGTTGAAAATATCATTGGATCTATTGATGATGGTAAGAAGTTAGTCTGGGAATATCAATGTGTGTTTG
The DNA here is from genome assembly GCA_023525975.1 of Smallanthus sonchifolius. Classification (NCBI taxonomy): domain Eukaryota; kingdom Viridiplantae; phylum Streptophyta; class Magnoliopsida; order Asterales; family Asteraceae; genus Smallanthus; species Smallanthus sonchifolius. Next base: position 58,237,940 of record CM042021.1, read on the forward strand.
TATTCATGCTTTTTATCAGAAGAATAGCTGAAGAATGTGACGATTGCTCTTCAAGATCAAAACTGGATAGAAGCAATGCAGGAAGAATTACTTCACTTCAAAAAGTTGAATGTGTGGCATCTAGTAGATCTTCCTGAAGAAAAGTACCCGATTGGTACACAATGGGTTTTAAGAAATAACAGGGATGATCATGGAATAGTTGTTCGAAACAAAGCTTGACTTGTTGTCTAGGGATTTTATCAAGAGGAGGGTTTAGATTGTCACGATGTCTTTGCTCCAGTTGCTCGAATTGAGGTTGTTTGAAAATTTCTAGCTTATGCTTCGTACATGAAGTTCAAATTTTATCATATGGATGTGAAGACAACATTTCTTTATGGACTTGTCAAAGAAGAAGTCTATGTGAATCAACCACCTAGATTTGAAGATCCTGATCACCCGTTCCAGGTGTACAAACTCGATAAAGCTTTGTATGGTTTACACCAAGCACCTCGTGCATGGTATGAGACCTTGTCAAGTCATCTGACATCGAATGGTTTTGTTCGTGAAACTATTGACAAGACGTTATTCTTGAAGAAGATTGACTCTGATCTCTTGATTTGTGAGGCCCCTTTCCCGGGTGACCTCACTTGTTGGATTTACTCATAAACATAGTCATAAATACTGAACTTAAATTTAAAACATTCATCATTCAATTACATAATCAAAACAGCGGAAGTCTTTACGAATAAAACATAACATATTCTTAACAAACAAAAGTGGGATGTCAGTCTTGTGCCGGGTAACCTTCACGCCATCGCACGACCTTTTCTTCCTTTACCTGAAATGTATACTAAAGTCAGCTAACGCTGGTGAGTTCTAGTTTAATGCGTTTAGATATAAACATTCTTTTCTTTACTTCATAAGTAAGCATTATTATAAAGTCATTCATATAAATACGTATTCATAACTTTTGCTTTTCTTTCATCTTTCTTTATCTTTATTAAGGTGATTACATATATATATATATATGCGTTCACCCTTTTTCTTTTCACTTTTCTTAACATTCTTTCCTTATCTTTCTTACGTGATTACATAGATATGCATTCACCTTTACTTTCTTTACCATTTATTGGTCATACACATAAGGGTGATCAACCCATCTTACGGTACGTATATCACAAAGACATACGCCCTCGAGCTACCGTCGTAGCCCTTTTACTTAACCGTCCGGCACTAGAAACCGTCCGTCATATCTTTACCGTCCTACCGAAGTAGTCCGTCATATCTTTACCGTCCTACCGAAGTAGTCCGTCATATCTTTACCGTCCTACCGTCGTAGTCCGTCATATTCGCCCGTCTGCCATAAGGCATCCGTTTCCCACTTGAGCTAATTATGCAGCCGCATATTGTTTTAGCGACTTACTCCACCGTAGTGGCCTTTAATTAGTCTAACTTTCTAGACTTCCTTCTCTAGCTGCATAATAGTCAAGTGGTCGTCCGTCTACCGTAGTAGCCGTTAGCTTCGTTTCCGTCCATAACGTATACTTACATTCTTAGCATGCAATATATATATTTATAAAGCAAGATTTCATTTATTTACGTTATACCATTCATTCATTCATTCTTTGTAAACATACGTGTTGTTCTTTGTTCATAATTCATTATTCACTTTCATATGTATCTACACATATACCTTAATATATCACGTATGGTCACATTGACATTCATTTCATTTATTCATTTAGTGTATACATTTCAGCCCCAAAACATTTATAAATCATTTGCACATAACTTAGAAGGGGGCACATAGAACTCACCTGATGGGCGGGTCCCTGAAGTATAATAGCTGGTTTCGAAACGTCACTAAGGTCACCCACTATCTGTATAATAAAGTCATACATATAAGGTAGGGCTCCTAAATGACACTAGACATTACTGTTCTTGAACTCAGTAGTTTCGGGAGGTGGGTCGCATCGAAACTATGGTAGTTTCGAGCTATGGTCTTACACTCGAAACTAGGTAGTTTCGAGTCATTAACTTATGAAAAATCTTAGTTTAGGTTCAAGGTGACACTCGAAACTAGGTAGTTTCGAGTCCTGAGTTCCTATCGAAACTATAGTAGTTTCGAGTCATTGGCTGCTATCGAAACTAGATAGTTTCGAGTCAAACATGACTATCGAAACTAGAGTAGTTTCGATGGGTCTGCATGTATCGAAACTATAGTTTCGAGTCATGGGTCTGCATCTTCCCTGACCAGAACCTTGCTCCAGCCAACTTATTTCCAATCGATTAAACCTTGAACATTTTACGTTAAACACCTTCCTTTATCGTTCTTGAGTTCAAATACGTGATTTGTTTCAAGTTTCATATGCAAAAATCGTATCTTTATTTGATTTAAACCCGAGACATGCAAAGACTCAGAATCAGAGGCGATGCTTACCTCAACAGGCCCGATTTCTGTTGCTATGCGCTGAAATGGTGGAGTCGGATGATTCCCGAGCCCTTGAGTCTTCTCCTTGCGGTTTTCTTCACAAGCCGATCGCTCTCTCTCTCTCTCTCTCTAGTATTCTTGCGCAGGAAGATGAAATGAGAGGGGTTTGGGTTGAAGCTGCTGTTTTGTAATGGGGTTTCCCCCTTTTCTTTTCGGCCCATGGGCCGAAATTTTGGCCAAGCCCACTTTATTTCCCTTTTCTATTTGTCTTGTCATTATTTGGGATGTTACAAGTCTACCCTCCTTAATGAGGTTTCGTCCTCGAAACCTGTTACACGTTAAACAACTGGGGATACAGTTCCTTCATCTCGTCTTCTTTCTCCCAAGTAGCCTCGGACCCCTTTCTGTGTTTCCATTGTATTTTGACTAAAGGGATCGACTTATTGCGTAATCGTTTCTCGGCTCTGTCAAGAATAGCTATTGGTTCTTCTACATAGTTCAAGCTGTTATCCACTTCGATTTCGTCATAAGGTACGTGAGCCGTATCGTCAGCAAGGCACTTGCGTAAGTGTGATATGTGGAATGTAGGGTGTATTCCACTAAGCTCGACGGGTAGGTCGAGTCTGTAAGCAACTTGACCCACTCTTGCTACAATCTCGAAAGGTCCGACAAACCTTGGACTTAGTTTGCCACGCTTTCTGAACCGAATGATTCCTTTCCACGGTGATACTTTCAACAGTACCATGTCCCCTACTTGAAACTCTAAATCCCTCCTTCTCTTATCCGCGTATGATTTCTGTCTGTCTTTTGCGGCTTTCATACGAGCCTTGATTTGATCAAATTTCTCAGAAGTAGCTTTGACCACTTCGAGACTTGCAAAATCCTTCTGTCCAATTTCCCCCCAACAAACCGGGGTCCTACATTTCCTCCCATACAACATTTCAAATGGCGGCATGCCAATAGTCGAGTGATAGCTGTTGTTATATGAAAATTCTGCCAATGGTAGATGGCTGTCCCAACTCCCACCGAAGTCAATGATACAGGCCCGGAGCATGTCCTCCAAGGTCTGAATGGTCCTTTCCGATTGTCCATCGGTTTGGGGGTGGTAAGCGGTGCTGATGTTCAGTCTAGTGCCCATTGCTTCATTGAATTTCTTCCAAAACCTTGACGTGAATCTAGTATCCCTGTCAGACACAATCGACAGCGGCATACCATGTCTGCTCACAATTTCCTTGATAAATACTTCTGCTAGCTTTTCAGAAGAAGAAGTTTCTCGTATTGGCAAGAAGTGAGCACTCTTTGTCAAGCGGTCGACGATCACCCAAATGGTATCATTGCCTTTAGCTGTTCGCGGTAGCTTGGTAATGAAGTCCATCGTGATCTCCTCCCACTTCCATTCCGGTATTGGTAAAGGTTGCATTTTACCGCATGGTTTCTGGTGCTCGGCCTTAACTAGAGAACACGTTAGGCACTTGCTCACGTATTCTGCCACATCATTCTTCATGCCAGGCCACCAGTATTCTTTCTTCAAGTCTTGATACATTTTGTTTGTCTCGGGGTGGATAGAATAGCGAGACTTATGGGCCTCATCGAGTATTTTGGCTCTAAGCTTACCAATCTTAGGTATCCACATCCGGCCAAACCTAGTTCGTACCCCGTATGCATTCGCATCTAAGTTCCCTTGTTGTCCTACTATTCTTTCCCGTTTCACATTTCTTTCTAACAATGCTTCATCTTGTGCCTTTGATATTTCACCCATTAAGTCTGGCGTTATAATTAACTGACACGCTTTGATCCGGATAGGTGCCGATTCTTCCTTTCTACTTAAAGCGTCAGCCACTACGTTTGCCTTGCCTGGATGGTACAATATCTCACAGTCATAGTCTTTCAGTAGCTCTAACCATCTTCTTTGCCTCATGTTTAGTTCCTTTTGTTCGAAAAAGTATTTCAAGCTTTTGTGATCGGAGTAGATGGTGCATTTAACTCCATACAAGTAGTGTCTCCATATTTTCAACGCGAAAACTACTGCTGCTAATTCTAGATCATGTGTTGGGTAGTTAACTTCATGAACCTTTAGTTGCCGCGATGCATAAGCAATTACCTTTCCTCGTTGCATGAGTACGCACCCTAATCCTTGCCCTGAAGCGTCAGAGTAGACTACTAAGTCTTCATTTCCCTCAGGTAGTGTTAATACTGGAGCTTGAGTTAATTGTGTCTTAAGTTCCTCAAACGCGTTGTTTTGGGTTGGACCCCATTCATACTTTGCTTCCTTCCGTGTCAGTTTGGTTAGCGGCGAGGCAATTCTTGAGAAATCTTGGATGAACCTTCGATAGTAGCCTGCCAACCCTAGAAAGCTTCGTATCTCTGTTGGTGTCTTTGGGATGTTCCATTCCTTTACTGTCTCGATCTTTGCAGGATCCACCATGATGCCGTTTGGGTTTATTACATGACCTAGGAATTGGACTTCCCTAAGCCAGAACGCGCATTTGGAGAATTTTGCGTACAACTTTTCCTGCTTTAGCACCTCCAATACTTCTCTTAGGTGACAGTGGTGATCACCTTCATTCTTTGAATATATGAGGATGTCATCTATAAAAACTATTACTGATCGATCCAACATGGGTCGGTATACTCTGTTCATTAAATCCATAAATGCTGCTGGTGCGTTAGTTAATCCGAAGGACATCACGAGAAATTCATAATGCCCATAACGCGTACGAAACGCAGTTTTCGGTACATCTTCCTCTCTTACTTTCAATTGGTGGTAACCCGACCTGAGATCAATCTTTGAGAACCAACTCGCGCCTTGTAATTGATCAAAGAGGTCGTCTATTCTAGGCAGTGGGTATTTGTTCTTTACTGTTCTCTTGTTCAGTTCACGGTAGTCGATGCACATGCGCATGCTGCCGTCCTTTTTCTTTACAAATAATACCGGAGCGCCCCATGGTGAGATGCTCGGTCTGATAAATCCTTTCTCTGTTAATTCTTCAAGTTGGGACATTAATTCTTTCATTTCTGACGGAGCCAATCGGTATGGTGCCTTGGCAACGGGCTCAGCTCCTGGCAGTAAGTCAATCTGAAATTCTATTTCCCGATCGAGCGGCAAACCAGGTAGGTCCTCTGGGAACACTTCTGGAAAATTGCACACCACGGGTACATCTTTTAGCTCTTTCGTTTTCATTCTATCGTCAATAACATACGCCAGATAAGCTTCGCAACCGCGCCTCATGTAACTTTCGGCCTTGATCATCGAGATGACGTTCGGCATTGTGCTATTCCAGTCACCATAAACCGTAATCGGACTGCCGTCAGTGGCCTTGAGATGTATCATCTTTCGTTTACATATGATTTGAGCTTCGTTGGCAGCTAACCAATCCATGCCCAACACTACATCGAATCCTCCTAAGGTTAGAAGGTACAATTTAGATGGAAACTTATGGCCCTCTATTTCTACCATGCAATCGTCAGTCACTTGGATGACTACTGAGTTTTTACCAATAGCAGTTTGTACGCTAAAGGCCCTTATAAGGCTAGTGATTGTGCAGTCTAATTTGCGGCTAAATGCAGTGGATATAAAACTTTTACTAGCACCAGAATCAAACAGAATAGCAGCATGTTCATCATTTACTAGGAACGTACTCGACACGACGTCAGGGTTTCCTCTTGCTTCTTCCTCGGTTAAAGCATAGGCCCGAGTCCTAGCCTTTGGCTGTTCCTTTTCCTTTTCTTTTCCCGAACCAGATTGGCCGGCCTTCCTGCAGTTCTTTGTCAGATGTCCAAACAATCCACATACTTGACACTTGACGTCTCTTACACATTCTCGAGAGAAGTGCCCCGGCTTCCCGCACTTATAGCATGTGATGGTGCCGATTTTACATTCGCCAAGATGTTGCCTTCCACATTTCTTGCATGTTTCATATTCGTCCGACCTTGGCTTCTTAGTTTCAGTTGTTACGTTCCCTCTTCCTGTGCCTCTAGACGGGTTCTCCCACTTTCTCTTTTGGGTCTCTGTTGGTGGGTCCTCATTGGCATAATCGTCGTAGACGATTCCGCTCAGATTCACTACCGACTCGAAGGTCGAGGGTAGGTTAGCTTTTAAATGAACACGGACCCGCTGTGGCAATCCCTTAACATAGTACTTGATCAAACGATCTTCAGTTTCCACCAGGTGTGGTACTAGTTGAGCCAGTTCATTGAATCTTGATGTATACTGGCGATGAGTCTTGTTGCCAGCCTTGAAGTTCAGGAACTCGTTCTCCACACGATCAATCTCATTTTGTGGGCAGAACTTTTGGATTACGAGCTTTTTCAAGTCCTCCCATGTCATTCTGGCAAGAGCATGTGGTGACTTTGTTCTTTGAATATTTCTCCACCAACCTAGTGCTTCATTGGTGAAAGAATGAGCAACATATTTAACAGCTTGGTCTGGTCGACACTCGCTGATGTTGATGACTGCGTTCATCCTCTCGATCCATTCGAACGTGGCCACCGAATCCTTGGTTCCATCAAACTTAGGTGGGTCTCCGTCCTTGAATCCTTTGTAAGTACACCCACGATTGCTTGCTGCCACTTTTACTTCATCCCCGTCACTATCATAAATTTTCTCTTCATTGTTCCCTTCATCCTCCTCTTTACTTTTCTTTATTGCCTCAGATAGTAGATTAGGCAATACCTTCTTCAGTGTGAGCACAACTTCACGGGCAATAGCATCCCTGACTTCGGGTTCCAACTGTATCGGCCCTGGATTGTCGTCTCCAGCTGGGGTCACTTCTGTTTCGTGTACACTCTCGGTGTGTTCCGCGTGCACACTCTCTTCTTCTTCTAGTCTTTGATTCAACGGAGGTCTACCTCGTCGGCCAGTGCGACCGCCTCGGCGTCCAGTTCTTCCTCCGCCAGCCATAATTTCTAAATTTCCTGATAGTCATAAAGGGAATACATCAATGTCATTACTTCAGATCATAGTTTGGAACAGTACGAGCAAGGTAAATTTTTAATTACAGTGACCGGTTTGTGATTACTAATTTACATTGCTTTTCGGGTTCAAAACTCTTCAAATCGGTTGTGACATTGACATCTATTTGTTCTAAGTTAAGGTATCTATCCTTATTTAGAGCATTAGCTTTAGTACTTACTTACCGTGCTGCGTTGACGTTGGTTACCCATACTGACATCCGTGCGTTGGTCCCATAATCAGTTTGAGTCCAGACATTTAGGGATGTCTGAATCTCTCAAACTATTGCTCTGATACCAACTTGTAAGGCCCCTTTCCCGGGTGACCTCACTTGTTGGATTTACTCATAAACATAGTCATAAATACTGAACTTAAATTTAAAACATTCATCATTCAATTACATAATCAAAACAGCGGAAGTCTTTACGAATAAAACATAACATATTCTTAACAAACAAAAGTGGGATGTCAGTCTTGTGCCGGGTAACCTTCACGCCATCGCACGACCTTTTCTTCCTTTACCTGAAATGTATACTAAAGTCAGCTAACGCTGGTGAGTTCTAGTTTAATGCGTTTAGATATAAACATTCTTTTCTTTACTTCATAAGTAAGCATTATTATAAAGTCATTCATATAAATACGTATTCATAACTTTTGCTTTTCTTTCATCTTTCTTTATCTTTATTAAGGTGATTACATATATATATATATATGCGTTCACCCTTTTTCTTTTCACTTTTCTTAACATTCTTTCCTTATCTTTCTTACGTGATTACATAGATATGCATTCACCTTTACTTTCTTTACCATTTATTGGTCATACACATAAGGGTGATCAACCCATCTTACGGTACGTATATCACAAAGACATACGCCCTCGAGCTACCGTCGTAGCCCTTTTACTTAACCGTCCGGCACTAGAAACCGTCCGTCATATCTTTACCGTCCTACCGAAGTAGTCCGTCATATCTTTACCGTCCTACCGAAGTAGTCCGTCATATCTTTACCGTCCTACCGTCGTAGTCCGTCATATTCGCCCGTCTGCCATAAGGCATCCGTTTCCCACTTGAGCTAATTATGCAGCCGCATATTGTTTTAGCGACTTACTCCACCGTAGTGGCCTTTAATTAGTCTAACTTTCTAGACTTCCTTCTCTAGCTGCATAATAGTCAAGTGGTCGTCCGTCTACCGTAGTAGCCGTTAGCTTCGTTTCCGTCCATAACGTATACTTACATTCTTAGCATGCAATATATATATTTATAAAGCAAGATTTCATTTATTTACGTTATACCATTCATTCATTCATTCTTTGTAAACATACGTGTTGTTCTTTGTTCATAATTCATTATTCACTTTCATATGTATCTACACATATACCTTAATATATCACGTATGGTCACATTGACATTCATTTCATTTATTCATTTAGTGTATACATTTCAGCCCCAAAACATTTATAAATCATTTGCACATAACTTAGAAGGGGGCACATAGAACTCACCTGATGGGCGGGTCCCTGAAGTATAATAGCTGGTTTCGAAACGTCACTAAGGTCACCCACTATCTGTATAATAAAGTCATACATATAAGGTAGGGCTCCTAAATGACACTAGACATTACTGTTCTTGAACTCAGTAGTTTCGGGAGGTGGGTCGCATCGAAACTATGGTAGTTTCGAGCTATGGTCTTACACTCGAAACTAGGTAGTTTCGAGTCATTAACTTATGAAAAATCTTAGTTTAGGTTCAAGGTGACACTCGAAACTAGGTAGTTTCGAGTCCTGAGTTCCTATCGAAACTATAGTAGTTTCGAGTCATTGGCTGCTATCGAAACTAGATAGTTTCGAGTCAAACATGACTATCGAAACTAGAGTAGTTTCGATGGGTCTGCATGTATCGAAACTATAGTTTCGAGTCATGGGTCTGCATCTTCCCTGACCAGAACCTTGCTCCAGCCAACTTATTTCCAATCGATTAAACCTTGAACATTTTACGTTAAACACCTTCCTTTATCGTTCTTGAGTTCAAATACGTGATTTGTTTCAAGTTTCTTATGCAAAAATCGTATCTTTATTTGATTTAAACCCGAGACATGCAAAGACTCAGAATCAGAGGCGATGCTTACCTCAACAGGCCCGATTTCTGTTGCTATGCGCTGAAATGGTGGAGTCGGATGATTCCCGAGCCCTTGAGTCTTCTCCTTGCGGTTTTCTTCACAAGCCGATCGCTCTCTCTCTCTCTCTCTAGTATTCTTGCGTAGGAAGATGAAATGAGAGGGGTTTGGGTTGAAGCTGCTGTTTTGTAATGGGGTTTCCCCCTTTTCTTTTCGGCCCATGGGCCGAAATTTTGGCCAAGCCCACTTTATTTCCCTTTTCTATTTGTCTTGTCATTATTTGGGATGTTACATGATTGTCCAAGTTTATGTTGATGACATTATCTATGGTTCGACAAATGAAGATCTTTATCGCGAGTTCGAGAAAGTCATGAAGCTCAAATTTTAAGTGAGCCCTATGGGTCAAATGCAAATTTTTCTTGGATTGCCGATTGAACAATCTGATGCCGGGATACTCATTCATCAAGCAAAGTACATTAAAGACATCTTGTCAAAAATTCAATATGAATGATTGTAAGGCGACGTCCACTCCCATAGCTCCTCATGAACCTCTCACATTGGATCCGTCTGGTGTTGAAGTTAATCAGAAGTATTATCGCTCCATGATTGGTTCTCTGATGTACTTAACCGCAAGTCGACCTAACATCATGTTTGATGTGTGCTCTTGTACTTGATATCAGTCAGCTCCCAAAGAATCACATGAAGCTGTTGTCAAAAGGATTCTTCGGTATCTTAAGGGTCATGTTAATATTGGTCTTTGGTATCCGTCTGAATCTGAGTTTAACCTTTATGCTTATACTGACAATGATTACGGTAGTTGTAATTTAGACAGAAAATCTACATAAGGTTGATGCTAATTTTTGGGTGAACGATTGGTGTCTTGGCAATGTAGGAAAAAGTCGTATGTGTCTACATCAACTGCTGAGGCCGAACACACAGCTGCTTCGAGCTGTTGTTCTCAAGCGATGTGGATTCCACATCAACATTTGGATTTTGGAATAAAATTCAAGAAAACCCCGATATTTTGTGATAATGAGGCAGTGCTGGGCATAGTGAAAAATCCAGTTCAACATTCGAAAACAAAGCATATCGCCATCAGGTTACATTTCATTCGCGATTGTTTTGATAATGGATTGATAAAGGAGGTCCACGTTGATACCTTAGATCAGAAAGCCGATATTTTTACAAAAGCTTTTTCAACTGATTGGTTTAACTCTCTGGTAGAAATGTTGGGGATGATTTCTTTTTTATTGAGGTTTGTGTTTTAAAAAATAAAAATAAAAATAAATTAAAAATAATATATATATATATATATATATATATATGTATGTGTTTGAATAATGTCTGATTTTAATTGAAGATCATAAATGTTCCCCAAACATATTTTCTTTTATTGATAAAATTGTGATGTGTGTTTTGTGTATTGTTCATGCTTATTTTATAGTATTTGTGTTTAGTTAAATAAATCTCATCACAATTTTAGGGGGAGAATAAAAGAAAAAGAAAATAAGAATAGTCTATGTGTACATATTGTCTTGTGGGAATTTGTGTGTTTTGTGCTGCTGATTCTGAAAATTTTAAAATATGTGACTGATTGACGTGCAAATAGGAAATGATAATATATTTGTTATACTGAGCTTACGCATGAATTGGATATGATGGTGACATTGGTTAAAATTATTGATATATCGGTAGGCACTACATGTATAAACTAGGCTGATATTTCCGGTGAAAATCTCAGATGGAAACCAGGAAGTCAGTCTGTCTTGCCCTTTGAATCATTCGTGATTTCAATTGACATATCCAATATCTTACGAATATCCACATACCCGAATCACTCAGATTCTAATTCTTTACATCATTCATCTCATACGAATCAAGATGATTCCTTGCATACCCACTCAGAAACCAGCACAATAGAATCAAAATGATTTTGAATCTATATGATTTCATTCAAATCCACTTGGATTGTTTTTCCCGTGCTAAGAATACTACCTTCATGCTGGTGATTGAATCATGATCTAGTGAAATCTTACATTGTGTCTTATTTCATTTCATCTCGATTGTGGGGTACACATTGTATTGATAAATATTACCTTAATTGTCACACGGTATTTGCTGAAACATGATGCATGAGTTGATGTGGACAAAAATACTGGCAATCAATGTTGAACTGTATAGATCTTGATTTGATATGAAGTGTGATTAAGACAGTGTGCATTTATGATCCTATGTCAATTTCAGTTCACCAAAAGATAAAGAAAATTCACATAAAGAAAAGTGTGGTATTTCAATAAGTGATGTACTTGTGTTGTGGTTTATCTCATAGTATAGTTTTGTATAAAATTGTTTGAATACTATTTTGTGTTTTTAAATTCTGTTCATTCTTGAAAATTTCTAAAATTCTATAAATATTTTTGTGTGGGCGTGGTATATTAGTTTGCAAAATATTTTGGAACAGTTCTTGATGATATCGAAGTCGGATTGTTGAATAAAAGTTGAAATTTCAATAAAGTATAAAGTTTTCGTTCGACAAGTGTGTTCGAAATCTTTTTCGTCCGAAATTGTTTTCGATCGAGAAGTCTTGTTCGAAATGTTTTTCGTCCGAAATCTTGAAAGGTATATATTGGACGTTTTCGTTCGAAATCAGTTTCACCACCATTATCATTGTTTTCGAGCTTTGATTAGGAATTTCTCGAAGTACAAAGTTTTCGTGCGAAATATTCTGTTGAATGGATCGAAATCTTTGTCGCATGGAAATGAAGAGTCACTCTCTAATTTGTCTGAAAAGGTTTTCGATCGAAATGTGTTTTGACCAAGTGTTTTCGTTCGAAATCTCTAGAATTGGAATTTTTCTCAGAAATCAGTTTTCGTTCATGAGTTTTGGTCGAAATCTTTGTAGTTAGGTTTGTTTTTAGAATTGAGTTTTCGATCGAAAAGGTTTTCGGTCGGGAGTTTTTGTTTTAAATCTTTTATAGTTGTAATTTTTTCAGAATTTCTAACATTTGAAATTGTGTTTCTTGCAGTTATGAATCGTTTAAAGTTCGAGGCCTGGCACAGTATCTGTGCATGTTTGATAGCAAACAGCAGGAAACCAAGAGGATATGAAGAGATTGTTAATTTTCTGAATAGATCAAGGATATTCACGTCAATTTCTACTCACGCCACGGTGTATGAGACACAAGTTAGAGAATTTTGGGAGAATATAGAGTACAAGCACGTAAACAAAGATATCTGGATTGAAAGCACAGTTGGTGGAAAGAAGATTAAAGTTACTGAACAAGTTGTCAGAGAGGTTCTGCTAGTTTTCCTTACAGAATAAGCTACACAACAGTATCTGGCATTATTATGAGAATGGGCTATGAAGGTATTTTCCCGAGAAGGCAAGTTAAAAAAACATTACTTGGCAAACAATGGAGGTACTTAGTTCATGTGTTCATACACTGCTTAGGCCCGAGGACTGGGGCATTTGATCAGATTGGAGATGTGTTCAGCAGAGCTTTGGTATGCTTATCAACTAATAGAAGATTCAACTTTTCAAGAATGATATTTGAAGATATGATCAATAATTTTGTGGGACCAAGACAGAACAACAAGTTCTTACATTATCTGAGATTCATTCAAACGATTATCAACACTCTGTTGCCTGATCTACCAAATGACGGAATAGAGTTACCACTTGAGCAAATGTCAGAGTTTATCTTTAGTAGCATGAACACTATTCGAAAGAAAAGCAAGTTCAGTGGTCAAGTCACTCCTTTATTTCCAAAAAGGCTTGGTGAAGATCCAGATCCAGACTTTAGAGTTAATGATGAAGTGGATGATTTGTTAAGCAGTGGAGTAGATGACAACGATGGAGATAATAGTGAAGATGGTGATGATGGTGAAGGTGGTGAAGGAGGTAATGGTGGTGTTGGTCAGGTTAATCAAAGTCAAGATGATGAACAACCAATGAATGCTGAAGGAAATCAAGAGCCTGATGTTAATAGAGAGAATGGTGTTCCTAAAGTTACTGAACCGGTTGTTGTACATGGTAGTGATCAAGGAGTGAATGAAGATTCAAATGTGGAAGTTAATGTTAGTGGTAATAACCAGAGCAAGTTCAAACTGAAACTGTAGTTACTTGTTGGAGCATGTTTTGTGACAACAAGCCCTGTAATAGACCAGTCTTTATGTTTAACGTTTTGTTTGTTTTGTATTGTAAAAGTGTAAGTTTGCATAGGCGAACTTGTCAAGTTCGCCTGGTATAGTTGAGGCGAACTTAACAAGTTTGCCTTGACTAAGAGAGGCGAACTTAACAACTTCACCTGGCCTAAGAGAGGCGAAGTTAGTTCATGAGTGATTCAGATCTATAAGTAAAGAAAAAAAGAAAAAAGAGAGAAGAGGAGAAGAACTTATAACAGAGGATTCATTCGTGTGTACTATTTGTGAGATAATACAAGAAGCTTTCATCGAAATCGTTTCTTGTGTGATTGTTTTACTTTCGGTATTATTCGAGACGTATCTATACGATAGGATTCCGCACTTCGTATTCGTATTACGTGTTTTACAGCAGATATCGATCAGTAGACCCGCTGGGACCTACAAGTGGTATCAGAGCTTTTGCTCTTGATTAGCTATTGTTGTTTGACATCGTCTCGATCGATTTTTCACTACAAGATGGAGATTTTTGGAAGTTTCTGTGTTCTTGAAAGTTTGCTACTTTTTGGACTGAATTTTGATTGATTCCTTCATTTTTGGTGTTGTTTTATCAAAATTGTTCCAATAGAAGCATTCTAAATTGATATTTGAAGAATCCTACGGAAGGAATTTCTCTAATTCATTCAAAATCATGATTTATGGAGATTTTTAGACCTATTCGTGCGTTTGGATGTTAGAACTATTGTCACACCCCAACCGACGGCGGAATACGTCGGGGCGGGACATGTAGAGTATTCATGGGCACAAGGTTGACTAGATTGCCATATATTATTCATCCAAATTTCATTTCAAACAAATCAAACACAACCAAATTCAAACAAGTACACATAATATTCTTTGTTTAAATTTAACTAAGCCCAAACTTCAGTGTATCATGTCTTGATCAAACTCACACATTAGCACCTGAAACATGAATAAAATAAATTCTACTAAAAAGTTGGTGAGCATACACAGGTTTATACATAGATAGTGTATAGATGTGAATAATCAAATCCTTACATAACATGATAAAATAAGGCATTTATGGGGAGCAACTATTGTGTAACCAAAGTATAAGCAAACCTTTGTAACTAGCATGCAAATTGTGTTGTCGGTAACAATCACCCCAATATGGGTGGGTTTGTCAGACTCAATAGATCTATCATTGTTAACCGTCTGCTTGAATAGTTAATGATTGCACATAAATTGCTCACAAACAGTTAACACACCTAGCACTCAAACATAAAGTAGGAATTTTGCATACATGAATGTAAAGAGGATTTGTGTTTGTGTAGTTTGTGTAAATGTAAGTAATTGTGTGTATAGAGTTCATGTTTCACCCCAAAAAGTGTAAAAGAATAAAAGGGGCTATGTAATACTCACTTGAATCAAGGTGTAGCTAGCACGAGAGACTAGATAGCAAAGTGATCCTTGTAACTCACCACGTTAACCTAGTGCGTAAAGTATATGGATTTCAATTAATAATGTGTACAATAGTCTATGACCAAGTCTATGATTAAAATAGATATGTGTACGAAGAGTTGGAGTTGTAGGTGTTAGTGGTTTGTACTTAAAAGGGTGTTTTATAAAATGAGAAATTGAAATGAATAGTCTTAGAATAATTAGGGTTTGGGTTTGAGTAACTAAATAAATTAAATAATTATTATCTATTTATTTAGTGAGAAAAATAGTGTGAAAATATATTTATTTAAATATAAATTAAATAAATATTTTTTCTTAATTTGTTTATTTATGAAGATATGTAAAATCCATTGGTTCATAAATTAAAGCTTAGATATAATCTAAACTTTAAGTGCATTTGTAAATGTAATTTATTTAAATGATAAATAAATTTATTTGTATTTATCCTTTGAAATAGATATGCTAAAATGAATTTAGTTAAAAATTTAAATGTATTATTTAAGCATATATATATTTAGGTATAGTCTTATTTGTTTTTAAATATATAACTGGAATTTATAAAAACCTTGTAAAATTATTTATAAAATTTTCTCACCAAATTTATACATTAAATGGATAAATCATTCAAAACAATAATATAATTTAAATTGAGAAATTGAGAATTAAATTTATAAAAACAGAGATTTTATGCAAAAATTATAAATCTGGTTGAATTCTGTTCAAAATATTGTGAGGTTTTATAAAATTTTTGGAGCTTTAAAACGGGTTTTTAAAAATTAAACAGACCACAAGGACTCGAACCCGGGTCTATGATGTGTGGGCCGGACGAATAAACCACTGGACCAGGAGGCGGGTTCTGTAATTTCATTGGTTCTGAATTGATTTAACAAGCAGTTGAGTTGGGACTGGGTTTGGTTCTTAAATGGTGCGCAAAAGGTAAACAGGCCGGTAGCAGGCCGTGGGTTTCGAACCCACACCACCGGGTCCGATGGTGCATGGTCTTAACCAGTCGGACCGGGTGGCTCGCTGATTATAACTAAAACAACATAATTTAAATACGAAAGGTAAATTCATCAAATCCCCAAATCAGAAACGCAAGAACACGACAAGAACTCAAGTCGCAATTGAATTCGATGCGTAATATGAACGCGAATTGATAAGTGGCTAATGATCAGGACTCGATTATGATTCTAACGATCTAAAACTTACTCTTGGAGGTTGGGCAACAAGTGCAGACGACTATACGATTTCCTCGACTGATCTTGATGATCGGCAGGCATCCTGAGGTGAAATGCGGATTGATGAAAGGTTGGGAGAGTTTGTGTGAAGGTATACGCGAGTGAGAGAGATTAAATCCGTTTAATTTCGCTCATAATGGCCGATTTGATTTTGATTTGACCGAATTAGCCGCAGACAACCGTTTACGCGTTAAATCACCGATTCGGGAGTGAACTGGGTCTTGATACAGGTTCATGTACACTCGAGATTGACTGGTCCGTGAATTCTGGGATGGATTACACGTCAATTACACGAATTGATTAGAGATTGACATGGGTTTGACTATGCGAAGTCAAACTCTTTTGAATTTGAATTGGCCGCGTAATCGGTCGAATTGACTTGATGTTTGGGCCGAGATTGGGTTGTTTACTAATTGCACCCGAGATGGAAACCCACTAGAATCGCTTGGGTCGACATTGGGACTTTGATTTTGAGGATTCGGACTTGATTGACTTTGAAAAGTCAAACAGGCTATTTTTGTGATGGTCTTGGGCCAAATTTGTGACTTTAAGGTTCAATCCAAAGTGTTAGGGTTTAAATCATTGAGTCAAATCACTTGTCAATTGTGTGTTTGTATATGTGTATGTATTTGGGTGATGTATCAATGTATATATACATGTATAAGTCTAAATATTTATATATATATATAGGGATTCTAGAACAAAGGTGAATCAAACTTTGTGAATTCGTATTGATAACTAGGGTTTAGTTGTTTGCTCGAATGAATTTAAAACGTTGCACTAGAAACGGATTTGAAATGTGTTACATTGGATAAAAGAACTAATAAAAATCAGAAATGTTACAGTATCCCCATGTTGAGGGAATTTTGTCCCGAAATTTAGCTAGTCGAGGCGACTGAATCAGCAAAAAGGTGCGGGTACTTGAGCTTCATTTGGTCCTCAGGTTCCCAAGTAAACTCGGGTCCACGCATAGATTCCCGACGAACTTTGACAATAGGGATACGACTTCGCTTGAGTTGTTTGATTTCACAATCCATAATCTCTATGGGTCTCTCAATGAAGTGCATCGTTTCATCAATGCGCACGTCATCAAGAGGTATATGGAGATTCTCGTCAGCAAGATATTTCTTTAGATTGGACACATGAAATGTAGGATGCACATTGTCAAGTGATGGAGGTAACTCAAGTTTGTAAGCCACTTTCCCAATCCTTTCTAGGATCTTTAATGGACCCACATAGCGAGGTGCTAGCTTGCCTTTCTTTCCAAAACGGATCACACCCTTCCATGGAAACACCTTTAGAAGAACAAGATCAACGACCTGGAATTCCAAGGGTTTTCGTCGTTTGTCGGCATAGCACTTTTGTCGACTCCTCGCTACTCGAATGTTGTCATGGATTTGAATGATCTTGTCGGATGTTTCTAGAATTAACTCGGGACTAGTGATTTGTGCTTCACCAATCTCGTTCCAACAGATAGGAGAACGACACTTACGACCATAGAGAGCTTCAAATGGGGCCATATTAATACTTGTGTGGTAGCTATTGTTGTAAGAGAACTCAATTAGGGATATATGTGAATCCCAATTGCCACCAAAATCAATTACACATGCTCTAAGCAAGTCCTCAAGAGTTTGGATTGTACGCTCAGTCTGACCATCAGTTTGGGGATGGTAAGCCGTGCTCAAATCCAATCGTGTACAAGAGCAGTTTGGAGGGGTTGCAAGAAACGGGAAGTGAAACGAGCATCTCTATCGGAAATTATGTTTAGTGGGACACCGTGACGACTCACAATTTCGTCATTGTAAATTCGGGCCAATTCCTCAACCCGATAGTCTTCACGGATAGGCAAGAAGTGAGCAGATTTGGTGAGGCAGTCAATGATCACCCATATGCTATCATAACCACTTGAGGTGAGAGGGAGTTTGGTAATGAAGTCCATAGCTAAATTTTCCCATTTCTAAACGGGAATTTCCGGTTGTTCAAGCAAACCGGAAGGACGTTGGTTCTCGGCCTTGACTTTGGAGCAAGTTAGACATTTGACAACATAGAGAGCGATGTCTTTCTTCTTACCTGGCCACCAATATTGTTGGCGAAGGTCTTGGTACATTTTATCTGCACCAGGATGAATAGAATAACGAGTCTTGTGAGCCTCGTTCATGAGAAATGCACGGAGGTCATCGCGATCGGGAACACAAATACTGTTCAAGTAATAAAGTAAGCCATTGGTTTTAGATTCAACTGAAGTTCAACACCACATGAAATTTCATCGTACATGTTACCCTCGGTGACCGAGATGTGTTGAGTTTCTAGGATATGATTTTGAATGTCGGTTTGAATTCAGACACAATGAAGCATCACATGGTCGTTACGACTCAAAGCGTCGGCTACAACATTCGCTTTGCCGGGATGGTAACGAATCTCGCAGTCATAGTCGTTAAGGAGTTCAACCCAACGTCGTTGCCTCATATTGAGTTCTTTTTGGGTGAACATATGTTGGAGACTTTTGTGGTCGGTGAACACCACACATTTTGTGGCATAAAGGTAATGTCTCCAAATCTTCAATGCGAATACGACCACACCCAATTTGAGATCGTGCGTCGTATAATTCTTCTCATGAATTTTAAGTTGCCTTGATGCATAAGCGATCACCTTGCCTCGTTGCATGAGAACACAACCAGACCTTGGTTAGAGGCATCACAGTAGATAACTAGATCATCATTCCCATCAGGGAGAGTCAAAATAGGAGCATTACATAACTTTTGTTTGAGAGTTTGGAAAGCTTCTTCTTGCTTTGGTCCCTGCTAATAAGGTTTACCTTTGTGTGTCAAAGCGGTGAGGGGGACAGCAATCTTAGAGAAATTTGAAATGAAACGACGATAATATCCCGTAAGACCTAGAAATGAACGAACTTCGGTGGGGGTCTTAGGGGCATTCCAATTCTTAATAGCTTCGATCTTAGCAGGGTCAACATGAATTCCCTTTTCGTTGACGATATGACCCAGGAATTGAACCTCCTTTAGCAAAAATTCACATTTAGAGAACTTGGCATATAGTTGCTCCTTCCTCAAGAGGTCCAAAACCAACCTAAGGTGTTGCTCATGATCGGCTTTAATCTTGGAGTAGATTAAGATATCGTCAATGAAGACGATCATGAATTTGTCAAGATACGGTTTGCACACACGATTCATGAGGTCCATGAAAACCGCGGGTGCATTGGTTAACCCAAAAGGCATGACCATAAACTCGTATTGACCATACCTTGTTCGGAAGGCAGTCTTTGGAATATCTTCCTCTTGTACACGGAGTTGGTGATAACCAGATTGTAGAGCCTTGAAGTTGATCAAACAGATCATCAATTCTAGACAATGGATAACGGATTCAATTGTATAAGAGTCACCATTTGCTACTTCGACGGCGAAGGTTTTCTCTAATTTGGATCCCGTTTTTGCAAGTAAGGGTTCAAAGTTAAGTGACACAAAACTTTTATCTGCACCGGTATCAAATAAAATGGTGGCATATTGTTGGCCTGAGCTTCATTGGCCTGAGCTTCATATTAACAAGGAACGTACCGTTGACCACATCATTGTTGGCCTGAGCTTCATTGGGGTTTATGTTGAAAGCACGCCCACGAGCTCCGCCTTGTTTAGCATTGACGAACTTCGGGCACTGGTCACGGAAATGATTTGGGTTGCCACATTCATAACAAGCACTCCCGTTTGCAATAGCGGGAACACCTTCATTAGCCACTTGCCGGTTGGTTCGGGTTGGTAGGTTGACTTGACCTGCAAGTGCCTTGGCTCTACAAACATTGACCGTATGGCCATATTTCCCACAGTGTGTGCAAAGGCGGCATGGAATGTTTTGGAGGTAGTGATAATTGCATGTGGCACAGAGTGGGTAGATCCCAACATATGGCTTCTTGACTGGTGCTTGAGCAATGGGAACAACTTGGTTAACAGGGATACCAGGAGTGACCACATCATAGTTCTTAGCCTTTCTTTTCTTATTATTGTGGTAGGGTTCAATTTTAGCTTCTTTGTTGTGTGAAGGAGGGGTTGCGGTTTCGGGAACTTTCTTGGTGCCTTTTCTAGTCAGAGTCACTGCTTTTACGTGGTTGTCGGTCAAAGTAGCAGATAACCGGATAGCATCTTCGAGTGTTGCGGGATTTCTCCCTAAGACAGTATCCTGAATCTGCCTAGGTAATCCACCTATGTACCTCTCAATGCAGCGGGATAAAGGTGTGACCATATGGGGCACAAGGAGACTCAACTCATGGAACCGAGTTGTATAAGCCAGACTCTCACCACTGTCCTAGGCAAGATCCTAAAACCCAGCCTCCAGTTTCTTCACCTCATTCTGAGGACAGGAATCTTCGGTCATTAGCCTCTTAACCTCATCCCCTGGTAAGGCCATTGCTGCCTCCATGCATCTAGTTCTTCTTTCCCCATTCCACCACGTGAGCGGCCGTTTTTGAAAGACACAGGTGGCATGGCGAACACGAAGGTTTTCGGGGCAGTCACTATTAAGGAAGGTGCCCTCAATACTTTCGAACCATTGAAGGAGTCCAGTGGCTCCCTCGATACCATAGAACTTTAGAGGATTACACGAATTGAAGTGCTTGAAGGTGCATTGTGGTGGGTTGGCACCACCACCACCATTAGTTCCATGGGTACCATTAATGGCTCCATTAGCTTGGGTGAGTTGAGTTACAAGTTGTGCAAGGATAGCAGCAATGTCGGTGTTGTCGTTGGTCACGGTAGCACGACGGGGAGGCATTCTACAGATTTGCACAAGACAAGAAAAGATGTAAGAACTTATGAAATTTGATTGAATTTAAAGAGGGTAAG
Source organism: Smallanthus sonchifolius (assembly GCA_023525975.1). Classification (NCBI taxonomy): domain Eukaryota; kingdom Viridiplantae; phylum Streptophyta; class Magnoliopsida; order Asterales; family Asteraceae; genus Smallanthus; species Smallanthus sonchifolius. The sequence continues at coordinate 58,259,099 of CM042021.1, forward strand.
ATAATAAATAAAATAGTTAATCATAGTTCGGATTGTACTCAAATAGTGACATACACAGGTTTATACATAGATAGTGTATAGATGTGAATAATCAAATCCTTACATAACATGATAAAATAAGGCATTTATGGGGAGCAACTATGCACAATCAAACCTTTGTAACTAGCATGCAAATTGTGTTGTCGGTAAAAATCACCCCAATCTGGGTGGGTTTGTCAGACTCAATAGATCTATCATTGTTAACCGTCTGCTTGAATAGTTAATGATTGCACATAAATTGTACACAAACAGTTAACACACCTAACACTCAAACATAAAGCTCAAATTTTGCATAGATGAATGTAAAGAGGATTTGTGTTTGTGTAGTTTGTGTAAATGTAAGCAATTGTGTGTATAGAGTTCAAGTTTCACCCTAAAAAGTGTAAAAGAGTAAAAGGAGCTATGTAATACTCACTTGAATCAAGGTGTAGTTGGCACGGGAAACTAGATAGCAAAGTGATCCTTGTAACTCACCACGTTAACCTAGTATGTAAAGTATATGGATTTAAATTAATAATGTGTACAATAGTCTATGCCCAAGTCTATGATTGAAATAGATATGTGTACGAAGGGTTGGAGTTGTAGGTGTTAGTGGTTTGTACTTAAAAAGGGTGTTTTATAAAATGAGAAATTGAAATAAATAGTCTTAGAATAATTAGGGTTTGGGTTTGAGTACAAATAAATTAAATAATTATTATCTATTTATTTAGTGAGAAAAATAGTGTGAAAATTACATTTATTTTAATATAAATTAAATAAATAATTTTTACTTTATTTATTTATTTATGAAAATATTCAAATACCATTGGTTCATAAATTAAAGCTTAGATATAATCTAAACTTTAAGTGCATTTGTAAATGTAATTTATTTAAATGACAAATACATTTATTTGTATTTATCCTTTGAAATAGATATGCTAAAATGAATTTAGTTAAAAATTTAAACGTATTATTTAATCATATATATATTTAGGTATAGTCTTATTTGTTTTTAAATATATAACTGGAATTTATAAAGACCTTGTAAAAGTATTTATAAAATTTTCTCACCAAATTTATACATTAAATGGATAAATCATTCAAAACAATAATATAATTTAAACTGAGAAATTGAGAGTTACATTTATAAAAATAGAGTTTTTATGCAAAAATTGTAAATCTGGTTGAATTCTGTTCAAAATATTGTGAGCTTTAAAACGGGTTTTTAAAAATTAAACAGACCACAGGGACTCGAACTCGGGTCTGTGATGTGTGGGCCGGACGAACAAGTCACTGGACCAGGAGGCGGTCTGTAATTTCATTGGTTCTGAATTGATTTAACAAGCCGCTGAGTTGGGACTGGGTTTGGTTCTTAAATGGTGCGCAAAAAGTAAACAGGCCGGTCGCGGGCCGTGGGTTTCGAACCCACACCACCGCGTCCGATGGTGCATGGTCTTAACCAGTCGGACCGGGTGGCTTGCTGATTATAACTGAAACAACATAATTTAAATACGAAAAGTAAATTCATCAAATCCCCAAATCAGAAACGCAAGAACACGACATGAACTCAAGTCGCAATTGAATTCGATGCGTAATATGAACGCGAATTGATAAGGGCTAATGAGCAGGACTCGATTACGATTCTAACGATCTAAAACTTACTCTTGGAGGTTGGGCAACGAGTGCAGACGGCTATACGATTTCCTCGACTGATCTTGGTGATCGACAGGCGTCCTGAGGTGAAATACGGATTGATCAAAGGTTGGGAGAGTTTGTGTGAAGGTATACACAAGTGAGAGAGATATTAAATCCGTTTAATTTCGCTCGTAATGGCCGATTTGATTTTGATTTGACCGAATTAGCCGCGGACAACCGTTTACGCGTTAATTCACCTATTCGGGAGTGAATTGGATCTTGATACAAGTCCAGGTACACTCGAGATTGACTGGTGCATGATTTCTGGGATTGATTACGCGTCAATTACATGAATTGATTTCTGGGATCGAGATTGACACGGGTTTGACTATGCGAATTCAAACTCTTTTGAATTTGAATTGGCCGTGTAATCGGTCGAATTGACTTGATGTTTGGGCCGAGATTGGGTCTTTTACTGATTGCACCCGAGATGGAAACCCACTGGAATCGCTTGGGTCGACATTGGGACTTTGATTTTAAGGATTCGGCCCTATTTGACTTTTAAAAGTCAAACAAACGATTTTTGTGATGGTCTTGGGCCAAATTTGTGACTTTAAGGTTCAATCCAAAGTGTTATCGTTTAAAACATTGAGTCGAATCACTTGTCAATTGTGTTTTTGTATATGTGTATGTATTTGGGTGATGTATCATTGTATATATACATGTATATGTCTAAATATTTATATATATATAGGGATTCTAGAACAAAGGAGAATCGAACTTTGTGAATTCGTATTGATAACTATGATTTAGTTGTTTGCTCGAATGAATTTAAAACGTTGCACTAGAATCGGATTTGAAATGTGTTACATTGGATAAAAGAACTAATAAAAATCAGAAATGTTACAACTATCCTTCTTGTTCTTCAGTTTATGCAGGCGGACTTGTCATTCTGTTACAAGCGAACTTGTCAGAGCGAACTTGTTAAGTTTGCTGGATTTGAACTAGGCGAAATTATGAGGCGAACTTGTTTAGTTCGCTTCAGTCAAGTTAGGCTAACTTGTCAGGCAAACTTGTTAAGTTCACTTCATTCATGTTAGGCGAACTTGTCAGGCGAAGTTATTAAGTTCACTTCGTCCAGAAACTTGTTAAATTTTTCTAAGTGTTGACGTGTTCAAGAATGTCGTCTACTTCTAGTCAAGTGACCAATATGACTCACTTACTAAATCATGACAATGAGATTGGAACTCCAATCAAGCCACCCAGACTTATGAATCTCAAAGACTATTCAAATTGGAAGAGTCGGTTTGAGAATTATGTTAATATCAATGATACAAGTCTTTGGATTCCTATCAGTGAGGGATATGAGCATCCTGTTCATAGTCATATGGGTGTGTCGGATGCACCAAAACCAATTTCATCTCTTGATGATGATGAAAAGAAGCTGTATGATCGTGAAAAGAAAGCTCTTGCAACTTTATCAATGTGTTTACCTCTGGATATCTATCATACTTTCAAGAAGTTCAAGACTTCTCGTGACCTTTGGGAAGGTTTGGCTAAAAGGTGTGAAGGAAACACGGATATCAAAAAGAGCAGAAAGGAATTGTTAAAAAAGCAGTTCAGTGTTTTTAAACACTTTGAGGGAGGGTCAGTGGATGAACTCATAACAAGATATTATCATCTTCTAGGTGAAATGGTCAACAATGACATTACCTGTAAAAACAGGAAGATTCTTGAAAAATTGTTGGATGCTTTACCAGCACATTTTGAGATGTACACAATAGGGATCAAAGAAAAATCTGGATTTGATGATCTTAGTCTTGAAGATTTGATGGGAAAGATTCAATCATATGATTTGCACTAGCAAAATAAGACATAGTTTATCAAGATCCAAGCATTTATTTTGGAAAAAGTACATCAAAATCTGGTGGAGTTGCTTTGTTTTCAGGTGAATCGTCTGATGTTCCTCCCGATAGTTCTTCTCAAGGGAATACATGTTTTGTTGCTTCAAACTCTCGATGTTCAGCTCATAGCAAGAATGATAGTCATTCGTGTTCTACTAAATTATATTCATCTGCAGCAAATGATATGATGGCAATGATTGCTTTATTTTTAAGTTGTTATGAAAATTTTATTGGTGGTAAGATCACTGATCCTGATATGATTGAGGAGGATTTTAAACAGCTGGATAAAGATACTTTAGAGGAAATTAATATTCAGTGGAACATGGCTTTGTGGTTTAGACAAGGAAAAGATCACTTGAAGAGAACTGGGAAGAAGTTTATTGGGGCATCAAGCAAGACCAAGATGGGCATGAATAAGTCAAAGGTGAAGTGTTATAACTGTCAGGAATTTGGCCATTTTGCTCGAGAGTGTACTAAACCCAAAAATCATAATTAAGGACATTCAAACTCTCAAGGCAATCCATCCAAACCAAGTACTTGTACAGCTTTGATATCTCAGCAAGATGAAAATTATGACTGGCGTATTCATTTGGAAGATATAGTGGCTCATGTTAGTCAACTTTTTCTGACTGAGGTTCATCCTGAAGATGGAAGTGAAAATTGTTCTTCTGATAGTGACTCTGCAGATTTTAGGAGTATAAATGAAAATGAAGAGTCACTGCCTCAGAAAACTGCACCAAAGTTTTCTAATGAAGAATTGTTGACTGATGCAACTGCTGGAAAGGTTACTGAAAAGATTGCAGAGATGTTAGCTGAAGGAAATGCATTCATGGCTTATTCTAAGTAGGTACAACAACTTGACTCATGCTTAAAATGCATTGATTTAGAATTCAAAGTTACAAGATTGTGTGATAATAACACTAATCTTATTTGAAATCAATGCACACATCGAACCAAAAGGTAAAGTAAAATGAAACTTTTTTGAAAACTAAAGTTGACTCTTTGAGAAATGATATCAAAGTTTTGCAAAACAATTAAATGACCAAGCTTTTCGTCTCGATGTGTCATATGCTGAATATGAAAAGAAGATTAATGAACTTGCTGTGTCACAGTCTGACGTAACAAAATTGGTACGAAAGCTTGAATGTTATAAGAATTATAGTTTCATGTTGGATTATTATAATGATAAAGCTTCGAGAGAAAAGGTTATTGGTGGTGTTGGTTATTGTCCACCGTTTAATGCAAATTATACCCCGAGTGTGATTGAGGAAGTTTTGGTTGAAGATCTGGAACCAAAAATTGTGTTAAACATCAATCCTGTTACTGGAAATGACATAGTATATGTTGATTCAACTGATGATGATGTGTTTGATTCAGAAAAGGTTTAAGGCACAGTAAAAGAATGTAAATATGTGGAACCTGTTGTGGTGAAAACAGTTAGCAGAGACAGGTGCATTCTAACTGAACCAGATGATGTGACTGAACAACCAAAACCTAAACCTATTTTTAAACCAGTTAAATCTTTTGTAAGTGGAGGTTTTTATTCCCAAGAGACAAACCAGATTGAGAATATCTCAAATATTGATTTTTGTAAAAAGAAACTTGCTGAGGATTCTCATAAGGTTGTTCATTCATCAAACACTATGTCTTAGTGTTCATCATCTAATTCATTCAAGGTTCAGAAAGAAACGTATGTGCGTGTTTACAAGGAAAAATGTTCTTGTTTTCATTGTGACACTATTGGTCATATCATGAAAGACTGTCTAAACAAAAACATGGGAAAACGTCTGGAAAACCCTATGTTGGCACGTTCTTTTGTGAATCCATCGACAAAATCTGTGCACATGACTGTGGATAGTGATGTAAAGAAGCCAAATGTTCATTTTGCTTCTAAGTATGTGCAAGTTGAGTCTGTGAAAGTTGTGAAGAAGGTGGAGACTACTCATACATGAGAAAAATTGTCTAGACCACAAAGACGCCGAAGAAATAAACGTCTGAGAAAACTTCTTGAACAATCAGTGGTAAATGACAAGGTTGAGGTGGTGAGTGAGATTGACAAGGTTTCGATTACATCAAAATGGAAACCAAAATCTACTGTTTCTAGTTCGGAGACAACATCTCCTAAAATTTAGGAGAAATTTGATTGTGTAATGAAGGAAATTGTTTATTTTGATGAATCAGGATGTCCCAAGACCACAATGGCTTGGGTCTCTATTACTAAATAATTGTTTCTCTTTGTATGCAGGGAACTCCAAGGAGGACTGTTGGCAATCATTGGTATGTTGACAGTGGACGTTCTCGGCATATGACGGGTAATCTTAATTTATTGGAAGATGTGAAAGAAATTCAAGGCGTATATATTTCCTTTGGGGGTAAGAAAGGAGGAAATATTTCTATCCAAGAAACTGTATCGAATGGAAGATTAATCTTTGAGAAAGTCAACTATGTTGAGCAGTTGGAGCATAATTTGTTATGTATTTCGCAAGTCTGTGATAAAGATTTCTCATTTCATTTTAATAAGTCAGAATGTTTGGTTCTAAAGCCAGGATTTGTGATACCAGAAGATTGGATACTTATGCGAGCTCCTCGAAAGAATGATACATACATGCTTGATATGAGCGCAGCAACGACAACGTCGTCTGTTCCAACGTGTCTTCTTTTGAATGCTTCTGAATCCGATTCAACTTTGTGGCACCGGAAAATGGCTCACATTAATTTTAGAAAATGAATTATCTTGTCAAGAGTGGGTTGGTTTCTGGTGTCCCATTTATGAGATTTCATGTGAATGAAGACTGTATTCCATGCAAGAAAGGGAAGCAGCACGGGAAGTCTCATCCTTCAAAGTTGATTAATTCAATTGTGACTCCTCTAGAGTTGTTGCATATGGATTTGTTCTGACCTATTAGTGTCAAGAGTGAAGGAGGCAAATCTTATTATTTGGTTGTGACTGATGATTACTCGAGGTTTTCATGGGTAAAATTTCTTGCTTCTAAGGATGAAACAGCTGAACTTCTTAAGTTCCTAATTGTGGGCCTTGAGAAATTATTCAATTTGCATGTCAGGAGAATTCGGAGTGACAACGGCACATAATTCAAGAACAGAAATTTGGGTTTATTCTGTTTGACAAAGGGTATTCATCATGAATTCAGTGCTCCTTATGTTCCTCAACAGAATGGTGTTGCTGAACGAAAGAATCGAACTCTTACTGAGACGGCTCGTACTATGTTATCCGATTCAAAGCTGTCGGTTACTTTTTGGGCAGAGGCCGTAAATACAGCTTGTCATGTTCTCAATAGGGTTTTGATCGTGAAGAAACACAGCAAAACTTGTTATGAATTGTTGAACAATCGAAAGCCTGATTTGGCGTATCTTTTGCCCTTTGGAAATCCATGTACCTTGTTAAAGATTCGCGATGTTCCTACGAAATTCAGCTCGAAGGCGATTGAGAGAATTTTTCTTGGGATATGTTGTTAATTCGCATAATAAGAGAGTGTTTAACAAAGAATCACGTCAAATTGAAAAGTGGTTTCATATTGATTGTGATAATCGTTATGTTCCCCAGGATGCAAAAGGTCCTTCTTGGGCATTTGATTATGATGCTTTATTCAGATCTTTCAATGTTACTCCTGAACTTTCTCCTGCTGAAGCTGAAATACTCTATCAGTCCTACTGCAATGATGATTCAATTGTTGATCCTCGTTCGGTTATTCCGATTGTGGATACTCCTTCAGTTGATCCTAATGTAGCTTCAACTTCGGGTACAACACAACATGATGACTCTGATGATGATGAAACTGTGTTTCAGGAGTCTTCAATTGATTTCCAGGACATAGTTGATGATTCAGCAGCATCGGCATCAGTTGTGGGGGAGTTTCCTTCAAATCTTGATGATGTTATTCAAGCTTCAGATATTTTTCAATCTCGGGTGCATAAGAATCATCCAACTGACTATATTATTGGAGATTTGAGTGCGGGTGTTCAAACGAGGCATTGTATTCTTACAGAAAATTCATGTTTGTATACTTAGATTGTGGATACAGATATCTTGGAGACGTGTTTACATGCTTGTTTTATTTCTTAAACTGAACCTAAGAATATGGTTGAGGCTTTAGATGATGATTGTTGGATTGAGGCCATGCAGGAAGAATTGGCTCAATTTGATAAATTGCATGTTTTGGATTTGGTTGACTTACCCAAGGGTTCAAGATCTATTGGCACGAAATGGGTTTTCAAAAGTAAACGTGATAATCGTGGATTTGTGGTACGTAATAAGGCGAGACTTGTTATTCAAGGTTTTAATCAGCAAGAAGGCGTTGATTACCCTGATGTTTACGCTCCAGTTGCGAGGATAGAGGTGATCCGATTGTTTCTAGCTTATGCTTCTTTTAAGGGTTTCAAAGTTTTTCAATTGGACGTAAAAAGTGCTTTTCTATATAGAAAGGTGAAGGAAGAGGTATATGTGAAACAGTCGCCTGGTTTTGAAGATCCCACGTTTCATGAAAAGGTTTTTAAATTGGATAAAGCGTTGTATGGTCTTCATCAGGCTCCTCGTGCTTGGTACGAAAATCTGTCGGTGCATTTACTTGAAAATGGATTTGAGCGTGGCCAAATTGATTCTACCCTTTTCATCAGAAAAGCAGGGGGAGATTTATTATTTGTTCAAATCTATGTTGATGACATAATTTTTGGTTCGACGAATGTTGATCTATGTAAAGACTTTGAAAGAGTGATGAAGTTGAAATTCGAGATGAGCAGCATGGGACAATTATCTTTCTTTTTGGGTCATCAGGTTGATCAGAAGGAGGATGGTTTTAATATTCATCAAACAAAGTATGTTGCTGATATTCTCAAGAAGTTTAATATGGAAAATGCTTCAGCCTCCAGCACTCCAATTCCAGTTAATCACAAACTAGATTCTGACCTGAAAGGGAAAATGCTTTTGCATTGCAATATATTCTACCATAGGTTAACCCTTAGATCTGCTAAGGATTTTATATTTAAAATGGGTATTTGATACATCAAAGATACTGAGATGATCTTCTTACTCGTAGTGTTTCGACCAAAAATATGTGATTTTGTATGTACAGAGAAAACCAAAAAGATTTTGATTTTAGTTGATATAGTGTTACTGCTTTAATTCATTAAGAAAATTCAAAAAGATTTTAGTAAGTTTTAGCTTAAAGTTTGAAAAATTAAAAACAAATAAAATATATATATATATATATATATATATATGTGTGTGTGTTCTTTACTTTTTCTTTTACCTTTTCTAAGAAAAATTCAAAAAGATTTTGTTTTAATCTTCCGTGAAAAATTCTTATAACTTTGGATTGAGACTGTTGTATAGGTTGCAAGATTATATGGCGTCCTTATCCCAATATAATACTTGGTTAAAGGAAGTACAACACAAAACATCTATTTCAGAGGATATGTGCAGGGAATTATTTGTCAAAGAATTGGAAGAACAAGACTTGAAGATAAAGACCAAGCTGTTATCAAAGGGGAGTCTGTTGGAGCATGTTTTGTGACAACAAGCCTTGTAATAGATTAGTCTTTATGTTTAATGTTTTGTTTGTTTTGTATTGTAAAAGTGTAAGTTTACATAGGCGAACTTGTCAAGTACGTCTCGTATAGTTGAAGCGAACGTAACAAGTTCGCTTGGACTAAGAGAGGCGAACTTAACAAGTTCGCCTGGCCTAAGAGAGGCGAACTTAACAAGTTCGCCTGGTGCAGAATGTGTGGCTATAAATAGTTCATGAGTGATTCAGATCTGTAAGTAAAGAATAAAAGAAAAAAGAGAGAAGAGGAGAAGAACTTAGAACAGAGGATTCATTCGTGTGTACTATTTGTGAGATAATACAAGAACCTTTCATCGAAATCGTGTCTTGTGTGATTTTTTTACTTTTGGTATTATTAGAGATGTACGTATACGATAGGATTCCGCACTTCATATTCGTATTACGTGTTTTACCGCAGATATCTATTAGTAGACCCCCTGAGACATTACTCCAGAAGCAGAAGCAACAACAACAAAAACTCCAAGTAAAAGAAAGGAACCTGGACAAGAAAAGACCGTGCCTTCTAGACCTCCTCCGTCTAAGGGTATTGTGTTTAAAAGTCCTGAAGGAAAGAGATTGAAGACAATGGCATAAAGATATACTAGCAAAGATAAAGGGAAAGAGATTCCAGAACCTGCAAAGTTGATAGATGAAGAGTTTGTTTAGGTCCCCTCGGGTTTTCTACGGATCTAACTCGAGACGTGACGTATCAAACATACGGAATGCAGAATCCAACCGTACACATGACTGTGTATACGAGACAATCACAATGAAAACGATCAACACACAAAGTAAATAATCTTCTCTTTGATTTCCACCAAACACAGAGTTTACAGAACTTTGAGTACATATTGCAAAAGCTTATTCAAACTAACATGTAAACTTCTATTTATAGACATTTTCAGCCATGATGTTCGCCTAAACTAGGCCTAGGCGAAGTTGTTAAAAGTTCGCCTATTACAGAACTTAACTAAACCATTACAAAACATAGACATATAAGATCTAAACTATTACAAGGCCTATTGTCACACTTCTATGTCCTAACAGACTCCCCCTTCACAATAGCTTGATCTTCTGTCTTCATGTTGAGCTCTTCCACTTCTCCGGTAATTTGCTCCCTGTGAATACTCCATGTTTCACACAGATCTCCAACACAGGCGTATATTGTAATCCTTGTTCACGCCATTCACTCTTAAACATAATCTCTTTTCTTTTCAGCATTTGTTGGTCTTTCTTTGAGAAGTTTATAAGATTCATAGCATTATAGAAACATGCTATGACCTTATTATCATGATCTTCAATCCTTGCTTCTCCAGTGTTCACATCCACATACCACCACTTCATATTTTCCTCAAAGGTATCTTCTTCACTACCTTGACTGGTTTAAACTTGTAATTCCAAATCACCTTACCAGTTTTAGTGTAGGTCCCTCGGGTGTGGTGGATCGTCACATGCAAGTGGTCTACTAGTCGGACCGGGTGCGGAATACCCGTGACTAGGTGGAGAGTCTAACTGAACAAAGTAAACCGAACACAAGAGTCACAATAATCGTTCTTTGTATTATAAACACTCGACGGTTACAGAGAGAATACAAGCTGCGTACTTAGCAAAACTGAGTTCGTCTGAACAAATGGTTCTGCGTACTTAGCTTCTGTGAACCTATCCTATTTATACTGACCTGATTCCTGCGCACTTAGTAAGTGCGCAGGACCAATTACTCCTGCGTACTTAACAAGTACGCATCGGTCTTCCTGCGTACTTGCTAAGTACGCAGGAGCTTTCTCCTGTGCACATACAACTGCGCACAACACTTGGAAGAAATCAATAACACATTATGTAAACGTAAATACAACTCGATAAACTACTACATAATGACTCTTACATACAAAGACAAAATACAGACATTAGACATAAAAACCTAGACTCTATCCAGAGTGTTGTCACAGGAAAGTGCATCAACAAACTCCCCCTTGACAACAGCTCGGGATCTTCATCGTCTTCAGTCTTCAATCTTCAGTCTTCACAGCACTGCATCCTTAGCTTCCATCTTCTTTTTGTAATCAAGACAGAACTTGATTAACTTGTTGTATTTGGCCGAGAGAAGCTTTGTCCATTCGTCAGTGTGGATGCAGAATTTGTCTGCTAGTACCTCCAGATCGTTCACAGAGAAATTGATGAAGCAGACTTCATCAAAAACCCTGATCACTTCCTTTGGCACTGTGTTTCCACTATCTGACTTACCTTTACCCATGATCACAGCCTCGCCCGTTTTTGGATCAACGTACCAGTACCACATGTCACCAAGAATATCCTGAGGTAACTTGCTCAGGGGAATCTTAGTTTCACATCGCACTGGCTTGTATACCAATCTCTTTAACGGCTTCTTAGTCACAGGATGCACTGCATGCTTATCCTTGACTCTTCTGGGCACCTGAGGCTTGAGATACTCATACTTTCCCGATCTTGCTTCACGCTATAGTATACTCCACGAACCCATTGCTACTGCATGATTCGAATGATTCAGCAGGTCGCGGTTTGCAAGGTTAACTAGGTCATACCTGGGCAAAGAGTTGAACGCCTCACTGGTTGGTTTCAAGTATTGAACCCCTCCAGATCTTTTGATGGCGAACAACTGCTTGTCCTCCTCAAACCTGACAGCTAAGATCATACCTGTCGCTCCATACTTTTCTTTGATAGACGTCTTTTGCCACACTGGAGCTGGAGGCATGTCTTTCTCTTTTTGTGCCTCGGGGTCCACAGGTATAGGGTCGACCGGGGGGGCATCAGTTGTAGCTTCAACATTACTAGCTGTATCAACTGAGCCTGTGTCTGTTTCGAGCAGAGATTCGAGCGATGGTATTTCAAAGATCTCACCATCCTCTAACTCATACTCTAGATCCCCGTCGCCCTTGGGAATCTCGATTATCACATCATCATCATCATCGTTCCAATCATCACCAGAGTCGATCTCTCCTTCTTCCAGATTAAGGAGAGCATCGATCTGTGCTTCTTTAGAATAGTCAGGCTCGAGACATAGAATCTCGCCAGCCACAGACTTCCCTTTATCACCACCACCACCACCTGAGGTATCACCACCCTCTTGCGTAGTAGACTCCCCCTCAACCATTAACGTAGTAGAGATGGGCACAATTGCCGAAGCTTGGTGCTCACCTCCACTAGGACCGACTTCAGGATCCTTGTCTTTGTCATCATCCTTAGTCAAATAGACTGGATGACAACCCTCTGCACCGGTGGATTTTTCTTTTTCCTTCTCCCCCTGAGCACCTAGCTTCTCGGTCAGTTCTGCAATCAATTTGACCATAGTAGCGTGCTCCTGCCTTTGAGCATCCAGCCTTAGCTTAATTGAAGTTCTGTGGGCCAGAATCATTTCATTCGTCTTCATTAATAGTTCATTCTGCGCCATCACATTCTTCAGCCGTTCATCAGTCCCCGTTCTCTGGCTACGCAGAATCCTAACTTCATCTGCCAGAGAGTTTATCTGTGCTTGTTGAGCATCAGAATCCTCTTTTGACTGTTGAATAGTCTTCAACAAGCCAGCAACTTGGGTTTCTAGCACATCGAGCCTAGCTTCATTTGGATCCGGAAGCCTAGATGATGAGGCTTCGGCATTGTGGATGGGGGAAGAGAAGATTGTGTCAAAGTCGAACCCCTGTGAGATGTCACCATAATTAAAGGGTTGACCTGACGGCTCTTTGGTGGGTGTTGGGGTTGGGGATGGTATGATGTGAGTGGGTGTTATGGTTGGGGTGACTGTGACTGACTCCGTGAGAAGTGGAGCAGTCACCGTCACCTGGACGGTTGGAATAGGGAGGGTCACCGTCACAGGAATCACCTCTGTGACTGCCGTGACCGCCACATCTGCTTGTACCAGTGGCCTTCTCCTCCTACTAAACAGTTGCCGTGCTGGTTGGGTAGATTCTGGAATGGCAGCTTCAACTTGTACTGGTTGCACATTTGGAATCTCTTCAACCCTGGGGATGGCAACCTCTTGCCTATCGCCCCTTTTCTTGTTGGTGCTCTCATGCCTCTGTCTTTGTAAAGCAGCGTCAGAGTCGGAATCCGGCTCATATTCGTTGTTGGAGCTTTGTCTCTTTCTTTTTGAAGACGACGCAGGCTGGGTTACCTGTGCCTGTCTCCTCAGATGTGCCTGTGATGGTGCATCATCGGAATCAGAAGAATCTGATTCTGTAGCCTACGAATCGGATTCCTCAGCACCACCAACACCACCTTCATCATCACCCTCATCATTACCTTCATCATTACCTTCATCATCCTCATTCTCTTCATCTTGTTCTTCATCAGAGTGATCACTCATCTCTGGTCCCGAGTTAGGACTACACCAGTTCCAGTCCTCCGGAGCGACGTATGCTTCATTAATCAGATGGCCGAAGAGTTCAGTATGCTCAGGGGTAGGTTCTACACTGCCTGGCTTTAGAAACTGTGCAAAGACTCTCTTGGCCACCCTTTTCACTTGCAGTCTCTCCCCGATAGCACGCAGGTTTGGCAACGTATCATCGATCAAAAGTTGCACAAACCTCGGGTATAAAAGGAACCTAAATCTCTCAGCTGTATTTATCTGGTCATTAATTGCTTTGAAAATAAAGCGTGAGAAGTTGTAGCCCCGATTAAGAGACAAGCCCACCATGGCTGCTGCAAGGTCATGACCCATCGCATCTTTCCCTGCTTTCCTGGATGAGATGCACATGATCATGATGTGGGCAAAATAACTCCATTGAACTAATACCCACATTTTCTTGTAAGAAGCATAGTCCCTTTCCCTGACATATCCCATTCTCTACCTCCAACACCCATCCACGTAGTAATCTGGATAGGATGTCGGGTCGGTGGCAAGGTCTCTGAACTGCAGTACTCGTCTGATTGTATCTTCAGAGATTGCAATAGCCCGACCATCAACAGTAGCCCTTATGACATTAGGGGATACTGTGCAATCGTGCTCTGCAGTCTCCCAGAATTGTTCTAAGTATGGTCGTGAGACTGTTGGATTAGCCGAGATTGCATAACTTATTTTAGATCTGTTCAGAAAGTCCACAATCTCTCTATATTGTAAGGCTGCCCCTTTCCATTCTGGTTCAGTGTGCGCCAACAGATTGAATTCGTCAGTGAAAGCACGAGTCATTATCTGCAAACACACACAGAAAACATAATCAGAACAATTTATAACAATGGAAATAGACACACATGACATAGAATAGTAGTTACACTTTGTAAGAAAATTTCAGACTTTGAAAAATTTTCTAAGTGTTGGTCCTGCGCACTTAGCAAGTGCGCAGGATTTTACTCTTGCGTACTTAACAAGTACGCAGGAATTACTTCTTTGCGTACTTGCTAAGTGCGCAAGAACAACCCTTAGCAAAAATTTCAAAGATTTAAATTCGTTCAAAATGCGGGTTGATTAGGTAGCCACTAGGTCGGAATCAGGGATTCGAACATATGGTACCATTATCAACACCATTAACCACTAAGACACGATCAAATTTTGACCTAGGTCAGTGATCGACCCACTGACGGTTCGACTTCAACCCGTCGGATCGATCGATGACCAAAGGGAAAAAATGAGGATCGATTAGGCATCCTAATAACTTGTTAGATACACTAGTTACCCAAACAACCCATTTTACCCCAAAAATTTTACGGATTTAACCTAAAAATTCTAAGTCAAAAATCGGTCCAAAAAAAACACGAATCTATGGATGGAATCGGCCTAGATTCTCACCAAAGAGATGAAATACGAAGATGATAATGTGGACGAGATGAAAAACGGGTTTGAACACACTCGATTTTGAGAGAAAAATCGCAGGGGGGAAAAAATTTGGGTTTGAATGAGTAAACCTGAAAATTTTCTAAGTGTCTGCTTTATACCCCACTGATATTGTTCGTGCGTACTTGCTAAGTGAGCACGAATTAACTCTTGCGTACTTAACAAGTACGCAGGAATTAACTCTTGCGTACTTGCTAAGTGCGCAAGTCTTACTTCGTGCGTACTTGACAAGTGCGCAAAAACTTTAAGTGCGCAATTTTCAACTCAGAATTATGAAGATTTTCAAGTCAAATAACGAACAAGATAAAAATATTCAATCGGGAGGATTCAAATACAATTCATGAAGGTTAAACATAAAATATTTTTGGCTTTTTCTGAATTAAACTTAAACAATGCATAAACTTAAAATCTTTTTGTTCTTTTCTAGATAGAAATATACAAGTATGCACACAAGCTATTTTTGA
The DNA here is from genome assembly GCA_023525975.1 of Smallanthus sonchifolius. Classification (NCBI taxonomy): domain Eukaryota; kingdom Viridiplantae; phylum Streptophyta; class Magnoliopsida; order Asterales; family Asteraceae; genus Smallanthus; species Smallanthus sonchifolius. The sequence continues at coordinate 58,274,478 of CM042021.1, forward strand.
TCAAAGACACGAGCAGAGGATCATATCAGGCTAATTTTTAGCAAAAACGATACAATATACACATCAAAGAATATGGGATCATGTCATGTATTACTCTTTATTCTTACGTAATAAGCACATAAACAAGTAATTCAAGTTGACAATATTATAAGATTTGAAACTATATGCATCTTTGTATCATGTTCTTGTGTATTAAGTTATTAATTATAAAATATACAACGTGTACCCCACTTAAATGCTATGATATTTTGCACTATCTCAAGGCATCTAAGATTTTTCCAATGATATTCTTAATTTTCAGAATGAAGTTACATCAATTAGCACAGAAAAATCAAGCAGAATCCATAAGGATTATCAAGAATCATAAGATTCAGAATCGAGTGATTCAATTGTCTTGGTTTCATGTGATTTTCTTCTTTGAATATCGGTATGATGATTCGGGATAATGAACATGGTGTTTGATTATAAGGTAACGGGATCCAACTTTTATCTGGATTTGATTTCAATGAACCAGGAATGATTCAAGGGTGAATACATGCTCAATGGTTGATGTAGAGACATGTCTTGATTCAATCTCTCCTTGCATACTTGTGAGTATGGGCAGTGAGATGAACCGCATTAATTGTGCTAACAACATAACCCGAAACTGATATCAAAAGAAAATTATTGCCAAAATCTAACATCCGTTATCTGATAATGATCTTTTCTATTCTTTTACACACACACACTTGCAAATATGGGTTCAAATCACAATTGTAATTTAGATTTAGTTTCCACACTACTAGTGATTCAAAGACGCATACAGCCTACTGACAATTCAAATTACTTGTAAGTAAACAGATTAAAAAACATAATAATTTAAACAATTAAGTAAACATGACGCAATCATTTCCCATATGAGTAGTCTATGATGGTTAGATCATTTCAGATGTACTATCATTTCCTCGTTTCTCAAGTGAACTTTTGAAATTTTCTCCATTTTCCCTTTTTTTTTTTTTTAAAGTATTTTAAACTAATAGAACTATACAGAAAAATTTAAAAGAAATAAAATTTAACTTCCATGAATTGAATAGATTTAAGAAAATTAGTTTTTCACTCGGGATTGAACATTCCTATCAAGTTGATAAGATGCTCAAAACGGGACCGATCAAATGCCTTTGTGAAAAGGTCAGCAAGATTGTCATCCGTGTGAACCTTTACAAGTTCAATTAAATGCTTTTCAGCACAATCACGGATGAAATGATGGCGAATTTCAATATGCTTAGTTTTGGAATGTTTCACCGGGTTATTTGTGATGGACATGGTGGCATTGTTGTCAATGAATAAAGGAGTTCCAGTGAAGTTCAAGTCGTAGTCTCGCAATTGCTGCTGAATCCACAATATCTGAGAACAACCGCTAGCTGCAGCAATGTATTCTGCTTCACAAGTTGAGACAGAAACCGTTGACTGCTTCTTGCACTGCTAGGAGACCAGTCTGTCTCCCAAGAATTGACATCCGCCAGAAGTTGACTTTCTATCAAGGTTACAACCGCCATAATCTGAATCAGTGTAGGCTTTGAAGTCGAATGACTGCTGCCTGGAGTACCAAAGACCCAATCGGGGTTTCCCTTTCAGGTATCTGAAAATCCTCTTCACAGCTATCATATGTGACTCCTTCGGTTGAGACTGAAACCTTGAGCACAAGCATACAGCAAACATAATATCGGGTCTTGAAGCTGTGAGATACATAAGTGATCCGATCATCCCATGGTACAACCTGCTGTCTACATCCTTCCCATCTTTGTCAGGATGCAAACCATGATTGACTGTGATTGGTGTGCCATAAGTAGTGCTATCACTCATCTTGTATTTTGATAAGATGTCCTGCACGTACTTAGTTTGATGTAGATAAATGCCATCCTCTCTTTGACTGACTTGCAGACCCAGGAAGAACGACAGTTCACCCATATTGCTCATTTCAAACTTGGACTTCATCACCTTTTCGAAATCCCTACACATCCCTTCATTGGTCGACCCAAAAATGATGTCGTCGACATATACTTGCACAAGAAGAATGTCACCTCCTGCTTTCCTTATGAAGAGAGTCGAGTCAATCTGCCCACGGTCAAAACCATTAGACAGTAAATGCTTTGATAGTGTCTCATACCATGCCCTCGGTGCTTGATGAAGACCATAAAATGCTTTGTCGAGCTTGTACACTTTATTGATATTATGCGGATCTTCAAAACCGGGAGGTTGAGTGACATAGACTTCTTCATGAACTTTACCATAAAGGAAAGCACTCTTCACATCAAGTTGGTAGACCTTGAAGCCGACATATGTGGCATAAGCCAAGAACAGTCGAATGGCCTCAATTCTAGCAACTGGGGCATATACTTCTGTGTAATCCAAGCCCTCTTGTTGATAAAAACCCTGAACAACCAATCTTGCCTTGTTCTTCACAACTACATGACGATCATCCATCTTGCATTTGAACACCCATCTGGTTCCAATTGGCTGAAAGCCTTTTGGCAAGTCAACCAAATCCCATACATGCAACTTTTGGAATTGGGACAATTCATCTTGCATCGCCTTAATCCAGCAGTTGTCAGTGAGAGCCTCCTTCACATTCTTCGGCTCTATCTGGGACACGAATGCAACATGCAGAGATGTTTCCATGACACCAGTGTCAAATATCTCTGTGTAAAGACTGGTGTTCTCAGTGATGGTTCTATGACGAGTCTGAACACTGGCATAAAGATCACCAATAATGTTGTCGATTGGATGATTCCTATGCACTCTCGTCTCCGGTACAATTGGTTCTTGAATTTCTGGATCTAAATTTGTGCTCAACTCCCCCATTTCCTGTGTTTCAGCAGAAGAAGATTCAATGTTAATTGGATCAGCTGGAGCTTCATTTCCTACAGTTGTGTTAGGATTGGCTTGAGCGTCATCTCCAACAACATGAACACTTTCACTGTTATCACTGTCATGAGTTCCAGATGCAGATGCAGCATTGGAATCAGGAGTTATAATTGGTACTGTAGCACGAGTAGAAAAACTGCCGCCATTCAATAGATTATAAACATTTTTGGCGTCTTCTGCAGATAGCTCAGGAAGATTGAAAGACTTGAATAGCGCATCATAATCAAAACCCCAAGCTGGACCTTTTGGTTCTGGTGGAATGCTGTGTTTACTACAATCCACTTCGAACCATTCCTCGACAGTACGAGTTCCTATGTTGTACACTCTCTTGCAGGGCGAATTGGCAACATATCCTAAGAAGATGCCTTCCACCACTTTCGCATGAAATTTAGATTGACGATCTTTATACTGTAGCAACAAGGAACAAGGACTACCAAAAGGAACTAGGTAATCAAGATTGGGAAGTCGATTGTTGATCAACTCATAACAAGTCTTGTTGTGTCTTTTCACCACCAAAACTCTGTTTAAGACGTGACAAGCTGTATTTACTGCTTCTGCCCAGAAAGTGACAGGAAGCTTTGCATCTGACAGCATAGTCCTTGCAGTCTCAATCAGTGTTCTGTTCTTCCGTTCAGCAACTCCATTCTGCTGAGGCGTGTACGGCGCGCTGAATTCGTGATGGATCCCTTTCTTGAGACAGAAAAGTTCCATCAAATTATTCTTGAACTCAGTTCCGTTGTCACTCCTTATTCTTCTAACTTTCAGCTTGCAAAGAGATTCCAAGCTCAGGATCAAGTATTGAAGAATATCAGCAGTCTCATCTTTTGTACCTAAAAAATGCACCCAAGAAAAACGTGAGAAATCATCAGTTACAACTAGACAGAATGACTTACCTCCAATACTCCTGATACTTATGGGGCCAAACAGATCCATGTGTAATAGCTCCAAAGGGGTATCGATAGAGTTTTGGAGCTTGGGTTTGTGAGACTTCCGTTGCTGTTTGCCCTTTTTACAAGGCATACAGTCATCTGCAACGGTAAATCTCAGCTTAGGAACCCCGGTTACCAAACCGTTTCGGACAAGATGATTCATTTTACGATAAGAAATATGTCCGAGTTTCATATGCCACAAGATGGAGTCAAGCTCTGTCGCTTTTGTAAGCAAACAAGTAGCAACTGATGAGGTGGTTTTTGCCACGCTCATATCAATCTGATAAGTGTCGTTTGTTCTTGGTGCTCTCATCAGAATCCAGTCATCAGGAACTTTGTAACCGGGTTTGAGAATCAGACATTCTGACTTGTCAAACATCACTGAGTACTCCTTGTCACACATTTGTGAGACACTCAACAGGTTATGTTTTAGCTGCTCGCAGAAGTTGACATTGTCAAAGCTAACACAACCGTTCGAAACCACGCCTTGACACGTGATACTGCCGCCTTTTTCTCCGGAAAAGGCCACATAGCCGCCTCTAAATGGTTTAACGTCTTGAAGCAAGGCCATGTTTCCTGTCATGTGCCGGGAGCATCCACTATCTACATACCAGCGGTTAGAGATAGTACCCTTCGGACGTCCCTGCACGAGTAACAAAAGAATTAGTTAGATTTGGAGACCCAAGCCATTGTGGTCTTGGGTCGTCCATCCTTCTCAAAATAAACTACTTCTTTCAACTCACAGTCATGATGACTGTCCAAAATTTGTGAATCTTTGGAGGAATTGGGAACAGGAGATTGAGAATCTTTAACTTTCTTGTTCCAGGATCTCTTTTGAATCTTAACCAAAACAGGAGACTTTGGTTCAATCACAGCCGGTGAACTTGTGGAAGCTTCACCTGATTGAGCTTTAGTCAGCTGTTCTAGCTTTCTCAACCTCTTATTCCTTCTTCTTCTCTGTGGCTTAGAGAGTCTAGCCACAGGTTTCTCACCAGTGCGTGTACTACCAGATGTAGACACACGAGGTACAGCAGGTTGCTTTACCTTTCTTACAACAGATGGCTTGGCCTCAGATTTGATCTTTGGCTTAGCTATCGGTTGCACTGGTGGTTTCACCACATTTTGCTTTGGTCTGATAGGAGCTTTCACTACTGGCGACTTAGGGATAACAGCTGGTCGTGGAACAACATGCTGTTTCCCTGGGTTCTTAGAAGGACAGTTCACAACAATGTGACCTACCAAGCCACAGTGAAAGCAATTCCTCTTGTCAACATAAGTTCTCATGTAAGGCTCTTTAGTTATGGCCTTAGAAAACTCACCATTGTGAGAAGGAAGAGTTGGTTTATGAACAGAAGTTTGAACTTTTACAGTTTGATGTTTGGGGGTATAATACTTTTGCAAATTATCTTTGTAACCCAGCCCATAATGAGATGAAAAAGCCTCTTTCTTAGCTTGGTTAATATTTTTAAAACCCCCGTAAAGCATTCCCTTAAGTTTATCATTTGTTTCAATGATATCAGGTTCAGTTAAAATGCAATTATCACCATTAGTGATAATGTTTTTCTGGACTTTCTGTTCAGTCAACAACTCCTCAGAAACTACTCCTTCAGGGCAAGTGTTAACCGACCCATCCTCAGAAGCAGTAACATACTCCTCACTAGATGTGGAGTTAGCCTTACTTGAGGATTCATCCTTTTTAGGGGAATCATCCTTATCAGAGGGCTCATCGAGACAAGTGAGATCAATATCTATCAAGCTATTGACAAACTGCCCACTTATTGGTGGAGGAATGGAATTGGTACCAAGTCCTAGGCCATTCATTTTTCTCTCCACGGATTCGTAGTGTTCCACCACGAAGCGAGAGTTTTTCAATTTCTCGTTAGTGCATTTGAGCTGCAAGATCTCATTTTGCAGTTTATTAATTTCATTGTTCTTCTTTTCCAAAGCCCTATACGCAATGTCCAAATGAACCTGTTGGTCGCTTATTTTTAAAGAATAGTCTTGTTTTTCGTTCTGTAGCATTTCAACTGATTCTTTAAAACGTGATTCATTCATTTTGTAATTTTTAGCTGCCAACTTTAGGGGTCCGATTATGTCTTGGAGATCAGAAATTTCATTTTTTAGCCCTAGACATTTAGAACAAGAAACAACAGAGAAAGGGTTAGAATCTACCTCAGATGATGAACTTTGTCCTTCTCCAATTGCCATGAGAGCGACAGTAGTGGTAGACTCCTTTTCATCAGCTACAGAAGCTTCCTCTTCTTCAGATTCAGAAGATTCCCCTTCTTCAGCTTCCTTCCTCTCGGCCTCCTTCCTCTCGGCCTCCATCAGCTCCATGATTTCTGCCATGAGACCAACCTGTGCTTGAGCAATGATGGCGTCTTCTAGATGCACACCCCAATCAAAATTTTCGTCATTCTGTGCGACCAGTGCATTGGACTGATTACTTTGGGTATGATTGTGGTGACTTTGGTTGTTTTGGCCATGGCTGTTTCCCTGGCTAGGTCTGGTAAAGCCAGAGGCCGGTGCTCTGTCCTTTTGACATTCACGAGCAAAGTGTCCATAGTTTTGACACTTGTAGCACTTGGCCTTGGATTTGTCAAATCCAACCTTGGCATTAGAATGCCCGCCAATATACTTTCTTCATGTTCTGTTCAGGAAACGCTTGGCCCTCCTCAGTAACATGGCCATATTCCACTGAATATCCATGTCTTCAATATCATCAGGATCCACTTGATTGAAGTCCTCTTCAATAGTCTCAGGATCCGTTAGCTTTCCACCAATGAAATTCTCATATGCCAGCATGCAAGATGAGAATAGTGCTACATGATCTTCAGCTATCTTGGCAATAGCTGACTGGTTGGTTGAGCACGTATTCTGAGGAGTCTTTGAGTTTTGTTGATTTTGTTGATGAGATCCAAACCCTGATCCTGATGTATAACATGCATGACCACCACAACCATTAGAGTGGTCTTCTTCAATGGATTTCCCAGTAAAGAGTGCAATCCCAGAGCCGGAAGACATTGACGTGGAAGTCGTCCCGTGATACATGGAAGGGTCCTGTATCTGAGGTCTTCCAGAATTCTCCCTTTTTATAAGATTCATGTTATGAGACTGAATCTTACCGACTGCCTCATCTACTGTCATCTCGTAGAACTTTGAACTTTCCCTCATCAGGGTTGTATACATCTCATATCTCGGTGGCAGAGCATCCAAAAACTTTTCCACCATTTCCTCTTCTGGATATTTAAGCTCAAACGATTTCAACTCCGTTTGTAGGTGATAGAATCTAGAGATAAGATCATCTAAAGATTCATTTTCTATAAATCTGAAGCACTCGTATTGCTTCCGGAGCAGATCCCTCTTGCTTTTCTTGATGTCACTATTTCCTTCGAATCTTTTCTGTAAAGCTTTCCAAAGATCCTTAGAAGATTCATATCCTCGGAAACTGTGGAACAAATCCCGAGTTAATGACATAGTGATTGAACCCAATGCCTTCTTCTCTCGATCATAAATTTTCTTTTCTTCTGCATCCAGCTTAGAGATAGGCTTAGGTACGTTTTCATCAAGATACAAGTGGGTGGGATGCTTATATCCCTCAAGAATAGGTATCCATAACGATGAATTGGTGTATGAAATATAGTGCTCAAAACGGGCTTTCCAATTGGAATAATCGTTTACATTGAGCAACTTGGGAGGTTTCTGTGGAGTACCGATTTCATTATCATAATTTAACATACTACTAAGGTTCTGAAGGTTTGACATGGTGAACACTTGGTCAAAAATCAGAAAAGTCAGTAGCTATTGCGCACTTAGGATTGGCCTTGCGCACTTATGAATGGACTTGCGTATTTAATATTTGCCCTTGCGTACTTGTAAGTACGCAGGAGTAAATTGTTAAGTACGCAGGATAAGTCTTAAGTTCGCAGTTCAGTCTTGCGCACTTGTAAGTACGCAGGAGATAACTCTTGCGTATTTAGCAAGTTCACAGAAAACTGTACTTTTTGCCAAAAATGGTAAGTACGCAGGACACCTTTTCAGCAACTCTCACCAAACTTTTCCGGTGACCTGAAACCTGCCGGAGTTGGTAAAAAATGGTCTGATGATCAATGCAATTGAGCCAAAGGGTCAGAAACAAGTTTCTAACCAACCTATGATGCTCAAAACACACAAATACACAACAAAAATCGGTTTTTGAGAGATTTTTGCTTCTAAAAAAGTGCTCAAGAGCTACCCCTTTTTTATCACAAAAATCAACAAAATAACCTCTCTTTGCTTGTAAAACTCAGTAAAAACGTTTCCAAACTCACTTACAACACTCGAATTCAAGAGCAATGCTCTGATACCACTTGTAGGTCCCTCGGGTGTGGTGGATCGTCACATGCAAGTGGTCTACTAGTCGGACCGGGTGCGGAATACCCGTGACTAGGTGGAGAGTCTAACTGAACAAAGTAAACCGAACACAAGAGTCACAATAATCGTTCTTTGTATTATAAACACTCGACGGTTACAGAGAGATTACAAGCTGCGTACTTAGCAAAACTGAGTTCGTCTGAACAAATGGTTCTGCGTACTTAGCTTCTGTGAACCTATCCTATTTATACTGACCTGATGCCTGCGCACTTAGTAAGTGCGCAGGACCAATTACTCCTGCGTACTTAACAAGTACGCATCGGTCTTCCTGCGTACTTGCTAAGTACGCAGGAGCTTTCTCCTGCGCACATACAAGTGCGCACAACACTTGGAAGAAATCAACAACACATTATGTAAACGTAAATACAACTCGATAAACTATTACATAATGACTCTTACATACAAAGACAAAATACAGACATTAGACATACAAACCTAGACTCTATCCAGAGTGTTGTCACAGGAAAGTGCATCAACAAACTCCCCCTTGACAACAGCTCGGGATCTTCATCGTCTTCAGTCTTCAATCTTCAGTCTTCACAGCACTGCTTCCTTAGCTTCCATCTTCTTTTTGTAATCAAGACAGAACTTGATTAACTTGTCGTATTTGGCCGAGAGAAGCTTTGTCCATTCGTCAGTGTGGATGCAGAGTTTGTCTGCTAGTACCTCCAGATCGTTCACAGAGAAATTGATGAAGCAGACTTCATCAAAAACCCTGATCACTTCCTTTGGCACTGTGTTTCCACTATCTGACTTACCTTTACCCATGATCACAGCCTCGCCCGTTTTTGGATCAACGTACCAGTACCACATGTCACCAAGAATATCCTGAGGTAACTTGCTCAGGGGAATCTTAGTTTCACATCGCACTGGCTTGTATACCAATCTCTTTAATGGCTTCTTAGTCATAGGATGCACTGCATGCTTATCCTTGACTCTTCTGGGCACCTGAGGCTTGAGATACTCATACTTTCCCGATCTTGCTTCACGCTATAGTATACTCCACAAACCCATTGCTACTGCATGATTCGAATGATTCAGCAGGTCGCGGTTTGCAAGGTTAACTAGGTCGTACCTGGGCAAAGAGTTGAACGCCTCACTGGTTGGTTTCAAGTATTGAACCCCTCCAGATCTTTTGATGGCGAACAACTGCTTGTCCTCCTCAAACCTGACAGCTAAGATCATACCTGTCGCTCCATACTTGTCTTTGATAGACGTCTTTTGCCACACTGGAGCTGGACCCTTTGTAGATGCAGAAGGCATGTCTTTCTCTTTTTGTGCCACTTGTAGGTCCCTCGGGTGTGGTGGATCGTCACATGCAAGTGGTCTACTAGTCGGACCGGGTGCGGAATACCCGTGACTAGGTGGAGAGTCTAACTGAACAAAGTAAACCGAACACAAGAGTCACAATAATCGTTCTTTGTATTATAAACACTCGACGGTTACAGAGAGAATACAAGCTGCGTACTTAGCAAAACTGAGTTCGTCTGAAAAAATGGTTCTGCGTACTTAGCTTCTGTGAACCTATCCTATTTATACTGACCTGATGCCTGCGCACTTAGTAAGTGCGCAGGAACAATTACTCCTGCGTACTTAACAAGTACGCATCGGTCTTCCTGCGTACTTGCTAAGTACGCAGGAGCTTTCTCCTGCGCACATACAAGTGCGCACAACACTTGGAAGAAATCAACAACACATTATGTAAACGTAAATACAACTCGATAAACTATTACATAATGACTCTTACATACAAAGACAAAATACAGACATTAGACATACAAATCTAGACTCTATCCAGAGTGTTGTCACAGGAAAGTGCATCAACATTTAGGATCAACACTCTTTATTCTTTTTCCCTTTTATGGTTTAAGCTTTTCATACTTTCCGAAACCACCTTCCGTCCTTATCAATTTTGCAATCGCATCAGCAGTACCATGCTTAGATCTATTGATTAAACACTTTGTTGCTAGCCCGTTCATCTCACATCTAGGTAAAGTATTGAAGTACCTTAGCCTTGGCTTCAAATATTGTACACATCAGATCTTTTCAAAGCAAAAAGATTAATTTCTTTATCAAAGAACTAACTTATAATCCTCCCAGCACACCTATCTTTGTTCACATACTTTTCTTTAAAAACAGGTGGTGACGATGAAACATGTAATACTTTCTTCCAACTCTTCACCAACTCTAGCCATTTCTCTTTTGTAATGCCTGTATCCCTATACATCACAGGCTATTCAGTTGTCTTTGTCTGAGTAGTGTCAGTGTCACACCCCGACCGATGGCGGAATCATCGGGGCGGGACATGTAAGATTGTTCATAGCACATGGTTGACTAAATTGAAATATATTTGTTGGGTATAATTTTGAGACTGATGCTGTCAATCGAAATTACAGTATCGAAACTACTAGTTTCGGTTGAACTTTTGTTCAATCGAAACTACTAGTTTCGGTTGAACTTTTGTTCAATCGAAACTACTAGTTTCGGTTGAATTTTTTGTTCAATCGAAACTACTAGTTTCGGTTGAACATTTGTTCAATCGAAACTAGGTAGTTTCGATACCTGTTTTTCAGGCCCATTGGGCGGTGGCTTGGAAAACAAGGGGCATTGCTTGGCCTCCTATATATATAGCAAATTATGCCCTAGGAGTGAGTGTGTGTCTGTAGAGGGAATCACCACCCCAGGGGGAGCTCACCCTGGGGTGAGATAATTGTTAGTGTATGATTGAGCCTTTTAATTTTTATTTCAATCAAAGAATCATACGTTTTATGCTTTCAATTATCTGTTCTTTTCATTTTCATATGTTTCTGTTAGTGTTTGTGATTCCCGCACCCGTCTCTACCATTTCTGATTCGAGAGTGATACCGGATCCAGAGATTCCGCCTCTCGATCCGGACTGTTTGAAGATTTCTCCGCAGATTTGTGTTTTTCGAATCTGCTCAGGACCTACAAGTGGTATCAGAGCCATGGTGGCTCTTATTGCTCTCGAATCTGCTCGAAAAACAGAGAAAAACCCGCCACTGAGACGTTAAACATGAAGAAATCGATGTGTAGCAGGTTCGTGACTGTTGTTCTACATTTCCACTTTCAAAATCTGAAGATGTAAGGCTTTTGAAGCATTTTTCAGACCTGGATTGGGGGAATCGAAGTAGCTGAAGGTTGAAGATGGTCAATCGAAAATATGTGGCGGCTGAACATTTTCTATCGAAACTACTGGTGTTGCCCTAAATCAGAAGTAGAAGACATCGAAACTAGGCTGTCGAAACTAGGCTATCGAAACTAGAGGGTATCGAAACTACTAGTTTCGATTGAAGAATCTCCTATCGAAACTACTAGTTTCGATTGAAGAATCTCTATATCGAAACTTCTTGTTTCGATACTGCCTCTATCGAAACTAGCCTTGTTTTGACTGAAGTAGAGCCTATCGAAACTACAGGCAGAACTGTCCAAGTACTTTCCAAAAAAAAAAAAAAAAAAAAAAATTTTTGGAAATTTTCTTGGATAAATTTTTTAACATGATATTGCATAGAAGGAGGGGAGTTTTGGAAGAAAACTTGGAGACAGCCTTTTTCGGGTTTTCGAAAATTTCGTTTCTTCGGCAATATACACGATGTTCTGCCTGATTCAGCCGTAATTCCTTTGATCAAAGTTCAAGTTTGGGCAGCGGGTAACAAAGTCAAGCATACTTGTGACAAACCGGATCATTAGTTGTTGATTACATGGTGATTCGATCCCTTATCTTTTGCCTAGAAATAGGAGGGTCTACACTTCAGGGGGAGATTTACCACGAAAGACTTCAAATTATCAGCAGAGTTATGAAGATGCAAGACAAAGTGAGCCTTTGCTTGAAATTGACCTTTTTTTAGGGGGAGAGAAGGCAAAAGTTGATCAAGTGTTCGTGAATGTCAAGAATCTTTGTAGAAAGATGGTTATTTACTGCTGAATACTTGGGATTCAAACCTTTATCAATTGCCTACAAGATAGGAGGGTCTACACTTGAGGGGGAGAATCACAACGAAAGGCATTGGATCATCAGTCAATCTATGAAGACGAAAGACAGAGTCGGACAAGAATTGATAGCATCAGTCTAGGGGGAGATTGTTGGGTATAATTTTGAGACTGATGCTGTCAATCGAAATTACAGTATCGAAACTACTAGTTTCGGTTGAACTTTTGTTCAATCGAAACTACTAGTTTCGGTTGAACTTTTGTTCAATCGAAACTACTAGTTTCGGTTGAATTTTTTGTTCAATCGAAACTACTAGTTTCGGTTGAACATTTGTTCAATCGAAACTAGGTAGTTTCGATACCTGTTTTTTAGGCCCATTGGGCGGTGGCTTGGAAAACAAGGCGCATTGCTTGGCCTCCTATATATATAGCAGATTATGCCCTAGGAGTGAGTGTGTGTCTGTAGAGGGAATCACCACCCCAGGGGGAGCTCACCCTGGGGTGAGATAATTGTTAGTGTATGATTGAGCCTTTTAATTTTTATTTCAATCAAAGAATCATACGTTTTATGCTTTCAATTATCTGTTCTTTTCATTCTCATATGTTTCTGTTAGTGTTTGTGATTCCCGCACCCGTCTCTACCATTTCTGATTCGAGAGTGATACCGGATCCAGAGATTCCGCCTCTCGATCTGGACTGTTTGAAGATTTCTCCGCAGATTTGTGTTTTTCGAATCTGCTCAGGACCTACAATATTAAATTCAAATTTGCATTTCAAATAATCCAAGTACAAAACCAAATTCAAACAAGATACATAAAATAATTCATAAAGTTCTTGATTTAAATTGCTAAGTCCAAATCCTATGTTGAACACGTGTTGAATCAATCTCACATATTGGTGCCTGAAACATGAATAAAATAAAGTCAACTAAAAAGTTGGTGAGTATAACACAGTTGTATATAGATAGCATATAGATGAAAACAAATCCTTTACATGACATGATAAATAAGGCGTTTATGGGGAGCAGCTATTGTGTAACCAAATGTACAATCAAACCTTGTAACTAGCATGCAAAAATTGTGTTGTCGGTTTCAATCACCGCGTACCATGGGTGGGTTTGTCAGACTCAATAGATCTATCATTGAAAACCGGCTTGTATAGTTAATGATTGCACATAAGAGCATACAAAGGTTAGCACACCTAGCACTCGGGCACAAAGCTCAAATGTTGCACACATGTATGTAAATAGGATTTTTGCACTTATGTTGTTTGTGTAAATGTAAATGTGTAATGTGTAATGAGTATAGAGTTCATGTTCCACCCCAAAAGTGTAAAAGAGTAAAAAGGGGTTGTGAATACTCACTTGGTATGGAAGTGAAGCTAACAAAGATTATAGATAGCAAATATGATCCTCGAAATGCACAATTTAACCTAAAGAGTAATGTGTATTGAATCAAATAGGTGCATAAAGTTTAAGTCTAAAATGGAAGTTGAATTTGTGTATAAAACTATTGATTTGTATTTAAAAGTATTGAATAAATATATAGAGTTTGAAGTAAAATATTTTTGAAACAATTTGATTAGGTTTGAATAGGATAATTGAATAAATATATAATTATAGTTTATGAAATAATGTAAATATTAATTGTAATTAAGTATAAATAAATAAATAATTTTGATTTAAAATGTAAATTAAATAAATAATCATTATCTCATTTATTTATAAATTTTGTAACTTAATTATTTAAGATATCATTTAAGTGTAAGATAATAAATATAAATTTAATTTTTATAAACTTTTAAATAAACTTTTAAATAATAATATTTATCTCTTCAAATACAGAAAACATATTTTTATAAAATTTGAAACATTTATTGATTGAAAAATATAAAATTATAATTTTGTTAAAGTTTCTGAGTCACACACGACCGTGCCTCGGAAGGGCAAGATCGTGCTCAAGCCACGGGCGCGACCGTGCTATTCGGGGCGCGACCGGGTTGATCAACAGGAGCACAATCTATACAAGTCAACATGCACGACCGTGCCTTGGCCCGGCACGGTCGTGTCTATGATCTTTAGACACAACAGAGACTAGCCCAGAGGGCGTGACAAGGTCTGGACAGGAGGGCACGACCGCGCTGCTAATCCAAATCAGACACGAATTGACAAATGCTTGTATTTTAAACGCTGGAATTGTTAGGGCTTTTGATTAATGGGTTATTACGAGTCTTTTCATATGACTTAATTGCATGCACATCGCGTTTAAGTAGGGGTTCGATTAAATCATTTTTAATAAAGCATGAGTTCTGATTCGGATCGATTTCTATAATGGAAGCCCAAATTGAATAGGGGCTTTCGATACAGATACTGAAATAAATGAATTAAAGGATTCAATTACCCTGAACAGCAGCGAATTGATAAAGAACGGTAGGGAGGAAGTTCCGGCGACGGCAAGAATGGTTTCCGGCGACTTCTACTGCGGTTCCGAATGCTTCAGCGGCTTCGGATGATTCAGAGATGATTTGGGAAACGATTGACTGGATTGCTTGAGATAATTCTGATCGAAAAAGCTTGAGAGAGTTTTTCTTGAATTGAGAGAGTTTTTCTTGAATTGTTGAAATGAAACTGAGGCGTTTTGAGAATTTGAAAAAGTGGTAATACAATTGTTAAGTGAAAACAAACGTATGACTGTTACGGAATCGAACGATCGGGCGATTAAAGTTGCAGTTACGTTTCAGCTGTTACACAGGCGCGACCGTGCCTAAATATGGCACGACCGTGCCTAGGCACCGGGTGCGATCGTTCCAAAGCAGGTCGCGCGACTGTGCCAAAGCACTTGGCGCGACCGTGCTAGGACGAAGCACGACCGTGCTAGGACGAAGCACGACCGTGCTAGGACGAAGCACGACCGTGCTAGACTAGGGTTTCTTGACATTTTTCAACTTTAGTCCTTGACTTTTCAGATTTGATAAGTTTGAATAAAATAGTTTCTTGTATAGTGTTTAAATGTATATAACCGAGTAAACTTTGCGAATTTGTATAGAATCATTGCATTTAATTTACGGCGAGAAAATAAATGAGACAGTGCACGAGTATTGAATTCGAAATTGCATTACATTGGATTGAAATATGAATAATAAAAATCAGGAATGTTACAGTCAGAACTAGAATCAGGTTTTGTGACATCTTCAGTAGAGTCCATAGAGTCAGCCATTCCATCAGAAGTACCTTCAGGAATAACATCATCTTGGATGAAATCAAACGGCATATTAAAACCATCACATCTTTCATACGTCAACCTTGTTGTATCTTTAGTAATCTCTAATTCTACTATCTCTCCTTCTTTTATCTCTAAGTCATTCGCTTCATCTTCTAAATCATCAAACAACTCATCTATACCATCTAAACAGTCTATCTTTTCTACTTCATCAATATCAGAATCTTCTCTAAAGAATTCTAGAAGAAATACCTCTTCATTTTCTCCTGTACCTTTATCACCAGAAGCTTCAACTTGATTTAAAGTAAACTCCCCCTAAAACTGAGATACCAGAGCCACGTTAGAGTATTGCCGATCACCCTTGTTCCCACTGGGATCATTATCTTCATCATCATTTCTTTGAACTTCTTCTGTATGACAAGCATCTTTCACCACTACAGGCATCTCCTCCTAAGCGTCAATACGCTCTACTAACTGTGATACATGAATCTGCATCTCAGCTAGTTGCCTGCTTTGAGATTGAAGAACCTGCTCTCTCTGAAATTCATTAGCCCTTAACACATCTACTTGACCTTGAAGACCCATAATTTGGGCTTCTAGGAAAGAGACTTTGCCTTGTAGAGCAACAATCTTAGGATCTTTTGATGAAGATGTAGCAGCTTGTGAAGAAGTGTGAGGAGGAATTGGAGTAGGAGTAACTTGTGGAGAAGTAGTCTGATACGGTTGTGGTGATATAATCAATGATTCCACAAAATCCACGTCATCAGCTACCTGAGTTCGAGCAACAGCGATAGAAGCAGACATAAGCTTCAGTGACTTTGGAGAAGGGATATACTTGGAATCAGACGACGATTCATCCCGTAATGTTCTTTTACCAAGAACTACACCAGGAGGAAGACCCCTAGTAGACTTGCGTCTTGGTTTCTTTAACTTTCTTGTACTTACAGACTTCATTCTTTCACAGCATTAGCCATCGGAATTTTAGCAAGTCTGTCATAATGATTTGAGTTGAAATCTTTAGTAGCTTCCGAATCAGAATCAGACTCATCATCATTAGCAGGTTCAGAAGAAGTCGTGCTAGTATCATTTACATTTCCTTCTTGATCCCGTGGAGGAGAGTGTAGTTGTTCTTCTTCATTGTTATGCACGTTCTCCTCATTTTGATCATCATGATCGTCAACTTGAACCTCCTCATAAACCTCCACATTTGGTTCTATTACATTCTCTTGAACATCAACTTGAACTGGTTCTTGAACTTCTTGTTGTTGTACTTGAGGTTGCTGTACTTGTTCTTGGGCTTGTTGTTGTGCTACTTGCTCTTCCGGATTAATCCAATTATCATGAAGCGGTGCAACATAATCAGGATTAATTATGTGCCCAAATAATGGTGCTGGAACTGGGATCAGTGCCGGATTCTGTTGCTTAACAGTGTTACAATAAGTAAAAATCCTCTTTGTCATCGGGGTGAGAGTAAGACGGAGTGGTAGATGAGGTAGGTTTGGAATGAGATGATTCAAAATCATTTGAATGAACCTAGGGTACATCAAAAAGCCTTGACCTTCTGGCGATGTAATTTGTGTAACGATCTCCTTGTAGAAATAATGTGTAAAGTTGAAACCTCTGTTAAGAGTAAGAACAACATGGCTGATTGTAAAGAGGTCTTCAACCCACTAGTTCCAGCTTTTCTCGGTGATAAACACTAAATAAGTACATGCGTAAAGTACCTCCATTGACCCACTAAGCCACCTTTCCGTGCCTGAGTATCATTAGCCTTTCCCTTGTATCCCATCCTATGAAAGCATCCCATAATCAACTGAGACGGTAATCCCAACGGTTCTTCATTATTAGCTCCAAGATGCAGAGCTTGTCGGATAGTGTCAACAGAGATTGCCACTTTAGTGTTGTTGACATTAGCTCTAATCACATTCGGATCAACAGTGCAATCATGTTGTGCTGAATCCCATAATTGTTGAATATAATTCAAGCTGGTGTAGGGATTTGCAGATAAAGCAACACTGATTCTTGTAGGTCCCTCGGGTGTGGCGGATCGTCACATGCAAGTGGGTCTACTAGTCGAACCGGGTGCGGAATACCCGTGACTAGGTGGAGAGTCTTACGAAACAAAGTAAACCGACAAGATAATCACTATAAATGATCGTCTATTATAAACACTTGAAGGTTACAGAGAGAAGTTCTGAGATTACAAAGTTCTACGTATTTGCTAATCTGAATGCCTATGATTGCATACTTATCTCCTGTCAACCATTCCTATTTATACATGACCTGATACCTGCGCACTTAGCAAGTGCGCAGGGCAATTTGCTAATGCGTACTTAGCAAGTACGCAAAGGTATTCTTGCGTACTTGCTAAGTATGCAGGAACTACTTCCTGCGCACATACACATGCGCAAAACACTTAGAGAAAGTTGCAACAATCAATATGTAAAAGTAAATACAACTCGATTACTAATACATACAGACACTTATAAACAAAGACAAATACATACATGAAAGTACTAAACTAAGACTCTATCTATCCATAATCTATCCAGAGTGTTTGTCACAGGAAAGTGCTTCAACAAACTCCCCCTTGACAACAGCTCTGGATCATCTTCGATCTTTAGTCTTGAATCTTCGGTCTTCAGTCTTCACAGCTATGCATCTTTAGCTTCCATCTTCTTCTTATAGTTAAGGCAGAACTTGATCACCTTGTCATATTTTGAAGCAAGGAATTTCATCCACTCGTCAGTATGCATGCAATACCTATCTGCTAGTGCCTCCAGATCTTTCACAGAGAAGTTAATGAAGCATACTTCATGAAATACTCTGATTAGTTCCCTCGGCACTAAGCATCCACTTTCTAACCTCACCTTTCCAATCACCACAGCCTCGCCCATCTTTGGATCTACGTACCAGTACCACATGTCACCAAGAATATCCTGAGATAACTTGCTCAGGGGAATCTAAGTTTCACATAGCACTGGCTTGTATACCAATTTCTTTAAGAATTTCTTAGTCACAGGATGTCTTGCTGTCTTATCCTTGACTCTCTTGGGCACTTGAGGCTTGAACACTTCGAACTTCCCAGATCTTGCTTCCCGTTGTAGAACCACCCACAAACCCATCGCCACTGCATGATTAGAATGACCCAGCAGCTCTCGATTTGCTAGGTTCACAAGGTCGTATTTGGGTAAGGAGTTGAACGCTTCTCTGGTTGGTTTCAAGTATTGAACCCCTCCAGATCTTTTGATTGCGAACAACTGCTTATCCTCCTCGAACCTTCCAGCCAAGATCATCCCTGTTGCCCCTTGTTTGTCTATGATAGACGTCTTCTGCCAAACAGGAGCTGAACCCTCAGATGAAGTAGAAGGCATATCTTTTTCTTTTGGTGCCTCCGGATCCACAGGTGTAGGGTCAACTGGGGAGGCTTCAGTCGAGGCTTCAACATTACTAGCATGCTGGACTGAACATGTGTCGAGCTGAGTTTCAAAGGATGGAAATTCAAAGAACTCTCCATCTTCTAACTCGTACTCTCCTTCCCCGTCACCCTTGGGAACTTCTATCACTACATCCTCATCATCTTCATCCAATCATCACCAGAGTCGATCTCTCATTCTTCTAGATTAAAGAGAGCATCGATCTATGCTTCCTTGGAATAGTGAGGCTCTAGGTATAAGATCTCATCATCAGATAGATCCTTAAGAACATCAGCCACTGACTTTCCTTTGTCACCACCACCAGAGGTATCACCACCCTCTTGATGAGTAGACTCCCCCTGAGCCATTGGAATATAAGAGATGGGCACAATTGCTAAAGCTTGGTGCTCACCTCCACTAGGACCGACTTTGGGATCCTTATCTTTGTCGTCATTTTTAGTCAAGTCAACAGGATGACAAGCCTCATCACCAGTAGTTTTCTCCTTCTCCTTCTCTTTCTCCCCTGAGCATCAAGCTTCTTGGTCAGATCGGCAATTAGTTTGACCATCAACTCATGCTCTTTCTGTTGAGTATCAAACCTCAGCTCTAGAGATGACATGTGACCCAGAATTATTTCATTTGTCCTAATTAGAAGCTCGTTCTGGGCCATGATGTTCTTCAGTCCCCGTTCTCTGGCTTCTTAGAATCCTAACTTCATCCACCAATGAATTAATCTGTGCTTGTTGAGCGTCAGATTCCTCCTTTGACTTTCGAATAGTTTCCAATAATCCAGCAACTTGGGTTTCCAGAACATCTATCCTTGCATCATTAGGATCAGGATGTATGGATGATGACGCTTCGACATTGTGAATTGGGGAGGAGAAGATGGTGTTGAAGTAAAACCCTTGAGTAAATTCCCCATAGTTGAAGGGTTGACTTAAAGGTTCAATGGTGGTTGTTGGGATTGTGGATGTGATGACGGTTGTAGGTGTTATGGAAGGGGTGATGGTGACTGACTCCATGAGAATTGGAGTAGTCACCGCCACCTGGGAAAATGTGATAGGGAGGGTCACTATCACAGGAACCTCCTCTGTGATTGAAGTGACTGCCACGTCAGGTTGTACCTATGGCCTCTTCCGTCTTCGGTATAATTGTTGTGAAGGTGGGGTGGAAGCTGAGTCAGAACTCGCAGCTGAAACTTGTACTTGCTGCTGAGGACTCACCACCACCTCACTAGGAATAGGTTGTTGCTGCCTATCCCCCCTGTTCTTATGAATGCTTTCACGTCGTTATCTCTGTATAGCAGCGTCAGAGTCAGAATCTGGCTCATATTCGCTGCTTGAAGCTTGTCGCTTTCTCTTTGAGGACGACTCAGGTAGGGTTACCTTTGTCGTTCTCCTTTGCTGTGCCTGAGATGGTGCATCATCGGAATAAGAAGAATCAGACTCAGTCTCTTCCGAGTCAGATCCCTCAGCACCATCATGTCCTCCTTCTTCGTCTCCATTATCATACGATCCATCTTCACTTTCATCTTCCTCTTGTTGTTGTTCATCTGAATGCTCACTCAATTCTGGCTCTGAATCGTGACTATACCATCTCCAGTCACCTGGTGCCACGTACGCTTCATTTATAAGGTGGCCAAAGAGTGCTGTGTGCTCAGGGGTAGGATCTACACTGCCTGGCTTAAGGAATTGTGCGAACATCCTCTTGTCCACCCTTTTCACTTGCAAACTCTCCCCTGTAGCAGGTAGGTTTGGCAACGCATCGTTTATCAGAAGTTGCACAAACCTAGGGTATAATAAGAACCTGAACCACTCAGCTGTGTTGATCTGGTCATTCATGGCTTTGAAGATATAGCGTGAGAAGTTGTAGCCCTTATTGAGAGATAAGCCAACCATGGCTGCAGCAAGGTCATGACCCATGGCATCCTTTCCAGCTTTACTTGAGGAGATGCACATAATCATGACGTGGGCAAAATATCTCCATTGGTCAAGCACCCACATTTTCTTATACGAAGCATAGTCTCTCGCCCCGACATACCCCATTCTTTGACTCCAATAGCCATCCACAAAGTAGTCTGGATAGGCTGTCGGGTCGGTCGAGAGGTCTCGTAATTGCAGGACCCTTCTAAATGTATCTTCAGAGAAGGCGATGTCATAACCAGCCATGGTAGCCCTTATAACATTGGGGGTTACCGTGCAATCATGCTCCGCCGTCTCCCAAAATTGCTCCAGATAACGTCTTGAAACGATCGGGTCTGCAGAAATAGCATAGCTGATTCTTGAACGGTTCAAGAAATCAACTATCTCGTGGTACTGAAGCGCTACACCTTTCCATTCCGGTTGAGTATTAGCTAACAGATTGAATTCGTTAGTAAACGCCCGAGCTATAATCTGCAAAGACACACAGAAAACATAATCAGAACAACAAGTTTCATTGGAAATGAATAAACATGACTTAGTATAGCAGTTCCTCTTTGAATTGAATTTCTAGACTTAGAAATTTTTCCATGTGTTGGTCCTGCGTACTTAGCAAGTACGCAGGAATTTCCTCTTGCGTAGTTAACAAGTACGCAAGAATTACTTCTTGCGTACTTGCTGAGTGCGCAAGAGCCATACTTGTTAAAAATTCCAGAAGTTTAAAGATTCAACTGAAGTTTAAATAACGGGTAGATTAGGTCACCACTAGGTCGGAATCTATGATTCTAGCCTATGGGACCAACATCTACACCAAACACTTGCTACATTTAGTCAATTTTGACCTAAAAGACCACCCAGATGAGTCGATGGTCTATCGAGGGTCTAATGGCAAAATCACGGACGAAATGGACTGATTAAGGGTCGATTACAGATTCTAATCAAGTTTTAACTATAAGGTTTTACCCAAACAACCCAAATCTTGACTAAAAAGCTTGAATTAAACCCTAAGTTTTTAAAATTCAAATCGGTCTAAAATCGCGAATACACAGATGGATTCCCTCTAGATTCTCACCAAATGATTGTTACACGATGATGATACTAGAGATGGGACGAGAAATCGGTTAGGAACACTCGAATTTTTGAATAAAATTGCAGAGGGAAAATGAACAGGCGACTGAGAATTTGAATGTTGTAAAATCTGAGAATTTTTCTAAGTCCTGTATTTATACCCAACACAAAAAGGTCGTGCGTACTTGCTAAGTTCGCAAGACTTAACTCCTGCGTACTTACAAGTGCGCAAGGCTTAACTCTTGCATACTTGTTAAGTACGCATGGCTTACTTCATGCGCACTAGTCACGTACGCAGTAACCCTTAAGTGCGCAAACTTTCAATTCAAATTATGAAGATTTTCAAGTCAAATAACGAACAAGATAAAAATATTCAATCAGGAGGATTCAAATACAATTCAGGAAGGTTAAACACAAATATTTTTTTGACTTTTCTGAATAAGATTTAACTATACCCAAACTTAAATTTTTATTTTTTTATCTTTTCTAGATAGAAATATACAAGCATTTACATAAACTATTTTTGATCAAAGACACAAGCAGAGGATCATATCAGACTAACTTATAGTAAAAACGATGCAATATAAACATAAAAGAATATGGGATCATGTCATGGATTACTATTTACTCATACGTAATAAGCACATAAACAAGTAATTCAAGTTGACAATATTATCATATTTGAAACTATAAGCATCTTTACATCACGTTCTTGTGTATTAATGTATTAATTATAAAATATACAACGTGTACCCCACTGATATACTATAGCAATGTAAATTGCACTATCTCAAGGCATCTAAGATTTTCCCAATGATTTCCTAAATTTTCAGAATGAAGCTACATCAATTAGCACAGGAAAATGTAGACACATGTCTTGATTCAATCTCTCATTTGTCTTGGTTTCATTTGATTTTCTTCATTGAATATCGGTATGATGATTCAGGATTATGAGTATGGTGTTTGAATAAGGTAAGGGAATCCAACTTTTATCTGGATTTGATTTCAATGAATCAGGAGTGATTCAAGGGTGAATACATGCTCAACGATTAATGTAGACACATGTCTTGATTCAATCTCTCATTACATACTTGTGAGTATGGGCAGTGAGATGAACCGCATTAATTGTGCTAACGACATAACCCGAAACTGATCTCAAAAGAAAATTATTGCCAAAATTTAACATCCTTTATCTGATAATGATCTTTTCTATTCTTTTACGCACACACACTAGCAAACATGGGTTCAAATCACAGTTGTAATTTAGACTTTAGTTTCCACACTACTAGTGATTCAAAGACGCATACAGCCTACTGACAATTCAAATTACTTGTAAATAAGCAGATTAAAAACATAATAATTTAAACACTTAAGTAAGCATGACGCAATCATTTCCCATATGAGCAGTCTGTGACATTTAGATCTATTCTGATGTACTATCATTTCCTCTTTTCTCAAGTTAACTTTGAAATTTTCTCCATTTTCTATTTTGTTTTTGATTTTGTAAAATATTTTGAAAATTAAAAGAACTATACAGAAAACTTAAAGGAACATAAAAGTTTAACTTTCATGAATTGAATTGATTTAAGAAAAACAAGTTTTTCACTCAGGATTGAACATTCCTATCAAGTTGACAAGATGCTCAAAACAGGATCGATCAAAAGCCTTTGTGAAAAGGTCAGCAAGATTG
Source organism: Smallanthus sonchifolius (assembly GCA_023525975.1). Taxonomy (NCBI): domain Eukaryota; kingdom Viridiplantae; phylum Streptophyta; class Magnoliopsida; order Asterales; family Asteraceae; genus Smallanthus; species Smallanthus sonchifolius. The sequence goes on from CM042021.1 coordinate 58,297,983, forward strand.
TCATCTGTGTGTACTTTAACAAGTTCATTTAAATGCTTTTCAGCATAATCACGGATGAAATGATGGCGAATTTCTATATGTTTAGTTTTGGAATGTTTCACCGGGTTATTTGTGATGGACATTGTGGCATTGTTGTCAATGAAAAAAGGAGTTCCAGTGAAGTTCAAGCGTAGTCTCTCAATTGTTGCTGAATCCACAATATCTGAGAACAACCTCTCGTCACAGCAATGTATTCTGCTTCACAAGTTGAGACAGAAACCGTTGACTGGTTCTTACACTGCCAGGAAACCAGTCTGTCTCCTAAGAATGGACATCCACCAGAAGTTGACTTTCTATCAAGGTTACAACCGCCATAGTCTGAATCAGTATAGGCTTTGAAGTCAAATGACTGCTGCTTAGAGTACCAAAGACCCAATCGTGGTTTCCCTTTCAGGTATCTGAAAATTCTCTTCACGGCTATCATGTGTGACTCCTTCGGTTGTGACTGAAACCTTGAGCACAAGCACACAGCAAACATTATATCGGGTCTTGAACCTGTGAGATACATAAGAGATCTGATCAACCCACGGTACAATCTGCAATCCACATCCTTTCTATCTTTGTCAGGATGCAGACCATTATTGACTGGGATAGGTGTGCCATAAGTACTGCTATCATTAATCTTGTATTTTGACAAGATGTCCTGCACATACTTAGTTTGATGTAGATAAATGCCATCCTCTCTTTGACTGACTTGCAGACCCAGGAAGAATGACAATTCACCCATGTTACTCATTTCAAACTTGGTCTTCATCACCTGTTCGAATTCCCTACACATCCCTTCATTGGTAGATCCAAAAATAATTTCGTCGACGTAGACTTGTACAAGAAGAATGTCACCTCCAGCTTTCCTAATGAAGAGGGTCGAGTCAATCTGTCCACGGTCGAAACCATTAGACAGTAGATGCTTAGATAATGTCTCATACCATGCCCGTAGTGCTTGATGAAGACCATAAAGTGCTTTGTCGAGCTTATACACTTTATTGATATTATGCGGATCTTCAAAGCCGGGAGGTTGAGTGACATAGACCTCTTCATGAACTTTTCCATATAGGAAAGCACTCTTCACGTCAAGTTGATAGACCTTGAAGCCGACATATGTGGCATAAGCCAAGAATAGTCGAATGGCCTTAATTCTAGCAACTGGGGCATATACTTCTGTGTAATCCAACCCCTCTTGTTGGTAAAAACCCTGAACAACCAATCTTGCTTTGTTCTTCACAACCACATGACGATCATCCGTCTTGCATTTGAACACCCATCTGGTTCCAATTGGCTAAAAGCCTTTTGGCAAGTCAACCAAATCCCACACGTGCAACTTTTGGAATTGAGACAATTCATCTTGCATCGCCTCAATCCAGCAGTTGTCAGTGAGAGCCTCCTTCACATTCTTCGGCTCTAACTGGGACACGAATGCATCATGCAGACATGTTTCCATGACACCAGTGTCAAGTATCTCCGAGTAAAGACTAGTGTTCTCAGTGATAGCTCGATGACGAGTCTGAACACAGGCATAAGGATCATAATGTTGTCAATTGGATGATTCTTATGCACTCTCGTCTCTGGTACATTCGGTTCCTTAATTTCTGAATTGAGATTCGTGCTTAGCTCCCCCATTTCTTGTGTTCCAGAAGAAGAGGATTCAATGTTAATTGGATCAACTGTAGCTTCATTTCCTACAGTTGTGTTAGGATTAGCTTGTGCGTCATATCCATTGACATGAATATCTTCACTGTCATCACCATTAAGAGTTCCAGATGTAGATGCAGCATTGGAATCAGGAGTTACAATCGGTATAGTAGAACGAGTAGAGAAACTGGAGTCATCGCCGCCACCCAATAATTCATAAACATTTGCAGCGTCAACTGTAGATAGATCAGGAAGATTGAATGACTTGAATAGCGCATCATAATCAAAACCCCAAGCCGAACCTGTTGGTTCTGGTGGAATGCTGTGTTTACTGCAATCCACTTCAAACCATTCCTCGACAGTACGATTTCCTATATTGTACACTCTCTTGCAAGGCGAGTTGGCAACGTATCCTAAGAAGATGTCTTCCACCGCTTTTGCATGAAACTTAGACTGGCGGTCTTTGTACTGTAGCAACAAGGAACAGGAATACCAAAAGGAACTAGGTAATCAAGATTGGGAAGTCGATTGTTGATCAACTCGTAACAAGTCTTGTTGTGCCTTTTCACAACTAGAACTCTGTTTAAGACGTGACAAGCTGTATTAACTGCTTCTGCCCAGAAAGTGACAGGAAGCTTTGCATCCGACAGCATAGTCCTTGCAGTCTCAATCAGTGTTCTGTTCTTCCGTTCTGCAACTCCATTCTGCTGCGGTGTGTACGGGGCGCTGAACTCGTGACGGATCCCCTTCTTGATACAGAAAAGTTCCATCAATTTATTCTTGAACTCAGTTCCGTTGTCACTCCTTATTCTTCTAACTTTCAGCTTGCAAAGAGATTCCAAGCCCAGGATCAAGTATTGAAGAATATCAGCAGTCTCGTCCTTAGTACCTAAAAAATGCACCCAAGGATAACGTGAAAATTCTTCAGTTACAACCAGACAAAACGACTTACCTCCAATACTCCTGATACTTATGGGGCCAAACAGATCCATGTGTAATAGCTCCAAAGGGGTATCAATGGAGTTTTGGAGCTTGGGCTTGTGAGACTTTCACTACTGTTTGCCCTTTTTACAAGGCATACAGTCAACTGCAACGGTAAATCTCAGCTTAGGAATTCCGGTTACCAAACCGTTTCGGACAAGATGGTTCATTTTACGATACGAAATATGTCCAAGTTTCCAATGCCACAAGATAGAGTCAAGCTCTGTCGCTTTAGTAAGCAAACAAGTAGCAACTGATGAGGTGGTTGTTGCCATGCTCATATCAATCTGATAGGTGTCGTTTGTCCTTGGCGCTCTCATCAGGATCCAATCATCAGGAACTTCAAAACCAGGCTTGAGAATCAAGCATTCATTCTTATCAAACATCACCGAGTACTCCTTGTTGCACATTTGGGAGACACTTAGAAGGTTATGCTTCAGCTGCTCGCAAAAGTTGATATTGTCAAAACTGACACAACCATTTGATACCACGCCTTAACACGTGATACTGCCGCCTTTCTCTCCAGCAAAGGCCACATAGCCGCCTCTGAATGGATTCACGTTTTGAAGCAATGCAATGTTTCCTGTCATGTGCCGAGAGCATCCACTATCTACATACCAGCGGTTAGAGATAGTACCCATCGGACGTCCCTGCATGAGTCACAAAAAGAATTAGTTAGATTTGGAGACCCAAGCCATAGTGGTCTTGGGTCGTCCATCCTTTTCAAAATAAACTACCTCTTTTAACTCATAGTCGTGATGACTGTTCGAAATGGATGAATCTTTAAAAGAATTAGGACTAGGAGATTGAGAATTTTTAGATTTGGCAGTCCAGGACCTCTTCTTTTTCTTATCCGGAACAATAGACTTTGGTTCAACAACAGCAGGTGAATTTGTGGAAGCTTCACCTGATTGAACTGAAGTCAGCTGCTCTAGCTTTCTCAACCTCTTATTCCTTCTCCTCTTCTGTGGCTTAGAGAGTTTCACCACAGGTTTCTCACCAGTACGTGTACTACCAGAGGTAGATACACAAGGTATAGCAGGTTGCTTTACCTATGTTGAAATAGATGGTTTGGCCAGAGATTTGATCTTTGACTTTCCCATCGGTTTAACTGGTGGTTTCACCACATTTTGTTTTGGACATTTGGGAGGTTTCACTGATGGCGACTTAGGGATGACAGCCGGTTGTGAAACAATAGGCCGTTTCCTTTGGTTCTTTGAAGGACAGTTCACAAAAATGTGACCAACCAAGCCAAAGTGAAAGCAAGTCCTCTTGTCTGTGTAAGTTCTCCTATAAGGCTCATTAGATCTAGCATTAGATGACTCAGCATTATGAGCAGGAGGAGTTGGTTTGTGAACAGGAGTTTGTCCCGATACAGATTGGTACTTGGGAGTATAGTATTTTTCCAAATTTTCTTTGTAACCAAGCCCAAAGTGAGCTGAAAAAGCCTCTTTCTTTACTTGATTAAGATTTTTATACCCCCCATAAAGCATTACCTTTAATTTATCATTAGATTCAATGATATCGGGTTCAGTTAAAATACAGTTATCACTATTAGTGATAATGTTTTTCTTGACTGTCTGTTCAGATAACAACTCCTCAGATACTACTCCTTCAGGGCAAGTGTTAACCGACCCATCATCAGAAGCAGTAAAGAACTCCTCATCAGATGCGGAGTTGGCCTTACTTGAGGAATCATCCCTTTTAGAGGAATCATCCTTTCCTAAGGACTCATCAAGACAAGTTAGATCAATGTCTACCAAGCTGTTGACAAACTTCCCGCTAACTGGTGGAGGAATGGCATTAGTACCCAACCCTAAGCCATTCATTTGCCTTACTACAGATTCATAGTGTTCCACCACAAAACGAGAGTTTTTCAACTTCTCATTAGAACATTTCAACTGCAAGATCTCATGTTGCAGCTTGTTAATTTCATTGTTTCTTTTCTCTAACCCCTTATATGCAATATCCAAATGAAGTTGTTGATCGCTCATTTTTAGTGAATAATCACATTTTTCCTTTTTCAATGTTTCAATTGAATCTTTAAAACGCTTTTCATTTTCTTTATAACTTAGAGCTGTAATGCGAAGGGGTTCGACCTTGTCTTAAAGCTTAGAATTTTCATGTTTTAAGCCTAGACATTTAGAACAAGAAATAACAGAAAAATGATTAGAATCTACCTCAGACGATGAACTTGTTGCTTCTCCAATGGCCATGAGGGCAACAGTAGTAGTAGTAGATTCCTCTTGATCAGCTACAGAAGCTTCCTTTTCTTCAGCTTCCTTCTCCTCAGCTTCCTTTTTCACAGTTTCCATCAACTCCATGATCTCAGCCATGAGACCAACTTGAGTTTGTGCAATGATGGCATCTTCCAGATGAACACCCCAATCAAAGCTGTCATCTTGTTGAGCTACCAGTGCATTGGACGTTCCACTTTGGCTTTGATTGTGGTTGTTTGAGTTGTTGTAGCCATGGCTGTTTCCTTGGCTAGGTCTGGTGAAACCCTGAGCCGGTGCTCTGTCTTTTTGACATTCACGAGCAAAGTGTCCATAGTTCAGACACTTGTAGCATTTGGCCTTGGATTTGTCAAAACCAACCTTGGCATTACAATGCCCTCCAATGAACTTTCTTCCTGTTCTGTTCAGGAAACGCTTGGCTCTCCACAGTATCATCGCCATATTCCACTGAATATCCATGTCCTCCATGTCATCAGGATCCACTTGATTAAAATCTTCTTCAATCGTCTCGGGATCTGTAAGCTTGCCACCTATGAAGTTCTCGTAGGCCAGCATACAAGATGAAAATAGTGCTACATGATCTTCAGCTATTTTGGCTATAGCTGATTGGTTAGCTGAAGTTGTCGAGGGAGGATTTCTTGAGGTATTTTGTTGATGAGATCCAGAACCTGATCCAGATGCATAGCATGCATGACCACCACAACCAGTTGAGTGGTCTTCTTCAGTAGTGTTTCCATATAAAAGGGCAATTCTAGAGCCCGATGACTTGGTTGTAGAAGACGTCCCATAATACATAGAAGGGTCTTGTATCTTCCTGAGCTCTCCTTCTTTCTTAGGTTCATGTTATGAGCTTGAACCTTTCCAATTGCCTCCTCCACTGTCATCTCATAGAATTTTGGATTCTCTCTCATCAAGGTTGTGTACATTTCAAACCTGGGTGGCAAAGCATCCAGAAACTTTTCCACCAACTCTTCATCAGGATACTTGAGCTCAAAAGCTTTCAATTCTGTCTGCAGATGATAGAATCTAGAGATGAGGTCATCTAAAGACTCATTTTCCAAAAAATTAAAGCATTCATACTGCTTCCTGAGTAGATCCCGTTTACTCTTCTTGATATCACTATTCCCCTCGAATCTTTTCTGTAACGCCTTTCAAAGATCCTTAGAGTTGTCATAACCTCTGAAGCTGTGGAACAACTCCCGAGTTAATGCCATGGTGATTGAACTAAGAGCCTTCTTCTCTCGATCAGAAGCTTTCTTTTCCTCTTCATATAGTTTAGAGATAGGCTTAGGCAGTTCATCATCAAGATAAATGTGTGTGGGATGCTTATAGCCTTCTAGATATGGAATCCATAACGAAGAATCAGTGTATGAAATGTAATGCTCAAAGCGTGCTTTCCTGTTAGAATGATCATTTACATTTAGCAGCTTTGGCGGTTTCTGAGGAGTACCGATCTCATTGTCATAGTTTAAAAGGTTTCCAAGGTTCTGAAAATTCGACATGGTGAACACTTAGTCAAATTTCAGAAAAATCAGAAACACTTGCGCACTTGATTTTGGCCTTGGCACTTAAAGGAATGGTCTTGCGTATTTAAGATTTGCTCTTGCGTACTTGATAAGTACACAGGGGTAAATGATAAGTACGCAGGAAATAACTTAAGTACGCACAAGATTAGTCTTGCATTTTTAGCAAGTACGCAGGAGATTAGTCTTGCGTATTTAGTAAGTACACAGCAAGACTGTAATTTTTGCCAGATATGGTAAGTACGCAGAACACCTTTTCACCAACTCTCACCAAACTATTCCGGTCACTGGAAAACACACCGAAGATGGCAAAAATCAGACTGATGAACAATCAAAGTGAGCCAAAGGGTCAGAAACTTGTTTCTAACCAACCTTTGATGCTCAAAACACTAAAAATACACAACAAAAGTCAGTTTTTGAGTGATTTTTGCTTTGTAAAATAGTGCTCAAGAGCTACCCCTATTTTATCACAAAATCTACAAAAACACCTACTTTTGCTTGTAAAACTCTGTAGAAAACTCTCCAAACTCACTCACAACACTCGAAATCAAGAGCAATGCTCTGATACCACTTGTAGGTCCCTCGGGTGTGGCGGATCGTCACATGCAAGTGGGTCTACTAGTCGGACCGGGTGCGGAATACCCGTGACTAGGTGGAGAGTCTTACAAAACAATGTAAACCGACAAGATAATCACTATAAACGTTATTATAAACACTTGAAGGTTACAGAGAGAAGTTCTGAGATTATAAAGTTCTGCGTATTTGCTAATCTGAATGCCTATGATTGCGTACTTATCTCCTGTCAACCATTCCTATTTATACATGACCTGATGCCTGCGCACTTAGCAAGTGCGCAGGGCAATTTTCTCTTGCGTACTTAGCAAGTACGCAAAGGTATTCTTGCGTACTTGCTAAGTATGCAGGAACTACTTCCTGTGCACATACAAGTGCGCAAAACACTTAGAGAAAGTTGCAACAATCAATATGTAAAAGTAAATATAACTCGATTAGTAATACATACAGACACTTACAAACAAAGACAAATACATACATGAAAGTACTAAACTAAGACTCTATCTATCCATAATCTATCCAGAGTGTTTGTCATAGGAAAGTGCATCAACGATTCTTGATCTATTTAGAATTTTATGATTTCGTGGTAATTCACGACTTCAGACATGTTTGGATCCAATAATGCCGCTCGTGACGGACAAAAGAGTTACGCGGATAACAGACGAAGACCACTAGAATTCCAAGTTGGGGACCGCGTCATGTTGAAGGTCTCACCTTGGAAAGGAGTTGCTAGATTTGGCAACCCTGGCAAGCTTAACCCTAGGTATGTAGGACCATTTGAAAATTGGCTAGGGTTAGCCCTGTAGCATACAATCTCAAGTTGCCACAAGAACTAAGCAATGTACATGATACGTTTCATGTGTCAAATCTCAAGAAGTGCTTATCAGACGAATCATTAATTATACCGCCTGATGAGATTCACATAGATAACAAGCTGCACTTCGTTGAGGAACCCATTGAAGTCACAGATTGGAAGGTTCAGAAAACAAGGCGTAGCCGGGTTAAATTGGTTAAGGTACGTTGGAATTCAAAGCGCGGCCCCGAGTATACGTGGGAGCAGGAAGATAAAATGAAAGCCAAGTATCCGTCCTTATTCACGAACACTCCAAGTCAAGATGACAATAACTGAATTTCGGGACGAAATTCTCTTTAACATGGGGAGAATGTGACACCCAGTATTTCAGGTCAATATCCATATTACATAAATGCACGTTCATAACATATATTTCCTGAAGTTTTATTTTGACTAAGTAAAGTCAAGGAGTCTAGCAAAGGAACTTATATCAAAATAGTAATTTTTATGAATTACTAGGAAAATAAATAGTGGTAACCCGCAAGGTACGGTCGTTAGTGATTAACAAGAATTTTATTCTAGTAAAAGTCTAGGGAGACGCTTTAACATAAAAACATAAATATTGGTGACTAAGCATTTATAAAAAGTTGACTTATAAATAATTGTTACATGGCTCTATATTATTTATATGTGTATACATGTATTATATTATAGTTAAAATAATAACTAGACAGGTTAACTAGTAAATTATGGAGACTAGTCAAACCTCACAAAAACATATAAGATATGTGATCGTTAAAAGTTTTACACTGAGTATTAGATCACGGGATTGACTACCGAGTATACCCTACCTAAAATATATCTAACTAAACACCTATAAACCAACTAGAAGTAGAACAAAACCCAACCCCCCACTCTTCTACCTAATTCGGCCGAGAAAAGGGGGGGACCCCACCCACACATCACCTACACCACATCATTACCATCTTTGTGTCATAAGAAGACCATGCCCTTTCAAGTGTAGAGCAAGCCACCATCACATCAAAATCTACACACCATACCTTGCAATCATTTGAATGAGTTAAACACTCCATCTTCTTTTCTCCATATCATATATACGACACATACACTTATGCACACACACATTCTTTTACATAAATATCTATCCAAAAGTACCATCCATCATGAGCCACCATCATTGATAATGATGATAGTGTGACCAACACACTATCTCCATCCCTTTCACCCTATAAAAATCGATACACACATATGTGCATACACTTTCCACACTTTGATTCAAGAACACACACAATAGAAGTCTTGGAAGTCTAAGGAGCGGTTCTTGATAGCAACTCGAGCATCTACCATTTTCTACTAACGAATCCCCACCTAGCTTGTCTAGCGGTATGAAACCGACACCACACTTTATTTGATTATTTGTCTTTATTTATAGTTTAAAGCCCGTTGTTCACCGAAGTAACAAAAGATTTAAAAGATTAAAAAGGGTTTCTTTTTATAAAGGTGTAACTTATTAAGTTTAAAAACTAAAAGTTTTATAAAAATATATGTAATGGGCCAAAAATAATAAGTTTAAATGCATAGATCATTGTTTTGAAACATTTTATGAGATATTGTTGTTGTGATTCCATGATGATAAATTATAAATAGTCAAGTATATGGATGCATGTATAGGAATCATGATATGTATATATATGTGTGTTTAAAAAGTTGTTAACTTGGAAATAATAAAGTGTATGAATACATGTATGTATTATTGTCAAATGATATTTGATGGTAAAATGTGGATTGTTAAATAAGAGACATGATTAGTAAATTTTACAAAATAAACACTTGCGACATAAAGACTAAGAATTGTTTAAGTATATGCATATTTGTAGGTCCTCATGGCGCGTCTATGGATCGATCTCGTGATAAGACGTGACGTTTACTTGGAGTGCGGAATCCAACGAGTCAACGTTTATACGCATAAAAGACAATGCAAACAAGCAAGTAAATAACCTTCTCGATTCGTATTTCAAATCACAATGATGTTTACAGACTCAATCGGACTTCTCTGAAATATTTGGTTCTGGTCTTATCTCTCTAGAACGACTGACTCTGTAAACATATATATAGATAACTGACTCAATCTAACAGCTTAAGCGAACTTAACAAGTTCGCCTCAGTTAGACTTAAGCGAACTTATTAAGTTCGCCTCTGATTTAAGTTCGCCTCTAGGCTATACTTGTAAAACACTTAGTGACATTTGACATTTACATAACAAAAACATAAAGACATAAAATCTAACTATTACAAGCTTTTGTCATTACAAACTATGTCCTAACAGACTTCCCCTTGACAATAGCTTAATCTTCAGTCTTTAGTCTTTATCTTGAACTCTTCCAATTATCCGGTAGTCTGCTGCCAGCATGCACTCCATATCTTCTGCATATCTCCAAAACTCTTTTGTACTGTAAACCTTGTTCTCTCCAAACATCAGTGAACATTATTTCATTCTATCGCAACGTCCTCTGATCTTTCTTTGAGAAATTTATAAGATTCATTGCATCATAGAAACATACAATGACCTTATTGTCTTTATCTTCAATCCTTGCTTCACCAGTATCAACATACCACCATTTCATATTCCCAAGAAAGTCTTGAGGAATCTTCTTCAATGGTATCTTGTGTACAGCACGTACTGGTTTATACTTGTATCTCCAGGTTACTTTCCCAGTCTTTGAATCTGTGTTCTTCACTCTTTTTCCCTTTTGTGGTTTCAGCCGATCATACTTTCCTGAACTACCTTCTTTCTTGATCAAGTTTGCTATCACATCAGCCAAACCATTCTTCGATCTATTAATGAGTGGCTTTGAATCTAGTCCATTTATTTCACACCTTGGCAAGGTATTGAAATACTTGATCCTCGGCTTTAAGTAATGAACACCGTCAGATCGTTTAATTGCAAATAATTTTGATTCATCATCATAGAACCAACTTATGATCCTTCCTACACATTGCTCTTTATTCACATATTTCTCTTTTTGAGTAGGTTGTGCTGGAGACTTGGGTAGCACCTTCATCCAATTGTTTACAACTTCTCTCCACTGTTCTCGTGTCATCCGTGTATTTATGTACATCACAGGTTCTTCATTAACCTTCGGAGACTCAGTGTGAGTAGTTTCAGTTTCAGCATCTTAATCGGATTGAATATTCTCATCATCAGTATCCATCTTTGAATCAGCAGTGTCTTCAGGCAGTGTGACGTCTTCAACAGAGTCCATAGAATCTGCTACTCCTTAATAAGTAAATTCAGGAATAACATCATCTTGGATGAAGTTATACGACACTTTAAGACCATCACAGCTTTCATAAGTAACACTATCTTTATCTTTCTCTATCTCAATCTCTACTATTTCTCCTTCTTCTATCTCATTATCCGACATATCATCTTCCATGTCATTGAATAAATCATCAATGTCATCAAGACATGCAATCTTTTCTGCTTCATCTTCTTCAGAATCTGCAAAGAACTCCAATAATAGAATTTCTTCTTCATTAGCACAAGAAGTATCTTTGTTTCCTTCAAGTGATTGTGATGTCGACTCCCCCTGAACCTTTGATATAGGATTAGCGTCAGTGTATTGATGATCACCCTCAACATTTCCAACAGGATCATTGTCTTCATCATCACGTCTTTGAATAGACTCTGTGTGATATGTATCGTGTATCCTCAACTCCCCCTGAGCGTCAAGACGCTGAACAAGTTTAGAAACCAATGCTTCCATGTCAGCTATCTATTGAGCTTGACTATGAATCACCAGCTGTCGTTGTGAATTAGTAGAAACAAGAGTGTTTACTTGTGTTTGTAAAGAAAGCACTTGAGATTCAAGGAAAGTAATCCTTTCAGAATCTGAAGGCTTTGACGGACCATCTGTCGATTGTGGAACTGAAGGACTTGCAGTAGGAGTAATGATTGGAGGAACATGAGTTATAACTGGAGATGTATCTTTAGATCTTGGAGGAGTAATAATCAATGAAGCAACAAAATTAGCATCCTCTACTCCTTGTGAAGATTGTGCAGCAGCAATTGAAGCAGACATTAACTTTTGAGTGTTAGGATCTGGATTAAAGTCACTATCAGACTCAGTACTTTCATCAACCAAGGATCTTTTTCCAAGTACTGAACCGGAAGGAGGATCCGGAACAGACTTTCTTCTTGGTCGTCTGGCATGAGATTTAATGCGTTTTCCAGCATTAGCCAGTGGAATAGCAGCTAACCGTTCATAATGATCTGAGGAAAAATCCCTAGATTCATCAGAGTCAGTGCTTTCATGAACAGGTAAGATCGTCTCACTTGAGCTGGAACTAGATTCATCATCCGTCACCACATTCCCTTCAGCTTCTGGAATGGGCGAGTTCACAGCGTCATCAATGAAATCATCCATGTTCATTCCTAAATCATGTTCATGTGCATGAACGACCTCATCTTGAACACGTTCATGAATAGGTATTTCAACCTCAGCTTATGGAATAGAAACTTATTCAGGAATAGGAATTTGTGGTTGTACGGGAACTTGTACTTGTTGAACTGGTATCTGTTGTTGTGGAACTTGTTGTTGTGCTGGTTGTTGTGGTTGTTGTTGTTGTTGTTGTTGAACATTGAAGCCTGGAACCTGAGCAATTTCTTCTGGATGAAACCAGTTGTCATTCAGTGGTGCAACATAATCAGGATTGATTAAGTGCCCAAACAATGGAGTAGGAACCGGTATCAATGCGGCATTCTGCTGTTTAACTTTTGTACAATCAGTAAAGATACGCTTTGACATCGGAGTCAAAGTTAATCTTATAGGATGTTGTGGAAGATCCAGAATTAGATGATTAAGAATCAGTTGAATAAAACGAGGATACATCAGAAATCCTTGACGTTCAGCTAGATTAATTTGCATGACCATCTCTCTATAGAAGTAAAGTGCAAAATTGAATCGCTTATTCAACGTTAAAGCAACCATTGCAGTTTGAAGAGCCATCTTCAAGCCATCGGTACCAGCTTTGCGAGGAGAGATGCACTGAATAAGCACATGCATAAAGTATCTCCATTCACCAACTAAGCCACCTTTACGTGCTTGTGTATCATTCTGTTTCCCACGATATCCCATTCGTTGAAAACAACCCAGAATAAGAGTTCCTGGATAAGATAACGGATCTTCAGCATTTCCACCCAAATCAAGAGCAGCACGAATCATCTCTTCAGAAATGGCAATCTCGGTATTATTAACAGTGGCACGAAGAACATGAGGTTCAACGCCCGTATCTTGATGTACTGTGTCCCAAAATTGCTGTATGTACACGAGACTTATGTAAGGATCAGCAGATAAAGCAACGTGAAGACGTGATCTGTTCAAAAATCCTGTAATGCCTTGAAAATTTACAGCCTCAGACATGTTAGGATCTAACAATGCCACTTGATTATGTTTATATTCGACACGTCGAGTCATCTGAAAAAGTTGGACAACAAACATATTAGCAAAAATAACAAACACGAACAAACAACAAAACAAAATAAAAAATATTTTAAAAAACAAAATTTTAAAAAAATTTTGAACACACAAAAAAATTTACAAGTCCAAATCTTCCCTGACCCCTAGGAGAACTTAATAAGTTCGCTTAGTAGTGCAAGAGGCGAACTGATTAAGTTCGCCTGACAAGTTCGCTTCGAACAAGTTCGATTGGAACAAGTTCGCTTGGAACAAGTTCGCCTGGAACAAGTTCGCCTGAACTTGTGACGATTCAAATTCAAACACTGAATTTTAAAAAAATCGGCTAAGCAAGTTAAACACATGAAATAAGCAATGAATATCAGTCGATTATCACTTAGAAACCAATTAGAATGCTCAATTTTATATTTTCAGTCAAAATTTAGGTAAAAAACAATCTGTTTAAACTGTTGACGAAAACCGAGAATAAAAACATCAAATTCTCACAATTGAACAGATGAAATTCAACAAAATTACCTTGGTTGTGTTCGCAATTCAATTTGGAATATGATAGAACCGGTAAACAACTCCAACAACACAGATTAAAATTTTCGAAAAATTTCAGACAAGTTCGCTTCGTGTAAATGAAGACGGTGACTGTCAATTTCGCTTGTCCAAGAATCTTAAACACATTAAGTTCGCTTATTTAGGCGAACTTGTTAAGTTCGCTTAACAAGCCTTCGGCGAACATGATAAGTTCGCTTCACCATCCACAGACACACAGATTAAGTTCGCTTCACTATTTTAAGCGAACTTATTAAGTTCGCTTTACTGTACACAGGCGAACTTAATAGCTTTTCAACCTTTTTGCCTTGAACAAAAATTTTATCAACTTCAACCTGTCAAATCTTGAACTTCCGTCAGCAACAATTTTAATAAAAGTTTAGAATTTTCATGGAAAATAAAAATAAAAATCTTTTTGAGTTTTATCTATACAAACGGAATCACATATTTATGGATTTTATCTGTACAAACAGAAAGCAGATATTTTTGGATTTTTATTTGTGTAAACAGAAACACATATTTTTGGATTTTATCTATATAAACAGAAACACATATTTTTGAATGATCATCATGAGCAAGAAGATCATATCAGTATTCAATTAATGCATCACACATTTTAGTCATAACAAAGGGTAACCTATAGTATGAAACCATCCAACTCAGTTTTTTGCACTTCGCATCTTTTTCATTTTGAAACTCATTTAATTTGAATAATATTTGAAATGATACGCGATAAATTGCAAAGTAAATAAGATTAGGTAATAAAATGCTCATTTATTTATACCGAATTTGAAATATAAAGCATGAATTCTTAAATTTGTAAATATTATATAATTTGAAACTATAAGCGTTTATTCTCCAAATTCATGTGATTTAGTACCATTTAGATGAAAAACATCATGTACCCCACATATATACCAACCAGAAATACAAATTGCACTATCTTCAAGACATATACAGTTTATGTTAAGATTAGATCAATTTCCAAGATGAAATTATCTCTTTTAGCACAAGAATAGAATCAGATCCCAAAGGATATAAGAATCATGATGATTCAGAATCAGAAGATTCTAATGAATTGGCTGAATAGTGAGAATCAACAGATTCAGGTATGAGGATCCAACTATTATCTGGATGAAATTCAATGGAATCAGACTAGATTATGTATCTAACTGATCCAAGGGCGAATATATGTTTCAACGGATTTTGAAAGCATGTCTTAGTTCAACAACACCTTGCATGTTTTTCGGGGCATGGGAAGTGAAGTAAACTGAAATAAATTTGTACTAAAGATATAATTCGATATTGGTCTCATGAAATTCTTTATAACCATATATTCTTTATCTGATAATGATCTTTTACACACACACCCAAGCATATAATGGATTTAAATCACAGATGTAATCATATTATATTTAATTTTCACACTACTATTAGTTTCAAAACGCTTTTAGTCTATTGACAATTCAAGTTTCAAATTTTATACACAAATTTTAAAACAAATTATCAAGAATAGAGCATTCACAACACTATCATTTCTTATTTATGCAGACTTTGAAATTTAGATCAAATCAACTTATTTTAATCAATCATATATCAAGGTCTACTAAGGTCGTGTGAAATGAACTAATCACTGATGTACTATCATTTCTTCTCTAACCTCAAATGATGTAAAATTTTATATTTTTCAATTTGTTTTGACTTTTTATAAATTAAACTTTTTGACTGAAAATGTAAATGCAGAAATGTAATAAAGCAATAAAAAAAACTTAAAAACGAAATTTTCATGAAATTCTGATTTTGAAAAGCTTTTATTCTGGATTGATCATACCAATCATTTTAATTAGGAATTCAAACCTGGTACGATCAAATGCCTTGGTAAACAAATCAGCAAAATTATTTTCAGTGTGTACCTTGACCAGCTCAATCAACCTTTTCTCTGCAAAATCACGTATAAAATGATATCGAATTTCGATGTGCTTAGTTTTACTATGTTTAACAGGATTATTAGTTATGGACATAGTAGCATTATTATCGATAAGCATGGGGGTTCCTGTGAAATTCAAACCGTAATCTCTCAATTGCTGTTGTATCCACAGGATCTGTGAACAACAACTCGCAGCAACGATATATTCTGCTTCGCATGTAGAAATCGAGACTGTGGTTTACTTTTTGCATTGCCAGGACACAAGTCGATTACCTAAGAACTGGCAACCACCTATTGTAGATTTCCTGTCCAGACAACAACGACCAAAATCAGAATCAGTATAAGCATTGAAATCAAAGTTAGAACCATGAGGATACCATAGCCCTAAACGTTGTTTTCCTTTTAAATACCGAAAGATTCTTTTCACAGCGATTAAGTGAGATTCTTTTGGCTTTGCCTGAAATCTTGAACAGATGCACACGGTGAACATTATATCCGGCCTTGAAGCGGTTAAGTACATGAGGGATCCAATCATAGCTCTGTAAAGTCGACAATCTACATCTTTTCCTTCCGGGTCAGAATTCAACTTATGATTGACCGGAATTGGAGTATCATATGGGGTATAGTCCTCCATCTTGAACCGGCTCAAGATGTCTTTGACATACGTGGACTGATGAATAAAGAAACCATCTTCCTTTTGATTTACTTGTAAACCTAAGAAAAACGATAACTCTCCCATAGCAGACATTTCAAATTTCGACTTCATAACACCCTCAAAGTCTTTGCATAACCCTTCGTTTTTTTCGAGCCAAAAATAATATCATTCACATAAATCTGCACCAGTAGGTAATCTCCCCCTGATTTCATTAAGAATAAGGTAGAGTCTATCTTTCCACCAACAAAGTCATTTGCCAAAAGATGTGTGGATAATGTTTCATACCATGCACGAGGAGCCTGATGAAGACCATAGAGGGCCTTATCAAGGTTGAAGTCTAATTGAAACACCTTAAAACCTTTAAAGGAAGTAAAAGCTAGAAACAGCCTTATAGCTTCGAGCCTCGCAACCGGCGCATAAACCTCGGTGTAGTCAATTCCTTCTTGTTGATTGAAATCCTGGACAACTAATCTTGCCTTGTTGCGTACCACGACACCTCGATCGTCTTTCTTACATTTAAACACCCATTTTGTTCCTATCGGATACGCACCTTTCGAAAGATCAACAAGATTCCAAACCTTAAGTTTGTCAAATTGAGCAAGTTCTTCCTGCATAGCTTCTATACAATTGTTGTCATTTAAAGCCATATCAACATTCTTGGGTTCATCCTGCGAAATAAAGCATGAATGTGAGCAATCATCAAGAACACCACAATCTTTAATGCAGGTATACAAACAAGTATTGTCAACAAGAGAACGTGTTTTCACTCCATCCAGTAAATTTCCAATTATATTCGTCACTGGATGATCTTTGAGTTCCTTGATGGATGCAACCTCAGGAACCGGCAACACGTCAACTTGAGTAGAGTCAGATTGATAAGAATAATCTTGATTAATTGGAATTTCCGAGTCTAAATTTGTAGGAATCTCCCCCTGAGCCTGTGTCGAAGGTAATGATTCATCACCCAACAATGGATCAGCAGAAGAATCTTGAAAAATAGCATTATCCTCCTCACTCTCTGAATCTTGTGGACCTGAACAAGAAGCAACATTAGGATCGGGAACAGAAGTAGATGGAATTGATAAATTTGGAACTGCATTTGGTAGAAATCCATTGTGCTGTGCATCCTGATAAGAATCATAAAGAACAGCAGCATCTTTAGCAGAAATATCAGAAGGTAAATGAAAAGACTTGAATAAGTTTTCATAATCAAATGCCCAATCCGGACCAATCGCCATTTGTGGTAAAGACCGATTTGAAAAGTCAATATGGAACCATTATTCAACTTGCCACGTATCTTTGTTATAAACCCTCTTGGTATTCGAATTAGCAACATACCCTGGAAAAATCCCTTCAATAGCCTTCGCACTAAATTTTGTTGGGACATCTCGAAATTTCAATAGGGTGCAAGGATTACCAAAAGGTAGTAAATAATCTAGATTCGGCTTACGATTATTCAGCAATTCATAACAAGTCTTGTTGTGTCGCTTGACGGTCAAGACCCGGTTCAAAACGTGACACGCAGTATTCACAGCTTCAGCCCAAAAGGTGACTGGAAGCTTAGAATCTGCAAGCATCGTGCGAGCCGTTTTGACCAACGTCCTGTTCTTTCGTTTAGCGACACCGTTTTGTTGAGGAACATATGGCACACTGAATTCGTGATGAATTCCTCTTTGTAGACAGAATAAGCCCATTTTGCTATTCTTAAATTCGCTGCCATTGTCACTCCTGATTCTTCTGACTTTCAGATTGAATAAATTCTCCAAACCCAGGATTAAGTATTGTACCAACTCAGTGGTTTCGGCTTTAGAGGAAAGAAACTTAACCCATGAAAATTTGGAGTAATCATCCGTTACTACCAAGTAGTATGATTTCCCACCAATGCTCCTAAAACTGATAGGACCGAACAAATCCATATGCAGCAACTCTAAAGGAGTTACGATAGAATTCGTCGATTTAGATTTGTGAGATTTCTTTCTTTGCTTCCCCTTCTTGCAAGGAATACAGTCACCAGGAACTAAGAATTTCATCTTCGGAATACCAAGAACCAGATCATTCCAAACAATATAGTTCATTTTCCGGTAGTTAATGTGAGCTAGCTTCCTGTGCCACAATATTGAATCAGATTCTGACGCCTTGGAGAGTAAACATGTAGGAATTGAATCCGTTGTAGTGGCGACACTCATGTCAAGGACATACGTGTCATTTCTCCTAGGAGCCTTCATGAGAATCCATTCATCAGGAATCACGAAGCCCGATTTCAGAATATAGCATTCAGTATCGTTGAAATGGAACGAAAACTTCTTGTCACAGACTTGTGATACGCTTAAAAGATTGTGTTCCAGCTGCTTAACATAATTCACCTTTTCAAATTTGACTTTGTCATTCTTTAACGTACCCTGTCTAGTTATGTACCCGCCTTTATTGCCCGCAAAAGCGACATAACCTCCATCAATTTGTTTTACATCCTCAAGTAATCTAACATTCCCTGTCATATGTCGAGAGCAACCACTATCCACATTCCATGTATTGTTGATAGTCCTCCTTGGTTGTCCCTACATAAACAACGAGAATCAGTTAGAAATAGGAACCCAATCCATCGTGGTCTTGGGTCGTCCAGTTTGATCAAAATAAACAACTTTTTGTAATTACAATCAACCTTATCATTCACTTTTGGAACATAAGTTTGACAATCAGACTTTTTCAAAGAAGATCCATTTTTATTATTTTGAAAAACATTATTTGATATATTATTGTCAGATTCAGATGTTTCCAAAATTTTCTTTAATTTTCTGTTTTGTCTTCTCCTTTGAGGTCTAGACAATTTAACTTCCTGATGAGGATCTTTTGAAATTCTAACATTAGGAATCTCAAGCTTCTCTTTGCATACGAAAGATTTAGCATTCAATTTATCCTGTTGTTTAAATCCAGAGGATTTAACAAAAGATCGACCAGGCGTATTTTTCTCCAAACTAGAAGACGACTTTCCCTCATCTTTTCTTTTCAGAATCTTCACCACTGTTGGTTGTGAAGGAACAGTCTTTATTTTACCCTGGTTCTTATAAGGACAATTGATCAAAATGTGACCAGCCTCATTGCAATGAAAACACACTCTTCTTTCTTGATAACTTCTGAAATAAGGAGTTTTCCTTGAATTTGAGGATCCATCAGAGGAATAAGTTTCAGAGGAATGTCCAGAACAATTTATCGGCTTCTTTGGAACATAAGTCTGTGTTGGCACCTTTGAAGAACACACTTTCTGATAACCAGCCGCAACAAACCCACTTGACTGTAAGATTGGAGAAAGTTTAGTTGGAACAATTTTCACCTCTTCGGGTTCAGTCATAATGCATCTATCCCGGGTAACAGTTTTAACAACTGCTGGGTCATCAATTTTCACTTCTTTTGGAATGCCCTCGACCTTCTTTTCATCGAACATCTCATCTTCAGAATCAGACTCATACACCATATCCTCCCCAGTTATCGGATTCACCTTTAACACAGTTTTTGGATCTATCTTCTCTTCATTTATGATTTCAGGTTCCACCACATAATTTTCATTAAATGGTGGAGGAATAAATCCAATTCCAGCAACACGCTTAGTAGGATCAGCATTTGAGTTAAAATAATCCAAAACAACTGAAGAACTTTCAAATTGTTCCAACTTTCGATGACGTTTGATCACTTCAGACTCTTTGTCACATATTTCTTTATTCTTTTGGGCAACAACTTCATTACGTTTTTCTATTTCAGCATAAACCATATCTAGATGATAACCCCGCTCTTTGTATTTTAGCCCAAGAGAATTTAAGTCTCTTTTCAAAGACTCAATTCTATCAATGCACAGCTTATCATTATCTTTCAGTTTCTGATTAACTGAATGCATTGATTTCATGTCACAAATCAAGTTTGTGTTATCATCCATGACCTTTTGCAGTTTATCTTTAACAGAAATGCAGATAGAACAGTAAATATGAAAAATAGAGTCTTTTACCTTAGACGGATCAGACATGTCTGCCATGAATACTTTGGCAATGGGGATATTCTCTGAATCATCACCAACTAAAGCATTTTCTGTAAGAACAATATCCTCCTCAGCAACCCCTGATGCAGCATCAGAATCAATATTCTGCCCTTGTTCTACCTCATCATCAACGCTTGGAACACTGTCACCATCACAAGAATCATCACTAGAACTTTCATCATCAGTAGACTCCTCTGGTTTTTCAGAATGAATTTCTGCAACAAAAGCCTGACTCACAGCACCCACCAAATCTTCCAAATGAATGCCCCAGTCATAGTTTTCATCGTTCTGAGAAACCAATGCTGATGATGCAGATGCATGATTTGTATTACCAGAAAAACCATGTGATTGATTCCGATTATGCTGAAAGTTAGGCTGATTGATTTGAAAATTATTCTGCTTCTTTTGAGAATCAAACTCGACCTTTGGCTTCACACATTCCTTAGCAAAGTGACCATATTCTTGACAGTTGTAGCACCGAACTTTGCTTTTATCAAAACCCATGCGAGATCGACTATTTGAACCAATATATTTTCTGCCCGTTTTCTTCAAGAAATCTTTAGCTTGACGCATCAACATAGCCATATTCCATTGGATATTCATTTCTTCCAGATCAACAGGGTCAATCTGTTTGAAATCTTCGTCTATAACTTCAGGATCATGTATTTTCCCTCCAATAAAATTCTCATATGATGCCATGAAAGATGAAAACATAGCAAGATAATCATCAGCAACTTTCTGATTCAAATGAGATCCAGATGATGTTGAAGCTGTAGTCGCAGAAAATGTAGAATGGCTTGAATGACCAGAATAAATTGGAACTCCAGAACACTGATCATTTGAAGTCTCTTGAGCATCACCAGAAAAGAATGCCACTCCAGTACCAGATTTACCAATAGATTTGGCAAAATACATTGAGGGATCCTGGATATGCTCCATATTAGTCTCTTTCTTCTTCATATTCATGTCATGCGACTGAATCTTCCCTAGAACTTCTTCAAGAGACATGGTTTTGTACTTATCAAATTTTGATGGTAAAGCCTCCAAGAATTTATCATTGATTTCCTAAGTCTCATACACCACAGACGCACTAGCCAGGTCACTAAGAAGATGATAGAATCTTGTAGCAAGATCATCCAAGGATTCGTTTTGAAAATGTTTAAAAACCAGGAACTGCTTCTTTAGTAACTCCTTTCAACTCTTCTTCACATCCAAACTTCCTTCACACCTTTTCTGTAATGCTTCCCCCAGTTGTTGAGAAGACTTGAACTGTTTAAAACTGTGATATATTTCCTTTGGAAGAGACATCGAAATACTAGCCATCGCTTTCTTTTCCCTATCAAATAACAACTTCTCTTCAGTAGTTAACGCTGACACCGGCTTCGGAACATCATCCTTTCCCATCATTATGTTTTCACACTACTAATGGTCTAAAATCGCTTCTAGCCTACTGTCAATTCAAAATTCATGCATATATCCAAATTAATAAATTTGAAACTCAATGTCAAGCAGTCGTGAAGCTATCATTTCCTGTCTATGCAAACTAAGAAGTTTAGATAAAATCATATAAGCACAAACTACAAACATAAATACAAAAACAAGGTAGTCATTCTATGGTCATGTGTGTATGATCACCTAATGATGTACAATCATTTCCTCTCTAACATCAAGCAATGCTGATTTTATCTTTTTCAATTTGTTTGGATTTTCTGAAAGCAAGTAAACTATTGAATGAAATAAAGAAAAATAAATAAAAACTTCCATGAAAAAATCTTTTTAAAAATCTTTTTCACCCAGGATTAATCATTCCAATCATTTAAGTAAGAAATTCAAACCATGACCGATCGAATGCTTTGGTAAATAGATAAGCAAAATTATTGTACGTATGAACTTTCACCAACTCAATTAGTTTCTTCTCTGCATAATCTCGGATGAAATGATGTCAAATTTCAATATGCTTTGTTTTCAAGTGCTTCACAGGATTATTTGTGATGGACATTGTGGCAGTGTTGTCAATAAACATTGGTGTCTCTGTGAAATTCAGATCATAATCTCTCAACTGCTATTGAATCCAGAGAATTTGGGAACAACAACTGGCTGCAACAATGTATTCGGCCTCGTAAGTTGAAATTGCAACCGATGTTTGCTTTTTGCATTACCAGGACACAAGTCTGTTTCCCAAGAATTAACAACCACCAGACGTTGACTTCCTATCTAAACCGCAACCTCCATAATCTGAATCTCTAAATGCTTTAAAATCAAAATCAGAATTAATAGGATACCATAAACCCAAACTTGGTCTACCCTTCAAATATCGAAAAATCCGCTTTACAACAATCACATAAGATTCCTTCGGTTTTGACTGAAACCTCGAACACAAGTATACCGCGAACATAATATCAGGTCTTGACGCAGTTAGATACGTTAAAGATCCAATCATTCATCTGTATAATCTACAATCCACTTCCTTCCCTTTCGAGTCAGAATCTAATTTGTGATTAACCGGAATTGGAGTATTGAACGCTGAAGTATCTGACATCTCAAATTTCTTCAAAATATCCGACACATATTTCGTTTGATGCATGAAAAAACCTTCATCTTTTTGATCAACTTGAAGACCTAAAAAGAAAGATAACTCTCCCATGCTGCTCATCTCAAATTTCAGCTTCATTATAAGGCCCCTTTCCCGGGTAACCTCACTTGTTGGATTTACTCATAAACATAGTCATAAATACTGAACTTAAATTTAAAACATTAAGAAGTAGCGGAAGCAAACATCATTCAAATTACATGACATAACAGCGGAAGTCTTAACAATTAAATACATATCATTGTCTTAATATAAATAAATGTGGGATGTCAGTCTTGTGCCGGGTAACCTTCACGCCATCACACGTCCCTTTCTTCCTTTACCTGAAATGTATACTAAAAGTCAGCTAACACTGGTGAGTTCTAGTTTAAGGACAATCATACATAATACTTATCTTATCATGAATATTTTATATATATGTGTACATAACATACGTAATATTCGTGCTTTTACATATTCTTTACTTTACTGTTCTCACATAACATTCATTTTATGTATATACATATGTACATACATACTTACTTTGGGGGGGAGAACAGGTATTGGCCATAATCTTAAGGGAGATCAACCCATCACACTTGTCGCGAATGTCACAAAGACATCGCAGTGAGAACTACCGTCGTAGCCCATTTCATTAACCGTCCGGCTCTAGAAAACCGTCCGTTCTTTCATTAATCCGTCCGACAACCTTTGTCCGTCCGCTCTTAAACCGTCCTACCGTCGTAGTCCGTTCTTTTGTCCGTCTGCCCTAGGGCATCCGTTTCCCACGCGACCATTATGTATGCAATCGTTCTGCTTTAGTTAAGGCAATTGCTTCGACCATCCATTAGTGCCTTAATATACGTCCTAGCTTGCCAAGGAACATTTTTGTCCCGGTTGCAAAATAGTCACGTGGTCGTCCGTCTACCGATGTAGCCATTGTTATAGAAGGGTTTATAACGTTTACATACATTCATAACATGCAATATATATTATATAAAGCACGATTTCATTCATTTACGTTATGTCCTTCTTTCATACATTCTTTGTAATCATACGTTTCATTCTTTGTTCATAATTCATTTTCATTTATAAGTATATATATATATACATATTTGTATACCACGCATGATCACATTGACATTTATAGCATTTATTCATTTAGTGTACACACTTTAGCCCCAAAACGTTTAAAATGATTTGCACATAACATAGAAGGGGGCACATAGAACTCACCTGAAAAGCTAGTCTTGGTTGTCCTAAACAATGGTCCAACAACGTCACGAACGATCTGAATTAGGTAGTTTAAATACACATCAGACCCAACCCCGAATCTAACGGTTTAATCATTCTAAACATACTGAATTTACTTACTGGTCTGCTGCCTGCGTACTTAGTAAGTGCGCAGGGCCTTGCTCATGCGTACTTGATAAGTACGCATGATCTTTCTCCTGCGTACTTGGTAAGTACGCATGATCTTTCTCATGCGTACTTGATAAGTATGCAGGACGTCCCTACTGCGTACTTGATAAGTACGCAGCACCTGTTTCCTGGACAAGTCCGCAATTCTTGCATGTTCATCCGATCATGCTAATCTTACATTTTTTTTATCAAAAGGTGCGGTTTTCACTCTAGATGCTAGTTCTAAGCTTATTTTCAAATTTAATCCATAAAAACGTCTCCTATTTAGCTAAAACCCGAGACTCCCCAAAACAAACAAAAACTCAGATTATGGTCGAATCGTTACCTGGATTGGACTTCTGATTCGGAGGTTTTACTCACGTGCTCAGCGGTAACGTGCTCCTTCAACGTCGTGTTGATCCGTTGACTTTCTGTCTCTAGACCCGAGCTCCCCTTTCTCTCTCTAGAATGATGAAATGAAGATGATATGGTGAAGTGGGCTACCTTGCCCCTTATATACCTGGGTTTTCATCGGCCCGTTGGAGCCGAGCCCAAGCCCACTCGTTTTTCTTTTGTTTTACGACGATTAAGCCTCTATTGCGTTATTGTTTACTAAATTACTATTTTTGGGATGTTACAAGTCTACCCTCCTTAAAGAGGTTTCATCCTCGAAACTATTTATACGTTAAACAATTTAGGGTATAATCCCCTCATCTCGTCTTCTTTTTCCCATGTAGCTTCTGACCCTTTTATGTGCTTCCATTGTATTTTGACTAAAGGAATCGACTTATTGCGTAGTCGTTTCTCAGCTCGGTCAATAATGGCTATTGGTTCCTCCATATAATTTAGTCTGTCATCCACTTCGATCTCGTCGTAAGGTATGTGAGCTGTGTCGTCAGCTAGGCACTTGCTTAAGTGTGACACGTGGAACGTAGGGTGTATTCCACTAAGCTCAACATGTAGGTCGAGTCTGTAAGCAACTTGACCCACTCTCGCTAAAACCTTGAAAGGTCCGACAAACCTTGGACTTAGTTTGCCAGGTTTTCTGAATCGAATGATTCCTTTCCATGGTGATACCTTTAACAGTACCATGTCCCATACTTGAAACTCTAAATCCCTTCTTCTCTTATCCGTGTATGATTTTTGTCTGTCCTTTTCGGCTTTCATTCGAGCCTTGATTTGATCAAATTTCTCGGAAGTAGCTTTGACCACTTCGAGACTTGCAAAATCCTTTTGTCCAATTTCCCCCCAACAAACTGGGGTCCTACATTTCCTCCCATACAACATTTCAAATGGCGGCATGCCAATAGTCAAGTGATAGCTGTTGTTATATGAAAATTCTGCCAATGGTAGATGGCTGTCCCAGCTCCCACCGAAGTCAATGATACAGGCCCGGAGCATGTCCTCTAAGGTCTGATTGGTCCTTTACGATTGTCCATCGGTTTGGGGGTGGTAAGCGGTGCTGATGTTCAGTCTAGTGCCCATTGTTTCATTGAATTTCTTCCAAAACCTTGAGGTGAATCTAGTATCCCTGTCGGACACAATCGACAGCGGCATACCATGTCTACTCACAACTTCCTTGATAAATATTTCTGCTAGTCTTTTTGACGAAGAAGTCTCACGTATTGGCAAGAAGTGAGCACTTTTCGTCAAGCGGTCGACGATCACCCAAATGGTATCATTGCCTTTAGCTGTTCGCGGTAGCTTGGTAATGAAGTCCATCGTGATCTCCTCCCACTTCCATTCCGGTATTGGTAAAGGTTGCATTTTACCGCATGGTTTCTGGTGCTCGGCCTTAACAAGTGAACATGTCAAGCACTTGTTCACGTACTCAATCACATCAATCTTCATGCCCGGCCACCAGTACTCTTTCTTCAAGTCTTGATACATTTTGTTTGTCCCGGGGTGGATAGAATAACGAGACTTATGGGCCTCGTCGAGTATTTTAGCTCTAAGCTCGCCAATCTTAGGTATCCACATCCGGCCAAACCTAGTTCGTACACCGTATGCATTTGCATCTAAATTCCCTTGTTGTCCTACTATTCTTTCCCGTTTTATATTTCTTTCTAATAGTGCTTCATATTGTGCCTTTGATATTTCACTCATCAAATCTGGCGTTATAATCAGCTGACACGCTTTGATCAGGATAGGTGTCGATTCTTCCTTGCTACTTAAAGCGTCGGCCACCACGTTTGCTTTGCCTTGGTGGTACAATATCTCACAGTCATAGTCCTTCAGTAGCTCTAACCACCTTCTTTGCCTCATGTTTAATTCCTTTTGCTCGAAAAAGTACTTCGAGCTTTTGTGATCGGAGTAAATGGTGCATTTAACTCCATACAGATAGTGCCTCCATATTTTCAACGCGAAAACTACTGCCGCTAACTCTAGATTGTGTGTTGGGTAGTTAACCTCATGAATCTTTAGTTGCCACGAGGTGTAAGCAATTACATTTCCTCGTTGCATAAGTACGCACCCCAAACCCTGCCCCGAAGAGTCAGAGTAGACTACCAAGTCTTCATTTCCCTCAGGTAGACTCAAGACTGGAGTTTGGGTTAATCGTGCCTTAAGTTCTTCAAACGCGTTGTTTTGGGTTTGACCCCATTCATATTTTACTTCCTTCCATGTCAGTTTAGTTAGTGGCGATGCTATCCTTGAGAAATCTTGAATGAACCTTCGATAGTAGCCTGCCAATCACAGAAAACTTCGTATCTCTGTTGGTGTCTTTGGGACGTTCCATTCCTTTACTGTCTCAATCTTTGCAGGATCCACCATAATGCCATTTGGGTTTATTACATGACCTAGGAATTGGACTTCCCTAAGCCAGAACGCGCATTTGGAGAATTTTGCGTACAACTTTTCCTGCTTTAGCACCTCCAGAACCTCCCTAAGGTGACAGTGGTGATCACCCTCGCTTTTCAAATATACCAGTATGTCGTCTATAAAAACTATCACCGATCGATCCAACATGGGTCGACATACTCTATTCATCAAATCCATAAACGCTGCTGGTGTGTTGGTCAATCCGAAGGACATCACAAGAAACTCATAATGCCTATAACGCGTGCGAAATGCGGTCTTTGGTACGTCTTCTTCTCTTACTTTCAACTGGTGGTAACCCGACCTAGGATCGATCTTTGAGAACCAACTCGCACCTTGCAGTTGATCAAAAAGGTCATCTATTCTAGGCAGTGGGTATTTGTTCTTTACTGTCCTCTTGTTCAACTCGCGGTAGTCAATTCACATGCGCATGCTGCTGTCCTTCTTCTTTACAAATAGTACCGGAGCGCCCCACGGTGAGATGCTCGGTCTAATAAATCCTTTTTCTGTTAGTTCCTCTAGTTGAGACATCAATTCTTTCATTTCTGACAGAGCCAATCGGTAGGGGGCTTTGGCAACGGGCTCAGCTCCTTGCAATAAGTCAATCTGAAATTCTATTTCTCGGTCGGGTGGTAACCCAGGTAGATCCTCAGGGAATACTTCTGGAAAGTTGCACACCACGGGTACATTCTTGAGTTCATTCATTTTCATTCTATCATCAATAACATATGCCAAATAAGCTTCACAACAGCGCCTCATGTAACTTTCGGCCTTGATCATCGAGATGATGTTCGGCATCGTGCAATTCCAATCCCCATAAACCGTAATTGGGCTGCCGCTTGGAGCTTTGAGGTGTATCCTCTTACGTTTACATATGATTTGAGCTTCATTGGCAGCTAGCCAATCCATACCCAATACTATATCAAATCCTCCTAAGGTGAGAAGGAACAATCTAGAAGGGAACTTATGACCCTCTATTTCTATGATACAATCCTCTGTTACTTGAAATACTGTCGAATTTTTACCAACGGCAGTTTGTACGCTAAAGACCTTTACTATGGTGTTGATAGTGCAACCTAGTTTACGACTAAATGCATTGGATATAAAACTTTTACTAGCACCAGAGTCAAATAAAATAGTAGCATGTTCGTTATTAACTAGGAACGTACCTGACACAACATCAGGGTTTCCCCTTGCTTCCTCCTGAGTCAGGGCGTAGGCTCAAGTCCTAGCCTGCGGTTGTTCCTTTTCAGCTTCCTTTTCCTTTCTCGAACCGAATTATCTGGTTTTCACGCAATCCCTAGTCTGGTGTCTATATCTTCCACAACTTTGGCACTTGACGCCCTTCAGACAATCTCGGGAGTAGTGCCCTGGCCTCCCGCACTTATAACACATGGTGGTGCCGGTTCGACACTCGCCAAGATGTTGCCTTCCACATTTCTTACATGTTTCATATTCATCCAACCTTGGTTTCTTAATTTCAGTTGTTATATTCCCTTTTCTGGTGCCTCTAGACGGGTTTTCCCACTTTCTCATTTGAGTCTCAGGTGTCGGGTCCCCATTGGCATAATCATCGTAGACGATTCCAGACAGGTTGACTACCGACTCGAAGGTCGATGGTAGATTAGCTTTTACATGAACACGGACCCTTTGAGGTAAGCCCTTTACATAGTACTTAATCATTCGTTCTTCTGTCTCCACTAGGTGGGGTACCGGTTGGGCTAGCTCATTGAATCTTGAGGTATACTGGCGATGAGTCTTGTTGCCAGCCTTGAAGTTTAGGAACTCATTCTCCACACGATCAATTTCGTTCTATGGGCAGAACTTTTGGATTATCAGCTTCTTCAGATCTTCCCATGTCATTCTGGCAAGAGCGTTTGGCGACTTTGTCCTCTGAATGTTTCTCCACCAACCTAGTGCCTCATTGGTGAAAGAATGAGTAACATACTTAACAGCCTGGTCCGGTTGACACTCGCTGATGTTAATTACAACGTTCATCCTCTCAATCCATTCAAGTGTTGCCACCGAATCCTTGCTCCAATCGAACTTGGGTGGGTCTCCGTCTTTGAATCCTTTGTAGGTGCACCCACGATTGCTTGATCCCATTTTCACTTCATCCCCATCACTATCATACACTTTCTCTTCATGGTCTCCTTCATCATCCTCTTAACTTTTCTTTAGTGCCTTGGATAGTAGATCAGGCAATACTTTCTTCAGAGTGAGCACAACTTCACTGGCAATAGCATCCCTGACTTCGGGTTCCAACTGTATGGGCCCTGGATTGTCGTCTCCAATTGGGGTCACTTCTGTTTCGTGCACACTCTCGGTGTGTTCTGCGTGCACACGCTCTTCTTCTTCTAGTCTTTGATTCAACGGGGGTCTACCTACTCGGCTAGTGCGACCGCCTCGGCGTCCTGTTCTTCCTCCACCGTCCATAATTCCTAGTTTTCTGATAGTTATAAAGGGAATACATCAATGACATTCCTTCAGATCATAGGTTAGAATAGTACGAGCAAGGTAAATTTTTAATTACAGAGACCGATTTGTGATTACTAATTTACATTGCTTTTCGGGTTCAAAACTCTTCAAATCAGTTGTGACATTGACATCTATTCTTTCTAAGTTAAGGTATCTATTCTTATCCAAGTGTATTAACTCTAGTACTTACTTACCGTGCTGGCGTTGGCGTTGGTTACCCATACTGACATCCGTGCGTTGGTCCCATAATCAGTTTGAGTCCAGACATTTAGGGATGTTTGAATCTCTCAAACTATTGCTTTGATACCAACTTGTAAGGCCCCTTTCCTGGGTAACCTCACTTGTTGGATTTACTCATAAACATAGTCATAAATACTGAACTTAAATTTAAAACATTCAGAAGTAGCGGAAGCAAACATCATTCAAATTACATGACATAACAGCAGAAGTCTTAACAATTAAATACATATCATTGTCTTAATATAAATAAATGTGGGATGTCAGTCTTGTGCCAGGTAACCTTCACGCCATCGCACGTCCCTTTCTTCCTTTACCTGAAATGTATACTAAAAGTCAGCTAACGCTGGTGAGTTCTAGTTTAAGGACAATCATACATAATACATATCTTATCATGAATATTTCATATATATGTGTACATAACATACGTAATATTCGTGCT
Organism: Smallanthus sonchifolius; assembly: GCA_023525975.1. NCBI lineage: Eukaryota > Viridiplantae > Streptophyta > Magnoliopsida > Asterales > Asteraceae > Smallanthus > Smallanthus sonchifolius. The sequence goes on from CM042021.1 coordinate 58,328,349, forward strand.
TTTACATATTCTTTACTTTACTGTTCTCACATAACATTCATTTTATGTATATACATATGTACATACATACTTACTTTGGGGGGGAGAACAGTTATTGGCCATAATCTTAAGGGAGATCAACCCATCACACTTGTCACAAATGTCAAAAAGACATCGCAGTGAGAACTACCATCGTAGCCCATTTCATTAACCGTCCGTTCTTTCATTAAATCCGTCCAGCTACCTTTGTCCGTCCGCTCTTAAACCGTCCTACCGTCGTAGTCCATTCTTTTGTCCGTCTGCCCTAGGGCATCCGTTTCCCATGCGACCATTATGTATGTAACCGTTCTGCTTTAGTTAAGGCAATTACTTCGACCGTCCATTAGTGCCTTAATATACGTCCTAGCTTGCGAAGGAAACGTTTTTGTCCCGGTTGCAAAATAGTCACGTGGTCGTCCGTCTTCCGAAGTTGCCGTTGTCATAGAAGGGTTCATAACGTTTACATACATTCATAACATGCAATATATATAATATAAAGCAAGATTTCATTCATTTACGTTATGTCCTTCTTTCATTCATTCTTTGTAATCATACGTTTCATTCTTTGTTCATAATTCATTTTCATATATAAGTATATATATATATATACATATTTGTATACCACGCCTGATCACATTGACATTTATAGCATTTATTCATTTAGTGTATACACTTCAGCCCCAAAACGTTTAAAATGATTTGCACATAACATAGAAGGGGGCACATAGAACTAACTTGAAAAGCTAGTCTTGGTTGTCCTAAACAAAGGTCCAACAACGTCACGTACGATCTGAATTAGGTAGTTTAAATACACATCAGACCCAACTCCGACACTAACGGTTTAATCATTCTAAACATACTGACTTTACTTACCGGTTTGCTGCCTGCGTACTTAGTAAGTGCGCAGAGCCTTGCTCATGCGTACTTGGTAAGTACGCATGATATTTCTCCTGTGTACTTGGTAAGTACGCAGGACGTCCCTACTGCGTACTTGATAAGTACGCAGCACCTGTTTCCTGGACAAGTCCGCAATTCTTGCTTGTTAATCCGATCATGCTAATCTTACATTTTTCTTTGATCAAAAGGTGCGGTTTTCACTCTAGATGCTAGTTCTAAGCTTATTTTCAAGTTTCATCCATAAAAACGTCTCCTATTTACCTAAAACCCGAGAAACCCCAAAACAAACAAACACTCAGATTATGGTCGAATCGTTACCTGGATTGGACTTCTGATTCGGAGGTTTTACTCACGAGCTCAGCGGTAACGTGCTCCTTCAACCTCGTGTCGATCCGTTGACTTTCTCTCTCTAGACCTGAGCTCCCCTTTCTCTCTCTAGAATGATGAAATGAAGATGAAATGGTGAAGTGGGCTGCCTTGCCCCTTATATACCTGGGATTTCATCGACCCGTTGGAGCCGAGCCCAAGCCCATCCGTTTTTCTTTTGTTTTATGACGATTAGGCCTCTATTGCGTTATTGTTTACTAAATTACTATTTTTGAGATGTTACATTCATAACTCTCTCAAAATCTTTACACATATCGACATTCGTCGACCCAAAATTATGTCGTCCACATAAACTTGAACTAGTAGAATATCTCCCCCTGCTTTTCTGATGAAAAGAGTGGAGTCAATTTGGCCACGTTCAAGCCCATTCTCGAGTAAGTGCACTGACAAAGTTTCATACCAAGCTCGAGGGGCCTAATAAAAACAATATAACGCCTTATTAATTTTCAACACATTGTCTAGAAACTTGTGATCTTCAAACCCAGGCGGATGTTTTACATAAACTTCTTCCTTCACCTTTCCATACAGAAAAGAATTTTTCATATCTAATTGGAATACCTTGAATCCCTTGAACGATGGGTAAGAAAGAAATAACCGTATAGCTTCAATCCTCGTAATCGGAGCATAAACTTCTGTATAATCAATACCTTCTTGTTCGTTAAATCCTTGAACAACAAGCCTTGCCTTATTACGTACCACAACACCTCGATCATCACATTTGCGCTTAAACACCCATTTTGTTCCAATAGATCTTGAACCTTTCGATAAGTCAACCAAATCCCAAACATGTAATTTATCAAATTGATCTAGCTCCACTTGCATAGCCTCAATCCAACAATCTTCATCAAGCAATTCAGCCACATTCTTTGGCTCTATTTGAGAAATAAAACAAGCATTCAAACATGTCTCCATAATATCTGTATCCACAAGCTCTGTATATAAACAAGAATTTTCAGCAAGTGAATGATGTCTCGTTTGAACACCTGCACTCAAATCGCCAATAATATTATCAGTCGGATGATGTTTATGCACACAAGTTTGAGGAATATCAGAAGTTTGAATCACATCATCAAGATTAGAATGTATCTCCCCCTCATACTGTGTAGATGAATCATCAACTATGGTCTAGAAATCATTAGTAGATTCCTAAAACACAGTTTCATCATCCTCACTGTCACTGTCTTGTGATGTACCCGAGGGCGAAGCTCCATTTGGGTCAACCGGAGAAGAAACCACAATAGGTACAACTGATCGTGGATCGAGAATTGAATCATCGTTACAGCATGACCGATATAAAAGATCTGCTTCGACATATGACATCTCAGGATGAACATTAAACGATCTGAACAAAGCATCATAATAAAAAGCCCATATTGGTCCTTTGGCCTTTTAAGGAACAAAACGATTGTCACAATCAACATGAAACCATTCCTCAATCTGTCTGCTTTCTTTATTAAAAACCCGCTTATTGTGAGAATTTGCAACATATCCCAAGAAAATTCTTTCAATTGCCTTCTCACTAAATTTGGTTTGAATATCACGAGTCTTCAATAAATTGCACGGGTTTCCAAAAGGCAACAGGTACTTCAAGTTAGGCTTCCAGTTATTCAGCAAATCATAGCACGTTTTGTTGTGTTTCTTCACGGTTAAAACACAATTAAGAACATGACAAGCTGTGTTTACTCCCTCTGCCCAAAAAGTCACGGGCAACTTCGAGTCAGATAACATTGTGCGATCCGTCTCAAACAGCGTTCTATTCCTCCGTTCAGCCACACCTTTCTGTTGAGGAACATAAGGAGCGTTGAAGTCATGATGAATGCCTTTTTGGACAAAATACACCCATATTTCCGTTCTTGAATTCCGTTCCATTGTCACTACGAATTCTCCTAACTTTCAGTTTGAACAAACTCTCAAGCCCGACAATTAGGAACTTAAGAATATCAGACATCTCATTCTTCGAAACCAGAAATTTCACCCAAGAGAATCTTGAATAATCACCAGTCACTACCAAACAGTATGATTTGCCACCTTCACTCTTGACACTAATAGGTCCGACGAAATCCACATGCAACAACTCTAGAGGAGTCACAATTGGATTAGTCAACTTGGATTTGTGAGATTTCCTATGTTGCTTCCCCTTCTTGCACGAAATACAGTCTTCGTTCACTTGAAATTTCATTGATGGGACACCAGAAACTAGCCCGTTCTTCACTAAGAAATTCATTTTTTAATAATTTATTTGAGCCATTTTCTGGTGCCACAAAGTTGACTCGGACTCAGAATCTTTTGATAGAAGACACGTTGGTACAGACGAAGATGTCGTCGTCGTGCTCATATCGAGCATATACGTCTCATTCTTTTGCGGAGCTCTCATGAGGATCCATTCGTCAGGTATCTCAAATCCAGGCTTCAACACCAAACATTCTGACTTATTAAAGTGAAATGAGAAGTCTTTATCACAAACTTGTGAAATAGATAAAAGATTATGTTCGAGCTGCTCCACATAGTTGACCTTCTCAAAGCTCAATCTTCCATTGGACACAGTTCCTTGACCAGAAATGTTGCCACCTTTCTTCCCTGCAAAAGCTACATATCCACCTTGTTTTTCTTTCACATTCTCCAGAACATCCACTATCAACATACCATTGGTTGCCAACAGTCCTCCTTGGAGTCCTCTACACGCAGACAGTAAAAATCAGTTATTAATGGAGACCCAAGCCATAGTGGTCTTGGATCGGCCCGACTCATCGAAATAAACAATCTCTTTTAAGACACAATCAAATCTCTCCTCTATTTTAGGAGACTTTTTTCTGAATCAAAAACCTGTTTCGTAGATTTCTTTGGTGGTTGAACCTTAACAATTTCTTTTTGCGTTGAAAATGCAGAAGATTCACCAGATTCTTTTACAACCGATTGTTCTAAAAGCTTCTTTAATCTCTTGTTTCTTCTTCTACGTTGAGGTCTAGACAATTTGACCTTCTCTTGCTCAATAACAACTGAGGAACCAATTTTCTTAATTATGGGAGATTCAATTTCATCCTTTGGTTTTTCAAGAAATGAAACTTCAGATTTAGAAGAATATTTCTTCACAAACTTGACATCAACATGCTTTGCTATCACAGGTTTCTTTACCGGCCTTGTTGGTGGTTCAACGAAAGGTCTTCCCATCTTGGTATCTTCTAAACACTTTCCCTTATTCTTATCAGGACAATCTCTCAGAATATGACCAACAACTCCACAATGAAAGAAAGCACGCCTTTCTTTGTATACCCTGACATACCTTTCATTCTGACTTCGCTTTGAACTCGATGATTCACACTGAACGTCAGTGTTAGATGTTTGAACAACCTTGGATTTTACTGAATCAACTTTATTTTTAATAAAATCAAGAGTTGAAGTTTTCTCAATTCTCTTAGTTTCTTGAGAATCAAAACCACTACTCACAAAAGGTTTCACAATTTTAGGTTTTGGTTGTTCAACACCTTCATCTGGTTCAGTTAAAATACATTTTTCTCTGGTTGCTTTCTTAACCATGACAGGTTCATCAACTTTGCATACTTTCACAATGCCTTCAACTTTTTCCGAATCAAAGTTTTCTTAATCACTAGAATCATCATAAACCATATCCTCTCCTGTAACAGGATTCACCTTGAGAACTGTTTTTGGCTCTAGATCTTCTTCTGTCACTGTCTCAATGCTACAAGAAGTATCGTTACCATTGACCGGAGGACAATAACCAACTCCCCACCAATTTCTTTATCATTAAAAGAAAGACAATAACCTATACCTCCCACCACCTTTTCACTTGTAGCTTTATCATTATAATATTCAAACAGAAGACTGGAATTCTTATAACCCTCAAGCTTTCTCATTAATTTGGTTACCTCTGTCTGTGATTGGGCAAGTTCATTAATTTTCTTTTCATATTCAGAATATGCCACATCAAGATGAAATGCTTGATCATTTACATTAATTTGTAAAGCTTTAATATCCTCTTTTAAAGATTCAATTCTAATGTTCAAAAGCTTTTCATTTTCTTTTAAAGTTTGGTTTGATGTGTGAATTACCTTCATATCACAGATCAGATTTGCGTTATCATCACACAATCTGGTAATTTTTAAATCAGATTTAATGCATTTAGAACAAGAAACAACCTTTTGTACCTTTTTAGAATCTGCCATGAATGCATTTGCTTCAGACAACATTTCAGCAATCTTCTCAGTCACCTTCCCAGCAGCTATATTATTATCAAGTAATTCTTCAGTTGAAAACTTAGATTCATCACTCTGAATAATACATTCTTCAACTTCATCAATACTTTCAGAATCAGTTGAGTCATCATCAGAAGAACTACTATCAGTAACTGTCACACCCCGACCGATGGCGGAATCATCGAGGCGGACATTAGAATGATTGTTCAAAAGCACATGATAACTAAAAGGTTTCATAATTCATTACTTAAATTTAAAGACAACAAGATTCAAATACATTACATTTCAAATAACCTAGTCTAGTTCAAAACATTGATTTATTTAACTACGTCCATAGTTCCTTAAGTGGAGAAATCTTCAGCAGACAGTCATATAACCAAACCTGAAACATTATTAAAATCAAGTGTCAACTAAAAAGTTGGTGAGTACATAGGTTTAGTAATCCCGGTAAATAGTAGTGTAAATTGTTTTGCAACTCATTGTTTATCTTGTTAAACATAGTATATGATGTAACATTTATTTAAATCACAATTCAAACCGAGTTTGACGCGCTTGAACAGAGCACAACAGCTAAGTCCGGTATGCTTGAATATAGTTACCCACTATATCCGATATGTTTGAATATAACACGCGGTTATATCCGAGTATGCAGTAATAAACACCCTAACCGGGTGGGCTGGTCAGGCACAATAGATCTATCAATATTACAGTTGGTTGTCGTGTGTTTAAATGTATGTTCATCCAAAGAATAAGCATATAGTCTCATGTATAACACGTATAAACAATGTGAGTAGCATGTATAATGTTTCACCCCAAAACGTATAAAAATGTAAAAATAGGGGCTATGTAACTCACCTGGCTAGCGGATACGATGATCCACGAGTGCGGGTGATAAAGACGTTGAAAACTAAGCACGATGAAATCCTATGTAGATAAATATGTATTATTGTATGTTTGTATGAGCGTATTCGTATCTAATAAGTATAGGTTTTATAATAATATTCTTAATATTTATTTGTATAAAATAGGGTAGAAAATGATAACGGTTTTGTAAAACTTTAACTCATAGAAATATATATATATATATATATATATATATTGTTTTAAACAAGTATTTATTATGTTTAATGTATTTTTATAACAAATGAGAGAAAATTCTTTACCATATTATATTTGTTTTTAACAAGATTATAAAAAAAAAACATTTACAAGACTTATAAAGGTGGAACATTTTATATATTAAAATGTATTTTAATGGGTTTATAAAAATATTACAAGATTTGTAAAATGGGACATTTTATATATTATAATGTATTTAATAAGTTTATAAAAATATTACAAGATTTGTAAAATGGGACATTTTATATATTATAGTGTATTTAATAAGTTTATAAAAATATTATAAAAAAAATGGGATGGTTTATTAAAAATGTAGTTTAATCGATTTTAAATTAAACGATCGAGTAAACCGACTCGTTTTAGTATTTATTGTATAAAAAGAGTATTAAAAATAAATTAGGATAATTAAATAAAATAAATAAATGAAAACAGAAATAAAAAATTTGGGCCGAAGGCCAACCGGGATCGAACCCGCGACCTGCGCCTTAAACACACATACGCATAACCAGCCGGGCTACTGCCCATCGCTGGTTATGTGTGTGACGGGTAATTTAAATACACAACAGAGAAACTGGTCGCTGGTTCTCGGTGACCGGCAAACTGTGTCCGAGGACACTGAGTTTGCCCGGTGACTCTCGAGCGAATGCCTAGATTTCGATTGGAATAGTTTACCTGATGATAAGACGGCAGGAACCTTGAACCGAAAATGTCCAAAACGGGAATCAGACTTCTGGATGGAATCAGCTCCTGAATTCTTGGTCACAGTCTCTCTCAGGGAAGACGAAAGTAATGCAGTCTTCAATTTGGAGTGAGGGTGTGAGGAAGGATGGTAACGAGTTCGAGCAGGGCCGACAATGGCTCTTTATAGCCAAGCCTAATCCTTATGCTCAAACGCGCAATTGGACACGTCCCGACATTAGTCTGGGAAAGGTGAAACTAACCCGACAGTCAACAGGCGTGGAGGTGGCCTTTCGGGCACGAATTTGGACCTGGATGTCTCGGCCACCAACAGGATCAGACGATCCTTGTGATTGGCAGACAAATTGGTCGAGGGGTCTGGTTCGCGTGGGGGAGACGAAGTCAGAGACGCTTTTGTCGGGCGTTGAGGTGCTGGGAACAGCCCTGTCGGGGTGTTCGCCGGAGAAAGCCTTGGACCGCCAGACAAATCGAAGGGGGTGACCGGAAATGCGAATAGGGTTTTGTCAACTTTGGTCCCTAGAGTTTGATTTTGATTTAAAATAGTCCTTGAGATAATTACGGAGGAGCCCTTGTATTTTGATTTGTACACCTTTAGTCCCTTAACTGAATTCTGTTTTAAACCTTGTAGTTTGATTAAATACAAAACGACCCTCAACTTTTATAAAAATAATTAATTAGATTTCTTTTTCAATTTCAATTATATTTTATAAACTCATATTATTATTATAAATGTATATATATATATATATATATATTTTTTTTATAAAAGTTTATTTTTATTTAGATAGATTATCATATTTATGTTACGAATCTTTTAAATTTGGATTTTTATATAAAATTTTATTTAAGTTTAAAACTTATAAAATTTTGATTATTTTAAATCCCTAAAATAAATACATATATATTTTGTACAAAATTAAATAAAAACACTTGCATTTCATTAAATAAAAAAATGATTACATGATATATATTATAAATGCGTAAATGAAAAATCCGAAACGTCACAGTCTCCCCATGTTAGAGGAATTTCGCGCCCGAAATTCAACTAGTGGAGGCTATGAAAAGAGATGCGGATACTTGGTCTTCATTTGGTCTTCACGTTCCCAAGTGAACTCGGGTCCACGTTTAGACTCCCAACGGACCTTGACAATGGGGATGCGGCTACGCTTGAGTTTCTTGACTTCTCGGTCCATGATTTCCATGGGTTTCTCAACGAAGTGCATTTTCTCGTCAATACGCACCTCATCAAGGGGAATGTGGAGGTTCTCATCGGCTAGACACTTTTTCAAATTTGACACATGAAAAGTCGGATGGACGTTGCTGAGTTCTGAAGGAAGATCGAGTTTGTAGGCCACTTTTCCTATCCTTTCGAGTATCTTGAATGGGCCCACATATCGAGGTGCAAGTTTTCCTTTCTTTCCAAATCGGACTACGCCTTTCCAAGGTGATACCTTTAGAAGGACCATATCTCCAACTTGAAATTCCAAGGGTTTTCGTCGTTTGTCGGCATAGCTCTTTTGCCGACTTCTTGCTACCCGAATGTTGTCACGGATAAGAGAGACTTTATCGGAGGTCTCTTGGATAAGCTCGGGACCGGTGATTTGTGCTTCACCAATTTCGTTCCAACAAATTGGTGAATGGCATTTCCGTCCATAAAGAGCCTCAAACGGTGCCATGTTAATACTTGTGTGGTAGCTGTTGTTGTAAGAGAATTCAATCAATGGTAGGTGAGAATCCCAATTACCACCAAAGTCAATGACACAAGCTCTAAGCATATCTTCAAGATTTTGGATTGTTCGCTCGGTTTGTCCATCAGTTTGAGGATGGTAAGCCGTACTTAAATCCAAGCGAGTACCAAGTGCAGATTGTAACGATTGCCAAAATCGGGAAGTAAAACGCGAATCACGATCGGAGATGATGTTCAAAGGGATTCTGTGACGACTTACAATCTCATCAATGTAGATCCGAGCCAATTTCTCAACTCGGTAGTCCTCACGAATAGGCAAGAAATGAGCAGACTTTGTAAGTCGGTCGATAATGACCCAGATACTATCGTGCCCACTAGAAGTGTGTGGGAGTTTGGTGATGAAATCCATGGCAAGGTTCTCCCATTTCCATACGGGTATTTCAGGTTGTTCGAGGAGTCCGGAAGGCTTTTGGTGTTCGGACTTCACTTTAGAACAAGTAAGGCATTTTGCCACAAAGAGGGCAATATCCTTTTTCATGCCGGGCCACCAATATTGCTGACGGAGACCCATGTACATCTTATCAGCTCCGGGATGTACCGAATATCGAGTTTTGTGGGACTCGTTCATCAAAAATTTACGAAGATCGTCGCGATCGGGAACCCAGATACGGTCCAAGTAATACAATAGACCGTTGGCTTTGGTTTCTAGCAAGAGCTCTACACCACATGCCATTTCTTGATACATGTTTCCCTCGGTAACCGAGGTGTGTTATGCTTTGAGAATACGGGCTTGGATATCGTTATGAATACAAATACTATGAAGCATGACACGTTCTTTACGACTCAAGGAGTCGGCTACAACATTTGCTTTGCCGGGATGGTAGCGAATCTCGCAGTCGTAGTGGTTAAGAAGTTCAACCCATCGTCGTTGCCTCATATTAAGCTCTTTTTGATTGAAAATATGTTGGAGACTTTTGTGGTCGGTGAAAACCACACATTTGGTGCCATATAGATAGTGTCTCCAAATTTTCAAAGCGAAAACGACAGCACCAAGCTCAAGATCATGGGTCGTATAGTTCTTCTCATGGACTTTGAGTTGGCGTGATGCGTATGCAATTACTTGGCCACGTTGCATAAGAACGCAACCAAGACCTTGGTTGGATGCATCACAATAAACGACAAAGTCGTCATTACCATTAGGGAGAGTTAGAATAGGAGCATTGCAGAGCTTGTGCTTGAGAGTTTGAAAAGCTTCTTCTTGCTTGGGTCCCCACTCGTAAGATTTACCCTTGTGAGTCAAGGCAGTGAGTGGAACCGCAATCTTGGAGAAATTTGAGATGAAACGACGATAGTAACCTGCTAGTCCAAGGAATGAACGAATCTCGGTAGGAGTCTTAGGTGTACTCCAATTCTTTACCGCCTCGATCTTTGCCGGGTCCACATGAATTCCTTTATCTTTGACTATGTGTCCCAAAAATTGAACTTCCTTTAGCCAGAATTCACACTTGGAGAACTTGGCATATAGTTGTTCTTTCTTCAAGAGTTCCAAAATCAAACGAAGATGTTGTTCATGCTCCGCTTTTGTTTTAGAATAGATGAGAATGTCGTCAATGAAAACGATCACGAATTTGTCCAAATAAGGTTTGCATACACGGTTCATGAGGTCCATGAAAACCGCAGGTGCGTTAGTCAAACCGAATGGCATGACCATAAACTCGTAGTGACCATATCTAGTCCGAAAGGCAGTCTTTGGAATGTCTTCATCGAGAACACGAAGTTGATGGTATCCGGAACGAAGGTCAATCTTGGAGAAACATGTTGAACCTTGAAGCTGATCGAAAAGATCGTCGATACGGGGCAAAGGATAACGGTTCTTAATTGTAAGCTTGTTGAGTTCTCGATAATCGATGCACATTCGAAACGATCCATCCTTTTTCTTTACGAATAGTACGGGAGCACCCCAAGGTGAATGGCTCGGGCGGATGAATCCTTTGGATGAGAGTTCTTGTAATTGACTTGCAAGCTCTTGCATCTCGGAAGGTGCAAGACGATAGGGAGCTTTTGCCACGGGATTTGCTCCGGGCACAAGGTCAATGCGGAACTCTACTTGTCTAGGAGGAGGAAGACCAGGTAGGTCCTCGGGGAATACTTCGGGAAAATCTTGGATGATTGGGATGTCTTGCAATTCCTTATCCTTGACTTTCGTGTCAACTATGTGAGCCAGGAAGGCAACGTACTTCTTCCGCAAGTACTTTTGTGCTAATGTGCAAGACATGAGATGGAGACCACGACACGGTTTTTCACTGAAAATAACTAACGTGTCGCCCGAAGAGAGAGGTATACGAATACACTTTTCGTAGCAAATAACCTCGGCATGGTGCTTGGATAACCAGTCCATGCCAATTATAATATCGAAGCTTCCCAATTGCATTGGAAGGAGGTCAACAGAGAATTCATGATTATTAAGCTCGAGATTGCAGTCGCGGATAACAAAATTGATAGTAATAGATTTTCCGTTTGCTATCTCCACGGAGTAAGAATTATCAAGTTTCGTTCTTTGCTTAGCAAGTCGAGTTTCAAAAGTAAGAGACACAAAACTCCTATCGGCGCCAGTATCAAATAAAACGGATGCATAATGATTGTTTACAAGAAACGTACCGTTTATCACGTCGTTGTTTGCTTGAGCCTCTTTAGCGTTTATGTTAAACGTTCGTCCTTGAGGACCACCTTGATGATGAAGTTTTGGGCATCGGTCACGGTAGTGGTTTGGATCTCCACATTCGTAACATGCCCGACCATTGGGAGGTGCCGGATAGTTTTGACGGTTGGCTGGAGCAGCTTGATGGACGGGAGGACGGGTACGGCAAGTAGTGACCACATGTCCATATCACCCACAGCTTGAGCACAATCGGCATGGTAAGTTGGCAGGATGATGGTACTTGCAGGTCTGGCACTAGGGATTCGGGCCCTGATAAGTTTTCGGGTTTTGACCCAAAGGGGCCGCTTGAATAGCAGGTACGGCGGGAGTTACGGCTGCGAAGTTTCAACCCTTTCGTTTCTTGTTGCGGTTAGAAGACTCGGGTTTTACATCTTTGACGGCCGCGAGGGTAGAGACAACCTTCTTGGAACCCTTTCTTGTTAAGGTTCCGGCTTTGACATGGTTGTCGGATAGTGTAGCAGATAGACGGATAGCAGCTTCAAGAGTAGGAGGATTGCTTCCCAGCACAGCATCTTGAATTTGCATAGGCAGGCCGCCTATGTATTTTTCAATTCCCCGAGCAAGGGGAGTGATCATGTGAGGCACCAAAAGACTTAGTTCTTGGAACCGGGTGGTGTAAGCCAGATTATCCCCGCTGTCTTGGGCAAGATCCCAAAACTCAGCCTCGAGCTTCCTCATTTCATTCCGAGGACAGAATTCATCAGTCATGGCCTTTTTCAGATCATCCCATGATAAGGATGTAGCAACCTCAGCACCACGAGTGCGTTTCTCGCCGTTCCACCAGGTGAGGGCTCTTTTTTGGAGTACACTTATGGCATAACGAACCCGAAGATTATCGGGACAGTCGCTGTTTTGGAATGTGCTTTCCATGCTTTCAAACCATTGAAGCAAGCCGGTAGCACCTTCAGTCCCGAAGAATTTTGTAGGATTGCACGAGTTAAAGTGCTTAAACGTGCAGTGAGGCGGGTTGGTACCACCGTTCCCTTTGATGTTGTGAGACCCGTCACTGTTGTTATTTGCTTGAGTCATTTGCCCTACTAGCTGGGCAAGAAGAGTAGCAAGATCCGGGTTGGAAGCGCTAGAGTTTGCACGTCGAGGAGGCATTCTAACACCATAAGAAAAGACAAGGATATTTTAGATAAGACGGATAAATATGAGTTATAGCGGGAAATAATGTAAGCAGAAATACGAGATTTATCATGACGCGTGCTAGTGCATGTGTATTTATTCTAAGTTGATAGGGGAAACTAAGTCATCTATTCCGGGTAGGACATGATGTTATAGATCATTATTTGCGTAATAGGAATTGCCGGGACTTGCATGCACTACAAATTGTTATTACGTGTGCACCCGTAATGATGATTTGTTTTACATGTTCGTCTAGTTTTTCCTATTTTGCTATAATGTCTCCAGATTTTGAGTTCAAATTCGGATTGTATCCTTGCGAATACATTGACTTATCAACGTTAAATAATTCCCCGAAACTTTCAAAGAGACATGCTTTAGCCTATAGGTAAACACTCACTTCAGGAATTCCTAGGAAAGCATACGGGTCCGTTTATTTGTATTTATACGAAATGCTTTCCTAGACAGAAAACCCAATGTACAGGTGTCACCCTTCCAGATTGCACGTGTCTTTTACTGGTTTCAAGAAATTAAGTCGTTGACGAGATTTTCAAGATTTTAATAGATTTGAGAGTCTATGAATATAAAATGTGTAGGAATTTTGCAATTTATAAGGATTAGGAGAGAGTATGGACAAGGATAAGTAGTGTATTTGTTTGCATAAATGTGTTGACCAAATGTGTATGTAAAGTATGTATCATGTATCAAAGTCTTGTATGTATGTGTATAAGTCTCATGTACCAAACTCGGGAAAATTCAGACAATTCCTAACTACAAATAATTTACATAGCAATTAATCATTTAGCACATAACACATAAAAAGGGAGTCCTAGGGTTATAGTCTAGGTCATTGTGTCTAATAACCTAATTTCCTATAACCATTGCTCTGATACCAATCTGTCACACCCCGACCGATGGCGGAATCATCGAGGCGGACATTAGAATGATTGTTCAAAAGTACATGATAACTAAAAGGTTTCATAATTCATTACTTAAATTTAAAGACAACAAGATTCAAATACATTACATTTCAAATAACCTAGTCTAGTTCAAAACATTGATTTATTTAACTAGGTCCATAGTTCCTTAAGTGGAGAAATCTTTAGCAGACAGTCATATAACCAAACCTGAAACATTATTAAAATCAAGTGTCAACTAAAAAGTTGGTGAGTACATAGGTTTAGTAATCCCGGTAAATAGTAGTGTAAATCGTTTTGCAACTCATTGTTTATCTTGTTAAACATAGTATATGATGTAACTTTTATTTAAATCACAATTCAAACCGAGTTTGACGCGCTTGAACAGAGCACAACAGCTAAGTCCGGTATGCTTGAATATAGTTACCCACTATATCCGATATGTTTGAATATAACACGCGGTTATATCCGAGTATGCAGTAATAAACACCCTAACCGGGTGGGCTGGTCAGGCACAATAGATCTATCAATATTACAGTTGGTTATCTTGTGTTTAAATGTATGTTCATCCAAAGAATAAGCATATAGTCTCATGTATAACACGTATAAACAATGTGAGTAGCATGTATAATGTTTCACCCCAAAACGTATAAAAATGTAAAAATAGGGGCTATGTAACTCACCTGGCTAGCGGATACGATGATCCACGAGTGCGGGTGATAAAGACGTTGAAAACTAAGCACGATGAAATCCTATGTAGATAAATATGTATTATTGTATGTTTGTATGAGCGTATTCGTATCTAATGAGTATAGGTTTTATAATAATATTCTTAATATTTATTTGTATAAAATAGGGTAGAAAATGATAACGGTTTTGTAAAACTTTAACTCATAGAAATATCTATATATATATATATATTGTTTTAAACAAGTATTTATTATGTTTAATGTATTTTTATAACAAATGAGAGAAAATTCTTTACCATATTATATTTGTTTTTAACAAGTTTATAAAAAAAAACATTTACAAGACTTATAAAGGTGGAACATTTTATATATTAAAATGTATTTTAATGGGTTTATAAAAATATTACAAGATTTGTAAAATGGGACATTTTATATATTATAATGTTTTTAATAAGTTTATAAAAATATTATAAGATTTGTAAAATGGGACATTTTATATATTATAGTGTATTTAATAAGTTTATAAAAATATTATAAAAAAAAATGGGATGGTTTATTAAAAATGTAGTTTAATCGATTTTAAATTAAACGATCGAGTAAACCGACTTGTTTTAGTATTTATTGTATAAAAAGAGTATTAAAAATAAATTAGGATAAATAAATAAAATAAATAAATGAAAACAGAAATAAAAAATTTGGGCCGAAGGGCAACCGGGATCGAACCCGCGACCTGCGCCTTAAACACACATACGCATAACCAGCCGGGCTACTGCCCATCGCTGGTTATGTGTGTGACGGGTAATTTAAATACACAACAGAGAAACTGGTCGCTGGTACTCGGTGACCGGCAAACCGTGTCCAAGGACACTGAGTTTGCCCGGTGACTCTCGAGCGAATGCCTAGATTTCGATTGGAATAGTTTACCTGATGATAACAGAAGCTAATGGAACCGAAAAGAGGTCCGGACTTGGTCGCGAAGGGCCTGGACGGCAGGAACCTTGAACCGAAAATGTCCAAAACGGGAATCAGACTTCTGGATGGAATCAGCTCCTGAATTCTTGGTCACAGTCTCTCTCAGGGAAGACGAAAGTAATGCAGTCTTCAATTTGGAGTGAGGGTGTGAGGAAGGATGGTAACGAGTTCGAGCAGGGCCGACAATGGCTCTTTATAGCCAAGCCTAATCCTTATGCTCAAACGCGCAATTAGACACGTCCCGACATTAGTCTGGGCAGGGTGAAACTAACCCGACAGTCAACAGGCGTGGAGGTGGCCTTTCGGGCACGAATTTGGACCTGGATGTCTCGGCCACCAACAGGATCAGACGATCCTTGTGATTGGCAGACAAATTGGTCGAGGGGTCTGGTTCGCGTGGGGGAGACGAAGTCAGAGACGCTTTTGTCGGGCGTTGAGGTGCAGGGAACAGCCCTGTCGGGGTGTTCGCCGGAGAAAGCCTTGGACCGCCAGACAAATCGAAGGGGGTGACCGGAAATGCGAATAGGGTTTTGTCAACTTTGGTCCCTGGAGTTTGATTTTGATTTAAAATAGTCCCTGAGATAATTACGGAGGAGCCCTTGTATTTTGATTTGTACACCTTTAGTCCCTTAACTAAATTCTGTTTTAAACCTTGTAGTTTGATTAAATACAAAACGACCCTCAACTTTTATAAAAATAATTAATTAGATTTCTTTTTCAATTTCAATTATATTTTATAAACTCATATTATTATTATAAATGTATATATATATATATATATATATTTTATAAAAGTTTATTTTTATTTAGATAGATTATCATATTTATGTTACGAATCTTTTAAATTTGGATTTTTATATAAAATTTTATTTAAGTTTAAAACTTATAAAATTTTGATTATTTTAAATCCCTAAAATAAATACATATATATTTTGTACAAAATTAAATAAAAACACTTGCATTACATTAAATAAAAAAAATGATTACATGATATATATTATAAATGCGTAAATGAAAAATCCGAAACGTCACAGTAACATCCTCAGAATGAACTTCAGCAATAATTGCTTGATTAACATGAATAACAATATCATCCAAATGAATACCCTAGTCACAATTTTCATCATGTTGAGACATCAAAGTTGTAGAAGTATTCTGCTTATTCTGATTGTTCTGGTTACTTGAAGAATTTTGATTCTGAACTTTTGGTTTGTTGCATTCCCTTGCAAAGTGCCCAAACTCCTGACAATTATAGCATTTTACTTTTGACTTGTCTAAACCCATCTTTGTTTTGCTAGATGCCCCAATGAATTTCTTTCCAGTCTTCTTCAAATGTTCCTTTCCTTGCCACATCCATAAAGCCATATTCCATTGTATATTCATTTCTTCCAAAACATCTTTATCCAATTGTTTAAAATCTTTTTCAATCATATTAGGATCAGTGATTTTGCCACCGTTAAAGTTTTCATATGATGTTAGAAATGAAGCAATCATAGCCATCATATCATCTGTAGCTTTAGGAGACATATTTTGATAACACGATTGATTATCACATTTTGAATTTTGAGAACATCCAGAACTTGAAGCAACAAAACATGAAACTTCATTACAAGAAATTTCTTTTGGACTATCAAAAATATCCCCAGAAAATAGTGCAACTCCAGATTTCTGTAAAGAAGTACCCTTACCAAAATAAATGCTTGGATCCTGATAAAATGTATCTTTCTTTTGCTTATTAAAATCATACGACAGAATATTTCCCATAAGATCTTCAAGACTCGGTTCATCAAACCCTGACTGTTCTTTGATAACAATGGTATACATCTCAAAGTTTGCTGGTAATGCATCCAGAAATTTTTCAAGTACCTTTCTGTTCTTGTATCCAATATCATTGTTCACCATTTCACTTAACAAATGATAGTATCTTGACATCAATTCATCAATGGTTTCTCCATCAAATAGCTTTAACATACTAAACTGTTTCTTTAACAACTCTCTTCTTCTCTTCTTTATGTTTGTATTCCCTTCACATCTCTTTGCTAACCCTTCCCAAAGATCACACAGAGTAGTAAACTTTTTGAAAGTGTGGTATATATCTAAAGGCAAACACATGGATAAAGTAGCTAGTGCTTTCTTTTCTCGATCATACAGAAGTTTTTCTTCAGTAGTAAGTGCTGAAACTGGTTTTGGTATATCTGTAACTCCCATATGACTATATATAGGATGTTTATATCCTTCACTGATTGAAATCCACATGCTTGTATAACTGATGTTAACATAGTTCTCAAACCGACTTTTCCAGTTAGAATAATCTTTCAAATTCATCAGTCTTGGTGGTTTGGTTGGAGTACCAATTTCATTATCATAGTTCAACAAATGAGTCATATTATTCACACTAGAATGATTTGAACTCGACATATTTGAAAAAAATGAAAAATTCAACACTTAGAAACTTTCTAAACAAGTTCTGCCTTAGGCGAACTTAGGTAACTTCGCCTTACAAAGTCTAAGCGAACTTAATAAGTTCGCTGGTCTAGTTCGCCTGATTTGGCTAAGGCGAACTTAACAAGTTCGCTGAATCAACTTCGCCTGTAACAGCCTGGACAAGTTCGCCTGTTTCAGCTGAAGAATAAGGAAGACTGTTCTATCACCCAAACTCTCGAACTAGACTGAAAATCATCATACCTTGCAATTTTGTAAGAATTAAGCAAATTCAATCCACAGGATTCTTCAAAACATGAATTAGAACACTTCTAACGGGTCAATTTCAACAAAAACACCTCTACAATTGATCAAATCAGCCTCTCCATTATCGAAAACTTGTAACAAAACCCAGCAATATACAAAGCTTCAAAAATCTCAATCTTTTGATGCAAATCAGAACGAAACGGTGTCACACGATGATCTCTAATCTGATACCAATTGTAGGTCCCAGCGGGTCTACGAATCGATCTCAGACGTGTAACACAGAACAAATACACGTAGTGTAGAATCCTAACAAATAAACACGTCTCGTACAAATAAGAACACAAGATAAACACACAAGACAAGATTCACTGAAAGCTCCTTGTATTACTCACATAAATGTGCTTACAAGATCACTAACTATTGCAAATGACAAAACTAAGCACTATTTATAGGTAACACATAACTGCTACAGGCAAACTTATCAAGTTCGCTATTGTTACAAAAAATTAACAATTACAAAGAAAACATTACATTAGAAACTATAAAGACCTATTCTATTACAAGGCTAGTTGTCACAAGCAATGTTCCAACACCTATTAGGTTTGATCCTTACCATCTCCCCCTAGGTTAATGCATTCATAGTGTCTCAATGTCAGCTAAATGATCACCACCTCCCGCATAGAGGCCTTTAACTATCGTAGTTGCTAAAATTTTCATAAAAGGCTTGGTGTCTCTTTCACACTCTTCAGGCATGAATAGATGCTTCTTTGACAATCTGATCATGTCTTCCTTCCCGAACTTCAAAAGATCCATAGGATCAGCAATGGTGAATTCTCTGTCTGTACATTGAATGTAAATATTACCTGTCATAGAGCTGTACGACCAGTATCAAAGTTGACTCAGTGTGTTGTCAGGTAGAGCTTGATGAACTGAAACACACTCCACTGTCTTGGGAGAAGGATAGATTTCCATTACAAGAAGTGTGACATCCGGCTAATTAGGGTTAACTCCGTTAGCAAATTCTGTTAAATCTTAACTTATTTAACTCAATTACAAACCCCAGGGACTAGTTCTGTCATCTTTTAAATTAGAAGTGCAAGGACTAGTTATGTAATTGCCCTAAACTCAAGCCTGTTGACTTTGAAAGTCAAAAGTGAAGGGTTTTTGTTTCTGTTGACTTTTAAAAAGTCAAACCCCTGACTCTTTGATCCAAATTCGCGAGTTATACCCGAAATTCGTTTGATTTCATAACTGATATGGACATTATTAGTAGTTTCGACCATCATTGAGCCATTAATCATCGTTATCAATTTGAATTAAACCCAATTATTGAGTAATTAAACCATAACCGTCATCCATCATCATGTGAGCATCAAATTCGATCGTTTTATCTGTCATTCTCGCAATTGGACACACTGCACACCTCAAACGAATCCCATTAAAGCTTTTGCACACCTCAGATTCGCCGGAAAAGCAATCAAGCTCGCCGGAGACTAAACCACGCGACGTCGGAGACAATTCTAGCCGATCACCATCAATCCTCACTCATTCAGGTAATTGTTTACGTCTGAAGTTTCGTTTAAGTGTGTAAATCGAAAGCCCTATGCTAATTGGGGCTTACATTATCAAATTAACCACGATCCGATTCTAGGGTTCTTAACGCATTCGGGATTAATCGAACTCTAACCTTGACACGATTTAAATCTAATTACTTTAGATGGTTAGTTTCAGAACATTCTAATCAACAAAAGCCCTATGTTTTCAACAAGTTTTAATATCGGATTTGAGCAATTTGATTCTGTGTTCATATCCAGGGTTTTCGATCCTTATTTCGGAAATAAAACGACCTTAAACCCATTTATTTTGCAATTAAATCTCACCCCAGACTCGTTAAACCCCGATTAACAAAACCCCTGTATCGTTTGAGTCAAACACGATCGAATTCGATGGTTTTGGCTTGGGTTGGTTCGGATCGCATGGGGGAAGGGAACTCGGGTACCTTGTATGTTAAAACCCATCAAAATCGGGTTCTTGTGCGATTACCCTAGCGGGTGAAGTGGTTAGGTGTTTGTGCTTGTGTGGGAGAGAACCGGGTTCAAGTCTCACCACTACTTTTTATTTTTAAAACATTTTTCTATTATTATTTTAATATAAAATCAATATCCTATATTATTATATTAATATATTAATGTGTTCTAGCCTCGTAAAACACCCGTAGGCTCGGGTTTTGTTTTATAACCCATAATTATTATTATTCCCCACTTTTAAAATAATATATTTATATTATTTTCGATCCTTTACTCCAATTAAAAATAATATATATTTATATATTATTTTCGCCACATTAATAAACACTGTGTAACGTTTCAAACTAATAAATAATATATTTATTTATATTATTAACCACGTTGTTATGATCCGAATAAAAATAATAGTTTTATTATTTTTGACTCGTTATTTCTCTAAGTTTAAAATAATATAATACTCTATATTATTTTCCTAAACGTATTTATCTTAATAATTATATTAAGAATTCCTTATTCCCATGGACACGTTCGTCTACTCGTTGATCCTTAGAATTCTTTTAGACTTTCAACTCTTTCGTGTCGTCGTCACAAAAATCCCAATGTATCCCTAACTATTATGCTTATAATTCTATGGCATACGTAAGTCTTTCGCGGTCAAACACTTGTGGTCCCAATTACATCCTTGTGTGGTGCTATCTACTTCACGTACACAACTCAGGTGAGTTTTCACGGCTCCTTTTACCATTTTAAATTGGGGGAAAAACATGCATACAAACGAGCATTCTTTTACTTGTTTTCCCGTTGGGGAGAAACATGCATACAAACGAATATCATTTTACTTGTTTTCCCGTTGGGGAGAAACATGCATACAAACGAACATCATTTTACTTGTTTTCCCATTGACGAGAAACATGCATACAAACGAACATCATTTTACTTGTATTCCTGTTGGGGAGAAACATGCATACAAGCGAACAACATTTTTACTTGTTTTCCAGTTGGGAAGAAACATGCTTGCATACAAGCTGTAGGTCCTCATTACACATCTAGGTTCGATCTCGTGATAAGACGTCTTGATAACACGGAGTGCAGAATCCTTCGTGTTAACGAATGTATACTAATTGACTAGTAAACATAGCATGTAAATAAAGCTTTCCCTTTGTATTCACAATCACAGAGTTTACAGAACTCTTGTTCGATCAGTCTCACTACTCTGTTCTAAACAGACTCTGTAACTCTATTTATAGACACATGTTCTGCACCAGGCGAACTTAACAAGTTCGCTTCAAAGATGCTTAGGCGAACTTAACAAGTTCGCCTCTGATAGACCAGGCGAACTTATCAAGTTCGCCTTTAGCAGAACTTGTACAACTACTTAGACAAAAACTAAACATTTATATAAAAAAATAAAGACAATAAGATCTAAACTATTATAAAGCTTTTGTCATACAATCTATCTCCTAACAGACTCCCCCTTGACAATAGCTTGATCTTCTGTCTTCAGTCTTCATGATGAGCTCTTCCAGTTATCTGGTAATCTGCTTCCTGCATGCACTCCATATCTTCTACAAATCTCTAACACTCTTTTGTACTACAATCCTTGTTTTTTCCATTCATCAGTAAACATGATCTCATTCTTTTTTAATGTTCTTTGGTCTTTCTTTGAGAAATTTATAAGATTCATTGCATCGTAGAAACTAACAATGACCTTATTATTCTTATCATCAATCCTAGCTTCACCAGTTTTCACATCAACATACCACCATTTCATATTCCCTAGAAAATCTTGTGGAATTTTATTCAATGGTATCTTTTGTACAGCACGTACCGGCTTGAACTTGTACTTTCAAGTCACTTTCTTAATCTTTTGATCTACAAGCTTCACTCTTTTACCCTTCTGTGGTTTTAACCTTTCATACTTCCCTAATCCACCTTCTCTCTTTATCAAATTGGCAATCACATCGGCTAATCCACAATTTGATCTATTAATCAATGGTTTAGTAGCCAGACCATTCATTTCACACCTTGGCAAGGTATTGAAATACTTAATCCTAGGCTTTAGGTACTGAACACCATCAGATCTTTTAAGAGCAAACAATTTTATCTCAATATCATAGAACCAACTTATGATCTTTCTGAT
This sequence comes from Smallanthus sonchifolius, assembly GCA_023525975.1. Classification (NCBI taxonomy): domain Eukaryota; kingdom Viridiplantae; phylum Streptophyta; class Magnoliopsida; order Asterales; family Asteraceae; genus Smallanthus; species Smallanthus sonchifolius. The sequence goes on from CM042021.1 coordinate 58,350,644, forward strand.
ACACCTCTCTTTATTTACATATCTTTCTTTTTTAGAAGGTTGTACATGTGACTTTGGTAGTACTTTCATCCAACTATTCACCACTTCTCTCCACTGTTCTCTAGTCATACCTTTATCTCTATACATCACAGGTTCTTCATTCAGCTTAGGAGACACAGTACGAATAGTATCAACATCAGAATCAATCTTGGATTGAGCAGTATCATCAGGTGTAGTGATATTTTCAATAGAGTCCATAGAATCTGTTACTCCATCATAGGAAAACTCAGGAATAACATCATCATGGATGAAGTTATAAGGAACATTTAGACCATCACTTCCTTCATATGTAATCTTAGATTTACTCTTTTCTACCTCAATCTCTACAATCTCTCCTTCTTCTACTTCATTATCAGACATATTCTCTTCAACATCATCAAATAATTCGTCAATATCATCTAGACACTCTAACTTCTCAGCTTCGTCTTCTTCAGAGTCTTGAAAGAATTCCAATAATAGTATTTCGTCATTCACTCCAGAATCATGAGTAGTGGTTCCTTCAATAGATTGTGATGTCGACTCCCCCAGAACTCTTGATATAGGATTCACGTCAGCGTATTGACGATCACCCTCAACATCACCACGAGGATCATTGTCTTCATCATCCTTTCATTGAATTTATTGAGTATGACACGTATCAGGTATCCTTAACTCCCCCTGAGCGTCAAGACGCTTAACAAGTGTAGACACCAACAACTGCATGTCAATAATCTATTGTGCTTGAGTTTGAAGGACCAATTGTCTCTGAGAATCAACAGACACAAGAGTATCCACCTGAGTTTGTAAAGCTAGCACCTGGGATTCAAAGAATGTAATTCTTTCAGAATCATACGGCTTTGAAGGACCAGCATCGGATGAAGTAGGAACATTTGGAGAAAGCACTGGAGATTGTTGCCTAGAAGGAGGAGGTGTAACCAGTAGAGATGAAATAAAAGTAGCATCCTCAACTCCCTGAGATGATTGAGCAGCAGCAATAGAAGCAGACATAAGCTTCTGAGCTTTAGGAACTGGAATAAAATCACTATCCGAGTCAGAACTTTCATCAAGCAAAGTTCTTTTGCCAAGTACTGATCAAGAAGGAGGATTCCGAACAGACTTACACCTCGGCTTTCTGGCTTTAGATTTAATGCGTTTTCCTGCATTTGCCAACGGTATCTTAGCCAAACTCTCATAAAGATCTGAGCTAAATTCGCTAGACGAATCAGACTCAGTAGCCTCAGAATCAGGTAAGACAGTATCACCGGAACTCAAATCTTCAACATTGCCTTCAGCCTCATGAATCGGTGAGTTCATAGCATCATGATCAAAATCATCCATATTCATACCCAAATCTTGTTCATTATCATGAGTCATCTCTTCTTGGTTCATGAACAGGAATTTGAACCTGTACTTGTGGAATAGGAACATTTTGTTGTTGTGGAGCAGGCACTTGTTGTTGTTGTTGTTGAGCAGGAACTTGTTGTTTTTGTTGTTGAGCAGGAACTTACTGTACTTGAGCTTGAACTGGTTGTTGAATTGGAACTTGATGTTGCACCTGTCCTTGTTCTAACTCGTCAGGATGAAACCAATGATCATTAGGTGGCTCAACATAATCATGATTGATTAAGTGACCAAACAATGGGGCTAGAACAGGAATTAGAGCAGCATTTTGCTGTTTCACCTTCGTACAATCAACAAAAATCCTTTTTGACATAGGAGTCAAAGCCAAACGGATTGGATGCTAAGGTAAATCCGGAATTAAATGATTCAAAATCATTTGCACAAACCTAGGATACATCAGAAATCCTTGACCTTCAAGAGGATTTATTTGCATGACTAACTCGCGGTAAATGTATAAAGCAAAATTAAACTGTTTATTGAGTGTCAAAGCAACCATAGCAGCTTGTAGTGCACTCTTTAAACCATCAGTACCAGCCTTCCTTGGAGACAGACATTGTATGAAAACATGCATAAAATATCTCCATTCGCCAACCAAACCGCCTTTTCTTGCTTGTGTATCATTCGGTCTTCCTCTATAACCCATCCGCTGAAAACATCCCATAATCAAGGTTCCAGGATATGATATCGGATCATCAACAACACCTCCTAATGCCAAAGCAGTACGTATAGTGTCTACTAAAATAGTGACCTCCGTATTATTTACTGTAGCACGAAGAACATGAGGTTCAACATCTGTGTCTTGATGAACAGTATCCCAGAATTGCTGAATATAAGGTAAACTTATATACGGATTAGAAGATAAAGCAACATTCAAACGTGAACGATTCAGAAAATTGATAATTCCTTGAAAATGAGCAACTTCAGACATATTAGGATCCAATAATGCCACTTAATTATGTTTGTACTCAACACGATGAGCCATCTGAAATGTAAAGGACAAAAACACATTAGTAAGCAAAACAGATAAAAAGATTAACAAAAATTTTGTAAAATAAAAATAAAAATTTTCAACAAAACAAAAAAAAATACAACTCCCAAACACCACTGAGCCCCTAGGCGAACTTACTAAGTTCGCTTAGTGTTGCAAGAGGCGAACATAATAAGTTCGCCTAGACAAGTTTGCTTGAAACAAGTTCGCCGGAACAGGTCCGTCGATACAAATTCCACACAGATTCAAAAAAATTGTCTAAATCAAGAAAAAAATCTCAATTCAATCTTAACAATAGCATCGATTAAGATTCACGACACATTTTAAATCTTCAATTTCAAATGTTAAGTCATAAACAAGTCCAAATCTCAGAAAAAACGATAAATTTTTCAAACCAAAGAGAATAGATGAAAAATTGCAAAATCAGGAAGATTTACCGGATAGAAATCAATGAAATTACTCTAGAATTACTTGCAATTGAAAGTCGATCCAGAAACAAACACAAAAAATTCTAGTTAGAAACCCTAGATCTGAAATCACAATTTCTCTTAAAAATGTCGTAAGTTCGCTCGGATATGTTCGCTTAAACAGTGAAGAGGATAAAAGAATAAGTTCGCCTGAACACAATACTAAAACACCATTAAGTTCGCTTCATTAGGCGAACATGTTAAGTTCGCTTAACAATCCTTCGGCGAACATATTAAGTTCGCTTACTCAGAACTAGGCGAACATGTTAAGTTCGCTCCAAACCCTTCCTTTGACCAAAATTCTTCACTTTCAACACGACCCATTCTCGTGAACTTCCATCTGTATCAAGTATCCGATCCAATCCTGAAACATTTTAAAATTAAAATTTTCATGGAAGATAGAAACAAAATATTTTTGGATTTTATCTGTACAAACAGAATCACATATTTTTTGTTCTATCTGTACAAACAGAAACACATATTTTTGGTTTTTAAATGAGCAAACTAAAATGCATATTTTGGATGAACATCATGAGCAAGAAGATCATATCAGTATATGAGTAATTCATCACACAGTTTATTATCAACTATGGGTAACTTAAGATATGAAACAACCAAACTCATACTTATGTAACTCATACTTTTTCAATTTTATGAACTTTTTCAATCAATTTAAATAATACTTGAAATGATACGTGATAAATTTCAAAGTAAACAAGATCAGGTTATGAAATGCTCAATTATTCATTCAGAATTTGTAATACAAAGTATGAAATTTTAAATTGTTAATATTATATGATTTGAAACTATAAGCATTTTTCTTCCAAATTCATGTGAGTTAGTACCATTTAGATGAAAAACATCGTGTACCCCACATATATGCCAACAGAAATTTAAATTTGCGCTATCTTCAAGACATACATAGTTTATTGTAAGATTAGATCAATCTCCAAGATGAAATTATCTCTATTAGCACAAGATAGAATAGCAGATCCCAAAGGATATAGGAATCATGATGATTCAGAATCAGAAGATTCTAATGAATTGGCTGTATATTGAGAATCAAAAGATTCAGGTAGGAGGATCCAACTATTATCTAGATAAACTTCAATGAAATCAGAATAGATAATGTATCTAACTGATCCAAGGGTGAATATATGTCCCAACAAATTTTGTCAGAAACATATCTTAGTTCAGCAACACATTGCATGTTTTTCGGGGCATGGGCAGTGAAGTGAACTGAAAGAGATTGTGCTAAAGACATAATTCGATATTGGTCTCATGAAATTCTTAAAACCATATGTTCTATATCTGATAATGATCTTTTACACACACACTCTGGCATAAAATGGGTTCAAATCACAGATGTAATCATATCATGTTTAATTTTCACACTACTATTGGTTTAAAAATGCTTCTAGTCTATTGACAATTCAAGTTTCAAACTCATATTCAAATTAAAACATGTTATCGAGATTAGAGCATTCAAAACACTATCATTTCTCATTTATGCAGACTTGAAATTTAGATCAAATCAAATTATTTAAGCTCTCATTTATCAAAGGTCTACTAAGTTCATGTGTAATGAACTATTCACTGATGTACTATCATTTCTTCTATAACTTCAAATGATGTCGATTTTATACTTTTCATTTTGTTTTAAATTTTTATAAATAATAATTTTTGACTTAAATGTAAAATGCAGAAATGTAATAAAGCAATAAAAGAAATTGAAAACAATATCTTCTATGAAAATTGCTTTGAAAAACTTTTATTCGGGATTGATCATACCAATCATCTTGATCAGAAATTCAAACATGGTATGATCAAATGCTTTGGTAAAAAGATCAGCAAAGTTATCATCTGTATGTACCTTTACCAGCTAAATCAACTTCTTATCTGCACAATCACGAATAAAATGATATCTAATTTCAATGTGCTTTGTTTTACTGTGCTTAACAGGATTATTTGTGATAGACATTGTAGCATTATTATAAATAAACATGGGGGTTCCTGTGAAATTCAAACCATAGTCTCTTAATTGTTGTTGGATCCACAAGATCTGTGAACAACAACTTGCAGCAGTAATGTATTCTGCTTCGCATGTTGAAATGGAGACCGTAGTTTGCTTTTTGCATTGCCAGGAAACTAGACGATTACCCAAGAACTGGCAACCACCTGTAGTAGATTTCCTGTCCAAAGAACAACCACCAAAATTAGAATCAGTGTAAGCATTACATTCAATGTTAGAACCATGAGGAAACCATAGTCCCAATCTTTGTTTCCTTTAAGATAACGAAGGATTCTCTTTACTGCAATCGAATGAGACTCTTTTGGTTTTGCTTGGAACCTGGAACAAATACACATAGCGAACATTATGTCTAGCCTTGAAGCGGTTAAGTACATGAGAGATCCAATCATTGCACGGTAGAGTCGGCAATCAACTTCCTTTCCATCCGGGTCAGAGTTCAATTTATGATTGACCGGTATTGGAGTATCATATGGGGTACAGTCCTCCATCTTGAACTGGCTCAAAATGTCCTTTACGTATTTGGACTGATGAATAAAGAAACCATCTTCCTTCTGATTAACTTGAAGACCTAAGAAAAATGATAACTCTCCCATAGCTGACATCTCAAACTTAGATTTCATAACACTATCAAAATCTTTGCACAACCCTTCATTTGTAGAGCCAAAAATAATATCATCTACATATATCTGCACCGGTAGGTATTCTCCCCCTGCTTTCTTAATGAATAAAGTCAAGTCAATTTTCCCACGAACAAAATCATTTTCCAAAAGATGTGCAGACAATGTCTCATACCACGCTCGAGGAGTTTGGTGAAGTCCATAGAGAGCTTTATCAAGCTTGAAAATTTTAGACGGATTGAGCAGATCTTCAAACCCCGACGGCTGACAGACATAAACTTCCTCCTTGACTTTACCATATAAGAAAGCACTTTTTACATCTAATTGAAACACCTTAAACCCTTTGTAAGAAGCAAAGGCCAGAAACAACCTTATAGCTTCAAGCCTAGCAACATGCGCATAAACCTCGGTGTAATCAATACCCTCCTGATGATTGAAACCTTGTGCAACTAGTCTAGCCTTATTTCTTACCACAACACCTCGATCGTCTTTCTTGCATTTAAACACCCACTTTGTACCAATTGGATACATACCCTTCGGAAGATCAACAAGATTCCAAACCTTGAGTTTGTCAAACTGAGCAAGTTCTTCCTGCATGGCCTCTATCCAATTGTTATCACGTAACGCCATTTCGATATTCTTTGGTTCAACCTGAGAAATAAAACAGGAATGTGAGCAAACATCAAGAACACCAGAATCTTTAATACCTGTATACAAGCAAGTATTGTCAACAATAGAACGCATTTTCACGCCATCTCGCAGATTCCCAATTAAATTCGTCACCGGATGATCTTTGAGTTCCTTGATGGATGTAACTTCAGGAACCGGCAACACATCAACTTGAGTTGTATCAGATTGATAATACATATCCTGATTAATAGGTATCTCCGAGTCCAAATTTGTAGGAATCTCCCCCTGAGCCTGTGTCGAATTAGAAGGTTCATCAATCAACAAAGGATCAGCAGAAGAATCTTGGAAAATAACATTTTCATCTTCACTACCAGACTCTTGTGGTCCAGAACAAGAAGCAACATTAGGATTGGGAATAGAAGTAGATGGAACAGATGACTGTTGGACTACATTTGATAGAAAGCCAATATTCTGTCCATCCTGACATGAATCAATTAATGCAGCAGCTTCCTCAGGAGAAATATTAGAAGGTAAATGAAAAGACTTGAATAAATTGTCATAATCAAAAGCCCAGTCTGGTCCAATCGCCATTTGAGGTAAAGAGCGATTAGAACAATCAATATGAAACCATTCTTCAACTTGGAGAGTCTCTTTGTTATAAACCCTTTTGGTAGTAGAATTAGCAACATACCCCAGAAAGATCCCTTCAATAGCCTTAGCACTGAACTTGGTTGGGACATCTCGAACTTTCAAAAGGGTGCATGGATTACCAAAAGGTAGTAAATATTCCAGATTCGGCTTACGATTATTTAGCAATTCGTAGCATGTCTTGTTGTGTCGCTTAACGGTCAAGACTCGATTCAAAACATGACACGCAGTATTCACAGCCTCAGCCCAAAAAATAACTGGAAACTTAGAATCTGCAAGCATTATGGCTCACGACCATAACACCGTCGGATCATAATTTAACCTTACATAGGGTCACGTTAACCCCTGAGTAACCGTCGTTACTCCCTACCAGTTGTACAACATTAAACCATTGACATGCCACAAAGACACTGCCCTATTGTTTCGTTTAAACCAAAGTCCTGTTCTTTCGTTGAGAAACCCCATTTTGTTGAGGTACATATGGCGCACTGAATTCATGATGAATTCCCTTTTGAAGACAGAATAAACCCATCTTGCTATTTTTAAATTCACTGCCATTGTCACTCCTAATTCTTCTGACTTTCTGTTTAAACAAATTTTCTAAACCCAGGATTAAGAATTGTACCAACTCTATGGTTTTGGCTTTAGAAGCAAGGAACTTAACCCATGAAAATCTAGAGAAATCATCTGTTACGACCAGACAGTAAGATTTACCACCAATGCTCCTGATACTAATCGGTCAAAACAAATCCATATGCAGTAGCTCCAAAGGAGTTACAATTGAATTCTTTGTCTTAGATTTGTGAGACTTCTTGTGTTGTTCCCCCTTCTTGCAAGGAATACAGTCATCAGGAACTGAATATTTCATTTTCGGAATACCAAAAACCAGATCATTCTTTACAAGATAATTCATTTTTTGATAGTTGATATGAGCAAGTTTCCTGTGCCACAAAATAGAATCTGACTCAGACGCCTTGGAGAGTAGACAAGTAGGAATTGAATCCGTAGTAGTAGCAACACTCATGTCGAGGACATATGTGTCATTTCTCCTCGGAGCCTTCATTAGAATCCATTCATCAGGAATTACAAAGCCCGGTTTCAAAATATAACATTCCGAATCATTGAAATGAAATGAGAACTTCTTGTCACACACTTGAGATACACTCAAAAGATTGTGTTCAAGTTGTTCCACATAATTCACTTTCTCAAATTTGACTTTTTCGTTCTTTAAAGTACCCTGACCTGTTATGTACCCGCCTTTATTTCCCGCAAAAGCGACATAACCACCATCAATCTTAATCACATCTTCCAACAAACTAATATTCCCTGTCACATGTCGAGAACAACCACTATCTACATACCATGTATTGTTGATAGTCCTCCTTGGTTGCCCCTACATAAACAAAGAAAATCAGTTAGAAATAGGAACCCAAGCCATTGTGGTCTTGGGTCGTCCAGATGGATCAAAATAAACAACTTCAAGTAATTCACAATTAACATTGTCATCAACCTTTGGAACATAAGATTTATTATTTGACTTTCTCAAAGAAGACATATTTTGATTTATTGGAAAAACAGTTTTAGATTTATTACTATCAGATTCAGCTGTTTCCAAAATTTTCTTTAATTTCCTATTACGTCTTCTTCATTGTGGTATAGAAAGTTTGACCTCAGGTTGAGTCTCCTTTGAAATTCCAACATGTGGAATCTCAAACTTCTGTTGAAAAACATCTGGTTTAGAACTATGTTTGTCATGCTACTTAAATCCCGAAGATTTATCATATGATTGACAAGGCACATTCTTTGCACCACTAGAAGTATGCTTTCCCTCATTTGGTCTTTTCAGAATCGACAACACTTTTTGTTGTGAGGGAGCGATCTTTAATTTGCCTTGGTTCTTATAAGGACAATGAATCAAAATGTGACCAGCCTCATTAAAATGAAAACAAACTCTTCTATCATGATGATTTCTGACATAAGGAGTTTTTCTTGAATTTGATGAATCTGCCGATGAACAACCTTCAGAAGAATTTACTGAACAGTTAACCGGCTTCTTTTGAACATAAATTTATGTAGGCACCTTTGATGAAAGCGGCTTTTGATAACCAGCAGCAACAAAACCACTTGATTGTAACATTTTTTACAGCTTAGGTTGTTCAACTTTCACCTCATCAGGTTCTGTCAAAATGCATCTATCACGGGTAACATTTTTCACTATTTTTGGATCATCAAGTTTCACTTCCTTTGGAATGCCCTCAACCTTCTTATCATCAAAAACCTCATCCTCAGAATCAAAATCATATATCATATCTTCACCGGTTACTGGATTCTTTAGATCTATTTCCTCTTCATGAATAATTTCAGGTTCAACCACATAATTTGCATTGAATAGTGGAGGAACAAATCCAATCCCAGCAACCCTCTTAGTAGGATCAGCATTAGCATTAAAATAATCCAATACTACAGATGAATTTTCAAAATTTTCCAGCTTTCGATGTAGTTTGATCACTTCAGATTCTTTATCAGAAATTTCTTTGTTCTTTTGAGCGACAATTTCATTTCATTTCTCAATCTCAGCATAAGCCATATCCAGATGATATGCTTGTTCCTTATATTTCAACCCCTAAGAATTTAAATCTCTTTTCAAAGATTAAATTGTATCGACACACAGTTTATCATTATCTTTCAGTTTTTGATTAACTGAATGCATCGATTTCATATCACAAATTAAATTTGTGTTATCATCCATGACTTTTTGCATTTTATCCTTTACACTAATGCAATTTGAACAATAAATGTGACAGACATAATATTTTACCTTTGAAGGATCGGACATATCTGCCATGAATACTTTTGCAACAGGAATATTCTCTTAATCAGCACCATCAAAAGAATTTTGAGTTAAAACAATATCATCTTCAGAAACACCAGAAGTAATATCAGATTCAACTTTATGTACTTGATCACGCTCTTCTTCAGTACTCGGCACACTCTCACCATCACTTGAGCTATCATCATCAGTTGACTCTTCATATTGTGTAGAATGAATCTCAGCTACAAACGCTTGACTTACCGAACCAACCAAATCTTCCATATGATTACCCCAGTTATAATTGTCATCATTCTGAGCTACCAAAGCAGATGATGCAGAAGCATGATTCGAATTTCCAGAACTAGAGGGACCATGTGACTGATTTCGATTATTCTGAAAGTTATTAGGCTTCTTCTAGGAATCAAATTTAACTTTCGGCTTCACACATTCTTTAGCAAAATGACCATACTCTTGACAGTTATAGCAACGAACTTTGGTTTTGTCAAATCCCATGCGTGACCGACTGTTAGACCCAATATACTTTCTTCGAGTCTTCTTCAAAAAATCCTTTGCTTGTCGCATAAGCATAGCCATATTCCATTGAATGTTCATTTCTTCTAGAGCAACAGGATCAATCTGTCTAAAATCTTCTTCAATAACCTCTGGATTATGAATTTTTCCTCCAATAAAATTTTCATAAGAAGCCATAAAGGAAGAAAACATAGCTAGATAGTCATCAGCAACCCTTTGATTCGTATTATGTGTTCCAGACGATGAAGAAGTTGTATTTGCAGAGAAACCTGAATGATTTGGAACCCCGGAACAATGATCATGAGAGAAATCTTGAGCATCACCAGAAAAGAACGCTACCCCTGCACCAGTTTTCACAGGAGACTTAGTAAAATACATTGAAGGATCTTGAATATGTTCCATATTTGTTTCCATCTTCTTCATATTCATATCATGTGATTGTATTTTCCTAAGAACTTCTTCAAGTGACATGGTTTTATACTTGACATTCTCTTTAATCAAAACTGTATACACATCAAATTTTGATGGTAATGCCTCCAAAAACATATCATTTATCTCTTCAGTCTCATAAACCACTGAAGCACTCAACAACTCGCTCAGCAAATGATAAAATCTTGTTGCAAGATCATCTAAAGATTCATTTTGAAAGTGCTTAAACACTAAGAACTGCTTCTTCAATAATTCTTTTCGGATTTTCTTAACATCCAAACTACCTTCACACCTCTTTTGCAACGCCTCCCAAAATTGTTGAGAAGTTCTGAATTGTTTAAAACTGTGATAAATTTCTTTAGGAAGAGACATTGAAATACTAGTCATTGCCTTATTTTCTCTATCAAACAATATTTTTCTTCTGTGGTTAACACAGATACTGATTTAGGAACATCATCCTTTCCCATCCTAGTATATGTAGGATGCGTATAACCTTCTAAGATTGGAATCCATAAACTTGTATCAGTAAAAGATACGAACTGATCAAACCGATCTTTCCAATTCGAATAATCTGCAAGACTTAACAATTTGGGCGGTTTCTGAGATGTACCAATCTCGTTGTCGTAATTCAACATATTTGTCACTTGAACCATATTTGCCATTTCCAAAAAAAAATTTCTAAGTGTTGAACAAACAACCCCTTAGGCGAAGATAATAAGTTCGCCTAAAACAAGCAGAATTTATATCAAGCGAACTTAACAAGTTCGCTTAGACACATATAAGTTCGCCTACTAAGTTCGCTTAAACTGAGAGAAGCAAACTTAATAAGTTTGCTTACTAAGTTCGCCTGCAACAACTTTCAGCAAGTTCGCCTAAACCAGCTGAAGCAAACTCAGCAAGAACATTAACCCAAACACGAACATAACAGTACCAAAAATCATCATATCTCACAAAATTGAAGGAATTTAAAGAAATTGCACCGTAGGATTGAGTATTTAATGAATTCGAACATTTCTATCGGATCAATTTCATCAAAATCCACCTCAATTTCATGAAATCAGCAATAAAATCAGTTTCAAGAACTTGTAAACTCCATGGATACAAAATCTTCAAAAATGATCAATTTCTTGTCAAATTGTACACAAAAACCGTCTCTAATCAACAAAAATCAACCACAAATCACGAGCAAAATCTCTGATACCACTTGTAGGTCCTCATTACACATCTCAGATCGATCTCGTGATAAGACGTCTTGATAACACGGAGTTACATAAGTTTCGATATGAGCCCACGATCCGAAGCTAAGATAATACATAAGTTACTTACCGAAACTACCATAGTTTCGATATGAACCCATGACTTGAAACTACCAAGTTTCGACATAAGCAACCTATCAAAACTACCAAGTTTCAATATAAGCAAATCCATCGAAACTACTAGGTTCAAGCATAGTAATGTCTAGTGTCATCTAGGAGCACTACCTTACGTGTATGACTTTATTATACAAATTGTGAGTGACATTAGTGACGCTCAGTAACCAGCTAAGTGTATCTTAGAAACAACTCATCAGGTGAGTTCTATGTGACTCCTTCTATGTTATGTGCAAACCTTATTAAATGTTTTGGGGCTGAAATATATACACTAAATGAATAAATGATATGAATGCTAATGTGATCATATGTGATATACTAATATATATGTTATATATATATATATATATACGAAAATGAATTATGCACAAAGAATGAATCGTATGATTATATAGAATGAATGAAAGAACAACACAATGTGTAAGAATGAAATTTTGCTTTATATCCATGAATATATTGCTTGCTATGAATGAATAAACGTTATGAATGGAACAATGATAACGGCTACCTCGGTAGACGGACGGCCACTCGACTATTATGCAGCCAGAAATGAAAGTCTAAAAAGGTAGACTAAACAGGCCACTACGGTGGAGTAAGTCCCGAAATCGATGCACGACTGTATAATTAGTTCGGTTGAGAGACGGATACCTTAGGGCAGTCAGACAAATATGACGGACTCCGACGGTTGTAAGATAATGACGCACTACTTCGGTAGGACGGTTGTAAGATAATGACGGACTACTTCGGTAGGATGGTTGTAAGATAATGACGGACTACTTCGGTAGGAAGGTTGTAAGATAATGACAGACGGACACTAGTTGTCGGACGGTTGTAAGAATGGCGGACCATGACGATGGACCGTGGCGTTTGTCTTTGTGACATTCGCAAACAAATGACGGGTTGATCACCTTTAAGTGTATGACCCATGAAAGTTAAGAAAAGAAAAAAAGTGAATGCATATATATATATATGTAATCACAAAAGAAAGATGAAAGAAAAGAAAAAGTTACGAATGTATATAATTATGTATACTTGTAAAGGAAAGAATGATCGTACTTAATAGTTTCAAACTAGAACTCACCAGCGTTAGATGAATTTTAGTATACATTTCAGGTACAGAAAGGAATGGTTGTGCGAAGGCGTGAAGGTTACCCGGCACGAGACTGACATCCCACTTTTATTTATGTTAAGACAATGTTATGTTTCAATTTTTAAGACTTCCGCTGTTATGACATGTAATTTGAATGATGTTTGCTTCCGCTACTTTTGAATGTTTTAAATTTAAGTTCAGTAATTACGACTATGTTTATCAGTAAATCCAACAAGTGAGGTCACCCGGGAATGGGGCCTTACATTCTTGCTGCTCCAATATTCCCCGGATAGTAAAAAGGGGCCTTGTTTAATGCTTGAAGATCAAATCTGGGCAATAACCGGAAGTCATGTGATCGTGCAAAATACTATATTCGCCCATTCTTTCTTTTGATCAGATATAGATTCTTCTTGTTGTCAAACATCCAGCTTAAAATAGGAAAGCGATCGTTCTTCTTTGAAAGCTCATTGGAGGACGTGACATAATGGACCTAACATGGAGGAATAATCATGACCATACTTTTCTTTTCTACTAGAACAGCTGAAGATGATGTTGCTTCTTCAACATGTTCGGCAGATGATTCCACGTGGGGAGGTGAATTACCTTCGGCGAATAAATCACTGTCAATACCAGTAATTACCTTTCCCTTAAAACTGATGTATGTAGGAAAGCTAGGCACATTTGCATCAAAGAAATCTTCGGACTCATACATATCCTATCCAACCAGGTTGTCATCAAGCACAGTCAAATCATTCTCGAACGAGAACATTGAGTCAGACTTAAGTAGCTCATCAAGATCATGCTCAAATTCTAACGATAAATCATTTTCTGACTGTTGTGCTTCCTTGTTCTCTGACACAGGAACATAAACGACCGTTGCTTTTGACAGGTCTTTAAGTGACCTTGTTTCATCATGTTGGTCTCCCTGGTCTTTATTCTGATCCTTATCACTCTTGCCTTCTTTATCCTCACCATCACCATCATTGTCATCACCTTTACCTTCATCGTTACCACTACAGACATCTTCTTTCTTTCTTTTCTTTTTATCTTTCTTTTCTTTTAACCTCTTCAGCTCTTTCAGCACATACGCCATGTTGTCTTTCAGGCTTTTAATCTGACCACTTTTTATGTGTATAGTTGTTCTGAGAGTATCGTTTCTGCACTGAGTTTCTTGATCTTTGAGTCATTGGCAACAGAATCTTGTTCCAGAAATAATACTCTTTGTTGTAGGGCATGAACATCCACAGGCGTAGGTTGATTAACTACCTTTTCCTTGCACTTATCTTGCTGTTTGGTGACAGTCGGTTTAATGATTGGTGTGGACTTCTGCGGGAGTTGTTCTAGAAAACTTTGCTTTCTTCCTTAGACTTAGATCAGCTTCAAAATCGTAGTCTTCATCTGAAGTATCACTTTGTGGTTTAGAAGGGTTTATGAGATGAGGTTTCCCAGCAGCCTTTCTTTTAATTAGTAAGCTCTTGTGATATTTATTGATCGGCACTTCTTCTTTGTCACTCTCTGTCTCTGAAGTATCAAACTCTTCACCTTCTGAGTCTCCTTCAGACACGTCACATTCTTTTCAATATTGTCACCACTAGCACTCTGATCTTCAATGTCTGAGAAGATTAAATCATCTAAGTTAAGATTTGCCATATCTTCCAGATTTTCTACATTCCCTTCAATCTCGACATACACTAGACCTTCAATGTTATAGTTGAATTCATCTACATGTTCATCGAACATCTGTACATTTGGGATCATAGGCTCATAAACAATGGCAACTTCAGCTTGATTCTGAACCTGTTGAGGTGCACGCCAACATCAACGATGTGGTTGGTGCTGTGGTTGTGGTGGTGGCTGTGGTTGTTGTGGTGGTTGTTGTGGTTGTGGTTGTGGTTGAGGTTGTGGTTGTGGTTAAAGTTGTGGTTGTGGTTGTGGTTGAGTTTGTGGTTGTGGTTACGGTTGTGCACCTTCCAACTCAGGAAAAGCTCTAAATTTCTCTAAGGGAGTCAGATTTAGAAATTGCCCTTTCTTGTTCATACACATATAGGACAGAATGCTCTTGTCCATCACTTTCACGTGCAGTCTTCTATGTGTGATGATCAGCTCCGAATGATCTCTATTGATGATCATTTATAAGAATCTTGGATACATTAAGAACACTGACTTCTTCTTTCCAGTCAGATTACTCTTCATCTCTTCAAATACGACTTTTGAAAAGTTGAAATTTTCCCTCGTCACAAGTGCATAGACAGTTGAAGTCATACTTGCACTTAATTCATCATATCCACCCTATCTACCAGAAATACATTGATTCACCACATATGCTAAGTACCTCCAATACGGTGGCAGATGTCTCTTTTCCAAGGAATGCAGACCTCCTTCATAACTTTTTCTTTCAAACGTGCCATTAATTTTATCAATAGTAAAACTTATAGGGTAAGCGGCATCATCACCGAAGTTTAAACACTCCCTTATGACATCTTCGATAATCACAAGCCTCTTTCCAGCCACAGTACCGGCTATCCCATCAACTTCGTTTTCTGTGACAATATCAGCAGTGCTCCAGAAATCGCTAATAAATCCTCACAAATATCGGGATGTTAAGAGATAGCATGAAAAATTTTGGATGCCCTCAGACCTACTATCATTGATATGAAAATACTATGATGTTGTTGCGGATCACCAAATAAGATTACTCGTTGTGATCCTTTACAAATTTCAGGTATGCCATAACTGCAATAAGAAGAACAAGTTAGATTCCAAAACGACAGACTTAAAGTTTTCGGTCAAAGGATCAAACCGCAAACTTTAATTTTTAAAGCCGCAAACTTTAAAATACCGCAAACATTAAACAACCGCAACCTTTTATAAAACACCACAAACTTTTGAAAAACCACAAACTTTTGAAAGATCAAAATTCATAGAATTAAACAAGTTTTTCGTTTTGGATTTCAGATGAATCATAGTTTCCAAGAGAGCATCAATTTCAGTTTACACACAACACTGGTCTTTCAATTTGATCAAACAAGTTCTGTTATAGTTCAGAAAGAGATAATGATCACACACACTCGATTAACCCAAATCCAGGGATAAACTCCATACCTTTGAGATCGCCTACACCTTTTGAACACAATCAACACAGTAATTTCCCACATGGGTAAAGTAAACGGTTCTTGGAATCAAATATGAAGTATACGGCAGAGAGAAAAAGGAAGTATGCAGTTTGTGTACCTCATGAACCGCAAAATTCAAAGCTTTTATAGACATAACCAAGTATGCGGTACAGCAAACTTAAAGTATGCGGCCGCATACTTCTGAAATACCGTGAACTTTTCCGAAACCCTTTACTTCAGATTTTCGGGTCAAGCAGGGACGGTCATTTTGATAATTATGAAGTATAAACAAAAAGACAAAAATAAAAACAACTTACACTTAAACTTAAGCTAAAAACACAAAATCTTTTTGATCTTTTCATAACCATATGCAATTTTGAAACAAAGAAACACATTCTTTTTTAGAGAAACTCTATTGTGGGATCATACCATTCTAGTGAAGACCAAACCATACTTATCAGCCGCTCATTTTCTTAGATAGGTCTTGGTGATTGCCAATATATAGTATCCTTGTAAACTCAACCCTTTATACCTTAACTGACAAGCGAGCAGTGAATGAGTTTATCATGTTTCCTGGGTAATAATTATTCATGACTAAGTGGCTCCTACACTCACATTTCAGAAACCTACATTTATTATAATGTGAATTAGATGAGTTTTTGATGAAGAAAGGACCCCACAACTTATCGGATAAGCCTTCCCTTCCTCATGATCTTTTGAGCGCCTAAAGAATAACTAATAGAGCATAACTAGCACGGGTTTATGAACTATTCAGGAAATCTCTGACAAATTTGATCAAAAACATAGCACGACGGACTTATATGTTTAGAACCAAGAAATGCTTAAGGTCATAGCACAACAGACTTACATGCCTTGATAAGAGATTCCTTCCCAGTAACACATTCCCAAAAAGAAAAATATTTACAAGTATACTAATATGTACGTCTTTAGACATATCTTTTTTGAAATTTTCCTATAGCACGACATTAACATTGCGTGTCTTTTTGCTCAGAATTCTGCTTTGCAGAGTAGCTTTGCACTATCATTGAGTGTCTTTTTACCTAATGCATGTCAATGCATGTCTTTAATCTATCTATATATATATATAAATACAGACTTGTATCATGTCAGCTCGTAACCCCTTTGTGAAGGGTCTCGGTTTGTGCAATCCAGAGATAGTATGTTCATCCACATGTAATCATTCTTTATGTTTATGTGCTCAATTATTAACAGGAAAGCTTATTACACTAATCTATGAGATGTTCCCCACTTCGAAATTGACCTTTATGTTTAAGTGAAACACTATCATGCTATCTTTCCAGTTTTAGCAGAGCCTATCAACATATCACTCTTAGATCCTAATCTTTTCAACTACAAGCCTTACATATGATGATCCTACTTCTAAAAATATGTACTATCATTTCCCATTAGACAGAGTTCTCAGTTTTTCTCAATAACACGGCAACAAGACATAACTTAGAAACACAATCTTTTTTTTTTGTATTTTCTGATTTTGATATCAAGACAAAGCAAAGAAACGACTAAAACTAAAACCTAAAATATTTTTGGTGTTTTTAGGAAATTTCTCCCTCTAAACTTTTGCATTTATGTAATAAATCAAATTTTAAACTAACTAAAAACTAAGAAAAATATTTTTGGTGACCAAACCTGCGACCTTCTAATCAAAGGAGATCATTTTCAGACATTCAACCAGAAAATTGAATCTTGCTAAATCAAAGGCTTTTGTAAAGATGTCAACAACATTATTATCAATAGAAACCTGCTCAAGATGCATGAGCTTTCTTTCAAAACAATCACGGATGTGATGTACTCTTATGTATATATGCTTAGTTTTTGTAGAAGCATGTTTTAGTAATGTGAGATGACTTCTTTGTTATGAATTACGTATCGTTCTTGTGTTGATTCTCTTCTTTATGTTTGTGTTTCTCTCTATCTCGTTCTTCACTGTTCCCACAGGAATCGACGGACAGATAGTTGAATTTCCGCTGCGTGACGAGGCTCCCGGGACCTACAACTGGTATCAGAGCCTCGGTGTTCGTTGATTTGTGTTCCAGATTCGATTTTAGGTTTTTGAGCAAATCTGAGTTTACACTGGTCGTAACTTTTTTGACCAAAAATTCTTAAAATCGTCTTTGTTATCGCTTCATTTGTTGTTTGGAAAGCTAGGGGTTTGTTAGTTGATGATTTCTAAGCTTTTGGAAGCATCAATTTATCAGACCCATCACTTTTCGAGCATTCAAGAACGCTGCTGTGTTGAATAAGTACGCATTTTCACCTTTTCTGCATACTTACTAAGTACGCATGGGTTAGCCCTACGTACTTACCAAGTACGCATGAGGAGTTGATCTGCGTACTTACTAAGTACGCATGTGTAATTGAATTCGTATTTGCTAAGTACGCAGGAACACCCTATATCTGTGTATTTATTAAGTACGCATGAACTAGCTTCAACGAATAAAAAAAAAGGAATAAAATCCTAGATTTGACTAGTTGTGGTTTTGAAGGATTTAAGTGAAGCGGTGATGAAGCTGGTCATAGTTTACAGAGAAATGAGGGGGATAAAAATCTAGTATTCATGAGACATTAAAGAGGTGGTGGAAAAGCCGTTGGTACTTCCTATATATATATACCTCTTTGACGTAACATGGATCTCAACTATGATTTCTCGTGTAAACTATATTTTTTCATGCTCTTTGGTCAAGCCTGTGTTCAAGATTTGATTTGATTTAGTTATGATTGGATTTCTCATTTCGGATCTGGGCGGAATGCCTGATAGACAACCTAGTTATGGAACTTCATGCCATGGTGAATCTATACAGATTAGGAGGTGTTAACCAGGAATGAAGATCTAATTGAAGAATGTTGGACTTTGGATTCAGGATGATCACTGCCGAGCATGATTTTGTGTTTGATTCTATCGAGTGTTTTCAAGATGAAGATGGATATTCGTTGGATTATTAGTTGAAGATGAAACCGTTTATCATTTGCCGACAGGATAGGAAACGTTCCCTTGTTTCTAGTCTAGTCAGGAGGAGCTTAAACTGAAAGGGGAATATGGAAATAAACATCTTCGGGAATTTGGTTGACTCGTGAAGAGACAGGATAGAGCTGAACACATCTGGTTTGAAGACTTAAGTTTATCTTACTGGAATTCCTATTGGAGCTGATTGGTTTGATGCAGGTTATTGGAAATTCAAACTCTCTATCATATGCCAGTTGATTTGGAGATGTCTTAGTCTACTGATGTTACCTTACGAGGAAGACGCGGTCAGACTCAGATTCCTAAGTCAAGTTGGAGGAAGCTACTGCTGAGAGGATGAACTACAATGAGTTGTGTTGGGTTAGTTGGTTCTTATTGAAGCACTTGGTTTGGTCTATAATGAAAGCTACAGTTAAGAGGGGGTCAGGATTGTTAGATCACTCGGCAACTGAAGAATGAAGTTTGAAGAATTGAAGATCTCAAGTGGAATGCCAGAAGATCAAGTCTCGCAAGAAGACACATGATGTCATTAGTTTAGAGGGAGTCTGTTAGGACATTCTTTGTAAACTGATGATTATCAGTGTTAGTGATAGAATTTGATGCTATAGTTAAGAGGGAGTCTGTATAAGCATGTTTTAGTAACTATAGATAAAATTCTATGTATCCGTGTACTTTGCTAGTACGCAGGAGGGTGTTCCTGTGTACTTAGCTTGTACACCAGATTGATGATGCGTACTTAGTAAGTACGCAAGGCTTTTGCCATGCGTACTTATCAAGTACGCAAGACAAATGCCCTGCGTACTTAGCCAAGTACGCATGTATTGTTCCTTCCCCTATAAATTGAGATGATGGCCTCATTTCTAGGTGGAACTTTTAGGAACTAGGTTGAGAGGTGTCCGGGCAGGATGAGCTCTCCCGCCCCTGGACCGTGAGCATAGACGAGAGATATGTACTTCTTCGGTATGTAATGTGAGATGACTTCTTTGTTATGAATTACGTATCATTGTTGTGTTGATTCTCTTCTTTATGTTCGTGTTTCTCTCTATCTCGTTCTTCACTGTTCCAACACGAATCGATGGACAGATCGTTGTATTTCCACTGCACGACGAGGCTCCAGGGACCTACAGTTTTAGAATGTTGGACTGGGTTCTTAACAATATGTAAAGCAACTTCATTATCACAGAAAATAGGAGAGTTAATGGAATTCAAACCGTAATCCAGCAATTGGTGTTGCATCTAAATGACCTAAGAACAACATGATGTTGCGGCAACATATTCAGCTTTAGCAGTAGAAGTTGAAACGGTGGTCTGTTTCTTGCACTGCCATGACACGAGTCTCTCCCCCAGAAACTGGCATCCTTAAGTTGTTGATTTTTTATCCAGATTGCAACCTCCATAATCACTGTCTGTAAAAGCAAACAAGTTAAATTCAAAATCCTTTGGACACCAAAGATCAAGCCAAGGCTTGCCCTTCAAGTATTTAAAAATTCTTTTGACAGCATTAAGGTGAGAAAGTTTAGGATTAGCTTGATATCATGCACACTGACAAACCGCAAACATGATGTCTAGACGGCTGGCAGTTAGGTACATTAACGAGCCAATCATTGACCTGTAAAGATGTTGGTCAATTCCCAGTTTACCTAGATCTGGAGTAAGAACGGGTCGAGTTGCCATTGGAGTGGAGGCCGGTTTGGAGTCAGTAAAGTTGAACTTGATTAGGATGTCATTCACATATTTAGTTTGATGAATTAGGATTCCGTCATTACTTTGCTTCACCTGCAATCCCAGAAAGAATGCCATTTCTCCCATATAACTCATCTCAAACTTTTTCTTCATGACTTCTTCAAACTCTTTGCACAGTACTGCATTCATTGATACAAATATGATGTCATCAACGTAGATTTGAACAAGAATAAGATCGTCTCCCAGCTTTTTAAGAAACAATGTCTGATCTATGGCTCCCCGAGTGTAGCCATTTGCAAGCAAATGCTCTGTCAGAGTGGCAAACCATGCATGTGGTGCTTGATGTAGAACATACAGAGCTTTATCTAGTTTATAGACATGATTTGGGTGATTGGTGTCTTCAAACCCCGGTGGCTGACACAGATAGATCTCTTCTTGAACCTTTCCATATATGAATGTTGTCTTCACATCCATTTGAAATACCTTGAAATTCATATAAGAGGTGTAGGCCAAAAAGATTCTAATGGCCTCAAGTCTTGCAACAGGTGCAAATACCTTATAGGATCCGTTTTTACAAGATGATTCCGTTCTTAGTTGAGATTGGCGAAAACAATAACAACTAATCAATGTAAACAAGAAAACATGGATAATACTGATAAATGGAAAGTGTATTAATCTTCAATGTTTACAAGTTTTTAGAGAAAGCTCTAAGGAAGCACACATTGTAAAATGAAAAGATACAATATATATAAATGAACTTAGAATCAAGACAGACCCTTGATTCTAAGGATCAGATCAAACACAAGTCGTTGATCTTTAACAGTTAGAAGTTACACTACTATTGGTAGACAACGAAAAGACAAGTAGCTAAAAGACAACTGCAGTGAAAAGACTTCTGCACTGAAAAGACAACAGCAAAACTAAGGTCTTCTCAGAAATCATTGTAGGACAGATCAGAATAGGAGCATTGTATTTTGTCATCTGCACTAATAACATTCCTTCTGCTGATAGGTGTGTCAGTGTTACAGCAGAGGTGTTACTGGCAAAGTAAAAGCTGCTGATGATTTGCCTATCAGCAGCATCAAATGTTTGATGCTGCTGAGAAGCCTATCAGCAGAAAATTTGGACTTCAGCAGATAAGGCTATAAGCAGGAAACTTGTTCATCAGCAGGAGAACACAACTATCTGCAGCACTTAGCTTTATCTGCAACAACTTGTAAGTCAGCAGCAAAATTGTGGAGTCTGCAGCAATCTTACTTAGAGAATTTTGTAGCCATCAGTCTTTATCTCTACAAACTCCCCCTAGAATGATGCTACCAAAACTCTCTTATTGCCTTTGTTGCTGAAGCTTTTGCATGTGAGCAACAATCTTTGCTGTCTCATAGCTTTTTGGGTCCATGCTTGGATTGTCAAGAGGGAGTTCAGATAGAGTCTTGATGTCCTTGCTTGGCATGCTGAAGATGGTCTTGCTTGAACATCTCATCTTTTGACCTCTGGCATCTATCAAATTGTACTCAACTTGAGCAGCATTGTAGGACCAACTGACAAATGGATAGTGGGATTGAAGAGGTTTAACATCAATAACCACATCTTTGCTGGGGTTGAAGTGATGCTTGATCCCTAGCAACACATGTCTTCCACTATCATTTTTAGGCTCATGAGCTTCACCCAGCTCCATCATTCTCTGAAGATCAGAATCTGGATGCTGCATCAACTTATCAACCGATCTGTAGATTGATCTTTTTAACTATGCCATTCCCCTGAAAACTTCAAACCATTGGTCTTGATTGTTGTAGAACCATACTACAATTTCTCTTGAATCTTCTGGTGTGGTAGTAGGTTTGGTTCTTCTTGTGAGGCTGTTGATGAGGAGGAGCTGGGTGAGAGGATTTGGACTCTTTGGAAGGAGAGGAGGGAGGTCTAGGAGGGAGAGTGGAAGGTTGTTGGACAGAGGAAGGAGTGGATGAGAGAGTAGGCTTGGGTTTCTTTTGTTTTCTTTCATCAGTTTGAGTGTTTACCCTTCTTTTTGAGCATGTCTTCCCCAGTCTCTCTTCCTCTTCTTTCTTAACTTTGACATATAAGGCTTGTAGGTTCATGAATCTCATGGGACCTAGCCTATTTCCACTTTCTCCTCTAGCCTTTAGGAAGTACATCATGACCTTCCTTTCTACATAGGATCTGACATTGAAGGCAGTGGTTTTTCTGGATTATTGTCTGGCCTTTTCTTCTTCTTCAGCCCTTTTCTTAGTTGCCAGTTAACCTTGTTGTCCCATGAAGGCTCTGTATATTTCTTTATTTGATAACTTCTCAAGGTAGTCAGCATCCTGACCTTGAGAAATCAGAGCCTGTGTCCATTCTTCCCTCTTTTCTTTAGCAAGTTCAGAATCAGTGATTCTGAACTTGGCTTCTTCTTTTCTCTTCCTCTCCCTTTCTTCATCTTCTTTATTTAGCTATTCCTGCAGCTGAAGAGCAAAGGCTTCATCTTCTTTTATTTGTGAAGCTGTAGGAACTTGAACTCTTGTTTTATCCAGTTGCCTAGCATGCAACTGGATTTGTTGTTCTCTGAGGAGCATGGCAGTTTTTCTTTCTTGAGTCTTTCTAATCTCATCCCTCTCCTCCTCTTCTCTTTCTCTCCTTCTTCTTTCCACCTCCTTTTCTTGCTCTATCATCTTTTCTTCTTCTTTTGTCATGATACCCTTCCCTTTGTCTTTATTGGATGCCTCTGCTTCAGCTTCATGGATCATAACAACAGATGTGAGAGATGCTGTTGAGATCTCAGTTTTAGCTTCATTGGCAATTTGAGGAACAAACAAAGAGGAAGGGACTTCTTCATTCTCATCCTTCTCCCATTCATTTCCATATGCAGTCATCTATGCCTCTTTAATATTACGTATAGCCATTATTTTTTATTCTCTGCTGTATTTAGAATGACAGTTGGTGAGGAAGGAGTGGATAGGTCTGAGATAGAATCATCCATTGCAATCCATCCCTCCTTTCAAGAAAAGCTTTTACAATTTTGATCATTTCTTGACTTTCTAAGGAGTTGATGTTGCAGATATGTGTCCTGAGTTCAAAGACCTTCTACAGGAAGTCTGGGTTGAGGAGAATGATTTCTTGAATATTGTTGATAATAAAGGATGATCCATCACATAGAAAGAACTGAAAGCCAGAAGACCCGGTGCTGGCCCATCCATGCACTTCCAAACCCCTGACAACTTCATTATACAAGAATCTTCTTAGGCATAGAACTTGGTCTTCTGTCAACACCCTGATTCTTATTAATTCAGACCTTTTAGCCTGTCTTTGTTGAGCTGCTTGAGAGGACTCTGCTTCTTCATTCTTAAGCTTGGGATAAGCCACCTTCTTAGCTTCTTTAAGAAACCACTCAAACCAGTGCATGTTGTCTTCCATGAGATCATAGAATCGTTCAATTGCAAGTTAGGCAGTGAGTTTCTTTGAAGTATTGATGCATTTTTCTGTATATAGGGCTAATATGTCAAAGGCACTCAGGTTGTCCCAATTGAGTTCTAGAACTCCAGCAAACTCCCATCCAATCCAAAATCTTTCCATTAGTCCATCATATCCCCATGCTAGGATTGTGTCAAACTCTAGATTGTTTGCAATTAATGTAAAATGAGGGGATATGTCTTATCTTGAGATAGCAGCAGCGGCTGGAAGTATAGTGGCTAAGGGAGGCATTTCTTCCTCTTCATCTTCAATTTCCATTTCCTCAAGGAATACTTCGTCTACATCCCTTGTCACTAACTTCCATTCCTCAGATATCTCTTCCTCTTCATCTCTGGGAGGTATCAAATCATGGACTTGAACAAAGGCGGGCTGAAATAGTGTTCTTTGAAAGGCAACCTGCTCTTGCATCCAATCCTCCAAGCTATCTCTGTTATCTTCAGTACTAACTATCTCCCCCTTTTTGGTTGCATCAGTGCATAGAGTTGTGTCTGTTTGGGTTCCCATTGATACAAGGGAGGGAGAAGTCACACTTGGGCATTGATGGGCTTCATGCATAGAGACTTGGTGCCTTAGTTTAGAAACTTCAGCCTCTAGCATAGCCACCCTAGCCGTCAATTCTAGATTTTCCAGTTTCAGTCTGTCCTCATCCACAGTTGTGGAATCCTTGGAACTAGATGGGGCCTTAGGCCTAGCCTCTTCATCCCCATCACCCTGGTTTTATTGGCGCCTCAGATTCCTCTCAGTGAAAAGTGTTTCAAAAGAAACATACTCACTGTGAGTTGCCGTGTTTGGGGACTTAATGATGTTATCACTGTCCTCCTGGTCAATCAATGAACCCGTAGTAGTGATAGCCCTTTCCACATTAACTCTTTCAGTACTTCCAGAGTGAACCTTCTTAATTGATGAACTTGGGCTGGGTACTTTGGCAGCCAAGTCAATCTGTACCTTCGAGATAGTGGTAGTTGGAGAAGGTACATCGTCTTGATATGGTGCCTCTATACTTAAGTTCAAAGAAAAGGAAGATTGTATAGGCTCAAATGGTTGTTCTATGGATCCGGGATGTGATCCTGATCCTAATAGAAGGACTTCCAAGGTAGTCTCTCTATAATGTGGCTATCCCTTTCGGTATTCTCATCAGAATGTTGGGATTCTTAATGCGGGCTTTTGGGTTGGGATTGTGCATGTGAGACAAGAATAGAAGGAGTCTTCTTGCTCCTTTTTCACTTTCTAGTATAAGTTGCCTCAACTAGGGCCCTGTCTTCCAGTTGGGCTTCAAGGACTCGAGTAAGTATTTGTTGTGCCTGTGCACCCTAAATAGGCTGCACATGGGTTCGATCAAGGGAAGCAAAAGTATGTTCAGGTTGTGAAGTAGAGGGTGTGGGATCAGTATCAGCTGGGACTACTGAACTGTCACCCTGGGTGCTTTGTATGTTCAACATTATAGATAACAATGGAACATTGACCCATGAGAACCTTTTGGAAACAACTCTCATACTTTGAAAAATGTTATTTTTATGACCCAACATTTAGTAGATTCTTGCAGGTTTTGAAGGTCTTTTAGTTCGTGATTAAAAACTTCATGCAAGAACCTTGGGTATATAAAGAAGGCTTGTTTTGCACCTTCCTGAAGGTTATATCTCAAACCTTCGAATAATAAATGAGCAAAATTGAAACCCTGTCCAGTTACCATACCATGAACTGTAGACGCAAGGGCAGAGCTCACTTGATGTCATCCACTTCTCTTCTGAGATATGCATTGAAGAAGTGTGTGGCATAAGAACTTCCAAGGAGGACCCATCAGTGCCTTCTCAATCGTCTATTCGTCCTGATTTCCAATGTACCTATGGATACAAAGGTCCTTATAAATGTATCTTTGGTGTATGAGATGGCGGCCCCCTCGTCCTGAATCTTGAGGTGTTTTCTAAGTGTGGATTCAGTGATGGTGATGTCTTTGTCGTCTACCGTGGCTTTGATTTTGTGACAATCCGGACTTTTCCAGTTAACTCCGTTAACAAAATCCAGTTAAAGTTAACTTAAATTAACTTAACTCAAACTTTAAGGTCTAATTCTGTCAATAATCCAAACTTAAACTCCAGGGACTAGTTGTGTAATACTCTTAAACTATTCCATTGACTTTTCAAGTCAAAAGTTGTTTTCCTGTTGACTATTATAAAGTCAAACTAACCAAATCTTAAGCTAAGTAACCAAGTTCAAACCTTAGATTGTTTCTGCTAAGTTTCAAACTTCAATTCACATGAAATCACAGGGACTAACCCTGCCAATATCGATAACTCGATTTGTTGACTTGCGAAAGTCAAAATCGACTTGTTGAAACCGTAACATCTATGATTCATCAATTCCGCGACCGTTGTTCATGATTATGGCATTAACGACCATCATTAAGCCATTTAAACCCGATATTGATTAGGATTAAACTCTAATTCTATGTAATTAAGTTCTAACCATCGACATTGTGGTAAACACCATCAAATTCATCAAATTCATAAACCAATTCATGAATTGATCATCTGCACACGATAAACGAGACTCTCTAAAGCTTCTGAACACATTGAGTTGGTCGGAGTCACAGCCATAATTGACCGAAGATCAACCCCATTGCCGTCGGCACTCATTTTAGTCGGACGCTATCAATCCATCATCTATTCTGGTAGTTGGTTACAGTCTTAGTTTCGTTTTGATTCATAGATCAAAAGCCATATCATTGTCAGGGCTTGCATTATTGAATTCTACGTGAACCAGTTCTAGGGTTCATGTGCTTTCGGATTTAATCGAACCATATCAATCCGATAACCAATACTGAAATTGATCACGTCCATAGACTCGTCTCGACGTCTAGATCATAAGCCCTATTCTTTTAGAGGCTTGCATTATCATATTGAATATGATCTAAATTCTACGGTTCATTCAAAACGGGTTTAATCGAATTCAACTCTAAACCCTATTTAAATCAAATTAAAGTATACCATTAGCTTCGCAGTCATCTAATCATTAAAATCCCTCTACTAATTCAACGTTCTATTATCGAATTAATCTCAATCCGTAATCTAGGGTTCATATGAAACCTTCTTAATCGAACTAGACCTTTAACCTTGTTTAAATCCAATTAATCTATACCATTAGACTCATAATCATCTCTATAATGAAAGCCCTCTATCAATTTAATCTGATATCATCAAATTTTTATAAATCCAGATCTAGTGCTTATTCATAAAAACATTTTGGGGATTTTGATACTAGCAACCTTTTAAATGAAATTAAACTATCCCAGTAGCTTCGTAAGATCCTAATCAATGAAAGCCCTTTGATTCCAACCGTTTTCATTATCAAAATTGACCAATTTAATTCTGGGATCATACCTAGGGTTTTGGCGTTTCCAGACCGGGATTTAACGCCATTGAACATGTTGTTTCTGAAATTAAACCCAACCCCAGATTCGTAATAGACCAAATATCAAAACCCCCTTTGCTTTCTAGTTCGATCGAAGTCCAAATCGCGGGTTTTGGGACTGGTTTTGGCTCGGCCTACGTGGGGGAGAAGAACCCACGGGATATGAATGTTAAAAACCTTCCAAGCCGGATTCTTGTGCGATGGCCCTAGCGGGTGGACTGGTTAAAACTCAGTGCGTGTGTGGGAGAGACCCGGGTTCGAGACCGGGCTCCCACAATTAATTTTTGAACAATTTTTATTTATATTAAATTATTAAAAATCAAACCCTATATTATTATAATATTATATAAACGTGTCTTAGCCCGGGAAACAACCCGTGGGCTCGGGTTTAAACTTTGTAACCTGTTTTACTATTATTAATTCCACTTTTAAAAATAGTATATTATATTACTTTCAAACCACAACCTCATATAAAATAATATATTTATATTTTTTTTAACTCGTGATTTATATTATAAAATAATATATAAGTTATATTATTTCGTATCATTTTATAACTCGTGTAACGTTTTAAACTATTTAATAATATAATGGTTATGTTATTTACTCGTGTTTATTACCTCCATAAAAATAATATATTTATTATTTTTACCACGAATGAGTATTTAGAATATTACTGCGAACCTAAAAGTAACATATTATATTATTTTCCTAAATTTTGTAAACGATAAACGCTCGAATATATCTATTATATATTATTTGGTCATTCGTCGCGTAACGTATTTATATCTTAATTATTAATTAAAGAATTCCTATTCCCGTGGACACGTTCGTCTACTCGTGATTATAAGAGCGTTTCTTTAGGACGTTTCTCATTCCGTGTCATTGTCACAACTCCCATTATATCCCTAATTTATGTGTTTATAATTTAAGGGCATTCGTAAGTCTTTTGAGACTTACACTCATGGTTCCAACTTATCTCTTGTGTGATATTGCCTACGTTATTCAGGTGAGTTTTCACGGCCCCTTTTTACTGTTTTAAACTGGGGGAGAAAACATGTCGTAAATACTTTTTGATTCTTGTAATTCATATATGATATCACTTGTATGACTATGCGTATACATTATTCTTTTGAGTCCTCACATTGGACTGTTAATATGAACATAGCGAGGTAATTTGAGTAGTACTACTGGGTTTGACAAACCTTACACGCGTTAGTCGCGCTAACTCGATTGGAGGTCGAACGGGTGCAATATTCACCTAAACATGCACCATGATGGTGGGAGGCATATAAACAGTCAACTGTCGGTTGCGAGCGCATTAGTTAACATGTCTATGGGTTAGCTACGTATTGATTTATATATTGAATGTACATTAATCTGTTAAACGCTTCTATAAATTGAAACATGTGAACTCACCAACCTCGTGTTGACATTTTCTTACATGTTTTTCTCAGGTCGCTTAAGATAAGGCATAGGTGCACACAATAGGACATGCATGGAATTCTGCCTATGATTTCTGTTTTATTAAACTGTTGGGTCTATTTAAATTTGTGTTTGGTTTGGACTTTTGGACTATTTTTTTTGGGCGCGTGTGTTTTGCGCATTTATTTTCTTTACGCTTTCGCATTAACTCTGAATGATATGATAATTTTCATTTGAGTCCCATGTAGAGTCGTTCAATGTAACTAATGTCTGAGATCCTGGTTCGTCACTTCCAAAACGGTAAAACTCCGTTAGTTAAAATTTGGGGGTGTGACAGATTTGGGGAGTCCCCTGTTTGATATTGTAGATGGAAGTGTTCCAGAAATCCTCCATGTGAGGGATATAGATTGTGGGGTTGACTGTTAGTGCAAAGTGAATTTTTGATCGACAGAGGAAGTCAATCATGTCGTCAAACCCTTCAAATTTCTTTCCATTGACAAGATAAGTAGTGAGATTATGGTAGGTTAAGAACTTGTCATCGGGGTTGTTCCATTTTAGTAGGGTTTGGAGGGAAAGGAGGAAGTTTTTGAAAGGTGGTTAAGTATGGAAAACTTTGAATGCTTGAGAGAAAAGATGAGGGTTAGGTCAAAATTGAATGTGAAGTGGTGAGGAAGAAATTTGATTTGGGTTATAACGGCAAAGAAGGGAAAAGCAGATTTACTTGTACTGTACAACCCAATTGCTGTTCACTGTTTTACAGCTGTAACACATTGTAGCAGCCATGGTAAAGACTGAAGGTGGTTTTAAAGTGGGTAAAAGCTATTTTGGACCCATTTTACCGATCGGTAGCAAACTTGGCAGTTGTGGATGGTTAAGCTTATCAGCAGCAAACTTGGTTGTTGCGGATGGATGTAATGGTCCGCAGCAAAAATGTTGCTGTTGATTGTCTTAAAGCTATCTGTAGGAAACTTGTTCCTGTTGATAACTTAAGGCAGTCAGAGGCAAATTCTTTGCTGCTGAAGCTTAAACATGTCAGCAGCAAAAAAAGTTTGGTGCTGACTTTTAATTTTTATTTACAATAGAAGACAAACACATTTTATTTAAAAATTTTGGAGACAAATTTTAATCAAAGTTCATCATGCCAATGGATTCAACTAAATATCTAAATCTAGCTTCATCAAAAGGTTTTGTAAACAAGTTAGCATATTTCACATTGGTATGAACTTTGGTTAAAATGATTCTCTTTTTCTCAGCTTAATCTCTTATGAAATGATACCTGATGTCAATGTGTTTTGTCTTGGAATGCTGCACAGGATTGTTTGTAATTGATATATCACTCATGTTGTCAATGTGAATGGGAGTTGCCATGAAAGTCATCCCATAATCCAGCATTTGATTTTGTATCCAGATGACTTGTGCACAACAAATGGAAGCTGCAATGTATTCTACTTCTACTGTAGAGCTTGATACACAAGTTTGCTTTTTTGCATTGTCATGAAATCAGTCTTCCTCCCAGAAACTGGCATCCCCCTGATGTGGACTTCTTGTCCAAGTTGCATCCTTCATAGTCACTATCAGTTTATGCATACAGGTTGAATTTGTCATTTTTAGAGTACCATAGCCCAAGTCTTGGGGCTCCCTTTAGGTATCTAAAAAATATCTTGACTGCTTGAAGGTGTGTATTCTTTGGAGCTGCTTGGAATCTTGCACACAGGCATACTGCAAACATGATATCTGGCCTTGAGACAGTTAGATACATGAGTTGATGGTGCACTTGCATGGGGTTCTTACAGCAGAGCAGTCAGTCAGTTTGAATCTTTCCAAGATACTTTTGACATATTTGGATTGGCTGATGAAGATTCCATTTAGAACTTGTTTGACTTGGAGACCCAAAAAGAAATTTAGTTCACCCATTGAACTCATTTCAAATTTTGAGTGCAATAGAATCTCAAAGTCTTTGCATAATTTCTTCTTTGTTGATCCAAAGATGATGTCATCTACATAGATTTGTACCAATAGAATTTCTCCCCCTTTAACTTTGATAAACAATGTTCAATCAATGGCACCTCTTCTGAAATTGTTGCTTAGTAGATATCCTGACAAAGTCTCATACCAGGCTCTTGGGGCTTGGTGTAGTCCATATAGAGCCTAGTCTAGTTTGAAAACTTTGTTTGGATGTGATGGATCTACAAAGCCTGGAGGCTGTCTGACATAAACTTCCTCACCAATCTTCCCATACAGAAAGGCACTCTTGACATCCATTTGATAAACAGTAAAGCTCTTGGATGCATCATAAGCTAAGAAGATTGGGATGGCATCCAGTCTGGCAACAGGAGCAAAGACTTCATCATAGTCAACTCCCTCTTCCTGAGTGTAGCCTTGAGCTACTAGTCTGGCTATGTTCTTGATTACAATCCCTCTCTCATCTTGCTTGTTCCTGAATACCCATCTTGTGCCAATAGCAGTTTGACCAGGTGGAAGATCAACCAGGGTCCATACTTCTTGTCTTTTGAATTGCAGCAACTCTTCCTGCATTGCTTCAATCTAACTGCTATGTTTCAAAGCTTCATCTATCTTCTTTGGTTCTACTTGAGATAGAAAGCAAGAATACAGACATATATTGGCCTCATGAGTCATGCTTCTTGTTTGGACTCCTTGGTGAACTTAGCCAATTATATTTTCCAATGGATGTTCCTTGTTGATTCTCTGTGTTGGAACAACATCCATCTGTATTCCTTGCTCCAGATTGCTTTGATTTTGATCAGGAAGATGATGATTATCAAGAGGGTTGTTTGCAGAAATTTCTTCAACAACAACAGCATCTTTAGGTGAGTTGCCAGCAGCATCAGCACCATCAGCACCATCAGTAGCATCAGCCGCATCAGCAGTATCAGCAGCATCAGCAGCATCAGCCGCATCAGCAGTATCAGCAGCATCAGATGCAATACCCTCATCTTGATCTTCATTATCAGAGAGATTGTTGCTGGTAACATTAGAGTTGCTTGTTCTGGCTTCACTGGCTTCAATAGCATCAACAACAAATGGAGGATCAATGGATGGTCTTTTGATTCTTATAGATGGACCATTGAGACCCACTCTATAGTTATCAAATGATGTAGATGCCTGCTTTTTGGAAGAGGTAGATTCCATATTTGAGAATATGAGAGGCTCAAATACTTGTGAAAAGGATTCAATATCAAAAAGCCAATCTGGTCCTTTACCCTTTTCACATGGAATGTGTTCCCTACATTCCACATTTGCTGATTCTTCAACTATTCTTGTTCTGGAATTGAATGCTCTGTAAGCCTTCTATTGAGAGGAATAGTCCACAAAGTAGCCTTCATCTGATCTTGCACCAAACTTTGGAAGACTTCCATTGGTGATAAGAATGGTACATGGACATCCAAAGGGTTTCAAGAATCCAATGTAGGGAACTCTTTTGAACCAAAGCTCATAAGGTGTTTTGTTGAGAGGCTTGACAATGAGAACTCTATTTTGCACATAGCAAGCTATGCTTATTGCTTCTGCCCAGAATGTGAGAGGCAGTTTTGAATCAGCCAACATTGATCTTGCTGATTCAATTAGAGTTCTGTTTCTCCTTTCAGCAACCCCATTTTGTTGAGGAGTTCTTGGAGCATTGTATTGTCTTTCTATACCCTTGCTCTCACAGAAACTGTTCAGGGTGTGGTTTTTGAACTCGGTACCTTGATCACATGAGAATCCTAAGAATGTAGGATTTAAGGATTTCGGCAGTTTCATCTTTTGTTCTCATGAAGTATACCCATGAGAATCTGGTATAGTCATCGGTTATCACTAGACAGTATGATTTCTTGCCCGTTAAGATGACATTTGTAGGACCAAAAGGATCCATTTGCAACAGCTGTAGAGGAGTTTCATTTGTATTCAATGTCTTGGCCTTGTGAGAACTTTTGTGTTGCTTCCCTTTTAGGCATGCTATGCAATAATCTTCAAGTTAGAATTCCTTGTAAGGAAGGCCTCTGACATGATTTACCTTGGCCAACTTGTTGATGGTTTTTACATTAACATGGCATAATCTTCTATGCCAGAGAGCTGATTCATCAACTGATGCCTTGGACGGAAAATAAGATACACTGCCGGATGGAGTGACCTCATTCATGTTTGTTAGGACATGTTTTGTAACTGTTGATAAAATTCTGTATAAGTTCGCCTAAGCATCTTTAGGAGGGAACTTATTAAGTTCGCCTAGCCTATTAGAGGCGAACTCATCTTTGAGGCGAACTTAATAAGTTCGCCTACTGCAGAACTGGTGTTTATAAATAGGAGTTTACAGGTTCAGAACAGAGAGCAGCAGAGGGGGATTGAACAGAAGTGAACGAATTGTCTAATTGAGTCTGTAAACTCTATGATTGTTGGAATACAAGCTTGAATATTATATACATGATTGTTTCTATTGTATTTTGTGTATACAATTGTTGATTCGGTTGGATTCCACACTCCGCGTTAACAATACGTCTTATCATGAGAATGATCCGTAGAAGAGCCATGTGGACCTACAAGTGGTATCAGAGCTTATGCTCGTGATTCTTGGTGATTTTAGATGGTTTTGTATGCAAATTGACAAGAAATTCATCATCTTTGAAGTTTTCATTTCCATGGAGTTTTCAAGCTTATTTTGCTTCTGATTTGGTTTTTTTGAAGTGGATTTTGAAGAAATTGATCCGATAGAAAGGTTCTAATTGAGAAAATACACAATCCTACGGTTTAATTTGGTCTAATTCCTTCAAATCAGTGAATTATGTAGATTTTTGGTGAAATTGGGTTCGTGTTCTTAAGGTGAATCTGTTACTGAGTTTGATTCTGCTGAAGCAAGTGAACTTGTTGATTCAGTTGCAGGCGAACTTAGGGAGGCGAACTTAATAAGTTCGCTCGGTGAAGATCAGGCGAACTTAACAAGTTCGCTTGGGGTCAAGTTCGCTTGGGATTAAGTTCGCTCAGTGAAGTTTAGGCGAATTTATTACGTTCGCTTAGGTAGTATCAAGCAAACTTATATGGCGGGAAATTGTTTCTTGTTCAAATTGTTTAGGGAAAGCTTATATGGTCGTTTTGAATCATTTTTGAATTTTTGAAATTTAAAAAAAAAGTATTTTGGCGGGAAATTTTTTCGGATATTTTCGCAAAAATTTCAAAATGTCAATTTCATGTGATGATAATGAGATTAGAACTGTGCAACCGAGGCTTTTGTGCATATCAGATTTTCGTAGCTGGTAAGTCCGGTTCGAACAGTTCGTATCAGAAACTGATGAAAATTTTTGGAGACCAATAACAGAAGGATATGTGCATCCTACTTTTAAATTTCTAGAATCTAGTGATGTTCCTAAACCAATGACAGCTCTTACTAAAGTAGAAAAGCAGAAGTTTGATCGAGAGATGAAAACGTGTGAAACTTTAACGATGTCTTAACCAAAAGAAATCATTCATAGTCTCAGGAAGTGTCCAACTTCAAGAGATCTATGAGAAGCATTGAGAAAAAGGGTGAAGCAACTTCTCAAGCCTTTGTAGTCTTGATCAAAGAAGTATTAGAGAAGAAGAGTGATTCTCAAAGTGATTCTTCTGCAGATTTAACTGATAGTGAGAGTATTCGTTCTAGTGAAAGTACTCAATCTACTGAGACTGATGTGATGAGTGAAGAAAGCTTTCAGACAGTTGAGGATGATCTGAGTGAATCAGAAATTGATACAGAGCCTGTCATTGTTTCTCAAAAGGGTGAAGCTGATGATGACGTATTCATGCCTCCTGGTGCATCTTCATCAGAAGTAAAACCTGAGGTAGTTTCTAACTCTGAAACGTTTTGTTCTAACTGTATTTCAGTGAAGGATAAAATGATGAGGGTTATGGATGACAACGTAAACCTCATTTGTGATATGAAATCCATGCACACAGTAAATCACAAATTAAAAGATAATGAGAATGTGTGTGTTGAGAGGATAGAATCACTGAAGAGGGATATAAGTTCTTTGACTTTGAAGATCAAAGAGTAGGCATATCACCTGGATATGTCCTTTGCAGAAATTGAGAAACGAAATAATGATCTTGCTGAGAAAGATAAAGAACTAGCTGAATCTAAAGCAGAGGTAATCAGATTGCATAGAAAGTTAGATAGCTTTGGAAATTCATCATTCTTATTAGGACATTATCATGATAATACTAAAGAGGGGAAGGGAACTAGTGGTATTAGCTATGTTCCTCCACCATTCAACGAAAATTATTCTGTTACACCTGAGATTATAAAAGATGAGGATTTAGATCCTAAGACTGTGTTGAAAGTGAATCCAGTCACAGGTGAAGATATGGTGTATTCTGATGAGAGTGATGATGAATATTTTGATGAAGCTAAGGTAGAGGGGAAACCGAAAGATGTTAAGAAAGAAGACTCAAAGGTTGATTCTAATTCATCTGGAAATTATACATTTGGAAGTTCTTCAAACTCAAGGAGAGTTCCATATGTCAGAGATTATAAAAACAGGCGTACATGTTTTCATTGTAATGAGATAGGACACATTGTGGTGAACTGTCCTTACAAAAATAAAGGGAAGAAGCATGTAGTTCCTGAGTAGATGAAGCCTGAATCAAAACCTGTTGAGAAAAAGTTTGTTCAGTATCAAACTCCAAAAGAAGTTCATGTAGGAGAATCTTCTTCAAGTGCATCTCATCGTGTGAAGATTCCTTATATGAGAGAATATAGTGAGAAGAGATCTTGCTTTTATTGTGGTCTTGTGGGTCACATTCGTATTGCTTGTCCTCACAACGCCAAAGGTAACCGACATGTTACTCCAAAAAAGGTAAGAACTCATGGTAAGCCTTATGTTAACCCAAATGTGGTTAAACCTCATGATACACCAAAGGGTAATTCAAAATCTGAGGTTAGGCGTTCTAGACCTCAAAGACGGAGAAGAAACAGAAGATTGAGAAAACTTTTAGAACAACAAGAGTTTTCACAATCAAATCAATTTTCAAATGAACGAAAATGTTCAAACACTTCACAATTTAAGCAAAAAGAACTTAATGAACAGAAGTATGTTTGGAAATCTAAAGTTTCGGTTTCTGACTCGTCGGAACATTCTCTGAAAATCGATAAGAGTTTCGATTGTGAATGGAGTGAGGTTTATTATTTTGTTACAGATGGACGGCCCATGACTACCATGGCTTGGGTCCCAATTTCAAATTAATATTTTTTGTTAGATGTGCAGGATTTACCTAGAAGGACTATTAATACAATTTTGGTTGTTGGTAGTGGTGGTTCTAAGCACATGACAGGGAATGACATCTACAAGAGTAAAGAGTTGTTGATAACTGAGAAATCTATTTGATTCAACGACTTGATGCTCAAAGGGGGAGAATATGTCACACACAATGTTTTGGAAACAGTTTTACAACGTCCAAATGATAACCTGAAACTTAGGATGACAATGGTGAGCATAAAATCGTTGATGCAACCATTTGACTACTTGAGGGGGAGTCTATAGGATAGGGGGAGTACAGAACTGTGTTGACAAAGGCAAAGACATTCAATTACAGGATTACATCGGTTTGAGTTTTTAATTGATTGACTTGCTTAATCCTGAGTAACCAAGTAAAATGTTTTTCATAAAATGTTTTCATGGAAGGTTTATTTTCGTTTGTTTTACTTTCTTTGAAAAATCCAAACAAATTGAAAAAGATAAAATTGACATTACTTGAAGTTAAAGAAGAGATGATAGTACATCAGTAGATGTTGTTTCATACATGACCTTAGATTGACTGGTTGGTGCTTTATGTTAATATATCTGAATTATATGTTTTGATCTAAACTTTAGAGACTGCACAAATAGGAAATGATAGTGTTGTGTATGCATATAATTTGAATTGTCAGTAGACTAAAAGCGTCACTGAACCATTAGTAGTGTGAAAACATAATTTCATATGTTACAACTGTGATTTGAACCCATTTTATGCCTGGGTGTGTGTATTAAAAGATCACTATCAGATATAGAATATTAGCTTTTAATAAAGATTTTCCTATGAGATCAATTTCGGGTTATGTCCTTAGCACTATTCATTCGATTTGCTTCAGTGCCCATGTCCCGAAAAGCATGCAATTTGAAGTAAAATCAAGATATGTACTTGACAACATCTGTCAAACATATACTAGCCCTTGGATCATATTGATAAATCATCTTTACTGATTCTATTGAATTCATAATCCAGATAATAGTTGGATCCACGTACCTGAATCATATGATTTCACATATATAAGCCAAGACATTGAATCATTCGATTCTGAATCTCATTGATTCCTATACAACCCAATTTGGATTCTGCTATTCATGTGCTAAGTGAAGTCTCCTCATTCTGGAAATTCGGATAATCCTTAGTAAAATCTTATGTCTTGAAGAAAGTGCATTTACTTTCTGTTGACATACTAGTGAGGTACACGTTGTATTTCATACTTAAATGGTACCTTAACTCCAAAGAAAGTGGGAATGAGATGCTTTAAGTTTCAAATCTTATAATATTGACAATTTGAATTTGTGTGTCATAGCCTGATCCTATTTTCTTTGAATGTTTATCGAGTATCATAACATGCAATATGAAAGTCTTGAAAAGATAGAGTGTGATAATCTTGAAAGATATTGGTTTGATTGGTCAAGGCTTGAAAGAATGACATAGGATACCATTTGATATTATATGGATTTTATATCCAAGATGTGTGATTGATATCTCATATATACTGATATGATCTTCTTACTCGTGATGTTCGACCAAAAAGATGTGATTTTGTATTTTACATTTCAGTTTATACAAAGAAAAACCAAAAAGATTTTGTCTTTCTTATGTTTGAAAAATAAAAAAGATCTTATTTTTTCAGCTTCCATGGAAATCTTAATTGTTGGTTATTCTTGGTTGTTCTCCTTTGCATAAACTGAATATTGCAGACAGAAGTTGACAAGGGGTCCTTCTCCCAAGTTTTCTTCTAGATAGAAATAGAGAGAAAGTGTGTAGATGAATAAGACGAAGACTACAGTGTGTTTGATGATATATGAAGACGGATGACAATCTTCTAAAGTTGTTGTCAAGGGGGAGTCTGTTTGAGCATATTCTGGTGACAACGAGCTTGAAGATATTATGTCTTAGTCTTAGAGTCTTTGACTTGTAATTGATAGAATTTTTAGCAACAGTTAAAGGGGAGTCTGTTAGGACATGTTTTGTAACTATTGATAAAATTCTATATAAGTTCGCCTAAGCATCTTTAGGAGCGAACTTATTAAGTTCGCCTATCCTATTAGAGGCGAACTTCTAAGCATC
Source organism: Smallanthus sonchifolius (assembly GCA_023525975.1). NCBI lineage: Eukaryota > Viridiplantae > Streptophyta > Magnoliopsida > Asterales > Asteraceae > Smallanthus > Smallanthus sonchifolius. The sequence continues at coordinate 58,389,099 of CM042021.1, forward strand.
TTTGAGGCGAACTTAATAAGTTCCCCTACTGCAGAACTGGTGTTTATAAATAGGAGTTTACAGGTTCAGAACAGAGAGCAGTAGAGGGGGATTGAACAGAAGTGAACGAATTGTCTGATTGAGTCTGTAAACTATATGATTGTTGGAATACAAGCTTGAATGTTATTTACGTGATTGTTTCTATTGTCTTTTGTGTATACAATTGTTGATTCGGTTGGATTCCGCACTCCGCGTTAACAATACGTCTTATCATGAGAACGATCCGTAGAAGAGCCATGTGGACCTACAATGTGAAGCACATATAGGTTATCTTTTCTTTGGGCAGTTAATAAAATCTTCTCTGGAGGAGGTTTGCTTAAACCAGGGGAGAGCACAAAGCATTCTTTGTCTGTGAAAAGCATCCAATGCTTTTGATCACATATCTGAGACACACTCATGAGATTGAAGTCCAATTCTTTGAAAAAGTTTACCCTTTCAATTGTAACATTTCTTATTTTTAGTATCCGTATTTTCAATTCAATGTAATACATTTCAAACTTAATTCTAGTGCACTGTTTTGTTTCTTTTCGTACCTTCAATTTAATACTATATTTCAATGCAAAATCCGCAAATTTTACTCGGTTATATCCTATTAAAACAATACATAAGTATCTAATTATACAAACATGGCAAAAGACTAAAGTTATGTGGTCTGATGTTGAAAAATAGCAAGAAACCCTAATAAGAACGGTCGCGCCTCGTTTTGGCACGGTCGCGCCAAGTGCTTTGGCACGGTTGCGCGACTTGCTTTGGAACGATCGCGCCGGTGCCTTGGCACGGTCGCGCCTCGTTTAGGTACGGTCGCGCCTAGTACCAGTTGAAACGTAAATACAGTTTCAATCACCGATTCGTTTGATTTCCTAACGGATATTCACTTTATTACCATTAACGAAAATATTAAGACTACCAATTACAGAATTTGACTCAATATCATTCGATTAAACCACAAAACCATCAAAACATTCTTGAAACCACCGATTCTCCATTTCAATTCGAAATTCTCTCAATCAAATCCTCCATACGCATCACTCGATCATCTCTAAAGCTTCTAGACACGTCGATATAGCCGGAATCGCATCAGTAGACGTCGGAAGCCAAACCCGTCGTCACCGGAAGTCTCCTCTACCGTACACTATCGATTCATCGTCTTTCCGGGTAATTGAAACCATATTTTCATTCGGTTTAGTCTATAGATCAAAAGCCCCATCCTAATTTGGGCTTCTAAAATGGAAATCATCTCAAACCCGGATCAAGTTTTCGTTCAAAATAGTTTAATCGAATCTGGTCCTAAACACGTTTTAAATTCAATTAATGTATACAAAAAGACTCGTAATAATCTATTGGGTGAAAGCCCTATGATTTCCAACCCTGTTATTATAGGATTTAGTCAATTCGTTCCTGATTTGGAACAGACGCGGTCGCGCTAATCATCTAGCACGGTCGTGCCTAATGAGACACGGTCATGCCGACTACCAGCGCGGTCGTGTCCTCTTGTCCAGACCCAATCATGCCCTTTGGCTAATCTCAGTCGTGTCTTAGAATCATAGACACGATTGTGCCTTGCCAAGGCACGGTCGTGCCTAATGATTTAGTTAGTTAAGCCCTATGTTTGATCAACACGGTCGCGCCCTGACTAGCATGGTCGCGCCCGTGGTTCGAGCACGATCGTGCCCTTCCCAGGCACGGTCGTGTGTGAGTTAAATTTTTGGCAGAATTATAATTTTATATATTTTCAAACAATAAATATTTCTGATTAAATTATAAAATAAAAATAGTTGATTTTTATAAAGAAATGCAATAAATTCTATTTAGAAAGATCAAATGGTTAATCTTGGATTAAATAGAAATTATTTATTTAAAGTTTATAAAAAAAATTTAATTTACAATTATTACTAACCCTTTCATTTAAAAAGTATTTAAATGGTTAAGTTACATTTTATAAATAAATAAATAAGATAATGATTATTTATTTACTTTATATTTAAACAAATACATGTATTTATTTACACTTAATTACATTTAACACTTACAATATTTTCACAAACGATAATTATTTAATTTACTTAATTAATTATTCAAACTCAAACCTTAAACAAAATACTTCAAAAATGTTTATTTCAAAACCTTATATTTTATTCAATACTCTTAAGTATAAATCAATGGCCTTATACACGAATTCAAATTCAACTTTAAACTTAAACTTTTGTGCACACTATTGATACAATACGCATTACACAGTAGGTTAACCTGTGCATTTCAAGGATCCTTATTCTATCTAGTATCTTTGTTAGCCACGCCTTCAAACCAAGTGAGTATACATAGCCCCTTTTACTCTCTTACATTTTTGGGGTGAAACATGAACACTACTCAAATTACATGTTTACATTTACACAAACAACACAAGTGCAAATCCTATTTACATTTATCTGTGCAAATTTGAGCTTTATGCCCGAGTGCTATGTGTGCTAACTTTTGTGAACACTTATGTGCCATCGTTAACTATTCAAGCCGACGATTTTCAATGATAGGTCTATTGAGTCTGACAAACCCACCCAGATTGGGGTGATTGATACTGACAACACAATTTTGCATACTGGTTACAAAGGTTTGATTGTACTTAGTTACGCAATAGCTGCTCCCCATAAATGCCTTATTTATCATCTATGTATGGATTTGTTTTTCAAACTCTATGCTATCTATATACAAACCTGTGTTATACTCACCAACTTTTTAGTTGACTTTATTTTATTCATGTTTCAGGTCCTAATATGTGAGACTGATCAAAATGTGCTACATATAGGCTTGGACTTAGTTAAAATAAATAAAGAACTTATGTATTTCAATTATGTTTGTTTTCCTGGAATTTGTTTTGTTTGAATGTTTGTAATGGAATTTGACAATTAATATATTTCAATTTAGTCAACCTTGTGCTTATAAACAGTCTACATGTCCCGCCCCGATGATTCCGCCATCGGTCGGGTGTGACAGATTGGTATCAGAGCCTTGGTTATAGGGAATTAGGTTATTAGACACCTTGATCTAGACTATAACTTTAGGACACCCACTTATGCCATGCTTCATGTTTATATGACTATGTGCTACATGTTATGTGTTACATGCTATGTGCTACATGTTCTTTATGATTATTTGTTATTTTATTTTTGATGCCTTACTTATTAAAAAAAATCATGACTTATTAAAATATCCTTAAATAATAATTAAATAAATAATATCCCTTCCCATATCCTAAAACTTCATAATATTCTTACCTCTTTCTCTATCTATATCTTTCTTAGCATGTGGAAACTTCATGAAGCTAAATCTATAAAATTTCTCTATTTCAAGGTTTTTAAACTTTGTTAATTATTTGAGGATACGTGCAATCTGGATGAGTGACACCTGTATTTTGGGTTTTCTGTCTAGGAAAGCATTTCGCATAAATCCCAATCAACCGAGGGACCCGTATGCTTTCCTGGGAATTCCCGAGATGAGTGTTTACTTATAGGCTAAAGCATGTCTCCTTGAAAATTATATGAGTTTAATTAACCTTAACGTGTCATAGTATTCAATTGATTATATCACTATTTGAGTACAATCCAAACCATGATTAACTATTTTATTTCATTATCTTGTCCTTTTTAATCCAAACAATTCTCATAAGTTCTTACATATTTTCTTGTCTTGTGAAAACTCTGTACAATGCCTCCTCGCCGTGCTCCCGTGGCCAACACCAATACCGACATTACTGCTATTCTTGCGCAACTCGTGACACAACTTACTCAAGCTAATGGTGCCACCAATGGCAACAATGGTGGTAATGGTAGCAATAGTGGTAAAGGTGGTAATGGTGGAAATGGTGGTAACAACCCATCTCAATGCACTTTCAAGCAATTCAACTCGTGTAACCCCCCCCCCCAAGTTCTATGGTACCGAAGGAGCTACTGGACTCCTTCAATTGTTCGAAAGCATTGAAAATACCTTTCTCAATAGTGACTGCCCCGACAACCTTCGTGTTCGTCATGCCACAAGTGTCCTACAAAAACTGGCACTCACGTAGTGGAATGGGGAGAAAAGAAATAGAGGTGTGGATGTAGCAATGGCCTTACCTTGGGATGAGGTTAAAAGGCTAATGACCGAGGAATTCCGTCCTCGAAATGAAGTGAAGAAACTTGAAGCTGAGTTTTGGGATCTTGCCCAAGATAATGGAGAAAATTTGGCTTATACAACTCGGTTCCATGAGTTGAGTCTCCTCGTGCCCCACATGGTCACACCTTTGTCCCGCTGCATTGAAAAATATATTGGGGGACTACCTAGGCAAATTCAAGATACTGTCCTAGGAAGGAATCCCACAACACTTGAGGATGCTATCCGTTTGTCCGCTACCTTAACCGACAACCATGTGAAGGCGGGGACTCTTACTAAAAAGGGCACAAAGAAAGTTTCTGACATTGCAACTTCTTGCACCCACAACAAGGAAGCCACAACTGAACCCCCCTGACATAATAAGAAAAGAAAGGCTAGAAACTATGCTATGGTCACTCCTACTATTCCTGTTAACCAAGCTGCACCTATGGTTCAAGCACCGGCCAAAAAGCCATATGTTGGAATCTATCCACTTTGTGCCACCTGCAACTATCATCATCCCCAAAGTATCCCATGTCGCCTTTGTACTCATTGTGGGAGATATGGCCATACGGTCAATGATTGTAGGGCCAAAGCTCTTGCGGGCCAAGTCAACCCACCAAACCAAACCAACACCCAAGTGACTAATCAAGGTGATCCCGCTATTGCAAATGGGCGTGCATGTTATGAATGTGGCAACCCGAACCATTTCCGTGATCAATGCCCCAGATTTGCCAATGCTAGACAAGGTGGAGCGCGTGGGCGTGCTTTCAACATAAACGCCAACGAAGCTCAAGCCAACAATGACGTGGTCAATGGTACGTTCCTTGTAAATAGTCAATATGCCTCCATTTTATTTGATACCGGTGCCGATAAGAGTTTTGTGTCACTTAACTTTGAACCTTTACTTGCCAAGACACGATCTCAATTAGAGAAAACCTTCACTGTCGAAATAGAAAATGGTGATTCACTTACAATCGAGTCAATTATCTATGACTGTTCTCTAGAACTTAATGAACATACATTCCCAATCAATCTTGTACCAATGCCATTAGGAAGTTTTGATATCATCATAGGCATGGATTGGCTATCAAATCATCATGCCGAAGTCATGTGTTTCGAGAAGTGTATTCGAATACCTCTGCCATCGGGAGAAACACTAAGAGTCTTTGGTGAAAAGCCTTGTAAAGGGCTTAAATTAAGGTCATGCACTACTGCTCAAAAGTACTTACGAAAGAAGTACGTGGCCTTTTTGGCCCATATCATTCAAAAAGATGTCAAAAAGAAGAGTATTCAAGACATCCCCATTATCCGAGATTTTCCCGAAGTGTTCCCCGAAGATTTATCCGGTCTTCCACCCGTTCGACGAGTAGAATTTCGCATTGATCTTGTGCCCGGAGCTAACCCCGTGGCTAGAGCTCCATACCGTCTTGCACCTTCTGAAATGCAAGAACATGCCAGTCAACTTCAAGAGCTCTCCGACAAGGGATTCATTCGTCCAAGTCACTCACCGTGGGGTGCACCCGTCTTATTCGTCAAAAAGAAGGATGGATCATTTCGCATGTGTATTGACTACCGCGAACTCAACAAGCTTACTATCAAAAACCGTTATCCTTCACCTAGAATTGATGACCTCTTTGATCAACTTCAAGGTTCTACTTGCTTCTCGAAGATTGATCTTCGATCTGGTTATCACCAACTCCGTGTGCAAGAAGACGATATTCCAAAGACTGCCTTCCGAACAAGGTATGGTCATTACGAGTTCATGGTTATGCCTTTTGGACTAACCAACGCACCCGTAGTTTTCATGGACCTCATGAATCGTGTGTGCAAACCGTATCTTGATAAGTTCATGATCGTTTTCATCGATGACATCTTAATCTATTCCAAGACTAAAGCCGATCATGAGCAACACCTTAGATTGGTTTTGGATCTCTTGAAGAAAGAAAAACTATATGCCAAATTCTCCAAATGTGAATTTTGGCTAAAGGAAGTTCAATTTCTTGGTCACATCGTCAACGACAAGGGTATTCATGTTGACCCTGCTAAGATCGAAATGGTTAAAAATTGGAATGCCCCGAAGACCCCCACCGAAGTTCGTTCATTTCTTGGTCTTGCGGGATATTATCGTCGATTCATCTCAAACTTCTCAAAGATTGCTGTCCCTCTCACCGCTTTGACCCACAAGGGTAAAACTTATGAGTGGGGACCAAAACAAGAAGAAGCTTTCCAAACCCTTAAGCAAAAGTTGTGCAATGCTCCCATTTTGACTCTCCCTGATGGGAATGATGATCTAGTTGTCTAATGTGATGCTTCTAACCAAGGTCTCGGTTGTGTCCTCATGCAACGAGGCAAAGTAATCGCTTATGCATCAAGGCAACTTAAGATTCATGAGAAGAATTATACGACGCACGATCTCGAGTTGGGTGCGGTCGTTTTCGCGTTGAAGATTTGGAGACATTACCTCTATGGCACAAAATGTGTGGTGTTCACTGACCACAAAAGTCTCCAACACATCTTCAACCAAAAAGAACTCAATATGAGGCAACGACGTTGGTTTGAACTCCTTAACGACTATGACTGCGAGATTCGTTACCATCCCCGCAAAGCGAATGTTGTAGCCGACGCTTTGAGTCGAAAGGACCATGTCATGCTTCAATGTGTCTGAATTCAAACCGACATTCAAAACCGCATCTTAGAAGCTCAACACGTCTCAGTCACCGAGAGTAACATGTATGAGGAAATGTCGTGTGGAGTTGAACTTCAACTTGAATCAAAACCCAATGGCTTACTTTATTACTTGAATCGTATTTGGATTCCTGATCGCGATGATCTCCGTACATTTCTTATGAACGAGGCTCACAAGACTCGTTATTCTATTCATCCTAGTGCGGATAAAATGTACCAAGATGTTCGCCAACAATATTGTTGGCCCGGTATGAAAAATGACATTGCTCTCTATGTTGCCAAATGTCTAACGTGCTCCAAAGTCAAAGCCGAACACCAACGTCCTTCCGGATTACTCGAACAACCGGAAATTCCCATGTAGAAATGGGAGAACTTAGCTATGGATTTCATTACCAAACTTCCTCGCACCTCAAGTGGTTATGATAGCATTTGGGTGATCATTGACCGTCTCACTAAATCTGCTCATTTCTTGCCTATTCGTGAAGACTATCGGGTTGAGAAACTAGCCCGAATTTACATCGACGAAATTGTGAGCCGTCATGGTGTTCCCTTGAACATAATATCCGATCGAAATGCCCGGTTCACTTCTCATTTTTGGCAATCTCTTCAATCTGCTCTTGGCACACGATTGGATTTGAGCACGGCTTACCATCCCCAAACTGATGGTCAAACCGAGCGGACAATCCAAAATCTTGAAGACATGCTTAGAGCTTGTGTAATTGATTTTGGTGGCAATTGGGATTCACATTTACCCCTAATTGAGTTCTCTTACAATAATAGTTGTCACATGAGTATCAACATGGCTCCATTTGAAGCTCTTTATGGTCGCAAATCGTTCTCCTATCTGTTGGAATGAGATTGGTGAAGCACAAATCACCGGTCCTGAGCTAATTCAAGAAACATCCGACAAGATTATTCAAATCCGTGACAACATCCGAACAGCGAGAAGTCGGCAAAAGAGTTATACCGATAAAGGACGAAAACCCTTGGAATTCCAAGTCGGTGACCTTGTTATTCTTAAGGTGTCTCCGTGGAAGGGTGTGATCCGTTTTGGAAAGAAAGGCAAGTTAGCACCTCGCTATGTTGATCCATTCAAAATCCTTGAAAGGATTGGGAAAGTGGCTTACAAACTCGAGTTACCTCCATCTCTTGGCAATGTGCATCCTACATTTCATGTATCTAATCTGAAGAAATGTCTTGCTGATGAGAATCTCCATATACCACTTGATGACGTGCGCATTGATGAAACGATGCACTTTGTTGAGAAACCGGTAGAAATCATGGATTGTGAAATCAAGCAGCTCAAGCGAAGCCGTATTCCTATTGTCAAGGTACGTTGGGAATCTAAACGTGGTCCTGAGTTTACTTGGGAACGAGAGGACCAAAGGAAACTCAAGTACCCCCATCTTTTTACTGATGCCGTTGTTTCCTCTAGCTAAATTTCGGGACGAAATTCCCTCAACATTGGGAGACTGTAACATTTCTGATTTTTAGTATCCGTATTTTCAATTCAATGTAATACATTTCAAACTCAATTCTAGTGCACTGTTTTGTTTCTTTTCGTACCATCAATTTAATACTATATTTCAATGCAAAATCTGCAAATTTTACTCGGTTATATCCTATTAAAACAATACATAAGTATCTAATTATACAAACATGGCGAAAGACTAAAGTTACGAGGTCTGATGTTGAAAAATATCAAAAAACCCCAATAGGCACGGTCGCGCCTCGTTTTAGCACGGCCGCGCCAAGTGCTTTGGCACGGTCGTACGACTTGCTTTGGAACGATCGCGCCCGGTGCCTTGGCACGGTCGCGCCTAGTAGCAGTTGAAACGTAAATACAGTTTCAATCACCGATTCGTTTAATTTCGTAACGGATATTCACTTCATTACCATTAACGAAAATATTAAGACTACCAATTACAGAATTTGACTCAATATCATTCGATTAAACCACAAAACCGTCAAAACATTCTTGAAACCACCGATTCTCCATTTCAATTCGAAATTCTCTCAATCAAATCCTCCATACGCATCACTCGATCATCTCTAAAGCTTCTGGACACGTCGATATAGCCGGAATCGCATCAGAAGACGCCGGAAGCCAAACCCGTCGTTGCCGGAACTCTCCTCTACCGTACGCTATCGATTCATCCTTTTTTTGGGTAATTGAAACCATATTTTCATTCGGTTTAGTCTATAGATCAAAAGCCCCATCCTAATTTGGGCTTCTAAAATGGAAATCATCTCAAACCCGAATCTAGTTTTCGTTCAAAATAGTTTAATCGAATCCGGTCCTAAACACGTTTTTAATTCAATTAATCTATACAAAAAGACTCGTAATAATCTATTGGGTGAAAGCCCTATGATTTCCAACCCTGTTATTATAGGATTTAGTCAATTCGTTCCTGATTTGGAACAGATGCGGTCGCGCTAATCATCTAGCGCGGTCGTGCCTCATGAGACACGGTCATGCCGACTACCAGCGCGGTCGTGTCCTCCTGTCCAGACCAAATCATGCCCTTTGGCTAATCTCAGTCGTGTCTTAGAATCATAGACACGATCGTGCATGGCCAAGGCACGGTCGTGCCTAATGATTTAGTTAGTTAAGCCCTCTGTTTGATCAACACGGTCGCGCCCTGACTAGCATGGTCGCGCCCGTTGTTCGAGAACGATCGTGCCCTTCCCAGGCATGGTCGTGTGTGAGTTAAATTTTTGGCAGAATTATAATTTTATATATTTTCAAACAATAAATATTTCTGATTAAATTACAAAATAAAAATAGTTGATTTTCATAAAGAAATGCAATAAATTCTGTTTAGAAAGATCAAATAGTTAATCTTGGAATAAATAGAAAATTATTTATTCAAAAGTTTATAAAAAAAAATTTTAATTTACAATTATTACTAACCCTTTCATTTAAAAAGTATTTAAATGGTTAAGTTACATTTTATAAATAAATAAATAAAATAATGGTTATTTATTTACTTTATATTTAAACAAAGACATGTATTTATTTACACTTAATTACAATTAACACTTACAATATTTTCACAAACGATAATTATTTAATTTACTTAATTAATTATTCAAACTCAAACCTTAAACAAAATACTTCAAAAATGTTTATTTCAAAACCTTATATTTTATTCAATACTCTTAAGTATAAATCAATGGCCTTATACACGAATTCAAATTCAATTTTAAACTTAAACTTTTGTGCACACTATTGATATAATACGCATTACACAGTAGGTTAACCTGCGCATTTTAAGGATCCTTATTCTATCTAGTATCTTTGTTAGCCACGCCTTCAAACCAAGTGAGTATACATATCCCTTTTACTCTTTTACATTTTTGGGGTGAAACATGAACACTACTCAAATTACATGTTTACATTTACACAAACAACACAAGTGCAAATCCTATTTACATTCATGTGTGCAAATTTGAGCTTTATGCCCGAGTGCTATGTGTGCTAACTTTTGTGAACACTTATGTGCAATCATTAACTATTCAAGCCGACGGTTTTCAATGATAGATCTATTGAGTCTGACAAACCCACCCAGATTGGGCTGATTGATACCGACAACACAATTTTGCATGCTAGTTACAAAGGTTTGATTGTACTTAGTTACACAATAGCTGCTCCCCATAAATGCCTTATTTATCATGTTATGTATGGACTTGTTTTTCAAACTATATGCTATCTATATACAAACCTGTGTTATACTCACCAACTTTTTAGTTGACTTTATTTTATTCATGTTTCATGTCCTAATATGTGAGATTGATCAAGATGTGCTACATATAGGCTTGGACTTAGTTAAAATAAATAAAGAACTTATGTATTTCAATTATGTTTCTTTTCCTGGAATTTGTTTTGTTTGAATGTTTGTAATGGAATTTGACAATTAATATATTTCAATTTAGTCAACCTTGTGCTTATGAACAGTCTACATGTCCTGCCTCGATGATTCCGCCATCGGTCAGGGTGTGACATCTATACTCATTCTTTCATTGGACCCGGTTCCTTGTCTAGTTATAGATACTCCCAAAGGCAACATATCCTCCATTGAAATGTCTGAAATTGGAGAGAATGGACCTGTTGCCGGCCATGTGCCTGGAACAACCACTGTGTACAACTCAGGTGTTATCCTTGTGACCTGGTTGTCCCTGAACATGAGAGAGATCCAGTTCGAGGGAGGAACCCAAGAACTTGTAAACTTGGGTAAGTGTGGCTTTGAGCCAATAACATCAGTATGCTTACATTCAATGGATCCTATGATGATGCTTTGAGAGATGAAAGCAGTAGACTTGGCTTTCTATTGTTGAGGAAGTGATTTTCCAGACCCTTATACTCTATCAGCGGATGATGTGGCTTTTGGTGCTGATGGCTTTGGCTGATCAGCAGCAAACTTGGTTTGATTGGATTTTGATTGAGGAATGGTGGAGGCTGATGATTGTCCCTGTTCAACTTTTAACTTTCTTCCTTCAAGAGGATAGCAAATTTTGATTGGTTTGGTGGGAGGAGTTACTGGTATAGAAAGAATAAAGGGACTTGGACCATTGGTTTGGATTACTTTAGCAGATTTGGTGGTTTTGAAAATTACTTCATTGGTAGGGAGTAATGGAGCTTCACTTGTTTGAGTGGATTCTGAGCATGTGCACTCAGATTAAGAGGGGGTATTGCAGTCTTGCACAGATGATTCTTCCTTGGAAGGATCAAGGTTTCGGTTTGCATGGTCAAGATTTGTGAGATTGAAGTTTGGTTCATGGATGGTTACATAGTCAGCTGGTGGGGGGACGATGTTGTAGGGCTTTTCAGCATGAAACCCAAGGCCAGCAGTCACTTTTTAATGAATTTGAGCATCCAAAAGTCATTGCAGCTTTTTGGATGTAAACTCATATCTGTCAACATGAACTTTTCGGTCTGCCAACTCAGCTATTGTAGCTTTTAACTTAACCAATAGATCATCAATCTGAGTTTCAAGATTTGTTTGTTCATGTTTTAATGATGAAATCTCTTTCTTTAGGCAGTTAATCTTTTCTTTATAACTGTTTTCAACCTTTTTAAATTCAGATTTCATTTGGTGAAACTCTTCATTTTGATCTATAAGGTTTTGGTTATGTTTCATTTATCCTAGAACCTTATCAATGCAAGCTTGAGTACAAAGATGTTCATATACCTTAGGTGGTATCTCTGTTGTGTCTGCCATGAGTGCTTGGTTGTTGGCAGGAAGATCTTCATACTGGAATCTCCAATCAAAATCAGTTGTTCCAACAGCTACACAGGCTGTAGTTTGAGCAGGATTGGTGTTGCCTTAACTTGCTTGACCTTGATGGGTCTGTCTAGGTTGTGCCGCAGCTGGGTTTGCCTTTGGTTCCTTCCATTCTCTGGAAAGTGACCAAGTTGGCTACAATTGTAACATTTTAGCTTGCTCTTGTCCAAGCCAACTCTAATGTTAGAGTTGTTGCTTGGAATTGGTCTTCCAGTCCTAGAGTAGAACCGTTTTGCTCTGAGAGAAAACATGACATAGGAGTGTTGTATGTCCATTTATTCTAAGTCATCTGGATGAAAGTATTCCAGATCTTCTTTGATGAAGGACATGTTGCTAGAATTTTCGGAGACAAAGGCAGCTGAGTTTGGTTGAGGTGGAGCTTCAAGAAGAAATGGTGAGTTGTTTGTTTGTGAGTTGGGAGTCTGAGGGTGGGTGACAATGGGAGGATAATAGTTACTAGAACTGGGAGCTGAGTGGTCAGAGTGTAGTGCAGATGAAGTGGTGGTTGTTGATGAAGCAGTTGAATGACCTGAGCTTCTTTCTTTGGCTTGAATCATTTCTAATTCATATGTCTTTAGCATGCCATACAGCTCAGTCATTTTTAGAGTTTTCAGTTCTTCTAATTGACACTGTATAGAGAGTCCAACAGCTTAGAAGAGAACTGCTAAACTTTTTGAAAATGTCTTCATTCTCCAGCTTCACTTTAGAGCACTATAGCTCTCCCACCAAATAGGTGTACCTGTTGAACAAAACAGTAAGAGACTCATCGTCCTTCCAGACAAAGTTCTCATATTGTTGCTTCAGAGTGTCTCTTCTATTCTCCTTCACCTCCTCAGAACCGGCAAACATCTTCTCAAGAGCTTCCCATAGCTCCTTAGCAGTCTTGTATTCTCTGAAGTTATGGAAAACTTCGTTTGGCAAGAACATCTGAATGGCTCCCAAAGCTTTAAAATCTACCTCCATCTTCTTGATGTCTTCCTCTGAGTACTTTGATGCTTCTTTAGGGACTGATGGACCTTCGGAATCAGCAGAAGGCGCCATAGGCACATATGGACCATCAACTATGGATCTCCACATTCCATATTCTTGGTAGCAGAAGAAACTTTCCATTCTTTTCTTCCACATATCATAATCTTCTCCGGACACTAGTCTTAGTGCTCTATGAAAGCTTGCAACATCATCAAATTCAGTATTCTGTGCCATACTATGAATAGATGGTTCAGCAGCAAAGAGATAACAGAACCAGATAGTGATTAAACAAGTGTTAGTTTGTTTAATATGAGAGCCAAAGCTCTGATACCACTTGTAGGATCGGTGTTTACAAGATGATTCTGTTCTTAGTTGAGATTGGTAGAAAAATAACAACCAATCAATGTAAACAAGAAAACAAGGATAATACTGATAAATGCAAAGTGTATTAATCTTCAATGTTTACAAGTTTATAGATAAAGCTCTAAGGATGCACACATTGTAAAATGAAAAGATACAATACATATAAAGGAACTTAGAATCAAGACAGACCCTTGATTCTAAGGATCATATCAAACACAAGTCGTTGATCTTTAACAGTTACAAGTTACACTACTATTGGTAGACAACTACAGTGAAAAGACTTCTGCACTGAAAAGACAACAACAAAACTAAGGTCTTCTAAGAAATTATTGCAGGACATATCAGAATACGAGCATCGTCTTTTGTCATCTGCACCAAAAACTTTCCTTCTGCTGATACGTGTGTCAGTGTTATAGAAGAGGTGTCCGTGGCAAAGTCAAAGTTGCTGATGATTTTCCTATCAGCAGCATCAAATGTTTAATGCTGCTGAGAAGCCTATCAGCAGCAACTTTGGACTTCAGCAGATAATGCTATCAGCAGGAAACTTGTTCATCAGCAGAAGAACACAACTATCTACAGCACTTAGCCTTATCTGTAGCAACATGTAAGTCAGCAGCAAAATTGTGGAGTCCACAGCAATCTTACTTAGAGAATTTTATAGCCATCAGTCTTTATCTCTATATACCTCTTCATAATCTATGCCCTCTTGCTGATAGAACCCTTGCACAACCAGTCATTCTTTGTTTCGGACAATAACTCCACTGTCATTCTATTTGTTTCTAAAAACCCAGCGAGTTCCGATGGGTAGTTTGCCTTGTGGTAGCGGCACTAGCTCCCAAACGTTTAGTTTCTCAAACTGCATCAGCTCCTCCGGCATTGCCTCTACCCAGCTTGCCTCACTTAAATCCATCTTAATATTCTTAGGCTCTATTTGAGAAATAAAAGCACAATACAAGCATATGTTGATTACTCCTGATTAACTCCTCGTTTTCACCCCGTCAGAGAAAGGACAGATGATATCCTCTATGGGATGATTTTTATGGATCAACAATGTTGTTATTTCCTCTTCCTGCAATGTTTCAGGTAAGTTGGTGATGTGCTGATCTGCTTCTTCAGTTAGGGGAACCGGCTCCTCAATAACATTCGGGTCAGGAATCGTATCCTGGGAAGCATGACCACTGCCAGATGCAGCAGTCACATTAATGACGGGATCATCATTTTGTTGAACACTTTCTTGAAAAGAGGATTCTCGAGTTCTAGAAGACGATGAAGATGCTTGATCCGGGTCGTCATCAATTCTGTAATCGACTGTGATGTACTTATAAAAACCATAATCTGAGACATCAAAAACATCATAATAGACATTAAACAATTTAAACAGTGAATCATAATCGAATAACCAATTTGGACCAGAATCCGCATCAGTTGTATTCAACTCCTGCCAGTCAATGTAGTAGGACTCCACTATCTGCTTGGTTCTCTTGTTATATACCTTGTACGCAGTCTTGCTTGATGAGTATCCAACAAAATAACACTCATCGGCCTACTCATCGAATTTGGAACCAACATTGTCATTATAAAACAAAGTGCACAGGCATCCAAATGCTTTGAAATGACCAACCTTAGGCTTCTGATTGTACATGATTTCTTACGGACTCTTCATTTGATGCTTATTTAGTAGCACCCTATTTTGCACATAGCACGCCGTATTGATTACTTCAGCCCAGAAAAATATAGGCAATTTAGAGTCAGAGATCATGGTTCTTGCAGCTTCTATTAGTGTACGATTCCTTCATTCAGCAACCCCATTTTGTTGAGGAGTTTTAGCAGCGCTAAAATGACGTGCAATTCCCTTTTCTACACAAAAACTGTCAAGAACATCATTTATGAACTCCGTCCCGTTGTCACCTCTGATAATATTGATCTTCAAGCTCAGTTGATTTTCCACAAGTATCATAAACTACCTAGGAGTATCTGTAGTCTCATTTTTCTTACTTAAGAAGAACACCCAAGAAAATCGTGAGTAGTCATCATTAATAACAAGACAATATGATTTCTTCCCAAGACTCATCACGCTTACAGGACCAAACAGATCCATATGAAGCAACTGAAGAATACGAAGCTCTAATACCAATTGTAAGGTCCGAAATCCTAAGCATCTTCAATCAACGGATTTAAAAAGTGTTGAACCTGGCGGAAACAAACTTGACACATGACTTGTAGGTAGAAACAAAGATGACGAGACATAATCAAATATCAAACGATTCGTATATTGATAAAACACTGAAAACACAATACAATATCGTTCAACAACCCGTCTAACCGAATACAGAGAGCAAAATAACACAAAAGTATTCGGTTGGGCTTGGGCCGGGGCCGCATACTTCAAGTATGCGGCTGGGCACCGCATACTTCAAGTATGCGGCTGGTCTATGAAGTATGCGGCCGCATACTTCTAAACCGTCTTCTTCTGAACATCCCGGTGATCTCGTGATGCGTTAGCCTATTAGGTTTGATCCTTACAGTAGACGTTGGTTAAGGGTGGTTTATGAAGAGGAGATCCTAAAATCCCTTAGAATAAAAGTAGGATTGGGAAGATTGCATGATTTTCTGACCTTGGAATGGCTTTCAACCTCAAATTCGACGAGTTATGAGTGAAAAATTAGGGTTGCATGCGGATGATATATATCATCTTGGTGGTTGTGACCGACATAACGTACGGGCCGTATGGTCATTAAATTTGTAGGGACCGTACCCTCGATATGGTACGGGCCGTATGCATACATACCCACGTAATTGCTTTTCTTGTGTTGAATGTTTCCTTCAGTTCATTGTTGGACCGTTGATAGGAAGTAAAGAATCAAAAACACACAGCGGGATGCCTCTAGAAAGTGCTTACTTTATTAACGAGTGATCAGCCGATCTCGCGTGCCTTCACGTTTCAGCTGTGAGAAGGCCAAGTACCTCCTCACCTTGGTGATCTATGGGACCCTCCTGGTATTTTGTTTTAGTTGATTGCCATTAACTTTGAACCGGGTCCCATCTGTGCTTTCCAATTTGACTGTTCCATAGGTATATGATTGTGTGACCATGTATGGTCCCCTCCATCAGGATCTCAATTTCCCAAGAAACAGTCTTAGTCTGGAGTTGTAGGGTAACACTTTGTCACCTACCTCGAACTCCTTTCTCCTCAAATGTTGATCCTGTATTTTCTTTGTTTGATCTTTGTAGATGGACGAATTTTTATATTCCTGGAGCATGAGTTGCATGAACCTGTATTGAATACTTCAGCCCAGAAACATATAGGCAATTTAGAGTCAGAGATCATGGTTCTTGCAGCTTCTATTAGTGTACGATTCGTTCGTTCAGCAACCCAATTTTGTTGAGGAGTTTTAGCAGCGCTGAACTGACATGCAATTCCCTTTTCTACACAAAAACTGTCAAGAACATCATTTCGGAATTCCGTCCCGTTGTCACTTCTGAAAATATTGATCTTCAAGCTCAGTTGATTTTCCACAAGTATCATGAACTGCCTAAGAGTATATGTAATTAAGAAGAACACCCAAGAAAATCGTGAGTAGTCATCATTAATAACAAGACAATATGATTTCTTCCCAAGACTCATCACGCTTACAGGACCAAACAGATCCATATGAAGCAACTAAAGTATATGAAGCTCTAATACCAATTGTAAGGTCCGAAATCCTGAGGATCTTCAATCAACGGATTTAACAAAGTGTTGAACCTGGTGGAAACATACTCGACACATGACTTGTAGGTAGAAACAAAGATGACGAGACATAATCAAATATCAAACTATTCGTATATTGATAACACACTTAAAACATAATACAATATCGTTCAATAACTCGTCTAACCGAATACGTAGAGCAAAATAACTATTTATACTAAACAAAAGTATTCGGTTGGGCTTGGGCCGGGGCCGCATACTTCAAGTATGCGGCAGTGCACCGCATACTTCAAGTATGCGGCTGGCCTATGAAGTATGCGGCCGCATAGTTCAAAACCGTCTTCTTCTGAACATCCTGGTGATCTCGTGATGCGTTAGCCTATTAGGCTTGATCCTTACAGTAGACGTTGGTTAAGGGTGGTTTATGAAGAGGAGATCCCAAAATCCCTAAGAATAAAAGTAGGATGATAGAACGTTAAGAACTTAGCCAGAGACCCCTTACCTGGGAAGATTGAATGATTTTCTGACCTTGGAATGGCTTTCAACCCCAAATTTGACGAGTTATGAGTGAAAAATTAGGGTTGCATGCGGCTGATATACACCAGCTTGGTGGTTGTGACCGACATAACGTACGGGCCGTATGGTCATTAAATTTGTAGGGACCGTACCTTCGATATGGTACAGGCCGTATGCATACATACCCATGTAATTGCTTTTCTTGTGTTGAATGTTTTCTTCAGTTCATTGTTGGACCGTTGATAGGAAGCAAAAAATCCAAAACACACAGCGGGTTGCCTCTAGAAAGTGCTTACGTTATTAACGAGTCATCAGCCGATCTCGCGTGCCTTCACGTTTCAGCTGTGAGGAGGCCAAGTACCTCCTCACCTTGGTGATCTATGGGACCCTCCTAGTATTTTGTTTTAGTCTATTGCCATTAACTTTGAACCGGGTCCCATCTGTGTTTTCCAATTTAACTGTTCCATAGGTATATGCTTGTGTGACCATGTATGGTCCCCTCCATCAGGATCTCAATTTCCCAAGAAACAGTCTTAGTCTAGAGTTGTAGGGTAACACCTCGTCTAATTCATGCACTTGCATGAACCTTTGCTCTTCGGCCTTTCGCAGGTCCAGGTTAACTACATTCAACGGCCAATAAGCCTTATACTCAAGTTCAAATGGCAAATGACAAGCCTTTCCATACACCAACGTGAAGAAAGTGGTTCTAATAGGAGTTTTGTAGGCTATTCTAAAAGCCCGTAGAGCGTCATCCAGTTTGTCCGCCCATTCCTTCATGTTATTACCAACAATTCTTACCAATATTCAATTGACTCCTCAGTTGGTTACCCCAACTTGTCCGCTCGTTTGCGGGTGATAGGGTGTCGCAAGGCGATGAGAAACACCATAACGTTGCAAGGCTCTTTCCATCTGCGTGTTACAGAAGTGAGTTCATCAGTCACTGATTAGTGCTTTAGGTGTCTGGAAGTGTGCAAACAACTTTTTCAAGAATTTAGCTACAACCCTTGCATCATTGGTGGGCAAAGCTTGAGCTTCAGCCCATTTAGAAACGTAATTAATCACCACTAGATGTATTTGTTTCCGTATGAGGAAGGAAATGGTCCCATTAAGGCGATGCCTCATATGTCAAATATCTCACAAACTTGAATGCCGGTTTGTAGCATCTCATTCCTAGCCGATATATTCCTTGCACGCTGACAGGCGTCACAGGAACGAATGTATTCCTGAGTATCTTTGAAGATTGTTGGCCAATAAAATCCAGCATTGAACACTTTCTTGTTAGTGTAATTCGCCCCGTGGTGTCCACCGGTTAGGCCTCATGGCAATGCTTAAGCATTTGCTGCACTTCTCTCCCATATATACGTCTCCGGACCATCTGATTAGTTCCTACCTTGAAGAGGCATGGGTCATCCCAATAATAATGTTTCTAATTTGAGTAAAATTTCCTATTCTGATTGTAGGTAATTCTTGACGCTAGCACTCCACTTGCAAGGTAGTTTGCGAAGTCTATGAACCACATACGTTCATCTTCCTAAGTGTCTCTTATTTTGGTTTCTATTGACATCAAAGTTTCATGCGGGAATTTATCATTGACGTCTGATTCCTTCAGCTTTGTGACCGAGGGGTTCTCCAGTCTAGAGAGGTGGTCGGCTGCAACGTTCTCCGCCCCATTTTTTGTCTTTGATCTCAATTTTCAAATTCTTGTAGAAGTAAGATTCATCTGATTAGTCTAGGTTCTGCATCTGGTTTGTTGAATAGATACTTTATTGTTGTGTGATCTGTATAAATAATTGTTGAATAGATACTTTATTGTTGTGTGATCTGTAGAAGTAAGATTCATCTGATTAGTCTAAGTTCTTTTTCGGTAGTGGTGTATTTTTCCTGTGCGTCGTTCAATGTCTTTCTGGCATAGTAGATTCGATGGAAATTCTTGTCTTTACGTTGACCTAATACTGCCCCCACTACGAAATCACTCTCGCCGCACATGATCTCGAATGGTTGGGTCCAGCCGGGTGCGACCATGATTGGGGCATTTACTAGCTTTTTTTGATTGAGTTGAATGCACTCCGCCATTGCTCGTCAAACACAAATTCGACATCCTTCTCCAGGAGTTCAGTCATAGGTCTTGCGATCTTTGAAAAATACTTTATAAATCGCCTATAAAATCCTGCATGACCTAGGAAACTCCTTATCGCCTTAACTAAGGTAGGTGGTGGTAGTTTTGAAATGGTATCCACCTTGGCTTTATATACCTCTAATCCTTTAGTTGAGATCTTATGTCCTAACACGATTCCTTCATTTACCATGAAGTGGCATTTTTCCCAATTCATCATAAGATTCGTTTCTTCACACCTAGCCATATTCTGTCTAGGTTTTTTCAGACAATGATGAAATAAATATCCAAAGACTGAGATATCATTCATGAATACTTTCACTGAATCCTCCACCATGTCATGGAAGTATGCTATCATGCACAAATGTAACGTGGCGGATGCATTACATAACCCGAAGGGCATGCGTCGATATGCAAAAGTTTTATATCGACAGGTAAATGTTCTTTTTTTTCCTAATCCTCAAGGGCAATAGGTATCTGGAAGTACTCTGATAATCCATCCAAGAAACCGTAAAACTGTTTTCTTGGCTAACGTTCGAGCGTTTGATCAATGAATGGAAGTGGGAAGTGGTCTTTTCGGGTGTCATCATTTAATTTGTGATAATCGATACACACTCGCCACCCTTTGACTATTCTAGTCGGAATTAGTTCATTCTTCTCATTGGTGACCACCATCAATCCCCCTTTCTTTAGTACCACTTGTACCGGGCTCACCCACATTGAATCTGAAATTGGGTATATCAATCATGCGTCAAGCAATTTAATAACCTCCTTCCTGACCACATCTTGCATGTTCGGATTGGGCCTTCTTTGCCCCTGGACTGAATGTTTGTACTCATCCTCCAGTAGAATTTTATGAGTACAATATGATGGGCCGATCCCCTTAATGTTAGTGATCCTCTAGGCAATTACCTGTGTGTGGGCTTTCAACACCTTTAGAAGTTCTTCCGTCTCTTTACTTTTCAGTCCTGATGCAATGATGACTGGGGATTTAAAATCTTCATCCAGGTAAGCATACTCTAAATGGGACGAAAGTTCCTTAAGCTCCAGATGAGGGGGCTCCTCCTTTGAGGGCTTCTCTTTTTCCTCCTGCGGCCCCCGAACCTCCATGACCTGCTCTAGCAGGGGTTCCTCTTCATATTCAAACACATGCTCTTGATCACTCACATAATCTATTATTTCTACTTCTTTGATGTGCTGGTCCCTAATCTGAGTGTCTGATTTATCCTTTCCGCATATGTCATGGAAGAACTCCCCAACATGTGTCATAAACGTATCGATGAAGTAAACTGAATCATCATGTCCTTTGTTATACTTCACAGAATTTTTTATGTCAAATGTGACTTTTTCCTCATCGACACACAATGTTAGTTTTCCCTCAAAGAGGTCGACCATAGCCCTTGTTGTGACAAGAAAAGGTCGTCCAAGGATCAGAGGCACGTTCTTGTCCTCATACGTATCTAGAATCACAAAGTCGACATGGAATGCAAATTTGTCCACTCTCACTAACATAATCTCTACAATTCCTCTGGGGTATTTCACAGACATATCCGCAAGTTGTATACTCATACGTGTTAGAGTTGGCTCCGCAAGGTTGAGTTTAGCTAACACAGAACATGGGATAAGGTTTATGCTCACCCCCAAGTCTGCTAATGCATTACTGACTGACATCTCCCCTATCAGACTAGGGATTATACAACTGCATGGATCTGCCATCTTTTGTGGAAGTTTGTTTTGCAGTACTATTGAACATTCTTGGCTTAGGGTGACAGTTGACAAATCCTCCAGTTTCTCTTGTTAATGAGCAAGTCCTTTAGAAATGTTGCATAGTTAGGCATTTGGGATAACGCCTCAACAAATGGTAGGCTGATATGCAATATATTGAATATTTCTAGGAACTTAGCGTGGTGTTTCTCTATTTTGTCTTTCTTTAGTCAAGTTAGGTATGGTACATGTGTTCTATATTCAAGCAATGGACCCTTTTGCTTCTCCATGGGTTCTTTAGCACTTGGTATATCTTTCTCTTCTTAATCCCCATATGTGGTTCCTACGCCCTCTTCATGGATCATTCGCTCAATTATTGGATCTTGAGTGGTTTTACCACTGATTGTTGTAACAGCCTTAACTTGAGCTTTACAATTGCTAAAGAATCTTCCAGATGGTTTCTCTGAGAGTAGTTGAGCCAACAAATTCACCTTTTCAGTTAACTCCCTGAGTGTTTCCTTGCTTTGATTCAGGTCAGCCTTTACCCTTGACATACGCTCGTCATTCTTTATTATGTATGCTTTTAACATCAACTCTAATCTTGAGCTTCCTGGTGACTGACCACTTCTGCTGGCACCTTGGTTCTGTTGCACAAATCTGGATGAATTCGGATTATTTGAATCCTTCCATGTGATGGTTAGATGTTTTGAATAGAATGTTTGATTTCCCAAATAATCCACTTCCTCTCAGGTAGTCCCTTGAACTCCGATAGGGCACATGTTTGACTTATGCGCTCTTCCAAAAATGTCACAAGTGATTTATGTTGTGAAGAATTTATCTAGCTTAACTGTCATGACTTCTATCTTTTCCTCAAAATGTTGGTTTTATCCACAGAGTGGACTCCTGCTTTGGATGCTGGCAAGTGTTCTACGTTTGTTGGCCATTGATAGTCATTAGTGGCCAATTTCTCAAGCAACTTATACGCTCTGTCTTGTGTTAAGTTGCTAAAATTTTCTTCATCTGTAGTATCCATTGTTTGCCTAGATTGTGGATATAATCCACTATAGAATATATGGACTTGCATCCAAAGCTCCAATCCATGATGTTGACACTTTCTGACTAGCTCTTTAAATATCTGCCATGCTTCATATAGTGTTTCCTCATCTCCTTGCACAAATGCATGAATCTTGTTTCTGAACTAAGGGGTTTTGGAGGATGGGAAATACTTGATTAGGAATTTATCAGCTATGATGTCCCATGTGGTGATTGATCCTGTCGGTAGAGAGCTCAGCTAAACTCTGGCTTTCCCTCTAAGTGAGAATGGAAACATTCTTAGCTTGACTGCATCTTCAGAAACATCATCAAGTTTGAAAGTATCACACTTCTAAGAAATATGCAACATGAGCATTGGGGTTTTTTTTCAAAAAACCCATCAAATTAACATGTATTCTGAATAAGTTGAATGATTTTCGATGGAATACATAAATGAGTGGCTCCCACCATTAGTCGGATGATCCCGGGATGAGCTCCTTGTAATAACGGTTTGATGTAATCTGTGACCATCCTTTCTACCTTTGCTTATTTGTAAACATTCCTGTCACACCCCTGCCAAAGCGGAAACACGAGGGGGCGACGAAATTGAATCATCACACATAGATAAAATGAATACTGAGGAATTATGATTAAAACCAAATAGTTAATACATCAATTTTTCAAACCAAACAAAGAAACAAATTGTCTTATTTGAATTAAAGTCTAGTGTAGGTCCACTAGAGCATATCCTTGATTTCCTAGCATGAGCATGCCTACAACTAGTTTTTGTCACACCCCGACCGATGGCGGAATCATCGGGGCGGGACATGTAAGACTGTTCATAGCACATGGTTGACTAAATTGAAATATATTAAAGTCAAATTTGCATTTCAAATAATCCAAGTACAAAACCAAATTCAAACAAGATACATAAAATAACTCATAAAATTCTTGATTTAAATTGCTAAGTCCAAATCCTATGTTGAACACGTCTTGAATCAATCTCACATATTGGGGCCTGAAACATGAATAAAATAAAGTCAACTAAAAAGTTGGTGAGTATAACACAGTTGTATATAGATAGCATATAAATGAAAACAAATCCTTTACAAAACATGATAAAATAAGGCATTTATGGGGAGCAGCTATTGTGTAACCATGTACAACCAAACCTTGTGACAAGCATGCAAAATTGTGTGTGTTGTCGGTTTCAATCACCGCGCACCATGGGTGGGTTT
Organism: Smallanthus sonchifolius; assembly: GCA_023525975.1. Taxonomy (NCBI): domain Eukaryota; kingdom Viridiplantae; phylum Streptophyta; class Magnoliopsida; order Asterales; family Asteraceae; genus Smallanthus; species Smallanthus sonchifolius. The sequence goes on from CM042021.1 coordinate 58,412,859, forward strand.
GTCAGACTCAATAGATCTATCGTTGAAAACCGTCGGCTTGTATAGTTAATGATTGCACATAAGAGCATACAAAGGTTAGCACACCTAGCACTCAGGCACAAAGCTCAAATTTTGCACACATGTATGTAAATAGGATTTTTGCACTTATGTTGTTTGTGTAAATGTAAGTGTGTAACGTGTAATGCGTATAGAGTTCATGTTCCACCCCAAAAGTGTGAAAGAGTAAAAAGGGGTTGTGAATACTCACTTGGTATGGAAGAGTAGCTAACAAAGATTATAGATAGCAAATATGATCCTCGAAATGCACAATTTAACCTAAAGAGTAATGTGTATTGAATCAAATAGATGCATAAAATTTAAGTCTAAAATGAAAGTTGAATTTGTATATAAAACTATTGATTTGTATTTAAAAAGTATTGAATAAAATATATAGAGTTTGAAGTAAAATATTTTTGAAACAATTTGATTAGGTTTGAATTGAATAATTGAATAAATATATAATTATAGATTATGAAATAATGTAAATATTAATTGAAATTAAGTATAAATAAATAAATGAGTTTGATTTAATTTGTAAATTAAATTGAAAATTAATATCTTATTTATTTATAAATTTTGTAACTTAATTATTTAAAATATCATTTAAGTGTAAGATAGTAAATATGAATTTAATTTTTATAAACTATTAAATAAATTATATTTATGCCAAGGTTAAACTTTTAATCCATTTTTGAATACAGAAAATATATTTTTATAAAATCTGGAACATTTACTGATTAAAATATATAAAATTAAAATTCTGTTAAAAGTTCTGAATCTCACACGACCGTGCCTCGAAAGGGCACGATCGCGCTCAAGCCACGGGCGCGACCGCGCTAGTCGGGGCGCGACCGGGTTGATCAACAGGAGCACAATCTAGACAAGTCAACAGGCACGACCGTGCCTTAGCCCGGTACGGTCGTGTCTATGATCTTTAGACACAACAGAGACTAGCCCAGAGGGCGTGACAAGGTCTGGTCAGGAGGACACGACCGCGCTGCTAATAGGCACGACCGCGTTTCATGAAGCACGGCCGCGCTAGATGATTAGCGCGACCGTGTCTTTTCCAAATCAGACACGAATTTACAAATTCTTGTATTTTAAACGTTGGAATTGTTAGGGCTTTTGATTAATGGTTTATTACGAGTCTTTTCATATAATCTAATTGTATGTACGTCGCGTTTAAGTAGGGGTTCGATTAAATCATTTTTAATAAAGCATGAGTTCTGATTCGGATCGATTTCTATAATGGAAGCCCAAATTGAATAGGGCTTTCGATACAGATACTGAAATGAATGAATTAAAGGATTCAATTACACTGAACAGCAAGACTGGTTTCCGACGACTTCTACTGCGTATCCGAATGCTTCAGCGGCTTCGGATGATTCAGAGATGATTTGGGAAACGATTGACTGGATTGCTTGAGATAATTCTGATCGAAAAAGCTTGAGAGAGTTTTTCTTGAATTGAGAGAGTTTTTCTTGAATTGTTGAAATGAAACTGAGGCGTTTTGAGAATTTGAAAAAGTGGTAATACAATTGTTAAGGGAAAACAAACGTATGACTGTTACGGATTCGAACAATCGGGCGATTAAAGTTGCAGTTACGTTTCAGCTGTTACACAGGCGCGACCGTGCCTAAATATGGCACGACCGTGCCTAGGCACCGGGCGCGATCGTTCCAAAGCAGGTCGCGTGACCGTGCCAAAGCACTTGGCGCGACCGTACTAGGACGAAGCACGACCGTGCTAGACTAGGTTTTCTTGACATTTTTCAACTTTAGTCCTTGACTTTTCAGGTTCGATGAGTTTGAATAAAATCGTTTCTTGTGTAGTGTTTAAATGTATATAATCGAGTAAAACTTGTAAATTTGTATTGAATCATTGCATTTAGTTTACTGTAAGCAAAATACCAAGGCAGTGCACGAGTATTGAATTTGAAATTGCATTACATTGAATTGAAATATGAATACTAAATTCAGAGATGTTACAGTCTCCCCATGTTGAGGGAATTTCGTCCCGAAATTTAGTTAGAGGATACAACAGTATTAGTAAAAAGATGAGGGTACTTGAGCTTCATTTGGTCTTCTCGTTCCCAAGTGAACTCAGGACCACGCTTAGATTCCCAACGAACTTTGACAATGGGAATGCGACTTCGCTTGAGCTGTTTGACTTCACGATCCATAATTTCCACCGGCTTCTCAACGAAGTGCATCGTTTCATCAATGCGCACGTCGTCAAGTGGTATATGGAGATTTTCATCAGCGAGACACTTCTTCAGATTAGATATATGAAATGTAGGATGCACATTGCCAAGAGATGGGGGTAACTCGAGCTTGTAAGCCACTTTCCCAATCCTTTCCAGGATTTTGAATGGACCAACATAACGAGGTGCTAACTTGCCTTTCTTTCCAAAACGGACCACACCCTTCCACGGAGACACCTTTAGAAGAACAAGGTCACCGACTTGGAATTCCAAAGGTTTTCGACGTTTGTCGGCATAACTCTTTTGCCGACTCCTCGCTACTCGAATATTATCACGGATTTGAATGATCTTGTCGGATGTTTCTTGAATTAACTCGGGACCGGTGATTTGTGCTTCACCAATCTCGTTCCAACAGATAGGAGAACGACACTTGCGACCATAGAGAGCTTCAAATGGAGCCATGTTGATACTTGTGTGGTAGCTATTGTTGTAAGAAAACTCAATGAGGGATAGATGTGAATCCCAATTGCCACCAATATCGATTACGCAAGCTCTAAGCATGTCTTCAAGAGTTTGGATTGTTCGTTCGGTTTGACCATCAGTTTATGGATGGTAAGCCGTGCTCAAATCCAATCGAGTACCAAGAGCAGTTTGGAGAGATTGCCAAAATCGAGAAGTGAACCGGGCATCTCGATCAGATATTATGTTCAAAGGAACACCATGACGGCTCACAATTTCATCAATGTAAATTCGGGCTAGTTTCTCAACCCGATAGTCTTCACGGATAGGCAAGAAATGAGCAGATTTGGTGAGTCAATCAATGATCACCCAAATACTATCATAACCACTCGAGGTGCGAGGGAGTTTGGTAATAAAATCCATGGCTAAGTTCTCCCATTTCCACACGGGAATTTCCAGTTGTTCAAGCAAACCAGAAGGATGTTGATGTTCGGCTTTGACTTTGGAGCAGGTTAAACATTTGGCAACATAAAGAGCAATGTCCTTTTTCATACCGGGCCACCAATATTGTTGGCGAAGATCTTGGTACATTTTATCCGCACCAGGATGAATAGAGTAACGAGTCTTGTGAGCCTCGTTCATGAGAAATGTGCGGAGATCATCGCGATCGGGAACCCAAATACGGTTCAAGTAATATAGTAGGCCATTGGGTTTTGATTCAAGAAGAAGTTCAACACCACACGAAATTTCTTCATACATGTTACCCTCGGTTACCGAGACGTGTTGAGCTTCTAAGATACGGGTTTGCATATCGGTTTGAATACGGGCACAATGAAGCGTAACATGGTCCTTTCGACTCAAAGCATCGGCTACAACATTCGCTTTGCCGGGATGGTAGCGAATCTCGCAGTCGTAGTCGTTAAGGAGTTCGACCCAACGTCGTTGCCTCATATTGAGTTCTTTTTGGTTGAAAATATGTTGGAGACTTTTGTGGTCGGTGAACACCACACATTTCATGCCATATAGGTAATGTCTCCAAATATTTAACGCGAATACGACCGCACCCAATTCGAGATCGTGCGTCGTATAATTCTTCTCATGAATTTTGAGTTGCCTTGATGCATAAGTGATTACTTTGCCTCGTTGCATGAGAACACAACCAAGACCTTGGTTAGAAGCATCACAATAGGCAACTAAATCATCGATTCCATCGGGGAGAGTCAATATACGAGCATTGCACAACTTTTGTTTGAGGGTTTGGAAAGCTTCTTCTTGTTTCGGTCCCCATTCATAAGTCTTACCCTTGTGGGTCAAAGCGGTAAGAGGGACAGCAATCTTTGAGAAGTTTGAGATGAAACGACGATAATAACCCGCAAGACCAAGAAATGAACGAACTTCGGTAGGAGTCTTCGGGGCATTCCAATTCTTAATCGTTTCAATCTTAGCAGGATCAACATGAATTCCTTTGTCATTGACAATATGACCAAGAAATTGAACTTCCTTTAGCCAAAATTCACATTTGGAGAATTTGGCATAAAGTTGTTCCTTCTTTAAGAGATCCAAAACCAATCTAAGATGTTCTTCATGGTCGGCTTTAGTCTTGGAATAGATTAAGATATCATCAATGAAAACGATCACGAATTTATCAAGGTACGGTTTGCACACACGATTCATGAGATCCATGAAAACTGCAGGTGCATTGGTTAACCCGAAAGGCATAACCATGAACTCGTAATGACCATACCTTGTTCGAAAATCAGTCTTAGGAATGTCATCTTCTTGAACATGAAGCTGATGATAACCGGATCGAAGATCGATCTTCGAGAAGCAAGTAGAACCTCGAAGTTGATCAAATACATCATATTCTAGGCAAAGGATAACGGTTCTTGATAGTAAGTTTGTTGAGTTCGCGGTAGTCAATACACATGCGAAATGATCCATCCTTCTTCTTAACAAATAAGACGGGTGCACCCCACGGTGAATGACTCGGACGGATGAATCCCTTGTCGGAGAGTTCTTGAAGTTGACTTGCAAGTTCTTGCATTTCAGAAGGTGCAAGACGATAGGGAGCTCTAGCAACGGGGTTAGCTCCCGGTATAAGATCAATACGGAACTCTACTTGACGAATGGGAGGAAGACCGGATAAATCCTTAGGAAAAACTTTGGGGAAATCCCGAATGATCGGAATGTCTTGGATACTCTTCTCTTTGACATCCTTTTGAAGAATATGAGCTAAGAAAGCAATGTACTTCTTTCGTAAGTACTTTTGAGCGATAGTACACGACATCAACTTAAGTCCCTTGCAAGGCTTTTCACCAAAAACTCTTAAGGTTTCTCCCGATGGTAGTGGAATTTGGATACACTTTTCAAAGCAAATGACTTTGGCATGATGATTTGATAGCCAATCCATACCTATGATAATATCAAAGCTTCCTAGTGGCATTGGAACAAGGTTGATTGGGAATGAATGGTCATTTAGTTCTAAGGAGTAATCATAAATTATGGAGTCAATTGTAAGGGAGTCACCATTTGCTACTTCAACGGTGAAGGTTTTCTCTAATTGGGATCGTGTCTTTGCAAGTAAAGGCTCAAAATTAAGTGACACAAAACTTTTATCGGCACCGGTATCGAACAAAATGGAGGCATATTGACTATTAACAAGGAACGTACCATTAACCACGTCGTTGTTGGCTTGAGCTTCGTTGGCGTTTATGTTGAACGCACGCCCACGAGCTCCACCTTGTCTAGCATTTGCAAGTCCTGGACATTGATCACGAAAATGGTTCGGGTCACCACACTCATAACAAGCCCGCCCATTAGCAATGGCGGGAGCACCTTGGTTAGCCACTTGAGGTACGATTCGGTTTGGAGGGTTGACTTGGCCCGTAAGGGCTTTGGTCCTTCAAACACTGACCGTATGACCATATCTCCCACAATAAGTACAAAGGCGACATGGGATGTTTTGAGGATGATGGAAATTGCAGGTGGCACAAAGAGGGTAGATCCCAACATATGGCTTTTTAACCGGCGCTTGAATCATAGGTGCAGCTTGGTTGACGGGGACAGCAGGAGTAACCACAGCAAAATTTCTAACCTTCCTCTTTTTATTATTGTGAGAGGGCTCGGTTGTGGCTTCTTTGTTGTGAGAAGGAGGGGTTATGGTTTCAGAAACTTTCTTAGAACCCTTTTTGGTAAGAGTTCCAGCTTTCACATGATTATCAGTTAGAGTAGCGGATAGACGAATAGCATCCTCCAGAGTAGCAGGATTTCTACCTAAGACAGTATCTTGGATTTGTCTTGGTAGCCCACCAATATACTTCTCGATACATCAGGACAAAGGAGTGACCATGTGGGCCACTAGAAGACTCAACTCATGGAACCGAGTTGTATATGCTAAGCTTTCCCCGCTATCTTGGGCAACATCCCAAAATTCAGCTTCTAACTTTTTCACTTCATTTCGCGGACAGAACTCCTCGGTCATAAGCCTTTTGACCTCATCCCAAGGTAAGGCCATAGCTACATCAACACCCCTATTCCTTTTCTCCCCATTCCACCATGTAAGTGCCCGTTTTTGTAGGACACTTGTAGCATGACGAACACGGAGGTTGTCGGGACAGTCACTATTGAGAAAGGTATTCTCAATGCTTTCAAACCATTGAAGGAGTCCAGTAGCTCCTTCGGTTCCATAAAACTTTAGGGGATTGCATGAGTTGAAGTGCTTGAAGGTGCATTGGGGTGGATTGTTACCACCATTTCCACCATTTCCACCATTATTACCACTATTGCTTCCATTTCCACCATTGTTGCCATTGGTGGCACCATTGGCTTGGGTGAGTTGTGTCACCAATTGGGTGAGAATAGCAGCAATGTCGGTGTTGGCGTTGGTTGCGGGAGCACGACGAGGAGGCATTCTACAGATTGTCACAAGACAAGAAAAAAATTGTGAGGACTTATGAGATTTGATAGGATTTAATAGAATGAGGTAACAAAAATAAAAATAGATATTCTTAGTTTAGATTGTACTCAAAAGTGACAAAATCACTTGAATACCATGACACATTAAGGTTAATTAAACTTATATAATTTTCAAGGAGACATGCTTTAGCCTATAAGTAAACACTCATCTCGGGAATTCCCAGGAAAGCATACGGGTCCCTCGGTTGATTGAGATTTATGCGAAATGCTTTCCTAGACAGAAAACCCAAAATACAGGTGTCACTCTTCCAGATTGCACGTGTCCTCAAATAATTTAACAAGTTTAAAAACCTTAACGAAAAAATAAAAAAAAAATATTTTAAAGATTTTTGCTTCAAGAGTTTTCCACATGCTTAGAAAGGATAAAGATAGAAAAGAAGATAGAAATATTATGAGGTTTTAGAATATAGGAAAGGATATTATTATTTAAGAAGATCCTAATGAGTCATGGATTTAAAACACATAAGTCATCATAATGCAATAATAAGTAATCATACTAAACATGTAACATATAACATATAGCACATAACATGTAACACATAGCACAGAAATCATGAAACATAGTATAAGTGGGTGTCCTATAGTTATAGTCTAGGTCAAGGTGTCTAATAACCTAATTCCCTATAATCAAGGCTCTGATACCAATCTGTCACACCCCGACCGATGGCGGAATCATCGGGGCGGGACATGTAAGACTGTTCATAGCACATGGTTGACTAAATTGAAATATATTAAAGTCAAATTTGCATTTCAAATAATCCAAGTACAAAACCAAATTCAAACAAGATACATAAAATAACTCATAAAATTCTTGATTTAAATTGCTAAGTCCAAATCCAATGTTGAACACGTCTTGAATCAATCTCACATATTGGGGCCTGAAACATGAATAAAATAAAGTCAACTAAAAAGTTGGTGAGTATAACACAGTTGTATATAGATAGCATATAAATGAAAACAAATCCTTTACAAAACATGATAAAATAAGGCATTTATGGGGAGCAGCTATTGTGTAACCATGTACAACCAAACCTTGTGACTAGCATGCAAAATTGTGTGTGTTGTCGGTTTCAATCACCGCGCTCCATGGGTGGGTTTGTCAGACTCAGTAGATCTATCATTGAAAACCGTCGGCTTGTATAGTTAATGATTGCACATAAAAGCATACAAAGGTTAGCACACCTAGCACTCGGGCACAAAGCTCAAATTTTGCACACATGTATGTAAATAGGATTTTTGCACTTGTGTTGTTTGTGTAAATGTAAGTGTGCAACGTGTAATGCGTATAGAGTTCATGTTCCACCCCGAAAGTGTGAAAGAGTAAAAAGGGGTTGTGAATACTCACTTGGTATGGAAGAGTAGCTAACAAAGATTATAGATAGCAAATATGATCCTCGAAATGCACAATTTAACCTAAAGAGTAATGTGTATTGAATCAAATAGATGCATAAAGTTTAAGTCTAAAATGAAAGTTGAATTTGTGTATAAAACTATTGATTTGTATTTAAAAAGTATTGAATAAAATATATAGAGTTTGAAGTAAAATATTTTTGAAACAATTTGATTAGGTTTGAATTGAATAATTGAATAAATATATAATTATAGATTATGAAATAATGTAAATATTAATTGAAATTAAGTATAAATAAATAAATGAGTTGGATTTAATTTGTAAATTAAATAGAAAATCATTATCTTATTTATTTATAAATTTTGTAACTTAATTATTTAAAATATCATTTAAGTGTAAGATAGTAAATATGAATTTAATTTTTATAAACTATTAAATAAATTATATTTATGCCAAGGTTAAACTTTTAATCTATTTTTGAATACAGAAAATATATTTTTATAAAATCTGGAACATTTACTGATTAAAATATATAAAATTAAAATTCTGTTAAAAGTTCTGAATCTCACACGACCGTGCCTCGGAAGGGCACGATCGCGCTCAAGCCACGGGCGCGACCGCGCTAGTCGGGGCGCGACCGGGTTGATCAACAGGAGCACAATCTAGACAAGTCAACAGGCACGACCGTGCCTTAGCCCGGCACGGTCGTGTCTATGATCTTTAGACACAACAGAGACTAACCCAGAGGGCGTGACAAGGTCTGGTCAGGAGGACACGACCGCGTTTCATGAGGCACGGCCACGCTAGATGATTAGCGCGACCGTGTCTTTTCCAAATCAGACACGAATTTACAAATTCTTGTATTTTAAACGTTGGAATTGTTAGGGCTTTTGATTAATGGTTTATTATAAGTCTTTTCATATAATCTAATTGTATGTACATCGCGTTTAAGTAGGGGTTCGATTAAATCATTTTTAATAAAGCATGAGTTCTGATTCGGATCGATTTCTATAATGGAAGCCCAAATTGAATAGGGCTTTCGATACAAATACTGAAATGAATGAATTAAAGGATTCAATTACCCTGAACAGCAGCGAATTGATAAAGAACGGTAGGGAGGAAGTTCCGGCGACGGCAAGACTGGTTTCCGGCGACTTCTGCTGCGGTTCCGAATGCTTCAGCGGCTTCGGATGATTCAGAGATGATTTGGGAAATGATTGACTGGATTGCTTGAGATAATTCTGATCGAAAAAGCTTGAGAGAGTTTTTCTTGAATTGAGAGAGTTTTTCTTGAATTGTTGAAATGAAACTAAGGCGTTTTGAGAATTTGAAAAAGTGGTAATACAATTGTTAAGTGAAAACAAACGTATGACTGTTACGGATTCGAACGATCGGGCGATTAAAGTTGCAGTTACGTTTCAGCTGTTACACAGGTGCGACCGTGCCTAAATATGGCACGACCGTGCCTAGGCACCGGGCGCGATCGTTCCAAAGCAGGTCGCGCGACCGTGCCAAAGCACTTGGCGCGACCGTGCTAGGACGAAGCACGACCGTGCTAGACTAGGGTTTCTTGACATTTTTCAACTTTAGTCCTTGACTTTTCAGGTTCGATGAGTTTGAATAAAATTGTTTCTTGTGTAGTGTTTAAATGTATATAATCGAGTAAAACTTGTAAATTTGTATTGAATCATTGCATTTAGTTTACTGTAAGCAAAATACCAAGGCAGTGCACGAGTATTGAATTTGAAATTGCATTACATTGAATTGAAATATGAATACTAAATTCAGAGATGTTACAGTTTTCATTTCCTGAAAAACATGCTAAAATAGGTCAACTAAAAATTTGGTGAGAACATATGTTAGATAGATATATAGTAATAGAATACACAGTTCAAGTCATAAACAAGTTTCATATTCCAAGTAATTGAACTTTTATATATGAGTTCACAACCAACCCTGGTGATCGATAGCTCTACCGTCCAACACCTTGTCAGGGTGTTAAACTAAGTATAAGTGTCAAGAATGGAGTTTATGAACACCCAGCTCCTCCCAAGTCGACTGGAATACGTCACTTGAAGGACGCTTGGAATTGATTGGCATGCATCAAACCGAGGACGGATGGGCTATTTAGGCCAATAGATCTATTTACGTACTCCCGTGGCTTCCTCGAAGTTAATGGTTATGCAGGTTTTAGAAAATAAGAGAGACTTAGTAGTTAAAAGTGACATAGCAACATGTATAAATCAGTTTAGTTTTACTAGAATCAGAAAGTTTGTTATTGATTGCAAAAGTGAAGTTTTCACTCTAGAACTTGGTTTCGGTTTTGATATATGAGCATGTTTTCCACCCCAAAGCAAAAAGGTAAAAAGGGGCTATGAACTCCCCTTACAAGTTAAGGGGTTGAACTTGTACTTGAAGTAACTTCGATTTGAATGCCCTAAGGATTTCCTACGTAAGTTTGTTAAGTTAATTAGAACAAGTTTAGAATAGTAGAAGGGGTTGTTATTGTATATAGTTGAAAGTGATTATTGTATACTAGAATTGGTTATCATTTCAGAGTAATACCTCCAACAGTAAAGTTCCCAGAAAAGAGTTGGTTAGATCAGAACCCCGTCTTTTCCTAGCCAGAACTTTAATGTTTATCAGATAACTACATACCGGTTTGAAAGTTACTCTATTTGTATACTTTAACCAATTTTAGGGTGTGTTTGGTAAGTTTGGAAAGTATAAGGGTAAAAGTGTAAATATAAGTTTAGTAAAGATAGAAATGAAACAAGTTGAATATTAGAGGGGTTAAATTTAAAATAAGGAGTTTTAGTAGAAACATAATTTTAAAAGTTCAAATGAAACAAGAAAGATCAAAATCAAGTTTTTAAATAAAAGTTTGATGAAATTAGGGTTTTAATCGAGGATTAGATATATGATTATAACATAAACATGTTGGGGAATCATAAATTTAAGCTAGTTATGAAGGATTTTGAAAGAAAGAGTATGAACAAACAAGAACATAAGAAGAACTTACTTAGAATGGAAGGATTTTAAGTTAGAATCTTTCAAAAGATGAGAGGAACGACCTTTATTTGCTCGAGATCCCTAGAGGATCGTTGAGGTGCAAAGAATAAATGTGGAATAAGGGCTCTAATTATAGGGTGGGTTTAAGGGCTTATTAGCAAAAAAATAATTAGTGAAAAGGACTAGATTTGCAATTAGTTTGTTAAATTAAAAAAATTGAAAATATTAGGGGGGGTGGGGGTTGTTCACGGCAACATGTAGGTGGATAAGGATGAGATTTTTGAGTTAGTTATTTCAAAGGATTAGGATATGATCTAGATTAAAAATAATGGTTTTTAATGGTTTTTTATAGGTTTAAGGTTTATTAATTGTTTTATTAATTTAAATAATAATAAATATATATATTCTTAATTTTTTGGAAATAATAAATAATAATAATAATATAAAATTGAATTTACAAAAAATTAACCATATTTCAAAGATGTTACAAAAGAAACCATGAAATTTATATATGTGTAAGTTTAGTCCTTAAAGTTACATTTTAGTTTAATAATGTTACAAAATTTAATGATTTAGTTTAAGATATAATCTAAGGCATCCAAAGTTACTATAAGTAGCAAGTTCAAGAATGTACACAAGAATAAGATATCGTATCAAAATAGAATAAACAAGTCGTTCTAAAGCGCAATAGAATACTCGCTTTAGACCAGACTCAGAAGTTTGAAATGGAATGATATAACAAATGATATGAGGCATCAAAAGGTTCATAGTATTAGAATTCTCAATAGATTACAAAGTAAAATCATACATAAAATTAGAGATGTCACAATTCCCTTGATGAGGTCGCTTCAGTATCCGTATTGGCACATCTACTTCAACTTAAAATTAAAATAAATAAAGAAAAATGATTAAACTACTGACTTTGAACTTTTTTGGAATTATCGTGTCCCCGACAACGGCACCGAAAACTTGACATGTGCAATTAGTAATATAGTTTAATTGATAAAATGATTGTACATGTTTAGTTTTAAAAGGTAATTACCAATGTAGTAAACTACACACGTATAGGCAATTGTACATATCGTGACGCAGTACAATAAAATGTCAAGAACTGGATTTCAATCCATGGAAACATTAGCTCTCGATACGAAATCCGCTATCAATATTCAATCGATGAAAATGCAGATTGTTTTAATAACTAATGATTTGAAAGGAAATAAACAACGAATTTTGTAAACCTTTAATAAAACCAGAGGGTAAAGATAACCATTTAGACTCAAATAATCTAAAATAGATTGACAGACTAGATTGCTTCTCATATGAAAACTATTTAATTGATTTATAATTAAGACCAAACAGTGTGTAAAGTGCTAGAACAGATTAGAGCCCGTTAGGGTTAATCCTACAAAACCAAAGACTTAGTGCTAGAGACACAAACTAATACCCTAATTAAGTTAAGCAAATTTATTATCAATTCCTTATGGCTTAAGGTTCCTCTATCAAACTAGACAGTTAAGCGCCCTAGCGAGTTACAATCTATGATTAGATTAAGATGGAAAACCCAAATTAGTTCTGTTAGGACATAGAAGTGTGACAATAGGTCTAGTAATAGTTTAGATCTTATATGTCTATGTTTTTGTAATGTTTGGTTAAGTTCAGTAATAGGGTAACTTAATAAGTTCGCCTAGGCCTAGTTTAGGCGAACTTTTTAAGTTTGCCTACATGGCAGAATGTGTCTAGTTTAGGCGAACTTTTTGAAAAGCTTTGCAATTTATATTCAAGTTCTGTAAACTTTGTGTTTGGTGGAAATCAAATAGAAGATTATTTACATTGTGTGTTGATTGTTATCATTGTGATTATCTCATATACACAGTCATGCGTACGGTTGGATTCTGCACTCAGTATGTTTGATACGTCATGTCTCGAGTTAGATCCGTAGAAGACCGGAGAGGACCTACAATTGGTACCAAAAAGTCTGAGTTTTTGCTTGATTTTCATATCCATGGAGTTTTCAAGTTCTTGAGAAGATTTTGGGGGCTGAATTTATCGAATTGAAAACGTTTTTGAAGAAATTGATCCATTAAAAGTATTCTATTTCATATTATACTCAATCCTACGGTTCAATTTTATCAAATTCCATCAATTCAGCAAGTTATGATGATTTTTGAAAGTTTTGGTTCGTGTTAGGGTTGAAGAGTTCATCTTCCTGAGATTTTTCAGCTGAAACAGGCGAACTTAGCCTGATTTCAGTTACAGGCAAAACTTATTAGGCGAACTTAGCACAAATTCTTGTTTAAGCGAACTTATCTAGTTCGCCTCTAGGTAAATTTGTTTCAAACTGTATTTTACTTGATATTTTGTGTATACTTGTTAGTATGGCTAATAGGGTGCAGGTTACAAATATGCTGAACTATGACAATGAGATTGGAACTCCTCAAAAACCTCCAAAGCTAATGAGTTTTACTGATTATCCAAACTGAAAAGCCAGATTCAATCACTTTGAGTGTTACACTGATACTAGCTCATGGATTCCAATTCTGGAAGGATACAAACATCCAGTTTACTCTTTCATGAGAAATTATAATCTTCCAAAGCCCATTTCTGCATTGACATCTGAAGAAAAATTGGTGTATGACAGAGGGAAGAAGGCAATGGCAAGTATTTCAATGTGTTTGCTAAAAGAAATTTTTCATGGTTTCAAGCAGTTTCATACATCACAACATTTACGGGAAGCTTTACAAAAGAGATGTGAAGGTAATTTGGATGTGAAGAAAAGTCGTAAAGAATTACTAAAGAAGCAGTTTATGGTGTTCAAGCACTTTCAAAATGAAACTTTGGATGAGCTGACTACAAGATATTAGCATTTGCTTAGTGAGCTTACAATTGCAGAGGTGGAATACGAATCTGAAGAAATTAATGATAAGTTCTTAGATGCACTACCATCAAAATTTGATGTGTATTCGGTCCTTATTAAAGAAAATGAAAAATACAAGACGATGTCACTTGAAGATGTGTTGGGAAAAATTCAATCTCATGACTTAAATTTGAAGAAGAAGGAAACTAATATGGAGCACATTCAAGATCCTTCAATGTATTTTGCTAAAACATCTGGAAAATCTAGATTTTGAGTTGCATTATTTTCCGGAGATGGTCAAGATAATCCAAATGAGAATGTTTCTGGATATTCTTATCAATCAGGATTTTCAAAAAATACATCTACTCCTTAATCTGGATCATAACTATCTAATTCGCATCATGTGAGTCAGAGGGTTGCTGAAGATTATATGGCAATGTTTTCATCCTTTGTTGCCTCGTATGAAAACTTTATCGGAGGTAAGATTCATGATCCAGAAGCAGTTGAAGAAGATTATCGTCAGATTGATCCTGTTGACTTAGAAGAGATGAATATTCAATGGAACATGGCAATGTTGATGAGGCAAGCAAAGGATTTTCTTAAAAAAACTGGAAAAAAGTACATCGGATCAAACATCAGAACAAGAATGGGTTTTGATAAAACAAAGGTTCGGTGTTACAATTGTCAACAATGGTCATTTTGCTAAAGAATGTAACAAGCCAAAGGTTGAATTTGATTCTCAAAAGAAGAAAAATTATCAAAGCAACAGAAATCAACACCAAGGATCTGGCAGTTCTGGAAGTTCAGCAAATGTTTCAACATCATCTGCTTTGGTTGCTCAAGGAGATGATAACTATGACTAGGAATTCATTTAGAGGATCTAGTTGCTGCTATGAGTCAAGCTTTCGTGGCTAAAATTCATACTGATGTGACTTCTGAGGATGATAGTTTAAGTGATGAGGAAAGCTCAGGGAGTGAAGTAGAAAGTCAGAATGATGGATCTTCTGACGATATCACTGCAGAAGAAACTTCTGAAGAAAATAATGTTGAAAGTACTGATGATGGTCATTCTGAGGATAAAGATTCCACCACAAGTGTATTAGAAGATGAGATTTTGTTGACTAAAAGAGTACCTGAGATGACTAAAGAGTTTCCAACTGCAAAAGTCTTCATGGCTGACATGTCTGATCCATCAAAGGTAAAAGATACTATCTGTAATATATATTGTTCTAACTGTGTTTTGGTGAAGGACAAAATGATACAAGTCATGGATGGTAACATAAACTTGATTTACAATATGAAATCTATGCACATGGTAAATCAGAAATTAAAGGACAATGATAAGCTGTGTATTGAAAGGATTGAATCACTCAAGAGAGATATTAATTCTCTGACCTTGAAGATTAAGGAACAGACATATCATCTAGATATGGCCTATGTAGAGATTGAAAAGAGAAATACCATTCTTGCTGATAAAAATAAGGAGCTTTCTGAAAAGGAAGAAGAAGTGATCAAGTTACACAGAAAGTGGGAAAACTTTGGAAATTCATCATTTTTGTTGGGATATTTTCATGATAATGTTGATCAAGATAAAAGAACCACTGGAGTTGGATATAATCCTCCACCATTTAATGAAAACTATGTTGTGGAACCGGAGATTATTAATTAAGAGGATTTAGATCCTAAGACAATTTTGAAAGTGAATCCAGTAACAGGGGAATAAATGGTTTATGACTCCGAAAACGATGATGAAAAGTTTGATGACAACAAGACCGAAGGTGTTCCTAAAGATGTGAAGATTGATGAACTAACAGTGGTAAAACAAGTAACAAGAGATCGATGTATTCTAACAGAGCCTGATGAAGTTGAACAACTAAATATTTCAACAATTTTATTTCAAAGTGGTTTTGTAAGTGCTGGTGATATCAAGAAGGAGGTTTCAAAAGTTGAAAATAAATCAACAAGTGATTTCATCAAACAGAAGGTGAATGTCTCAAAACCCAAAGTTGTTCAGTCTCATGTTTCAAAGGCTTATGTTGGTGAACCATCTAGAAAGATTTATGTTGCATAGAAGCAAGGAGGTAGTGATGTTAGCTGTGAGATACATGAGAGAACCGATCATCCATCGATACAATTTAGAATCCACATCCTTTCCATCTTTGTCTGGATGAAAACCGTGATTGACAGGGATAGGTGTGCCATAAGTACTGCTATCATTCAACTTGATGTAGATAGATACCATCCTCTCTTTGACTGACTTGCAGACCCAGGAAGAACGATAATTCACCCATGTTGCTCATCTCAAATGTGGAGTTCATCACTTGTTCGAATTCCCTACACATCTCTTCATTTGTTGACCCAAAGATAATGTCTCCGACATACACATGTACGAGTAGAATATCACCTCATGCTTTTCGAATGAAGGGGGTCGAGTCAATCTATCCACGGTTGAAACCATTTGATAGTAGATGTTTTGATAAGGTCTCATACCATGCCCGGGGTGCTTGATGAAGACCATAAAGTTCTTTGTCGAGCTTATACACTTTATTGATATTATGCGGTACCTCAAAGCCGGGAGGTTGAGTGACATAGACCTCTTCATGAACTTTTCCATATAGGAAAGCACTTTTCACATCAAGTTGATAAACCTTGAAGCCGACATAGGAGGCATAAGCCAGAAGCCGGCGAATGGCCTCAAGTCTAGCAACTAGGGCATATACTTCAGTGTAATCCAAGCCCTCTTCTTGATAAAATCCTTGAACAACCAACCTTGCTTTATTCTTCACTACGACATGACAATCATCCGTTTTGCACTTGAACACCCATCTGGTTCCAATTGGTTGTACGCCTCTTGGCAAGTCAACTAAATCCCACACATGCAACTTTTGGAATTGGGACAGTTCATCTTGCATCGCCTCAATACAACAGTTATCAGCGAGAGCCTCCTTCATATTCTTCGGCTCCAACTGGGACACGAATGCATCATGCAAACATGTTTCCATGATACAAGTGTCAAGTATCTCAGCGTACAAACTAGTGTTCTCAGCATTGGTTCTATGAAGAGTCTGAACACCGGCATGAGGATCACCAATAATGTTGTCAATTGGATGATTCTTATGCACTCTCGTCTCTGGTATGAGCGGTTCCTAGAGATTTGTGTCTAGATTCGTGTTCAACTCCCCCATGTTCTGTGATCTAGATGACGATGATTCAATTATTAGATTGGATTAGCTATAGCTTCATTTCCTACATGAGTGTTAGGATTAGCTGGAGAGTCATTTCCACCAACATAGACAACTTCAACATCTTCACTATTATGAGTTCCAGATGCAGATGCAACATTAGAATCGGGAGTTACAATAGGTACAGTGGCACGGGTTGAGAAGTTGGAGTCATCGCCTCCATTAAAGAAATCGTACACATTTGCTGCATCATCAGCAGATAAATCAGGAAGGTCGAAAGACTTGAATAGTGCATCATAATCGAGACCCCAAGCTGGACCAGTTGGTTCTGGTGGAATGTTGTGTTTACTGCAATCCACTTCGAACCATTCCTCGACAGTACGAGTTCCTATATTGTACACTCTCTTGCATGGTGAATTGGCAACATATCCTAAGAAGATGCCTTCCACTGCTTTTGCATGAAATTTAGATTTTCGATTCTTGTATTGTAGCAATAAGGAACAAGGACTACCAAAAGGAACTAGGTAGTCAAGGTTGGGAGGATGACAAGACTGGATGACATCATCCTTGTCTTTATCATCATCCTTCAGGTTGGGAGGAACTACCAAAAGGACTACCGACTTCAGGATCCTTGTCTTTATCATCATCCTTAGTCAGATCGACTGGATGACAAGACTCGGCACCGGTGGATTTATTTTCTTTCTCTTTCTCTTTCTCTTTCTCTGTCTCCTTCTCCCCCTGAGCACCGAGCTTCTTGGTCAGTTCTTCAACTAATTTGACCATCGCTTCGTGCTCTTTTCTCTGCAAATCCATACTTAGTTCAAGTGAAGTTCTGTGGCCTAGAATCATTTCATTCGTCTTCATTAAAAGTTCATTCTGTGCCATCACATTCTTCAGCAGCTCATTCGTCCCTATTTTCTGGCTATGGAGAATCCTAACTTCATCGGCCAGAGAATTGATCTGTGCTTGTTGAGCATCAGACTCCTCCTTTGACTTTTGAATTGTCTTCAACAGTTCAGCAACTTGGGTCTCTAGCACATCGATCCTTGCATCATTCGGATCAGGATGCCTAGAAGATGAGGCTTCGGCATTATGGATGGGAGAGGAGAAGATTGTGTCAAAGTCAAACCCTTGTGAGAAATCACCATAGTTGAAGGGTTGACCTGACGGCTCTTTGGTGGGTGTTGGAATTGGGGATGTAATGATGGGAGTTATGGTTGGGGTGACGGTGACTGACTCCGTTAGAATTGGAGTAGTCACTGTCACCTGGACAGTTGGAGTAGGGAGGGTCACCGTCACAGGAATCTCCTCTGTGACCGCAGTAACTGCCACATCTGCTTGTACTCGTGGCCTTCTCCTCCGTCTATACAGTTGCTGTGCTGATGGGTTCGATTCTAATTCTGATCTGGCAACTTCAACCTGTACTGGCTGCACAGTTGGAATCTCTTCAACCCTGGGGATAGCAACCTTTTGCCTATCGCCCCTTTCCTTGTTAACACTCTCATGCCTCTGTCTTTGTAGAGCAGCGTCAGAGTCGGAATCCGGCTCATATTCGCTGCTTGAGCTTTGTCGCTTTCTTTTTGAAGATGACGTAGGCAGGGTAACCTGTGTCAACCTTCTCGGATGTACCTGTGATGGTGCGTCATCGGAATCAGAAGAATCTGATTCTGTTGCCTTCGAATCGGATTCCTCAGCACCACCAACACCTTCATCATGTTCATCATCACCTTCATTCTCTGCCTCTTGTTCTTCATCAGGGTGATCACTCATCTCTGGTCCCGAGTTGGGACTATACCAGTTCCAGTCCTCCGGAGCGACGTATGCTTCATTAATCAGGTGGCCGAAGAGTTCAGTATGCTCAGGGGTAGGTTCTACACTGCCTGGCTTTAGAAACTGTGCAAAGACTCTCTTGTCCACCCGTTTTACCTGCAGTCTCTCCCCGATAGCACGTAGGTTTGGCAGTGCATCATCGATCAGTAGTTGCACAAACCTCGGGTACAAGAGGAACCTGAACCTCTCTGCTGTGTTTATCTGGTCATTTAGTGCTTTGAAAATATAGCGAGAGAAGTTATAGCCCCGATTGAGAGACAGGCCCACCATGGCCGCTGCTAGGTCATGACCCATGGCATCTTGCCCCGCTTTTCTGGATGAGATGCACATGATCATGATGTGGGAAAAATAACGCCATTGATCCAATACCCACATCTTCTTGTAAGAAGCATAGTCCCTTTCCCCGACATATCCCATTCTCTGCCTCCAACATCCATCCACGTAGTAATCTGGATAGGATGTCGGGTCGGTAGCAAGGTCTCCGAACCCCAGTACTCTCCTGATTGTATCTTCAGAGAACGCAATTGCCCGACCATCAACGGTTGCCTTTATGACATTAGGGGACACCGTGCAATCATGCTCTGCAGTCTCCCAGAATTGCTCCAGGTAAGGTCTTGAGACTGTTGGGTTTGCTGAGATTGCATAACTTATTCTTGATCTGTTTAGAAAATCCACAATCTCCCTGTATTGCAAGGCTGCGCCTTTCCATTCTGGTTCGGTGTTAGCCACTAGGTTGAATTTGTCAGTGAATGCACGAGCCATAGCCTGCAAACACACACAGAAGACATATTCAGAACAACCTATAACAGTGGAAGTAGACACACATGACACAGTATAGTAGTTACACTTTAAAAAAAAATTTTCAGACTCAGAAAAAATTTCTAAGTGTTGGTCCTGCGCACTTAGTAAGTGCGCAGGATTTTCCTCTTGCGTACTTAACAAGTACGCAGGAATTACTTCTTGCGTACTTGCTAAGTGCGCAA
Source organism: Smallanthus sonchifolius (assembly GCA_023525975.1). NCBI lineage: Eukaryota > Viridiplantae > Streptophyta > Magnoliopsida > Asterales > Asteraceae > Smallanthus > Smallanthus sonchifolius. Next base: position 58,432,747 of record CM042021.1, read on the forward strand.
GAACAACCCTTAGCAAAATTTTAGGAACATGAAAAAAATCTCAGAATGCATAATGACAGGTCTAGTAGGTCGCCACTTAGTCGGAATCAACGATTCTAACTTATGGGACCATTGTTGACACCAGCAACTACCAAAATACACCAAATTTTGACCTAGACAGTCTACGACCCACTATCGGTTCATCTTCAACCAACAGATCAAATCGAGGACAGGAGGATGATTAGAGATGCGATTAAATTTCCATTAACATGTTAATGACAATAAGTTACCCAAACAATCCCAGATTATCCCAATTTTTGTCGGATTTAACAAAAAAAATTCTATGTCAAATCTGTCCAAAAGTCATGAATCTACGGTTGGAATTGCCCTAGATTCTTACCAATGAGATGTAATACGATGATGAAAGTATTGACGGGATGAAAAGAGGGTTTGAACACACTCGATTTTGAGAGAAAAATTGCAGGGGGGGAAAAAAATTAGGTTTGAAAGTGTGAAACCTGAAAATTTTCTAAGTGTCGGATTTATACCCCTCAGAAATTGTTCGTGCGTACTTGTTAAGTGCGCACGAATTAACTCTTGCGTACTTAACAAGTACGCAGGAATTTACTCTTGCGTACTTGCTAAGTGCGCAAGTTTTACTACGTGCGTACTTAGCTAAGTGCGCAGAAACCTTAAGTGCGCAACTTTTCAACTCAGAATTTATGAAGATTTTAAAGTCAAATAACGAACAAGATAAAACTATTCAACCAAGAGGATTCAAATACAATTCATGAAGATTAAACATAAAATATTTTTGGCTTTTTCTGATTAAACTTGAACAATGTATAAACTTAAAATCTTTTTGTGCTTTTCAAGATAGATATGTACAATCATTTACACAAGCTATTTTTGATCAAAGACACGAGTAAAGGATCATATCAGGCTATCTTTTAGTAAAAACGATACAAAATAAACATCAAAGAATATGGGATCATGTCATGTATTACTTTTTATTCAAACGTAATAAGCACATAAACAAGTAATTCAAGTTGACAATATTATAAGATTTGAAACTATACGCATCTTTGTATCATGTTCTTGTGTATTAAGGTATTAATTATAAGATATACAACGTGTACCCCACTGAGATGCTATGATATTTTGCACTATCTTCAAGGCATCTAAGATTATTATCAATTATTTTCTTAATTTTCAGAATGAAGTTACATCAGTTAGCACAGAAAAATCAAGCAGAATCCATAAGGATTATCAGGAATCATAAGATTCAGAATCGATTGATTCGTTTGTCTTGGTTTCATGTGAGCTTCTTCTTTGAATATAGGTATGATGATTCGGGATAATGAACATGGTGTTTGATTATACGGTAAGGGGATCCAACTTTTATCTGGATTTGATTTCAATGAACCAGGAATGATTCAAGGGTGTATACATGCTCAACGGTTAATGTAGATACATGTCTTGATTCAATCTCTCCTTGCATACTTGTGAGTATGGGCAGTGAGATGAACCACATTAATTGTGCTAACAACATAACCCGAAACTGATCTCAAAAGAAAATTATCATCAAAATCTAACATCCTTTATCTGATAATGATCTTTTCTATTCTTTTACGCACACACACACTTGCAAACATGGGTTCAAATCACGGTTGTAATTTAGATTTAGTTTCCACACTACTAGTGATTCAAAGACGCATACAGCCTACTGACAATTCAAATTACTTGTAAATAAACAGATTAAAAACATAATAATTTTAAACAGATAAGTAAGCATGACGCAATCATTTCCCATATGAGCAGTCTATGGTGTTTAGATCATTTTTGATGTACTATCATTTCCTCTTTTCTCAAGTTAACTTTGAAATTTTCTCCATTTTCTATTGTTTTTTTTTTTTTTTTTTTGGTTTTTGTAAAATATTTTAAAGATTAAAAGAACTATACAGAAAATTTAAAAGAATTAAAAATTTAACTTCCATGAATTGAAATGATTTAAGAAAACTTAGTTTTCACTCAGGGTTGAACATTCCTATCAAGTTGACAAGATGCTCAAAGCGGGATCGATCAAATGCCTTTGTGAAAAAGGTCAGCAAGATTGTCATCCGTGTGAACCTTTACAAGTTCAATTAAATGCTTTTCAGCACAGTCACGGATGAAATGATGGCGAATCTCTATATGTTTAGTTTTGGAATGTTTCACCGGGTTATTTGTGATGGACATGGTGGCATTGTTGTCAATGAATAGAGGAGTTCCAGTGAAGTTTAAGCCATAGTCTCTCAACTGCTGCTGAATCCACAATATCTGAGAACAACCGCTCGCTGCAGCAATGTATTCTGCTTCACAAGTTGAGACAGAAACCGTTGACTGCTTCTTGCACTGCCAGGAGACCAGCCTGTCTCCTAAGAATTGACATCCACCAGAAGTTGACTTTCTGTCAAGGTTACAACCGCCATAATCTAAATCAGTGTAGGCTTTGAAGTCGAATGACTGCTGCTTAGAGTACCAAAGACCTAATCGGGGTTTCCCTTTCAGATATCTGAAAATTCTCTTCACAGCTATCATATGTGACTCCTTCGGTTGAGACTGAAACCTTGAGCACAAACATACAGCAAACATTATATCGGGTCTTGAAGCTGTGAGATACATAAGTGATCCGATCATCCCACGGTATAACCTGCTGTCCACATCCTTTCCATCTCTGTCGGGATGCAAACCATGATTGGCTGGGATTGGTGTGCCATAAGTAGTGCTATCACTCATCTTGTATTTTGACAAGATGTCCTGCACGTACTTAGTTTGATGTAGATAAATACCATTCTCTCTTTGACTGACTTGCAGACCTAGAAACAATGACAGTTCACCCATATTGCTCATTTCAAACTTGGACTTCATCACCTTCTCGAATTCCCTACACAACCCTTCATTGGTCGACCCAAAGATAATGTCGTCGACATATACTTGCACAAGAAGAATGTCACCTCCTGCTTTCCGTATGAAGAGAGTCTAGTCAATCTGTCCACGGTCAAAACCATTAGACAGTAAATGCTTAGATAATGTCTCATACCATGCCCGCGGTGCTTGATGAAGACCATAAAGTGCTTTGTCGAGTTTGTACACTTTATTGATATTATGCGGATCTTCAAAACCGGGAGGTTGAGTGACATAGACTTCTTCATGCACCTTACCATAAAGGAAAGCACTCTTCACATCAAGTTGATAGACCTTGAAGCCGACATATGTGGCATAAGCCAAGAACAGTCGAATGGCCTCAATTCTAGCAACTGGGGCATATACCTCATTGTAATCCAAGCCCTCTTGTTGATAAAAACCATGAACAACCAATCTTGCTTTGTTCTTCACAACAACATGACGATCGTTCGTCTTGCATTTGAAGACCCATCTGGTACCAATTGGCTGAAAGCCTTTTGGCAAGTCAACTAAATCCCACACGTGCAACTTATGGAATTGAGACAGTTCATCTTGCATCGCCTCAATCCAGAAGTTGTCAGTGAGAGCCTCCTTCACATTCTTCGGCTCTAACTGGGACACAAATGCAGCATGCAGACATGTTTCCATGACACCAGTGTCGAATATCTCTGTGTAAAGACTGGTGTTCTCAGTGATGGTTCTGTGACGAGTCTGAACACCGGCATAAGGATCACCAATAATGTTATCGATTGGATGATTCCTATGCACTCTCGTCTCCGGTACAATCGGTTCCTGAATTTCTGGATCTAGATTCGTGCTTAACTCCCCCATTTCCGGTGATCCAGAGGAAGAAGATTCAATGTTTATTGGATCAGCTGGAGCTTCATTTCCTACAGTTGTGTTAGGATTGTCTTGAGCGTCATCTCCAACAATATGAACACCTTCGCTGTTATCACTGTCATGAGTTCCAGATGCAGATGCAGCATTGGAATCAGGAGTTATAATTGGTACAGTAGCACGAGTAGTAAAACTGGAGTCATTGTCGTCACGCAATAAATCATAGACATTTGCGGCGTCTTCTGCGGATAAATCAGGAAGATTGAAAGACTTGAATAGCGCATCATAATCAAAACCCCAAGCTGGACCTTTTGGTTCTGGTGGAGTGCTGTGTTTACTACAGTCCACTTCAAACCATTCCTCGACAGTATGAGTTCCTATGTTGTACACTCTCTTGCAGGGCGAATTGGCAACATATCCTAAGAAGATGCCTTCCACCGCTTTCGCGTGAAATTTAGACTGACGGTCTTTATACTGTAGCAACAAGGAACAAGGACTACCAAAAGGAACTAGGTAATCAAGATTGGGAAGTCGATTGTTAATCAACTCATAACATGTCTTGTTGTGCCTTTTCACAACCAGAACCCTGTTTAAGACGTGACAAGCTGTATCAGAAAGTGACAGGAAGCTTTGCATTAGACAGCATAGTCCTTGCTGTCTCGATCAGTGTTCTGTTCTTCCGTTCAGCAACTCCATTCTGCTGAGGTGTGTACGGCGCGCTGAATTCGTGACCGATCCCTTTCTTGAGACAGAAAAGTTCCATCAAATTATTCTTGAACTCAGTTCCGTTATCACTTCTTATTCTTCTAACTTTCAGCTTGCAAAGAGATTCCAAGCTCAGGATCAGGTATTGAAGAATATCAGCAGTCTCGGCTTTCGTACCTAAAAAATGAACCCAAGAAAAACGTGAGAAATTATCAGTTACAACTAGACAGAATGACTTACCTCCAATACTCCTGATACTTATGGGGCCAAACAGATCCATGTGTAATAGCTCCAAAGGGGTATCGATAGAGTTTTGGAGCTTGGGCTTGTGAGACTTCCGTTGCTGTTTGCCCTTTTTACACGGCATACAGTCATCTGCAACGGTAAACCTCAACTTAGGAACCCCGGTTACCAAACCGTTTCGGACAAGATGATTCATTTTACTATAAGAAATATGTCCGAGTTTCCTATGCCACAAGATGGAGTCAAGTTCTGTCGCTTTTGTAAGCAAACAAGTAGCAACTGATGAGGTGGTTTTTGCCACGCTCATATCGATCTGATAAGTGTCGTTTGATCTTGGTGCTCTCATCAGAATCCAGTCTTTGGGAACCTCAAAACCGGGTTTGAGAATCAGACATTCTGACTTGTCAAACATCACCGAGTACTCCTTGTTACACATTTGGGAGACACTCAACAGGTTATGCTTCAGCTGCTCGCAGAAGTTGACATTGTCAAAGCTGACACAACCGTTTGAAACCACTCCTTGACACGTGATACTGCCGCCTTTTTCTCCGGCAAAGGCCACATAGCCGCCTCTGAATGGTTTAACGTCTTGAAGCAAGGCCATGTTTCCTGTCATGTGCCGGGAGCATCCACTATCTACATACCAATGGTTAGAGATAGTACCCTTCGGACGTCCCTGCATGAGTAACAAAAGAATTAGTTAGATTTGGAGACCCAAGCCATTGTGGTCTTGGGTCGTCCATCCTTCTCAAAATAAACTACTTCTTTCAACTCACAGTCATGATGACTGTCCAAAATTGGTGAATCTTTGGATGAATTTGGAACACGAGATTGAGAACCTTTAACTTTCTTGTTCCAGGATCTCTTTTGATTTTTAACCAGAACAGTAGACTTTGGCTCAACCACAGCCGGTGAACTTGTGGAAGCTTCACTTGATTGAGTCTTAGTCAGCTGTTCTAGCTTTCTCAACCTCTTATTCCTTCTTCTTCTTTGTGGCTTAGAGAGTCTAGCCACAGATTTCTCACCAGTGCGTGTACTACCAGATGTAGACACACGAGGTACAGCAGGTTGCTTTACCTTTCTTGCAACAGATGGTTTAGCCTCAGATTTAATCTTAGGTTTTACTATAGGTTGTACTGGTGGTTTCACCACATTCTGCTTAGGACTTTTGGGAGATGGTTTCACTGGTGGAGACCTGGGGATAACAGCAGGCTGTGAAACAACATGCCGTTTCCCTTGGTTCTTAGAAGGATAGTTCACAACAATGTGACCAACCAAGCCACAGTGAAAAAAATTCCTCTTGTCTATATAAGTTCTCTTGTAAGGCTCATTAGGTCTGGCCTTAGATAACTCTCCATTATGAGCAGGAGGAGTTTGTTTATGAACAGAAGTCTGACCCTTTTCAGTTTGGTTTTTGGGGGTATAATACTTTTGCAAATTCTCTTTGTAACCAAGCCCATAATGAGCTGAAAAAGCCTCTTTCTTAACTTGGTTAATATTTTTATAACCCCCATAAAGCATTACCTTAAGTTTATCATTTGTTTCAATGATATCAGGTTCAGTTAAAATGCAGTTATCACCATTAGTGATAATGTTTTTGTGGACTTTCTATTCAGTCAGCAACTCCTCAGAGACTACTCCTTCAGGGCAAGTGTCAATCGACCCATCTTCAGAGGCAGTAACATACTCCTCACTAGATGTGGAGTTAGCCTTACTTGAGGATTCATCCTTTTTAGGGGAATCATCCTTATCAGAGGACTCATCTAGACAAATGAGATCAATGTCTATCAAGCTATTGACAAACTTCCCACTTATTGGTGGAGGAATGGCATTGGTACCAAGACCTATACCCTTCATTTTCCCCACTACTGATTCGTAGTGCTCCACCACAAAGCGAGAGTTTTTCAACTTCTCATTTGTACATTTTAACTGCAGGATCTCATTTTGTAATTTGTTGATTTCATTGTTCCGTTTTTCTAACCCCCTATACGCAATATCCAAGTGAACTTGTTGCTCACTTATTTGTAAAGAATATTCACATTTTTCCTTTTTTAATGTTTCAACAGATTCTTTAAAACGTTTTTCATTTGCTTTGTAATTATGAGCTGCCATAGTTAGGGGTTCGATTTTGTCTTGGAGCTTAGAAATTTCATGCTTTAGCTCTAGACATTTAGAACAAGAAATAACAAAGAAAGGGTTAGAATCTACCTCAGAAGACGAACTCTGTGCTTCTCCAATGGCCATGAGAGCAACGGCAGTGGTAGACTCCTTTTCAACAGCTACAGAAGCTTCCTTCTCCTCAGCTTCTTTTCTCTTAGCCTCCATCAGCTCCATGATCTCAGCCATGAGACCAACCTGTGTTTGAGCAATGATGGCGTCCTCTAGATGAACACCCCAATCAAAGTTTTCGTCATGCTGAGCTACCAGTGCATTTGACGAACCACCTTGGTGTTGATTGGGGTGACTAGTGTTGTTGTGGCCGTGGCTGTTTCCCTGGCTAGGTCTGGTGAAACCAGAGGCTGGTGCTCGGTCTTTTTGACACTCACGAGCAAAGTGTCCATAGTTCAGACACTTGTAACATTTGGCCTTGGATTTATCAAATCCAACCTTGGCATTAGAATGTCCACCAATGAACTTTCTTCATGTTCTGTTCAGGAAACGCTTGGCCCTCCTCAAAAGCATGGCCATATTCCATTGAATATCCATGTCCTCAATATCATCAGGATCCACTTGGTTAAAGTCTTCTTCAATAGTTTCAGGATCCGTTAGCTTGCCGCCTATGAAATTCTCATACGCAAGCATACATGATGAAAACAATGCTACATGATCTTCAGCTATTTTGACTATTGCAGAATGGTTAGCTGAAGACGTAGCTGGAGGATTTCTTGAGGTGTGTTGATGATTAGTTCCCAACCCTGATCCGGATGCATAACAAGCATGACCACCACACCCATTTGAGTGGTCTTCTTCATTGGAGTGTCCAGTAAAGAGGGCAATTCCAGAGCCCGATGATTTTGAAGTGGAAGTCGTCCCATGATACATGGAAGGGTCCTGTATCTGAGGTCTTCCCGAGCTCTCCTTCTTCATAAGATTCATGTTATGAGCTTGAATCTTACCAATAGCCTCATCTACAGTTAACTCATAGAATTTAGGATTTTCCCTCATCAGGGTTTTATACATCTCAAACTTTGGTGGCAAAGCATCAAGAAATTTTTCCACCAGTTCTTCATCGGGATATTTCAGTTCAAAAGCTTTCAACTCCGTTTGTAAATGATAGAATCTAGAGATGAGATCATCTAACGATTCATTTTCCATGAAATTGAAGCATTCATACTGCTTCCGGAGAAGATCCCGCTTACTCTTCTTAATGTCACTGTTCCCCTCAAATCTTTTCTGAAGGGCTTTCCAAAGATCCTTGGAGGTGTCAAAGCCTCGGAAGCTGTGAAACAATTCCCGAGTTAATGACATAGTGATTGAGCCAAGAGCCTTCTTTTCTCGATCATAAGCTTTCTTTTGTTCTTCATCAAGCTTAGAGATGGGCTTTGGCACCTCTTCATCAAGATAGATGTGTGTGGGATGCTTATATCCCTCAAGGATTAGTATCCATAATGATGAGTCGGTGTATGAAATGTAGTGCTCAAAACGCGCCTTCCAATTGGAATAATCGTTTACATTTAATAGTTTAGGCGGTTTCTGAGGTGTACCGATCTCATTATCATAGTTTAACATGTTTCCAAGATTCTGAAGGTTCGACATAGTGAATTACTTGGTCAAAAATCAAAATAATCAGACACTGTTGCGCACTTGTTTTTGGCCTTGCGCACTTAAGAAATGGTCTTGCGTAGTTAAGATTTGCTCTTGCATACTTGTAAGTACGCAGGAGGAAATATTAAGTACGCATGATATAGCTTAAGTTCGCACAAGTTCAGTCTTGCGCACTTGTAAGTACGCAGGAGATAACTCTTGCGTAGTTAATAAGTACGTAGAAAACTGTCATTTTTACCAAAAATGGTAAGTACGCAGGACACCTTTTCAGCAACTCTCACCAAACTTTTCCGGTCACCTGAAACTAGCCGGAGATGGTGAAAAATAGGCTGATGAACAATGCAATCGAGCCAAAGGATCAGAAACAAGTTTCTAAGCAACCTTTGATGCTCAAACCACACAAATACACAACAAAAATCGGTTTTTGAGAGATTTTTGCTTCTAAAAAAGTGCTCATGAGCTACCCCTTTTTATAACAAAAATCAACAAAAATACCTCTTTTTGCTTGTAAAACTCAGTAAAACGTCTCCAAACTCACTTACAACACTCGAATTCAAGAGCAATGCTCTGATACCACTTGTAGGTCCCTTCGTGTGTGTCGGATCGTCACATGCAAGTGGTCTACTAGTCAAACCGGGTTGCGGAATACCCGTGACTAGGTGGAGAGTCTTACTAAACAAAGTAAACCAAACATGAGAGTCACAATAAACGTTCTTTGTATTATAAACACTCGACGATTACAGAGAGAATACAAGCTGCGTACTTAGCAAAACTGAGTTCGTCTGAACAAATGGTTCCGCGTACTTAGCTTCTGTGAACCTATCCTATTTATACTGACCTGATGCCTGCGCACTTAGCAAGTGCGCAGGATCAATTGCTCTTGCGTACTTAACAAGTACGCAGAGGTGTTCTTGCGTACTTGCTAAGTACGCAGGAGCTTTCTCCTGCGCACTTGTAAGTGCGCAAAACACTTAACAGAAAAACAACAAACATTATGTAAAAGTAAATACAACTTGATAAACTATTACATAATGACTCTTACATACAAAGACAAATTACAGACATTAGAAATACAAACTAAGACTCTATCTAGAGTGTTGTCACAGGAAAGTGCATCAACAAACTTAGTCTATGTGTTACCTTCCGGGATAGTGACTTGGTTGAAACGCTTCTAGACGAAAGTTATTTGGCTTAAAATAATGCTCATTTCCGTCCATTCATTCGTATTTAATCTAATTTCTAAAACCTGTAAATCTTAGTTTAACGTGGTGGGAAAATCTATATGGTTTAATCTGTGCCTAAACATGACCTTGAGATGGGATTAGGTAGAGCTGTAACTTTGAGTGTGAGTCACATAGATTGATTGATATGCTTGGTGCTTGGGTTTAATCGGACAGAAATCTATATGGTTTAATCCGTGCCTAAACATGATGTATTCAAACCGTGTAATATACAGGTTTTTAGATATATACATGTTTTATTACTAAGTATATAGAGTTATATTTTATCAATCCGTGTAATACACGGGTTTTTTAAAATACAAAATTTTTATTACTAATTATATAATATTATATTTTAACAATCCGTGAAATACACGGTATTTTAACCTAGTTTTGTATATAATATAGATACACAATAGCAATAATAAAAAAACAAGTTGATAAGAGATGTATTCTATTTCAAGAAAATATTAATACATATGATGATTAAATAATTGTAGATGTAAGTAAAAAAGTTATTAAAGGATTATAATAAAGTTATAATATTTATTTATTAAAAGAAAATGAAAAATAATAGAAAAGAAAAAAAAAGTTATTAAAGTATTATAATAAAGTTATAATATTTATGTATTAAAAGAAAATGAAAAATAATAGAAAAGAAAATATAAGAAATTCTAGAACACGTAATGGGGGATTGAAAGTTGGTGCTTGGATTTAATCGGACAGAAATACTGATTGTTGCTTTTTAACGCGTGTGTATATTTTTGCTAATTGGTAATTGATGATTGTTGAGTTGGATCCTAGTTATGATTCCATTGCAGATTTTTTGAGAACGAAAAAAGGTTAAGTGTGGGAATGTTTGATGTAATGCGAAGCACAAATCTTTATTCCTAGTGTTATGTGCGTTTTTAGTTAGTTTTATCTTTGTTTTGAGTCGTTTGGATGTACATTTGAGTCTATTGTATGTTTACAGGAGCTCGTGATGATTACAAGCTAAAACGTGAAGAAACCGAGTAATAGAATGGAGCCGAAAAGTTAAAAGAAGAAAAGTTGAAATACCATGCTTTCGCGGTACGTGTGACAATCCGACTTTTCAAGTTAACTCAGTTAGTAATTCCATTAACTATTCTGTTAAAAACTCAACCCCGTTAAATTAGCCCAGTTAAATCTTAACTTATTTAACAAAATTAAACCTCAGGGATCATTCCTGCCAATATTTAATCTTAGAACCACAGGGACTTGTATGTAATTACCAAAAATCTAATCCATTGACTTCTCAAAGTCAAGATTAATCAAATTTCGTTCCTGTTGACTTTTATAAAGTCAAAATCGCTACCATTGATTCAAAATTCGAATCCCACTATCAATTCTCGGTTGATATTGTAACTGAAAAACATCCATGTCTTTAACAACAATCATCATGACCATTAACAGCCCAATCAATCGCGAATTAATCCAATTAATGGCTAATGAAGCCAAATCGGTCGAAACCATCGACCCCTTCACCCAAATAGGTAAATTCGTGTATGATTTTCACAATCCGAGTTATCTCACACCTAAATCGCATACCTCTGGAAACCTTTGCACGTCTCAATTAGACTGAAACCATAGCAGAAGTCACTGGAGATCAAACTTGTACAAGCCGGAACTGTTTTACTCGATCTCCATCAATCCATCATCTATTTTGGTAATTGCTTTCACCTTTAGCTTCATTTCAATACCCAAATCGAAAGCCCTAATCCAATTGGGACTCACATTATCGGATTTATCATAATCCTATACCTAGGGTTCATATGTATCCTATTTAATCGAAACCCATCAATCCGATAATGAAAACTGAAATTGATCATACCCACAGACTCGCCTCGACGTCTAGATCAAAAGCCCTATACTCTTTGGGACTTACATGATCGAATTGATTATGATCAAGAATCTAGGGTTCATACGATTCGGGTTTAATAGAACCCTAACCTAAACACAATCTCAATCCAATTAATTGGTATGGTTAGACTCGAAATCATCAACTCTTTGAAAGCCCTATAAATCCAACAACTTATATTATCAGATTTAATCATTTTGATTTGTGGTTAGAACCTAGGGTTTTCGGTTCCTAAAAGAGAAATTAAACGAGCCCAAACCTAATGATTTTGCAATTAAATCCATCTTCAGATTCGCAATACCATAATGAATAAAACCCCTATGATTCCATGATTCATCGCGATCGATTTCAGGGGTTAAAGATGGGTGTTTGGGTTTGGTCGCGATAGAGGGAGATGGACCCAGTGGGTTATGTGTTAAAACCAATCCGTTCCGGGTTTAGTCGCGATACCCTACCGGGCGGGACTGGTTAGGACAGTGTGCGTGTGTGGGAGAGACCCGGGTTCGAGACCGGGCTCCCACAATTCATTTTTGAACCACTTTTTAGTATATTTAAATATTAAAAATCAAACCCCCTATTATTATAATATTGTATAAATGTGTTTATATTATTTTCGAATCGTTTTATAACCCCGGGAAACAACCGTAGGCCCGGGTTTGAATTATTAAACCATTTTTTATTATTATTTCCTACTCTTAAATATAATGTATTTACACTATTTGCAAACCATAACATTGTATAAAATATATGTTTATATTATTTTCAACCCATGACCCGTATTATTAAATAATACATATTTATATTATTTCGAATCGTTTTATAACCTTGTGTAACGTTTGAGATTAAATAATAATATAATTGGTTATATTATTTACTCGTGTTTATTACTTCAATAATAATAATGTATTTATTATTCTTACCTCAAAGGAGTAATTAGAATATTCCTTCGAACCTAAAAATAATATATTATATTATTTTCTTAGTTTTTGTGAATGACAAAACACTCGATTATATTTATTATTATTTTTGTCATTCGTCGCGTAACGTAATTATAATTTGATTAATTAAGGAATTCCTATCTCTGTGGACACGTTCATCCACTTTTGAATATTAGAGCGTTTCTTTATGACGTTTCTCATTCCGTGTCGCTGTCACAATTCCTATTATTATCCCTAATTTATGTGTTTATAATTTTAGGGCATTCGTAAGTCTTTTGAGACTTACACTCATGATTCCAACTTATCCTTTGTGTGATACTACCTACAACGCAACGCAGGTGAGTTTTCACGGCCCCTTTTTACTATTTTAACCTGGGGGAGAAAACATGATTAAACTATTTTAAGATTTTGTAATTCGTATGTTATCGATGTTAAAGCTAAGCATAATACGCTATCACAGAAAGTCCTCATCTTATATCGAACCGTTAATATGGATCTTAGCGAGGTAATATTTAGTAGTACTACTGGGTTTGACAAATCCCACCCGCGTTAGTTGCGTTAACTCGATTAGAGATCGAACGGGTGAAATGTTAGCCTACTCACACTGCCAGTGTTGATAGACCTGGCAGGAGGCAAATAAACAAACAGTCAGCTTCGGTTGCGAGCACTTGTGTTAAACATGAACATAGGTTAGCTACCTATAGATACATATTGAATGATCATAAATCTGGTAAACACTTATTTATATATTGAAACCTGTGAACTCACCAAACTCGTGTTGACATATTTTCTTACATGTTTTCTCAGGTCGCTAAGATAAGGCACAGGTGCACATTAGGGCATGCATGGGATTCATCTATTATGATTGTTGCTTATTTAGGTTTGTTTGGATTATTTTGTATTGTACTTGGTTTGGTTGGACGTTTGGACTTTTAGTTTGGGCGCGTGTGTTTGCACATTTACTTTTATTTACGCTTCCGCATTAACTCTGATTGATATGATATTCATTTGAGTCCCATGTAGAGTCGTTCAATGTAACTAATGTCTGAGATCCTCGTTCGTCACTTCCCAAACAGGTAAAACTCCGTTAGTTGAAATTTGGGGGTGTGACAGATTGGTATCAGAGCCATTGGTTATAGAGAACTAGGATTGCATACTAGACTATAGCCTCACACATTAGTTATATATCATTTGGATGTTTGGAACTTATATATGTTGTTACAGGAACATGTCGTCAACTCCACCTCCATCACCTAAGGCACCAGGACACGATGCACCTATCTTACCATCCCCGGGGCCCAAAAGGCGCCGGACTAGTTCTAGTGACTATACAGTTGACCAGGGTGAACCGAGTAGCGTGCAAGCAATGAATCCTGCTCACAATTGGAATGCGTACCCACCAATGATTCAAAGGTGGATCGAAATGGGAAATGTCCCATCACCTTACTTTGGGTCTGCTTCCTCATCATCTACTTTACCTAGCTTGCCATGCACTATGGAACAAGCTTTTGCAGCCCTTGTATTTTACATGTCTAGGGAGTTGAGCATTGTGAAGGATGCTACTGAGGAGATACCTGGCATTCTGCAGCGAGAGTCACAAATAGAGGAGAACAAGGTAGGAATTGAGTTGTTGACTGTTGAGCTAGCAGTGACGGATCAGGTCCATAACGTTTTGGTGGATCGGGTGACACATTTGGAGACGAGGGTGGACACCTCGGATCAGGATGTAGAAGGGATTGTGGAGAGAGTGGCTAATCTGGAAGGCCAGCTGCAAAAAGCAAATCATGATGCCGAAGGACTTCAAGAAAGAGTGACTCACTTGGAAGCCCAACTGCAAGCAGCCCTATTTCCTGAGGAAATTCCACTTTCGGATGGCGAGGAGGAGCCTTTCGAGGAGGAACCTTTAGAGGATGAGCCCCTAGAGGAGGAGCCACCCGAGGAAGAACCAGTGGAGATCGACGAGGCACAATCATATGTTTCTTTCGATGACGCGGATGTTTGATGATCTTCCTATTCTATCTTTCTTTCTTTCATGTTTTGCTTATGTGCCCGCATATGGTGACCCATGATTACAAGAGAATTGAACTATATATTGGAGGTCTAGTGCCTCAAATACAAAGCATGGTTACTTCATCCAACCCTACCACTATCCAGCAAACTATCTGACTTGCCCATAAGTTAACCGGTCAGACGGTGACTCAAGGGACTCTACCTCCGAGGGGTTCAGTCTCTAAACCCACCGACAATCATAAACGCAAGTTTGACCACCACTCCAACACTCACTCCAACTCCAAAGGACCCCAATTTAACCAACCCCAGCTTAATCAACCGCAACATCAGCAGCGTAAGTTTGAGCCTGCTAAGAACTTCAACCAGTCGACCTCTTCAGGTCAAAATCAGGGTGGTTATACGGGAAAATCTCCTAAGTGTAACAAGTTCAACTTCCGTCACTTTGGGTTTTGCAATCGTTGTCAGTGGTGTGGCAAAATAGGTCATGTTGCCAAAGATTGTAGGGGTGATTTGCAAACCAAGCAACCTTTTCAACAGCCTAGATCTACAAGGGGTTGTTTCGAGTGTGGGACGGAGGGACATATTCGGAAGAATTATCCTCAGTTAAAGAAAGGGGGTAATGGAAACCACAACCATAACCAGAATAACAGCAATGGTGGTAACAACGGCAATGGTGAAGGAAATGGTGCGAAGGGACGAGCCTTCGTGCTAGGATCTGGAGAAGCTCGTTATGATCATAATGTGGTCACCGGTAAGTTTCTCTTAAATAATTACTTTGCTTCTGTCCTTTTTGACACTAGCGCTGATAGGAGTTTTATATCTAAGAAACTTAGTGATATGATAAAAGGAACTCCAACCTTGTTAGAAGCTTAGTATATAATAGAGATAGCTGATGGCCAAATAATTGAAGCAACCCACATTGTTAAGGGTTGTAAGCTTGAGCTAGCTAGTCATAAACTTGATATCGACCTTATGTCGGTCACGCTTGGTAGTTTTGATGTAATTGTCGGCATGGATAGGTTATCTAAAAGCCAAGCTGAAATCATCTGTCGCAAGAAAATTCGCATCCTTCTCCCGAGTGGAGCTTCGTTCAGGGCGAAAAAGTTGGTGCAGTCATGGGCATCATATCCTTTATGAAAGCACAGAAATGCCTTCGAAAAGGGCGGCTATTTTGGCTCTCGTTACTGAGCAGCCATCAGAAGAGAAGAAGATTGATGACATTCCCATCGTTCGCGAATTTTTGGAAGTATTTCCCGAAGATCTGCCTGGTCTGCCACCACACCGTCAAGTTGAATTTCAAATCGATCTAACACCCGGAGCAGCACCGATCGCCCGGGCACCTTATAGGTTAGCACCTAGTGAATTACAAGAATTGCCCACTCAGTTACAGGATTTGTTGGATAAAGGTTTCATCCGACCTAGCTCATCGCCATGGGGAGCTCCAGTCCTGTTAGTCAAGAAGAAGGACGGGACTTTCCGTATGTGTATCGACTACCGTGAGCTAAATAAAGTCACAATCAAGAATCGTTATCCTTTGCCTCGTATAGATGATCTATTTGATCAACTCCAATGATCAAGTTTCTATTCCAAGATAAATCTTAGGTCCGGGTACCATCAATTAAGAGTCCGAGATGAGGATATCTCTAAGACTGCTTTTAGGACAAGGTACAGCCACTATGAATTTATGATCATGCCTTTCGGATTAACCAACGCACACGCGGTATTCATGGACCTCATGAACCGTGTGTGTAAGCCATATCTCGATCAATTTTTCATCGTTTTCATCGACGACATTCTCATTTATTCCAAGAACAAGGAGGAAGATGAGGAACATCTACGCCTAATTTTGGAATTACTTAAAAAGGAGCAACTATATGCTAAGTTTTCAAGTGTGAATTTTGGATCAGGGAAGTTCAATTCTTAGGACACGTGGTTAACGAGAAAGGAATACATGTCGATCCATCAAAGATAGAAGCCATCAAGAATTGGGTAGCACCGACGACTCCGACTGAGGTGCGACAATTTTTGGGATTGGCTGGTTATTACCGTCGATTCGTCGATTTTCAAAAATTGCACAACCTCTCACTACCTTAACTCAAAAGGGTAAAGCCTATAACTAGGGCGATAACCAAGAGTCAGCATTCCAACATCTTAAACAGAAACTTTGCAGTGCACCTATTCTAGCTCTTCCGGAAGAAACGGATGATTTTGTGGTGTATTGTGACGCGTCTATTCAGGGTCTAGGTTGTGTGTTAATGCAACGGGAAAAGGTGATCACATACACTTCACGTCAACTAAAGATTCACGGGAAAAACTACACCACTTACGACCTAGAGTTGGGAGCCGTAGTTTTCGCACTTAAGATATGGAGACATTACTTGTACGGTACCAAGTGCACTATCTACACCGATCACAAGAGTCTTCAGCACATCTTCGAACAGAAAGAGTTAAACATGCGACAGCGTCGTTGGGTCGAGCTCTTAAATGATTATGACAGTGCGATTTGGTATCATCCGGGTAAGGCTAACGTTGTAGCTGATGCCTAAGTCGAAAGGAAACAAAACCCAAACGAGTTCGAGCATTACAGCTTACTATTCACCCCAGATTACCTGACAAAATCCGTAGTGCTTAACTTGAAGCCTTGAAAGAGGAAAACCTACCGCTGGAAGGTACACGTGGCATGGAAGTACAATTCGAGGTCAAATCTGACGGTATTCGCTACTTCACTGAGCGAATATGGATTCCGGTGTTCGGAAATTTAAGGAAACTAGTCATGGATGAGTCTCATAAATCCCGTTACTATATTCACCCAGGTTCCGACAAAATGTACCATGATCTAAAAGTGATGTATTGGTGGCCAAAGATGAAGGCCGATATAGCCACCTATGTGATTAAGTGTCGGACTTGCGCGAAGGTCATAGTTGAATATCAAAAGCCATCCGGTCTTCTCCAACAACCAGAAATTCCCATGTGGAAATGGGAACAAATATCCATGGACTTTATCACGAAATTGCCACGAACTCCTACCGGATGTGATACCATTTGGGTAATTGTTGATCGTTTAACAAAGTCCGCTCACTTCTTAGCAATCAAGGAAACTGACAAAATGGATAAACTTACTCGTATTTACTTGAAAGAAGTAGTCTCTCGGCACGGAGTGCCAATCTCTATCATTTCGGATCGTGATGCACGATTCACTTCTCGTTTCTAGCAATCGTTACATAAAGCTTTAGGCACGCGTTTAGATATGAGCACAGCATACCATCCTCAAACTGATGGCCAAACAGAACGTACTATCCAAACTCTGGAGGACATGCTACGAGCTTGTGTGATCGATTTCGGTAACACTTGGAGTCTCACCTACCGTTGGTGGAGTTCTCCTACAACAACAGTTATCACACTAGCATCAAGGCGGCTCCATTTGAAGCACTATTTGGACGGAAATGTCGTTCTCCTATTTGTTAGGCCGAGGTTGGGGATAGTCAACTTACTGGTCTCGAACTCGTACTTGAAACTTCTGAGAAAATCGTTCAAATTAGAAACCGTATAGAAGCAGCTCCTGATCGTTAAAAGAGCTATGCCGACAAGCGTCGTAAACCGTTAGAATTTTAAGTAGGGGATATGGTCTTGCTAAAAGTTTCACCTTGGAAGGGTGTCATTCGTTTTGGGAAACGAGGCAAACTAAATCCTCGTTATGTTGGGCCATTCAAGATATTGAAAAGAATCGGACTAGTAGCGTACCAACTGGACCTACCTGAAGGACTTAGTGGTGTACACAACGTCTTTCACATCTCGAACTTGAAGAAATGCCTAGCAGACGAATCACTCACGGTTCCTCTTGAGGAACTACACATTGATGAACAGTTACGTTCATCGAAGAACCTATGGAAATTATGGATAGGGAAGTCAAAACGTTAAAACGCAGTAAAATCCCTATTGTTAGAGTCCGTTGGAACTCGAAACGTGGACCGGAATTCACTTAGGAGCGCGAGGATCAAATGATGCGCAAGTACCCTAACCTGTTCAAGCACTTCCGCGTCAAATTCTTAAGGTACTGTTTAGTTTTCGGGATGAAAAATCGTTCAACCAGGGGATGATGTGATATCCCGAAAAAAAATTATTTATTTAATTTTCGGGACGAAAATTCTTTCAACTAAGTGTTGATGATGTGACAATCCGACTTTTCAAGTTAACTCAGTTAGTAAATTCCGTTAACTATTCTGTTAAAAACTCAAACCCGTTAAATTAGCCCAGTTAAACCTTAACTTATTTAACAAAATTAAACCTCAGGGATCATTCCTGCTAATATTTAATCTTAGAACCACAGGGACTTGTATGTAATTACCAAAAATCTAATCCATTGACTTCTCAAAGTCAAGATTAATCAAATTTCGTTCATGTTGACTTTTATAAAGTCAAAATTGCTACCATTGATTCAAAATTCGAATCCCACTATCAATTCTCGGTTGATATTGTAACTGAAAAACATCCATGTCTTTAACAACAATCATCATGACCATTGTAGAACCAAAGACTGATTGCTACCAAATTATTCTAAGTACAAATGCTGCTGATAGGCTTATCAGCAGAATTCAACACATATGGCTGCTGATAGGCTTATCAGCAGCATTCAGCACATATGGCTGCTGATAGGCTTATCAGCAACATTCAACACTTGTTGCTGCTGATAGGCTTATCAGCAGCGTTCAACACAAGTTGCTGCTGATAGGCTTATCAACTGCATTATTCTCATATCTGCTGTTGATAGCTTTATTCTCTGAAGACCAAACGTTGCAGCTGATTATCCATGTGAATCGCCTCTGACACCTTTCTGCATAAGCAACTGCCACACTCCAAGCAGAAGGAACCTCACTGGTGCAACCAATAAAGGACAATAACACGCTTCTCCAAGCATGCAAACAATGATGCCTAAGAAGACGTTTCTGTAAAGTTATCTAGATTAGCCTTTGTGTGTAATTTAGATTAATAAACAAGATCAACGGCTTGAGTTAGATCTGATCCTTAGAATCAAGGGTCTGTCTTGATTCTAAGTTACTATAAATACTGTGTAAACACTTCATAGTAAGTGTGCTTTTCGTGTGCCTTAATAGTGCTTGCTGTGCTTTCATAGTGCTTCTTGATAGTGTTTTACTTGTAAACTTGTAATCTCAGAAGTCTAATACAACAGTGCATTTATCAGTATTCTTGTTGTTTACTTGTTTACTTTGTTGGTTGTTATTGTTTCCGCCAATATCAACTAGAATAGAATCACCTTGTAATATTACGATCCTACAAGTGGTATCAGAGCTTTGGCTCAAGATTAAACAAACTAACATTTGTTTAATCACTTTCTGATTCTATTCAAAACTCTATTCTTGATCAAGTCACACAAAACAAAATGGCACAAAGTCATGGATCTGAAGACATCGGCAGTATCAACCGACCACCGAGGTTGGTGTCTGGGGAGGACTATGATATGTGGAAGAACCGTATGGAAAGTTTCTTCTGCTACCATGAATACGGAATGTGGAAATCCATAAGGGATGGACATTATGTTCCCATGGTGGCCTCTGCTGACTCCGGAGGACCACTAGTTCCTAAGGAACCCTCCAAGTATTCTGAAGAAGACATCAAGAAAATGGAGGTGGACTTCAAGGCATTAGGAGCTATCCAAATGTGCCTTCTAAATGAAGTTTTTCACAACTTCAAGGCTCACAAAACTGCAAAGGAATTATGGGGAGCCTTGGAAAAGATGTTTGCTGGATCTGAGGAGGTCAAGGAGAACAGACGTGACATTCTCAAGCAACAGTATGAAAACTTCGTCTGGAAGGAAGGTGAGTCACTAACAGTTTTATATAACAGGTACACGTACCTGGTTGGAGAACTGCAGTGCTCCAAGGTAAAGCTGGAGAATGAAGACATTCTCAAGAAGTTCATAAGATCTCTTCCTAGTTGTTGGACATTATATACAGTGTCCATCAGAAGAACAGAGAATCTGAAGACTCTTCAGATGACTGAGCTCTTTGGCATGCTCAAAACCTATGAATTAGAAATGATTCAAGCTAAAGAAAGGAGCTCCAGTTATCAATCAGCTACCACTTCCTCCACCACCACCTCAGCGCTTCACTCTGATCATTCTGGTCCTAGTGCAAGCAACTACTATCCTCCCATTGTTACTCATCCTCAAACACCAACTGCTTCACAATCCAACTCATCACCATTTCTTCTTGAGGCACCTCCTCAACAACCAACCTCTACTGCTTTTGTCTCTGACAACTCAAGCAGCATGCACTTCATAAAGGAGGATCTGGAATGCTTTCATCCAGATGATCTTGAAGAAATGGATATTCAGCACTCATATGCCATGCTCTCCCTCAGAGTAAAAAGGTTTTATTCCAGAACCGGGAGATCAGTTCCAAGCAACAACTCAAACACCAGAGTTGGGCTTGATAAAAGCAAGATCCGATGTTACAACTGTAACCAAATGAGTCACTTTCCTAGGAAGTGCAAGGCACCTAAAGCCAATCAGGGTGCCAGCCATCAAAGACAAGCTTACCAAGGTCAGCCCAGGCAGCAGCAGCAGCAAGGAACTCCTCCAGCACAAACTGCAGCCTGTGCAAATGTTGGAACTACAGAATTTGACTGAGTTTTCAATATGAGGATGTTCCTGCCTCCAACCAAGCACTTATGGCAGACAATGCAGAAATACCACCTCAGGTATTTGAACATCTTTGCTCTCAAGATTGCATTGACAAAGTTTTAGGTTATAGAAAGCATAATCAAAATCTAATAGATCAAAATGAAGAGTTTCACCAAATGAAATCTGAATTCAAAAAGGTCGAAGACAGTTACAAAGAAAAGAT
Organism: Smallanthus sonchifolius; assembly: GCA_023525975.1. Classification (NCBI taxonomy): domain Eukaryota; kingdom Viridiplantae; phylum Streptophyta; class Magnoliopsida; order Asterales; family Asteraceae; genus Smallanthus; species Smallanthus sonchifolius. The sequence goes on from CM042021.1 coordinate 58,454,132, forward strand.
TAACTGCCTTAAGAAAGAGATTTCTTCTTTAAAACATGAACAAACCAATCTTGAAACTCAGATTGATGATCTATTAGTAAAACTTAAAGCTACCAGAGCTGAACTGGCTGAACAGAAAGTTCATGTTGAAAAATATGAATTTTCATCTAAAAAGTTACAAAGATTGTTAGATATTCAAGTCCATGAAAGGGTAAAAACTGGACTTGGATATCATGATGACGAGTACAAGACAGTTCCTCCTCCTGCTGACTATGTTGCCATTCACGAACCAAGCTTCAATACTGCAAATCTTGACACGACAAACCGAAACTTTGATCCTTCAATGGATGCATGTTTCGTGGAAGACTGCTCCACCTCTTCAGAATCTGAGTCAACCTGCTCAGACCACTATGAAGCTAGTGCAGTCCCATCTGCTCCTATCTCTGAAGCTGTTCTAAACAAAACTGAACGTCCTGTTGTTACTCCAACTATTCTAGCTTCCATCCCATTCAAACAAATCAAGATTAGCTATCCTCAAAATGGAAGAAAGCTAAATATTGAAAAGGGAGAGACATCAGGTTTCACCAACCCCAAGCCTCAGTTAATGCCAAAGGTGTTTGATAGTTTTCATACACCTGGAGAAAAAGGTACATATGTTCAAAAGACACTAGAAGAAGCCACTTTTGAGCATAACAAAGCTCATCCCTGGAACTTCAAAGATTTGTTTCAAAGTAAGAACTATGTGGACTTTCACCGGGACAAGATAGCACTATCCTGCTTTGTGTGCGGAAAATACAATCACACTGCCAGCACCTGCTTTCACTACTGTGAACACCAAAGAAACTCAAAGCAGCATGCCTTTGAGAAAACAAACAGAAACAAACAGGTGAGAAGCTATGATGCAAAGGCAACAAAGTTCAAAGAATCTTTATCCCCTCAAAGAGTGAAGATGCAGAAACCTCAACAAACTTGCATCATATGTGGGGAATCAAACCACTTTGCTGCAACATGCAAGTTCAACCCTTTTAACCAGATTGCAAATCATTCATCTGTGCTCAACCCATCAGCAGCAAACAAAATCGCTGCTGATAGAGTAAAGTCCAGGAAACCAAAGGCAAAGCCTCCAGCAGCAAAAGTCTCTGCTGCTGACAAAGCAAAATAAAAAACAACGGCATCAGCAGCAAAAGTATCTGCTGCTGACAAAGCAAAAACTGCTACTGCTCCAGCAAAGCCCTCAGCAGCAAAATCGGCTGCGGATAAGCCAAAATTGTCAGCAACAACATCTTCTGCCGACAATGCAAAGAAAGCTAGAAAACCACCAACATAGCAATGGAAGGCCAAACAATCTCCAAGCATAACTATTGGTTCCATTGACTGCAAGCATGCTGACAATGGCAAATTAGCGACGATCTTCTACAATGCTGCATGCTACAATGATCCTCCCACTAATTAGATATCTTCCATGTGCAGGGACAGCCAGGCAACAAACACAATACTTGGGTGGTAGATAGCGGCTGTTCCAGGCACATGACAGGCAACAGGTCCATCCTCTCTAACTTCAGACATTTCAATGGAGGATATGTTGCTTTTGGGAGTGACTCAAAGGGTGGATCTATCACTGGACAAGGAACTGTGTCCAATGAAAGGATGAGTATTGAAAGAGTCAACTATGTTAAAGAACTTGACTTCAATCTCATGAGTGTTTCCCAAGTATGTGATCAAAAGCATTGGATGCTCATCACTAACAAAGAATGTTTCGTGTTAGCTCCTGGCCTATCTAAACCCCATCCAGAGAAGATTCTCCTAACTGCTCATAGAAAGGACAACTTATATGTGCTTGACATGAATGAAGCCACTCCATCTGGTAGTGTTTCATGTTTTCTGTCAAAGGCATCAGTTGATGAATCCGCTCTCTGACACAGGAGGTTAAGCCATGTTAACATCAAAACAATCAATAAATTAGTGAAGGACAATCTTGTCAGAGGGCTTCCTGACAAAGAATTACAGCTAGATGATCACTGCATTGCCTGCTTGAAGGGAAAACAACACAAGAGTTCCCACAAGCCCAAGACATTGAACACAAATGACACCCGTCTCCAGCTACTGCATATGGATCTCTTTGGTCCCACGAATGTCATGTCAATGGGCAAAAAGTCCTACTGTCTGGTGATAACTGATGACTTCTCCAGATTCTCATGGGTATTCTTTCTAAGAACAAAAGATGAAACTGCTGAGATTCTCAAATCCAATATTCTTAGGGTAGAGAATCAAAGCAATCTGAAGGTAAAGATCATAAGGTGTGATCAGGGAACAGAGTTCAAAAATCACACTTTGAACAGTTTTTGTGAGAGCAAGGGCATTTAAAGGAAATACAGTGCTCCAAGAACCCCTCAACAAAATGGGGTTGCTGAGAGAAGAAATAAGACTCTGATTGAATCAGCAAGATCTATGCTGGCTGACTCAAAGCTGCCCCTTACTTTCTAGGCGGAAGTAGTGAGCACAGCCTGCTATGTGCAGAATAGAGTCCTTATTGTTAAGCCTCTCCAGAAAACATCCTATGAACTTTGGCTCAAAAGAGTTCCCTACATTGGCTTCCTGAAGCCCTTTGGATGTCCATGTACCATCCTCATCACACATGGAGTTCTTCCTAAATTCGGTGCAAAGTCTGATGAAGGTTACTTTGTGGGTTACTCCTCTCAATCAAAGGCCTACCGAGTATTCAATTCTAGGACTCGGATTGTGGAAGAATCTGCTAATGTGGAATGCAGGGAACACGTTGTCTGTGAACAAGGCAAAGGTCCTAACTGGCTCTTTGATATAGACTCCTTCACCCAGATATTTGAGCCCCTCATATTCTCAAATATAGAGTTTTCTTCTTCAAAATCAACATCTTCTGCCTCAACCTCCTCTACTGACTACAAACTGGATTATCCCAGTCCTTACATCAGGATGAAAAGGCCATCCATTGATCCTCCATCAGTGGCAGAAGCTATTGAAGCCAGTACAGGTGAAGCCAGTACTTCCAACACCACAAGCAGCAATCTCTCTGACCAATAAATCTTTAATGAAGCCTCCTCAATCCATGCTGAAGAGGCCTCTGATGCTAATACTGCTGACAATGTGGAACACAATGATCAGAACCTCCAAGCTCCTCTCCTCACAACTGAAGACAATCCTGATCTAAACCAAAGTAATCTTGAAGAGGGAATACGGCTGGATGTGATACCAGCACAGAGAATAAACAAAGAGCATCCTCTGGAAAACATCATTGGCCAAGTCCACACAGGTATCCAGACAAGAAGTAAGTCTCATGAAGCCAACATTTGTTTGTTCTCTTGTTTTCTATCTCAGGTGGAACCAAAGAAGATTGATGAAGCTATCAAGCACAACAGCTGGATTGAAGCAATGCAGGAAGAATTGCTGCAATTCAAAAGACAAGATGTTTGGAAGCTTGTTGATCTTCCACCTGGTCAAACAGCCATTGGAACAAGATGGGTCTTCAGAAACAAGCAAGATGAAAGGGGCATCGTGGTCAAGAACAAAGCCAGACTGGTAGCTCAAGGTTACACTCAAGAAGAAGGCATTGACTATGATGAAGTCTTTGCTCCTGTTGCCCGTCTGGAAGCCATCAGAATCTTTCTGGCATATGCAGCATCCAAAAACTTTATGATCTATCAAATGGATGTGAAGAGTGCCTTCTTGTATGGCAAGATTGGTGAAGAGGTCTATGTCAAACAGCCTCCAGGCTTTGTGGATCCTGCACATCCAAATAAGGTCTTAAAACTGGACAAAGCTCTCTATGGCTTACACCAAGCCCCAAGAGCCTGGTATGAAACTTTATGTGGATATCTACTTAGCAACAACTTCAGAAGGGGGGCCATTGATCAGACACTCTTCATCAAAGATGAAGGGGGAGAAATTTTGTTGGTCCAGATTTATGTTGATGACATTATCTTTGGATCTACAAGAAAGAAGCTCTGCAAAGACTTTGAAGTTCTGATGCATTCCAAATTTGAAATGAGTTCAATGGGTGAACTAAATTTCTTTTTAGGACTTCAAGTCAAATAGGTACCAAATGGAATCTTCATAAGTCAATCCAAGTATGTCAAAAGCATCTTGGAGAGGTTCAAAATGGCTGACTGCTCTGCTGCAAGAACTCCTATGCAAGTGCACCATCAATTATCTCCGGATAAAGAAGGACAAGACACTGATCAACATCAGTACCGAGCAATGATAGGGTCTCTCATGTATCTCACTGCCTCAAGACCAGATATCATGTTTGCAGTTTGTCTCTGCGCAAGATTTCAAGCAGCTCCAAAAGTGTCTCATCTTCAAGCTGTCAAAAGGATCCTTAGATACCTAAAGGGAGCTCCAAAACTTGGGTTATGGTATCCAAAGAATGGAAATGTCAATCTCTATGCCTACATTGACAGTGACTATGGGGGTTGTAACTTGGACAAAAAGTCCACATCAGGGGGATGTCAATTTCTTGGAGGAAGGCTCATCTCATGGCAATGCAAAAAGCAAACATGTGTCTCCACTTCAACAGCTGAAGCAGAATACATTGCAGCTTCAAGCTGCTGTGCACAGGTAATATTTTTCCAAAATCAAATGCTTGACTATGGAATGACCTTCATGCAGACTCCAATTCACATTGACAACATGAGTGCAATCTCTATCACGAATAATCCAGTGCAGCATTCCAAGACTAAGCACATCGACATCAGGTATCACTTTATCAGGGATCAAGCTGAGAAAAAGAGAATTGTCCTATCCAAGGTTCACACAAATGAGCAATATGCTGATTTGTTCACTAAACCTTTTGATGAAGCAAGATTTCGATATCTAGTTGAATCAGTTGGCATGATGAACTTTGAATAAGACATGTCTCAAATTTTTATCCTTCCTTGTAAATATGTCTATGTTTTTGTTCTTAATAAAAGGTTATAGTCAGCAGCACTTTTTCACTGCTGACAGATTTACTCTTCAACAGCAAAGCCTTTGCCACTGATCGTTTTAAGTTATCAGCAGGAACAAGTTTCCTGCGGATAGCTTTAAGGCGGTCAGCAGCAACCTTTTTGCTGCGGAATGAATACAACAGTCAGCAGCACCCAAATCTGCTGCTGAAAGACTTCACTATCCGCAGCAACCAAGTTTGCAGCGGATAGCTCACCATCAGCAGCAACCAAGTTTGCTGCTGATGGGTAAAACAAGTCTACATTAACTTTTACCCGCGGTAAAAACTACTCTCAGTCTTTACCATGACTGCTCGAGTGCTTTACAGCTGTAACAATGAAAAGTGAAACAGGTTGTACCGTACAAGTAAAGTTGCTTTTTCATCGTCTGCCGTTATATCACAATTTCAAACGTTCCCACAACCTCTTCATATTCAATTTCAAACCCTAATCTCCCATCACTTTCTCTCCCATCCCCACAGCATTCAAAGCCCTCCATAATTAACCACCATTCAAACACCCTTCTCTCTTCCCTCCAAATCCATTATAATGGCAGGTGCAGACATAAACAACCCCAACGACAAGTTTTCACCATATCACAACCTCACGGCATGCCTAATAAAGGGCAAGAAATCAGAAGGTTTCGATGATATGATCGACTTCCTTTGTCGGTCCAAAATCCACCATGCCCTAACAGTCAACCCAACCATCTATACTTCCCACATGGAAGATTTTTGGAGCTCAGCCGTGTATTCTACTGACCAGGGAACTCCCCAAATCAAAGGAACAGTAGACGGCAAAGAGATGATCATCACTGAAGCAAAGCTCCGCCAACACCTCAAGCTTCAAGATGAAGGGGACGCCATCTCTTACCCAAGAGACGTATACATGAGGACCTTTGTATCCATAGGGTACACTGGGAATCAAACAGAGTATACGATAGAGAAGGCACTCATGGGTCCTAAATGGAAGTATCTCTGCCACACTCTTCTCCAATGCATATCCCAGTAGAGAGTGGCTGGAACCAACTTAGCTCCGGACTTGCGTCGGCAATTCACGGTATGATAACTGGGGCGGGTTTCAATTTTTCCCACCTCATTCTTGAAGGTTTGAGATACAACCTTCAAGAAGGGGTGAAATCACAGTTCTTCATGTACCCAAGATTCTTGCAGGAAGTGTTCAATATTGAGCACCAAGATCTTTCAAAAACTGCAAGAATCTACGTAATGCTGGGACATAAGAACAACATTTTTCAAAGCATGAGAACAGTTTCATCAAAGTTCTCAGGGGCCGATGTTCCATTATTATCTACAATGCTGAACACACAAAGTGCCCAGGGTGACAGTTCAGCAAACCCAGCTGATACTGATCCCACACCCTCCACCTCACTGCCACAAACTCAAACTGCCGTTTCCCTTGATCGAACCCCTGTGCATTCTACTGAGAATGTACAGGCACATACTCTACTCACCCACAGTTTGATTGCTCAACCAGAACACAGGGCCCCGGTTGCAGCCAAGTATACAAGGAAGAGGGGCAAGAGAACTACTTCTTCTCTTGCCTCCAAGGCCCAAACCCAAGCCAACATCCCTCACTCAGAATCACAACATTCTAGTGAGAATATCATAAAGGAAAGCCACACTGTTAGGGAGACTCCTTCGAAAGTCTCTCTATTAGGATTAGGATCACTTCCCGGATCCATAGAACAGCCCTTTGAGCCATTCCTATCTTCTTTGGACTTAAGTGTTGAGGAACCTGACCAAAGTGGTGTACCTTCTCCAACTACCACTATCAAGGAGGTACTGATTGGTCTTGCTTCCAAAACACCCGACCCAAGTTCTTCACCCTTGAAGGTCCACTCTAGGAGTAGTGAAAGAGTGGATGTGGAAGAGGCTGTCACTATTGCTGGTCCATCAAATGACCAGGAGGACAATGACAACATCTTTAAGACCTCAACCACGGCAACTCATGGTGAGGGTGTTTCCCTGGAAACTCCCCTCACTGAGAGGAATCCCAGGCGCCAAGAAACCACGGGTGATGGGGATGCTGAGGCTCGGCCTACGGCCCCATCTGGGACCAAGGATTCCATAACTGTGGATGAGGACAGATTGAAACTTCATAACTTGGAATTGATAGCCAGGGTGGCTATGCTAGAGGCTGAAGTGTCCAAACTACGACACCAAGTCTCTATGCATGAAGCCCATCAATGCCCAACTTTATCCACTCCCTCTCTTGTATCAGTAGGCACCCAAACTGATGCTTATCTGTCTACTGATGCAACCAAAAAGGGGGAGATGGTCTCTATAGAAGAAGATAAAGACAGTCTTGACGACTGGATTCAAGAGCAGGTTGTACTTCAAAGCTCACTATTCAAGCCAGCTTTTGTACAAATTCATGACTTGCCAGTCTCGGATAACGAAGAAGAAGGGACATCTGAAGACTGGAAGTTGGTCGTCAGGGCTGTTGATGAAATGCTGAATGATGCTGAAGACACAGAACAAACAAATACATCATTCAGCATCCTTCCTGAAGCAGCAGCCATCATTAGGCAATCCTCTACCCCCCAACTATTTAGATCATCAAAGAAGCTAGAATTTGACTCCATTCTAGCTTGGGGGTATGATGGATCAGCTGAGAGGTTTTGGATTGGATGGGAGTTCAGCGGAGTAGAAGAGCTGAACTAGAACTCTCTCAAGGCCCTCCAAGTCCTACAGCTATACGTATCAAACTGCATCAACAACTCAGCAGATCTCTCAGCAGAACTTGCCATTGGCAGGTTCTATGACCTGATGGAGGATAATCTACCCCACTTCGAAAGACTAATTCAAAAAGCAAAACGGGTAGCTTATCCTGAATCCTCGGCGGCCGCAGAAAGGAGACTGACTCCTAGCAATCTTGAAATAACAAGGAGCATTCTTCTCAATGAAGAAGAAGTTTTGGGCCTTCGAAGATTCCTGTATGCCTTCCTGGTCAAGGACTTGGACGTGCTAGGTTGGGTGAGCACTAAGTCCCTTGACCACACTCTTCTGCTCAGTAACGGCTCCTCTCTCATCATCAACACCAGGAACATCCTTCAGCTGCCCTCAGACTTCCTATTCAAGATTTTTCAGCTCAGAGCCAACATCTGCAATATTAACTCATTGGAGAGCCAGGCAATGATGGTCACCATCAAAGCCCATCTTGAAAAAGAAGGACTGATTCCTCAGGAAGAGTCTGTGTCAACTTCTGATACTGACTCCAACTCAGATACTCCACAAGTTGAAGCCACATCTGTAGCAGCTGACACAAGATCTTCACTTAGGGATCAACTGAGGGAAATAGAAGGTCCTGAGTATCAACTTGATGAAGACAGTGATCATCCCTTGTCAATTCCTCAATTTTCCAATGAAGCTGAGGCAGAGATCCCATTAGCAGCATCATCATCTGCTGTTGTGATCAGTGAAGCTGAAGCAGAGGCACCCAATGTAAACAAAGAAAAGGGAATCATGACTGATGAAAATGAAGAGAGGTTGCTAAAAGAGAAAAGAGAGAGGGAAGAGAAAAGAAGAAGAAGAGAGAAGAGGAGATGGCTGACATGAAAAAGGCTCAAGAAAGAAAAACAGCCATTCTCCTAAGAGAACAAACCATCCAGCTGTATGCTAAACAGCTGGATGAACTAAAAAGAAAGATTCATGCCGTTGACCGGATTGAGGAAGATGCAGCTCTTGCTCTTCAACTGCAGGAACAATTCAATAGAGAAGAGGAAGAGTTGGAGAAGAAGAAGAAAGAAGAAGCTAAGTTCAGAATAACCGATTCTGAACTAGCTAAAGAAATGAGGGAGGAGTGGATAAAGACTCTAGTCTCTCAAGGTGAGGAAGCAGACTACCTTGAGAAACTATCAACTAAAGAAGTCTACAGAGCCTTCATGGGTCAGCAAGGTCAGTTGGCAAAGAAGAAAAAGGCTGAAGAAGAAGAAAAAGCCAAACAACAGTCCAAAAAGACCATTGCCTTTAATAAACGGACCCATGAAGAAAGGAAGGTCATGATTGACTTCCTTAAGGCTAGAGGAGATAGTGGAAAGAGGCTAGGTCCCATGAATTTCATGAACCTGCAAGCCCTCTACTTCAAAGTTAAAAAGGATGAGGAAGAAAGACTAGGGAAGAAGGGCTCCAAGAAAAGGGTACTTATCAAAGAAGAAGAAAAACCAAAGACAAAGAAACCCAAGCCTTCTCCCTCACCTACCTCTTCCTCAGTCCATCATCCTTCCACTCTCCTCCCCAAACCTTCCACTCCTCCATCCAACAAGTCCAAATCATCCCACCCAGCTCCCACTCATCAACAGCCTCCCTTAAAGAAATCCAAATCCTCATCTGAACCTGAAGACTCAAGAAACATAGTTGAATGGGTCGACAATCCACAGGATCAAAGGTTTGAGATCTTCAGGGGGAGAACTGAAAGAAGAAGATCTACATACAGGTCTGTTGATGAGGTTCTGCAACTACCAAATTCAGACCTAAGAAGAATTTTGGAGCTGGGTGAAGCTCATGAGCCAGCAAATGAGAGTGGGAGACATCTTATGCTAGCAATCAGACATTACTTCAACCCTAGAAAAGATGTGGTCATGAATATCAAACCACTCAAGTCCCACTCTCCATTTGTATCTTGGTCCTACAATGCTGATTTGGATAAGTTCACTCTGATTGATGTAAAGAAGCAGCAGATGAGATGTTCAAGCAAAGCAATCTACAAAATGCCACACAAAGACATCAAGACTATGTCTAAACTTCTACAGAACAATCCCAGCAAGGATCCAAGAGGCTATGAGGTTGAAAGGATAGTCAACCACATGCAAAAGCTTCAGCAGCAAAGTAATTAGAAGAATTTTGGTTGCATCAGTCTAGGGGGAGTTTGTAGAACCAAAGACTGATTGCTACCAAATTATTCTAAGTACAAATGTTGCTGATAGGCTTATCAGCAGCATTCAACACATATGGCTGCTGATAGGCTTATCAGCAGCATTCAGCACATATGGCTGCTGATAGGCTTATCAGCAACATTCAACACTTGTTGCTGCTAATAGGCTTATCAGCAGCGTTCAACACAAGTTGCTGCTGATAGGCTTATCAGCAGCATTATTCTCATATCTGCTGCTGATAGCTTTATTCTCTGAAGACCAAACGTTGCAGCTGACTATCCATGTGAATCGCCTCTGACACCTTTCTGCAAAAGCAACTGCCACACTCCAAGCAGAAGAAACCTCACTGGTGCAACCAATAAAGGACAATAACATGCTTCTCCAAGCATGCAAACAATGATGCCTAAGAAGACGTTTCAGTAAAGTTATCTAGATTAGCCTTTGCGTGTAATTTAGATTAATAAACAAGATCAACGGCTTGTGTTAGATCTGATCCTTAGAATCAAGGGTCTGTCTTGATTCTAAGTTACTATAAATACTGTGTAAACACTTCATAGTAAGTGTGCTTTTCGTGTGCCTTAATAGTGCTTGCTGTGCTTTCATAGTGCTTCTTGATAGTGTTTTACTTGTAAACTTGTAATCTCAGAAGTCTAATACAACAGTGCATTTATCAGTATTCTTGCTGTTTACTTTGTTAGTTGTTATTGTTTCCGCCAATATCAACTAGAATAGAATCACCTTGTAATCTTACGATCCTACAACCATTAACAGCCCAATCAATCGCGAATTAATCCAATTAATGGCTAATGAAGCCCAATCGGTCGAAATCGTCGACCCCTTCACCAAAATAGGTAAATTCGTGTATGATTTTCACAATACGAGTTATCTCACACCTAAATCGCATACCTCTGGAAACCTTTGCACGTCTCAATTCTACCGAAACCATAGCAGAGTCACTTGAGATCAAACTTGTACAAGCCGGAACTGTTTTACTCGATCTCCATCAATCCATCATCTATTCTGGTAATTGCTTTCACCTTTAGCTTCGTTTCAATACCCAAATCGAAAGCCCTAATCCAATTGGGACTCACATTATCGGATTTATCACAATCCTATACCTAGGGTTCATATGTATCCTATTTAATCGAAACCCATCAATCCGATAATGAAAACTGAAATTGATCATACCCACATACTCGCCTCGACGTCTAGATCAAATGCCCTATACTATTTGGGACTTACATGATCGAATTGATTATGATCAAGAATCTAGGGTTCATACGATTCGTGTTTAATCGAACCCTAACCTAAACACAATCTCAATCCAATTAATTGGTATGGTTAGACTCGAAATCATCAAATCTTTGAAAGCCCTATAAATCCAACAACTTATATTATCAGATTTAATCATTTTGATTTGTGGTTAGAACCTAGGGTTTTCGGTTCCTAAAACAGAAATTAAACGAGCCTAAACCTAATGATTTTGCAATTAAATCCATCTTCAGATTCGCAATACCATAATGAATAAAACCCCTATGATTCCATGATTCATCGCGATCGATATCAGGGGTTAAAGATGGGTGTTTGGGTTTGGTCGCGATAGAGGGAGATGGACCCAGTGGGTTATGTGTTAAAACCAATCCGTTCCGGGTTTAGTCGCGATACCCTACCGGGCGGACTGGTTAGGACAGTGTGCGTGTGTGGGAGAGACCCGGGTTCGAGACCGGGCTCCCACAATTCATTTTTGAACCACTTTTAGTGTATTTAAATATTAAAAATCAAACCCCCTATTATTATAATATTGTATAAATGTGTTTTAGCTCGGGAAATAACCCGTAGGCTCGGGTTTGAATTATTAAACCATTTTTTATTATTATTTCCTACTCTAAAAAATAATGTATTTACACTATTTGCAAACCATAACTTTGTATAACATATATGTTTATATTATTTTCAACCCATGACCCGTATTATTAAATAATATATATTTATATTATTTCGAATCGTTTTATAACCTCGTGTAACGTTTGGGATTAAATAATAATATAATTGGTTATATTATTTACTCGTGTTTATTACTTCAATAATAATAATGTATTTATTATTCTTACCTCAAAGGAGTAATTAGAATAATCCTTCGAACATAAAAATAATATATTATATTATTTTCTTAGTTTTTGTGAATGACAAAACACTCGATTATGTTTATTATTATTTTTGTCATTAGTCGCGTAACGTAATTATAATTTGATTATTTAAGGAATTCCTATCTCCGTGGACACGTTCGTCCACTTTTGAATATTAGAGCGTTTCTTTAGAATGTTTCTCATTCCGTGTCGCTGTCACAATTCCTATTATTATCCCTAATTTATGTATTTATAATTTTAGGGCATTCGTAAGTCTTTTGAGACTTACACTCGTGATTCCAACTTATCCTTTGTGTGATACTACCTACAACGCAACGCAGGTGAGTTTTCACGGCCCCTTTTTACTATTTTAACCTGGTGGAGAAAACATGATTAAACTATTTTAAGATTTTGTAATTCGTATGTTATCGATGTTAAAGCTAAGCGTAACATGCTATCACAGAAAGTCCTCATCTTATATCGGACCGTTAATATGGATCTTAGCGAGGTAATATTTAGTAGTACTACTGGGTTTGACAAATCCCACCCGCGTTAGTCGCGCTAACTCGATTAGAGATCGAACGGGTGAAATGTTAGCCTACTCACACCGCTAGTGTTGATAGACCTGGCAGGAGGCAAATAAACAAACAGTCAGCTTCGGTTGCGAGCGCTTGAGTAAACATGAACATAGGTTAGCTACCTATAGATACATATTGAATTATCATAAATCTGGTAAACACTTATTTATATATTGAAACCTGTGAACTCACCAACCTCGTGTTAACATATTTTCTTACATGTTTTCTAAGGTCGCTAAGATAAGGCACAGGTGCACATTAGGGCATGCATGGGATTCATCTATTTTGATTGTTGCTTATTTAGGTTTGTATGGATTATTTTGTATTGTACTTGGTTTGGTTGGACGTTTGGACTTTTGGACTTTTGGTTTGGGCGCGTGTGTTTGCGCATTTACTTTTCTTTACGCTTTTGCATTAACTCTGATTGATATGATATTTTTATTTGAGTCCCATGTAGAGTCATTCAATGTAACTAATGTCTGAGATCCTGGTTCGTCACTTATCAAATGGTAAAACTCCGTTAGTTGAAATTTAGGGGTGTGACAGTACGCGAGAGAAAGATAGAGAATATTCGCGGTACGCGAAGATCTCAGAAACCGGTCGCAACTATTTTGGCCCTCGCGGTACGCGAGAGAACATTAAATCGAGAAAAAACCCTAATTTGATATTAAATAGAATTTTATTCTCATTATAAAAAAAGTTCGTATCTTTGCCGTCTGGAAGAGAACCTAGGGCGATTTTTGGAGTAGAAGAGGCTGGTGAAGCTAAAGATCGAAGCTTTGGACCTCGGGTTTGTTAAACGTTAATCGTTCGGCTCATGTTTTCGATGCTCGTGTGCTTAATTGTTCTGATTGAGATCATGTTCATTACTATTACTTCTGGTTTTATGTTTTTTACCATGCTTATTGGCTAAACACTTGATACTGCCTAGGTTCTATGATAAATATGCGTAAAGTTTAGATTTTTATCGGGTTTGGATTCTAATTGATGGTTTTATGATTTTGTAAGATATCTTGAGTTGATTATTATGATGTATATGCATGCTTAGATATGGTTTTGTGTTGATTAATGTTCCTCATGTTGTCTTGTTAAATGTCTTTTATTAATAGATGCATGTTTAGGTTGTTTGCATATTGCTTGTGACATGAGTGGTTTGCTAGACGTAGTAATCCATAGGAGTGTTGGTTAATCCTTGATTAGATTGAGTGTGAGTCCTGTCTCAATACCTGAGAAGTGAGAGATAGTCGTCTAGTCTTCGTTATTAGGAATCCGAGTGTCAGCTATCTGAGAGGAAGTTGGTATTAGGTGTCTAATGATTGTTGCTAGTTCGAATCATAGTTGTTAACCTGAGATTACCCCGTGCATTCTTCGAATGTATGGTGGACAGTCAGACTGAAAGGTGATCTGTTCATTAGGGTATTTTGTCGTAGTTGGAAATACCCAAAAGGTGATCTAACCATCGGTGAGTTTAGTACACATTAGGTAGCTTAGTTGGTGAAAACCTGAGAATGATTAGGGATCCACTAGGTAGTCTTTAGTTGTCATCTTTAGAAACTCATATCCATCTTAGTTTCCAGAACCGGTAGAAGTTGTACTTTGCAAGTAGGATCCGACCTTGGTGGTATTCTTCCCATCTTCTGATTTCATCTTAGTTCTTGATCTTGATAGTTGAGTCTACTTAGTTTGTTGCATTCTTAGTTAATCTTTAGTGTAGTCAAACCCCTAATCTTTAGTCTGAGTCAGAGTCTAGTATAGTTATCATAGTGTCTCTAGGGTTTGATATTCCGGTTTACCATTAAGCTGTGCTACACTCGATAGGTACACTTGCCTATCAGTGGGTCTAGTTCATAGCTTTTCCATTTATTACTTAGGAGTCTAGGTTAGGTTTAGCAGTTTATTTTATAGACCGTCTGGACGACGTCATCTACACATGTTCAGGGGGAGCTTCCTACCAATTTGGAGTCTGTGATACCAGTTACTCAAAATGTTCTTTCTCAAGAGGAAACTACTCAATTTGATGTACTACATGTTCCTGAGGTGGCTTCCATAAAATAATTGAAAGATCATCCGGTGACAAATATCATTGGGAATCTGCAGGATGGAGTCCAAACTCGTTCTTTATCTGAAAATACTTGTTTATATTCTAAAATTAGAGATACTGGAGTTCTTGATGTTTACTTATATCCTTGTTTTATTTCTCAGATAGAACCAAAAAATGTGGAGAAGGCGTTACAAGATAACAACTGGATTTATGCAATGCAAGAGGAGCTTGCACAATTTGAAAAGCTAAAGGTGTGGAATTTGGTTAATCTTCCAAAGGTCGTGTATCCGGTAGGCACCAAATGGGTTTTTAAGTGTAAAAAAGATTATCGTGGTGTCTTGGTGAGGAACAAAGCAAGATTGGTTGTTCAAAGGTTCAATCAACAAGAGGGTATAGATTATACTAAGGTGTACGCACCTGTTGCACGATTGGGAGCAATTCGTTTGTTTCTGGCATTTGCGTCCTTTAAAGGATTTAAGGTATATCAATTGGACGACATCAAGTTTTTGGCGCCGTTGCCGGGGACACTTGGCAATAGCAATATTAGCTTTGACTAGTTCTTTTAGTGATTTTTGGTTTGTATTATTTTTGAGTCTTGTTTGTGTGCTTGTGCTATGTGCTATCTGTGAGTCTAACATAGGATTGAGTCTTTCTGTTTTGAGTCTTTGTTTGTTTTCTTTTATTCTTGTGTCAGTTTATGCACCACACTCGTTCGAAGGGATCACCACCATAATCAGCTTTTCAAGAGCCCGAACGAGAGCTACACGAGCGCACCCGCGACTTTCGGGAGCGTTTGAAAGAGCTTTGCAAATCCCAGGTACGTTCTACTAGCCCGATTCTATTTCCTATCATGGGCGACGCTGACCCACCAGCGAGACGTACTGTGCACCATTGGGCCAGTGAAGGGGGGTCAGCGGGAAGAGATCTTCGATCACACGCCCCGTCATTCCAAACACCAATACATGACAGATCCCGTCACATGTCATGAGCACAATCACTCACGCCACCTAATTTCATGGCCTTGAGGATGAGGATGCACCCGGACATCTGTCCCGCTTCGCACGGATATGTGATACCTTCAATATCACGGGTGTGTCTAAGGATGCTATCTACTTGCGTCTCTTCCCATTCTCTCTTTCTGGGCGTGCATCTACTTGGCTTGACACCCTCCCTGATAATTCTATCACTGAATGGGAGGATCTTCAGGCCAAGTTTTAAAACAAGTACTATCCACCTTCCAAGGCCGCTCGCCTTCGGGATCAAATAGATTCATTCCGGATGGATCCTGATGAGCCTTATCACTTGGCCTAGGAGCGGTTCAACACCTTGTTGAGTCGATGTCCCCAGCATGGTCTTTTAGACTGGGCAATAGTGGAGAAGTTCTACAATGATCTCACCTTCGAGAAGCAGCAAATATTCAACACAGCTGCGGGAGGCCATATCATGGATAAGCTAGAGCCAGACGAGTGTGAGGAGATGTTCGAGAGCTTTGCTCTAGCGGAACATCATCAGCCATCTACTAGGACTTCCATTCCTAGTGCTAGAGCACTAACCTCTTCTCCTAGAGGTGTGCATCAGGTCACTCCTGATACTAGCGTGGCTGCTGCACTTATAGCTACGGCAAACGAGATCAAGGAGCTTAAACTCAGTTCTCAAAGGTGTGAGGTGTGAAGGGGAGGCCATGACACTAGGGATTTCCCCATCAATAATCAGGAGCAGGTGAGTTTTGGTGGCAACCAGAACAAGAACCAAGGGTACAACAATTACAACAATACTTATGGTTCGGGATGGAGATCTGGAAATAATCCGCCTGGGTTTAATGGTCGCCAGCAGCAGTATGGAGGAGCAGAAGTTGGAGCGATCTCGGGAAGCAGTGTCAATACAAGGAGGATCGAAGAGATGCTTGAGAATCAGACACAACTGCTTGCCCACTTAGTCCACCAAGACAAGGACACGAGGAAAAAACTGGATAGCCACGACACTCTATTAAAGAATCAGCAGTCGGCATTCCAGGATTTGCAACGCACGGTAGGAGACATCGCTAGTCCATCTTCAGACCCAAATGCTTCAGTGATGTCCGTGTCAGTTAGGAGTGTGGATAAGAAAGAGGTTGTAGAGGATGACTCCCACTCCATTGAGTATGGCATACCTTCGATAGAGGAAGTGAAGAAGGTAGACTGGAGAGCTCGATTTGCTGAGATAGATGCTAGGATGCTAGAGGAGCCCGAGTTGAATGTTGTTTCGACTAGGAGTATGAGGGCAGAAGAGAAGGAGAGCCCACCGGTAGTAGAAGAAGAAGAGCCGATGGATGAGGAGATAGAGATGGAGAAGCCTGTCGAGAAGGCAGAGGAGAAGCAAAGGAGGTGGCGATGAAGTCCCCCGAGATTGACTTGAGTCATGTTCCCTATCTGGCGTGCCTGTTGCCACATAAACATGCTAGGGAGTACGGTCACTTCCTTGATATGTTTAAACAAATCAAGGTCAATCTCCCATTTATAGAGGTCCTCCAGCATATGCCAAAGTATGGAAAGTTCCTCAAAGATCTTCTTTCCAACAAGAAGAAGCTAGAGGGGATCTCTAAAGTCTCACTTAGTGAGCAA
This sequence comes from Smallanthus sonchifolius, assembly GCA_023525975.1. Lineage (NCBI taxonomy): Eukaryota > Viridiplantae > Streptophyta > Magnoliopsida > Asterales > Asteraceae > Smallanthus > Smallanthus sonchifolius. Next base: position 58,471,305 of record CM042021.1, read on the forward strand.
CGTTCTGCTGTGGTTCAGAACAAACTACCAGAGAATATGGCGGATTCGGGTCATTTCACGATCCCGTGTGTGCTTGGCGATTTGCCTCTGCACCACGCGTTAGCGGATATGGGTGCTAGCGTCAATCTGATGCCTTATTCTCTCTATAAGCAGCTAGACCTAGGTGAACTGCAGCCTACGCGCATGAGCATTTCCTTGGCTGACTGCTCAGTCAAGTATCCACGGGGAATTATGGAGAATCTGTTAGTGAAAGTAGGCAAGTTTGTATTCCCTGTAGATTTTGTTATTCTGGATATGGAAGTGGATGATAGAGTCTCACTCATCCTAGGACGCTCGTTCCTACGTACTGCCAAGGCAATGATCGATGTCTTTGACGGGAAACTCACACTTCAAGTGGGGGATGAGTCTATTACATTCAATGCTATGAAACCCGTGGAGGATGTTGGCGAGCATAGTCACTCCGTGTGCGTGTTTGATGCCTTCATAGGTGACCATAGGGACTATGATCCAGAAGTAGAAGTTCTTGAGCCCATCCCTAATTTGTAAGAACAATCCGATTGGGCGTTAGAGTTGGAAGGGTTGTTAGATGAGCCGGGCGATTACGGCGATGAGGTGCCTGATGATCTGCTGGAGATGATGGCAGAATTTGAAGAGATCATAGGCAAAACCCCAAGTGTGGGGAAGTTGGAGGAGAGTGTAGAGGATCTTGATGATCCGAGCAAGAGGTTAGAGGCTACACCTTTAGTGATATCACACATTGAGCTGTTAGCCTTTACTGTTGTCCATGTTGAGGGGATAGAGGCCGAGTCATCCCCTAAATCTAGGCCGCCCCATAAGAAACTCTGAGAGTTGAGTGAGCTTATTGTGAGGATAGAGCAAACCCCAAGTGTGGGGATGTTTAGGTGTGACAGCCTGTTGAAGTATTTGAACTAGGTTATCTTTGGACCTAGTAGGTTTAAGCTGTGGTGGAAGGACTTGATTGCTAAATATAAGAGAGATTTAGAGTTTGATAGAGGTAGGAATGTGCTGAGGAATTGGAAGACAGGTAGACCGCGAAGGATCAAGGTGGTACCGGTTAGGATCAAGGAGAAGCCTCCAGATAGGCTTGTTTGAGTTTTGGGCAACTACCTGGGATGTAGAGTTTGTTTGCATTACATGGTTTGAGTCCGTGTCCGATTTGTGTTTTTAGGTATGTGTGTTTTGTTTGTGTCAAGTTTTGCAAGGATTCGTGCTTGATTCGGTGAGGAAAATCGTTGGGAATGAAGTTCCAGGTATTTTTACATGTGTTTTTATGCTTTGATTTGGTTTTTAAGTATAAAAGTTGGAAAAATCTATTAACTTTCTGTTACCAGCAACTCTTCGTGGTACGCGAAGTATTTCCTTGGCTTTCTCGCGGTACGCGAGAAGTCTAGGGTTTGGCCGGCTTAAATGCCACTTCCTCGCGGTACGCGAGGAGTGGCCGCCTGGTTTCTAAAACCTGTAAATCTTAGTTTAACGTGGAGTGTCTTAGTTGGTCTAGTGTGTCTTGTATAAAAAAATTGAAAAATGTCCTTGGAAATAATTGCTTATACTTGGAAAATGATAGTACAACTAGATCTACTTGTTGGTTTTAATTGATCAAATAATAGAAAACGCGTCTAATTATTGATGTTTTGGTAGACCCAGCCAGTTTGAATAGCTTAAATAGCCTGTGAGTGTTACTTAAGATTATTAAGTAAATAAAATCATGATATCTTCAGGGTATTCATCTTAGAGTAATGGTAATACTGAAACAGTCAACAAAGGGTGATATGTACCACGTTAAGTTAAAATTTAGAGGTTTTTGAAATTTCATGGCACACTACTCTCTTTTTATGAGAATAAATCTGAGTTTCGGTGGAGCCCGCATCCATAGTCCATAATTCTTGAGCTTATTTGATTGAAATCCAAGTTTCGCCTACGTGTCACACGTCGGGTTCCAGCCTGATTGAAACACCACTGGGTTGATTCTTATGTGCTTCATTGATCTGACATAGTCTATGTGTTACCTTCCGGGATAGTGACTTGGTTGAAACACCTCTAGACGAAAGTTCTTTTGCTTATATTAATGATCATTTCCGTCCATTCATTCATATTTCATCTAATTTCTAAAACCTGTAAATCTTAGTTTAACGTGGTGGGAAAATCTATATGGTTTAATCCATGCCTAAACATGACCATGAGACGGGATTAGGTAGATCTGTAACTTCGAGTATGAGTCACATAGATTGATTGATATGCTTGGTAGAGAAATTTTTGAACATGTAATGGGGGCTTGAAAGTTGGTGTTTGGGTTTAATCGGACAGAAATACTGATTGTTGCTTTTTAACGCGTGAGTATATTTTTGCTAATTGGTAATTAATGTTTATTGAGTTGGATCCTAGTTATGATTCCATTGCAGATTTTTCGATGATGAAAAAATGTTAAGTGTAGAGATGTTTGATGTAATGCAAAGCACACATCTTTATTCCTAGTGTTTTGTGCGTTTTTAGTTAGTTTTATCTTTGTTTTGAGTCGTTTTGATGTACATTTGAGTCTATTGTATGTTTACAGGAGCTCGTGGTGATTACAAGCTAAAACGTGAAGAAACCGAGCAAGAGAATGGAGCCGGAAAGTTAAAAGAAGAAAAAGTTGAAATTCCATGCTTTCGCGGTATGCGAGAGAAAGATAGAGAGTCTTCGCGGTACGCGAGGATCTCAGAAACCGGCCGCGACTATTTTGGCCCTCGCGGTACACGAGGGACTTGCCAGATTTTCTCGCGGTACGTGGGAGAACATTAAATCGAGACAAAAACCTAATTTGATATTAAATAGAATTTGATTCCCATTATACAAAAAAAGTTCGTATCTTTGCTGTCTGGAAGAGAGCCTAGGGCAATTTTGGGAGTAAAAGTGGCTGGTGAAGCTAAAGATCAAAGCTTTGGACCTCGGGTTTGTTAAACGTTAATCGTTCGGTTCATGTTTTCGATGCTCGTGTGTTTAATTGTTCTGATTGAGATCATGTTCATTACTATTACTTCTAGTTTTATGTTTTTGACCATGGTTATTAGCTAAACACTTGATACTGCCTAGGTTCTATGATGAATATGCGTAAAGTTTAGATTTTTATCGGTTTTGGATTCTAATTGATGGTTTTATGATTTTGTAAGAGATCTTGAGTTCATTATTATGATATATACGCATGCTTAGAATTGGTTTTGTGTTGATTAATGTTCCTCATGTTGTCTTGTTGAATGTCTTTCATTAATAGATGCATGTTTAGGTTGTTTGCGTATTGCTTGTGTCCTGAGTGGTTTGCTAGACGTAGTAATCCATATGAGTGTTGGTTAATCCATGATTAGATTGAGTGTGTGTCATGTCTCAATACCTGAGAAGTGAGAGATAGTCGTCTAGTCTTCGTTATTAGGAATCCGAGTGTCAGTTGTCTGAGGGGAAGTTGGTATTAGATGTTTAGTGATTGTTGCTAGTTCGAATCATAGTTGTTAACCTGAGATTACCCCGTGCATTCTTCGAAAGTATGGTGGATAGTGAGACTGAAAGGTGATCTGTTCATTAGGGTACTTTATCGTAGTTGGAAATACCCGAAAGGTGATCTAACCATATGGTGAGTTTAGTACACTTTAGGTAACTTAGTTGGTGACACCCGGAGAATGATTAGGGATCCACTAGGTAGTCTTTAGTTGTCATCTTTAGAAACCCAGATCCATCTTAGTTTCCAGAACCGGTAGAAGTTGTACTTTGCAAGTAGGATTCCGAACTAGTTGTTATTTTTCCCATCTTCTGATTTCATCTTAGTTCTTGATCTTGATAGCTAAGTCTACTTAGTTTGATGCATTCTTAGTTAATCTTTAGTGTAGTCAACCCCCCAACCAAATCATCTTTAGTCTGAGTCAGAGTCTAGTATAGTTATCATAGTATCTCCGGGGTTCGATATTCCTGTTTACCATTAAGCTGTGCTACACTCAATAGGTACACTTGCCTGTTAGTGCGGTCTAGTTAATAGGTTTTCCATTTATTACTTAGGAGTCTAGGTTAGGTTTAGCAGTTTATTTTATAGACCGTCTGGACGACATCATCTACACATGTTCAGGGGGAGCTTCCTACCAATTTGGAGTCTGTGATACCAGTTACTCAAAATGTTCTTTCTCAAGAGGAAACTACTCAAGTTGATGTACTACATGTTCCTGAGGTGGCTTCCATAAAAGAATTGAAAGATCATCCGGTGACAAATATCATTGGGAATCTGCAGGATGGAGTCCAAACTCGTTCTTTATCTGAAAATACTTGTTTATATTCTAACATTAGAGATACTGGAGTTCTTGATGTTTACTTATATTCTTGTTTTATTTCTCAGATAGAACCAAAAAATGTGGAGATGGCGTTACAAGATAACAATTGGATTTATGCAATGCAAGAGGAGCTTGCACAATTTGAAAAGCTAAAGGTGTGGAATTTGGTTGATCTTCCAAAGGGCGTGTATCCGGTAGGCACCAAATGGGTTTTTAAGTGTAAAAAAGATTATTGTGGTGTCTTGGTGAGGAACAAAGCAAGATTGGTTATTCAAAGGTTCAATCAACAAGAGGGTATAGATTATACTGAGGTGTACGCACCTGTTGCACGATTGGAAGCAATTCGTTTGTTTCTGGCATTTGCGTCCTTTAAAGGATTTAAGGTATATCAATTGGACGTCAAAAGTGCTTTCTTGCATGGAAAGGTTAAAGAAGAAGTGTATGTGTGTCAACCACCGGGGTTTGAGGATCCATTGTATCCCTCAAAAGTGTTCAAGATAGATAAGGCTCTTTATGGTTTTCATCAAGCACCCCGTGCGTGGTATGAAACGTTGTCGCAACATCTCTTGGAGAATGGTTTCGATCATGGTCAAATTGATTCAACCTTGTTCATCAAGAAAGCAGGGGGAGATTACCTGATGGTTTAGATATACGTGGATGATATTATATTTGGTTCAACAAATGAAGGGTTATGCAAAGAGTTTGAGAGTATTATGCAATTGAAGTTCGAAATGTCCGCTATGGGAGATTTGTCTTTTTAGGATTGCAAGTTAATCAAAAAGAGGATGGTTTCTTTTTTCATCAGTCTAAGTACGTGAAAGACATCTTGAGCCGGTTCAAGATGGAAGATTGTACCCCATATGACACTCCGATTCCTGTAAATCACAAGATGAATCCAGATCAGGAAGGAAAGAATATAGACAGCCGCTTGTACAGGGCAATGATTGGAACTCTCATGTACTTAACCGCATCAAGGCCAGATATAATGTTTGTTGTGTGTCTCTATTCCAGATTTCAAGCAAAACCAAAGAAATCTCATCTGATTGTAGTCAAACGTATTTTCGGTACCTGAAAGGGAAACCGAGATTAGGATTATGGTTTCCGCATGGTTCTAATTTTGAATTTAATGCTTATACTGACTAACATTTTGGAGGTTGTTGTTTGGACAGGAAATCTATGACAGAAGGTTCCCAATTTCTAGGAAATCGGCTTGTTTCATGGTAGTGTAAAAAGCAAACCACAGTTTCCATATCAACATGTGAAGCATAATACATCGTAGCTTCAAGTTGTTGTTCCCAGATTTTGTGGATCCAGAAACAACTAAGTGACTACGGTTTGAAATTTACTTACACCCTTATGTTCATAGATAACAATGCCACAATGTCCATAACTAACAATCTTGTTAAGCACAATAAAACCAAGCACATTGAAATAAGATATCATTTTATTCGTGATTGGGCAGATAAAAGGTTGGTTGACCTGGTGAAGGTACACACTTATGACAATTTTGCAGACCTCTTCACCAAGGCATTTGATCGAACCAGGTTTGAATTTCTGGTAAAAATGATAGGTATGATCAATCCAAAATAAAAGTTTTTCAAAAATAATTTTCATGGAAGATTTTATTTTATTTTCTTTTATTGCTTTACTACATTTCTGCACTTTACTTTCTAGTCAAAAAGTTGTTATTTATAAAAATTACAAACAAAATGAAAAAGATAAAAATCGACCTCATTCGAAGTTAGAGAAGAGATGATAGTACATCAGTTGAAAATCTATCACACATGACCATAGGTGACATGTTGATATGATATGATAATTTGTGTTTATGTTCATTTGATTTGATCTAAATTTCAAAGTCTGCATGAACAAGAAATGATAGTGTCATAAATGCTCTAATCTTTAAAATCTATTTTATGTTTAATTTGGATATGTGTATGTAATTTAGATTGTCAGTAGACTAGAAGCGTTTTTGGACCAGTAATAGTGTGAAAACATAATGATTCTTGATAACAACTGTGATTTGAACCCATTTTATGTCTGGGTGTGTGTGTTAAAAGATCATTATCGGATATAGAATATGAGACTTATAGTATTTCATGAGACCAGTATCGAACTATATTGATTAGCATAATTTTTCAGTTCACGTCACTGCCTATGCCCCGAAAAACATGCAATGTGATGCTGAACTAAGATATGTTTCTAACAACATCTGTTGGAAGATATACTCACCCTTGGATCAATATCTTGATTCCATTGAATATCCAGATAACAGTTGGACCACATTACCATATATTATTGAATCAATCGATTCTTTAATCATTCATTCTATTGAAGAGTTCTTATGTTACAATCAATCATGATATTACATCCAAAACCAAGCAATTTGAATCATTCTGATTCCTTATATCCTTCAGGATCTGTTTCTTTTCCTGTGCTAATTGAGATAGTTTCATCCTAGAGATTGATATTATCTTTGCATAAGTTTAAAATGTCTTGAAGATAGTGCAAATTTATATTTCTGTTGGCATATATGTGGGGTACACGTTGTTTTTCATCAAATTAGTACCTTAACTCACAAGAACATGGAAGAAAAACGCTTGTAGTTTCAAATTCTATAATATTGACAACCTAGGTTTACATGCTTTCTATTGCAAATTCGGTGTGAATACTTGAGCATTTTATGACCTGATCTTGTTTACTTTGAGATTTATCGCGTATCATTTCAAGGCTAAATGTATAAATTGAAAAGAATATGATCTGAAAGGTTTGTAAGATATTCAACAGTGATATATGAGAATATGTATCATAGGTTACCCATAGATCTAATTAGATTGTGTGACGGATTTCTCGTTTACTGATATGATCTTCTTACTCATTATGTTCGAACAAAAATATGTGCATTTGTTGTTATATTTCAAAAAAAAGTATGTGCATTTGTTGTTATATTTCAGAAAAACCAAAAATATGTGCATTTGTTGTTATATTTTAGAAAAACCAAAAATATGTGCTTTTTGTATGTATAGATAAAAATCAAAAATATGTGTTTCTGTTTCTATAGATAAAATCCAAAAAGATGTGAATTTTGGTTCGTTTATTAGTTTTCAATTTCATTTTTCAAATGCATTAAAAAATCCAAAAAGATTTTCTTTCGGGCTTCCATGAAAATTCCAACTTTTTTTTTTTTTAAATGTCCGGGATTGGATCGGATACATGTTCTAGGTGGAAGACAAAAGGAACGGTGTTTGAAAGTTGAAGCATGAAAAGGATGAAATTTCAAAAAAAAAATTCTCTAAGTGTTTGAGATTAAGCGAACTTATCATGTTCGCCTGATAAGCGAACTTAGTGACTGTGTATATATATATATATATAGGTTCAAGCGAACTTGTTCATTTACCCAATTTCAAATCACAGCGAACTTATAGAGCGAACTTACACACTTTTTGAGCGAACTTGATCTGTTATAATTTTGTGGTTGTGATTCAGTTGTTTTGTGTTAATCTCTTGATAAGAAAGTGTTTGCGCTTCAAACCAAGGTAGATTCAGGATCTTTTAACCGTTGAATTGTTCACATTGAACATGTTTAGGTTCTGAACTTAGGTTTTGGTGCGTCGGACATGTTTTGTCAATAATAGAGGTGTTGTTGTGGTTTGAAACTGAAATTGATGCTTATAAATGTTGTATCAGTGGTTATAGTTCATATATGTGTGGTTAATTGTATCGGATCTCATCGTTTGAACAAGTTGGATTTTTTATCTGTGTTAAGTGCTTGGAGCGAACTTGCTCAGGCGAACTTAATAAATTCGCTTCTTGCAACTCTAAGAGAACTTATTAAGTTCGCCTCAGTGTGCAGTAGTGTTTTGACTTAGCAAATTTTTTTTCTCAAACTGTTGTTTTTAAAAAAAAATTTATTTTATTTCTTTCTATATTTTTTTAATCTGTAATAACATGTTTGTGAATTTGCTATTTCATTATTGCTATGTACAGATGGATCGTAGAGTGGAATATAAGCATAACCAGGTGGCGTTATTGGATCTAAACATGTCTAAAGCTGTGAACTACCATGTAAACATAAATTTTCTAAATAGATCAAGAATCAGTGTTGCTTTATCTGCAAATCCCTACATCAGCTTGAATTATATTCAACAATTCTGGGATACAACACAACATGATTGCACTGTTGATCCGAATGTGGTTAGAGCTACTGTCAACAATACTGACGTGGCAATCTCTGTTGACACTATCAGACAAGCTCTGCATCTTGGAGGTAATAATGAAGAACCGTTAGGGTTACCGTCTCAGTTGATTATGGGATGCTTTCACAGGATGGGATACATGGGAAAGGCTAATGATACTCAAGCAAGGAAGGGTGGCTTAGTGGGTCAATGGAGGTACTTTATGCATGTACTTATTCAGTGTCTCTCACCGAGGAAAGCTTGAACTGATGGGTTGCAGACTTCTTTACAATCAGCCATGGTGGCTCTTACACTTAACAGAGGTTTCAACTTTGCACATTATTTCTACAAGGAGATCGTTGCACAAATTACACCGCCAGAAGGACAAGGCCTTCTGATATACCCTAGGTTCATTCAAAAGATTTTAAATCATCTCATTCCAAACATACCTCAGCTACCACATCGTCTTACTCTCACCCTGATGACCAAGAGTGTAGATGCAGGTTTTGATAACTATAGATAAAATTCTATGTATCGGTGTACTTAGCTAGTACGCAGGAGGGTGTTCCTACGTACTTAGCTTGCACACCAGATTGGTGTTGCGTACTTAGTAAGTACGCATGGCATGACCTGTGTACTTAGCCAAGTACGCAGGTATTGTTCCTGCCCCTATAATCTGAAGGTGTTATCTTCATTTGTAGGTGGAACTTGGGACAAGGTTGAGAGAGGTTCTAGCAGGGATGAGCTCTCCCGGCCCCCGTGAACCGTGAGCGTAAACGAGAGACGTGTACTCCTTCGGTATGTGGTCTGTAATGTGAGATGACTTCTTTGTTATGGATTACGTTTTGTTTCTGTCGATTCTCTTGTCTTTATGTTCGTAGTTTTTCTCTGTCATGCTCCTTCATTCCCACACAAATCATTGAACAGAACTTTGTATTTCCGTTATGCGACGAGGCTCCCGGGACCTACAATTGGTATCAGAGCCTCGATGTTCATTGATTTGTGTTCCAGATTTGAGTTTTTGAGCAAATCTGAGTTCTTCACTATTCATAACTTTTTCTATGCAAAAATCCTTAAATTCGTCTTTGTTATCGCCTCATTTGGTGTTTGGAAGGCTGAGGGTTTGTTAGAAGATGATTTCTAAGCTTTTGGAGGCGTCAATTTCTCAGATCCAACACTTTTCGAGCATTCTCCTCAATATCAGTCAAGTGTGCTGCGACTGTCTGCTAAGTACGCAAAATCACCTTTTCTGCGTACTTACTAAGTACGCATGGTTTAGCCCTACGTCCTTACTAAGTAAGCACGAGTAGTTGACCTGCGTACTTACGCATGTGTATTTGGCTCTGCGAACTTATCAAGTACGCATGAACATTTGGCTGTGTGAACTTGCTTGGTATGCATGAACTATCATCTGGGATTAAAAAAAAAGTTTTTAGGCGGGAAAACTTTTCTTAGCCAAATTTTTTAGGGATTGTTTGTACGCTTGTTTCAGGCCATTTTTGAGAAGATAGCAGTTTTGGTTTTTCGGGACCGAAATTTGTATTTGATGTGGCTTGGCGAAACAAGGACGGGATTTTTGTTAGATGATACCAATTGTCATATATTGGTTAGGTGTTCAAACCTTAAAATGTAGGCCACGAGTATACGGGATACTTATTTAATAGGGAAAGAATGTTGAATCAATTTGAGCAACTGGGTCGTCATCGGCTAAAGGTCTCGTTTTATTTGTAAAGATGTTGTTGCTTTGGGTGTTTGCAAAAAGAATCATATTGTTTAGGTATTCAAACCTGAATATGTAGGCTACGAGTATCTATGATACTTCTTTAATAGGGGATGAATACTGGAACAACTTGAACCCAAGGTTTTGCTGTTTTAGATCTTTGCAAAGGAATAAAAGAATAAAATCCTAGATTTGACTAGTTGTGGTTTTTGAGTATTTGAGTGAAGCGGTGATGAAGCTGGTCATAGTTTACAGAGAAATGAGGGGGATAAAATCTAAGGAGTATTCATGGGACATTATAGGGGTGGTGATTAAGCCGCTGGTACTTCCTATATATAAACCTCTTTAACGTAACATGGATCTCAACTATGATTTCTCGTGTAAACTATATTTTTTTCGTGCTCTATGGTCAAGCCTGTCACACCCCCAAATCCTACTAACGGAGTTTTACCGTTTTGGAAGGTGACAAACCCGGATCTCAGTCATTAGTTAAATGGAATTACTCTATATGAATTTAAATAAAATACTAATTCTGCTCATAGTCACGAGACAACAAAATTTTAAGTTTGAAAACTTTGCGGAAGTGTAAATAAAATCCAAATGAAAGAATAGTCAAATGAGAAAAACACCGCGCCCAAACCAAAGTAAATGATAGAAATAAATAAGATTGAAATTGTTTGTGAAAACCATGCTCAGACCATGCATCCTAATCTTGTGTGTACCTTAGCGACCTGAGAAAGACATGCTCAAGTGTCAACACAATGGTTGGTGAGTTCATAGAAATGTAAGTAAATAAAAAGTTCGATGTTTGCTAGATAATGTAATTAATGTATACCGATAGATAGCTAGTCTATGTCATGCTACAACAAGTGTTCAAAACCGAAGCTGACTGTTTGTGTATGTTTGCCTTTCGCCATGTCTACCGAACAATGGCAAATGTCTAGGCTAATCTTACACCCGTTGACCTCCAGTCAAGTTAGCGTGATTAACTCTGGTGAGGCTTGTCAAAACCCAGTAGTACTACTCAAAATCACCTCGTTATGTTCAAATACTAACTGTTCAAGAATGTAAGGACTTATTGGTATGTTTGCACTTTAGTAAGCAAACGATAATACAATAATACAAAACCCAAAATGTTTGCGTGCATGATTTCTCCCCCAAAAAGGAAAGTAAGTAAAGATAGGGGCTATGAAACTCACCTGAGTGTGAATGCAAGTGAAAGCTAAGAGAAAACTGTAGAACCTCTAACTACCACCTAAAACCATAGGTTTATAAGTGTGTGTTCGTGCAAGTTGATATGAACCCTTAGTATCCAAACAATACTATTGTTTAAGTGTTTAGAAAAGGTTTGCAAGTTTGACGCAAGTTTGACCCGACGACCCGTTGGTGACACGTTGTATTAGATTATGTTTGTTCAGTATAACACTTCTATATTATACGCAGAAAATCATGTTGTAGCACTTAGCAACAAATCCTATTTCTTCTAACAAGATAGCAAGTTTCCATAAATAGCATGTTTCCATAAATAGCAGGTTTCCATAAATAACAGGTTTCCAAAAATAGAAAGTTTCCATAAATAGTAAGTATGTTCGGGATTCGTGTTTCTTGGAATTATCATTGTTAATATGCTTGTAAGATTACTATAACATGTTCTAGATCATCACATCACATAACAATTTCATAGAACTTAACATGTACGTTATAATTCCAAATAAAGTTTCTATCTTTAGTAACCAATGAGAGATATACACGATTTCAAGCATCCAACACATTGCAACTTGTTATTATGTCCTAACTAACATGTACCAATCATTAAACCATATCATGCATGTCTAAATAGCAAGTTATGAATACTTTTGCAAATTAGAGTTTCCTTATTTAGCAAGTTTGTAAAACCGTGTTATGTATTCAGAATCTGATTTCACAATTCATCTACACATGTAAGAAGTAGCACATAAACCTCATCACCTCATGCAATCCAAGTCTAACATGCAAGTTTTAAAACATAAAAAGTTTCCCCTTTAAGTAAGTTTGCAAAACTGAGCTAGGTTTTAGAAATCTAATTTCACATATCACTTATACATCCATCAAGTAACATATGCACATCCTCATATCATCCAAATCACGTCTAGTATGCAAGATAGAATTTCTAAAAAGTTTCCTTTATAAGTAAGTTAGGGTTTTTAAGCTTGTTTAGCGAGATTCAAAGCATCAAATCCATCACATATAATCTATCTAACATGATTATAACCATAACAAGTATCAAACATATCTAACATGCGATTCTACACCATTACATAATCAAAAAGTCTCATTATCTAACAAGTTACTAATCATATGAAGCTATGGTTTTCCAAATAACCATAAAATCAACAAATACATGCAAAACAATGATAAAGCTAGCATCTTTATTATAAAAATCCATGTTTTGATGAACTAGGGTTTTGATCCAAAATTTAGGAATCAAAAAGTGACGGAATTTAACGAAACGACTTACGTAGGATTGTTAGAAACGTCGAGAGGAGTCCGAATACGTGTTCAATTTCAAGATCGGAGCTCAAACGAGTGGTGTATGGTGGTGGTTTGGTCACGGCGATGGGAGTGAGTAGGGGAGGGGGTCGATGGCAATAGGGAGAGAGAAAGATATTAGGGTTTAAAATTTTATAAAAATCCTTTTTTTTTAATTGCAAGGGTTTTAAAAATGGGTTTGGATAATCATGGGCTCAAATAAATGGGTTTTTAAATTATCTAATTAATCCACTAGATAACAATGTTTTTAAATAATTATTTTTATAAAACTTATTTATAAAAATCACTGAAACAGTAGAAGTCATAATGTTTCACGTAAACGTACGCGATTTCACGAAAGCCTCCAATTTACGCATAAAATCAAATAACACGTAAAATCACATAATTTATATAAATTATAAATTATTAAATGTTCGACTATTATTATTTAATTATCACCAACGTTCGGGGTTCGACTCGTGCGACTCGATAATTCTACGTGTTTGTGCGAACCGACACATCTAACTAATCCTAGTTAAATGTAATGCATGAGTGAATGTTTGAGATAACTGAGTTTGAATAAATAACTGTTTGAAATAATGATGTTTGTGTTAACGGAGTTAACCTGAAAATGTCGGATGTCACATCATCCCCTTGTTGAAAGAATTTTCATCCGGAAAATTAATCCAAGTCGCTTGTTGTCTGAAACAAAAAGTTTTGGTTGTCACATCATCCCCTTGTCGAAAGACATTTCATCTCGAAATTTAATTAGTACCTTTCGTGCCTGCCGTTGAGTGCTTGAAAACCTGAGGATATTTCTTAATCATCTGATCCTCTCGTTCCTATGTGAACTCCGGTCCACGTTTTGAGTTCCAGCGAACTCTAACAATTGGGATCTTACTGTGCTTGAGCGTTTTGACCTCACGGTCCATAATTTCAACTGGTTCCTCTATGAAACGTAACCGCTCATCGATTTCCAACTCCTCGAGTGGAACTACTAGTGTCTCATCATATAGGCATTTCTTTAGGTTTGAAACATGAAAGACATCGTGTACTCCATTGAGTTCATCTGGTAGGTTTAATTGATACGCAACCAGACCAACCCTTTTCACTATCTCGAATGGTCCAACATAACGCGAGTGTAGCTTGCCCCGTTTTCTGAAACGGATCACACCTTTCCAAGGTGAAACTTTTAATAATACTCTGTCACCCACCTGAAACTCTAACGGTTTTCTGCGTTTGTCTGCATAACTCTTTTGACGGTCACGGGCTGCCGCCATACGGTTTTGAATTTTCACAATCTTTTCTGAATTTTCATGCACAAGTTCAGGGCCTGTAATTTGGTTATCTCCAACTTCAGCCCAACAGAGAGGTGATCAGCACTTTCGTCCATATAACGCCTTGAACGGTGCTGCCTGGATGTTAGTATGGTAGCTATTGTTATAAGAGAACTCCACCAAGGGTAGGTGAGTCTCCCAACTATTTCTGAAATCGATTACGCAAGCCCGTAGAATGTCCTCTAGGGTTTGAATTGTACGCTCACTCTGGCCATCTGTTTGGGGGTGGTATGCTGTGCTCATATCCGGACGCGTACATAGAGATTTCTGTAGGGATTGCTAGAAGCGCGATGTAAATCGAGCGTCTCTATCTGAAATGATCGAAACTGGCACCCCGTGCCGAGAGACTACTTCCTTAAGATAAATGCGTGTTAACTTCTCCATTTTGTCAGTTTCTTTGACAGCAAGGAAGTGAGCGGATTTAGTTATACAATCCACAATTACCCAGATTGTGTCACATCCAGTAGGGGTTCGGGGTAATTTGGTAATAAAGTCCATGGAAATCTACTCCCGTTTCCACATCGGGATTTTCGGTTGTTGAAGCAATCCAGATAGCTTTTGATACTCCACCTTGACCTTTGAACAAGTAAGACACTTGCTCATATAGGTGGCTATGTCGGCTTTCATGTTCGGCCACCAATACAACACCTTCAGATCGTGGTACATTTTGTCAGATCCCGGATGAACAGAGTATCGGGATCTGTGAGCTTCATCCATAACAAGCTCTCTTAGGTTTCCATATATTGGAATCCATATTCGCTCCACGAAATAGCGAATACCATCAGATTTAACATCAAGTTGTTTCTCCATACCACGGGTGGCTTCCAACGTTAAGTTATCTTTTTTTAAGGCTTCAAGTTGAGCATTACGGATTTGTTTGGGTAATCCTATATGAATAGTGAGTTGCAACGCTCGAACTCGTCGGGGTTTGGTTTCCTCTCTTCTTAGGGCATCGGCTACTACGTTAGCTTTGCCCGGATGGTACTTGATGGCACAATCATAATCATTTAAGAGTTCGATCCAGCGACGCTGTCTCATGTTCAACTCTTTCTGTTCGAATATGTGCTGGAGACTCTTATGATCGGTGTAAATGGTGCACTTGGTACCGTACAAGTAGTGTCTCCAAATTTTCAGCGCAAATACCACGGCTCCCAACTCCAAGTCGTGAGTTGTGTAGTTTTTCTCGTGGACTTTCAATTGTCGAGAAACGTATGCGATAACTTTCTCGCGTTGCATTAGCACACAACCGAGACCCTGGATAGAAGCATCGCAATACACTATGAAGTCATTCGTTCCCTCTTGCAGAGATAGGATGGGTGCGCTACACAGTTTCTGCTTCAGAAGCTGGATAGCTGCATCTTGAGTTTCGCTCTAGGTATACGGTTTACCTTTTTGATTTAAGGCGGTGAGAGGTTGAGCGATCTTAGAAAATCCCTCTATGAATCGGTGGTAGTAGCCAGCCAATCCCAAAAATTGTCGCACCTCTGTCGGAGTCGTTGGTGCTGCCCAATTCTTAATGGCCTCTAATTTGGATGGATTGACATGTATTCCCTTCTCATTGACTACATGTCCAAGAAATTGAACCTCGCGAATCAAAAAATCGCATCTGGAAAACTTTGCGTATAGCTGCTCCTGTCTTAGCAGTTCAAGGATTAAGCGCAAGTGCTTTTCGTGTTCTTCCTTACTCTTAGAATAGATAAGGATATCGTCAATGAATACGATGACGAATTGGTCGAGGTAGGGTTTACACACACGAATCATGAGGTCCATGAACACCGCGGGTGCGTTGGTTAATCCAAATGGCATGACCAAAAACTCGTACTGGTCGTACCGGGTTCTAAAGGCGGTTTTGGATATATCTTCATCACGAACTCGTAGCTGATGATATCCAGATCTTAGATCAATTTTTGAGTAGACACTCGACCCTTGAAGTTGGTCAAATAGATCGTCAATGCGGGGAAGTGGGTAGCGGTTCTTGATAGTTACCTTGTTCAGCTCTCGGTAGTCAATACACATGCGGAAAGTCTCATCTTTCTTTTTGAAAAATAGGACTGGGGCTCCCCATGGTGATGAACTGGGTCGGAAGAAACCCTTATCCAACAGTTCTTGCAACTGTGTGGATAATTCCTCCAGCTCACTTGGTGCAAGTCTATAAGGTGCTCTAGCAATAGGGGCTGCTCCGGATGTTAGATCGATTTGGAATTCGACCTGTCGATGGGGTGGAAGATCGGGTGAGTATTCAGAAAAAACTTCTGGGAAGTCGCGAACAATAGGGATATCTGTAAGTTTCTTCTCCTCGGAAGGTTTGTCAGCGCAAGGGCTAGTATCGCGGTATGACCGTTGCGTAGACATTTATGCGCCTTCATATAAGATATGATGCCCACGACGGCACCACTCTTCTCGCCTTTTACAGAAAGAATCTCTCCACTAGCTAGAGGAATACGAACAATCTTATCTTTACAGATGATATCAGCTTGGTTTTTAGATAACCAATCCATGCCAACAATTATGTCAAAGTTACCAAGTGTAACTGGCATGAGATCGATGTCGATTTTGTACCAGATAATCCTAACTTACATCCCTCGAGGATATGAGTTTCCTCGATTAGCTTACCGTCAGCTATTTCTATGGAATATTTGTGCTCTAACAGGGTTGTGGTCATCTATAACTGTTTACTAAAGTTCTCATAAATAAAACTCCTATTGGCACCAGTATCAAATAGAATAGAAGCAAAATGACCGTTTAAAGGAAACATACAGGTAACAACGTTGTGATCCTAGCCGATCACGAAGGCCCGACCCTTCGCACCATTTCCATTACCACCCTGATGATTAATGCCATTAGCGTTCCCATTACCAGTTTTCTTCAACTGAGGGCAGTCCTTTTTAAAATGTCCCTCTTTACCGCACTCAAAGCATCCCTTGGGTGTGTCACCAGTTGGTATCTGTTTAGCCTGCATTTCTCCCCTGCAATCTTTGGCCGAATGGCCCATTTTCCCACACCGTTGACAACGGTACCTGTCACAAGCTCCAGTGTGATGAAAGTTACATTTGTTGCACTTTGGGTACTTACCAGCATAGGTACCCTGATTTTGCTGAGCAGAGTTTGACTGTGAAGTATTCTTGGTATGCTCAAACTTTCGATGTTGCTGTTGTGCGGGTGGATTATACTGAGAAGATTTGAAGTGCGGACTGTCAAATTTACGCTTGTTATCAACCACTTTAGAAGTTGACTTTCTCAGAGGTAGTGCACCTTGGGCAACTTCCTGATCGTTCAATTTGTGAGCCAACTGAATTGTTTGTTGGACAGTGGTGGGGTTGGACGATGTCACCATACTTTGAATTTGAGGGACTAGGCCCCCGGTGTACATCTCGATCCGCTTATACGTTGGGGTCACCATTTGTGGACACAAAGTTGCCAGCTCGTGGGAGCGGGTAGCGTAAGCTTCAATTTCAGACCCCTCCATCTTTAGGTTCCACCTCATTGCGAGGGCAATACTCTTCCTTCAGCATGTTTTTAAATTCCTCCCATGGCAAAGCGTTTGCCATTTCCAAAGTTAGCATCTGCACTTGCTGATTCCACCAAGTCAGAGCTGGACCTTCCAGTGTGCAAGACGCCTACTTCACCTGGCTGTTTAGTGGACAATTACACATGGCAAAGACGGACTCGGATTTCTCCATCAAACGAAGTAAACCGACTGCGTGGGGCTTGCAGTCCATGAAGGTCTTGTAGGTACAGACCTACTGATTGTTGTTCTGACCTGGATTAAATACAAAGAATGCGTTTAGGGATAATTTAAGGTTTGGGAATGAGTTCAAAATGAATGTTGACTCGTTAAAGTCGACAGATAATAGATTTACCTCCATTCGGATTGGCTGCTAAAGCTTTAGCCACACGCTCGTTAATCATAGCGGTGAGTTCTGCTGCGGTCAGATTGATGTTACCACGTCCGCCGTTACGTCCACCTCATCGTCCAGACATGATCTTTACATTCACAAATATACAATAATGAGAAAAATATATCGCATATTATCATCATACAAGTACAAGTAAATAAAAGAAAATTAAACCACAACATCTAACATTTCAATAATAATACTTGATAAAATAAATTGTAAAGGCTACAAAGTACTTTCAATCAAACATCAAAATCCAGAAACATCTATTGGATAGGAACAACCCTGCCCATCTAGGTTTAAATAAAGCAAATAACTAAAATGATAGTCTGTCAATCATCATCACTACCAACTGAAGTCACATAAGAAACAACATCATCATCCTCACCCTGCTCCTCCTCGAGCTCATCCTCCTATGCAACCTCCTCGACGTTGGCAGCCTCGACCTGTCCCTCCAGATCATCAATCCTAGCTCCCACTGCCTTGAGGTTAAGGTGTTGCATGTTCACTTGTGCCTGCAGCTCATAGAATGTTGCCGCAAAGTTGTCTTGTACAGTATTTAATCTAACTTAGTTCTTAAGCAGCTTCTCCACTCTCTGATCAGTCTTGTATCCACGTTGTAACAGCCCGGTGATCTCACCTGCAGCCTCACGCACGTTGCCTATCTCTCTATCCATCTTAGCTACGAAGGCAACTAAAACCTGCTTGAGTGGATACCTCAGTGGTGGCAAGACTCATGAAGACGAAGAGGAAGAAGAAGGAATGTCAGCAGTGAGTGGGGGTGGGACCTGCTCCTCGCGGATCCAGTTCCTGATCCTGTCAGGATACCAATCCCAGTCCTGCGTGTTGTCTCCGACACGCACGTGAAAAGGCTAGTCATGCACTATAGTATCATCATTGGTTGTCAATCTCTGTCTCTTAGGCTCTGGTGAAGGTAATGTGGGAACCTCGGGTTCCTGATCGACTGGGGATGTAGGTGACCTTGGTGAAGAAGACATTTCCTATAGTGTGATGAGTAAGTGACATGTATGAGTGTAAGTTTTGTGTTGTGTAAGTAATGCAAGTGTGTGCTTATAGTCTAGAATGCAAATCCTAGTTCACTAGAACCAATGTCTCTAATACCAATTTGTCACACCCACAAATCCACTAACGGAGTTTTACCGTTTTGGAAGGTGACAAACCAGGATCTCAGTCATTAGTTACACGGAACGACTCTATATGAATTTAAATAAAATACTAATGATAGAGATAGTCACGAGACAAAAAAAGTTTAAACTTGAAAACGTTGCGGAAGCGTAAATAAAATCCAAATGCAAGAATAGTCAAATGTGCAAAACACCGCGCTCAAACCAAAGTAAATGATAGAAATAAATAAGTTTGAAATTGTTTGTGAAAACCATGCTCAGACCATGCATCCTAATCTTGTGTGTACCTTAGCGACCTGAGAAAGACATGTTCAAGTGTCAACACAATGGTTGGTGAGTTCATAGAAATGTAAGTAAATAAAAAGTTCGATGTTTGCTAGATAATGTAATTAATGTATACCGATAGATAGCTAGTCTATGTCATGCTACTACAAGTGTTCAAAACCAAAGCTGACTGTTTGTGTTTGTTTGCCTTCCGCCATGTCTACCGAACAATGGCAAATGTCTAGGCTAATCTTACACCCAATGACCTCCAGTCAAGTTAGCGCGACTAACTCGGGTGGGGCTTGTCAAAACCCAGTAGTACTACTCAAAATCACTTCGTTATGTTCCAATACTAACTGTTCAAGAATGTAAGGACTTATTGGTATGTTTGCACTTTAGTAAGCAAACGATAATATAATAATACAAAACCCAAAATGTTTGCGTGCATGCTTTCTCCCTGATGTGTTAGTATTTACACACCTTTTTAGCACAAAACTTCGCTCATTTAATGATCAATTCATGGTTATATTCAACGTTTAGGCACTTATTTGCTTCATTTCCTGTTTTGTAGGTTTTTGTGAAGCTTGTGAACAAACAAGAAGATTCCAGGATAAAAAGTGAAGTTTTTAGGGTTTCTGTGATGAAGGCACGGTCGTGTCCCTAATTGGCACGGTCATGCCTAACTTGCAAACCGTAAGCACGGTCGCGCCCCGTACACGGCACGACCGCGCCAAGCCAAAAGTCAAGGCACAACCGTGCCCTGACACCCCACGGTCGCGTGTACACCCGTGAGTCTGACACCTCGAAGCAAGAGAGCCAATGAAAGAAGCAGATCGGTCAACCACCTATCCCACGACCGTGCTTTACCCCAGGCACGGTCGCGTTCCCTTGTCTGGCACGGTCGTGCCTTCCCACTAGGCACGGTCGTGCCCCTTGTTTTATAAATATCAGGAGTTTTCCTCACATCAGAAGCCTGGAGACCTGGAGAGTTGAAGCCCTTAGCACTGTTTTGTGCTCCGAATTTCCTTGTTTCTAGCCACATTTCAAGCTTCTAGGAAGGACTACAACATCAAGAGGATCACCATACATCATCATCATCATCTAGCTTGGGGAAGTTTTTGATTCTTGGCATTTCTTTATGAGTCTTGTAACTTTTCCTTGCTTTGTTCCTGTTCTTATGCTCACCATGAGCTAACTCTTGACATCACTTTGGTTTAGATGAAGTTTAGTAACGTTTGACAACATTTATGGATCTTTGGCATAGTTTATGTTAATGTTATAATAATGGCATGATTATTCCTCAATGATATTGTGTATTTGGGAGTTGATATTGTTTGCAAGACTTGTATATGTATTGACTTTGTATGTTGGAAAACCCATGGTCTATGCATGTATTCATTGATTAGTGTATGTATATATGCTAGTTTATGGCCTTTGACTAGGAATGGTGGATGAAGTCTTATTTATGGTTGAAAACTCTTGAATGTGCATCCTTGTGCTTATGTTTGGAAAGACAAAGTGCTTGTTATGATGTGTCATGTTTAGTATTATGTTCATCTAGGACTTGTTGACGCAATCTTCTAGTTTATGTAATCTTGATATGGACATTGTATGTTGAAGAAGTGCATGTTGTTGTTTACTTTAATCAACTTGAGGTGGGTTATGTGTTGATTCGTGTAATCTTTCCAACTAGTTGTTGAATTAGCCAACCTTGACAGGAAGCTAGTCCAATCTTTATTAAACATTTACGTACTCATAGCACGTGAGCTTCATTGTATGATTTTAGGTGGTTGGTTTGTGTTATTCATTCTAACTTTCCGAATAATCATTTGATTAGATGTCTTTGACGAGAATTTAGTCAACTTATATATTGTGTACGTGTCATGTATTTATAGTTGTCGTTGGATGTTTACTAAATGTATTCGAGGCCGAAGTGATATTCCTTCCTTGATTGTTTGATTTGTGTTCTTAGTTTAGTTTTATATTCTTGCATATTAGTTTAATCAAAAAACAACTTAAACATATTTACCCTTACTTGATTGGATTTTAGTTCCGGTTTATTATCGCATTCCACCGTGTCCACGGATTGATATCCGGTTCTTACCTTTACTATATTGCTATCCGACGGGTACACTGCCCGATGTGTGTGTGATTAGTCTTCGGTGAAAACCCTTTTTAAAACTAATACTGTGTGATAAATCTCTATTAAAATATATATAGTTTCACACGCATCAAGTTTTTGGCGCCGTTGCCGGGTTTACGGTTTGTGCGAGAACGATTGGGATTATTATTTAGTCATTTAGTACATTATTTGTCTATATATCTTGGTAAATAGTTTTCCTTATTTAAATTTGTTTTATTTTTATTTTAATTTATTTTTTTTTTATTTTTTATTTTTTTTTATCATCTTCGTCTTATTTTTTTTGTGTATAGTTCGTCGAATGTTATTTTATTTTTATTTTTATTTTTTTTATTTTTATTTTTTTATTTTTATCTGGTACCCGTGATCGTTTTGTTTGAGTGTTCTTTGCAGTGATTTTCATGGATCGCGACTATGGGAGTTACAGTGATGAGTACTCGTTTGATCTATGGGGTTGCCACGAGGAGATTTGGTGTGAGATTTGTGGGGGCCCACATTACATATTAGATTGTTGTCAGTTCCCGGGCTACCCCGTACGGCGCTATGAGGACCCTATATTCGGCCAGGTTGGTGATTTGGATAATTTGGAAACATTATTGTTTGAAGAGTCAACCGTGGTAATTGAAGAGGAGCCGCACCAAGAGGAAGATGTGCAAACGGATGGGTTCACCAACGAACCAATGACTATGGTGACGCCCGATCCTCCGTTGTGCACCGAGAAGAGCCGGCCCGCGACTGATCATGATCGCGATTCGTCATACGAGTCATCCGAACAGCGGGAGAAGGCGAGACATTTCACGGACCAACCGATTTGGAAGGCGCGACATCGGTCCACAAAGCATGGCAAGTCAACACTATCTTGCCGGGATGATCGCCTCCTTCACTACATCATGTGCCTCAGGTTCGGTCCGGGCAAATACAAGTGTTGGTGGCACGACTCGTCACTTCGTTTTCGCATTTACTATTTGTTGTCACTAACCGGTGGTAAATGCATTAAACCAAACGGGTCGGATGGGTATTCAAGAATCATATGCCACCCGTTTGTTGATTTGCCCCATCATTTGTCCTAAATTGACACGCATAAGGACACGAGTCTAGCTAATGACTCGTTAATAATCTTAGCATGTCCGGGTTTCACCCGTTAGTTATGTGTGTTCATTTTATCTTCCAATTATTTTCTTAGTTTTTATTTTCTATTTTTCTAGAATTTTACCATTTATTTTTGAGATAAGGTTATCGGGACGTGTCTTGGATCGAGCGGATTTGGGATAATGTTTGGAATGTCAAAGGTATGTCTTCTGAATTTTTAGAAATTTTAGTTTGGAAGAATTGCAGTCGGGTTTTGGTACAAGCTGCATAAAAAATCAGGGTTTTCTGTTTGCTGGGCAAGAGACACGGTCGTGCCTCCCTATAGGCGCGGTCGTGCCTCTAAACCTAGGCGCGGTCGTGCCTAAGGACTTGGCGCGGTCGTGCCTCAGTAATTGGGGGCCGGTTTAAATTAGTTTTCAAACGACAGACCATTCACACCCCCCCCATACCTCCCAGCAGACGATTGCCCCTCCCCCTCGGCGATTTTCTTCCCGTCACCAATTCCGGTCTACCCCTTCAATTCTTCGATTTAAGGTACGCCCCGAGCCCCCTTTTCTCTAGATTATCGCGATTATAAACCTAGTTTCTCCTTTTCGTTTTTATTTTTGTCGATTTATAGATGTTTAGGTCTGTAAATACGTAGAATTAGGCTCTGCTTGCTTCCTGGAATGTTGTAGTACTAAAAGCCCCTTAATAATCGTGCTAAAAATGTGACATTTTGAGTCTGAAAACCTAAATTTGCGATGAGCACGACCGCGCTCATGACTAAGCGCGGTCGTGTCTGGCTTGAATAGTTTCCAGGAAGTAGTTTATGGTTTAGCGCGGGCGTGCCTCTCACTAGCGCGGTCGTGCTAACTTGGGTTTGTTTAGGCGCGACCGTGTGTCTCCCTGGCGCGACCGTGTTTCCGGGTTAGGCCTGACCGTGGTCGGCCACAGCGCGACCGTGGGCTTGGATTTTGAACTTGGCGCGGTCGTGCCCCTTTCCAGGCGCGGCCGTGTCCCCTTTGTTTTGCCTTGGCGCGGTCGTGTCTAGACCAGGCGCGACCGTGTCTGTCGTCTTTGCGCGCCCGTGGTCGGCCAAGCGCGGTCGTGGCTTCCCTTTTTGACCTAGGCGCGGTCGTGCCTACTCTTTGGCACGGTCGTGCCTCTTCATAAATTTTGGGCAAAAACTTCATAATTCCATCTAGCGCCTTCATAACCGTTCTGATTTCATCTTTGTTGTTGTCTTGCAGATGGAAGGCAACAGGGATCACCCATACTTGGAGTTCGATCTCAACGAGCACGAGTACGAGGCTCGTCTGGATGTTCTGTGGCCCCGCCGAGGCCGGATTTTAGCCGCTCGTCGTTTGGAGCCGGCCGCCATAGATGCCATTGGTCAGAGGGACCGATGGGACGATCTTGTCACCGCCCCCTGGCGCCGTCTGTTCAGGTTCCATGCTATCCAGTATATAGAGCTTGTGATGGAGTTTTTCTCCACATATGAGTTCGATTATCCTTGCTTAGACCTAGAGCAGCCCGAGACGATTAGGTTTAGGTTAGGTGGGGAGTGGCGAGTGATGTCGGTTGCCCGGTTTGGGAGATTGTTAGGATTGTACACAAGACAGGAGCTCCAGACTGAGATATTCATTGAGGGTATCACCGAGTTCCCGACAGAGGAGGATAAGGACCAGTTTTGGCATGAGTTTGGTTTTGGGATTTACGATCCGAGTCTGACCAAGGCTTCGAGCCTTCGGGACCCTCTGCACCGTGTTCTTCATCACTGCATTGTTTATTCCATATCTGGGCGAGGGCAGGGAGAGACGGTAGTAAATTTGAAGGAGTTGTTTTATTTGTTTTGCCTTGTACGCCCGCGCGCCTGCAATCTCGCGCATTCTATCGCGGGGTACTTGGTGAACAGTTCGGGGCGCGACGTCACCAACGCGATATGTGGAGGTCACTTCGTGACCAAGCTGGCACGACACTTCCAGCTGCTTACAGATGACTTGATAGGGGATCTGACCCCTGTGGCCGAGACTGTCGTGATGTCTGTGCAGACATTGCGCAACATGCACGTAGCTCGGCGCGGCGCAGGAGGGATTAGATTGGTTGACAGATGGGGACGGGTATGGGATCCAGACCGTCCGGGCCCCGATCCATATGTTGTCCAGGCCGAGGCCGAGGCTATTGCCGCCGCGCATCAGGCACACGCAGCTCAGCAGGAGCAGGAGCACCACGAGCATCATGTCGAGGATCCAGTTGTTCCGCCTCCTCCTCCTCCGCCTCCACCACCACCTCCGGTGACCGTCTCCCATGATTTATTCATGCGCTACTGGGCCTGGCAGTATGAGGTCCAGTGCGCCGCTGCTGCTGGCGGGGCACCATACGTGGTTCCCCTCCCATTCTTTATGCAGCCAGGGCAGCAGCCCGATCAGCATCAGCCACCACCATCACCGCATCATCAGCCATCACCACCACCGCATCATCAGTCACCACCACCCGGAGGAGATGGAGCAGAGGGTGCCGGCCTTGCTCTTGAGGATTTTGAGATGGAGGAGTAGTGCCCTCCACTCTTTTGATATCATTTTTGTGAGTTGTACTTTTGTTGTATTGTATAAACTCTTGTATCGCGCTTCGGCGTTTATGTTGTACTTTTGTTTCCATGTACTGTTGTATATATTTGTGTTTATATTTTGGCTTGATGTTACTGATCTGTGTTTGATGTTGTTAGTCTTGATTAGATCTTGGAATTGTGGAACTATGTGGAACTACGTGGAACGTCATTGTTGTGGGTTGGATTTTTGCGTGTGCCATGATCGACATGAGGGAAGTCTCAGTTATCCCTTCACACTTCATTGCATTGCATTCCATTTTGCTTTGCATGTTTTTGTATACATTGTGGGCAATGTATGTTTCTAAGTGTGGGGTTGGGTGTCCAGTCTTTGCTTTACATTATTTTTTGTTATACATTGAGGGCAATGTACAATTCTAAGTGTAGGGTGGGATTGTAGCCGCGCATTGTTTGTCCTTTTAGCATTTTATCAATTCATTTTTTGCAAAATATTCCTTCATAATTTTCTATTGACACTAAATTAAAAGTTAACCGTTTAGCATTCACAATTTTTAGTAAATAATAGAGGTTTGATTTTTCGAAAGCAATTGAGATTGAAATTTCATTGAGTCAAACCCATTTTTTTTGTGATAACCATGAGTTTTAGTGGGCTAAACGAATGAATTGCATGTAACCTTGTGCTTACACCCATTCCTTTCCGTTTCCGTGAGTTTATTTTTGAGCCTTGATAGCTTTAGACATTGTTTGCTCTCGTTTTTGCGGATTTGAGTGTGCCGGATGTTTCATGCTTGTTAGAACTTGCTTTTAGTATACATTTCGAAATCATGAACATAAATATTGCATAAAAATGATTGAGGCATTAGGATAAACCACTTTGTTAGCCTTTTATCTTTGTTTTCCCTTACCCGAACATATCCACTAGTTAACCACGTTGAGCCTATCCCATGTTCTTTCTTTTATTACCCACATTACACCGCCATTAAACCTTCATTAGCCTTTTTACTTATTTATTCTATTTTTTACCCGTGTTAGAAATCCGGTCGGCTAATGTTAATTTTATAGCTTTTACTTTGTTGTAATCTTCAAATTCTTGAGAAGTTTTTAGCTAAGGAAATATGCATATTGACTTAGTTCCCTTCAAAAGAAAAGAAATAGTGATAAAAAATAAAAAAATAAAAAAAAATTTATTATTATATCACCAAAATCAGGTGAAATATAGTCGATTAGAGCAATTTTGTGAGCAAAGATGGAAAGAATTCGGTTGTTAGCTCTTACCTATATACGGAAGTATTAGTTAGTTTATTTTTCAAATAAGAAGTGTTTTAGTTTTTGAATTAGCATAACCGCCGGGTTTTTAGCCATTTAGCCACTTTTAAATTCCATTTCCTTACCCTTAACCATTGCCAAGTTACAACCCGTTTAAAGCCCTCTTGATTTGTGCTTTGTTTCATGTTAGTTGATAGAGATTTGATCTTTTAGCAAGCTTATGATTTATGCATGTTAACTGTCTTGGCATTTGAGTGTTCTATACATACACCATTAATTGTATGATCATATATATTCCCGAGTGTGTGTGAACATTGTGAGAAGCATAAAGTTGCATGCTAATGATTTCCTAGGCATATTCATTTGCTCATTCGGTTGTCACTTCATTGGGTTCATTGGGTTTCATTTAGTTAATTTTGCATTTCTTGTCAAACCTTTATAAATTTATTAATGCTTACAGTTTTCCGAATTGATCCATAGTGTTATTGGAAGTTTTGTTTTATTTTAATTTCTTGCTTGAGGACAAGCAATGTTCAAGTGTGGGATTGTTTGATGTGTTAGTATTTACACACCTTTTTGGCACAAAACTTCGCTCATTTAATTATCAATTCTTGGTTATATTCAACGTTTAGGCACTTATTTGCTTCATTTCCTATTTTGTAGGTTTTTGTGAAGCTTGTGAACAAACAAGAAGATTCCAGGATAAAAAGTGAAGTTTTTAGGGTTTTTGTGATGAAGGCACGGTCGTGTCCCTAATTGGCATGGTCGTGCCTAACTTGCAAACCCTAAGCACGGTCGCGCCCCGTACACGGCACGACCGCGCCAAGCCAAAAGTCAAGGCACAACCGTGCCCTGACACCCCACGGTCGCGTGTACACCCGTGAGTCTGACACCTCGAAGCAAGAGAGCCAATGAAAGAAGCAGATCGGTCAACCACCTGTCCCACGACCGTGCTTTACCCCAGGCATGGTCGCGTTCCCTTGTCTGGCACGGTCGTGCCTTCCCACTAGGCATGGTCGTGCCCCTTGTTTTATAAATATCAGGATTTTTCCTCACATCAGAAGCCTGGAGACCTGGAGAGTTGAAGCCCTTAGCACTGTTTTGTGCTCCGAATTTCCTTGTTTCTAGCCACATTTCAAGCTTCTAGGAAGGACTACAACATCAAGAGGATCACCATACATCATCATCATCATCTAGCTTGGGGAAGTTGTTTGATTCTTGGCATTTCTTTATGAGTCTTGTAACTTTTCCTTGCTTTGTTCCTGTTCTTATGCTCACCATGAGCTAACTCTTGACATCACTTTGGTTTAGATGAAGTTTAGTAACGTTTGACAACATTTATGGATCTTTGGCATAGTTTATGTTAATGTTATAACAATGGCATGATTATTCCTCAATGATATTGTGTATTTGGGAGTTGATATTGTTTGCAAGACTTGTATATGTATTGACTTTGTATGTTGGAAAACCCATGGTCTTTGCATGTATTCATTGATTAGTGTATGTATATATGCTAGTTTATGGCCTTTGACTAGGAATGGTGGATGAAGTCTTGTTTATGGTTGAAAACTCTTGAATGTGCATCCTTGTGCTTATGTTTGGAAAGACAAAGTGCTTGTTATGATGTGTCATGTTTAGTATTATGTTCATCTAGGACTTGTTGACGCAATCTTCTAGTTTATGTAATCTTGATATGGACATTGTATGTTGAAGAAGTGCATGTTGTTGTTTACTTTAATCAACTTGAGGTGGGTTATGTGTTGATTCGTGTAATCTTTCCAACTAGTTGTTGAATTATCCAACCTTGACAGGAAGCTAGTCCAATCTTTATTAAACATTTACGTACTCATAGCACGTGAGCTTCATTGTATGATTTTAGGTGGTTGGTTTGTGTTATTCATTCTAACTTTCCGAAGAATCATTTGATTAGATGTCTTTGACGAGAATTTAGTCAACTTATATATTGTGTACGTGTCATGTATTTATAGTTGTCGTTGGATGTTTACTAAATGGATTCGAGGCCGAAGTGATATTCCTTCCTTGATTGTTTGATTTGTGTTCTTAGTTTAGTTTTATATTCTTGCATATTAGTTTAATCAAAAAACAACTTAAACATATTTACCCTTACTTGATTGGATTTTAGTTCCGGTTTATTATCGCATTCCACCGTGTCCACGGATTGATATCCGGTTCTTACCTTTACTATATTGCTATCCGACGGGTACACTGCCCGATGTGTGTGTGATTAGTCTTCGGTGAAAACCCTTTTTAAAACTAATACTGTGTGATAAATCTCTATTAAAATATATATAGTTTCACACGCATCACTCCCCCAAAAAGGAAAGTAAGTACAGATAGGGGCCATGAAACTCACCTGAGTGTGAATGCAAGTGAAAGCTAAGAGAAAACTGTAGAACCTCTAACTACCACCTAAAACCATCGGTTTATAAGTGTGTGTTCGTGCAAGTTGATATGAACCCTTAGTATCCAAACAATACTATTGTTTAAGTGTTTAGAAAAGGTTTGCAAGTTTGACTCAAGTTTGACCCGACGACCCATTGGTGACACGTTGTACTAGATTATGTTTGTTCAGTATAACACTTCTATATTATACGCAAATGATCATGTTGTAGCACTTAGCAACAAATCCTATTTCTTCTAACAAGATAACAAGTTTCCATAAATAGCAGGTTTCCATAAATAGCAAGTTTCTATAAATAGTAAGTATGTTCGGGATTCGTGTTTCTTGGAATTATCATTGTTAACATGCTTATAAGATTACTATAACATGTTCTAGATCATCACATCACATAACAATTTCATAGAACTTAACATGTACGTCATAATTCCAAATAAAGTTTCTTTCTTTAGTTACCTATGAGAGATATGCACGATTTCAAGCATCCAACACATTGCAACATGTTATTATGTCCTAACTAACATGTACCAATCATTAAACCATATCATACATGTCTAAATAGCAAGTTATGAATACTTTTGCAAATTAAAGTTTCCTTATTTATGAAGTTTGTAAAACCGTGTTATGTATTCAGAATCTGATTTCACAATTCATCTACACATGTAACAAGTAGCACATAAACCTCATCACCTCATGCAATCCAAGTCTAACATGCAAGTTTCTAAACATAAAAAGTTTCCTCTTTTAGTAAGTTTGCAAAACCGAGCTAGGTTTTAGAAATCTAATTTCACATATCACTTATACATGCATCAAGTAACATATGCACATCCTCATATCATCCAAATCACGTCTTGTATGCATGATAGAATTTCTAAAAAGTTTTCTTTATAAGTAAGTTAGGGTTTTTAAGCTTGTTTATTGAGATTCAAAGCACAAAATCCATCACATATAATCTATCTAACATGATTATAACCATACCAAGTATCAAACATCTCTAACATGCGATTCTACACCATTACATAATCAAAAGGTCTCATTATCTAACAAGTTACTAATCATATGAAGCTAGGGTTTTCCAAATAACCATAAAATTAACAAATACATGCAAATCAATGATAAAGCTAGCATCTTTATTATAAAAATCCATGTTTGGATGAACTAGGGTTTTGATCTAAAATTTAGGAATCAAAAGTGACGGAATTTAACGAAACGACTTACGTAGGATTGTTAGAAACGTCGAGAGGAGTCCGAATACGTGTTCAATTTCAAGATCGAAACTCAAATGAGTGGTTTATGGTGGTGGTTTGGTCACGGCGATGGGAGGGAGTAGGGGAGGGGTCGACGGCAATAGGGAGAGAGAAAGAGATTAGATTAAAATTTTATAAAAATCCTTTTTATTTAATTGCAAGGGTTTTAAAAATGGGTTTAGATAATCATGGGCTCAAATAAATGGGTTTTTAAATTATCTAATTAATCCACTAGATAACAATGTTTTTAAATAATTATTTTTATAAAACTTATTTATAAAAATCACTAAAACAATAAAAGTCATAAAGTTTCGCGTAAACGTACGCGATTTCACGAAAGTCTACAATTTACGCATAAAATCAAATAACACGTAAAAGCACATAATTTATATAAATTATAAATTATTAAATGTTCGACTATTATTATTTAATTATCACCAACGTTCGGGGTTCGACTTGTGCGACTCGATAATTCTACGTGTTTGTGCGAACTGACACATCTAACTAATCCTAGTTAAATGTAATGCATGAGTGAATGTTTAAGATAACTGAGTTTGAGTAAATAACTGTTTGAAATAACGATGTTTGTGTTAACGGAGTTAACCTGAATATGCCGGATGTCACAAAGCCTGTGTTCAAGATTGATGTGATTTAGTTATGATTGGATTTCTCATTTGGGATATGGGCGGAATCCAGATAGACAACCTAGTTATCGAACTTCACGCCATGGTGAATGTATTCAGATTAGGAGATGTTAACCAGGAATGAATATATAATTGAAGAATGTTGGACTTTGGATACAGGGTGATCACCTCCGAGCATGATTTTGTGTTAGATTCTATCGAGTGTTTTCAAGATGAAGCTGGATCTCCGCTGGATTATTAGTTGAAGATGGAACCTTTATCTTTTGCTGATGGGATAGGAAACGTTCCCTTGTTTCTGGTCTAGTCAGGAGGAGCTTAAATTGAAAAGGGAAATTGGAAATGAACATCTTTGGGAATTTGGTTGACTCGTGAAGATACAGGATAGAGTTGGACACATCTGGTTTGAAGACTAAAGTTTATCTTACTAGAATTCCTATGGGAGCTGATTAGTTTGATGCAGGTTATTGGAAATTCAAACTCTCTATCATATGCCAGTTGATTTGGAGGAAGTCTAAGTCAGGTTGGAGGAAGCTACTACTGAGAGGATGAACTACAATGAGGTGTAATGGGTTAGTTGGTTCTTGTTGAAGCACTTAGTTTGATCTACAATGAAAGCTACAGTTAAGAGGGAGTCGGGTTTGTCAAATCACTCGACAACTGGAGACTAAAGTTTGAAGATTTGAAGATCACAAGTGGAATGCCAGAAGATCAAGTCTCGCCATAAGACACGTTATATCATTAGTTTAGAGGGATTCTGTTAGGACATTCTTTGTAAACTGATGATTATCAGTGTTAGTGATAGATAGAATTTGATGCTATAGTTAAGAGGGAGTTTGTAGATGCAGGTTTTGGTAACTATAGATAAAATTCTATGTATCGGTGTACTTAGCTAGTACGCAGGAGGGTGTTCCTGCGTACTTAGCTTGTATACTAGATTGGTGTTGCGTACTTAGTAAGTACGCATGGCTTTTGCCCTATGTATTTATCAAGTGCGCATGACCAATGACCTGCGTACTTAGCCAAGTACGCAGGTATTATTCCTACCCCTATAAATTGAAGGTGTTGTCTTCATTTGTAGGTGGAACTTGGGACAAGGTTGAGAGAGGTTCTGGCTGGGATGAGCTCTCCCGGCCCCTGTGAACTGTGAGCGTAAACGAGAGATGTGTACTCCTTCGGTATGTGGTTTGTAATGTGAGATGACTTCTTTGTTATGGATTACGTTTCGTTTCTATCGATTCTCTTGTCTTTATGTTCGTAGTTTTTCTTTGTCATGCTCCTTCATTCCCACACAAATCATTGAACAGATCTTTGTATTTCCGCTGTACGACGAGGCTCCCGGGACCTACAAAGAGGATATTTACTGATTGTAACACTGTTAAGCAACAGAATCCGGCACTGATACCTGTTCCAACACCATTATTTGGGCATATAATAAATCTTGATTATGTTGCACCACCTCATGATAATTGGATTCATCCGGAAGAGCTAGTAGCACAACAACAAGACCAAGCACAACAGCAACCTCAAGTCCAGCCACAACAAGTTCAAGAACCTGTTCAAGATGAAGTTCAAGAGAATGTCATAGAACCAAATGTGGAGGTTCATGATGAGGTTCAAGTAAATGATCATGTTGAATGTGCATAATATTGAAGAAGAACAAGTCCAATCTCCTCCACAGGATCAATAAGGGAATGTAAATGATACTAGCACAAGTTCTTCTGATCCTGCTAATGATGATGAGTCTGATTCTAATTCCGAAGCTACTAAAGATTTCAGCTCAGATCATTATGACAGACTTGCTAAGAGAATGTCATAGAACCAAATGTGGAGGTTCATGATGAGGTTCAAGTAAATGATCATGTTGATCAAAATGAGGAGAATGTGCATAATATTGAAGAAGAACAAGTCCAATCTCCTCCACAGGATCAATAAGGGAATGTAAATGATACTAGCACAAGTTCTTCTGATCCTGCTAATGATGATGATCTGATTCGGATTCCGAATCTACTAAATATTTTAGCTCAGATCATTATGACAGACTTGCTAGCATTCCGGTGGCTAATGCTGGGAAAAGAATGAAGTCTATAAGTACAAGAAAGTTAGAGAAACCAAGACGCAAGTCTGCTCGAGGTCTTCCTCCTGGTGCAGTACTTGGTAAAAGAACATTACGAGATGAATCTCCGTCTGATTTGGAGTATATTCCTTCTCTAAAGTCACAGAAGCTTATGTCTGCTTCTATGGCTGCTGCTAGTACTCATGTAGCTGATGACGTGGACTTTGTAGACTCATTGATTATATCACCCCAACCGTCTCAGACTACTTCTCCACAAGTTACTCCTGCTCTAATTCCTCCTCAGACTTCTTCACAAGTTGGTCCGTCTACATCAAATGATGCTAAGATTGCTGCTCTACAAGGCAAAGTCTCTTGCCTAGAAGCCCAAGTTGTGGGTCTTCAAGGGCAAGTAGATGTATTAAGGGCTAATGATTTTCAGAGAAAGCAAGTTCTCCAATCTCAAAGCAGACAACTAGCTGAGATGCAGATTCTTGTATCACAGTTAGTAGAGAGTATTGACGCTCAGGGGGAGATGCCTGTAGTGGTTAAAGATGCTTGTCATACAGAGGCAGTTCAAAGAAATGATGATGAAGATAATGATCCCAGTGGGAACAAGGGTGATCGTCAATACTCTGACGTTGCTCCGGTATCTCAGTTTCAGTGGGGGTCTACTTCAAATCAAGTTGAAGCTCCTGGTGATAAAAGTACAGGAGAAAATGAAGAGGTATTGCTTCTAGAATTCTTTAGAGATGACTCTGATCTTGATGAAGCTTAAAAGATAGACTGCTTAGATGGTCTAGATGAGTTGTTTGATGACTTAGAAGATGAAGAGAATGACTCAGAGATAGAAGTAGGAGAGATAGTGGAATTGAAGATTACTAAAGATACAACTAGGTTGACTTATGAAGGTTGTGATGGTCTTAATGTGCCTTTTGATTTCATCCAGGATGATGTTATTCCTGAAGTTACTTCTGATGGAATGGCTGACTCTATGGACTCTACTAAAGATGTCACAAAACCTGATTCTAGCTCTGACACTGCTCAGACAAAGACAACTGAAGAGCCTGTGATGTATAGGGATACAAGCATGACCAAAGAGAAATGGCTAGAGTTGGTGAAAAGTTGGACGAAAGTATTACCTGCTTCTTCGTCACCATCTGTTCTTAAGGAAAAGTATGTGAACAAAGAATGGTGTGTTGGTAGGATTATAAGTTGGTTCTTTGATGAAGAAATTAATCTTTTTGCTTTGAAAAGATCTAATGGTGTAGAATATTTGAAGCCAATGCTAAGGTACTTCAATACTTTGCCTAGATGTGAAATGAACGGTCTGGCAACAAAGTATTTAATCAATAGATCTAAGCATGGTATTGCTGATGCTATTGCAAAGTTTATTAGGATGGAAGGTGGTTCCGGAAAGTATGAAAAGCTTAAACCACAAAAGGAAAAGAGAATAAAGAGTTTTGATCCTAAAACTGGTAAGGTGATTTGGAATTACAAGTTTAAACCAGTCAAGGTAGTGAAGAATATACCTTTGAGGAAAATACCACAAGACTGTCTTGGTAATATGAAGTGGTGGTATGTGGATGTGAACACTGTAGAAGCAAGGATTGAAGATCAAGATAATAAGGTCATAGCATGTTTCTATGATGCTATGAATCTTATAAACTTCTCAAAGAAAGACCAACTGATGCTAAAAAGAAAGGAGATTATGTCTACAAGTGAATGGCGTGAGCAGGGATTACAATATAAGCGTGTGTTGGAGATTTGTGTGAAACATGGAGTATATGCAGGGAGTAAACTACCAGAGAACTGGAAGAGCTCAGCATGAAGACAGAAGATCAAGTTATTGTCAAGGGGTAGTCTTTTAGGATATAGAAGTGTGACAATAGGCCTTGTAATAGTTTAGATCTTATATGTCTATGTTTTTGAAATGTTTGGTTAAGTTCTGTAATAGGCGTACTTAATAAGTTCGCCTAGGCCTAGTTTAGGCTAACTTTTTAAGTTCTCCTGCATGGCAGAATGTGCCTATAAATTAGAGTTTACATGTTAGTTTGAAAAGCTTTGCAATTTGTATTCAAGTTCTGTAAACTCTGTGTTTGGTGAAAATCAAAGAGAATATTATTTACATTGTGTGTTGATTATTATCATTGTGATTGTCTCGTATACACAGTCATGCGTACAGTTGGACTCCACACTCCGTATGTTCGATACGTCACGTCTCGAGTTAGATCCGTAGAATACCCTAGAGGACCTACAAGTTCCTAAATCCTTTTATTCCTATTTATTCCCTAAGTAGGTCACACGTTTTACCAAATTTGGTACTAAGTTGTCTATTACCTATTACAGTATCAAGCCTCATGTTAATGGTCGACTATATAACCTAAAGATAAGACATAACTTCATAGAAAGATCAATTAATCCCACATAGCTCAGATCTAAACCCAACACAAACAGGTGATCATACACATCATAAGTTCAAGATAACAACTCTACTAAAATCACACCATCAAATAATTTACAATCCAATCATCACCCATCAAAGATTCATCTAATCTAAATGGATACAAATGTTTAGCTAATCATTGAAATGAAAACCAAACAAAACTTAGAAGTGTTCATAATCAAAAGATAGACAGAAAATGAAATGAGTATCAAAACGAACCAAATTACGCGCATATACGCAAATCATAAGGCCAGATCTTCAACCCCTCAACTAACTGTTGCTAAGAACCCTCCTTTCTGCTCCAAATCCTCTGTTCTAGCCTCTAAAATGCGCCTATAATCGAACTCCTTAACCTTAGCCAGTAAAGCTCTTTAAATAGGCCAAGATTAGGGTTTCTGTCCGGTGCACGTACGGGCCGTACCATCATTTTAGTGGGTCGTGTCATTCTTCTAGCGTACTGGCCATACCCTGTAAAGTGGATACGAGGCTTAACGCACACACATGCCGTAAACACTCTTCATAAAGGTTGTACCTTCATGTCTTTACCTCCTTTTTTCTTCTGTCTTTCGTCCAGTAGCTTTAATTTCACATCAAATCACTTCTTTTTCATCAAAGCCTGCAAATCGAAGCAAAACCTCAATATGTAACAATTTTTATCATATTTGCGCTAAAATCCATTCAAAATGTAAGGAATATATATATATAGGGTTAGGTTCATGAGAGAACTCATTTTAGTGAGAGAACTAGAGAACTACTAAAAAGAGAAGGGGTGGAATTTTAAAGAGAAAGGGTAAAATTGGAACTTAAAATATATAAATCTTTAAACATTTCTATCTTTTGCATACGTTATTATTTTTTTTAAATTACACCATTAAATCAAGAATTTCTTTATCTTTCATTTGAGTATAAACAACGTTATAAAAAAATAAGAATTAACTCGCTTTTTTTTCTTCTTATTTTCAATACTGCATATGTGTAGTATCACTCCAAAAACCTAAACCACCCCCAAAAACCTAAACCCCCACCCCACCCCCACCAAAAAACCTAACCCCATCCCACCCACCCTACCACGAAAAAACCTAAAAAACCCCCCACATCTACTCCACCCCACCACCAAAAAACCTAACCCCCCTCCCACCCCACCCCACCCAAAAACATAAACCCCCCACACCCACCCACAAAAACCCACCCACCCTCACCCAAAAACCTAAACCCACCCCTACCCTTAAAAACCTAACCCTAAAAGCTAAACCCAAAAACCTACCTAACCATAAAAGCTAAGCTAAACCCTAAAGTTAAACCGGGCATTTTTTGTGGTTTTTTTACGAGGATGACGTCGGAAAGATGGTATTCGAACCACTTTTTTTGTTTTTGATTTATATTTTGAGTTATGATATTTTTATTTATTTTTTTGTATTTTTTTCTTTTAATGAGGAGTTCTCTAGTTCTCTCATGAACTTCTCCATATATATATATATATATATATATATATTCCATGGAACAATAATGTGAAAAGAGAAGTGTTTAAATTAAAGCATAAAGTAAATAATCTTAAAGTTCGCTCTTTAATTATAAATATATTTGGGAAATATGTCAAAGATTAGGGGACTGGGAGTGGAGTACGGGTTCACATCAGGTAAAGGGAGGGTTCACGGGTACACCGTCGTATCTGTCACACCCCGACCGATGGCGGAATCATCGAGGCGGACAATGGAATGATTGTTCAAAAGCACATGATAGCTAAAAGGTTGCATAATTCATTAATTAAATTTAAAGACAACAAGATCCAAATACGATACATTTCAAATAACCTAGTCTAGTTCAAAACATTGATTTATTTAACTAGGTCCATAGTCCTTAAGTGGAGAAATCTTCGGCAAGTAGTCACATATCCAAACCTGAAACATTATTTAAATCAAGTGTCAACTAAAAAGTTGGTGAGTACATAGGTTTAGTAAATCCGGTAAATAGTAGTTGTAAATCGTTTTGCAACTCATTGTTTATCTTGTTAAACATAGTATGTCTGATGTATCATTTATTTAATCACAATTCAAACCGAGTTTGACACGCTTGAACAGAGCACAACAGCTAAGTCCGGTATGTTTGAATATAGTTACCCACTATATCCGATATGTTTGAATATAACACGCGGTTATATCCGAGTATGCAGTAATAAACACCCTAACCGGGTGGGCTGGTCAGGCACAATAGATCTATCAATATTACAGTTGGTTGTCTTGTGTTTAAATGTATGTACATCCAAAGAATAAGCATATAGTCTCATGTATAACACGTATAAACAATGTGAGTAGCATGTATAATGTTTCACCCCAAAACGTATAAAAATGTAAAATAGGGGCTATGTAACTCACCTTGCAAGTGGATATTTTTCCACGCGTGTAGGTGATAAGTATGTGGAAGCCTAAGCACGTTGATACCCTATGTAGATAAATGGGTATTATTGTATGTTTACATGTGCGTATTGGTATTTAATTGTGTATAGGTTTATAGTAGTATTTCTTAGTGTTATTTGCATAAAAGTTGGTCCAGATTTACTTGAGATTACTGATTTGATCGAAACTGTTTTATAGTTGTGACAGGTATCGAAACTGTGTTCAATCGAAACTACTAGTTTCGATTGACCATTTATAAGTGATACACAGGATGTCGAAACTACCATCTATCGAAACTACTAGTTTCGATTGATCATTTATAAGTGATACACAGGCTGTCGAAACTACCATCTATCGAAACTACTAGTTTCGATTGATCATTTATAAGTGATACACAGGCTGTCGAAACTACCATCTATCAAAACTATTAGTTTCGATTGACCATTTACTCAATCGAAACTAAGTAGTTTCGATGGCCCAGACTTTAGCAAATAAAACAGTAACATTAGTTTGTCCGGTAATCGATGGTTTGGAGTTGTGACTTCGATTGGTTCAGTTTGTCTTATGATAACAGAAGGTAAAGAAACGAAGTTGAGGATTCTTACGTGGTCGTGAAGGGGTTTGGTCGGCACAGCCTTTGAACTTGAAAAAGTCACAAGCGGGAATCGATTTCTATGTGGAATTAGCTCCTGAAATCCTGGTCACAGCTTCACACAGAGATGGCGATTGTAATGGTGCCCTTCAATTTGGAGTGAGATTGGGTGAAAGAGGGGTCGCGAGCTCGAGCAGGTCCGACTATGGCTATTTATAGCCGAGCTTGATTTCTTTGTTAAAACGTGCAATTGGGCACGTTCCGACACTAGTCTGGACGAGACGAAACTACCCAGACATTCAAAACGCGTGGAGGTGGTCTGTCGGGCGCGAATTCGAACGTGGGTTTCTCGGCCACCAACAGGATCAGACGATCCTTATGTTGGGGAGACCAATTGGTCAGGGGGTCTTGTTCGCGTGGGGACGACGAGGTCGGGGAGACCAAATTCTGCTGTCGAGGTGTAGGGGACAGTCGTGTCGAGGAGTCACCGGAGAAAAGCTCAGACCGTCGGTCAATGGGGAAGACGGTCGGAAACGCGAATCAGAAGTTGGCAAAACCAGTCCCTGGAGTTTGTTTTTGATTTAAAATAGTCCCTGAGAGTTATTACAAATTGGTCCCTGTGGTTTGATTTGTCAAGAAACAGCCCCTTAGTCGATTTCAGTTTTAAATCCTTCTAGTTTATTTAATTACAATACAACCCCTGAACTTTTATTTAAATAAATTAAATGAGGAGGTGCGGAGCAAGATAAAGGACAAGTAACAACGCTTTAAAGAGATGTTGCAGTGCAGTAATGGAGAGGAGATAATGACACTACGGGAGAACTATAGACAGGCAAAGAGGGAAGCTAAAAAGGCAGTGAGTGAGGCAAAGAATTTTGCCTATGAAACGATGTATAGAAAACTAGACACCAAGGAAGGGGAGCATCATATGTTTAAGATTGCCAAAAATAGGGAGCGTAGGAGACAAGATCTTGGGGTCGTGAAGTTTATCAAGGAAGATGATGGAAGAGTTTTGGTAAAGGGACGAGACATCAAGCTGAGATGGCAAAACTATTTCTACACCCTTTTCAACAGTTGTAGACCAAGTCTAGCCATAACGGAGAATCCCACTACTCAATCCAGTCAACGAAATAATTGTTATTGTTGAAATATCACACAGGAAGAAGTGAGGAGTGCTCTTAAGAAGATGGAAAGAGCTAAGGCAGTCGGTCCAGACAACATACCCATTGAAGCGTGGAAGTGTATGGGAGAGGAAGGCGTTCAGTGGTTGACAAGACTGTTCAACAATATCTTCAAAACTGGGAAGATGCCAGATCAGTGGAGGCGTAGTGTCTTAGTACCCCTATATAAAAACAAAGGAGATGCTCAATGTTGTGCTAACTACAGGGGGATTAAGCTCCTATGTCATACAATGAAATTATGGGAAAGAGTTATAGATACAAGGATTAGACGACAAACCCAGGTTACAGCAAACCAATTTGGGTTCATGCCAGGCCGGTCCACTACGGAGGCGATACACATTTTAAGAAGATTAATGGAAAAGTACAGAGAGAAGAAACATGATTTACATATGGTGTTCATCGATCTTGAAAAGGCGTACGATAGTGTGCCTAGAAGATTGATCTGGGAAAGTCTGGAGGGAAGAGGGATCCCTAGTAAATATATTGAGGCAATTAGGGATATGTATCATGAGGCTAAGACATGCGTCCGAGCTCCCGTGGGGGATACAGACTTTTTTCCGGTGGAAGTGGGAGTTCACCAGGGGTCGGCACTAAGCCCCTTTCTCTTTGCAGTAGTTTTGGATGAGTTGTCAAAGTCGATTCAAGATGCAATTCCATGGTGCATGCTTTTTGCTGATGATATCGTGTTGATTGCAGAAAGTAAAGAGACATTGAACAACAGACTAGAGGAATGGAGAACAGTCTTAGAGCACAAAGGTTTGAAGATAAGCCGACCTAAAACCGAGTACCTTCACTGCAACTTTAGTGGTGCAAACGTCGACGAGGAGACCCAGATTTCTATTGAAGGTGGGGTTGTCCCTAAGACACTGAAGTTCAAGTATCTAGGATCTGTCATCCAGAGTAACGGGGACATCGACAATGATGTAGTCCATCGGGTGCAGGCTGGTTGGTGTAAATGGAGAGCGGCCTCAGGTGTTTTGTGCGACAAGAGGTTCCCAATAGGGTTAAAGGGTAAATTTTATAGGGTAGCAGTTCGCCCAGCGATGCTATATGGAACCGATTGTTGGGCCATCAAGAAGACACAAGCTCGAAAAATGGATGTAGCTGAGATGAGGATGTTGAGGTGGATGTGTGGACACACAAGAAAGGACCGAATAAGAAATGAAGTTGTTCGGAAGAGATTGGGAGTCACATGTATCTCAGATAAGATAAGAGAAGGAAGATTGAAATGGTTTGGACATGTCAAGAGGAGACAGAGCACAGATCCAGTGAGAACGGTGGAAACTCTCGTTGTAGAGGGGAAAAGGAGCAGGGGGAGACCGAAATTAACGTGAGATGAGAGGATTAGGCTTGATTTGCTAGATTTACACCTCTCAGAGGACATGATCAATGATAGGATTTCATGGAGACGTCGTATTAGGGTTTTAGGATGAGTGACCCGTTGTGTGGGAGAGTAGAGTTGTTTAGCAAAGATTTTGCGTATGTCTTGTTTCTTGTAGGTGTGTTGTGTTTCTTGTGACTAATATACTCTAGTCATACACTGCTAATTGTTAGATTACTGTTAGATTTATTTTACTTTATTACTCATTAATTTTATTTATATTTTTATCTTTTTCTTTCCCATGGAGCCGGGGGTCTAAACGGGAGCAGCCTCTCTATCCCTTGGGATAGGGGTAAGGTTTGCCCTCATCACACCCTCCCCAGACCCTACTAATAGCGTTAGCTATGTGTGGGATTATACTGGGTACGTTTGGTTTGGTTTGGTAAATCAAATAAATTAAAAAAATGTTTTTATAAACTTATTTTATTTTTATTATTATAAATAATTTTTATAAGGTTATTTATCTTATTTAAATAGGTTATTTTATTAAATATACAACTTTTTTTTAACTTTAGATTTTTATATAAAACTTTATATTAGTTTTAAAATTTATAAAATTCTAATTAGTTTAAATCCGTAAAATAAAATACCTATTTGTATAAAACCAAATAAAACTCTTACGCTTAATTAAAATAGAGAATGATTACACGATAATTATAATACAAGTGTGAGAACGAAAAATCCGAAACGTCACAGTATCCTCGGAGGCTTCAGAGGGTATGGGCTGGCGGGTTGGGTTAGCAGGTTCTTTTACCCGTCGAAAGTTGTTGATGTAGCCGTTGAAAGTGTACGTTGGATGGTGATTCTGTAAATTGTGGTGGGAGTGAGGTGGAAAATGAAGGTGGGTTAGTCTGTAAATTATGGAGGAAGGTGAAAAAGAATATGTTGACGAAGATGATGGAGATGCATATGGAAAGAAAGAGAATGTTGTGTTTTTAACTTGTTTTTATTTATTATTATTTTTATATATTATCTTTTTATTTATTATATACTAGGTTAAAATCCTGTGCATTACACGGGTTGTATATTGAAAACGATATAACTTATAAATTTGTAAATACGTCCTAACTTGTCAGACTATTATGATTGTCTAACTTGTCAGACTATTATGATCGTCTGGAGATATATCAAGTAGAAATGTGTGTATATAACAAATTAATATTTTTCTTTAATTAGTTATATTTTGATTTCCTATTATATATA
This sequence comes from Smallanthus sonchifolius, assembly GCA_023525975.1. Lineage (NCBI taxonomy): Eukaryota > Viridiplantae > Streptophyta > Magnoliopsida > Asterales > Asteraceae > Smallanthus > Smallanthus sonchifolius. The sequence continues at coordinate 58,513,256 of CM042021.1, forward strand.
TATACTTATTTAATATAATTAGTATTTTTCTTTAATAATATTTTTATAATATCATTATTATTATTTAATAAGATACATGTGCATTTATTAGGAGAGAGAGGCGAGAAAACCAATGTGAGAAGACATGATAAAGTGACAAGTGTCCAACTTAAACCTTTATTTATTAGTATAATAGGTTAGAATCCCGTGTATTACACGAGATTATATATTAAAAAATATAAAACTTATAAATTTGTAAATACGTAATAAATTGTCAGACTATTATGATTGTCTCGAGATATATTAGGTAGAAATGTGTGTGTATATAACAAATTAGTATTTTTCTTCAATTAGTTATATTTTGATTTCCTATTATATACTCTTATTTAATATAATTAGTATTCTTCTTTAATAATATATTTATAATATCATTATTATTTAATAAGATAGATGCACATTTATTAGGAGAGAGAGGCGAGAAAATCAATATGAGTAGGCATGAGAAAGTGACAAGTGTCAACCTTAAATCTTTATTTATTAGTATAGACTAGTTTAGATCCCGTGTCTACACACGGAGTGAAAAATATTAATATATAAAGTTTTTAATCTTTATATACATATGTTACAGGTGTAAAAATATATTGCATATACTAAGGATAGAAACAAACTCAAAATATGTAAAAATTAATATATAATTGGGTTTCGAAAATACGTTAATTACTATTTAATGTAATTTGACTTTCATTACAATTTTATTGAAATAAAAGTTACATAATTAAATTTCAAAGTTTCTTATAATAAGGGATAGTTAAACATAAATATGCTTTATTTGTATAATTAATATTTGCTTTAAACATATACTATTATTAAAATATAGAAATGCATTAAATAGGAGAGAGAGGCGGGAAAAAAATGATGAGAACGAATGTGGAGTCGACACGTGGCACTAAAAATCTTTATTTATTATATAGTATAGATTTTTAATTAATTAATTAAAATTTTAGTTTATTAATTTGGTTTGTTTTAATTTAAAAAAGTAATAAAAATAAGAGGGTTGGAGTGTACCACTCCCACCATAGAGTGTACTTTGGCTAATTGATGTGACATCTTCTAATTGGTGTAATTTAGGAGTGTAGTTTGGTTGTGAGGGTACCACTCCTAGTCCCCTCATAATCAATAATTTTTTTTGATGAGATATAAATAAACACACATGATAAAATCTCACTCATAAAAAAGTTATTTGTAAGATATAGAGAGGATGAAAACAAACTTTTCCTCTTTAACTAAGGGTAAGAGACTATTTCTATCGAGATATTAAGCAAGTTTAGCATGAAGTGTGCATATTTTTATCATGTCGAGTATTTATTAAGCAAAATATTTTCATAAAAGTGTTCAAATTATTTATTCACAAAATTTACCATTATGCGAACATATCTTATAAATTAAATAACAAATATACTAATACGATGGTAAGAAAAATAATCTTTATTTAAGGAATGTGGACGATATTTTATTTGTACCCGTTATATTCCTAAACCCATTTTGAATTTGGTTTATATTTAAAAGATATTGATGATTTGAATTTCAAATTCTTTTATGATTTGATATTTTACATATTAAAACCATAACTTATTTAATATATAAAAAATGAAAAAGGAGTAGGTTTGATTACCAAATTTCCACGAGCGTGTAGTGTAGCCACATGGAAATTACAAGGCAACAATCACAATATCCTCATGTCGCGATCGTTGACAGTTGGATTCAGACCAAATAAATAACGGGCCAATACTGTTCGTCTGTCATATAGAACCATCCTTTCACATGTTACTTTAGTCTCCGCCACCAAGACGACGCTTTGTTTGCCTCCTTCTGACCATCATAATTCATAAGCCATCCCTTCCTTTACAATTTGATCACGAAGAACGTACAAAGGGATCGGTGATGGTGAAGGGGGTGAATTCGGGGACCATTCAAGCCGAACAATTAAAGCAAGATGGAAACCTTTATTTCAAGAAGAACAGATTGGGTGCTGCAATTGATGCTTACACGGAGGTAATTTGTCATTTTATGAAGTTAGATCAGTTATGCTCACAAGGTGTTTGACGAAATGCCTCTTTGAAATTTTGCAGGCAATCGCGTTGAGCCCTAATGTTTCGGTTTATTGGACCAATCGGGCTGTATGCCATCGCATGCGCAAGTGCGGTCAACTTTTGACTATATGGGTTTTTGCTACTAAAAGATTGAAATTTTTTATTTTTTTGATTTACCCTAATGATTTGAAGAGTTTAGGTTATCAATTTTGAAGTTGTTTTACTTTTAGGGTTTGAATAAGCTTGAAATCTGATGCTAAGTTTTGGCAATTTTTTGGTTTTGCATTTGATTATTGTATTTGTGTTATGATATTTCTTGTGTAGGGATTGGACAAGAGTTGAGGAGGACAGTAGGAAGGCTGTTGATCTTGATTATACATCTGTAAAGGTCTGATAATCAAACATTATCTTTCATTATTATAATAATATCTTATGGTTTCTAGGATTGAAGATATACAATTTTGTTATGTACTGGGATCATTCAATGACAAATCTTGATAATGATATAGAAAGTGATTCTTGCAATCTGAGCTATAGTTTTATTAATATTATAAAAGAACTCCAATTGTACGTAAAATGCTCATGCTGATGGTTGCATTTTCTTTGTTTACGTCATCAATAAATTCGTAATCAGTAATGACAACAAAGTTGTTACTCGTTAGGGTCATTTATGTCGAACAATACTCAAAAGGAAATAAACATGAATATAAGATCTGGATTAGGGAATTAATGTGTAAAAACTTGGAGATCAAAATTAGAGAATCAACATGTTAAAAAAGCCCAGGACCATTACAAACCCTCGAGATAGGTGAAAGAACATGTTAATGTAATATGAGCAGTAATCCACCATGAAGATAAGACTAACAAAAGATGATTGGTTGCTTGCTCAACCAAAGCCTTAACTATATACACAAGGCTTGCCTTTTGGTTACTTTGAAACCTTCATAAAAAGCTACAAGCAGTTATAAATGAAACCTTATGTTAGTCTAGAAAATCAGCGGCATACTCGGCTGGTTCCAAATTCTACATGTCACAATGTTTAAATACTATTTCAAGTCGCAACATTTTTGGAGACGTATATACTTTTTTGGTAGCACCCAGATTTTTCATATAAAACTCATCACTGAGTTTCCTCTTTAGCCCTTTAATTGTTCGTTTTTTTACCTTTTCTTTCTTGAAGCTTATGCACTTATTTAAAATCCATTTATATTGGTATAGGTTAGTATAGGCAAAATACGTTTTCTTATAATTAGACAAATATATAATATGACGTCAATTGACATTATAATGATAAAAAAACTTGTTTACTTCCATTGTAAGGCTTCTTTTCATATCTTGTTGTGAATAGATTGGCTAACAAGGTTAAATGCTTTTGGAACTGCAGGGTCACTTTATGCTAGGGCTTGCACTAATACATAGGGAGAATTATGCTCAAGGAATAAACGAATTAGAAAGGGTATGAAGTTTACTTGTGATTTCTTTTAAAATCTCTTTTAATTAAAAAAATTTAAAAGCAACAGCTGCTACATTATATGTTCTTTTATGTGATTACATTTTGCATTTTTTGCAGGCTTTAGATCTTGGCAGAGGAGCAAACCCTCAGAATTATATGGTGGAGGAAATTTGGCAGGAGCTAGCAAAAGCACAATATTCGAAATGGGAGCGTAATTCCACCAAGCGATCCTGGGATTTGCAAAACCTTAAGTATGTACTCTTAATTGTGGTTGGGCTGGGTTTGGTAGGCGGGACTGGGTAGTGGGTCAGAACAGGTTTGGGCGATCCTGGGATTTGCTAAACCTCACTTATGTGCTCTTAATTGTAATTGGGCCGGCTCAGGCTGGTGGGCTGGGTAACGGGTCAAAACAGGTTCGTGTTGAAGCATGTTCTTTTCAAAGAGGGTTGGGTTGGGTTGGTCTGTAAGCACTTTATTCCCCTTTAATTTTGATTGTCATTACAAAACAGTACTATTACAATAATAATCTATTACAATAATAATCTGTATCTTTGAATAGAAGTAAAAGTATGTTAATAGATGGGTAAGCCGGCTGTGGTTTGGGTAACGAGTCAAAAAGGGGCTGTGTTGAAAGTGGAAACATGTTATTTTTTTATGGGACGGATTTTGTTTGACCAGCAAAAAAAAATTTGCCCATCTATTATTACCAGTCGTTTATTACATTATTAATCTAAACCTTGAATAAAACGATTTATGAGATAAAACATATTTGAGATTGTTTTTAGTAATTTTTTAGCTAATCTCTTTTAGCTATATTTTTTTAGATATTTTTTTTTTATTTGAGATAAAACACAACCTAAATCAGCCTGTTTATATATGTTCCAATTTGAGATTGTTTTTACTTATTTTCTTCTTTGGCTTTATTCTGTTTGTGGCTTAGAGAAAGTTGTGAGATAGCTCTTATAGAAAAACATTTTCGCGATGCCACTGAAGTAGAAGGTTTTATCGATGAAGTTAAAGATTCTACTTCAGAACAGTTGGAAGCTCTGAATTCAGTATTCAGCAAAGCTGCTGAATTTGACACACCAACTGAGGTGACATATTTCTTTGTGGGTTTTTATAATTAAATTAAAAAAAATTATGTTTTTATAGTTAAATTTGTGTAATTTCAGATACCCGACTACCTATGCTGCAGAATTACTCTTGATATATTCCGCGATCCTGTCATTGCCCCAAGTGGTTTAACATATGAGAAGGCGGTCATCCTTGAACATCTTGAGCAGGTTTATCATTTAGTTACATTTTGTTATGTGTTTTAATAGAAACGGGTAAAATAAAAAAACAGCTGAAGAGGGAAACGAATCAAATGGGTCGAACAGGTTGACAGTTTTTTAAATCAAAATGGGTAAAATAAAAAAAATTTAGCTGAAGAGGGAACGAACCAAATGGGTTTTCTAAATCCTGCTTTTTAATGCATACATCACTTAGATCATTTTTATTTAAAGATTTAGGTATTATTGTTACATTGTGCCTTTTGTAATCATAATAGTAGCAGTAATTATTTTCAAAGAATTATAAAACAGACAAGTGTTTGCGGGTCAATCTGTCCTAACTCGTTTTAGCCTATACTAAAAATGACTCATTTTAGCAAAAACTGTGTTACAGGTTGGCAAGTTTGATCCAATCACGCGAGAACCTCTTTTTCCTTCCCAGTTGGTCCCAAACTTAGCAATAAAAGAAGCAGTGCACGCATTTTTAGAAAAACATGGCTGGGCTTACAAGATGGACTGAAAGACTTAGCGACGACTTTTCTGTAGAGTCGTTACAGTGTCGATAATGTCTTTTTTTACTATGCTAAAAGTGCAAAACATTCGGTTTCATGTTTGTACAGAGGTAGTGATTTTTTCTGTGAAACGATTTCGTCGGCTTCTTAACAGCCGCAAAATTAAATTGGATATTGTCTAGAAATGGGCCAACGGGCTGTCAAAGTGTGTGTTTTGACATGACCCGTTTCAATCCGGACATGTTGTAACTTGTTAAGTTTTTAAGTTTGTAGCAGCAACTACTAAAAGTTTGTATAAAAGTAGCATGCATTTTGAGTTGAGGAAGGGACATCAACTGAATCACAAACTGTGATTGGTCATTCAGTACAGTTCCAACCAAATGCATTGTGACTCTCTCTTTTTCCTTTTCAATATTTTATAATTTCGTATTTTCTAAAGTAAACAATTTATCTTTATATCGACAGGAAAAAAATGTTTTATGTTGTAATATTCTTTAGTATAAACTTTTAACTAGTGATTATATATCAAAATACATTTTAATATAATTAATTAAAAAGAAATTAAGAACATCAATCACATTACAAAGATTAACTGACAATAACTGTACAAATAGGTACCTTTTAAAAAAAGTAAATATTTAACTTATAATTTGCCTATTATAGGGCACCATTTCTTTTTCTAAAATATAAAATATCATTGCTTATAAAGGTTCCAATGGGATTGAATTGTCAAAAACAATACATATTACCTACGTGCGAGATGTTATAAAACAATATCTAAAATTTGAATATCCATTGCCCAAAAAAATTATAGTTAATGAGTAAAAGTGATAAAATTTTGAGTATACGTTTAAATAGTTATATATTTATAACTAATTAATACCTAGATCAGAATAAGAAGAATTATACTAATAAGTTATAACCTATTTGCTTTAAATAAAAAAATCAAGATTTTTTATTCTTAAAATCATTATTAATTAAGAATAAAAAGTTAATTATGTGAATGGTCCCTATGGTATATTTATATTACAAATTTGGTTCTTTCCTTTTTAAAAGTGCATATATGGTTATGATTTTGGTTTTTGTGTATTTTTAGAGAAGCTGCTACTTACACAAATAACAACAAACATTTACACTTTACAGTTTTGTTTGCATTGCCCAACACCTTATCCTTGGATCCACGTGCCAATATTAGTAACATGATTATGCACCTTATTCGTTGGTGTGTTGTATCTATAGTAATGTGAGAGCACAATTACGACTCTAGCAATGAGAAATATGAATTTTTGGTTGAGTTAATACTTTTGTTAGTGTATCGGACTTTATTCCTATCAATTCAGATAAAAATCATGTACATAAAGCGCCGCTCACATATTAGCAAACAAAATTCAAAACATACACGACATGGACGTACGTCAAGTTCAGTGCTAGTTTTTCAAATGGTTGAGTCTTCCTACTTTCTTAATTGAAAACTCCACCTTCGCATTCCGAAATTCAGGACAAAGAGGCTAGGTATCGAAAATATTTATATTATACCATTGTAATTATGTTTGTATGGCCTTGGTTTGTCTTAACAACTTGTTCAACGTAAAATGTTATTAGTGCTTGAACAAAGTTAGCTTATGATGAAAAGTAGATGATATCTAATGCTCGATAGTTTTCATATACCCGAACAATGTACTATATAGAATAAATGAAAATAATTGTTGAGAAATATTACCTTAATTCGAGTTGTTATAACCATTTTATAATGTATCTTTATTGTTTATTTATTAAGTAACTCAGGTCAGACAAATAATCTTATATAATTTGGTTTGGTTGTATAAAGTCAGCTATATTGTTTTGAGTTGATTAAACATTCATTTATATTTAAACTAGTTTAGATCCCGTGTCTACACACGGGGTAAACAATATCAATATTTAAATTTTTTAAATCTTTATATATATATTTTACAGGTGTAAATATATATTACATATACTACGGATATAAACAAACTCAAAATATGTAAAAATTAATATATAATTGGGTTTCGAAAATACATTAATTACTATTTACGAAAAGTTTATGAACAGTAGGTAGAACAAAAAAAAGTGTATTCCTAATAAATATAAGCCATGTGGAAGACATACGTTTTAGCATGAAAAACTTAAATTAAATGTACGTAGATTTGCATTTCGCATAAAGAATGTAAACCAGGTAGCACATAAATACACGCATTTAGTGGGATTAAAGTTTCTTAGCTTAGCAAAAGTAGATGGACGATTGAGGATTACTAAGAAATGACCTTTGAAGACAATTTTTTTTGACACAATTGATGGGATCACGATTTTGATGAACCCCTCTACGCTTGATTCAGACTTTGCTGCCACGTATGCCTTAGGATGAATTCCACGAGAGCTTTGTTTCTGAATAAATATGACGCATGGTGTTAGTTAGTACCTTAATGACTCATCAGAATTTTGATATCTTTTCATAGTTCGTTTGTCATCACATCACTCTTTCCACGTAAACACAGCTTGATCTTTAAGATGCATGATGGGAGGAGAGTTAGGACACTGTTGTAAGGTAAATTGACAATTACACTTGATAAATGTAATAGTGAATTTACAGGTACATATGTGTGCTACTCAAATCCTATTATGTAGATTAGTGTCTTTCTGAATATGTTAAGAGTCTTATGATTCCACTATAACACGTTTAACTAATCAGTATTAACTTGTTCCGTTATGCATTGCAATACGTTGTATTTTTATGTTTCAGAAACTCCTTATCGGCATTCGTTATGAACTTTTTAGATACGTACCGATACGCATATTCTTCTATCGTTAAGATGGTACCCCTCTATACAAAAAATACATTCATGCAACTTGTTCTGCTCCACTGTAAGTAGGAGATTTTACTACCATCTCGCTTTTATAGACATTAACTGATCCGAATTGAATTGAATATATGGTCCGTAAAGTGTATCTATTTCCCATGCAAGTGAGCAATTTTAATATTATCTGGTTTGAATTAGTTATCTCGACATCACGCTATGATTGAATATCAGACTCGTTAAATTATAGTTGGAAATCCTCAATGTTACGAAATTTTCTATTAGGGTACTCAACCTTATGAACCTTGAAAGTCATCTATGTACTTAAGGCTCAAAATTTCTATCGCCCGATGTGTGGGATTTTTAGCTTCAGTGTAAGTTTTCTCTTCTGATGAACCTAATGTATTTGATCATCCAGTTGTTTGTGAGCTACTTGATGTTTTCTTAAGGAGTTACTAAACTACCTCCAGATTTAAGGTGTTGAATTCACTATTCTCATCCCTGGTGTTGAGAGGATCTCGAAAGCATTGTATTGCATGGCGCCTATGGAGCTTAAGGAGCTGAAAGAGCAATTATAAGAGTTACCAAAATTTGTTAAAGAATCTTTTGGTGGCAGGCACTCTGGATAATGCTGAAGCTTTTGTTTATCTACAATTCAGTCCTTATGTATTTGTATGTATTTGTGTTTGTCTTGTTTTTTATCGAGTTGTAATTTACTGTCTGAACTTGTTCTGTTTGATGTTTGATATGTAAGTTATATGTTTATTAGGTACTAAACAAATACGCAAGGAAAGTCTTCCTGCGTATTTGTCAAGTACACAATTGGTCATGCGTACTTACAAGTACGCATGGACAGGGCCTATATATAGCCAAATCTGTTTTCACATTTTATACGGTTGTAATCTCACACACAATTACGCACAACTTATAATTGTATCAGTTCTGAAGTCATTTCAAGTGTCCGTACTTGTGGTTGTAAACAGATTGATATTATAGACCGAGTATTTTGAGTACGAGCGTTTTATTACTATCGTGTTTACATTTGTCGTCATACATTGTTCCACCTAGTCACAGGAATCCGCACTCTTGTCGACTAGGCTACACACCCACACGATCACGATCCGACACACACCCACCTGGGACCTACAAGTGGTATCAGAGCCATTGCTCTTGTTTCCGAGTGGTGTGAGTGTGTTAGGAACACTTTGCGACAAAGTGTTATGCTGATTACACATGTATTGAATCTGCATTAGTGATTTTCAGAATCTTTACCTGTTCATCTTTGAGAATCCCTAAATCCGTCTTTGTGTTGTTGTTTGGATGATCCACTCATCAAAAGCTAATTAGAATCAAGAATCTGATTCTTTGATTACACCACATTGTTCATACATAACAACCTTTTCTGATCACTATTTGATCAGACAAGTGGATGCACTTGTTTAAAAAGTGACTTTGCATACTGATTCATGCGTAGTGACTTTGCATACTGATTCATGCGTACTTAGGAGTTGCGTACTTATCAAATCATGTGTACTTAAACAAGTACGCAAGTCCAAACTTGTGTGAAGTTGATTTGTTCATGCGCACTTATAAGTACGCACCCTCATTTTTGTTCATGCGTAGTTAACCAATACGCCAAGTCAGTTTGAATTTTTGAGTTTTTTTGACTAAGTCTTATAAAATGGCAAATCTCCAGAACATCAGTAGCATGTTGAATTATGACAATGAAATAGGTACTCCACAAAAACCACCAAAGTTATTAAACGTGAATGGACTATTCCAACTGGAAAGCACGTTTTGAAGAGTACGTTTCATACACAGATTCAAACATGTGGATACCCATTTTAGAAGGATATAAACATCCGACACATGAATTCCTTGGTGAAAACCAACCTAAACCAATTTCTAGGATTGATATAGAAGAAAAGAAAGCGTATGACCTAGAGAAGAAAGCACATGGTTCCTTAACCATGGCACTGACATGTGACTTATTTCAAAGCTTCAGAGGTTATGACACATCAAAAGAACTATGCATAGCTTTACAGAAACGGTTTGAGGGAAACAGTGATGTTAAGAAAAGTAAGAGGGAGCTGTTAAGAAAACAGTATGAATGTTTTAGATACTTGGAAAATGAATCCATTGACGAACTTATCTCCAGATTATATCATCTAAAGGCTGAACTTAAGTCTTATGAATTAAAATATCCTGATGATGAACTTGTTGAGAAGTTTCTTGATGCTTTACCACAAAATTTTGACATGTACACAACATTACTAAGAGAAAACCCTAAGTTCTATGAGATGACTATTGACTAAGAAATACGTAAGGTTCAAGCACATGACACGAACTTAAGAAAGAAAGAGACCACTAGCAGACCTCTAATTCAAGAACCGTCAATGTACTTTGGAACCTCTTCCACAGCAAAAACATCTGGCTCAGGAATTGCTCTATTCTCTAGTAATACTACTCAAGATGAAGAAAATTCTAAAGGTTGAGGTAGTCTTACATGTTTTGTGGCATCAAGGTCTGGTTCATATCATCAACATTAATCAAAGATTACTTCGTCTACTCACCAAAGTGCTATTGCCAAAATTGCAGAAGATCATGTTGCACTATTTTCTTCCTGCATGCTTGCCTACGAGAACTTCATAGGTGGAAAGCTTACTGATCCTGAAACGATTGAAGAAGATTTCAACCAAGTATATCCAGATGACATGGAAGATATGGATATTCAATGGAATATGTCAATGATCTTGAGAAGGGCGAAGCGTTTTCTGAACAGAACTGGGTGAAAGTTCATTGGTGGACATTCAAATGCAAAAGTCGGGTTTGACAAGTCAAAGGCCAAATGTTACAAATGTCTGAACTATGGACATTTTGCAAGAGAATGTCAGAAGGATAAAGAACCAGCCTCAGGTTTCACTCGACCAACTCCAGGAAGCAACCAGAATTATAACAACCCGAACAACCGTAGTCAAAATCAAGGAGCATCGTCAAATGCATTGGTAGTTCAAAAGGATGACAGCTTTGACTGGGGAGTTCATCTGGAAGATGCTATAATTTCACAAACTCAGCGGGTTGATGGCAGAAATCGGTGAAATGATGAAAGCTTAAGAAAGGGAAGCAGTTGCGGCTAACCAACAAGAATCTATACTCGCTCTTATGGCAATCGGAGAAGCGTCCAGTTCTTCAAAAAATGAGGTAGATTCTAATTCTTTTATTGTTGTTTCTTGTGCTAACTGTTTAATTTTAAAAGGCGAGAATGATCGAATTCATGATCAACTCGAACCTCTACGTAGAGCAGCTCTAAACTACAAAGAAAATGAAAAACGTTTTAATGATTCTATTGAAAATCTTAGAAAAGATAAACAAGATTTTTCAATTAAAATCAACGAACAACAATTTCATTTAGATGTTTCCTACAGAGAATTAGAGAAAAAGAATGTCAAAATAGCCAAACTACAGAATGAGATTCTGAAGTTAAGTGGCAAAATTGAAAAATTGAAAAATTCTCGTTTTGTGGTGGAACACCACGAGTCTGTCGTACGACAAGTGATTGGCAAAGGTTTAGGTACTAATGCCATTCCTCCACCCGTTAACGAAAAGTTTGTCAATGGGCCAGTCGACATTGATTTGTCCTTTTTAGATGAATCTTCTAGTAAGGGTGATTCATATACTGATGAAGAGTTTTATTTAGATGAATGTTCTGAGGACAACAAAGTCAAGGGTGTTGTCTCAGAAGAGTTGCTTGATGGACCCATAATCAACAAAAACTTTGTCACTAATCGTGACAACTGCATTTTAACTGAGCCTAATATAATTAAATCAAATGATAAATTAAAAATGATGCTTTATGGTGGCTTCAAAACCATAAAGCAAGCAAAGAAAGAGACATTTGCAAATAAACTGGGAAAGAATTTTCAAGAAAACATTGATAAACATTATACTCCCAAAAATCAATCAACATCAGGTCAAACACAACCTGCGGTTCATCAAACCAGTCCGAAAACTCATCAGAATAAATCATCAACATCCAAAACCAATGAGCCTTACAGAAGAATTTTAAAAGAAAGAAGGAATTGCTTTCACTGTGGTACATTCGGTCACATTCTTGTGAATTGTCCAAATAAGAATCAGGAGAAATGGCCGGTTGTCCAACAACAGGCTGTATCCCTGAAAACTCCACCAGTAAAGCAATTCAAGAATCCGATTCCAAAATTGGTAAAACAACCAGCCAAGCATATGGTTAAGCCAAGACCCGTGGCTGCACCATTTGCTGTGAAATGGAATAAGCAACATGCTGTTCCTGGTGTATCTACCTCGAGTAGTACACAATCTGGTGAAATACCTGTGGTAAAACTCTCAAGGCCACAGAGGAGGAGACAGATTAAGAGATTAAGGAAACTTGAACAACAACTAGCTGGCTGTCAACCGGGTGAAGTTTGTAATAGATCACCTGTTGTTGACAATAGCAAGCCTACTGTTCATAAGAAACAAGTTTGGAGAGAGAAACTCAAAAGTCCTCAACTCATAATTCTAATTCTCCAAAAGAGTCACCCATTTTTTACCGACATGATTGCGAGTTAATAGAAGTTGTATATTTTGAGAAAAATGGACGACCCAAGACCACAATGGCTTGGGTCTCCAAATCTAATTAATTTCTTTTCGCTCGTATAGGGACATCCAAAGGGATCTATTACAAACGGTTGGTATGGTGATAGTGGATGCTCCCGGCACATGACAGGCAACATGGCCCTGCTTCAAGATGTTAAACCATTCAGAGGCGGCTATGTGGCCTTTTCAGGAGAGAAGGGCGGTAGTATAACCTGTCAAGGCGTGGTTTCAAATGGATGTATTAGTTTCGACAATGTCAACTATTGCGAGCAGCTGAAGCATAACCTGTTGAGTGTTTCTCAGATGTGCGACAAGGAGTACTCGGTTATGTTTGATAAGTCTAAATGCTTGGTTCTCAAGCCTGGTTTCATGGTTCCTGAAGATTGGATTCTGATGCGTGCGCCAAGAACAAATGACACATATCAGATTGATATGAGCATAGCAACAGCCACCTCATAAGTTGCTACGTGTTTACTTACCAAAGCAACAAAATTTGACTCAATCTTATGGCATAGGAAAATCGGACACATTTATTATAGAAAAATGAATTATCTTGTCCGTAACGTTTGGTAACCGGGATTCCTAAGCTCAGATTTGCCATTGCAGATGATTGTATGCCTTGTAAAAAGGGCAAACTACAACGGAAATCCCACAAGCCAAAGATCCAAAACTCCATCGATACCCCTTTGGAGCTCCTACATATGGATTTGTTCGGGCCCATAAGTATCAGGAGTATTGGTGGTAAGTAATATTGTCTGGTAGTAATTGATGCTTACTCACGTTTTTGTTGGGTGCATTTTTTAGGTACTAAAGAGGAAATTGCTGAAATTCTTCAATACCTGATCTTTAGTCTGGAATCTTTATGCAAGCTGAAGGTTAAAAGAATCAGAAGTGATAACTGGACAGAGTTCAAGAACAACATGATGGAGCTTTTCTGTCTTAGGAAGGTCATTCATCATGAATTCAGCGTACAGTATACACCTCAGCTGAACAGAGTAGTAGAAAGAAGAACATAACTTTAATTGAAACTGCAAGGACAATGCTGTCAGATGCCAAGCTTCCAATAACTTTCTGGGCAGAAGCAGTCAATACAGCGTGTCACATTTTGAATAGAGTTCTGGTGTTGAAAAGACACAACAAAACATGTTATGAGTTGATCAATAATCGACCTCCCAATCTTAACTACCTAGTCCCATTCGGTAGTCCATGTTCATTATTGTTACAATACAAAGATCACAAATCCAAATTTCATGAAAAAGCGGTGGAGGGCATCTTCTTAGGATATGTTGCCAATTCACCATGCAAGAGAGTGTACAATATTGAAAATCATTATGTCAAAGAATGGTTCGAAGTGGATTGCAGTAAACACAACACTCCACCAGAACCAACAGGTCCAACTTGGGTATTCGATTATGATGCTCTCTTTAAGTCTTTCAACCTTCCTGATCTTTCTATTGAAGATGCTGTAATTTTTTATCAATACTGTAGTGGCAGCAACGACTCTAATTTCTCAATAAGAACAACAGTACCTATTCCTACTCCTAATCCTAATGCTGCATTTGCATCTGGGACACATGAAAATGACACTAAAGAGGATGCTAATGTTGAGGGAAACGATGCTCAGGTTGATCCTAACACTCGTGTAGGAAATGAAGCTCCAGTTGATCCAATTAACATAGAATCTTCTTCTGATATACATGATATGGGGGAGACGAGCACAAACCTTGAATCAGATTTCCAAGAACCCATTGTACCAGAGACGAGAGTGCATAAGAATCATCCAATCAACAACATCATTGGTGATCCTAATGCTGGTGTTTAAACTCGTCATAGAACCGTTGCTGAAAATACAAGTCTTTATGCTGAGATTCTCAACATAGGTATCATGGAAACATGTTTGCATGCTGCATTCGTATCTCAACTAGAGCCAAAGAATGTGAAGGAAGATCTAGCTGATAACTGCTAGATAGAGGCGATGCAAGAAGAGCTGTCTGAAATCCAAAAGTTGCATGTGTGGAATCTAGTTGACCTACCAAAGGGTGTACATCCAATAGGAACCATATGGGTGTTCAAGTGCAAAATAGATGATCGACACGTTGTGGTGAAAAACAAGGCAAAATTGGTTGTTCAAGGTTTTTATCAGCAAGAGGGCTTGGACTACACCGATATGTATGCCCCAGTTGCTAGACTTGAAGCCATCCGACTATTTCTGGCATATGCCACCTTTGTCGGCTTCAAGGTTTATCAACTAGATGTGAAGAGTGCTTTCATGTACCGAAAAGTTCATGAAGATGTGTATGACACTCAACTACCTGGCTTTGAAGACCCGCAACATCTTAATAAAGTGTACAAACTGGATAAAGCACTTTATGGTCTTCATCAAGCACAAAGGGCGTGGTATGAGACTCTATCAAAGCATTTATGGTCCAACGGTTTCGATCGTGGACAAATGTCTCGACTCTCTTCATACAGAAAGCAGAAGGAGACATTCTAATTGAGCAAGTCTACGTGGATGATATTATCTTTGGGTCTACAAATGAAGAGATGTGTAGAGAATTTGAAAGGGTGATGAAGTCGAAGTTTGAGATGAGCAACATGGGTGAATTGTCATTTTTTCTGGGTCTACAGGCTAGTCAAAGGGAGGATGACATTTATCTTCATCAAACTAAGTATGTACAAGACATTTTGTCGAAATACAAAATGAATGACTATTCTACTTATGGCACACCAATCCCAGTCAATCATGGTCTGCATCTAGACAGAGATGGAAAGGATGTGGATTGTAAATTGTACCGTGGGATGATCGGTTCTCTTATGTATCTCACAGCTTCAAGACCTGATATTATTTTTGCCGTATGCTTGTGCTTAAGGTTCCCGTCACAACCGAAGGAATCTCATTTGATCTAAAGAGGATATTCAGATACTTGAAAGGGAAACACCGATTAGGTCTTTGGTACTCCAAGCAGCAGCCATTTGATTTCAAAGCTTACACATATTTTGATTATGGCGGTTGCAACCCCGATAGAAAGTCGACTTCGGGTGGATGGCAGTTCTTGGGAGACAGGCTGGTCTCCTAGCAGTGTAAAAAGCAGTCAACAGTTTCTGTATCAACATGTGAAGTAGAATACATTGCTGCCGCTAGCTGCTGTTCTCAGATATTTTGGATTCAACAACAATTGAGAGACTACGGCTTAAACTACACTGGAACTCCATTGTTTATTGACAACAACGCCACAATGTCCATCACAAACAATCCGGTGAAACACTCCAAAACAAAACATATTGAAATTCGTCACCACTTCATCCATGATTGTGCTGAAAAGCACCTTGTTGAACATGTAAAAGTTCACACGGATGATAATTTTGCCGACCTTTTCACCAAAGTGTTTGATCGTACCCATTTTGAACATTGTAGGTCCCAACGGGTCTACTGATCGATATCTGCTGTGAAACACGTAATACGAATACGAAGTGCGGAATCCTATCGTATACGTACGTCTCGAATAATACCGAAAGTAAAACAATCACACAAGACACGATTTCGATGAAAGCTTCTTGTATTATCGCACAAATAGTACACACGAATGAATCCTCTTTTGTAAGTTTTTCTTTGTTCTCTTCTTACAGATCTGAATCACTCATGAACTATTTATAGCCACACACTCTGCACCAGGCGAACTTGTTAAGTTCACCTCTCTTAGGCCAGGCGAACTTGTTAAGTTCGCCTCTCTTAGTCTAGGCGAACTTGTTAAATTCGCCTCAACTATACCAGGCAAACTTGACAAGTTCGCCTATGCAAACTTACCCTTTTACAATGCAAAACAAACAAAACGTTAAACATAAAGACTAATCTATTACAAGGCTTGTTGTCACAAAACATGCTCCAACAGACTCCCCCTTGACAACAGCTTGGTCTTTATCTTCAAGTCTTGTTCTTCCAATTCTTTGACAAATAATTCCCTGCACATATCCTCTGAACTAGATGTTTTGTGTTGTACTTCCTTTAACCAAGTATTATATTGGGAGAAGGACCCCATATAAACTTACAACCTATACAGCAGTCTCAATCCAAAGTTATAAGAATTTTTCACGGAAGATTAAAACAAAATCTTTTTAAATTTTTCTTAGAAAAGATAAAAGAAAAAGTAAAGAACTTATATATATATATATTTTTTTTAATTTTTTAAACTTTAAGCTAAAACTCACTAAAATCTTTTTGAATTTTCTTAATGAATTAAAGCAGTAACACTATATCAACTAAAATCAAAATCTTTTTGGTTTTTCTCTGTACATACAGAATCACATATTTTTGGTCGAAACACTACGAGTAAGAAGATCATATCAGTATCTTTGATGTATCACATACCCATTTTGAATATAAAATCCCTAGCAGCTCTAAGGGTTAACCTATGGCATTCTGCATATACACAGATATTTTGCTCAGCTAACAAACAATTAAATCTTTTGAAAATATCTATTCATTCACTAACCGCTCACAGACATCACATCTTTCTTTTTCATGGTCTTTGAATATTGACCTTTTCCTTTTTCAGAAATTTATGAAATGATGCGCGATATACTTCAAAGTAAACAAGATCAGATCATGACATGCTAACTTATTCATACCGAATTTGCAATATACTACATGTCAATTCAAATTGTCAGCATTATAAAATTTGAAACTACAAGCATTTTTATCCCACATTCTTGTGAGTTAGTAACATTTATATGAAGACAATGTGTACCCCACAAATATGCCAACAGAAATATAAAATTTGCACTATCTTCAAGATATATTGAGACCTATGCAAAGTTTAGATTAATCTCCAGGATGAGACTATCTCAATTAGCACATCAATGAAATCAGATCCCGAAGGATATATTGAATCAGTATGATTCAGAATCGAATGATTCATATAGCTTGGTTTGGATGAAGTATCATAATTCATAGTAACAGAAAGATTGTACCGATGGAATTCTTTAACATAAGAATGATCAAAGAATCGATTGATTCAATGACATAGGGTAGCGTGATGCAACTATTATCTGGATATATTCATTGGAATCAAGATAATTGATCCATGGGTGAGTATATGTTCCAACAAGTTGTCAGAAACATATCTTTGTCCAACTTCACATTGCATGCTTTTCGGGACATGGGTAGTAAAGTGAACTGAAACATTGTGCTAATCAATATAATCCGATACTGATCTCATGAAATACTTAAAGTCTCATATTATTTATCTAATAATGATCTTTCAACACACACACCCGACATACCATGGGTTCAAATCACAATTGTAACATAGATCATTATGTTTTCACATTACTAATGGACTAAAAACGCTTCTAGCCTATTGACAATTCAAATTACATGAAAATATTCAAATTAAAATTTAAATGTAAAATGTCATGCAGTCATGAAGCTATCATTTCCTGTTTATACAGACTTTAGAAGTTTAGATCAAATCAAGCAAGCAAAATCATAAGAGCAGACACCAGGTAGTCAATCTATGGTCATGAATATGTGATCACCCACTGATGTACTATCATTTCTTCTTTAACTTCAAGCAGTGTCGATTTTATCTTTTTCAGTTTGTTTGGGCTTTTTTAGAAAGCAAGAAAACTATCTAAAAGTAAAGCATAAAACTATTTACTGTTAAATAATCTATAAAACAAAAAAAACTTCCATGAAAAACCTCTTTGAAAAAACCTTTTTGTCATGTTGGATTAAGCATACGAATCATTTGAGTAAGAAATTCAAACCGTGACCGATCGAATGCTTTGGTAAATAAGTCGGCAAAATTGTGATCCGTATGAACTTTCACCAACTCAATCAACTTCTTTTATGCACAATCACGAATAAAATGATGTCGAATCTCTATGTGCTTTGTTTTTGAATGTTTCACAGGATTTGTTGTGATCGACATGGTGGCTGTGTTATCAATCATCATTGGTGTCCCTGTAAAGTTCAAACCATAATCCCTCAACTGCTGTTGAATCCAAAGGATCTGGGAACAACAACTGGGTGCTGCAATATATTCTACCTCACAAGTTGAAATTGCAACTGAAGTTTGCTTTTTGCATTACCAGGACACAAGTCTATTCCCTAGAAATTGACAACCACCAGATGTTGATTTTCTGTGCAGACCGCAACCTCCATAATCTGAATCTGTAAAAGCTGTAAAATCAAAGTCAAAATTAAATGGATACCATAATCCCAACCTTGGTTTACCCTTTAAGTATCTAAAAATCCGCTTTACAATAATCAAATGAGATTCCTTTGGCTTAGACTGAAATCTTGAACACAAGCATACTGCGAACATGATATCTGGACGTGACGCTGTCAAATACATCAAAGACCCGATCATTCCTCGGTATAATCGACAATCCACCTCTTTCCCTTTTAGGTCAGAATCAAGTTTGTGATTAACTGGAATTGGAGTGCTGGAAGCTGAAGCATTTTCCATATTAAACTTCTTGAGAATATCAGCAATATACTTTGTTTGATGAATATAAAAACCATCCTCCTTCTGTTCAACCTGAAGACCCAAAAAGAACGATAATTCTCCCATGCTGCTCATCTCGAATTTCAACTTTATCACTCTTTCAAAGTCTTTACATAGATCAACATTCGTCGAACCAAAAATTATGTCATCAACATAGATTTGAACAAGTAATAAATCTCCCCCTGCTTTTCTGATGAAAAGGGTAGAATCAATTTGACCACGCTCAAATCCATTTTCAAGTAAATGCACCGACAGAGTTTCGTACCAAGCACGAGTAGCCTGATGAAGACCATACAACGCTTCATCCAATTTAAAAACCTTTTCAGGAAACTTGGGATCTTGAAAACCAGGCGGCTGTTTCACATATACCTCTTCCTTCACCTTTCCATACAGAAAAGCACCTTTTACGTCCAACTGAAAAACTTTGAAACCCTTGAAAGAAGCATAAGCTAGAAACAATCGAATCGCCTCTATCCTCGCAACTGGAGCGTAAAATTTAGTGTAGTCAACGCCTTCTTGCTGATTAAAACCTTGAACAACAAGTCTCGCCTTATTATGTAACACAACTCCACGATCATCACTTGTACATTTGAAAACCCATTTTGTGACAATAGATCTTGAACCCTTGGGTAAGTCAACCAAATCCCAAACATGCAATTTATCAAATTGAGCCAATTCTTCATGCATGGCCTCAATCCAACAATCATCATCCAAAGCCTCAACCATATTCTTAGGTTCAGTTTGAGAAATAAAACAAGCATGTAAACACGTCACCAAGATACCTGTATCCACAATCTAAGTATACAAACATGAATTTTCTGCAAGAGTACAATGCCTCGTTTAAACACCCGCATTCAAATCTCCAATAATATTGTCAGTTGGATGATTCTTATGAACACAAGATTGAAGAATATCTGAAGCTTGAATAACAACATCAAGATTTGAAGGCAACTCCCCCACAACTGATGCCGATGCTGATGAATCATCAACTATGTCCTGGAAATCAATTGAAGGCTCCTGAAACACAGTTTCATCATCATCAGAGTCATCATGTTGTGTTGTACCCGAAGTTGAAGCTACATTAGGATCAACTGAAGGAGCATCCACAATCGAAATAACCGAACGAGGATCAACAATTGAATCATCATTGCAGTAGGACTGAAAGAGTATAGAAAGTTTAGGAGTAACATTGAAAGATCTGAATAAAGCATCATAATCAAATGCCCAAGAAGGACCTTTTGCATCCTGAGCACACAGAACGATTATCACAGTCAATATGAAACCACTCTTCAATTTGACGTGATTCTTTGTTAAACACTCTCTTATTATGAGAATTAGCAACATATCCCAAGAAAATTCCCTCAATCGCCTTCAAGCTGAATTTCGTAGGAACATCACGAGTCTTTAACAAGGTACATGGATTTCCAAAGGGCAAAAGATATGCCAAATTAGGCGTTCAATTGTTCAGTAATTCATAACAAGTTTGTTGTGTTTCTTCACAGTCAAAACCCTATTGAGAATATGACAAGCTGTATTTACGGCCTCTGCCCAAAAAGTAACCGGCAGCTTTGAACCAGATAACATAGTACTAGACGTCTCAATAAGAGTTCGATTCTTCCGTTCAGCAACACCATTCTGTTGAGGAACATAAGGAGCACTAAATTCATGATGAATACCCTTTGTCAAACAGAATAAACTCAAATTTCTGTTCTTGAATTCTGTGCCGTTGTCACTCCGAATTCTCCTGACTTGCAAATTGAATAATTTCTCAAGGCCCACAATTAGGAACTTAAGAAGTTCAACTGTTTCATCCTTAGAAGCAAGAAATTTTACCCAAGAAAACCTCAAGTAATCATCAGTCACAACCAAACAATAAGATTTGCCTCCTTCACTCTTGTCACTAATAGGTCCGAACAAATCCATATGCAACAACTCTAGAGGAGTCACAATTGAATTAATCAACTTTGAAGGATGAGACTTCCTGTGCTGCTTCCCTTTCTTGCATGGAATACAGTCTTCATTCACATGAAATCTCATAACTGGGACACCAGAAATCAACCCATTCTTGACAAGATAATTCATTTTTCTAAAATTAATGTGAGCCATTTTCCGGTGCCACAAAGTTGAATCAGATTCGGAAGCATTCGAAAGAAGACATGTTGGAACAGACGACGTTGTCGTTGCTGTGCTCATATCAAGCATGTATGTATCATTCTTTCGAGGAGCTCGCATAAGTATCCAATCTTTTGGTATCATAAATCCCGGCTTTAGAACCAAACATTCTGACTTATTAAAATGAAATGATAAATCTTTATCAAAGACTTGCGAAACAGATAACAGATTATGCTCCAAATGCTCAACATAGTTGACTTTCTTAAAGCTCAATCTTCCATTCGATACAGTTCCTTGGCAAGAAATATTTCCTCCTTTCTTACGCGCAAAAGCAACATATCCGCCTTGAATTTCTTTCACATTTTCCAATAAATTAAGATTACCAGTCATATGCCTAGAACATCCACTGTCAACATACCAATGGTTGCCAACAGTCCTCCTTGGAGTTCCCTGCATACAAAGAGAAACAATTATTTAGTAATAGAGACCCAAGCCATTGTGGTCTTGGGTCGTCCTAATTCATCAAAATAAACAATTTCCTTCATTACACAATCAAATTTCTCCTGAATTTTAGGAGATGTCTCCGAACTAGAAACAGTAGATTTTGGTTTCCATTTTGATGTAACCGGAACCTTGTCAATCTCACTCACCACCTCAACCTTGTCATTTACCACTGATTGTTCAAGAAGTTTTCTCAGACGTTTATTTTTTCGACGTCTTTGTGGTCTAGACAATTTTTTTTGGATGAGTAGTCTCCACCTTCTTCACAACTTTCACAGACTCAACTTGCACATACTTAGAAGCAGAATGAACATTTGGCTTCTTTACATCACTATCCATAGTCATGTGCACAGATTTTGTCGATGGATTCACAAAAGAACGTGCCAACCTATGATTTTCCAGATGTTTTCCTAAGTTTTTGTTTGGACAGTCTTTCATGATATGACCAACAGTATCACAATGAAAACAAGAACGTTTTTCCCTGTAAACACGCACATACGTTTCTTTCTAAACCTTGAAAGAATCAGAAGATGAACACCGAGACATAGTGTTTGATGAAAGAACAACCATATGAGATTCCTCTACAAGTTTCTTTTTGCAAAAATCAAGATTAGAGATATTCTCAATCTGGCTTGTCTCTTGGGAATCAAAACCTCCACTTACAAAAGATTTAACTGGTTTAAAAATAGGATTAGGTTTTGGTTGTTCAGTCACATCATCTGGTTCAGTTAGAATGTACCTGTCTCTGGTCACTGTTTTCACCACAACAGGTTCCACGTACTTACATTCTTTTACTGTGTCTTCAACCTTGTCTGAATCAAACACATCATCATCAGTTGAATCATCATATACTATGTCATTTCTAGTATCATGATTGATGTTCAACATAGTTTTTGGTTCCAGATCTTCAACCAAAACTTCCTCAATCACACTCGGGGTATAATTTGCATTAAACGGTGGACAATAACCAACACCACCCTTAATCTCACTATCATCAAAATTAGGACAAAAACCAACCCCACCAATAACCTTTTCTCCCAAAGCTTTATCATTATAACAATCCAACAAGAAACTAGAATTCTTATAACATTCAAGCTTTCGTACCAATTTTGTTACTTCAGACTGTGACACAACAAGTTCATTAATCTTCTTTTCATATTCAGCATATGACACATCGAGACGAAAAGCTTGGTCATTTACTTTGTGTTGCAAAACTTTGAAATCATTTCTCAAAGAGTCAACTTTAGTTTTCAAAACAATTTCATTTTCCTTTAACTTTTGGTTCGATGTGTACATTGATTTCATGTCACAAATAAGATTAGTGTTATCATCACACAATCTTGTAACTTTGAATTCTAAATCAATGCATTTTAAACATGAGTCAAATTGTTGTACCTGCTTAGAATAAGCCATGAATGCATTTCCTTCAGCTAACATCTCTGCAATCTTTTCAGTAACCTTTCCAACAGCTGCATCCATCAATAATTCTTCATTAGAAAAATTTGGTGCACTTTTCTGAGGCAGTGACTTTTCATTTTTATTTATACTCCTAGAATCTGCAGAGTCACTATCAGAAGAACAATTTTCACTTCCATATTCAGGATGAACCTCAGCCAGAAAAGCTTGACTAACATGAGCCACTATATCTTCCAAATGAATACCCCAATCATAATTTTCATCTTGCTGAGATATTAAAGCTATAGAAGTACTTGGTTTGGATGGATTTCTTTGAGAGTTTGAATGTCCTTGATTCTGATTTTTGGGTTTAGTACACTCTCGAGCAAAATTACCAAATTCCTGACAGTTATAACACTTCACCTTTGACTTATCCATGCCCATCTTGGTCTTGCTTGATGCCCCAATAAACTTCTTCCCAGTCCTCTTCAAGTGATCTTTTCCTTGTCTCAACCACAAAGCCATGTTCCACTGAATATTCATTTCCTCTAAAGTATCTTTATCCAGCTGTTTAAAATCCTCCTCAATCATATCAGGATCAATGATCTTACTACCAATAAAATTTTCATAAGAGGTTAAAAATGAAGCAATCATTGCTATCATATCATTTGCTACAGATGAAGATAATTTAGTAGACCACGAATGACAATTATTCTTGCTATGAGCTGAACATCCAGCGTTTGAAGCAACAAAACATGTATTCCCTTGAGAAGAACTAT
This sequence comes from Smallanthus sonchifolius, assembly GCA_023525975.1. Lineage (NCBI taxonomy): Eukaryota > Viridiplantae > Streptophyta > Magnoliopsida > Asterales > Asteraceae > Smallanthus > Smallanthus sonchifolius. Next base: position 58,537,287 of record CM042021.1, read on the forward strand.
CGGTAGGAACATCAGACGATTCACCTAAAAACAAAGCAACTCCACCAGATTTTGATGTACCTTTTCCAAAATAAATGTTTGGATCTTGATAAACTATGTCTTTCTTTTGCTTGTGCAAATCATATGATCGAATCTTTCCAATCAAATCTTCAAGACTAAGATCATCAAATCCAGATTGTTCTTTGATCACTATTGTGTACATCTCAAAATGTGCTGGTAAAGCATCCAAGAATTTTTCAAGAATCTTCCTGTTTTTATAGGTAATGTCATTGTTGACCATTTCACCTAAAAGATGATAATATCTTGTCATGAGTTCATCCACTGACTCTCCCTCAAAGTGTTTAAAAACACTAAACTATTTTTTTAACAATTCCTTTCTGCTCTTTTTGATATCTGTGTTTCCTTCACACCTTTTAGCCAAACCTTCCCAAAGGTCATGAGAAGTCTTGAACTTCTTGAAAGTATGATAGATATCCAGAGGTAAACACATTGATAGAGTTGCAAGAGCTTTCTTTTCACGATCATACAACTTCTTTTCATCATCATCAAGAGATGAAATTGGTTTTGGTGCATCCGACACACCCATATGACTATGAACAAGATGCTCATATCCCTCACTGATAGGAATCCAAAGACTTGTATAATTGATATTAACATAATTCTCAAACCGACTCTTCCAATTTGAATAGTCTTTGAGATTCATAAGTCTCGGTGGCTTGGTTGGAGTTCCAATCTCATTGTCATGATTTAGTAAGTGAGTCATATTGGTCACTTGACTAGAAGTAGACAACATTCTTGAACACGTCAACACTTAGAAAAATTTAACAAGTTTCTGGATGAAGCGAACTTAATAACTTCGCCTGACAAGTTCGCCTGACAAGTTCGCCTAACTTGACTGAAGCGAACTTAATAACCTCGCCTGACAAGTTTGCCTAACTTGACTGAAGAAAACTTAATAACTTCGCCTGACAAGTTCGCCTAACTTGACTGAAGCAAACTTAACAAGTTCGCCTAGTTCAAATCCAATGAACTTAACAAGTTCGCTTGTAACAGAATGACAAGTTCGCCTGCATCAGCTGAAGAGCATGAATGATAGTTCTAACACCCAAACGCACGAACAGGTCTAAAAATCTCCATAAATCATGATTTTGAATGAATTAGAGAAATTCCTTTCGTAGGATTCTTCAAATATCAATTTAGAATGCTTCTATCGGAACAATTTTGGTAAAACAACACCAAAAATGAAGGAATCAATAAAAATTCAGTCCAAAAAGTAGCAAACTTTCAAGAACACAGAAACTTCCAAAAATCTCCATCTTGTAGTGAAAAATCGATCGACACGATGTTAAACAACAGTAGCTAATCAAGAGCAAAAGCTCTGATACCACTTGTACGTCCCAACGAGTCTACTGATCGATATCTGCTGTAAAACACGTAATACGAATACGAAGTGCGGAATCATATCGTATACGTACGTCTCGAATAATACCGAAAGTAAAACAATCACACAAGACACTATTTCGATGAAAGCTTCTTGTATTATCTCACATATAGTACACACGAATGAATCCTCTTTTCTAAGTTCTTCTTTGTTCTCTTCTTACAGATCTGAATCACTCATGAACTATTTATAGCCACACACTCTACACCAGGCGAACTTAAAGTTCGCCTCTCTTAGGCCAGGCGAACTTGTTAAGTTTGCCTCTCTTAGTCTATGTTCGCCTCTCTTAGTCTAAGTTCGCCTCAACTATACCAGGCGAACTTGACAAGTTCGCCTATGCAAACCTACACTTTTACAATACAAAACAAACAAAAAGTTAAACATAAAGACTAATCTATTACAAGTCTTGTTGTCACAAAACATGCTCCAACAAACATCTTGTCAACATGATAGGAATGTTCAATCCTGAATGAAAATCATTTTTAAAAAAAAACTTGTTTCTTGGAGGTTAAATTTATTCAGTTTCATTCTTCTTGAAAAACCTTTATGAAAAACCAAACAAAATGTATATAAAAAAAATTCAATGTAATTTGAAGTCAAGAAGAAATGATTGTACATCAGAAAGTGATCTAAATTTCTTAGATTGCACAATTGGGAAATGATTGCATCATGACTACTTAAACTACTTATAAATTTTCATTTAATTTGAATTGTCAGTAGACTAGAAGCATTCACTAAATCATTAGTAGTGTGAAAATCTTAATATCTTTACTACAATTGTGATTTGAACCCATGTTATGCTGAGTGTGTGCGTAAAAGATTAATAAAAGATCATTATCAGAAATAGAATGTAAGATTATGGCTAGTATTATATTTTGAGACCAGATTCGGGTTATGTTTTTAGCACAATTTTTTGGTTCGCTTCACTTCCCATACTCACAAGTATGCAATGGGAAGTTGAGCTAAGATATGACTTGACAAAAACCGTTAAGCATATACTACCCCCTTGGATCACATCTGTTCCATTGAAGACATCTAGATAATAGTTGGATCCCATTACCTGAATCTCCGGATTCCATATCTATTAGCATGAATCATTACAAAATATTCACTAAAGTTAAACTTCACGAACCAAAACAAATGAATCAATCGATTCTGAATATTATGATTCTTGATAATTGTAACGAACCAAAATCTGGGTTGACTTCAAATAAATAAATATTTCTATTTAATATTATGGCGGAAATAATATTTTAGAAATAAGTTAAAAAAAATGGGTTTCAAGTTGATTTTTAGGGTTATGTTAGTTTTTAACTAGTTTTAGCATAAAAAGGGATGATATGAAAGTTGAGGGACTGAAATTGCAAATATGGCAAATCTGCCATATTTGACTTATATGAGGTCAAAATTCAGAATTTTGTGGATTGTGGGTGTCGACTCATTCAAGAGAAAAAGGAGAAAAAGAGAGTTGAAGCAAATCTCTGCAATTGAGACTTGATTTGTGGAGGTGTTGACTTGCACATCATCTTCCTAACATCAAGTAAGTGTTAATCATCAATTTTTGTTCACCATTGTTGGGTTAGTATGTGGGTTTTATAGAAATCCAAAATTTATGATGCATGGGGTTAAATTGGTGTTAGATTGTTGATAATCTAGCTAAACTAAAGGTAAAGAGTGGTGAATAACGTCCTTGAACCTTTTAATTTAGATTATGAGAAATTAGGGTTCATATGGAATAAATTGGGGGTATTTGAAATTATGATGATAGGATGTTAAATTAATGATGAATAACTGTTTAAATGATGTTAAACACTTGAAAGAACACCAAATTAATTTAATGATAAATATAGAATGAAAAGTTAGTGTTAAGAGATGGTAATGAGACTCAAATATGTGAATTTGGGTGGAAAAAGGGTGTTTGGATATGAGTATAACTCAAACGGTTCAGTTTGGGTTGGAATTTGGTGAATGGGTTGAGAACCCAAATAAACGTAATTTTGAAGTATGATAGATTATTAAACTAGGTGTATGTGTTTAGGTAATCAAATTACCCATCGAGAAAGGGAAGCGGGATCTTCGAATCCAAAATGTAAGTGCTCTTGCGCTACTTAGTAATGTTGATAAAATGTAAAACTTGTGTATGTTTGCATATTAAGTTATGTGGTATAAAGTGTATGAATGTGCATAAATATGTGAATGAATGTAGTTATGGTTTAAGAATCATAATACAAATGTGGTGAAGTTATGGTCTAAGAATCATAATGGAAATGTGGTGAATTTATGGTCGAAGTATCATAATGGAAATGTGGCGAAATTATGGTCTAAGTACCATGTTGAATTGTAAAGGAGTTACGGTCCTGTGCCATAATGGAAATGAAATGTTGTAAAATATGGGATGATTATAAGGAAAGTTAGGAACTTGTGTGGTGTTATGCAAGTGACATGTTGCCTAAGGGGTAATTGGGTGGAAACAGGCCAAATGGGTGAATGGGTAAAAATGGTAATACTTTACCTTGTTGTTATGATTTGTCTTCATTACTAATTGTGATTAATATGTGGTGACATGTATGAAAAGCTTCGGTATGATCAAGGTCAAGTTCATGGCGTATGATGGATTCTCGTATGCGTTTTTGAGTGATTTCGGGTTTAATTAGATGTCCATCAAATGGGTGTAAACCGATACATGAAATAATAGTTTTTGGTACAAAAGTAGGTCGTTTTGAATGTTAGAACCCAAATCTAAGTGTTAGGAAAAATTTATGGCAAAATGGGTTGATGTTGGAAAAAAATTGGCTAAGTATTGAAAGCTGCTGAAAAATGAAACTCTCTGTTTACTGGGGGCTTTCGCGCCACGCGAAAGACCTGGTTCTCGGGCAGGTCTTTTTGGACTCCCTCGCGACACGCGAAAGGAGGGGGCCCTAGTTTTCGTGACACGCGAGGTTTTAAAAAAAAAAATCTTTTCTTGGGACGAATGCTTCCGCATGATTTAATGATTAAATAATCGTTGTTTGAAATTAGAGTGTTATAATAATCCTTATGGATTCTGCTTGATTTTTCTGTGCTAAACGATATAGCTTCAATATGGAGATTTTGATAATCCTTGGAAAAATCTTAGATGTCTTGATATAATGCTTTTACTTCCTGTTAACATAACCGTGTGTTACACATTGTAGAACTTTAAATGGTACCTTAACTCACATGAACTTGATCCAAGAATGCTTATAGTTTCAAATCCTATAATATTGACAACTTGAATTAACATGATGTGTATTTCAAATTGATTCTAAATAAGTACGTCATAATATGATCCCAATTTCTTTTAAATTTATCTAGTATCACTTTTGCTACATGTTTTAGCCTGATATGATCCTCTGCTCATGACTTGATCAAAAAGTCATTCACTGTAAGTGTTCTGTTATTTGGTAATTTGTACAAATGATCAAGGAAAACAACAAAAAGTTTTTCAGAGTGTTTTAATTTAAACTTTGACAAAAGACAAAAAGATTTGTTTTACAGCTCTTTCTAAATCCTTAGAAAAACCAAAAATATTTTCATAACTTTCGGAAACGTCTTTGTTGCACCAAAAATTGAACATATCTATCATGTTCGTCTCCAAATACTTCATAAACAAATTTTTGACTTAAAATTCGAGCAGGTTAGAAGTCATGCGTACTTAAGAAAGAAGATGGGTAGTCAATCCTACGCATAGTAATTGTCAAGTATGCATAGTAACTATAGATAAAACTACGCATAGTAAGTCATGGTTTTGTAGAAGGAGTATACATCTCTTATTTATGGCTTTCGACCGTGAAATCAAAAAATCTTTGTGCTGCTAAACCATTTTCAACCACATTTGTAAGGCCCTTTTCCCGCGAGGCCTCACTTGTTGGATTTACATATTTACAAACAGTTCTTAAACTTGAATATCAAAATAACGCAACGGAATCATTCATTCATCATAATTAAAACTTGTTCATACATGCGGAAGCGTAACGTTATCAAATACATAAACAACTCATAACGGGATGCCAGTCTTCATATCATCCGGGTAACTCTTCTCTCTTGCCAAGCATCACCGTCCATCACCATAACCTGCCCTTAACCTGAATGTGCATACTAAAAAGTCAGCTACGCTGGTGAGTTCTAGCTTTACATAAAACCTTAACATAAACATTTTGCCAAAAACATAACATACATTTGTTTAACAAACGCGTACGTAAAACATGCAATAACTTAACATCATCGTAACATAACATCATAACATAAGTCAACATGAACCGAATCTGCGCCTTCTCGTAACCGTCAATTCCATACATCACATACCAGCGGATGAACTTAAGGCTCGTTACCTCTAAGCCATCCGTCACACAGGTCCCCTAAGGCTCGTTACCTCTAGGTGGACCAAACATATGTCTCCTAAGGCTCGTTACCTCTAGGTAGACCAAACATACGTCTCCTAAGGCTTGTTACCTCTAGGTAGACCAAACATACGTCTCCTAAGGCTCGTTACCTCTAGGTAGACCAAACATACGTCTCCTAAGGCTCGTTACCTCTAGGTAGACCAAACTTAACTTAGGCACTATTTCCCCGCAAGGAATAGTACCTTCCATTGGGATCCCGGTAATCCCATGGGTGACCGTCGTCACCCCATCATCAACCAGTTGTACAACCGTTAGCCAGCCACAAAGGCCCCCCGTAAGGTGTGGCCAATACATACATACATACATACCTTAGCTCCCGTAGGAGCTCGTGGCAAATTCGTTCATTCGTGACTTTCATAAAACCTTTACCTCTTTTTTAGTTAAAGCATTCGTACGTTTTATTAAACAAAACATCATCTCTTTCGTAAACCTTTCGTAAACTTCATTTGGCAAAACATTTCATAAACATCATCCCGTAAACATATCGTAAACATCGTAAACATCATTTCGTAAACCTCATTTCGTAAACCTCGTTTCGTAAACCTCGTTTCGTAAACCTCATTTCAAAACGTCATTCCGTATGTATGCACACCAGCCCAAAAACATTTAATTAAAACATTTAAAGAAGGGCTTCTAGAACTCACCTTATAAGCTAGTCTCGGTTGTCCTAAACAAAGGCCCAACAACGTCACTTCTGATCTGAATTGATTAGTTAAATACACATTAGACCAATACCGACTCTAACGGTTTAACCATTCTAAACATACTAACTTACTTAACCATCCTGATGCCTGCGCACTTAGCAAGTGCGCAGACCCTGCTTCTTGCGTACTTGATAAGTACGCAAGATCCTCTCCCTACGCACTTAGCAAGTGCGCAAACCCTGCTTCCTGCGTACTTGATAAATACGCAGTGCTCTCTTCCTGCGTACTTGATTAGTACGCAGGACCTGCTCCGTGCGCACTTGGTAAGTGCGCACGACCTGTTTCTTCGCAAAACCCTAACTTTCGCATTCAGTTCTGATCTCGTCAAGATCTTGAACCTGTTTGCATCCAAAACGTTCGTTTTCCATTAAGGAACTCAAATCTATGTTTATCTTTCAGTTTCATCCGTAAAAACGTTGCCTTTTCACCCAAAACCCAAAAAACCCAAAAACGAACTAAAACTCAGATTTAGGTCAGATCGTTACCTGAATCGAGCTTCTGATCCGGAGGTTGTTATGGAGTAACACTTTGCTGAAATCTCGGGTCGATCCGTCAACTTTCTCTCTCTATGGTTTCTCTCTCTAGAACTTGCAAATGAGAGAAATGGTGGAGAGTCTAGGCTATTTATAGGGGAGGCTCCCCTTCTAGCCCGCCGGCCCATCCGACCCGACCCGACATGCCTCGTTCGTTTATTTCGTCATTTTAACTGTCGTTTTTTTTTGGGATGTTACAAGTCTACCCCCCTTACAATAGGTTTCGTCCCCGAAACCTATCATAAGTCAAATAGATGAGGGTACGACTCCCTCATCTCCTTCTCCGTTTCCCAAGTAGCTCCCGATCCCTTTCGATGTTTCCATTGGACTTTAACCAATTGGATAATCTTATTACGCAAACGCTTCTCCTTCTTGTCTAAGATGGCCACGGGTTCTTCGATGTAATTATGGCTGTTGTCGACCTCGATGTCGGTAAGTGGTACGTGAGCCGATTCATCCGCCAAAAACTTTCGCAAGTGTCATACATGGAAGGTAGGATGAATCCCACTTAACTCATCAGGCAACTCTAACCGATAAGCGACTTCACCAACCCGCGCCATTACGACAAACCTCGGACTTAACTTTCCTCTCTTCCTGAATCGTATGATCCCTTTCCAGGGTGACACTTTCAACATTACTCTGTCCCCAACATCAAACTCAATAGGCCTTCGTTGTTTATCCGCGTAGGATTTCTGACGATCTTGAGCGGCCTTCATTCTTGCTTTGATTTGATCAAACCTTTCCGATGTTTCTCTTACGACTTCAAGACTTCCTAATTCCTTGTGTCCAATCTCACCACAACAAACCGGGGTCCTACATCTTCTCCCATACAACATTTCGTAAGGCGGCATGCCTATCGTCATGTGATGACTATTGTTGTAGGAGAATTCGGCTAACGGCAGATGACTGTCCCAACTGCCGCCAAAATCGATAATACAAGCACGAAGAATATCCTCCAATGTCTAAATGGTCCTTTCAGACTGACCATCCGTTTGTGGGTGGTATGCCGTGCTGATATTAAGCCTCGTGCCCATCGCCTCATGAAATCTTTTCCAGAACCTCGATGTGAATCGTGTGTCCCGGTCAGATACGATCGTCAAAGGCATTCCATGCCGTGCTACTACTTCGTTAATAAATACTTCCGCTAACCTTTCCGACGAGAACGTCTCGCGAATAGGTAGGAAATGAGCACTCTTCGTTAAACGGTCCACAATTACCCAAATGGTATCATGACCTTTAGCTGTGCGAGGTAGCTTGGTTATGAAGTCCATGGTAATGTGTTCCCATTTCCACTCCGGTATATCAAGTGGTTGAATCTTTCCATACGGTTTCTGGTGTTCGGCCTTTACTTGTGAGCAAGTCAAGCACTTGCTTACATACTTTGCCACCTCATGTTTCATCCCTGGCCACCAGTATTCCTTTCTTAGATCTTGGTACATTTTATTGGTACCAGGATGGATAGAGTACCGAGACTTATGAGCCTCATCCAAGATTTTGGTTCTAAGCTCGCCACTCATAGGTATCCATACCCATCCAAAACGTGTCCTAACACCAAGGGTGTTATATTCCAACTTGTCCTGTTGGCCAACCATCCTTTCCTTCTTTATGTTTTCTTCTTTAAGTGCCTCATCTTGAGCCTTTTCAATTTCTCTCATCATATCCGATGTTACCACCAACTGGTAGGCTTTCACTCTAATAGGAGTAGGCACATCCTTTCAGCTTAGAGCGTCAGCCACCACGTTTGCCTTTCCAGGATGGTATATTATTTCACAGTCATAGTCTTTCAACAGTTCCAACCATCGCCTCTGCCTCATATTAAGTTCTTTTTGTTCGAAGAAATACTTCAAACTTTTGTGGTCGGAGTAAATAGTAAACTTCACCCCGTACATGTAGTGCCTCCATATTTTTAATGCGAATATGACAGCAGTAAGTTCCAAATCGTGGGTTGGATAATTAGCTTCGTGAATCTTCAACTGTCGTGACGCATACGCGATCACTCTTCCGCGTTGCATCAACACGCATCCCAATCCCTGACCCGAAGCGTCAGAGTATACCACTAAGTCTTCATTGCCCTCGGGAAGGGCCAAGACTGGGGCTTTAGTTAGCTTCTCCTTCAACTCCTTGAATGCTTCGTCCTGGGTCGAAGCCCATTCGTACTTTACCTCCTTCCGAGTCAACTTTGTCAATGGCGAAGCTATTTTCGAGAAATCCTGGATGAATCTCCGATAGTAGCCTGCCAATCCCAAGAAACTACGGATTTCAGTTGGCGTCTTAGGAATATTCCATTCCCTTACCGTCATTATCTTTGCTGGGTCAACCATAATGCCGTTCGGGTTAATGACCTGACCTAGGAATTGGACTTCCCTAAGCCAGAACGCGCATTTGGAGAACTTAGCATACAACTTTTCCTTGAGTAGGATTATCTTTCGTTTGCGTATAATTTGCGCTTCGTTGGCAGTTAGCCAATCCGTTCCTAACACGACATCGAACCCACCCAAAACCATGACAAACAATCTAACAGGGAACCTATGACCTTCTATTTTTATCGTGGAGTTGTCAACTGTTGGAACATATTCTAGTGACAACGAGCTTGAAGATATTATGTCTTAGTCTTAGAGTCTTTGACTTGTAATTGATAGAATTGTTAGCAACAGTTAAAGGGGAGTCTGTTAGGACATGTTTTGTAACTGTTGATAAAATTCTGTGTAAGTTCTGCTAGAGGCGAACTTAATAAGTTCGCCTAGCCTATCAGAGGCGAACTTAATAAGTTCACCTGGTCTATCAGAGGCGAACTTAATAAGTTCGCTTAAGTCTATCAGAGGCGAACTTATTAAGTTCGCTTAGCCTATTAGAGGCGAACTTAATAAGTTCGCCTGGTGCAGAACAGTAGCTTATATATACATAACAGAGTCAGTTTAAAACACAACACAGAATAGAGGTGAGACGATATCAGAGTAGACGAGAGAGAATTCTTGTAACCTGATATTGGTGGAATACAAAGAGTTTATTTACACCGTTGTTGTTGATTGAGTTACACGAGCACGTTGATCATGGATTCCGCACGTTATCACCGTGTCGTACCGCGAGTCTAAAGATCCGTCACGCACCGAATTAGGGACCTATAAGTGGTATCAGAGCTATTGCTCTTGATTAGCAAAAGATTCGTGGTGTTTTCGTGTCCAATCAACATCAAAATTCAGAGAATTTGAAGGATTTTTCATCTTTTTCGTGTTCTTGATAAAAATGGAAGATTTTTGATCAATTTGGATTGATTTTGGATTGGTTTGAAGAAATTGATCCGATAGGATTGTTCCTAATCAGTTTCTACACAATCATACGGTTCAGAATTGCTTAATTCCATCATTTTGATCAGAAATCATGATTTTCGGAATTTTTGGTTCGTGTTTGGGCCAGGCGAATTTAAAATTCAGTTGCAGGCGAACTTAGTAGGCGAAGTTAATAAGTTCGCTTCACTCAGTATTAGGCGAACTTAATAAGCTCGCTTGGGGTTAAGTTCGCTTAGGTGTCTCTGAGGCGAACTTATTAAGTTCGCTTGTACAGTATCAGGCGAACTTATCTGTTTTCTAGTTTCATAAAAAAAAAGAGTATTTTGGCGGGAAATTTCATCTTGTCCAAATTTTTTAGGGAAAGTTTATATGCTTGTTTTAGATCATTTTTGAAATTTTGAATTTTTGAAATTTTTTAAAAAGAGTATTTTGGCGGGAAATTTTTTCCGGATAATTTCGCAAAAATTTCAAAATGTCAATTTCATGTGATGATAATGAGATTGGAACTATGCCACCGAGACTTTTATGCATATCAGATTTTAGTAGCTGAAAAGTCCGGTTCGAACAGTTCGTATCAGCAACTGATGAAAACTTTTGGACATCCATATTTGAAGGATATGTGCATCCTACTTATGACTATATGGGATATTATGATGTTCCTAAACCAGTGACAGCTCTCACTAAACTAGAAAAGCAGAAGTTTGATCGAGAGATGAAAACGCGTGAAACTTTAACGCTGTCTTTACCTAAAGAAATCATTCATAGTCTCGGGAAGTGTCCAACTACAAGAGATCTATGGGAAGCTTTAAAGAAAAAGGGTGAAGCTACTACTCAAGCGTTTGAGGTCTTGATCAAAGAAGTATTGGAGAAGCCGAATTATTCTCAAAGTGATTCTTCTCCAGATTTAACTGATAGTGAGAGTATTCGTTCTGGTGAAAGTACTCAGTCTACCGAGACTGATGTGATGATCTGAGTGAATTAGAAACTGATGCAGAGCCTGTCATTGTTGATCAAAAGAGTGATGTTAATGATGACGTATTCATGGCTCCTGGTGCATCTTCTTCAGAAGTAAAACCTGAGGTATTTTCTAACTCTGAGACGTTTTGTTCTAACTGTGTTTCAGTTAAGGATAAAATGATGAGGGTTATGGATGACAACGTCAACCTCATTTGTGATATGAAATCAAAGCACACGGTAAATCAGAAATTAAAAGATAATGAGAATGTGTGTATTGAGAGAATAGAATCACTGAAAAGGGATATAAGTTCTCTGACTTTGAAGATCAAAGAGCAGGCATATCACCTGGATATGTCCTTTGCAGAAATTGAGAAAAGAAATAATGATCTTGCTGAGAAAGATAAGTAGGTAGCTGAATCTAAAGCAGAGGTGATCAGATTGCATAGAAAGTTAGAAAGCTTTGCAAATTCATCATTATTATTAGAACATTATCATAATAATACTAAAGAGGGGAAGGGAACTAGTGGTATTGGTTATGTTCCTCCACCATTCAATGGCAATTATTCTGTTACACCTGAGATTATAAACGATGAGGATTTAGATCCTAAGACTGTGTTCCAGTCACAGGTGAAGATATAGTGTATTCTGATGAGAGTGATGATGAATATTTTGATGAAGCTAAGGTATAGGGGATACCGAAAGCTGTTAAGAAAGAAGACTCAAAGGTTGATTCTAATTCATCTGGAAATTCTACATTTGGAAGTTCTTCAAACTCAAGGAGAGTTCCATATGTCAGAGATTATAAAGACAGGCGTACATGTTTTCATTGTAATGAGATAGGTCACATTGTGGTGAACTGTTCTTACAAAACTAAAGGGAAGAAGCATGTAGTTCCTGAGAAGGTGAAGCCTGAATCAAAACCAGTTGCAAAATCTGGCGTTCTAGATAAAATAGAGCAAAAAGAAGTTCATGTAGGAGAATCTTCTTCAAGTGCATCTAATCGTGTGAAGATTCCTTATATGAGACAATATCGTGAGACGAGATCTTGCTTTTACTGTGGTATTGTTGGTCACATTCGGATTGCTTGTCCTCACAAAGCCAAAGGTAACCGACATCTTACTCCAGAAAAGGTAAGAACTCCTGTTAACCCAAATGTGGTTAAACCTCATGTTACACCAAAGGGTAATTCAAAATATGAGGTTAGGCTATCTAGACCTCAAAGACGGAGGAGAAACAGAAGATTGAGAAAACTTTTAGAACAACAAGAGTTTTCACAGTCTAAACATTTTTCAAATGAACATGATTGTTCAAACACTTCACATTTTAAGCAAAAAGACCTTGATGAAAAGAAGTATGTTTGGAAATCTAAAGTTTCTGTTTCAGACTCGTCGGAACAATCTCCTAAAATCGATGAGAGATTTGATTGTGAATGGAGTGAGGTTTATTATTTTGATACAGATGGACGACCCATGACTACCATGGCTTGGGTCCCAATTTCAAATTAATGTTTCTTGTTAGATGTGCAGGATTTACCAAGAGGGACTATTAATACCATTTTGGTTGTTGATAGTGGTGGTTCTAAGCACATGACAGGGAATGACATTTGCAAGAGTAACGAGTTGTTGATAACTGAGATTCTATTTGATTCAACGACTTGATGCTCAAGGGGGAGAATATGTCACACACAATTTTTTGGAAAGAGTTTTACAAAGTCCAAATGATAACCTAAAACTTAGGATGATGATGGTGAGCATAAAGTCGTTGATGCAACCATTTGACTAGTTGAGGGGGAGTCTACAGGACAGGGGGAGTACAGAACTGTGTTGGTGACAAAGGCAATGACATTCAATTACATTACATTGGTTTGAGTTTTTAATTGATTGAATTGCTTAATCCTGAGTAACCAAGTAAACTGTTTTTCTTAAAATGTTTTCATGGAAGGTTTATTTTCGTTTGTTTTACTTTCTTTGAAAAAGATTTTGAAAAACCCAAACAAATTGAAAAAGAGAAAATCGACATTACTTGAAGTTAAAGAAGAGATGATAGTACATAAGTAGATGTTCTTTCACACATAACCTTAGATTGACTGGTTGGTGCTTTATGTTAATATATCTGAATTTTATGTTTTGATCTAAACTTTAGAGACTACACAAATAGGAAATGATATTGTTGTGTATGCATATAATTTGAATTGTCAGTAGACTAAAAGCGTCACTGAACCATTAGTAGTGTGAAAACATAATTTCATATGTTACAACTGTGATTTGAACCCATTTTATGCCTGGGTGTGTGTGTTAAAAGATCACTATCAGATAAAGAATATTAGCTTTTAATAAAGATTTTCCTATGAGATCAGTTTCGGGTTATGTCCTTAGAACTATTCATTCGATTTGCTTCAGTGCCCATGTCCCGAAAAGCATGCAATTTGAAGTATAATCAAGATATGTACTTGACAACATCTGTCAAACATATACTAGCCCTTGGATCATATTGATAAATCATCTTTACTGATTCCATTGAATTCATAATCTAGAAAACAGTTGGATCCACGTACCTGAATCTTATGATTCCCCAAATATAAGCCAAGACATTGAATCATTCGATTCTGAATCTCATTGATTCCTATACAATCCAATTTGGATTCTGCTATTCATGTGCTAAGTGATGTCTCCTCATTCTGAATATTCGGATAATCTTTAGTAAAATCTTATATATGTCTTGAAGATAGTGCATTTACTTTCTGTTGGCATAATAATGGGGTACACGTTGTATTTCATACTTAAATGGTACCTTAACTCACAAGAAAGTGGGAATGATATGCTTTAGTTTCAAATCTTATAATATTGACAATTTGAATTTGTGTGTCATAGCGTGATCCTATTTTCTTTGAATGTTTATCGCGTATCATAACATGCAATATGAAAGTCTTGAAAAGATAGAGTGTGATAATCTTGAAAGATATTCGTTTGATTGCTCAAGGCTTGAAAAGATTGACATAGGATACCATTTGATATTATATGGATTTTATATCCAAGATGTGTGATTGATATATCATATATACTGATATGATCTTCTTACTCGTGATGTTCGACCAAAAAGATGTGATTTTGTATTTTACATTTCAGTTTATATAGAGAAAAACCAAAAAAGATTTTGTGTTTCTTATGTTTGAAAAAACCAAAAAGATTTTATTTTTCCAGCTTCCATGGAAATTTTAATTGTTGGTTATTCTTGGTTGTTCTCCTTTGCAAAAATTGAATATTGCAGACAGAAGTTGACAAGGGGTCCTTCTCCCAAGTTTTCTTCTAGATAGAAAGAGAAAGTGTGTAGATGAACAAGACGAAGACTACAACCTGTTTGATGATATTTGAAGACGGATGACAATCTTCTGAAGCTGTTGTCAAGGGGGAGTCTGTTGGAACATATTCTAGTGACAACGAGCTTGAAGATATTATGTCTTAGTCTTAGAGTCTTTGACTTGTAATTGATAGAATTGTTAGCAACAGTTAAAGGGGAGTCTGTTAGGACATGTTTTGTAACTGTTGATAAAATTCTGTGTAAGTTCTGCTAGAGGCGAACTTAATAAGTTCGCCTAGCCTATCAGAGGCGAACTTAATAAGTTCACCTGGTCTATCAGAGGCGAACTTAATAAGTTCTCTTAAGTCTATCAGAGGCGAACTTATTAAGTTCGCTTAGCCTATTAGAGGCGAACTTAATAAGTTCGCCTGGTGCAGAACAGTAGCTTATATATACATAACAGAGTCAGTTTAAAACACAACACATAATAGAGGTGAGACGATATCAGAGTAGACGAGAGAGAATTCTTATAACCTGATATTGGTGGAATACAAAGAGTTTATTTACACCGTTGTTGTTGATTGAGTTACACGAGCACGTTGATCATGGATTCTGCACGTTATCACCGTGTCGTACCGCGAGTCTAGAGATCCTTCACGCACCGAATTAGGGACCTACATCAACTACATCGGTCACTCTCTCAGTTCAACCCTCAGCAGTTTCTACACTAAAGGCCCTTTCTAGCTTACTGACAGTGTACTTCACTCGTTCACAAAAAGTCGCAGATATGAAACTCTTACTGGCACCCGAATCAAATAACACAGAAACAAAAGTGTTGTCAAGGACGAACGTACATGACGCCACGTCGGGGTTTGCCCTGGCTTGTTCTTGCGTTAGTGCGTACGCACGAGTCTTTGCTCGGGGCCTCTCTTCTTTCTTTTCCGGGCCTTTCCCTTTCCCGGCTTCACCCATTCTGGGCTTGGTGCATTCCCGGCTCATATGACCGCTTTCACCACAATGATAACATTTAATGCCTTGCCTACATTCCCGGGAGTAGTGCCCAGTCTTGCCACATTTGTAGCACAGATTTGTCCCTATCCGGCATTCACCCGTATGTCTCGCCCGACATCTTCCACAGACTGCCGTCTCGCCTACCCTGGCCTGTTTGTCCCGAGCCCCAAAAAACTTCCCACCCGATCGCTTAGCGGGAAAACTCATCTTCTTCTTGGGCTCTTCAATGGCAACGACATTCAGTGCCAGATCATCAAATACCACTCCGCTCAGTTCTACTACCGAATCGTAGGTAGTAGGGGCGTTTGCTTTAACATAGGTGCGGACCTGGTCCGACAGCCCTTGAATGTAGCATGCAATCTTTCTTTCCTCAGTCGTGACAAGATGTGGCACCAGACGTGCCAATTCATTAAACTGTGTGGTGTACTGCCGGTGCGTCATGCTCCCGGCCTTCAAACCCAGAAATTCCCTCTCTACCTTCTCAATCTCGTTCCTTGGGCAGAAATTTTTGATCACCAAAGTTTTCAAGTCAGCCCACACCATCGCATCCACAACCTCGCTCCCTTTTGCTTGACGTACACCTTCCCACCAATGGGATGCTTCCTCTCTCAAGGAGTTAGCAGCAAATTTTACAACTTGATCCATTTGACATTCGCTCAGACGAATGGCAGCTTCCATACGGATCACCCAATCAAATGTAGCCACCGCGTCCTTCTTTCCAGTGAGGACCGGTGGGTCACATGCCTTAAAGGACTTATAGTCGCAACCACGGTTAAGCGGTGCGTTGATTGCCTCAGTGTTCGGGGTATCAACCGCTGTATTAGACCCACCTTCCCCATTAACCTTCTTCAATGCTTCGGCTAACAGACCTGGCAGAGAAGTCTTCATCAGCTCGGTGAACTCTCGAGCTATAGCTGCTCTCACTTCTGGTTCAAAAGTGAAAGGTTGTTCTTCAACCAGTGTCTGCTCAGTTCCATGCATACTAACTGCTGGTTCAGTGTGAACACTTCCTTCTTCACTATACTCTTGGCGAGCAGGGGTCCTGCCACGCCCACCATTTCGACCGCCGGTACGACCACCGGTACGGCCCCCACCATGTCTTTTGTTTCCTCTCCTTTCCATTTCGTTCTATAAGACAAGGAATCCAATGTCATCACGCTAGTTAACAAATAAAATTCAATACGTACTGTAAGATGTTAATATACACTGGCCATCTGCAATTAACCATTACACTACCTTTCTATTTCTATTGACCACCTTTGTGATTCCATCAGAACACAAGTCCTTACCTAACCCTTTCTAAGGCATTCTATATATGTAAATATATACACTACCTTCATACCTGATGCTGTGGCTCGAGTTACCCGTACTGGCATCCGCTTTCGGTCCCATTCACAGTTTAAGTTCAGACACTGGGAGTGTCCTGAATCTCTCAAACCATTGCTCTGATACCAACTTGTAAGGCCCCTTTCCCGCGAGGCCTCACTTGTTGGATTTACTCATTTACAAACAGTTCTTAAACTTGAATATCAAAATAACGCAGCGGAATCATTCATTCATCATAATTAAAACTTGTTCATACATGCGGAAGCGTAACGTTATCAAATACATAAACATAACATAAACAACTCATAACGGGATGCTAGTCTTCATATCATCCGGGTAATTCTTCTCTCTTGCCAAGCATCACCGTCCATCACCATAACCTGCCCTTAACCTAAATGTGCATACTAAAAAGTCAGCTACGCTGGTGAGTTCTAGCTTTACATAAAACCTTAACATAAACATTTTGCCAAAAACATAACATACATTTCTTTAACAAAAGCGTACGTAAAACATGCAATAACTTAACATCATCGTAACATAACATCATAACATAAGTTAACATGAACCGAATCTGCCACGAGCTCCTACAGGAGCTAAGGTATGTATGTATGTATGTATGTATTGGCCTCACCTTACGGGGGGCCTTTGTGGCTGGCTAACGGTTATACAACTGGTTGATGATGGGGTGACGACGGTCACCCATGGGATTACCGGGATCCCAATGGAAGGTACTATTCCTTGCGGGGAAATAGTGCCTATGTTATGTTTGGTCTACCTAGAGGTAACGAGCCTTAGGAGACGTATGTTTTGTCTACCTAGAGGTAACGAGCCTTAGGAGACGTATGTTTGGTCTACCTAGAGGTAACGAGCCTTAGGAGACGTATGTTTGGTCTACCTAGAGGTAACGAGCCTTAGGAGACATATGCTTGGTCCACCTAGAGGTAACGAGCCTTAGGGGAATTGTGTGACGGATGGCTTAGAGGTAACGAGCCTTAAGTTCATCCGCTGTAATGTGATGTATGGAATTGACGATTACGAGAAGGCGCAGATTCGGTTCATGTTGACTTATGTTATGATGTTATGTTACGATGATGTTAAGTTATTGCATGTTTTACGTACGCTTTTGTTAAACAAATGTATGTTATGTTTTTGGCAAAATGTTTATGTTAAGGTTTTATGTAAAGCTAGAACTCACCACCGTAGCTGACTTTTTAGTATGCACATTCAGGTTAAGGGCAGGTTATGGTGATGGACGGTGATGCTTGGCAAGAGAGAAGAGTTACCCGGATGATATGAAGACTGGCATCCCGTTATGAGTTGTTTATGTTATGTTTATGTATTTGATAACGTTACGCTTCCGCATGTATGAAGAAGTTTTAATTATGATGAATGAATGATTCCGCTGCGTTATTTTGATATTCAAGTTTAAGAACTGTTTGTAAATGAGTAAATCCAACAAGTGAGGCCTCGCGGGAAAGGGGCCTTACAACATTTTAACTTACAATATCATCCAAGGATCATTTGGTGAGAATCACAACTAATTTCGACCGTGAAATCATCCATAATTGAGTGATTTTCGTGTTCTTGGAAGACTAGGGTTTGATGTTGAAATTTTATGATCTTTAAAGTGTTTGCATGCACGGTATGTAATCCTACGCATAGTAAGTCATGGCTTTGTATAAGCATGTTTTAGTAACTATAGATAAAATTCTATGTATCGGTGTACTCAGCTAGTACGCATGAGAATGTTCCTGCGTACTTAGCAAGTTCACCATTTGGTCCTGCGAACTTAACAAGTATGCATGGCTTTTTGCCTTGCGTACTTGACAAGTGCTCCATGCTTTTTCCTTCCGTACTTAACAAGTACGCTTGACCAAATGTCTTGCGTACTTAGACAAGTTCGCAGGAATGGTTGTTCCTGCCCCTATAAATAGAGGTGTTGGGCTCATTTGTAGAAAGTGGAACAGAATGTGAGATTTGAGAGAGGTTAGGCCGGGATGAGCTCTCCCAGCCCCTGGACCGTGAGCGTAAATGAGAGATGTATACTCTTTCGGTATGTAATCTGTAATGACAATGTTGTTATGGATTGTTGTTTTTCTTGGCTTTATGTTTATGGTTTTCTCTATCTCGTTCTTCTCTGTTTCGACAATCACGAACATGTCTACATTGTTGTTCTCAGTCTTCCGTTGTGCTCGACCGAGGCCCCCGGGACTTACACGAGGTAGAATTTTACAAAGCCATGGCTTTCGATCATGAAATCATCCATAATTACAGATTACATACCGAAGGAGTATACATCTCTCATTTATGCTTCTAAAATTCGATACGTAGAATTTTCTCTATAGTTACTAAAACATTCTTCTCTGTACGCATAGCTTAAACCATGCGTACTTGTCAAGTACGCATAGTAATGTTCATGCGTACTTGCTTAAGTACGTAGGGTCTGAAACACGAGGTATATATAACGACAATGAGCATTTACTTCTCATTCAAACACTTTTCACCTTTCGGACTTCAACACGCTCATCTACTCAAAAAATCTTTGTGCTGCTAAACCATTTTCAATCACATTTTAACTTACAATATCATCCAAGGATCATTTGGTGATAATCACAACTAATTTCGACCGTGAAATCATCCATAATTGAGCGATTTTTGTGTTCTTGGAAGACTAGGGTTTGATGTTGAAATTTTATGAACTTTAAAGTGTTTGCATGCAAAATTGAGTTCCATATAAAGTTTCTAATCATCAATCTAAGTCCTTTAACACAAAATTCATCAGTTTAATCTATTAAATTGGATTTTTGATTTTGTGTTTAAACCAAGGGTCGCGTCGGACCCTGTTTGATGCAAATGAGATTTGTGTTTCTTGATAAAAGTGTCGACCAAAGTCACATTGTGTTTCTACCTCTTTTACGACACCATGAGAGCAAGAATTGTAGACCATTAACACCAAATTGATAATTTTGAGACTTAGCAAATTGGCTGAAAAACGACTACTGCGTACCTACAAGTACGCATGAAGAATTGTACATGCGTACTTGATATGTACGCACGACAGATATTGCCCATGCGTACTTACAAGCATGCATGAGGTGGATCCTGAATATTTTCTAAGTCCTAAAAATAAAATTTTTACCTTGTGTGTCTACTATGTCTTAACCATTACGGGTATATTACTTTGATTTTTAAACCGTTCTAATCATGTTTTATTATGTCTATTGCAGATATGGCTAGACGAGCTTACACTGACGAGTTTAACATGCTGGCACTCACCGACTCGGAATGGAAAGGTGCGGCTGTCAACTACCAAGAGATAGTTACTTTTCTGAATCGGTCCAGAATCACCTATGCTATCTCAGCAAATCCAATTGTCTCCAGACCTTATATTGAACAGTTCTGGTACACAGCAGAACTAGATTGCATACCAACTCCAAATGTAATTAGAGCGACGGTGGCTAATCAACGGATATCAATTTCTGAAGATACAATCCATCAAGTTCTACAATTCCATGACCAAGCAACATATCTCACTACTTATCAGGATTATGTTATTGACGGCTGTTGGAGACAGCGGATGGGCTATGTTGGCAGAGTAGAGTATCCATCTTACAAGAAAGGATGGTTATTAGATCTTTGGAGATACTTTGCCCACATCATGATTATGTGCATATCTATACGTAAGGCTGGAAAGAACGCCATGGGCCATGATCTGGATTCTGCAATGGTTGGTTTATCACTAAACAGAGGCTACAATTTCTCACGCTACATCTACAAGTCTATGTTGGAAAAAATTGACGCAACTGAGAGATTTAGGTTTCTTTTATATCCTTGCTTTGTCCAACTGCTTATTAATCACTTTTTGACAAATCTTCCACAGATAGGACAGCGGTTACAGGTTAAACGTGTGGATAAAAGGGTATTTATAAAATTTATGAAAGAAGGAACTGAAGAACCCATACCTGTTCACACACCTATGTTTGGGCACTTAATTGATGAAGCATATATTGCCCCTGTTGATGACAGATGGTATAGTATTAATTCTGAACCAGAAGCTAGTGACCATTCAGATGAAGTACCACAAGATGAAGAGGAGGTTGAACACAAAGGTGACGGTGATTCAAGTAATGATGATTTTGATAATGATAATAGTGATTCGAGTAATGATAATTCTGATGATGATAATATTGATGGTGAGGAGGGAACAGGCTCTGAAAGAACTATATCTGACTCATCCGATTCCGATGACACACCCGATCAGGCACATCCACGTAAGAATGTTTAGGAATCCCTTCCTGAATCATCTTCCAAACGTCGAAGAAAGAATAGTTCTGATAGTGAATTTCATCTTGATGATGAAAGTTTCGAAAGTGAGGCTGAAGAGGCGCATATGGTTGAATGACGAAAGAAATTCAGATCAGATCGCCCATGGAATGTTGTCATGGAGCAAATCAATGCCCGTCTTCAATCCCAAAGGACTCCTGAAGAACCAACACAATTGTATAGCAAGCGTAAACGAAGGACAATTACACCCGTGATTGTTCCTACCATACAAGAGATGCCTCCACCGATAGTGTCTCTTCCTGCTACTTCAATCCCAATTGCAACCCTACCTATAATGGCCGAATCCATTATAGTAGGAACAACAGAAGAACCGACTGTCATCCTAACAACATCCCTTGCAGTACATGCTGTAGGTCCACATGACTCATCTCAGATCGATCTCGTGACAAGACGTCTCGATAACACGGAGTGCGGAATCCTTCGTGTTAACGTATGTATATCAATTGACAATAGAAACAATCAGGTAAATAAACTTTCTCTTTTTATATCATCAAACACATAGAAGTTTACAGAAATACTTGTTCGTTCAATCTCTCGTTCGTTCGTCCTAAACAAACTCTATAAACTCTCTATTTATAGACACACGTTCTGCAATAGGCGAACTTAACAAGTTCTCTTAAAAGATGCGTTAAGTTCACCTCTAATAGACTAGGCGAAGTTATTAAGTTCGCCTCTAGCAGAACTTGTACTAATACCGAGACAAAAACTAAACAATTACATAAAAACATAAAGACAATAAGACCTAAACTATTACAAAGATTTTGTCATACAATCTATGTCCTAACATACTCCCCCTTGAAAATAGCTTGATCTTCTGTCTTCAGTCTTTATGATGAGCTCTTCCAGTTATCTGGTAATCTGCTTCCTGCATGTACCCCATATCTCTTATCTCCAACACTCTTTTATACTGCAATCCTTGTTCTTTCCATTCATCAGTGAACATAATCTCATTCTTTCTTAACGTCCTCTGATCTTTCTTTGAGAAGTTAATAAGATTCATTGCATCATAGAAACTAACAATGACCTTATTATCTTTATCATCAATCCTAGCTTCACCAGTATTCACATCTCCATACCACCATTTCATATTCCCCAGAAAATCTTGTGGAAATTTCTTCAATGGTATCTTCTGTACAGCACGTACTGGCTTGAACTTATACTTCCAAGTCACATTCTTAGTCTTTTGATCTACAATCTTCACTCTTTTTTCCTTCTGTGGTTCTAACCTTTCATACTTCCCTGATCCACCTTCTCTCTTTATCAAATTGGCAATCACATCGGCTAATCCACACTTAGATCTATTAATCAATGGTTTCGTAGCTAGACCATTCATTTCACACCTTAGCAAGGTATTGAAATACTTGATCCTAGGCTTTAAGTATTGAACACCATCAGATCTTTTAAGAGCAAACAACTTAGTGTCATCATCATAAAACCAACTTATGATCTTTCCAATACACCTCTCTTTATTCACATATCTTTCTTTCTGAGCAGGTTGTATAGGTGACTTTGGTAGTACTTTAATCCAACTATTAACTACTTCTCTCCACTGTTCTCTAGTCATTCCTGTATTTCTATACATCACAGGTTCTTCATTCAGCTTAGGAGACACAGTATGAGTAGTATCAACATCAGAATCTATCTTGGATTGAGCAGTATCCTTAGGTGTAGTGATATCTTCAACAGAGTCCATAGAATCTGTTACTCCATCATAAGAAAACTCAGGAATATCATCATCTTGGATGAAGTTATACGAAACATTCAGACCATCACTTCCTTCATATGTAACCTTAGATTTACTCTTTTCTATCTCAATCTCTACAATCTCTCCTTCTTCAAATTCATTATCCAACACATCCTCATCATCATCAAATAATTCGTCTATATCATCCAGACATTCTAATTTCTCAGCTTCTTCTTCTTCAGAATCTTGAAAGAATTCCAATAATAATATTTCTTCATTCACTCTAGAATCATTCTTGGTTCCTTCAATAGTATGTGATGTCGACTCCCCCTGAGCTCTTGATATTGGATTCACGTCAGCGTATTGACGATCACCCTCAACATTACCACTAGGATCATTGTCATCATTATCTTTCGTTGAATTGATTCAGCATGACACGTATCATGTATCCTTAACTCCCCCTGAGCGTCAAGACGCTCAACAAGCTTAGACACCAATAACTGCATGTCAGCAATCTGTGTAGCTTGAGCTTGAAGGACCAACTGTCTCTGAGAATCAGTAGACACAAGAGTAATTCTTTCAGAATCAGACGGATTTGAAGGACTAGCTTCAGATGTATGTGGAATATGTGGAGAAAGCACCAGAGATGTATGTTTAGAAGTAGGAGGTGTAATCAATAAGGAAGCAACAAAATTAGCATCCTCAACACCCTGAGATGAATGAGCAGCAGCAATAGAAGCATACATAAGCTTTTGAGCTTTAGGAACTGGAATATCATCACTATCCGAGTCAGAACTCTCATCTATTAAAGTTCTCTTGCCAAGTACTGATCCAGAAGGAGGATTCCGAACAAACTTACGCCTCGGCTTTTTGGCTTTAGATTTAATACGTTTCCCCGCATTAGCCAATTGTAACGTAGCCAACCTTGCATAATGATCTGAGCTAAAATCTCTAGATGAATCACAATCAGTAGCTTCAGAATCAGGTAAGATAGTATCACCGGAACTCGTATCTACATCATTGCCTTCAGCTTCATGAATAGGTGAGTTCACAGCTTCATGATCAAAATCATCCATATTCATACCCAAATCTTGGTCATTATCTTGAGCAATCTCATCTTGAACTGGTTCATTAACAGGAACGTGAACCTGTTCTTGTGGAATATGAACTTCTTGTTGTTGTTGAGCAGGAACTTGTTGTTGTTGTTGTTGAGCAGGAACTAGTTGTTGAACTGGAACTTGTTGTACTTAAGCTTGAACTGGTTGTTGAATTGGAACTTGATTCTGGACTTGTCCTTGTACTAACTCCTCAGGATGAAACCAATGATCATTAAGTGGCTCAACATAATCAGGAGTGATTAAGTGACCAAACAAAGGAGTTGGAACAGGAATTACAGCAGCACTTTGTTGTTTCACCTTAGTACAATAGGTAAAGATTCTTTTTGACATAGGAGTCAAAGTCAAACGGATTGGATGCTGAGGTAAATCCGGAATTAAATGGTTCAGAATCATTTGCACGAACCTAGGATACATAAGGAACCCTTGACCTTCTAGAGGATTGATTTGCATGACCAACTCATGGTAGAAAAGTTAAACCGTTTGTTGAGGGTCAATGCAACCATTGCAGCTTGTAATGCACTCTTCAAACCATCAGTACTAGCCTTTCTTGGAGACAGACATTGTATGATGACGTGCATAAAATACCTCCATTCGCCAACTAAACCTCCTTTTCTTGCTTGTATATCATTTGGTCTTCCTCTGTAACCCATCCGCTGAAAACACCCCATAGTCAGTGTTCCAGGATATGACATAGGATCATCAATAGCACCTCCCAATGCCAAAGCAGCACGAATAGTTTCTACTGAAATAGCTACCTACGTATTATTCACTGTAGCACGAATTACGTGAGGTTCAACATCTGTATCTTGATGAACGGTATCCCAGAATTGTTGAATATATGGTAAACTGATGTACGGATTAGCAGATAAAGCCACATGCAATCATGAACGATTCAGAAAGTTGATAATTCCTTGAAAATTAACAGCTTCAGACATATTCGGATCTAATAACGCCACTTGATTATGTTTGTACTCAACACGACGAGCCATCTGTAAATGTAGAGGACAAAAACACATTAATAAGCAAAACAAACAAAAAGAATAAAAAAAATTTTCAACACAAAAAAAAAAATAAAAAAATCACAAGTCCAAAACACTACTGAGCCCTTAGGCGAACTTAATAAGTTCGCTTAGTGTTGCAAGAGGCGAACATAATAAGTTCGCCTAAACAAGTTCGCTTGAACAAGTTCGCCTGAACCAGTTTGTCGATACAACTTCTTCATCACAATCTCAAAAATGTCTAAATCATGGATAAAATCTCAATTCAAACATAACACTAGCATCGATTAACAACTACGACACAAGTTTAAGCATCAATGTCAAGTTTTAATCCAGAAAATTTGTTCAAATCTCAGAAAAACGTAAAAACATTCAAAACCGAAGAACACAGATTTAAAATTTCAAATTCCTGACGATTGAACGGAAAAAATTCTTTGATATTACCTTAGAAATACTCGCAATCAAAAACCGATCCAGAAACAAACACAAAAAGTTCAAATCAGAAACCCTTGATCAGAAATCACAAGTTCGCTAAACACTCTGTATGTTCGCTCTATAAGTTCACTCTCACAGTGAACAAGATAAATGAATAAATTCGCCTGAACAAAATATTAATTCACAATTGAGTTCGCTTCATTAGGCGAACTTGTTAAGTTCGCTTAACAAGCCTCAGGCGAACATAGTAAGTTCGCTTGATCAGAACCAGGCGAACATATTAAGTTCTCTCCAAACCTTTTCCTTTGAACAAATCTCTTCACTTTCAAGACGACACATTCTTGTGAACTTCCATCTGTAGCATGTATCTGATCCAATCCCGAATCATTTTAATAAAAAAATAAAATTCTCATGGAAAATAGAAACAAAATATTTTTGGATTTTATCTGTACAAACGGAATCACATATTTTTGGTTTTTTATCTGAGCAAACTGAAACACATATTTTTTGATTTTATATGAGCAAATTAAAATACATATTTTTGGATGAACATCATGAGCAAGAAGATCATATCAGTATATGAGCAATTCATCACACAGTTTATTATCAACTATGGGTAACCTATGATATGAAACAATCAAACTCATACTTATGTAACTCAATACTTTTTCAATTTTATGTAACTTTTGCAAACAATTTGAAAAATACTTGAAATGATACGCGATAAATTTCAATGTAAACAAGATCAGGTTATGAAATCCTCAATTTTTCATTCTGAATTTGCAATACAAAGCATGAATTTTTAAATTGTCAATATTATATAATTTGAAACTATAAGCATTTTTCTTCCAAATTCATGTGAGTTAGTACCATTTAGATGAAAAACATCGTGTACCCCACATATATGCCAACAGATATTAAATTTGCATTATCTTCAAGAAATACACAGTTTATTGAAAGATTAGATCAATCTCCAAGATGAAATTATCTCTATTAGCACAAGTATTGAATAGCAGATCCCAAAGGATATAAGAATCAGAATGATTCAGAATCGAAAGATTCTAATGAATTGGCTTTATAATGAGAATCAATAGATTCAGGTAAGAGGATTCAACTATTATCTGGATAAATTTCAATGAAATCAGAATAGATGATGTATGTAACTGATCCAAGGGTGAATATATGTTCTAACAGATGTTGTCAGAAACATATCTTAGTTCAGCAACACATTGTATGTTTTTCGGGGCATGGGCTGTGAAGTGAACTGAAAGAGATTGTGCTAAAGACATAATTCGATTTTGGTCTCATGAAATTCTTAAAACCATATATTCTATATCTGATAATGATATTTTACACACACACTCAGGCATATAACGGATTCAAATCACAGATGTAATCATATCATATTAAATTTTCACACTACTATTGGTTCAAAAAAGCTTCTAGTCTATTGACAATTCAAGTTTCAAACTCATATTCATATTAAAACATGTTATCAAGATTAGAACATTCAAAAACTATCATTTCTCATTTATGCAGACTTTGAAATTTAGATCAAATCAAATTACTTTAAACTATCATATATCAAAGGTCTACTAAGGTCATGTGTAATGAACTATTCACTGATGTACTATCATTTCTTCTATAACTTCAAATGATGTCAATTTTATATTTTTTATTTTGTTTTGAATTTTTATAAATAATAATTTTTGACTGAAATTTAAAATGCAGAAATGTAATAAAGCAATAAAAGAAATTTAAAACAAAATCTCCCATGAAAATTTGTTTTGAAAAACTTTTATTCGGGATTGATCATACCGATCATTTTGATCAGAAATTCAAACCTGGTACGATCAAATGCCTTGGTAAACAGATCAACAAAATTATCATCTGTATGTACCTTTACCAGCTCAATCAACTTCTTATCTGCACAATCACGAATAAAATGATATCTAATTTCAATGTGCTTTGTTTTACTGTGCTTAACAGGATTATTTATGATAGACATTGTAGCATTATTATCAA
Organism: Smallanthus sonchifolius; assembly: GCA_023525975.1. Taxonomy (NCBI): domain Eukaryota; kingdom Viridiplantae; phylum Streptophyta; class Magnoliopsida; order Asterales; family Asteraceae; genus Smallanthus; species Smallanthus sonchifolius. The sequence goes on from CM042021.1 coordinate 58,564,868, forward strand.
AAAACATGGGGGTTCCTGTAAAATTCAAACCGTAGTCTCTTAATTGCTGTCGGATCCACAAGATCTGTGAACAACAACTTGCAGCAGCAATGTATTCTGCTTCACATGTTGAAATGGAGACCGTAGTTTGCTTTTTTGCATTGCCAGGAAACTAGACGATTACCCAGAACTGGCAACCACCAGTAGTAGATTTCCTGTCCAAACAACAACCACCAAAATCAGAATCGGTGTAAGCATTGAATTCAAAGTTAGAACCATGAGGAAACCATAGTCCCAATCTTTCTTTTCCTTTCAGATAACGAAAGATTCTCTTTAATGCAATCAAATGAGACTCTTTTGGTTTTGCTTGGAACCTGGAACAAATACACACATCGAACATTATATCTGGCCTTGAAGCGGTTAAGTACATGAGAGATCCAATCATTGCACGGTAGAGTCGGCAATCAACTTCTTTTCCATCCGGGTCAGAATTCAATTTATGATTGGCCGGAATTGGAGTATCATATGGGGTACAGTCCTCCGTCTTAAACCGGCTCAAGATGTCCTTTATATACTTGGACTGATGAATAAAGAAACCATCTTCCTTCTGATTAACTTGAAGACCTAGGAAAAATGATAACTTTCCCATAGCTGACATCTCAAACTTCGATTTCATAATACTCTCAAACTCTTTGCACAACCCTTCATTTGTAGAGCCAAAAATAATATCATCTACATATATCTGTACCAGTAGGTATTCTCCCCCTGCTTTCTTAATGAATAAAGTCGAGTCAATATGTACACGAACAAAATCATTCTCCATAAGATGTGTAGATAATGTTTCATACCACGCTCGAGGAGCTTGATGAAGATCATAGAGAGCTTTATCAAGCTTGAAAACTTTAGACGGATTAATTGGATCTTCAAATCCCAGCGGCTGACACACATAAACTTCCTCCTTGACTTTACCATATAAGAAAGCACTTTTTACATCTAATTGAAACACCTTAAACCCTTTGTATGAAGCAAAAGCAAGAAACAACTTTATAGCTTCAAGCCTAGCAACATGCGCATAAACCTCGGTGTAATCAATTCCCTCTTGTTGATTGAAACCTTGTACAACTAATTTTGCCTTATTTCGCACCACAACACCTCAATCGTCTTTCTTTCATTTAAACACCCACTTTATACCAATTGGATACACACCCTTTGGAAGATCTACAAGATTCCAAACTTTAAGTTTGTCAAACTGAGTAAGTTCTTCCTGCATGGCCTCTATCCAATTGTTATCACTTAACGCCATTTCGACATTCTTTGGTTCGACCTGAGAAATAAAATAGGAATGTGAGCATACATCAAAAACACCAGTATCTTTAAAACCTATATAAAAGCAAGTGTTGTCAAGAGTAGAACGCGTTTGCACTCCATCACACAAATCCCCAATGATATTTGAAATCGGATGAGCTTTGAGTTCCTTGATTGATGCAACCTCAGGAACCGGCAACACATCAACTTGAGTTGTATCAGATTGATAAAGCAGATCTTGATTAATTGGTAACTCCGAGTCCAGATTTGTAGGAATCTCCCCCTGAGCCTGTGACAAATTAGAAGGTTCATCAACTATCAAAGGATCAGCAGAAGAATCTTGGAAAATAACATTTTCATCTTCACTATCAGACTCTTGTGTTCACGAACAAGAAGCAACATTTGGATCTGGAGCAGATGTAGAAGGAACAGATGATTGTGGAACTACAGTCGATAGAAAACCACTATTCTGTGCATCTTGACCTGAATCATATAAAACAGCACGTTCCGTAGGAGAAATATCAGAAGGTAAATGAAAAGACGTGAATAAATTCTCATAATCAAAAGCCCAGTCCGGTCCAATCGCCATTTGAGGTAAAGACCGATTAGAACTGTCAATATGAAACCATTCTTCAACCTGGCGAGTCTCTTTGTTATAAACCCTCTTGGTAGTAGAATTAGCAACATACCCCAGAAAGATCCCTTCAATTGCCTTAGTACTGAACTTGGTTGGGACATCTCGAACTTTCAAAAGGGTGTATGGATTACCAAAAGGTAGTAAATATTCCAGATTCGGCTTACGATTATTAAGCAACTCATAGCATGTCTTGTTGTGTCGCTTAACGGTCAAGACTCGGTTCAAAACTTGACACGCAGTATTCATAGCCTCAACCCAAAAAGTTACTGGAAGCTTAGAATCAGCAAGCATCGTACGAGCCATTTCAACCAAAGTCCTATTATTTTGTTCAGCAACCCCATTTTGTTGAGGTACATATGACGCACTGAATTCATGATGAATTCCGTTTTGAAGACAAAATAAACCCATCTTGCTATTTTTAAATTCATTGCCATTGTCACTCCTAATTCTTCTGACTTTCTGTTTGAACAAATTCTCTAAAACCAGGATTAAGAATTGTACCAACTCTGTGGTTTCGGCTTTAGAAGCAATGAACTTAACCCATGAAAATCTAGAGAAATCATCTGGTACTACTAGACAGTAAGATTTACCGCCAATGCTCCTGATACTAATAGGTCCGAACAAATCCATATTAGTAGCTCCAAAGGAGTTACAATAGAATTCTTTGTCTTAGATTTGTGGGACTTCTTGTGTTGTTTTCCCTTCTTGCAAGGAATACAGTCATCAGGGATTGAAAATTTCATTTTCGAAACACCAAAACCCAGATCATTCTTCACAAGATAATTCATTTTCTGATAATTGATGTGAGCAAGTTTCCTGTGCCACAAAATAGAATCTGAATCAGACGCCTTGGAGAGTAGACATGTAGGAATTGAATCCGTAGTAGTAGCAACACTCATGTCTAGGACATATGTGTCATTTCTCCTTGGAGCCTTCATTAGAATCCATTCGTCAGGAATCACAAAGCCCGGTTTCAAGATATAACACTCAGAATCATTGAAATGAAATGAAAATTTCTTGTCACACACTTGAGATGTCATATGTCGAGAACAACCACTATCCACATACCACGTATTGTTGATAGTCCCCCTTGGTTGTCCCTACATAAACAAAGAAAATCATTTAGAAATTGGAACCCAAGCCATTGTGGTCTTGGTCGTCCAGATGGATCAAAATAAACAACTTCAAGCAATTCACAATCAACATTGTCATCAACCTTTGGAACATAAGATTTATGATTAGACCATCTCAAAGAAGACATAGTATGATTTGTTGGAAAAACATTATTAGATTTATGATTATCAGATTCAGGTATTTCCAAAAAATTCTTTAGTTTTCTGTTACGTCTTCTTCATTGTGGTCTAGAAAGTTTGACCTCAGGTTGAGACTCTTTTGGAATTCCAACATGTGGAATCTCAAACTTCTTTTGAAAAACAACGGGTTTAAAAATACGCTTATCATGTTGCTTAAATCCCAAAGATTTAGCAAATGATTGACAAGGCATATTCTTTTCAACACTAGACGTAGACTTTTCCCCATTTTGTCTTTTCATAATCGTCACCACTTGTTTTTGTGAGGGATCACTCTTTAATTTGCCTTGATTCTTATAAGGACAGTGAATCAGAATATGACCAGCCTCATTATAATGAAACAAACTCTTCTATCTTGATGATTTCTGATATAAGGAGTTTTTCTTGGATTTGATGACCCGTCTGATGAACAAGCTTCAGAAGATTTTTCTGAACAGTTGACTGACTTCTTTGGAACAAACACTTGTTTAGTCACCGTTGATAAATTCTTCTTCTGATAACCAGCAGCAACAAAACCACTTGATTGTAACATTTTGGAAAGTTTAGGTTCAACTTTCACCTCATCCGGTTATGTTAAAATGCATCTATCATGGGTAACATTTTTCACTACCTTTGGTTCATCAATTTGCACTTCCTTTGGAATGCCTTCAACCTTATTATCATCAAAAACCTCATCCTCAGAATCAGAATCATAGATCATATCTTCACCAGTTACTGGATTTACTTTCAACACTGTCTTTGGATCAATTTCCTCTTCATGAATAATTTCTGGTTCAATCACATAATTTGCATTGAATGGTGGAGGAACAAATCCAATTCCAGCACCCCTCTTAGTAGGATCAGTATTAGTATTAAAGTAATCCAATACCACAAATGAATTTTCAAAGTTTTCTAGCTTTCTATGTAACTAGATCACTTCAGATTTTTTATGAGAAATTTCTTTGTTCTTTTGAGCGACAATTTCATTTCGTTTCTCAATCTCAGCATAAGCCATATCCAGATTCCTTATATTTCAATCCCAAAGAGTTCAAATCTCTTTTCAAAGACTCAATTCTATCTATACATAATTTATCATTATCTTTCGATTTTTGATTAACTGAATGCATCGATTTCATATCACAAATTAAATTTATGTTATCATCCATTACTTTTTACATTTTATCTTTTATACTGATGCAATTAGAACAATAAATGTGACAGACAGAATCTTTTACCTTTGAAGGATCTGACATGTCTGCCGTGAAGACTTTTGCAATTGGAATATTTTCAGAATCAGCACCATCAAAATAATTTTGAGTTAAAACAATATCATCTTCAGATACACCAGATGCCATATCAGATTCAACATTATGTACTTGATCACGCTCTTCATCGGCACTAGGCAAACTCTCACCATGACTTGAGCTATCATCATCAGTTGACTCTTCAGATTTTGTAGAATGAATCTCAACTACAAACGCTTGACTTACCGAACCAACCAAATCTTCAAGATGAATACCCCAGTCATAATTGTCATCATTCTGAGCAACCAAAGCAGATGATGCAAATACATGATTAGAATTTCTAGATCCAGAGGAGCCATGTGACTGATTACGATTGTTCTGAATGTTATTAGGCTTCTTCTGAGAATCAAATTCAACTTTCGGTTTCACACATTCTTTGGCAAAATGACCATACTCCTGACAATTATAGAAACGAACTATGGTTTTATCAAATCCCATACGTGAACGACTGTTAGACCCAATATACTTTCTTCCAGTCTTCAAAAAATCCTTTGCTTGTCGCATTAGCATAGCCATGTTCCATTGAGTGTTCATCTCTTCCAGATCAACAGGATCAATCTTTCTAAACTCCTCCTCAATAACATCTAGATTATGAATCTTTCCTCCAGTAAAATTTTCATAAGAAGCCATAAAGGAATAAAACATCGCTAAATAATCATCAGCAACTCTTTGATTCATATTATGTGTTCCAGATGATGAAGAAGTTGTATTTGCAGAGAAACCTGAATGACTTGGAACCCCAGAACAATGATCATGAGAAACATCTTGAGTATCACCAGAAAAGAACGCAACCCCAGCACCAGTTTTGCCAAAAGACTTTGCAAAATACATTGAAGGATCCTGAATATGCTCCATATTAGTTTCCTTCTTCTTCATATTCAAATCATGTGATTGAATCTTGCCAAGAACCTCTTCAAGAGACATAGTTTTTTACTTGACATTCTCTTTTATCAAAACCGTATACTCATCAAATTTAGATGGTAATGCCTCCAAGAACTTATCATTTATCTTTTCAGTCTCATAAACCACTGAAGCACTTGACAACTCACTCAGCAAATGATAGAATCTCGTTGCAAGATCATCTAAAGATTCATTTTGAAAGTGCTTGAATACTAAGAACTGCTTCTTCAGTAATTCGTTTCGGCTTTTCTTAACATCCAAACTACCTTCACACCTCTTTTGCAACGCTTCCCACAATTGTTGAGAAGTCCTGAATTGTTTAAAGTTGTGATAAATTTCTTTAGGAAGAGACGTTGAAATACTAGCCATTGCCTTCTTTTCTCTATCAAACAATAATTTTTCTTCTGTGATTAACGCAGATACTGATTTAGGAACATCATCCTTTCCCATCCAAGTATATGTCGGGTGCGTATAACCTTCCAAGATTGGAATCCATAAACTTGTATCAGTAAAAGAAACGAACTGATCAAACCGATCTTTCCAGTTAGAGTAATCTGCAAGACTTAACAATTTGGGCGGTTTCTGAGATGTACCAATCTCGTTGTCGTAATTTAACATATTAGTCACTTGCACCATATTTGCCATTTTCAGAAAAAATGTCCAAGTGTTGAACAAAAAATCCCCTTAGGCGAAGATAATAAGTTCGCTTCATAACCAAACAAGCGAATTTGATATCAAGCGAAGTTCGCTTGCCCAAGAAATCCAGTAAGTTCGCCTACTGATTAAGTTCGCCTATTAAGTTCGCTTAAACTGAGAGAAGCGAACTTAATAAGTTCGCTTGCTAAGTTCGCCTGCAACAACTTTCAGCAAGTTCGCTTACATCAGCTGAATCAAACTCAGCAAGAACTTTAACCCAAACACGAACAAACAACACCAAAAATCATCATTTCTCACAGATTAGAAGGAATTTGAAGAAATTGAACCGTAGGATTTGGTATTTTTATGATTTAGGACACTTCTATCGGATTAATTTCACCAAAATCAACTTCAAATCCATGAATTCAGCAATAAAATCAGTTTCAAGAACTTGAAAACTCCATGGATACAAAAACTTAAAAAATGATCAATTTCTTGTCAAATTGTACACAAAAACGTCTCTAATCACCAAGAATCAAACACAAGTCATGAACAAAAGATCTTATACCACTTGTAGGTCCACATGACTCATCTCAGATCGATCTCGTGACAAGATGTCTCGATAATACGGAGTGCGGAATCCTTCGTGTTAACGTATGTATATCAATTGACTATAGAAACAATCAGGTAAATAAACTTTCTCTTTTTATATCATCAAACACATAGAAGTTTACAGAAATACTTGTTCGTTCAATCTCTCATTCGTTCGTCCTAAACAAACTCTGTAAACTCTCTATTTATAGACACACGTTCTGCAATAGGCGAACTTAAAAAGTTCGCTTCAAAGATGCTTAGGCGAACTTAACAAGTTCGCCTCTAATAGACTAGGCGAACTTATCAAGTTCGCCTCTAGCAGAACTTGTACTAATACTTAGACAAAAACTAAACAATTACATAAAAACATAAAGACAATAAGACCTAAACTATTACAAAGCTTTTGTCATACAATCTATGTCCTAACACATGCTACTGCTGGCACTCTACCACCCATGACTCACTCCATAGAATTTGGTGATATAAGTCATCACTTTGACCTTTCTGAGCTATTTGTTGATACAATCCATGAGACGGGTGAAGCTTCTACAGCTAGAGAAGTTGATCCCCGAGAGGCACGCATCTCAGCCTTAGAATCTCAAATTGAAGCCTTACTCAAAGATGCCGCCAACTCAAAAGCACTAGTTGAGACACAACATGCACAAATAAACTCACTCATTGATGAAACCACCAAGTTAAGGAACCAATGGCAGAGCACTCAAGAACAACTCAAATCATTGCTGGAACTTCAAGCAATCCAATTCAAACTCAATTATTCTATTCTATGTCACAAGCATGCCTTTGATGCTCAAACGCTAATTCAAAGAGAGGAGCATATGCTCTTGGTTGATATTGTTACAAAGCTTCTGAACCAGCTTGGTGCTCAGGGGGTGACCAGTAAAAAATTTGAGGATACCTGTCACCACGTTGATCTAACTGGTAATAAGGATCAACACAAGGATCCTAGTGCCGGCCCCTCTGGTGGTGCTGGTAGTGAGCAACAAGTTGTTGCAGCTTCACTATCAGTAGTACCAACGGCACAAGGGGAGTCTACACAAGAAAGAACATGTGATGGAAGTGACAAGGGTAAGTCCGTGGTAGAAGTCTTAGAAGATCTATCCACAGAACCGGACTTGACTAATGAAACAATAATTGAAGCTTTAGAAGAGATCGAGGAATGTGAGATAGACTCTGGTGATGAGTGGGATGAAGAAGGAGAGGACGTGTTGATCGAGTTTCCCAAAGGGGATGGTGAGGGTGTCTATGAACTGAAAGATGGGGAGATTTTTGAAGCCCCTACAATACATGAACCGACTGAACCTGAAATTGCCTTTGCTAGTGTTGAGACAACAACAGCTGAGGTCTCCCAAACCAACCCCCTTCCTGAAACAAGTGACAGTGACAACAGTGGCAACTCTTGGAGGAGGGCTCCTCAAGAGTGGTTCAAAAGGCCACAGCCAGCCGCCTGGTACAAGTCACAATACACCAATAAGCATGGCGCTGCCGGTATGATCCTGTATGTAAGATTCAAAGATGATAAAGGTTTATTTGCAGTTAAACGATCTGGAGGGGTTTAATACCTTAAACCGACAACTGAACCTTTAACTCTTTACCCAAGTACGACCAAGTCAATCTGGCTAACCGAGAACTCAGCAGCGAAACATCTTTTGCGGTAGCCAAAGGACTTTAGGGAATGTTATAGAAGGAATGTCGCTCTGGGAAGTTTGAAGTATTTAATCCTCAAATGCCGAGGCGTGTCAAAGACAAAGCACAGAGACATCCAGTGACACGCAAGTTCTTGAAAAAGCTTGTCTACAAACCAGTACTATGTGAGACTCGCATTCCTTTAAGGAAAATTACTCCGAATATGTTGGGGAACTTATGATACTGGTACATAGACCTAGTAACCGGTGAGGCTGTTATGATCGAGAAGCTTAGTCTGAAGGAGATAGTCAGGGTATTTGTTGAAATCTATTTCATCAACTTTTTGGTTCGAGATCTGGAAGTTTTGTTGACAAATACTGCATACACACTGATGAGTGGACAAAGCTGCTAGTCACCCGCTACAACAAGTTGATAAAATTCTGTTATGACTACAAGTTAGGGTTGGGCGGTCGAAGTCAAGATGGAGGTACATAAGAAGACTGAAGAAATCCAGAGCTGTTGTCAAGGGGGAGTCTGTTGAAGAATCTTTTGGTGATAGGCACTCTCGATAATGCTGAAGCTTTTGTTTATCTACAATTCAGTCTTTATGTATTTGTATGTGTTTGTGTTTGTCTTGTTGTTGATCGAGTTGTAATTTACTGTCTGAACTTGTTCTGTTTGATATGTAAGTTATATGTTTACTGGGTACTAAACAAATACGCATGGAAAGTCTTCCTGCGTATTTTTCAAGTACACAATTGGTCATGCGTACTTAGGTAAGTACTCATGAAGGTTGTTCATGCGTACTTACAAGTACGCATGGCCAGGGCCTATATATAGCCAAGTCTATTTTCACATTTTATACGGTTGTAATCTCACACACAAGTTCGCACAACTTATAATTGTATCAGTTCTGATGTCATTTCAAGTGTCTGTACTTGTGGTTGTAAACAAATTGATATAATAGACCGAGTATTTTGAGTACGAGCATTTTATTACTGTCGTGTTTACATTTGTCGTCTTAAATTGTTCCACCTAGTCACGAGGATTCCGCACTCTTGTCGACTAGGATACACACCCACACGATCACAATCCAACACCCACCCACCTGGGACCTACAGAATTGGACTTTATTAAATCAAATGTATCACCTTCCAACATGTTGGTCTTATACGTGAAGAAGAAATATGGTTCTATGAGACTCTGTATTGACTATTTGGAGTTGAATAAAATCACTATCCGTAATTGATATCCTTTATCTCGTATTGATGACTTATTTGACCAACTTCAGGGCGCAAAGTGTTTCTCTAAGATATATCTGTGGTCTGGATATCATCATTTAAAGATGAAGGATTCATTTATTTCTAAATTAGCTTTCCGCACTCGGTATGTGTAACATCCCGAAAATAGTAAATAAGTAAATAATACGATGGGGATTTAAATGTCATAAAGCGAAAGAAAGACGGATGGGCTTGGGCTCGACTCTAACGGGCCGAGGGAAGCCCATGTATAAAAGGGGCAAGACAGCCCATTTGACCATTTCACCTCCATTTCACCAATTCTAGAGCGAGAAAGGGAGCCCGGGTCTAGAGAGAGAAAGTCGACGGATCGTCATGAGATTAGAGGAGCACGTTACAGCTGAGCTCGTGAGCAAAACCTCCGAATCAAAACTTCAATCCAGGTAATGATTCATACATAATCTGAGTTTTTGTTCATTTTGGGGTTTCTCGAGTTTTAGCAAAATAGATGATGTTTTTACGGATGAAACTTGATAATAAGCTTAGAAATAGCATCTAGAACGAAAACCGCACGTTTTGATCAAAGAAAATTGTAAGATTGGCACGATCGGGTTTGCATGCAAGAACTTCGGATTTTTGGTCCAAGAACCAGGTCCTGCGGACTTACCAAGTGCGCAGAAGGGAATCCCTGCATACTTACCAAGTACGCAGGATGCAGACCCTGCGTACTTAACAAGTATGCAGGAGGAAGGCTCCTGCGCACTTGCCAAGTGCGCAAGAGCAAGTCCCTGCGCACTTACTAAGTGCGCAGGCAGCAGACAGCAGGCAGCAGGTTGGTTAAGTAAAGTCAGTAAGTTTAGAATGATTAAACCTTTAAAGTCGGGGTTGGGTCTAATGTGTATTTAACTACCTAATCCAGATCGAAAGTAACGCTGTTGGACCTACTCTAGGACAACCTAGAGTAGCCCATCAGGTGAGTTCTATGTGCCCCCTTCTATGTTATGTGCAAATAATTTATAAATGTTTTGGGGCTGAAGTGTATACACTAAGTGAATAAATGTAATGAATGTTAATGTGATCATACGTGGTATACAAACATATATATATACCCAAGTACAAAAATGAATTATGAACAAAGAATGAATCGTATGATTATCAAGAATGAATGAAAAGAATAGCATAACGTGTAAGAATGAAATCCTGCTTTATATCTATGTATATATTGCTTGCCAAGTAACAGAAAACGTTATGGACGCTTCAATGATAACGGCTACTTCGGTAGACGGACGACCACTCGACTATTATGCAGCCAGAAAAAGTAAGTCTAGAAAGGTAGACTAAATAAAGGCCACTATGGTGGAGTAAGGCGCTAAATCAATATTCAGCTGTATAATTAGTTTAAGTGGGAAACGGATGCCTTATGGCAGACGGGCGAAATACGGCCTACGACGGTAGGACGGTTGTAAGATTACGGACGGACACAAGTTGCCGGACGGTTGTAAGAATGAAAAATACGACGGACACTAGTTGCCGGACGGTTGTAAGAATAGGCGGACCATGACGATGGACCGTGGCGCTTGTCTTTGTGACATTCGCAAATAAATGATGGGTTGATCACCCAAGAATGAAAAGAAAAGAAAAGGGTGAATGCATATATATGTAGTCACAAAGAAAGATGAAAGAAAAGCAAAAGTTATGAAAGTAAATGAGACAAATGATGTGAATATATATATTTATATGTATTTGCGAAGAATGATAACAGAAAAGCAATTCAAGTCAATGTGTATTTATATAAATGTATATATAATTATGCATACTTATAAAGAAAAGAATGTTTATACCTAATTGTATTAAACTAGAACTCACCAGCGTTAGCTGACTTTTAGTATACATTTCAGGTAAAGGAAGAAAAGGTCGTGCGATGGCTTGAAGGTTACCCGGCACAAGACTGACATCCCACTTTTGTTTGTTAAGACAATGTTGTGTTTTTAATTGTTAAGACTTCCGCTGTTATGTAATGTAATTGAATGATGAATGTTTTTAATTTAAGTTCAGTATTTATGGCTATGTTTATGAGTAAATCCAACAAGTGAGGTCACCCGGGAAAGGGGCCTTACAAGTTGGGATCAGAGCAATAGTTTGAGAGATTTAGACATCCCTAAATGTCTAGACTCAAACTGATTATGGGACCAACGCACGGATGTCAGTATGGGTAACCAACGCTAACGCCAGCACGGTAAGTAAGAATAAAGTTAATGCTCTTGCATAAGAATAGATACCATAACTTAGAACAAATAGATGTTAATGCCATGACTGATTTGAAGAGTTTTAAACCCGAAAAGCAATGTAAATTAGTAATCACAAACCGGTCACTGTAATTAAGAATTTACCTTGCTCGTACTGTTCCAAACTATGATCTGAAGAAATGACATTGATGTATTCCCTTTTTAACTATCAGGAAATTAAGAATTTATGGTTGGTGGAGGAAGAACAGGACGCCGAGGCGGTCGTACTGGCCGAGTAGGTAGACCTCCGTTGAACCAAAGAATAGAAGAAGAAGAAGAGAGTGTGCACGCAGAGCACACCGAAAGTGTGCACGAAACAGAAGTGACCCCAGTTAAGGACGACAGTCCAGGGCCTATACAGTTGGAACCTGAAGTCAGGGATGCTATTGCCCGTGAAGTTGTGCTCACTTTGAAGAAGGTATTGCCTGATCTACTATCCGAGGCAATAAAGAAAAGTAGAGAGGAGGATGAAGGAGACAAGGAAGAGAAAGTATATGATAGTGATGGGGATGAAATAAAGATAGGATCGAGCAACCGTGGGTGTACTTATAAGGGCTTTAAGGACGGAGACCCACCCAAGTTTGATGGGAGCAAGGATTCAGTGGTAACGCTTGAATGGATAGAGAGGATGAATGCTGTAATCAACATCAGCGAGTGTCGACCCGACCAAGCTGTTAAGTACGTCGCTCATTCTTTCACCAACGAAGCACTAAGTTGGTGGAGGAATATTCAGAGAACTAAGTCACCGAATGCTATAAACAGAATGACATGGGACGACTTGAAGAAACTGGTCATCCAAAAGTTTTGTCCCCAGAATGAAATCAACCGAGTTGAGAATGAATTCCTGAACTTCAAGGCTGGCAACAAGACTCATCGCCAGTATACATCAAGATTCAATGAACTGGCTCAACTAGTACCCCATCTGGTAGAAACTGAAGACCGTTTGATCAAGTATTATGTTAAGGGGTTGCCACAGCGGGTCCGTGTCCATGTGAAAGCTAACCTACCCTCGACCTTCGAGTCGGTAGTGAATCTGGGCGGAATCGTCTACGACGACTACGCCAATGAGGACCCGGCACCTGAGACACAAAAGAGAAAGTGGGAGAACACGTCCAGAGGCACCGGAAGAGGGAACGTAACAACTGAGAGCAAGAAACCAAGGTCCAATGAATATGAAACTTGCAAGAAATGTGGAAGGCAACATCTTGGCGAGTGTCGAGTCGGCACCACCACCTGCTATAGGTGTGGAAGGGCGGGACACTATTCTCGCGACTGTTTGAGAGACACTAAATGCCAAAGCTGTGGACAGTTTGGGCATCTGACAAAATACTACAGGAAGGCCGGCCAATCTGGTTCGGGAAAGGATAAGGAGCAGGAACAACAAAAGGCAAGGACTCGCGCCTATGCCTTAACGGAGGAAGAGGCAAGGGGAAACCCTGATGTCGTGTCAGGTACGTTTCTAGTAAATGATGAACACGCTGCTATTTTATTCGACTCTGGTGCTAGTAAAAGTTTTATATCAAATGCATTTAGTCGTAAACTGGATTGCACTATTAACACCATAGTAAAGGCCTTTAGCGTACAAACTGCCGTTGGTAAAAATTCGGCAGTATTCCAAGTAACAGAGGATTGCATAATAGAAATAGAGGGTCATAAGTTCCCTTCTAGATTATTCCTTCTCATCTTAGGAGGATTCGATATAGTATTGGGAATGGATTGGCTAGCTGCCAATGAAGCTCAAATCATATGTAAACGTAAGAGGATACACCTCAAAGCTCCAAGCGGCAGTCCAATTACGGTTTATGGGGATTGGAATTGCACGATGCCGAACGTCATCTCGATGATCAAGGCCGAAAGTTACATGAGGCGCGGTTGCGAAGCTTATCTGGCATATGTTATTGATGATAGAATGAAAACTAAAGAACTCAAGAATGTACCCGTGGTGTGCAACTTTCCGAAAGTATTCCCTGAGGATCTACCTGGGTTGCCACCCGATCGGGAAATAGAATTTCAGATTGACTTACTGCCAGGAGCTGAGCCCGTTGCCAAAGCCCCCTACCGATTGGCTCCGTCAGAAATGAAAGAATTGATGTCTCAACTACAGGAATTAACAGAAAAGGGATTTATTAGACCTAGCATCTCACCATGGGGCGCTCCGGTACTATTTGTAAAGAAGAAGGACGGCAGCGTGCGCATGTGCATTGACTACCGCGAACTGAACAAGAGGACAGTAAAGAACAAATACCCACTGCCTAGAATAGACGACCTTTTTGATCAACTGCAAGGTGCGAGTTGGTTCTCAAAGATCGATCTTAGGTCGGGTTACCATCAGTTGAAAGTAAGAGAGGAAGACGTACCAAAGACCGCGTTTCGCACGCGTTATGGGCATTATGAATTTCTCGTGATGTCCTTCGGATTAACTAACGCACCAGCAGCGTTCATGGATTTGATGAATAGAGTGTGTCGACCCATGTTGGATCGATCGGTGATAGTTTTTATAGACGACATACTGGTATATTCGAAAAGCGAGGGTGATCATCACTGTCACCTAAGAGAAGTTCTGGAGGTGCTAGAGAAGGAAAAGTTGTACGCAAAATTCTCCAAATGCGCGTTTTGGCTTAGGGAAGTCCAATTCCTAGGTCATGTGATAAACCCAAACGGCATCATGGTAGATCCTGCAAAGATCGAGACAGTAAAGGAATGGAACATCCCAAAGACACCAACAGAGATACGAAGTTTCCTGGGTTTGGCAGGCTACTATCGAAGGTTCATTCAAGATTTCTCAAGAATAGCCTCGCCACTAACTAAATTGACACGTAAGGAAGTAAAATATGTATGGGGTCAAACCCAAAACAACGCGTTTGAGGAACTTAAGGCACGACTAACTCAAGTTCCAGTCTTAACACTACCTGAAGGAAATGAAGACTTGGTAGTCTACTCTGACGCTTCGGGGCAGGGTTTAGGTTGCGTACTTATGCAACGAGGAAAGGTAATTGCTTATGCCTCACGAGAACTAAAGATTCACGAGGTTAACTACCCAACGCACGATCTAGAATTAGCAGCAATGGTTTTCGCATTGAAAATATGGAGGCACTACTTGTATGGAGTTAAATGCACCATCTACTCCGATCACAAAAGCTTGAAATATTTTTTTGAACAAAAGGAACTAAACATGAGGCAAAGAAGGTGGTTAGAGCTACTGAAAGACTATGACTGTGAAATATTGTACCATCCAGGCAAGGCAAACGTAGTGGCTGACGCTTTAA
This sequence comes from Smallanthus sonchifolius, assembly GCA_023525975.1. NCBI lineage: Eukaryota > Viridiplantae > Streptophyta > Magnoliopsida > Asterales > Asteraceae > Smallanthus > Smallanthus sonchifolius. The sequence continues at coordinate 58,579,945 of CM042021.1, forward strand.
GTAGAAAGGAAGAATCGACACCCATCCGGATCAAAGCGTGTCAGCTGATTATAACACCAGATTTGATGGGTGAAATAACAAAGGCACAAGATGAAGCACTGTTAGAAAGAAATGTGAAACGGGAAAGAATAGTAGGACAACAAGGGAACTTAAGTGCAAATACATACGGAGTACGAACTAGGTTTGGCCGGATGTGGATACCTAAGATTGGCGAACTTAGGGCCAAAATACTCGATGAGGCCCATAAGTCTCGTTATTCTATCCACCCCGGGACACACAAAATGTATCAAGACTTGAAGAAAGAGTACTGGTGGCCTGGCATGAAGAACGATGTGACTGAATACGTGAACAAGTGCTTAACGTGTTCACTAGTTAAGGCCGAGCACCAGAAACCATGTAGTAAAATGCAACCTTTACCAATACCGGAATGGAAGTGGGAGGGGATCACAATGGACTTCATTACCAAGCTACCGCGAACAGCTAAAGGCAATGACACCATTTGGGTGATCGTCGACCGCTTGACAAAGAGTGCTCACTTCCTGCCAATACGTGAGACTTCTTCGTCCGAAAAGCTAGCCGAAATATTTATCAAAGAAATTGTGAGCAGACATGGTATGCCTCTGTCGATTGTGTCCGACAGGGATACTAGATTCACGTCAAGGTTTTGGAAGAAATTCAATGAAGCGATGGGAACTAGATTGAACATCAGCACCGCTTACCACCCCCAAACCGATGGACAATCAGAAAGGACCATTCAGACTTTGGAGGACATGCTCCGGGCCTGTATCATTGATTTCGGTGGGAGCTGGGACAGCCACCTACCATTGGCAGAATTTTCATATAACAACAGCTATCACTCAACTATCGACATGCCGCCATTTGAAATGTTGTATGGGAGGAAATGTAGGACCCAGGTTTGTTGGGGGGAAATTGGACAAAAGGATTTTGCGAGTCTCGAAGTGGTCAAAGCTACTTCCGAGAAATTTGATCAGATCAAGGCTCGAATGAAAGCCGCAAAGGACAGGCAGAAATCATACGCGGACAAGAGAAGAAGGGATTTAGAGTTTCAGGTAGGGGACATGGTACTGTTAAAGGTATCACCGTGGAAAGGAATCATCCGATTCAGGAAGCATGGCAAACTGAGTCCAAGGTTTGTCGGACCTTTCAAGATTTTAGCAAGAGTGGGTCAAGTTGCTTACAGACTGGACCTACCCGTTGAGCTTAGTGGAATACACCCTACGTTCCACGTGTCTCACTTACGTAAATACCTAGCCGATGACACAGCTCACATACCTTACGACGAGATCGAGGTGGATAACAGCCTAAATTATGTAGAGGAACCAATAGCCATCCTTGATCGAGCTGAAAAGCGACTACGCAATAAGTCGATCCCTTTAGTCAAAATACAATGGAAGCACAGAAAAGGGTCGGAAGCTACATGGGAAAAGGAAGACGAGATGAGGGGACTATACCCTCAATTGTTTGACGTATAAATAGTTTCGAGGACGAAACCTCTTTAAGGAGGGTAGACTTGTAACATCCCGAAAATAGTAAATAAGTAAATAATAATACGATGGGGATTTAAACGTCATAAAGCGAAAGAAAGACGGATGGGCTTGGGCTCGACTCTAACGGGCCGAGGGAAGCCCAGGTATAAAAGGGGCAAGACAGCCCATTTGACCATTTCACCTCCATTTCACCAATTCTAGAGAGAGAAAGGGAGCCCGGGTCTAGAGAGAGAAACTCGACGGATCGTCACGAGATTAGAGGAGCACGTTACAGCTGAGCTCGTGAGCAAAACCTCCGAATCAAAACTTCAATCCAGGTAATGATTCATACATAATCTGAGTTTTTGTTCATTTTGGGGTTTCTCGAGTTTTAGCTAAATAGATGATGTTTTTACGGATGAAACTTGATAATAAGCTTAGAAATAGCATCTAGAACGAAAACCGCATGTTTTGATCAAAGAAAATTGTAAGATTGGCACGATCGGGTTTGCATGCAAGAACTTCGGATTTTTGGTCCAAGAACCAGGTCCTGCGCACTTACCAAGTGCGCAGGAGGGAATCCCTGCGTACTTACCAAGTACGCAGGATGCAGACCCTGCGTACTTAACAAGTACGCAGGAGGAAGGCTCCTGCGCACTTGCCAAGTGCGCAAGAGCAAGTCCCTGCGCACTTACTAAGTGCGCAGGCAGCAGACAGCAGGCAGCAGGTTGGTTAAGTAAAGTCAGTAAGTTTAGAATGATTAAACCATTAAAGTCGGGGTTGGGTCTAATGTGTATTTAACTACCTAATCCAGATCGAAAGTGACGCTGTTGGACCTTTGTCTAGGACAACCTAGAGTAGCCCATCAGGTGAGTTCAATGTGCCCCCTTCTATGTTATGTGCAAATAATTTATAAATGTTTTGGGGCTGAAGTGTATACACTAAGTGAATAAATGTAATGAATGTTAATGTGATCATACGTGGTATACAAACATATATATATACCCAAGTACAAAAATGAATTATGAACAAAGAATGAATCGTATGATTATCAAGAATGAATGAAAAGAATAGCATAACGTGTAAGAATGAAATCCTGCTTTATATCTATGTATATATTGCTTGCCAAGTAACAGAAAACGTTATGGACGCTTCAATGATAACGGCTACTTCGGTAGACGGACGACCACTCGACTATTATGCAGCCAGAAAAAGTAAGTCTAGAAAGGTAGACTAAATAAAGGCCACTACGGTGGAGTAAGGCGCTAAATCAATATTCAGCTGTATAATTAGTTTAAGTGGGAAACGGATGCCTTGTGGCAGACGGGCGAAATACGGCCTACGACGGTAGGACGGTTGTAAGATTACGGACGGACACAAGTTGCCGGACGGTTGTAAGAATGAAAAATACGGACGGACACTAGTTGCCGGACGGTTGTAAGAATAGGCGGACCATGACGATGGACCGTGGCGCTTGTCTTTGTGACATTCACAAATGAATGACGGGTTGATCACCCATGAATGAAAAGAAAAGAAAAGGGTGAATGGATATATATGTAGTCTCAAAGAAAGATGAAAGAAAAGCAAAAGTTATGAAAGTAAATGAGACAAATGATGTGAATATATATATTTATATGTATTTGCGAAGAATGATAACAGAAAAGCAATTCAAGTCAATGTGTATTTATATAAATGTATATATAATTATGCATACTTATAAAGAAAAGAATGTTTATACCTAATTGTATTAAACTAGAACTCACCAGCGTTAGCTGACTTTTAGTATACATTTCAGGTAAAGGAAGAAAAGGTCGTGCGATGGCGTGAAGGTTACCCGGCACAAGACTGACATCCCACTTTTGTTTGTTAAGACAATGTTGTGTTTTTAATTGTTAAGACTTCCGCTGTTATGTAATGTAATTGAATGATGAATGTTTTTAATTTAAGTTCAGTATTTATGGCTATGTTTATGAGTAAATCCAACAAGTGAGGTCACCTGGGAAAGGGGCCTTACAGTATGCTCACTACGAGATCTTTGTTATGCCGTTCGGTTTAACTAATGCCCCCGACTGTTTTCATGGACCTAATGAACCGAGTTTTCCTCAATTTTCTTGATAAGTTTGTCATAGTTTTTATCGATTATATTCTGGTATATTCTAAGAGCAAGGAGGAGCACGAGAGCCATCTTCGTATCGTACTCGAGACATTACGTCAAAAGAAGCTTTATGCTAAGTTCACGAAGTGCGAGTTTTGGCTAAGTCAAGTAGCCTTTTTCAGTCATGTTGTGCCTGCAGGTGGAATTAAGATGGACCCAACTAAGATTGAGGCAATCACTAAATGTCCTAGACTGTAACATCCGAGAAATCGATAATCTCTAATGGGCTAACTAGAAGAAAGAATAATGGGCCAAAGGTCATAGGCTTGGCCCATGTAGACTCTAGAACCCTAATACATCTAGTGTAGACCCTCTACTAGCCACCATTCACCACCCCATCTTCATTTTCATAGAGAGAGAGAGTCTAGAGAGAGAAAGCTCCAAGACTTCCACCATTGTTGCTCAGGTAATACCAATCTGTTTCTGTAATCCCCATGAAATTTTCCCGCCTTTATTTTAACTGTTCCGGCACATGTAATTTCATTATTTTATGAATTTTCATTTATGAAAGCATACTACTTATTATAATTCATGCATACATATATTGGGCGCAATTTTTTTTTGTAAATGCAAGAGTAATGAATATTTATATAAAGGGGTTACATAATTATCATTTTCTATGGAATAAATATTATATATATATATATATATTTATAGTTACAAAAATCAAATTTTAAGTTTTATAAAATTTGATTTAAATTAATGAAAATAAAAAGATTTAATTGTAGGGATGAGTTCTATATACATAAAACCTTTTTTATTCTACAAAAATTATAAATTGTATTTACAACATTTAGTTACTTTATTAAAAATTATAAAACTTTAAAAGATTTTATGTTTTATAAAGACCAGGGGTTAGTTTTGCTCAAATCTGAAACTTAATTTCAAATAAAAGCTAAGTTTGTTCATAAAATGATAACCCTTTGAAAAGCCAAGGACCTTTTCACAAATTCTCATGTGTTCTTCCCCAAATCATCGATTTTGACTTCCAAAGTCAACCCAGCCTAAATTCGTTTCACGATCTATCGAATTGAAGAGGTTTAACTACAATTAATGTTACATGAATGTTGCACGACCGTTTTTCCAATAATATTAACGGTACATTTAGGTAGAATTCATTGATTTTATGATGGAGTTAATCCCGTAATCGTCCCCACCGACCCACGTCCAATTCATGCGATTCGTACAATATTGGACAATAAAACCTGCTCCTTTACACTTGCACCCACTTCCTAAACTCCCAAACCCACTGCACTTATTCTCTGAATGGCGATCAAGCACCAATAAACCCAAGTTCGGAAGCCTCTGTCGTTCTCACCCTCGGCTTAGCCATTGTAGGTAAATTTGGAGTCATTACGCTCGTTACAGTCTTGCGATCGAAAGCCCCCATGAATTTGGGTGCTAATCGTTGGCCGGACTAGGGGATTAGGGGGCTAGGGTTTCGTCGGATCGGGTTGAGGAAGACGATGGTCTAGGGTTGCTTATCAAAAGTATAACGGCTCAACCACTAGACAAGGCATCATGCCCAGTCAAGTGGTTAGTGTGTGTGTGCAAGTGGGAACCGGCCGCAGGCGCGGGTTCGAGTCCCAGGGTGCCGATTTTGCTCCCTTTCCCACCTAAACAATTTTCAACCCCTCTCTTTAACTTAAAAAAAAAATTCCCAATTTAATTTTATAAAATTATACAAATACAATATACGATATTTATGTAATTAAAAAAAATATAAATAATATTTTACTGTGTTATTTTATTAAACCTAAGGTAAATTATAAATAAAATAAAAATCCTTGTTTAGACAAAATCTAATTATATTATTTGTATATTTATATGTTATTCCACACATTTTATTTATATATCTAAACATTATTAAACTCCTCTAACATTTATAAATAATTATTATTAGTAAGAATAATTATTTAAATTAAACATCGAAATAATTATTTTAGATAATTATTTTTTTTGTTTACAGGTTACTTTCAAAATTCATTTAAAATGAATTATTTGCTTTGCTAACCATTTATACCATTTTATTTATTAAACAAATTAATTACCCACTTTATTTACATTAACTAATAATTAAATTATTTTTTAAAACCTATTAAATATTTTTCCCACTTTATAATTTAATTATAAATTATTCCAAGTATATTATTTCCCATACTACGTTATGTGTATTTAACAATTTTTATGCAATATCTTTTTCCACACTATGATTTACTTGATTATTAACTAAATATTTATGTGAATAAAATCCAAGCATTTTTTTTATATAAATGAATAAGTTTTCTTACCAAACCTGCACAAACCATATGTCCAGTCTCAAATCTCCCATGAAACCCTAGATGTCCCCATGTCTCCTAAATACCTTTTAGACGTATAATGAAATTAGGTTACCATTACACGTGCAGGTTTGTTGTGAGAGTTCCTCACGAGTCTTAACAATCTTTACCAATTCGTACCATCCCTAACTTTAATACAAGTGAGTTTCATAGCCCCATTTCTCTTTACTATTGTTTATAAATACCCGGGATGAAACATGTTTACATACTATACTTACCAAATTCAATACCATTTGTTCTCATGCAAATTACTATGTGCTTTATGTCTTAAACTGCTTGGTGACCATTAAATGTGTTCATGCTAGTACATTCGTTAACCTGCTACCCAGGCCTAAGGTAGTACCTAACATGATCATTTATAGGGGAATCCGATTCCAGTTAACACGAACCTTGGCGGGTTTTTTGTGTACCGTATTACTATTTTTCCAAAACACAATCAGTGGGATTGTACTTACCAGTTTTCCATTACTTACGGATTGAATTGTACGCTTGAAACCTTGTATGTTTTCACATTTATGCCTTAGTTATGCTTTGAACATATTGAATTCCAATTACTTTTTACTTAACTTTTTGTTTGGTGTTAAAACCTATGTTACTCACTAACTACTTGTAGTTGACATTTACTAACATGTTTCATGTGCACTTGTTTGAGGACACTACTTGCTCACCTAGGACTTGGACCTAGTTTAAATTTAATATTGTCTTGTCTTGAACTTTTCATATTTCATTTCCTTTTGTAACGGATGCTTTGAATACGATGAATAAATATTGTCATTATTAACAGATTATCATGTGCTTATGAATAACCGCGTCAGCCCCGGCGTATAATCCGCCGCCGGCCGGGGTGTGACAGATTGGTATCAAAGCCATGATTATAGTGAATTAGGTTATTAGACACACATGACCTAGACTATAACCTAGGAGTCCCAAACATGAGTTTAACTCGTGTATTTCATTAGGAACTCCACTCTATACTATACTTACCTACATCTATCTATTTCTGACTACCTGATACAACTACATGAACTACAAAGGATCTACATGAATTCTACTCTTAGACTTAAAAGTCTAAATGAAACTCTCAAAGGTGCGTAGGTTCTAACTAATGAATGAGAACTTGTGCAATCCGGAAGGGTGGATGCCTGTATTCTGGGAGTTCTGTCTAGGAAAGCATTTCGTATAAATCCAAATCAACCGATGGACCAATTATGCTTTCCTAGGAATTCTTGGAATAAGTGTTCACTTATAGGCTAAAGCATGACTTCTCAAACATTAGATGAACTTAAAGGTAGGTTGATAAGTCAATTTGCCCATTAGGATACTATCCATGTTTTATCTAGTACCTTATGAATTATTTACAAACTCTTACACATGATTCACATCTTACGAACTTTCTATTCATCCCTTTTGTAGAATGCCTCCCCGTCGTGAACGTAGGGTGAACCTCACCAACATGATCATTCAGCAAATGGCTACAATCCTACTTACTATGGTTAACCAACTGAACCAAAATGTGTTAGGACATAGAATGTATGACAAAAGCTTTGTAATAGTTTAGGTCTTATTGTCTTTATGTTTTTATGTAATTGTATAGATTTTGTCCAAGTGATAGAACAAGTTCTGCTAGAGGCAAACTTTTTAAGTTTGCCAAGCCTATCAGAGGTGAACTTGTTAAGTTAGCCAAGTATCATGTGAGGCGAACTTGTTAAGTTCGCCTAAGCATCTTTGAGGCGAACTTGTTAAGTTTGCCTAGTCTCATATGAGCATATTTGAGGCGAACTTGTTAGGTTCGCCTATTGTAGAGTTTGTGTCTATAAATAGGAGTTTATAGAATCTGTTCTAGAGCGAAGTAGAGAGACTTGATTGATCGTATTCTGTAAACTCTATGTTTGGTGATATACAAAGAGAGCATCTTTAACACGAAGGATTCCGCACTCCGTGTTATCAACACGTCCTGTCACGAGATCGATCTGAGATTAGTCATGTGGACCTACAAGTGGTATCAGAGCTTTTGCTCATGATTTGTGTTTGATTCTTGGTGATTAGAGATGATTTTGTGTACAATTTGACAAGAAATTGATCATTTTTACAAGTTTTTGTACCCACGGAGTTTTCAAGTTCTTGAAGTTGATTTTGCTGCTGAATTCGTGGATTTGAAGTGTATTCTAGTGAAATTAATCCGATAGAAGTGTTCTAATTTATAAAATACTAAATCCTACGGTCCAATTTCATCAAATTCCTTCTAATCTATGAGATGAAGATTTTAGGTGATGTTTGTTCGTGTTTGGGTTCAATTTCTTGCTGAGTTTGTTACAGCTGAAGTAAGCGAACTTACTGATATTTGTTGCAGGCGAACTTATCAAGTTCGATTCTCTCAGTTTAAGAGAACTTATTCAGTAGGTGAACTTACTGGGTTTCTTGTTTTAAGCGAACTTATCATGTTCGCTTGATTTCAAATTCGCTTGTTTGGATTTGAAGCGAACTTATTATCTTCGCATAAGGGGAGTGCTTGTTCAATACTTTGAAATTTTTCTGAAAATAGCAAATATGGTGCAAGTGACTAACATGTTAAATTACTATAACGAGATTGGTACATCTCAGAAACCACCCAAATTGTTAAGTCTTGCAGATTATATTAACTAGAAAGATTGGTTTGATTAGTTCATGTCTTTTACTGATACAAGTTTAAGGATTCTAATCTTGGAAGGCTATACACATCCGACATATACTTGGATGGGAAAGGATGACGTTCCTAAATCGGCATCTGCTTTAAACATAGAAGAAAAATTACTGTTTGATAGGGAAAAGAAGGTTATGGCTAGTATCTCAATGTCTCTTCCTAAAGAAATTTATCATAGTTTTAAACAATTCAGGACTTCTCAACAATTGTGGGAAGTGTTACAAAAGCGGTGTGAAGGCAGTTTGGATGTTAAGAAAAGTAGAAAAGAATTACTGAAGAAGCAGTTTTTAGTATTCAAACACTTTCAAAATGAATCTTTAGATGATCTTGCAAAAAGATTCTATCATTTACTAAGTGAATTGTCAAGTGCTTCAGTAGTATATGAGACTAAAGAGATAAATGATAAGTTTTTGGAGGCATTACCATCTAAATTTGATGTGTATTCAGTTTTGATAAAAGAGAATGTCAAGTATAAAACTATGTATCTTGAAGAGGTTATTGGGAAGATTCAATCACATGATTTGAATATGAAAAAGAGGGAAACCAATATGGAGCATATTCAAGATCCTTCAATGTATTTTGCTAAGACTTCTAGTAAAACTGGTGTAGGGGTTGCATTCTTTTCTGATGATACTCAAGATGTTTCTAATCATCATTATTCTGGGGTTCCAAGTCATTCTGGTTTCTCCGCAAATACAGCTTCTTCATCATCTGGAACACATAATATGAATCACAGAGTTGCTGATGATTATTTAGCGATGTTTTCTTCCTTAATGGCTTCTTATGAAAATTTTATTGGAGGAAAGATTCATGATCCAGATGTTATTGAAGAGGATTTCAGAAAATTGATCCTGTTGATCTGGAAGAGATGAACATTCAATGGAACATGGCTATGCTGATGAGACAAGCAAAGGATTTTTTGAAGAAGTCTGGAAGAAAGTATATCAGTTCTAACAGTCATTCACGTATGAGATTTGACAAAACCAAAGTTCGTTGCTATAATTGTCAGGAGTATGGTCATTTTGCCAAAGAATGTGTGAAACCAAAAGTTGAATTTGATTCTCAGAAGAAGCCTAATAACTTTCAGAACAATCGTAATCAGTCACATGCCTCCACTGGCTCTGGAAATTCTAATCATGCATCTGCATCATCTGCTTTGGTTGCTCAAAATGATGAAAATTATGATTGGGGTATTCATCTTGAAGATTTGGTTGGTACAGTAAGTCAAGCTTTTGTAGCTGAGATTCATTCTGTAAAATCTGAAGAGTCAACTGATGATGAAAGCTCAAGTGATGGTGAGAGTTTGCCAAGTGCTGATGAAGAGCATGATCAAGTACATAATGTTGAGTCTGATATTGCATCTCGTGTATCTGAAGATGATATAGTCCTAACTCAAAATTTTTCTGATGGTGCTGATTCTGAAAATATTTCGATTGCAAAAGTCTCCATGGCAGATATGTCAGATCCTTCAATGGTAAAAGATTCTGTTTGTCACATTTATTGCTCAAATTGCATCAGTATAAAAGATAAACTTCAAAAAGTAATGGATGATTGTGATATGAAATCGACGGATACAGTTAATCAAAAATTGAAAGATAATGATAATTTGTGTATGGATAGAATTGAGTCTTTGAAAAGAGATTTGAACTCTTTGGGATTGAAATATAAGGAACAAGCATATCATCTGGATATGTCTTATTCTGAGATTGAGAAGCGAAATGAAATTGTCGCTCAAAAGAACAAAGAAATTTCTGATAAAGAACTGAAGTGATCAAATTACATAGAAAGCTGGAAAAATTTGAAAATTCATCTGTGGTATTGGACTACTTTAATGCTAATGCTGATCCTCCTAAGAGGGTTGTTGGAATTGGATTTGTTCCTCCACCATTCAATGCAAATTATGTGGTTGAACCAGAAATTATTCATGAAGAGGAAATTAATCCAAAGACGGTGTTGAAAGTAAATCCAGTAAGTGGGGAAGATATGATATATGATTCTGATTATGAGGATGAAGTTTATGATGAGAAAAAGGTTGAAGGCATTCCTAAGAAAGTGCAACTTGATGAACCAAAGGTAGTGAAAAATGTTACTCGTGATAGATGCATTTTAACAGAACCTGATGAAGTGAAAGTTGATCAACCTAAAATTTCCAAAATCTTACAATCAAGTGGGTTTGTTGTTGCTGGTCATCAGAAGAAGAATCATCAGTTGGTTTTATGATGATGACACAAAGTTGTTTGCTCTTAAGAGATCTGATGGTGTTCAATACTTAAAGCCTAGGATCAAGTATTTCAATACCTTGCCAAGGTGTGAAATGAATGGTCTAGCTACGAAACCACTGATTAATAGATCAAAGTGTGGATTAGCTGATGTGATTGCTAACTTGTTTAAAAGAGAAGGTGGATCAGGGAAGTATGAAAGATTAAAGCCACATAAAGGAAAAAGAGTGAAGATTGTAGATCAAAAGACTGAGATTATGACCTCGAAGTATAAGTTCAAGCCAGTACGTGCTATACAGAAGATACCATTGAAGAAAATAGCTCAAGATTTTCCGGGGAATATGAAATGGTGGTACGTAGATGTGAATATTGGTGAAGCTAGAATTGATGATAAAGATAAAAAGGTCATTGTTAGTTTCAATGACGCAATGAATCTTATTAACTTCTCAAAGAAAGATCAGAGGACGTTAAGAAAGAATGAGATTATGTTTACTGATGAATGGAGAGAACAAGGATTGCATTATAAAAGAGTGTTGGAGATCTGTTAGAGATATGGAGTGCACGCAGGAAGCAGATTACCAGATAACTGGAAGAGCTTGTCATAAAGACTGAAGACAGAAGATCAAGCTATTGTCAAGGGGGAGTCTGTTAGGACATAGAATGTATGACAAAAGCTTTGTAATAGTTTAGGTCTTATTGTCTTTATGTTTTTATGTAATTGTATAGATTTTGTCTAAGTGATAGAACAAGTTCTGCTAGAGGCGAACTTGTTAAGTTCGCCAAGTCTCATGTGAGGCGAACTTGTTAAGTTCGCCTAAGCATCTTTGAGGCGAACTTACTATTGCAGAGTTTGTGTCTATAAATAGGATTTTATAGAATCTGTTCTGGAGCGAGGTAGAGAGACTTGATTGATCGTATTCTGTAAACTCTATGTTTGGTGATATACAAAGAGAAAGTTTATTAACTGTTGTTTCTATTGTCAATTCGTATACAATACGTTAACACGAAGGATTCCTCACTTCGTGTTATCGAGACGTCCTGTCACGAGATCGATCTGAGATGAGTCATGTGGACCTGCAAAATGCTGCACCAAGGAATCCGGTGTGCACTTTCAAACACTTCAACTCCTGCAACCCCACCAAGTTCTACGGGAACGAGGGAGCCACTGGACTTCTCCATTGGTTCGTAAGCATTGAATGAACCTTCATCAATGATGACTATCCCGAGAACCTAAAAGTCTGTTATGCTACTAGTGTCTTCTAGAAGAGGGCACTCACCTGGTGGAATGGGGAAAAACGTAACCGTGGAATTGAAGTTGCAAGGAGTCGGCAAAAGATCTATGCCGACAAACCCCTTAGAATTTCAAGTCGGCGATGTAGTTCTTCTCAAGGTATCCCCTTGGAAAGGCGTGGTTCGTTTTGGAAAGAAAGGGAAACTTGCACCAAGATTCGTATGTCCTTTTAAAATCCTTGAGCGGATTAAGAAGGTAGCCTACAAGTTGGATTTACCTGAAGAACTCAGCAACATCCATCATACATTCCATGTCTCGAACCTAAAGAAATGCTTAGCTGACGAAAATCTCCAAATACCGCTTGACGAAGTTCACATCGACGAATCAATGCACTTCGTACAGAAGCCCATGGAGATTATGGACCGAGAGGTTAAGCAACTCAAGCGAAGTCGAATTCCAATCGTTAAGGTTCGGTGGGAGTCCAAGCGTGACCCTGAATTCACTTGAGAACGTGAGGATCAAATGAAGGCCAAATACCCACACCTATTTCCAGGACCCTTTTCTTAATCGATTTCGGGACGAAATCTCCTAAAATAGGGGAGACTGTAATCCCCAGAAAATTTTCCCGCCTTTATTTTAACTTTTCCTGCACATGTAATTTCATTATTTTATGAATTTTCATTTATGAAAGCATACTACTTATTATAATTCGTGCATACATATATTAGGTGTAATTTTTTTTTTGTAAATGCAAGAGTAATGAATATTCATATAAAGGGGTTACATAATTATCATTTTCTATGGAACACACATATATATATATATATATATATATATATATATTTATAGTTACAAAAATCAAATTTTAAGTTTTATAAAATTTGAGTTTAAATTAATGAAAATAAAAAGATTTAAATGTAGGGATGAGTTCTATATACATAAAACCTTTTTTATTCTACAAAAATTATAAATTGTATTTACAACATTTAGTTACTTTATTAAAAATTATAAAACTTTAAAGGATTTTATGTTTTATAAAGTCCAGGGGTTAGTTTTGCCCAAATCTGAAACTTAATTTCAAATAAAAGCTAAGTTTGTTCATAAAATGATAACCCTTTGAAAAGCCAAGGACCTTTTCGTAAATTCTCATGTGTTTTTCCCCAAATCACCGATTTTGACTTCCAAAGTCAACCCAACCTAAATTCGTTTCACGATCGATCGAATTGAAGAGGTTTAACTGCAACTAATGTTACATGAACGTTGCGCGACCGCTTTTCCAATAATATTAATAGTAAATTTAGGTAGAAATCATTGATTTTATGATGGAGTTAATCCTGTAACCGTCCCCTCCAACCCACGTCCAATTTATGTGTTTCGTACAATATTGGACTATAAAACCTACTCCTTTACACTCGCAACGACTCGCACACACTTCCTAAACTCCCAAACCCACTGCACTTATCCTCTGAATCACGATCAAGCCCATCAAAAACCCGAGTTTTGAAGCCTCTGTCGTTCTCACCCTCGGCTTAGCCATTGCAGGTAAATTTGGAGTCATTAGGCTCGTTACAGTCTTGTGATTGAAAGCCCCATGAATTCGGGTGGTAATCGTTGGCCGGACTTGGGGATTAGGGGGCTAGGGTTGCGTTGGATCAGGTCAAGGAAGAAGATGGTCTGGGGTTGCTTATCAAAAGTATAACGGCTCAACCACAAGATAAGGCATCATTCCCAATCCAGTGGTTAGTGTGTGTGTGCAAGTGGGAACCGGCCGCAGGCGCAGGTTCGAGTTCACGTGGCTGATTTTGCTCCTTTTCCCACCTAAACCATTTTTAACCCCTCTCTTTAACTTTAAAAAAAATTCCTAATTTTATTTTATAAAATTATACAAATACAATATATGATCTTTATGTAATTAAAAAAAATATAAATAATATTTTACTATGTTATTTTATTAAATCTAAGGTAAATTCTAAATAGTTTAGACAAAATCTAATTATATTATTTGTATATTTATATGTTATTCCACAAATCCTATTTATATATCTAAACATAATTAAAATCCTCTAAAATTTATAAATAATTATTATTAGTAAGAATAATTATTTAAATTAAACGTCCAAATAATTATTTTAGATGATTATTTTTTTTTGTTTATAGGTTACTTTCAAAATTCATTTAAAATGAATTATTTGCTTTGTTAACCATTTCTACCATTTTATTTATTAAACAAATTAATTACCTACTTTATTTATATTAACTAATAATTAAATTATTTTATAAAACCTATTAAATATTTTTCCCACTTTATAATTTAATTATAAATTATTTCAAGTATATTATTTCCCATAATACGTTATGTGTATTTAACAATTTTTATACAAACCTTTTTTCACACTATGATTTACTTGATTATTAACTAAATATTTATGTGAATAAAATCCAAGCATTTTTTTTATATAAATGAATAAGTTTTCTTACCAAACTTGCACAAACCCTATGTTTAATCTCAAATCTCCCATAAAACCCTAGATGTCCCCATGTCTCCTAAATACCTTTTAGACGTATAATGAAATTAGGTTACCATTACACGTGTAGGTTTGTTGTGAGAGTTCCCCACGAGGTTTGTTGTGAGAGTTCCTCATGAAATTAGCCCACTTTCTCTTTAGTATTGTTTACAATTACTCGGGGTGGAACATGTTTACATACTATACTTACCAAATTCAATACCATTTGTTCTCATGCAAATTACTATGTGCTTTATGTCTTAAACTGCTTGGTGACCGTTACATGTGTTCATGATAATACATTCATTAACCTGCTACCCAGGCCTAAAGTAGTACCTAACATGATCATTTATAGGGGAATCCGATTCCAGTTAACACGAACCTTGGCGGGTTTTGTGTGTACCATATTACTATTTTTCCAAAACACAGTCAGTGGGATTGTACTTACCAGTTTTCCATTACATACGGATTGAATTGTACGCTTGGAACCTTGTATGTTTTCACATTTATGCCTTAGTTATGCTTTAAACATATTGAATTCCAAATACTTTTTACTTAACTTTTGTTTGGTGTCAAAATCTATGTTACTCACCAACTACTTGTAGTTGACATTTACTCAGATGTTTCAGGTGCACTTGTTTGAGGACACTACTTGCTCACCTAGGACTTGGGCCTAGTTTAAATTGAATATTGTCTTGTCTTGAACTTTTCATATTCCATTTCCTTTTGTAATGGATGCTTTAAATACGATGAATAAATATTGTCATTATTTATAGATGATCATGTGCTTATGAACAACTGCGTCAGCCCAAGCGTATAATCCGCCGCCGGCCGGGGTGTGACAGTTTCTCCACTATTGGAGAAGAAGAATACCCAAAGAAACCAGTGTTTTGAGGTAAGAATTGAACCTAAACCTCTGATTTTTAGTTTCAATGGGTTTTGGGGTAAAACTAGGGTTTTGAACTCAAAGCATTGATTTTTACGTGTAAAATGGTGAAATAAGCTTAGATATGGCTTCATGGAAGTTAAACAAATGATTTGAATGTAAAAAGTTTGAAACTTGGGTTGAACACGGGCCTGGAAATGAATATCTTCAAGTGGCGAAACTAATAGGCGACACTATTTCATGTGAAGACACTAATCGCGACCACTTGAAGAAGACGACGAGACTGACGTTGCGATACTATTTCTGTAGGTCCTCATGGCGCTTCTACGGATCGATCTCGTGATAAGACGAGACGTTAACTCGAAGTGCGGAATCCAACGAATCAACGTTTATACACACAAAAGACAATGTAAACAATCAAGTAAATAACATTCTCAATTGTATTCCAAATCACAATGGTGTTTATAGACTCAATCAGACTTGTTCTGATCGATGTGTTCTCTCTCTCTGTGTACTCATTCGACTGACTCTGTAAACACTTATATAGACATCTGACCTGCTATAAGCGAACTTATTAAGAGTGCCTCTAACAGACTAAGCGAACTTATCAAGTTCGCCTCAGATAGACTTAAGCGAACTTATTAAGTTCGCCTCTGTTAGACCAGGCGAACTTAACAAGTTTGCCTCTAGGTAAACTTGAAGAAACACTTAGTAACTTTTACATAACAAAAACATAAAGACATAAGATCTAACTATTACAAGCTTTTGTCATTACAAACTATGTCCTAACAGACTCCCCCTTGACAATAGCTTGATCTTCAGTCTTCAGTCTTCATGATGAGCTTTTCCAGTTATCCGGTAGTCTGCTGCCAGCATGCACTCCATATCTTCTGCATATCTCCAAAACTCTCTTGTACTGTAATCCTTGTTCTTTCCATTCATCAGTGAACATTATTTCATTCTTTCGCAACGTCCTCTGATCTTTCTTTGAAAAATTGATAAGATTCATTGCGTCATAGAAACACACAATGACCTTATTTTCTTTATCTTCAATCCTTGCTTCACCAGTATTAACATCGACATACCACCATTTCATATTCCCAAGAAAGTCTTGAAGAATCTTCTTCAATGGTATCTTGTGTACAACACGTACTGGTTTATACTTGTAATTCCAGGTCACCTTCCCAGTCTTTTGATCTGTGTTCTTCACTCTCTTTCCTTTTTGTGATTTCAGCATTTCATACTTTCCTGAACTACCTTCTCTCTTGATCAAGGTTGCTATCACATCAGTCAAACCATTCTTCGATCTATTAATAAGAGGCTTTGAAGCTAGACCATTCATTTCACACCTTGGCAAGGTATTGAAATATTTGATCCTCGGCTTTAAGTATTGAACACCGTCAGATCTTTTAATTGCAAATAATTTTGTATCACCATCATAGAACCAACTTATGATCCTTCCTACACACCGCTAGTTATTCACATATTTCTCTTTCTGAGCAGGTTGTGCTGGATACTTGGGTAGCACCTTCATCCAACTATTTACAACTTCTCTCAACTGTTCTCTTGTCATTCCTGTATTTCTGTACATCACAGGTTCTTCATTAACCTTCGGAGACTCAGTGTGAGTAGTTTCAGTTTCAGCATCTTTATTGGATTGAATATTCTCACCATCAGTATCTATCTTTGAATCAGCAGTGTCTTCAGGCAGTGTGACGTCTTCAACAGAGTCCATAGAATCTGTTACTCCTTCATAAGTGAATTCAGGAATAACATCATCTTGGATGAAGTTTTAAGGCACTTTAAGACCATCACAGCCTTCATAAGTAACGTTATCTTTATCTTTCTCTATCTATATCTCTACTATATCTCCTTCTTCTATTTCATTATCAGACACTTCACCGTCCATATCATTGAATAAATCATCAATGTCATCAAGACATGCAATCTTTTCAGCTTCTTCTTCTTCAGAATCTGCAAAGAACTCCAATAATAAAATTTCTTCTTTATTAGCACCAGAAGTATCTTTGTTTCCTTCAAGTGATTGAAATGTCGACTCCCCCTGAACCCTTGATATAGGATTAGCGTCAGTGTATTGACGATCACCCTCAACATTTCCAGCAGGATCATTGTCTTCGTCATCACGTCTTTGAATAGACTCTGTGTGACACGTATCGTGTATCCTCAACTCCCCCTGAGCGTCAAGACGCTGAACGAGTTTAGACACCAATGCTTGCATGTCAGCTATCTGTTAAGCTTGAGTCTGAATCACCAGCTGCCGTTGTGAATCAGTAGACACAAGAGTATCCACCTGAGCTTGAAGTGTAAGCACTTGAGATTCAAGGATAGTAATCCTTTCAGAATCAGAAGGCTTTGACGGACCAGCTGACGATTGTGGAATCGAAGGACTTGCAGTAGGAGAAATGACTGGAGGAACATGAGTTATAACCGGAGATGTATCTTTAGATCTTGGATGAGTAATAATCAAGGAAGCAACAAAATTAGCATCCTCTACTCCCTGCGAAGATTGAGCAGCAGCTATTGAAGCAGACATTAGCTTTTGAGTTTTTGGATCTGGATTGAAGTCACTATCAGAATCAGTACTCTCATCAACCAAGGATCTTTTTCCATGTACTGATCTGGAAGGAGGATCCCAAACATACTTTCTTCTTGGTCAGCTGGCTTGAGATGTAATGCGTTTTCCAGCATTAGCTAGTGGAATAGCAGCTAACCGCTCATAACGATCTGAGGAAAAATCCCTAGATTCATCAGTGTCAGTGCCTTCAGTAACAGATAATATCGTATCACTTGAGCTTGAACTAGATTCATCATCAGTCACCACATTCCCTTTATCTTCATGAATGGGCGAGTTCACAACGTCATTAACGAAATCATCCATGTTCATTCCTAGATCATGTTCATGTGCATGAACGACCTCCTCTTGAACATGTTCATGAATAGGTATTTCAACCTCAGCTTGTGGAATTTGAATTTTTCTGGAATAGGAATTTGTGGTTGTACGGGAACTTGAGCTTGCTGAACTGGAACTTGTTGTTGTATCGGTTGTTTTGGAATTTGTTGTTGTTGTTGTGGTTGCTATTGTTGGTGTGGAACATTTAAGCCTTGAATTTAAACATTTTCATCAAGATGAAACCAGTTGTCATTAGGTGGTGCAACATAATCAGGATTGATTAAGTGACCAAACAAAAGAGTATTAACCGGTATTAATGCAGCATTCTGCTGTTTCACCTTCGTGCAATCAGTAAAGATACGCTTTGACATCAGAGTCAAAGTTAATCTAATAGGATGTTGTGGAAGATCCGGAATAAGATAAGTTAGAATCATTTGAATAAAGCGAGGATACATCAAAAATCTTTGACCTTCAGCAGGATTAATCTGCATGACCATCTCCGTATAGAAGTAAAGTGCAAAATTGAATCGCTTATTCAACGTTAAAGCCACCATTGCAGTTTGAAGAGCCATCTTTAAACCATCGGTTCAAGCTTTACGAGGAGAGATGCATTGAATAATCACATGGATGAAATATCTCCATTCACCGACTAAGCCACATTTACGTGCTTGTGTATCATTCTGTCTCCCACGATAACCCATTCTTTGAAAACAACCCATAATAAGAGTGCCCGGATATGACAGTGGGTCTTCAGCATTACCACCCAAATCAAGAGCAGCACGAATTGTTTCTTCATATATGGCAATTTCAGTATTATTGACAGTTGCACGAAGAACATGAGGTTCTACGTCCGTATCCTGATGAACAGTATCCCAAAATTGTTGCATGTATACCAAACTGATGTTAGGATCAGCAGATAAAGCAGTATGGAGATGCGAACGGTTCAGAAATCCAATTTTTCTTTGAAAATTAACAGCCTCGTACATGTTATGATCTAACAATGCCACCTGATTATGCTTATATTCGACATGTTGAGCCATCTGAAAACATTCGGACAACAAACACATTAGTAAAAAATTACAACCACAAACAATTAAAAAAAATTAAACAAATTTTTTTTTCTAACACTCAAAAATCACAAGTCCAAATACTCTCTGACCCCTAGGCGAACTTAATAAGTTCGCTTAGTGTTGCAAGAGGCGAACTTGGACAAGTTCGGTTCGAACAAGTTCGCTTGAACCTGTGACGATTCAAATCCAAACACAGAATTTCACAAATCGGGCAAATCGATTGAAACGCATGAAACAAGTATTGGACATCGATCGATTATCACTCAGTAAACAATTCTAATGATCAATTTTATATTTCTAGTCAAAATTAGGTCAAAAACCGTTCTGTCAAACTCACGAAGTAAACCGAGTAGAAAACATCAAAATACTCACGATTGAACGGATGAAATTCAATCAAATTACCTTGGAAAGGATCGAAATTCAATTTTGAATCTAATGAAATCAACAAACAACCCTAACAACACAGATTAAAAATTTTGAAAAAATTTCCAGATAAGTTCGCTTGGAACAATGAAGACGATGACTGATAACTTCGCCTGGCGAAGAGCCTTATACACATTAAGTTCGCTTGTTTAGGCGAACTTGTTAAGTTCGCTTAACAAGTCTTCGGCGAACATGCTAAGTTCGCTTCACCATCCACAGGCAAACAAATTAAGTTCGCTTCACTGTTCTGGGCGAACATATTAAGTCCGCTTCACTGTACACAGGCGAACATAATATCTATTCACTTTTGCCTTGAACAAAATTTTACCAACTTCAACCTGTCATGTCTTGAACTTCCGTCAGCATCATGTATCCGATCCAATCCCGAACAATTTTAATAAAAGTTTAGAATTTTCATGGAAAATAAAAATCAAAATCTTTTTGAGTTTTATCTATACAAACGGAATCACATATTTTTGGATTTTATCTGTACAAACGGAAACACATATTTTTGGATTTTTATCGGAATAAACTGAAATCACATATTTTTGAATAAACATCATGAGCAAGAAGATCATATCGGTATCCAATTAATTCATCACACATTTTAGCAATAACAAAGGGTAACCTATAATATGAAACCATCCTACTTAGTCTTGTGCACTTTGCACCTTTTTCATTTTGAAACTCATTCAATTTGAATAATATTTGAAATGATACGCGATAAATTCCAAAGTAAATAAGATGAGGTTATAAAATGCTCTTTTATTTATACCGAATTTGAAATATAAAGCATGAATTCTTAAATTTATCAATATTATATGATTTGAAACAATAAGCGTTTATTCTCTAAATTCATGTGATTTAGTACCATTTAGATGAAAAACATCGTGTACCCCACATATATGCCAAACAGAAATTTAAATTGCACTATCTTCAAGACATATACAGTTTATGTTAAGATTAGATCAATTTCCAAGATGAAATTATCTCTTTTAGCACAAGTATAGAAGCAGATCCCAAAGGATATAAGAATCATGATGATTCAGAATCAGGCGATTCTAATGAATTGGCTGAATAGTGAGATTCAACAAATTCAGGTATTAGGATCCAACTATTATCTGGATAAAATTCAATGGAGTCAGACTAGATGATGTATCTAACTGATCCAAGGGCGAATATATGTTTCAACAGATTTTGAAAGCATATCTTAGTTCAACATCACCTTGCATGTTTTTCGAGGCATGGGCAGTGCAGTGAACTGAAATAAATTTGTGCTAAAGATATAATTCGATATTGGTCTCATGAAATTCTTTAAAACCATATATTCTTTATCTGATAATGATCTTTTACACACACACACATGCATATAATGGATTCAAATCATAGATGTAATCATATTATATTTAATTTTTACACTACTATTAGTTTCAAAACGCTTTTAGTCTATTGACAATTCAAGTTTCAAAATTCATACACAAATTTTAAAAACAATTTATCAAGAATAGAGCATTCACAACACTATCATTTCTCATTTATGCAGACTTTGAAATTTAGATCAAATCAACTCAGTTTAATCAATCATATATCAAAGGTCTACTAAGGTCGTGTGAAATGAACTAATTACTGATGTAATATCATTTCTTCTCTAACCTCAAATGATGTCAAATTTTATATTTTTCAATTTGTTTTGACTTTTTATAAATTAAAAACTTTTTGACTGAAATGTAAATGCAGAAATGTAATAAAGCAATAAAAGAAATTAAACAAAAATTTCCATGAAATTATGATTTTGAAAAGCTTTTATTCGGGATTAATCATACCAATCATTTTAATTAGGAATTCAAACCTGGTACGATCAAATGCCTTGGTAAACAAAGCAGCAAATTAATCGTCAGTGTGTACCTTGACCAGCTCAATCAACCTTTTCTCTGCCCAATCACGAATAAAATGATATCGAATCTCGATGTGCTTAGTTTTACTATGTTTAACAGGATTATTAGTTATGGACATAGTAGCATTATTATCAATAAGCATAGGGTTCCTGTGAAATTCAAACCGTAATCTCTCAATTGTTGTTGTATCCACACGATCTGTGAACAACAACTCGCAGCAGCGATATATTCTGCTTCGCATGTAGAAATCAAGACTGTGGTTTGCTTTTTGCATTGTCAGGACACAAGTCGATTACCTAAGAACTGGCAAACACCTGTTGTAGATTTCCTGTCCAAACAACAACCACCAAAATCAGAATCAGTATAAGCATTGAGATCAAAGTTAGAACTATGAGGATACCATAGCCCCAAACGTTGTTTTCCTTTCAAATATCGAAAGATTCTTTTCACAGCAATTAAGTGAGATTCTTTTGGCTTTGCCTGGAATCTGGAACAGATGCACACGGCGAACATTATATCCGGCCTTGAAGCGGTTAAGTACATGAGAGATCCAACCATAGATCTGTAAAGTCAACAATCCACATCTTTTCCATCCGGGTCAGAATTCAACTTATGATTGACCGGAATTGGAGTATCATATGGGGTACAGTCCTCTATCTTGAACCGGCTCAAGATGTGTAACATTCCTGATTTTTATTATTCATATTTCAATCCAATGTAATGCAATTTCAAATTCAATACTCGTGCACTGTCTCATTTATTTTCTCGCCGTAAATTAAATGCAATGATTCTATACAATTTCGCAAATTTTACTCGGTTATATACATTTAAACACTATACAAGAAACTATTTTATTCAAACTCATCGAACCTGAAAAGCCAAAGACTAAAGTTGAAAAATGTCAAGAAACCCTAGTCTAGCACGGTCGTGCTTCGTCCTAGCACGGTCGCGCCAAGTGCTTTGGCACGGTCGCGCGACCTGCTTTAGAACGATCGCGCCCGGTGCCTAGGCACGGTCGTGCCATATTTAGGCACGGTCGCGCCTGTGAAACAGCTGAAACGTAACTGCAATTTTAATCGTCCGATTGTTCGAATCCATAACCGTTTTACGTTATACTTTCAAAATAATACTACCAATCATTTCTTTTTCGACCAAATAACCATAATTCGTTCAACTCAAAGGATTCTCTCTCAAATATTTCCAAGAAAACTCTCTCAAGCAATTCGATCCAAGTTCTCTCAAATCCAGCATCATCGTCACGCCATCCGATCTCTCCTGAAGCTACGGAACCGTTGGAACAGTCGGGATCACATCAGAAGACGCCGGTGCTCAATCCCGCCGTCACCGGAACTCCCTCTCTATCGTCCTCTATCGATTCACTTCTATTCAGGTTAATTGAATCCTCTAATTTATTCATTCCAGTATCTGAATCAAAAGCCCTTTATTAATTTGGGTTTTCAATTCGTAAATCGGTCTAAATCAGAAACCATGTTTTAATAAAAATAATTCAATCGAATCCATACTTAATCACGATTTACATACAATTAAATTATATGAAAAGACTCGTAATAAACCATTAATCAAAAGCCCTATCATTTCCAACGTTTAAAATACTAGAAATTGTCAATTCGTGTCTGATTTGGAAGAGACACGGTCGCGCTAATCATCTAGCGCGACCGTGCCTCATGAAACGCGGTCGTGTCGATTAGCAGCGCGGTCGTGCCCTCCTGTCCAGACCTTGTCACGCCCTCTGGGCTAGTCTCTGTTGTGTCTAAAGATCATAGACACGACCGTGCCGGGCCAAGGCACGGTTGTGCCTGTTGACTTGTCTAGATTGTGCTCCTGTTGATCAACCCGGTCGCGCCCCGACTAGCGCGGTCGCGCCCGTGGCTTGAGCATGATCGTGCCCTTCCGAGGCACGGTCGTGTGTGACTCAGAAACTTTAATAAAATTATAATTTTATATTTTTCAATCAATAAATGTTTCAAATTTTATAAAAATATGTTTTCTGTATTTGAAGAGATAAATATTATTATTTAAAAGTTTATTTAAATGTTTATAAAAATTAAATTTATATTTATTATCTTACACTTAAATGATATCTTAAATAATTAAGTTACAAAATTTATAAATAAATGAGATAATGATTATTTATTTAATTTACATTTTAAATCAAAATCATTTATTTATTTATACTTAATTACAATTAATATTTACATTATTTCATAAACTATAATTATATATTTATTCAATTATCCAATTCAAACCTAATCAAATTGTTTCAAAAATATTTTACTTCAAACTCTATATATTTATTCAATACTTTTAAATACAAATCAATAGTTTTATACACAAATTCAACTTCCATTTTAGACTTAAACTTTATGCATCTATTTGATTCAATACACATTACTCTTTAGGTTAAATTGTGCATTTCGAGGATCATATTTGCTATCTATAATCTTTGTTAGCTTCACTTCCATACCAAGTGAGTATTTCATAGCCCCTTTTACTCTTTTACATTTTTGGGGTGAAACATGAACTCTATCAAATTACATGTTTACATTTACACAAATACAAATCCTATTTACATTCATGTGTGCAATTTGAGCTTTATGCCCGAGTGCTAGTTGTGCTAACTTTTGTATGCGATTATGTGCAATCATTTACTATTCAAGCCGACGGTTTTCAATGATAGATCTATTGAGTCTGACAAACCCACCCATGGTACGCGGTGATTGAAACCGACAACACAATTTTTGCATGCTAGTTACAAGGTTGGATTGTACATTTGGTTACACAATAGCTGCTCCCCATAAACGCCTTATTTATCATGTCATGTAAAGGATTTGTTTTCATCTATATGCTATCTATATACAACTGTGTTATACTCACCAACTTTTTAGTTAACTTTATTTTATTCATGTTTCAGGCCCCAATATGTGAGATTGATTCAAGACGTGTTCAACATAGGATTTGGACTTAGCAATATAAATCAAGAATTTTATGAGTTGTTATGTTTCTTGTTTGAATTTGATTTTGTACTTGGATTATTTGTAATGCAAATTTGACTTTAATATATTTCAATTTAGTCAACCATGTGCTATGAACAGTCTTACATGTCCCGCCCCGATGATTCCGCCATCGGTCGGGGTGTGACAAGATGTCTTTGACATACTTGGACTGATGAATAAAGAAACCATCTTCCTTTTGATTTAGTTGCAAACCTAAGAAAAACGATAACTCTCCCATAGCTGACATTTCAAATTTCGACTTCATAACACCCTGAAAATATTTGCATAACCCTTCGTTTGTTGAGCCAAAAATAATATCATCCACATAAATCTGCACCAATAGGTAATCTCCCCCTGATTTCTTTATAAATAAGGTCGAGTCTATCTTTCCACGAACAAAGTCATTTGCCAAAAGATGTGTGGATAATGTTTCATACCACGCACGAGGAGCCTGATGAAGACTATAGAGGGCCTTAACAAGCTTGAAAGCCATATTCGGATTCAGTGGATCTTCAAACCCCTGCGGCTGACACACATAGACTTCCTCCTTGACCTTTCCATATAAAAACGCACTTTTCACGTCTAATTGAAACACCTTAAAACCTTTAAAAGAAGCAAAATCTAGAAACAACCTTATAGCTTCGAGCCGTGCAACAGGCGCATAAACCTTGGTGTAATCAATTCCTTCTTGTTGATTGAAGCCCTGGACAACTAATCTTGCCTTGTGGCGTACCACGACACCTCGATCGTCTTTCTTACATTTAAACACCCATTTTGTTCCTATCGGATACGCACCCTTCGGAAGATCAACAAGATTCCAAACCTTAAGTTTGTCAAATTGAGCAAGTTCTTCCTGCATAGCTTCTATCCAATTGTTGTCATTTAAAGCCATTTCAACATTCTTGGGTTCAACCTGCGAAATAAAGCAAGAATGTGAGCAATCATCAAGAACACCAGAATCTTTAATGCAGGTATACAAACAAGTATTGTCAACAAGAGAACGTGTTTTCACTCCATCCTGTAAATTTCTGATTATATTCGTCACTGGATGATCTTTAAGTTCCTTGATGGATGCAACCTCAGGAACCTGCAACACTTCAACTTGAGTAGATTCAGATTGATAAGAATAATCTTGATTAATAGGAATTTCCGAGTCTAAATTTGTAGGAATCTCCCCCTGAGCCTGTGTCGAAGGTAATGGATCATCACCCAACAACGGATCAGTAGAAGAATCTTGAAAAATAGCATTATCCTCCTCACTCTCTGAATCTTGTGGACCTGAACAAGAAGCAACATTAGGATCGGGAGCAGAAGTAGATGGAATCGATGAATTTGGAACTGCATTTGGAAGAAATCCATTGTGCTGTGCATCCTGACATGACTCATAGAGAACATCAGCATCTTCAGCAGAAATATCAGAAGGTAAATGAAAAGACATGAATAAGTTTTCATAATCAAATGCCCAATCCGGACCAATCGCCATTTGTGGTTAAGATCGATTTGAACAGTCAATATGGAACCATTCTTCAACTTGGTGTGTCTCTTTGTTATAAACCCTCTTGGTTGTCGAATTAGCCACATACCCCAGAAAAATCCCTTCAATAGCCTTTGCACTGAATTTTGTTGGGACATCTTGAACTTTCAATAAAGTGCAAGGATTACCAAAAGGTAGTAAATAATCCAGATTCGGCTTTCGATTATTCAGAATTCATAGCAAGTCTTGTTATGTCGCTTGATGGTCAAGACCCTGTTCAAAACGTGACATGCAGTATTCACAGCTTCAGCCCAAAAGGTGACTGGAAGCTTAGAATCTGCAAGCATCGTGCGAGCTGTTTCGACCAAAGTCCTGTTCTTTCGTTCAGCGACACCGTTTTGTTGAGGAACATATGGCGCACTGAATTCATGATGAATTCCTTTTTGTAGACAGAATAAGCCCATTTTGCTATTCTTAAATTCGTTGCCATTGTCACTCCAGATTCTTCTGACTTTCAGATTGAATAAATTCTCCAATCCCAGGATGAAGTATTGTACCAACTCAGTGGTTTCAGCTTTCGATGAAAGAAACTTAACCCATGAAAATCTGGAGTAATCATCAGTTACTACCATGCAGTACGATTTTCCACCAATGCTCCTGATACTGATAGGACTGAACAAATCCATATGCAGCAACTCCAAAGGAGTTACGATAGAATTCGTCGATTTAGATTTGTGAGATTTCTTTCTTTGCTTCCCCTTCTTGCAAGGAATACAAACATCAGGAACTGAGAATTTCATCTTCGGAATACCAAGAACCCGATCATTCCTAACAATGTAGTTAATCTTCCTATAGTTAATGTGAGCTAGCTTCCTGTGCCACATTATTGAATCAGATTCTGACGCCTTGGAGAGTAAACAAGTAGGAATTGAATTCGTTGTAGTGGCGACACTCATGTCAAGGACATACATGTCATTTCTCCTCGGAGCCTTCATGAGAATCCATTCATCAGGAATCACGAAGCCCGGTTTCAAAATACAGTATTCAGCATCGTTGAAATAAAACGAAAACTTCTTGTCACAAACTTGTGATACACTTAAAAGATTGTGTTCCAGCTGCTCAACATAATTCACCTTCTCAAATTTGACTTTGTCATTCTTTAACGTTCGCTGTCCAGCTATGTACCCGCCTTTATTACCCGCAAAAGCGACATAACCTCCATCAATTTGTTTAACATCCTCAAGCAATCTAACATTCCCTGTCATGTGTCGAGAGCAACCACTATCCACATACCATGTATTGTTGATAGTCCTCCTTGGTTGTCCCTACATAAACAACGAGAATCAGTTAGAAATAGGAACCCAAGCCATCGTGGTCTTGGGTCGTCCAGTTTGATCAAAATAAACAACTTCTTGTAATTACAATCAATCTTATCATTCACTTTTGGAACAGAAGTTTGACAATCAGACTTTTTCAAAGAAGATCAATTTTTATTATTTTGAAAAACATTATTTGATATAATATTGTCAGATTCGGATGTTTCCAAAATTTTCTTCAATTTTCTATTTCGTCTTCTCCTTTAAGGTCTAGACAATTTAACTTCCTGATGAGAATCTTTTGAAATTCCAAAATTAGGAATCTCAAGTTTCTCTTTGCATACAAAAGATTTAGAATTCAATTTATCCTATTGCTTAAATCCAGAGGATTTAACAAAAGATCGACCAGGCATATTTTTCTCCAAGCTAGAAGACAATTTTCCCTCATCTTTTCTTTTCAGAATCTTCACCACTTTTGGTTGTGAAGGAACATTCTTCATTTTACCCTGGTTCTTGTAAGGACAATTGATCAGAATGTGACCAGCCTCGTTGCAATGAAAACACACTCTTCTTTCTCGATAAGTTCTGAAATAAGGAGTTTTCTTTGAATTTGAGGATCCATCAGAGGAATAAGCTTCAGAGGAATGTCTAGAACAGTTTATCGGCTTCTTTGGAACATAAGCCTGTGTTGGCACCTTTGAAGAATACACTTTTTGATAACCAGCCGCCACAAAACCACTCGACTGTAAAATTGGAGAAAGCTTAGATGTACCAACTTTCACCTCTTCAGGTTCAGTCAGAATGCATCTATCCCGGGTAACAGTTTTAACAACTGTTGGGTCATCAATTTTTACTTCTTTTGGAATGCCCTCGACCTTCTTTTCATCGAACACCTCATCTTCAGAATCAGACTCATACACCATATCCTCCCCAGTTACCGGATTCACCTTTAACACAGTCTTTGGATCTATCTCCTCTTCATGTATGATTTCAGGTTCCACCACATAATTTGCATTAAACGGTGGAGGAATAAATCTAATTCCAGCAACATGCTTAGTAGGATCAGCATTTGAGTTAAAATAATCCAAAACAACCGAAGAATTTTCAAAATTTTCCATCTTTCTATGAAGTTTGATCACTTCAGACTCTTTGTCAGATATTTCTTTATTCTTTTGAGCAACAACTTCATTACGTTTTTCTATCTCAGCATAAGCCATGTCTAGATGATAACCTTGCTCTTTATATTTCAACCACAGAGAATTTAAGTCTCTTCAAAGACTCAATTCTATCGATGCACAATTTATCATTATCTTTCGGTTTCTGATTAACAGTATGCATCGATTTCATGTCACAAATCAAGTTTGTGTTATCATCCATGACCTTTTGCAATTTATCTTTAACAGAAATGCAGTTAGAACAGTAAATATGACAAACAGAGTCTTTTACCTTAGACGGATCAGACATGTCTGCCATGAATACTTTGGCAATGGGAATATTTTCTGAATCAACACCATCAGAAGAATTTTGTGTAAGAACAATATCCTCCTCAGCAACACCTGATACAGCATCAGAATCAATATTCTGCACTTGTTCTATTTCTTCATCAACGCTTGGAACACTATCACCATCAGAAGAATCATCACTAGAACTTTCATCATCGGTCGACTCCTCTGGTTTTTCAGAATCAATTTCTGCTACAAAAGCCTGACTCACACAACCCACCAAGTCTTCCAGATGAATGCCCCAGTCATAGTTTTCGTCGTTCTGAGCAACCAATGCCGATGAAGCAGATGCATGATTTGTATTACCAGATGAACCATGTGACTGATTCCTATTATGCTGAAAATTAGGCTGCTTCTTTTGAGAATCAAACTCGACCTTTGGCTTCACACATTCCTACCATATTCTTGACAGTTGTAACACCGAACTTTGCTTTTATCAAAACCCATGCGAGATCGACTATTTGAGCCAATATATTTTCTGCCAGTTTTCTTCAAGAAATCTTTAGCTTGACTCATCAACATGGCCATATTCCATTGGATATTCATTTCTTCCAGATCAACAGGGTCAATCTGTCTGAAATCTTCTTCTATAACCTCAGGATCATGTATTTTACCTCCAATAAAATTCTCATATGAACCATGAATGAGGAAAACATAGCAAGATAATCATAGCAATCTTCTGATTCAAATGAGATCCAGATGAAGTAGAAGCGGTAGTCGCAGAAAATCCAAAATGGATTGAATGACCAGAATGAATCGGAACTCCAAAACACTGATCATTTGAAGAATCTTGAGCATCGCTAGAAAAGAATGCCACTTCAGTACCAGTTTTACCAGTAGATTTGGCAAAATACATTGAGGGATCCTGGATATGTTCCAAGTTAGTCTCTTTCTTCTTCATATTCATGTCATGCGACTGAATCTTCCCTAGAACTTCTTCAAGAGACATTGTTTTATACTTAATATTCTCTTTGATTAAAACTGTGTACACATCAAATTTTTATGGTAAAGCCTCCAAGAATTTATCATTGATTTCCTCAGTCTCATAGATCACAGACGCACTTGCCAGTTCACTAAGAAGATGATAGAATCTTGTAGCAAGATCATCCAAGGATTCGTTTTGAAAATGTTTAAAGACCAAGAACTGCTTCTTTAGTAGCTCCTTTCTACTCTTCTTCACATCCAAACTTCCTTCACACTTTTTCTGTAATGCTTCCCACAGTTGTTGAGAAGACTTGAACTGTTTGAAACTGTGATATATTTCCTTTGGAAGAGACATCGAAATACTAGCCATCACTTTCTTTTCTCTGTCAAATAGCAACTTCTCTTCAGTCGTTAACGCTGACACCGACTTTGGAACATTATCCTCTCCCATCCACGAATAAGTCGGATGCGTATAACCTTCCAAAATCGGAATCCACAAACTGGTATCGGTAAAAGATACAAACTGGTCAAACCGATCTTTCCAATTAGAATAATCAGCTAGATTTAACAACTTCGGAGGTTTTTGAGATGTACCGATCTCATTGTCATAATTGAACATATTCGTTACTTGAACCATATTTGCCATTTTTCCTGAAAAATTTCCAAGTGTTGAACTCCCTTTACCCTTAGGCGAAGATAATAAGTTCGCCTCTGAGATACCCAAGCGAACTTAATGAGAAGCGAACTTAATAAGTTCGCTTAAACCGGAATTCAAAAATCTGAACAAGTTCGCCTAAAATAAGTTTGCTTAATATTGTGAGAAGAGAACTTGACAAGTTCGCCTGCTAAGTTCGCTTGCACACAAATCAACAAGTTCACTTGCAGTAACAGAATCAAGATCAAGAACACTTCAGACCACTTTCGCGAACCAGAGACATACTGAAATCATCATTAATCACTGATTTGAAGGAATTAAACAAAATTGAACCGCAGGATTGTATAATTTCTCTATTAGAAGCTTTCTATAGGATCAATTTCGTCAAAATCATCTTCAAAAACACCAAATCAGATCTGAATTAGTCTTGAAAACTCCATGGAAATGAGAAATTCAAAAATGACAAATTTCATGTCAATTTGCATATAAAACCGTCTAGAATCAACAAGAATCACGAGCAATAGCTCTGATACCACTTGTAGGTCCTCATGGCGCTTCTACAGATCGATCTCTTGATAAGACGAGACGTTAACTCGAAGTGCGGAATCCAACGAATCAACGTTTATACACACAATAGATAATGTAAACAATCAAGTAAATAACATTCTCAATTGTATTCCAAATCACAATGGTGTTTACAGACTCAATCAGACTTGTTCTGATTGATGTGTTCTCTCTCTCTGTGTACTCATTCGTCTGACTCTGTAAACACTTATATAGACATCTGACCTGCTATAAGCGAACTTATTAAGTTCGCCTCTAACAGACTAAGCGAACTTAACAAGTTCGCCTCAGATAGACTTAAGCGGACTTATTAAGTTCGCCTCTGTTATTAAGTTCGCCTCTAGGTAAACTTGAATAAACACTTAGAAACTTTTACATAACAAAAACATAAAGACATAAGATCTAACTATTACAAGCTTTTGTCATTACAAACTATGTCCTAACAATTTCATGTGGTGACACTAATGTGTGGCGTCGTCCCCAAGGTTTCTAATGATTGGGAAACGTGTCATTATACTTTTGGCGACACTAAATTTTCGACACTAACAGTGTCGCCATGCACCTGAACGACACAAAAATTAATGACACTAAGTCTAGAACGAAAGTTCTGGCTACTCTATTCTGACGACACTACCCTTGGCGACAGTGACACCAGGCGACACTGTCCAACGACACTGAGTGTTTGAACGATAAAAGTTCAGCAATGACACCAACTGGCGACACTATAGGCGACAGTAGCAAATTGTTTATAGTTTTTACTCGTTGAATTACTACAGATTTCTAGCATCCCGCCTAGTCTGAACAGTTAAAGAACTGAATAGTAAGATCAGAACTGGAGAGTTTCTGATGTGTTGTGAAACACATATGTTTTCATGCTTATTTTAACCCGTTTCACTCGATTTTATCAGTCAAAATCTAAGGAAATTGGTACTTAATGATATTTTTGTTGAATGTGCAGGTTTAGATGAGAAACCAAAGAATTTTGCTAAAGAAATGGGGCCGAAAATAAGCGGGAAAGACTTAGAAGAAATTTATTAAAGTTTGGTATTTCAAGACCGTAACGGACCGTCACGAGTGGTGACGGTCCGTCACGACCAGCCGTCAGAGGTCACATCCGGGAATTTAATGATAATGAATCATTATCCTTGTGACGGACCGTCACGGGTGGTGACGGTCCGTTAAGAACCCGAAGGGCCAAAAAGCCCTAATTCAGCCATTTTAAAGTTTTTGATCAATTCTCTTGTACATCTATCGCTGGCTTGTGGCTGTAGACGACCAATAGGTTCTGAGGATCGAAGAATTGAGGTTGGGTATCATCCGGATTGAGAGAAATTGAAGCTTTTCGGTATACAAACATTGGTTTTTCATTCTTTTTCTTATTCCAGTCATTTATTTCGAGATCAAACTATGTTTTCAGTCTATTTTGGATTCTTTCTAACGGTTATGAGTAGCTAAACTTGTTGCTACCTAGATTAGGATGAATATTGACATGATTTGATTGTTTTCGGGTTGTTTATCGATCGTATGACGAATGCTAGTGTAAAGATTTCAGATTTGGTGTTTATGAATGTGTTCTAATACTGATTTGCTATTGATCTTGCATGAACTTGCTGTACTTGAGGTTTTATTTGAATGTTTTGTGTGTTTAGGGTAAGATTTCGGGTTTTCGGGTCATTTACTTTGTGTTTGTGATCTAGACGATTAGGCCAATCGTTGTAGCAGGTTTGTGTGGTCATAGAAATCAGTGTTTTATCAATCCTGAGTCCGAGAGGAGATAGGTTATCAGGTTGTCTTTTGATTTGGCGGTTTGGGTAGCAATTGAACGAGAGTGAGTTGTTCGAGTCGTTTATCATTTGAAAATTCGTGTCATAAACAGTATTTTGGGAGTTTACTCCTTGCTCTTAGGTCTGTCTAGGATAGCCTGTGAGTTTATAGTGGTTGAGACCGAGAGGTGAAACCGTTGTCGAGTACGTGGTGTTCTAGGTCTTGGTGAGTCTGAGAGGAGATCCAATTCTTTACCGGTGAGCTTAATCCAACCTTTAGGATAGTTGAGGTGTGTAGGTGAGTCTGAGAGGAGATCCTGTGTGTCTTAGTGATTCCCGAGTCAGTCTATCTCTAGAACCGGTGTCGTACAATCAGTTTACCAGAAAGCAGTTATATTAGTCAGTAGGATTCCTAGTCTAGGTAGTGTCTGTCTGATTCTGATCTTTGTTTTGTGTTAATGATTAGTTTGGTATTTCTAGTGTCTTGTCCTTGTTTTCGTCTACTGTCGTGTCTTTTCAGTTTTTGAGTCGAGTCGGTATTTTAATTGTGTAGTTTAATTTGCATGTTCTAAAATTATAAAAATGAAATGTTCACTTGCTTTACATCGGTTAGGAGTTAATAGAGGTCTAGTATCGAGGGCCTCCGCCTTTTGTGTCCACGGTTTGATAACTCATGCTTGCTTTCTTTGCTACACGCGACCGGTACACTTGCCATAGGCGTGTGATTTAGTTGTGAGTCCATTTCTACATTTAAAACTTGGTAAAATTAATATATATAATATCACACATCAAGTTTTTTGGCGTCGTTGCCGGGGACACTTTTTCGCGACTTCGAGAATGACCCGAGTTGGGGGTCTAACCACTTTGTGTTCACTATTTGTACTACTTATCTATTTAGTGTGTTCTGGTTTTATGTTCTTATTTTATTTTTCTTTATTTATTCACTTTGTTTTTATTTGTCTTTAGAATTAGTTAGCATACTATCTTTATTTTCTATATTTATTTTTCTTCTTGCAGTGTATGCAACATTCCTGCCACACCCGTTCCACATGATCTGCTGAGTTTTCCGCGCTCCTTGATCCTGAGCGTCTGTTTCGAAAGAAGCTTGTTAAAGAGACCTTTGAAACATCTACTGGATAGATGGGCGATCGACCTGCTAGTAGGACCGTTTCTGATTACGCCAAGTCTGATGACGGTGGCGTTCGCTCTAGTATCACCCATCCTACTGTAGAGGCTAACGCCTGGTAGTTTCCATCCCACGTCATGAGCACCATTGCTACTAATTTTCAATTCCATAGGAACTCTCACGAGAACCCACACTCCCATCTCACTAGGTTCAGTAGGGTCTGCGACACTTTCCGCCTTAATGGCGCCACTGAGGATGCAAAACTGTTGCGACTGTTTCCATTCACTCTGGTTGATAAAAGCCGCCACTTGGCTTTAGTCCATACCCAATGGTTCCATCACCACTTAGGCTGCTATGAGGGACAAATTTCTTGCTAAATACTACCCCCTTCTAAGGCTGCTCACCATATGAGTCTGATTCATGCTTTTAAGCAGCAGCAGGGGGGAGTTTTCACGACGCATGGGAGAGATTCAAGGGGTTGTGTAATGATTGCCCGCGTCACGGTATTGAGGATTGGTGTTTGGTTGAGACGTTCGATAATGGTTGCTCCATTGCTAGTAGGGGGTAGTTAGATACTGCTGCAGGGGGGAACATGATGACAAGTTAGTCCCCCGAGGAGTGCTTTGACATGTTTGAGGATATTTCTATGACCTCTTACCAGAGCCCACATACTCAGAGTTCACAAAGAGGGGTTATGCATGTTGATTCGACTACAACCTTAGCGGCACAGATGGAGGCATTAGCTAGAATAGTGAAAGATTTTCAGGTGAAGTCGAATAGGAGCTGTAAGATCTGTAAGGGAGGCCACAACACTGATAATTGTCAGATGACCTAGGAGCAGGTTGTAGGTCCCTCGAGTGTGGCGGATCGTCACATGCAAGTGGGTCTACTAGTCGGACCGGGTGCGGAATACCCGTGACTAGGCGGAGAGTCTAGCTAAACAAAGTAAACCGACAAGAGAAAACACTTTAAACGTTCTTTGTATTATAAACACTTGAAGGTT
Source organism: Smallanthus sonchifolius (assembly GCA_023525975.1). NCBI lineage: Eukaryota > Viridiplantae > Streptophyta > Magnoliopsida > Asterales > Asteraceae > Smallanthus > Smallanthus sonchifolius. Next base: position 58,615,086 of record CM042021.1, read on the forward strand.
ACAGAGAAAAGCACTGAGATTACAATCTGCGTATTGGGGTCTATGTGTGCGTACTTAACCTCTGTCAACCTATTCTATTTATACAAGACCTGATGCCTGCGCACTTAGCAAGTGCGCAGGGCAAAATGCTCTTGCGTACTTAGCAAGTACGCAAAGTTGTTCTTTTGTACTTGCTAAGTACGCAGGAGCTTTCTCCTGCGCACTTACAAGTGCGCAAAACACATGGAGAATTTTGCAACAATCAATATGTAAAAGTAAATACAACTCGATAAACTAAGACATAAAGACTCTTACATACAAAGACAATTACAATCAAGACAAAACAACCTAAGACTAAGACTCTATCTATCCAGAGTGTTTGTCACAGGAAAGTGCTTCAACAAACTCCCCCTTGACAACAGCTCTGGATAATCTTCAGTCTTCGGTCTTCACAGCACCTGATCTTTAGCTTCCATCTTCTTCTTGTAATCAAGGCAGAACTTAATCACCTTGTCATACTTAGAAGAAAGGAGCTTTGTCCACTCATCCGTGTAGACGCAATAGCGTTCTGCTAGTACCTCTAGATCTTTCACAGAAAAGTTGATGAAGCAGACTTCGTCAAAAATTCTGATCAGTTCCTTTGGCACCATGTTCCCGCTCTCTGAACGTCCTTTACCCATGATCACAACCTCGCCCGTTTTTGGATCTACGTACCAGTACCACATGTCACCAAGAATATCCTGAGATAACTTGCTCAGGGGAATCTTAGTTTCACATCGCACTGGCTTGTATACCAATTTATTTAAGTGCTTCTTAGTCACAGGATGCACAGTGTGCTTATCCTTGACTCTCTTGGGCACTTGAGGCTTGAACATCTTGAACTTCCCTGATCTTGCTTCTCGCTGCAGAACCACCAAAAAACCAATCGCCACTGCGTGATTGGAATGACCCAGCAGCTCTCGGTTTGCTAGGTTCACAAGGTCGTATTTGGGCAAGGAGCTGAACGCTTCACTGGTGGGTTTCAAGTATTGAACCTCGCCAGATCTTTTGATAGCAAACAGCTTCTTGTCCTCCTCAACCTTACAGCCAAGATCATCCCTGTTGCTCCGTGTTTGTCTATTATAGACGTCTTTTGCCACACAGGAGCTGGACCCTTTGATGAAGTAGAAGGCATGTCTGTTTCTTTCGGTTCCTCTGGGTCCACAGGTTCAGGGTCAACTGGGGAGGCTTCAGTCGAGGCTTCTACACTACTGGCCTGCTCGACTGAACCTGTATCGAGTGGAGCATCGAAGGATGGAAATTCAAAAATCTCTCCATCTTCTAGCTCGTACTCTCCTTCCCCGTCACCCTTGGGAATTTCGATCACAACAACTTCATCATCATCATCCCAGTCGTCACCAGAGTCGATCTCTCCTTCTTCTAGATTGAAGAGAGCATCGATCTGTGCTTCTTTGGAATAGTCAAGCTCTAGATATAGGATCTCATCATCAGATAAGTCCTTAAGTACTTCAGCCACTGACTTTTCTTTATCACCACCACCACCAGAGGTATCACCACCCTCTTGATGAGTAGACTCCCCCTAAGCCATTGGAACAGCAGAGATGGGCACGATTGCTAAAGCTTGGTGCTCACCTCCACTAGTACCGGCTTCGGGATCCTTGTCCTTGTCGTCATCCGTAGTCAAGTCGACCGGATGACACGCCTCATCACTAGTAGTCCTCTTTTCCTTATCTTTCTCTTTCTCTTTCTCTTTCTCTTTCTCCTTCTCTTTCTCCTTCTTCCCCTGGGCATCAAGCTTCTTGGTCAGATCAGCAATCAGTTTGACCATCAGCTCATGCTCTTTCCTTTGAGTATCAAACCTCAGTTCCAAGGACGTCCTGTGACCCAGAATCATTTCATTCGTCTTGATCAGGAGCTCGTTCTGGGCTATCACATTCTTCAACCTTTCATCAGTCCCCGTTCTCTGGCTACGAAGGATTCTGACTTCATCTACCAAAGAATTGATCTGTGCTTGTTGAGCGTCAGACTCCTCCTTTGATTTCCGAATAGTCTCCAGTAAGTTAGCAACTTGGGTTTCCAGAACATCTATCCTTTCAGCATTCGGATCAGGATGTCTGGATGATGACGCCTCGGCAGTGTGAATAGGGGAAGAGAATATAATATCAAAGTCAAACCCTTGTGTGAAGTCTCCATAGTTGAAGGGTTGACTTGGAGGCTCAACGGTGGTAGTTGGGATGGAAGATGTGATGAGTGTTGTAGGGGTTATGGTAGGGGTGATGGTGACTGACTCCGTGAGAATTGGAGTAGTCACCGCCACCTGAGTAGTTGTGGTAGGGAGGGTCACTATCACAGGAATCACTTCCGTGATTGTAGTGACGTCCACTTCACTTTGCACTGGCGGCCTCCTCCTCCTACGGTAAAGCTGCTGTGAAGTTGGGGTGGAGGCTGAATCCGGACTAGCAGCTGACACTTGTACTGGCTGCTGAGCCTCCAACTCACTGGGGATAGAGGGCTTTTGCCTTTCGCCCCTGTTCTTGTGAATGCTTTCCCTTCTTTGTCTTTGAACAACAGCGTCAGAGTCAGAGCCTGGCTCGTATTCGCTGCTAGAGGACTGTTGCTTTCTCTTGGAGGACGACTCAGGTAGGGTTACCTTAGCCGTTCTCTTCGGGTGTACCTGCGATGGTGAATCATCGAAATCAGAAGAATCTGACTCAGTCGCTTCCGAGTCGGATCCCTCAACACCATCATTTCCTCCTTCGTCGTCTCCATCATCAGACGATCCATCATCACTCTCCACTTCCTCCTGTTGTTGTTCCTGTTGTTCGTCAGAGTGTTCACTCAATTCCGGCTCCTAGTCGTGCTTGTACCATCTCTAGTCACCTGGGGGCACATACACTTCATTGATGAGGTGGCCAAAGAGTTCTGTATGCACAAGGGTAGGATCTACACTGCCTGGCTTTAGGAATTGGGCGAATACTCTATTGTCCACCCTCTTTACTTGCAGTCTCTCCCCTATAGCAAGAAGGTTTGGCAACGCGTCATTAATTAGAAGTTGCACAAACCAAGGGTATAACAAGAACCGAAACCTCTCCGCTGTGTTGATCTAGTCATTGATGGCCTTAAAGATGTAGCGGGAGAAGTTGTAGCCCTTGTTGAGAGAAAGTCCAACCATGGCTGCTGCAAGGTCATGACCCATGGCATCTTTCCCAGCTTTCCTTGATGAGATGCACATGATCATGACGTGGGCGAAATATCTCCATTGGTCTAACACCCACATCTTCTTGTATGAAGCGTAGTCCCTCGCACCGACATAGCCCATTCTTTGTCTCCAACAGCCGTCCACAAATTAGTCTGGATAGGCTGTCGGGTCAGTCGCGAGATCTCTGAATTGAAGGACCCTTCTTATAGTATATTCAGATAAAGCAATAGCATGACCAGCAACGGTATCCCTTATAACGTTGGGAGTTACCGCGCAGTCGTGCTCTGCGGTCTCCCAAAACTGCTCAAGGTAGGGTCTTGACACTATCGGGTCAGCAGAAATGGCGTAGCTGATTCTTGAACGGTTCTAGAAATCAACTATGTCTCTGTACTGCAATGCTGCACCCTTCCACTCTGGTTCGGTGTTAGCTAACAGTTTGAATTCGTTAGTAAACGCCCGAGCCATGATCTGCAAACACACACAGAAAACAGAATCAGAACAACACGTATCATTGGAAATGAATAAGCATGACTCAGTATAGCAGTTACTCTTTGAACTGAATTTCAGACTTAGGAATTTTTGCTAAGGGTTGGTCCTGCGTACTTAGCAATTACGCAAGAGTTTCCTCTTGCATACTTAACAAGTACGCATGAAGTGCTTCTTGCATACTTGTTAAGTACGCAGGAAACGCACTTGGTGAAAAAGTCAGAAGTTTGAAATTCAACATGATGATCAAAAATTGGTGTGTATTGGGTCACCACTAGGTCGGAATCAATTATTCTAGCCTATGGGACCAACAACAACACCAAATACCTGCTAAAGTGGACCAATTTTGACCTAAAAATGTTCGACCGAACCACTGTCGGTTCAACTTCATGCATAAGGTCAAAATCGAAGACTAAAAAGGACGATTAAGAGTTGATTATGTGATCTAATCATGTTTTAATGATAAGAGGTTACCCAAACAACCCACAATTTGACCAAAAAATCACGGATTGAACCTAGATTTTCTTAGTCAATGAATCGGTCCAAAATCAAGAGTTTTTGTGGATGGATTAAGCCTAGATTGTCACCAAATCGATGTTATATGATGAGGAAACTTGTAGTGGGAGGAAAAAACGGATTAAGTACACTTGGATTTTTGAGTAAAGATTTGCAGAGGGAAAAAAAGGTCTGTTTGAATGCGATGAAAAAGCCTGAAAATTTCTAAGTCCCCTTTTATACCCCACACCAAAAGGCCGTGCGTACTTAGCAAGTGCGCACGTTTTAACTCATGCGTACTTATAAGTGCGCAAGCTTTAACTCTTGCGTACTTACAAGTGCACAAGACTTAACTCTTGCGTACTTGTTAAGTACGCAGGGCTTACTTCATGCGCACTTACAAGTACGCACAAACCCTTAAGTGCGCAAATTTTCAACTCAAATTTATGAAGTTTATCTAGTCAAATAACGAACAAGTTAAAAATAGTCAATCAAGAGGATTCAAATAACACAAATATTTTTGGCTATTCTGAATAAAATTGAACTATGCATAAACTTAAAATCTTTTTGATCTTTTCTAATAAAAATATACAAGTATTCACACAAACTTTTTTTTTAATCAAAGACATGAGCAGAGGATCATATCAGGCTATCTTATAGCAAAAATGATACAATATAAACATCAACGAATATGGGATCATGTCATGGATTACTATTTATTAATACGTAACAAGCATATAAACAAGTAATTCAAGTTGACAATATTATAAGATTTGGAACTATAAGCATCTTTGTATCACGTTCTTGTGTATTAAGGTATTAATTATAAGATATACAACGTGCACCCCACTGATATGCTACACTAATGTAAATTGCATTATCTCAGGGCATCTAAGATTTTCCCAATGATTTTCTAAATTTTCATAATGAAGTTACATCTATTAGCACAGGAAAAATCAAGCAGAATCCATAAGGATTATCAGGAATCATAAGATTCAGAATCGAGTGATTCATATGTCTTGGTTTCATTTGATTTTCTTCATTGAATATCGGTAGGATGATTCAGGATAATATATATGGTGTTTGAGTTTTAAGGTAAGGGGATCCAACTTTTATCTGGATTTGATTTCAATGAATCAGGAGTGATTCAAGGGTGAATACATGCTCAACGGTTAATGTAGAGACATGTCTTGATTCAATCTCTCCTTGCATACTTGTTAGTATGGGCAGTGAGATGAACCGCATTAATTGTGCTAACGACATAACCTGAAACTGACCTCAAAAGAAAATTATTGCCAAAATCTAACATCCTTTATCTGATAATGATCTTTTCTATTCTTTTACGCACACACACTTGCAAACATGGGTTCAAATCACAGTTGTAATTTAGATTTAGTTTCCACACTACTAGTGATTCAAAGACGCATACAGCCTACCGAAAATTTAAATTACTTGTAAATAAGCAGATTAAAAACATAACAATTAAAACAATTAAGTAAGCATGACGCAATCATTTCCCATATGAGCAGTCTGTGACGTTTAGATCATTTCTGATGTACTATCATTTCATCTTTTCTCAAGTTAACTTTGAAATTTTCTCCATTTTTATTTTGTTTTTGTTTTTGTAAAATATTGTAAAACTTAAAAGAACTATATAGAAAATTTAAAAGAAATAAAGTTTAACTTCCATGAATTGAATTGATTTAAGAAAAATTAATTTTCACTCAGGATTGAACATTCCTATCAAGTTGACAAGATACTCAAAACGGGATCGATCTAATGCCTTTGTGAAAAGGTCAGCAAGATTGTCATCCATGTGAACTTTTACAAGTTCAATTAAATGCTTTTGAGCACAATCACGGATGAAATGATGGCGAATCTCTATATGTTTAGTTTTGGAATGTTTCACCGGGTTATTTGTGATGGACATGGTGGTGTAGTTGTCAATGAATAATGGAGTTCCAGTGAAGTTTAAGCCGTAGTCTCTCAACTGCTGCTGAATCCACAGTATCTGAGAACCGTTGACTGCTTTTTGAATCCACAGTATCTGAGAACCGTTGACTGCTTTTTGCACTGCCAGGAGACAAGTCTGTCTCCTAAGAATTGACATCCACCAGAAGTTGACTTTCTGTCAAGGTTACAACCGCCATAATCTGAATCAGTGTAGGCTTTGAAGTCGAATGACTGCTGCTTAGAGTACCAAAGACCTAATCGGGGTTTCCCTTTCAGGTATCTGAAAATTCTCTTCACGGCTATCATATGTGACTCCTTCGGTTGAGACTGAAACCTTGAGCACAAGCACACAGCAAACATTATATCGGGTCTTGAAGATGTGAGATACATAAGTGATCCGATCATCCCACGGTATAATCTACTATCTACATCCTTTCCATCTTTGTCAGGATGCAGACCATGATTGACTGGGATAGGTGTGCCATAAGTACTGCTATCATTCATCTTGTATTTTGACAAGATGTCCTGCATATACTTAGTTTGATGTAGATAAATGTCATCCTCTCTTTGACTGACTTGCAGACCTAGGAAGAATGACAATTCACCCATATTACTCATTTTAAACTTAGACTTCATCACCTGCTCGAATTCCCTACACATCCCTTCATTGGTATATCCAAAGATAATGTCGTCGACGTATACTTGTACAAGAAGAATGTCACCTCCTGCTTTCCTAATGAAGAGAGTCGAGTCAATCTGTCCATGGTCGAAACCATTAGACAGTAAATGCTTAGATATTGTCTCATACCATGCCCGCGGTGCTTGATGAGGACCATAAAGTGCTTTGTCGAGCTTATACACTTTATTGATATTATGCGGATCTTCAAAACCAGGAGGTTGAGTGACATAGACCTCTTCATGAACTTTACCATAAAGGAAAACACTCTTCACATCAAGTTGATAGACCTTGAAGCCGACATATGTGGCATAAGCCAAGAACAGTCGAATGGCCTCAATTCTAGCAACTGGGGCATATACTTCCGTGTAATCCAAGCCCTCTTGCAGATAAAAACCCTGAACAACCAGTCTTGCTTTGTTCTTCACAACAACATGACGATCATCCGTCTTGCATTTGAACACCCATCTGGTTCCAATTGGCTGAAAGCCTTTTGGCAAGTCAACCAAATCCCACACGTGCAACTTTTGGAATTGAGACAATTCATCTTGCATCGTCTCAATCCAACAGTTGTCAGTGAGAGCCTCCTTCACATTCTTCGGCTCTAATTGGGACACGAATGCAGCATGCAGACATGTTTCCATGACACCAGTGTCAAGTATCTCTGTGTAAAGACTGGTGTTCTCAGTGATGGTTCAATGACGAGTCTGAACACCGGCATAAGGATCACCAATAATGTTGTCTATTGGATGATTCCTATGCACTCTCGTCTTCGGTACAATCGGTTCCTGAATTTCTGGATCAAGATTCGTGCTTAACTCCCCCATTTCCTGTGTTCCAGAGGAAGAAGATTCAATGTTAATTGGATCAGCTGGAGCTTCATTTCCTACAGTTGTGTTAGGATTAGCTTGAGCGTCATCTCCAACAACAAGAACATCTTCACTGTTATCACTGTCATGAGTTCCAGATGCAGATGCAGCATTGGAATCAGGAGTTATAATTGGTACAGTAGGACGAGTAGAGAAACTGGAGTCATCACTGCCACCCAATAATTCATAAACATTTGCGGCGTCAACTGCAGATAGATCAGGAAGATTGAATGACTGGAATAGCGCATCATAATCAAAACCCCCAAGCTGGACCTGTTGGTTCGGGTGGAATGCTGTGTTTACTTCAATCCACTTCAAACCATTCCTCGACAGTACGAGTTGCTATGTTGTACACTCTCTTGCAAGGCGAGTTGGAAACGTATCCTAAGAAGATGCCTTCCACCGCTTTTGCATGAAACTTAGACTGGCGGTATTTGTACTGTAGCAACAAGGAACAGGGACTACCAAAAGGAACTAGGTAATCAAGATTGGGAAGTCGATTGTTGATCAACTCGTAACAAGTCTTGTTGTGCCTCTTCACAACCAGAACTCTGTTTAAGACGTGACAAGGTGTATTAACGGCTTCTGCCCAGAATGTGATAGGAAGCTTTGCATCCGATAGCATAGTCCTTGCAGTCTCAATCAGTGTTCTGTTCTTCTGTTCAGCAACTCCATTCTGTTGAGGTGTGTACGGCGCACTGAATTCGTGACGGATCCCTTTCTTGAGACAGAAAAGCTCCATCAAATTATTCTTGAACTCATTTCCGTTGTCGCTCCTTATCCTTCTAACTTTCAGCTTGCAAAGAGATTCCAAGCTCAGGATCAAGTATTGAAGAATATCAGCAGTCTCGTCTTTAGTACCTAAAAATGCACCCAAGAAAAACTTGAGAAATCATCAGTTACTACTAGACAGAACGACTTACCTCCAATACTCCTGATACTTATGGGGCCAAATAGATCCATGTGTAATAGCTCCAGAGGAGTATCAATATAGTTTTGGAGCTTGGGCTTGTGAGACTTCCGTTGCTGTTTGCCCTTTTTACAAGGCATACAGTCATCTGCAACGGTAAATCTCAGCTTAGGAACCCCGGTTACCAAACCGTTTCGGACAAGATGATTCGTTTTACGATACGAAATATGTCCGAGTCTCCTATGCCACAAGATGGAGTCAAGCTCTGTCGCTTTTGTAAGTAAACAGGTAGCAACTGATGAGGTGGTTGTTGTCACGCTCATATTGATCTGATAGGTGTCGTTTGTTCTTGGCACTCTCATCAGGATCCATTCTTCGGGAACTTCAAAACCAGGTTTGAGAATCAGGCATTCTGACTTGTCAAACATCACCGATTACTCCTTTTCACACATTTGGGAGACACTCAACAGGTTATGCTTCAGCTGCTCACAAAAGTTGACATTGTCAAAGCTGACACAACCGTTCGAAACCACGCCTTGACACGTGATGCTGCCGCCTTTTTCTCCGGCAAAGGCCACATAGCCGCCTCTTAATGGTTTAACATCTTGAAGCAAGGCCATGTTTCCTGTCATGTGCCGGGAGCATCCACTATCTACATACCAGCGGTTAGAGATAGTACCCTTCGGACGTCCCTGCACGAGTCACAAAAGAATTAGTTAGATTTGGAGACCCAAGCCATTATGGTCTTGGGTCGTCCATCCTTTTCAAAATAAACTACTTCCTTTAACTCACAGTCATGATGGCTGTTCAAAATTGATGAATCTTTAAAAGAATTAGAATTGGGAGATTGAGAATTTTTGGATTTGGCAGTCTAGGATCTCTTCTGTTTCTTAACTGGAACAGGAGACTTAGGTTCAACAACAGCAGGTGAACTTGTGGAAGTTTCACTTGATTGAACTGAAGTCAGCTGTTCCAGGATTCTCAACCTCTTGTTTCTTCTTCTTCTCTGTGGCTTTGAGAGTCTCGCCACAGGTTTCTCACCAGTGCGTGTAATACCAGATGTAGATACACAAGGTACAGCATGTTGCGTTACCTTTCTTGTAACAGATGGTTTAGCTTCATACTTTATCTTAGGCTTTACCATCGGTTTGACTGGTGGTTTCACCACATTTTGTTTTGGATTTTTTGGAGCTTTCACTGATGGCGACCTGGGGATAACAGCTGGTTGTGGAACAACATGCTGTTTCCCTTGTTTCTTAGAAGGACAGTTCAGAATAATGTGACCAACCAAGCCACAGTGAAAACAATTCCTCTTGTCTACATAAGTTCTCTTGTAAGGCTCATTAGATCTGGCCTTAGATAACTCAGCATCATGAGAAGGAGGAGTTGGTTTATGAAAATTAGTCTGAACCTTTACAGTTTGGTTTTTGGGGTATAGTATTTTTCCAAATTTTCTTTATACCCAAGCCCATAGTGAGCTGAAAACGCCTCTTTCTTTGCTTGGTTAAGACTTTTATATCCCCCATAAAGCATTACCTTTATATTATCATTTGTTTCAATGATATCGGGTTCAGTTAAAATGCAATTATCACCATTAGTGATAACGTTTTTCTTTACCTTTTGTTCAGTGAACTACTCCTCATATACTGCTCCTTCAGGGTAAGTGTTAACCGACCCATCTTCAGAAGCAGTAACAAACTCCTCACTAGATGTGGAGTTAGCCTTACTAGAGGATTCATCCTTTTTAGGGGAATCATCCTTATCAGAGGACTCATCTAGACAAGTGAGATCAATGTCTATTAAGCTATTGACAAACTTCCCGCTCACTGGTGGAGGAATGGCATTAGTACCCAAACCTAACCCATTCAGTTGTCTCACCACAGATTCGTAGTGTTCCACCACAAAGCGAGAGTTTTTCAACTTCTCATTAGTGCATTTTAACTGCAAGATCTCATTTTGCAGTTTGTTGATTTCATTGTTCCGTTTTTCCAACCCCCTGTATGCAACGTCTAAGTGAAGCTATTGATCGCTTATTTTTAAAGAATATTCACATTTTTTTCTTTTTCAACGTTTCAATAGAATCTTTAAAATGTTTTTCATTTTCTTTATAGTTTAGAGCTGCAAAACTTAGGGGTTCGATTTTGTCTTGGAGCCTAGAGTTTTCAAGTTTTAGCCCTAGACATTTAGAACATGAAATAACAGAGAAAGGGTTAGAATCTACCTCAGACGATGAACTTGTTGCTTCTCCAATGGTCATGAGAGCAACAACAGTGGTCGACTCCTCTTTATCAGCTACAGAAGCTTCCATTTCTTCAGCTTCCTTCACCTCCTTTGTAGCAACAGTTATAGATTCTTCTAGGACAGCCATGGAAGCTTCCCTTTTCTCTGCTTCCATCATCTCCATGATCTCAGCCATGAGACCAACCTGGGTTTGTGCGATGATGGCATCCTCAAGATGAACACCCTAATCAAAGCTTTCGTCCTGTTGGGCTACCAAGGCATTGGACGTTCCAACTTGGCTTTGATTGTGTTGGTTTGAGTTGTTGTGGCCATGGCTGTTTACTTGGCTGGGTCGGGTAAACCCAGAGGCCGGTGCTCTTTCTTTCTGACACTCACGAGCAAAGTGTCCATAGTTCAGACACTTGTAGCATTTGGCCTTAGATTTGTCAAACCCGACCTTGGCATTAGGATGCCCGCCAATAAACTTTCTTCCTGTTCAGTTCAGGAAACGCTTGGCTCTCCTCAATAGCATGGCCATATTCCATTGAATATCCATGTCCTCCATGTCATCAGGATCTACTTGATTAAAATCTTCTACAATCGTCTCTAGCTCAGTAAGCTTGCCACCAATGAAATTCTCATACGCAAGCATACAAGATGAGAATAGTGCTACATGATCTTCAGCTATTCTGGCTATAGCTGAGTGGTTAGCTGAAGACGTAGAAGGAGGTTTTCTTGAGGTATTTTGATGATGAGATCCCAACCCTGATCCTGAAGCATAGCAAGCATGACCACCACACCCAATTGAGTGGTCTTCTTCAGTAGGATTTCCAGTGAAGAGGGAAATTCCAGAGCCCGATGACTTGGATGTAGAAGTCGTCCCATGATACATAGAAGGGTCTTGTATCTGGGGTCTTCCTGAGCTCTCCTTTCTTTTTAGGTTCATGTCATGAGCTTGAACCTTTCATATTGCCTCCTCAACTGTCAACTCATAAAACTTAGGATTTTCCCTCATCAGGGTTGTGTACATCTCAAATTTGGGTGGTAAAGCATCCAAAAACTTTTCCACCATCTCTTCATTTGGATACCTGAGTTCAAAAGCCTTCAACTCAGTATGTAAATGATAGAATCTAGAGATGAGGTCATCTAAAGATTCGTTCTCTAAAAATCTGAAGCACTCATACTGCTTCCTGAGAAGATCCCGCTTACTCTTCTTGATGTCACTATTTCCTTAGAATCTCTTCTGTAAAGCTTTCCAGAGATCCTTAGATTTGTCATACCCTCGGAAACTGTGGAACAATTCCCAAGTTAATGCCATAGTGATTGAACCAAGTGCCTTCTTTTCACGATCATAAGCTTTCTTTTCTTCGTCAGAAAGCTTAGAGATAGGTTTGGGCATGGTTTCATCAAGATAGATGTGTGTGGGATGCCTATATCCCTCAAGGATTGGTATCCATAGTGATGAGTCGGTATACGAAATGTAGTGCTCAAAACGTGCTTTCCAATTAGAATAATCATTCACGTTCAGCAACTTTGGTGGTTTTTGTGGTGTACCGATCTCATTATCATAATTTAGCAGGTTTCTAAGATTCTGAAGATTCGACATAGTGAACACTTAGTCAAATTTCAGAAAAGTCAGACACAGTTGCGCACTTGATTTTGGCCTGCGCACTTGAGAAATGGTCTTGCGTATTTAGATTTCCTCTTGCGTTCTTGTAAGTACGTAGGATTAAATGTAAGTACACAGGATATAACTTAAGTTCTCACAAGTTTAGTCTTGCACACTTATAAGTACGCAGGAGATAAGTCTTGCGTATTTAGTAAGTACGCACAAAACTGTACTTTTTGCCAGAAATGGTAAGTACGCAGATTACCTTTTCAGCAACTTTCACCAAACTTTTTCGGTCACCTGAAACTCGCCGGAGATGGTAAAAATGGGTCTGATGATCAATGCAAATGAGCCAAAGTGTTAGAAACTTGTTTCTAACCAACCTTTGATGCTCAAAACACTCAAATACACAACAAAAATCAGTTTTTGAGTGATTTTTGTTTCTAAAATAGTGCTCAAGAGCTACCCCTATTTTATCACAAAATACCTCTTTTGCTTGTAAAAACTTTCCAAACTCACTCACAACACTCGAAATCAGGAGCAAAGGCTCTGATACCACTTGTAGGTCCCTCGGGTGTGGCGGATCGTCACATGCAAGTGGGTCTGCTAGTTGGACCGGGTGCGGAATGCCCGTGACTAGGCGGAGAGTCTAGCTAAACAAAGTAAACTGACAAGAGAAAACACTTTAAACGTTCTTTGTATTATAAACACTTGAAGGTTACAGAGAAAAGCACTGAGATTACAATCTGCGTATTTGGGTCTATGTCTGCGTACTTAACATCTGTCAACCTATTATATTTATACAAGACCTGATGCCTGCGCACTTACCAAGTTCGCAGGGCAAAATTCTCTTGCGTACTTAGCAAGTACGCAAAGTTGTTCGTGCGTACTTGCTAAGTACGCAGGAGCTTTCTCCTGCGCACTTACAAGTGCGCAAAACAATTGGAGAATTTTGCAACAATCAATATGTAAAAGTAAATACAACTCGATAAACTAATACATAAAGACTCTTACATACAAAGACAATTACAATCAAGACAAAACAACCTAAGACTAAGACTCTATCTATCCAGAGTGTTTGTCACAGGAAAGTGCTTCAACACGGGTAGAGTACTTAGGAAACCAAAACCGTAATAACTCATACGGTAATTCTGGATGGAGAAACAACTCTGGCTCCAATTGGAGGGGTAATCAGAACCAAAGTTTGTTCCAGAATTCGGGTCAGGGAAGCGGGGAGAAGAAGGACGGCTTTGATGAGATGATGGCTCAACTACTGGAGCATGATGAGAAGAGATATCAGGAGAATGTTGCGATGTTTAAGGAGCATGACACGATGATCCAGAGTCAGTGAGTGGCGTTGCATAATTTAGAGAGACATGTGGGTGAGATAGCTGAGATTTTGAAGATCCTAGTAACATAGATGCAAACCCCGGTCACTCACGGCAGTTCGTGAAGGAAGTGACTACTAGGAGCGGCTGAGGTGCTGAGACTCCGAGACCGGTAGTAGATGATGATGAGTCGGCCAATGAGGAGATTGAGATAGAGGCGGATCCTAGCAAGGTGCAAAAGAGGCGAAGCCCAACAAGTACAACACAGCTAGAGGACTCCACTAGGAAGGCGACTGAGACGCCTGTGAGAGAGTATAAGCCCCCACTTCCATATCCTAGTAAGATTAGAAGGCAAAAAGAGGATGGCCACTATCAGAAGTTCCTCAGCATGATACAATAGCTACACATTAACATCCCATTTGTCGAGGCACTGTCTAGTATGCCTAAGTATGCCAAGTACCTCAAGGATATGTTAACAAACAAAACTAAACTTGAGGCACTTTCCACCGTGGTGATGAATGAACGGTGTTTTGCGGTTATAGAACCCAGTCTTCCACAGAAGATGAAGGACCCTGGGAGTTTCACTATCCCTTGTGTCATAGGTGGGTTATCTGTCGGTAACGCTCTTGCCGACCTAGGTGCTAGCATCAACCTTATGCCCTACTCTGTTTTTAAGAGGCTAGGCCTAGGAAAGCGGCAGCCGACGCGGATGAGTCTTCTGCGTGCCGAGTGATCTGTTAAGTATCCGCGTGGTTTAGTTGAGAATATGTTGGTTAGGGTCGACATGTTCATCTTCTCGGTGGAATTTATCATATTGGATATGGACGAGGATGATACGTCTGATACGCAAATCCTGGATAGAGAGAACGGCGAGATTGAGATGACAGTAGCAGTCGTTGATGAGAGTTTGAGTCCTCTAGAGAGTGAGGCTACCTAGGATCCCACTGGATTCGAGGAGATATAGGGGAATGAGCCTGTGGAGAGGCCGTATGTTGAGAGCCCACCATCCTCCTTAGAGCTTAAGGATTTACCTTCTCATTTAGAGTATGCTTTCCTGGATGATGAGAGGAAGCTTCCCGTGATTATTGACGCAGATCTGACGGGAGATGAGATGGAAAGATTGACTAGTGTACTAAAGGGACATAAGCATTTGATTGCGTGGAAGGCTGGAAGCTGATGGATATCAAGGGTATAAACCCTTCCTTTTGCATGCATAAGATCTTGATGGATGATGATTTTAAGACAGTTATGCTAGGGTAGCGGAGCCTAAACCCTAAGGTGTAGGAGGTCATGAAGAAATAGGTGTTGAAGTTGTTGGATACAGGGTTGATTTACCCCATATTTGATTCCGCATGGGTTAGTCCGGTGAAGGTTGTCCCCAAGAAAGGGGGAATGACAGTTGTGGTGAACGAGAAGAATGAGTTGATACCGATGAGGATGGTTACTGGGTGGAGAGTGTGCATAGATTATAGGAAGTTGAAAGACGTGACTAGGATGGATCATTTTTTTCTTCCGTTCATTAATCAGATGCTGGAGCGTCTAGCGGGATAGCAGTTCTATTGCTTTCTCGATGGATTTTCTAGTTATTTCCAGGTTCCTATTGCACCCGAGGACCAGGAAAAGACCACTTTCACATGCCCCTATGGTACGTTTACTTACCACCACATGCCCTTCGGGCTATACAACGCTCTAGGTACCTTCCAGCGCTGTATGATTTCTATCTTTCATGATATGGTCTAGGACTTTATGGAGATATTTATGGACGATTTCTCGGTTTTTGGGAGCTCCTTCGACCATTGCTTGAGGAATTTAGAGAGGATGTTGGCACGATGTCAGGAGACAAATCTGATGCTGAATTAGGATAAGTGCCACTTTATGGTGAGAGAGGGCATAGTGCTAGGGCACATGATATCACGTGCAGGCATAAAGGTGGATAGGCTAAGGTGAAGACGAACTCTAAACTTCCACCGCCGGCATGCGTAAGAGAGATTAGGAGTTTTATGGGCCACGCCGACTTCTATAGGCGACTCATTCATGAATTTTCTAAGATAGGGAGGCCGATGACTCAGTTGTTGGAGAAGGATGTGCCCTTCGTGTTTTCTGATGAGTGTTTGTGGGTGTTTGAGTTGTTGAAGGGGAAGTTGGTTGATGCCCCTATCATGGTAGCCCCGGATTGGTCACTGCCATTCGAGTTGATGTGCGATGCGAGCGATTTCGCAGTTGGGGCGGTTTTAGGACAGCGGAAGGACAAACACTTCCATCCCATTTACTATGCTAGTCGGACCATGAATGATGTAACCTCCAGGAATTTCCGGCCTTTATTTTAACTATTCCGACACTTGTATTTTCATTATTCTATGATTTGTATCTTCCTATTTCAATGAGAACTATCATATTTCATTACATGAACATACATACATTGGGTACAATTGTTTCATTTAAAAAATAATAAGTATTTATATAAGGGCTCATATAAATAATTGTTTAAAGTTCTAAGAAATAAATGCATATATATATTAAGTCATATAAATAATTGTTTAAAGTTTGTTGAATAGATACTTTATTGTTGTGTGATCTGTATAAACAATTGTCTTTGACAAAATGAGATAAGACCTGAACTTGCTGAATGGAAACACCACCACAAGAAGTTCTTTTTCGGTAGTGGTGTAGTTTTCCTGTGCGTCGTTCAATGTCTTTCTGGCATAGTAGATTCGGTGGAAATCCTTGTCTTTATGTTGACCCAATACTGCCCCCACTGCGAAATCACTCGCGTCACACATGAGCTCAAATGGTTGGGTCCAGCCGGGTGCGACCATGATTGGGGCACTTACCAGCTTTTTTTGATCGAGTTGAATGTACTCCGACATTGCTCGTCGAACACAAATTCGACATCCTTCTCTAGGAGTTCAGTCATAGGTCTCGCGATCTTGGAAAAATACTTTATAAACCGCCTATAAAATTCTGCATGACCTAGGAAACTCCTTATCGCCTTGACTAAGGTAGTTGGTGGTAGTTTTGAAATGGTATCCACCTTGGCTTTATATACCTCTAATCCTTTAGTTGAGATCTTATGTCCTAACACGATTCCTTCATTTACTATGAAGTGGCATTTTTTCCAATTAATCATAAGATTCGTTTCTTCACACCTAGCCAACATTCTGTCTAGGTTTTTCAGACAATGATGAAATGAATTACCAAAGACTGAGATATCATTCATGAATACTTTCACTGAATCCTCAACCATCTCGTGGAAGTATGCTACATATTGAACGTGGCGGGTGCATTACATACCCCGAAGGGCATGCGTCGATATGCGAAAGTTCCATATCGACAGGAAATGTCTTTTTTTTCTAATCCTCAAGGGCAATAGGTATCTCGAAGTACTCTGAGAATCCATCCAAGAAATCGTAAAACTGTTTTCCTGGCTAACCTTCGAGCGTTTGAGTAATAAATGGAAGTGGGAAGTGGTATTTTCGGGTGGCATCATTTAATTTGTGATAATCGATGCACACTCGCCACCCTTTGACTATTCTAGTCGGAATTAGTTCATTCTTCTCATTAGTGACCACCATCATCTTCCCTTTCTTTAGTACTGCTTTTACCGAGCTCACCCATATTGAATTTGTAATTAGGTATATCAATCATGCGTTAAGTAATTTAATAACCTCTTTCCTGACCATATCTTGCATGTTTGGATTGAGCCTTCTTTGCCCCTGGACTGAAGGTTTGTACTCATCCTCCAGTAGAATTTTATGGGTACAATATGATGGGTCGAACCCCTTAATGTTTGTGTGTGTGGGCTTTCAACACCTTTAGAAGTTCTTCCTTCTCTTTACTTTTTAGTCCTAATGCAATGATGACTGGGGATTTAAAATCTTTATCCAGATAAGCATATTCTAAATAGGACGGAAGTTCCTTAAGCTCGAGAGGAGGGGGCTCCTCATTTGAGGGCTTTTCTTTTTCCACCTGCAACCCTCGAACCTCCATGACCTTCTCTAGCAGGGGTTCCTCTTCATATTCAAACAAATGCTCTTGATCACTCATATAATCTATTATTTCTACTTATTTGATGTGCTGGTCCCTAATCTGAGTGTCTGATTTATCCTTTTCGCATATGTCATGCAAGAACTCCCCAACATGTGTCGTAACCGTATCGATGAAGTAGACTGAATCATCATGTCCTTTGTTATACTTCATAGAATTTTTTTTGTCAAATGTGACTTTTTCCTCATCGACACGCAATGTTGGTTTTCCCTCAAAAAGTCGACCATAGCCCTTGCTATGACAAGAAAAGGTCGTCCTAGGATCAGAGGCACGTTCTTATCCTCATACATTTCTAGAATCACAAAGTCGACATGGAATGCGAATTTTTCCACTCTAACTAACATATTCTCTACAATTCCTCTGGGTATTTCACAGACATATCCGCTAGTTCTATACTCATACACGTTAGAGTTGGCTCCCCAAGGTTGAGTTTAGCGAACACAGAACATGGCATAAGGTTTATTGTTAGGACATAGTTTGTAATAAAAAAAGCTTTGTAATAGTTTAGATGTAATGTCTTTATGTTTTTGTATGTAATGTTCTAAGTGTTTTATACAAGTTATGCTGGAGGCGAACTTGTCAAGTTCGCCTAGTCTAACAGAGGCGAACTTGTCAAGTTCGCCTGTTAAGTTCGCTTAGTCTATCTAAGTTCACCTAATACAGATCAGATGTCTATATATAGAGGTTACAGAGTCAGTTTGAGTAGAATCAGAAAAAGAGAACAGAAGTGAACGAATTGTCTGATTGAGTCTGAAACTCATGAATTGTCTGATTGAGTCTGTAAACTCTATGATTGTTGGAATACAAGCTTGAATGTTATTTACGTGATTGTTTCTATTGTATTTTCTGTATACATTTGTTGATTCGGTTGGATTCCGCACTTCGCGTTAACAATACGTCTTATCACGAGAACGATCCGTAGAAGAGCCATGTGGACCTACATGTGGTATCAGAGCTTATGCTCGTGATTCTTGGTGATTTTAGACGGTTTTGTATGCAAATTGACAAGAAATTCATCATTTTTGAAATTTTCATTTCCTTGGAGTTTTCAAGCTTATTTTGCTTCTGATTTGGTGTTTTTGAAGTGGATTTTGAAGAAATTGATCCGATAGAAAGGTTCTAATTGAGAAAATACACAATCCTATGGTTTAATTTGGTCTAATTCCTTCAAATCAGTGAATTATGAAGATTTTTGGTGAAATTGGGTTCATGTTTTTAGGTTGAAGCTGTTCTTGATTTTTGATTCTGCTGAAGCAAGCGTACTTGCTGAATTGGTTTGCAGGCGAACTTAGCTAGCGAACTTGTCAAGTTCGCTTCTCTCAAATTAGGCGAACTTAATCAGATTTCTTGATTTTGGTTTAGGCGAACTTATTAAGTTCGCTTCATATTAAATTCGCTTGGGTGTATCTAGGGCGAACTTACTATCTTCGCCTAAGGGTAGTGTGTGTTCAACACTTAAATTTTTTTTTTTGGAAAATGGAAAATATGGTTCAAGTAACTAATATGTTCAATTATGATATTGAGATTGGTACATCTCAGAAACCGCCGAAGTTGTTAAATCTTGCTGATTATTCTAATTGGAAAGATCGGTTTGATCAGTTCATATCCTTTACCGATACCAGTCTATGGATTCAAATCTTAGAAGGTTATACGCATCCGACTTACTCGTGGATGGGAAAGGATGATGTTCCAAAGTCGGTGTCTGCGTTAACCACAGAAGAAAAGTTGATGTTTGATCGTGAAAAGAAAGCGATGGCGAGTATTTCGATGTCTCTTCCGAAGGAAATATATCACAGTTTTAAACAATTCAAGTCTTCTCAACAATTGTGGGAAGCATTACAGAAAAGATGTGAAGGTAGTTTGGATGTAAAGAAGAGTAGAAAAGAGCTACTGAAGAAGCAATTCTTGGTTTTCAAGCACTTTCACAATGAATCCTTGGATGATCTCGCTACAAGATTCTATCATCTGCTGAGTGAATTGTCGAGTGCTTCTGTGGTGTATGAGACTGAAGAGATTAACGATAAGTTCTTGGAGGCATTACCATCTAAGTTTGATGTGTATACAATTTTAATAAAAGAGAATATCAAGTATAAATCAATGTCTCTAGAAGAGGTTCTTGGAAAGATTCAATCTCATGATATGAATATGAAGAAGAAGGAGACTAATATGGAACATATACAAGATCCTTCAATGTATTTTGCCACGTCTTCTAGTAAAACTAGTACATGAGTTGCATTTTTTTCTGGTGATGCTCAAGATACTTCTAATGATCAGTGTTCTGGAGTTCCTCTTCATTCTGGTCATTCTAGTCATTCTGGTTTCTCTGCAACTACAGCGTCTTCATCGTATGGAACTCACAATATGAATCAAAAGGTTGCTGATGATTATTTGGCTATGTTTTCCTCATTCATGGCGTCGTATGAAAATTTTATTGGAGGAAAAATTCATGATCCATAATTTATAGAAGAAGATTTCAGACAAATTGATCCTTGTTAGGACATAGTTTGTAATGAAAAAATCTTGTAATAGTTAGATCTTATGTCTTTATGTTTTTGTTATGTTAAAGTCACTAAGTGTTTATTCAAGTTTACCTAGAGGCGAACAACATAGGCGAACTTAATAAGTTCTCTTAAGTCTATATAAGGCGAACTTGTTAAGTTTGCTTAGTCTGTTAGAGGCGAACTTAATAAGTTCGCCTATATCGGATCAGACGGCTATATATATGTGTTATAGAGTCAGTCGAAACAGAAGTAGTAGAGAATATACAGAACAAGTCTGATTGAGTTTGTAAACACCATTGTGATTTGGAATACAATTGAGAATGCTATTTACTTGATTGTCTACATTGTCTTTTGTGCGTATAAACATTGATTCGTTGGATTCCGCACTTCGAGTTAACATCACGTCTTATCACGAGATCGATCCGTAGAAGAGCCATGAGGACCTACAAGTGGTATTAGAGCTATTGCTCGGGATTCTTGTTGATTCTAGACGGTTTTATATGCAAATTGACATGAAATTCGTCATTTTTTAGTTTTTCATTTCCATGGAGTTTTCAAGACTGATTCAGATCTGATTTGGTGTTTTTGAAGAGGATTTTGATGAAATTGATCCGATTGAAAGCTTCTAATAGAGAAAGTATACAATCCTACGGTCCAATTTTGATTAATTTCTTCAAATCAGTGATTAATGATGATTTCAGTATGTCTCTGGTTCGCGAAAGTGGTCTGAAGTGTTCTTAATCTTGATTCTGTTACTGCAAGCGAACTTGCTGATTTGTGTGCAGGCGAACTTAGCAGGCGAACTTGTCAAGTTCGCTTCTCACAGGATTAAGCGAACTTATTTTAGGCGAACTTAATCAGATTTTTGAATTCTGATTCAGGCGAACTTATTTTTAAGCGAACTTAAGCAGATTTCAAGTTTCTGGTTTAAGCGGACTTATTAAGTTCGCTTCTCATTAAGTTCGCTTGGGTGTCTCAGAGGCGAACTTATTATCTTCGCCTAAGGGTAAAGGGAGTTCAACACTAGGAAAATTTTTCAAGAAAATGGCAAATATGGTTCAAGTCACGAATATGTTCAATTATGACAATGAGATCGGTACATCTCAAAAACCTCTGAAGTTGTTGAATCTAGCTGATTATTCTAATTGGAAATATCGGTTCGACCAGTTTGTATCTTTTACCGATACCAGTCTATGGATTCTGATTTTATAAGGATATACGCATCCGACTTATTCGTGGATGGGACAAGATGATGTTCCAAATCCGGTGTCAGCGTTAACTACTGAAGAGAAGTTGCTATTTGACAGAGAAAAGAAAGCGATGGCTAGTATTTCGATGTCTTTTCCGAAGGAAATATATCACAGTTTCAAACAGTTCAAGTCTTCTCAACAACTGTGGGAAGCATTACAGAAAAGGTGTGAAGGAAGTTTGGATGTGAAGAAGAGTAGAAAGGAGCTACTAAAGAAGCAGTTCTTGGTCTTTAAACATTTTCAAAACGAATCCTTGGATGTTCTTGCTACAAGATTCTATCATCTTCTTAGTGAACTGGCAAGTGCGTCTGTGGTGTATGAGACTGAGGAAATCAATGATAAATTCTTGGAGGCTTTACCATCAAAATTTGATGTGTATACGGTTTTAATCAAAGAGAATATTAAGTACAAAACCATGTCTCTTGAAGAAGTTCTAGGAAAGATTCAGTCGCATGACATGAATATGAAGAAGAAAGAAACTAACTTGGAGCATATCCAGGATCCCTCAATGTATTTTGCCAAATCTACTGGTAAAACTGGTACTGGAGTGGCATTCTTTTCTGGCGATGATCAAGATTCTTTAAATGATCAGTGTTCTGGAGTTCCAATTCATTCTGGTCATTCAATCCATTCTGGATTTTCTGCGACTACAGCTTCTACTTCATCTGGATCTCATTTGAATCAGAAGGTTGCTGATGATTATCTTGCTATGTTTTCCTCATTCATGGCATCATATGAGAATTTTATTGGAGGTAAAATACATGATCCTGAGGTTATAGAAGAAGATTTCAGACAGATTGACCATGTTGATCTGGAAGAAATGAATATCCAATGGAATATGGCCATGTTGATGCGTCAAGCTAAAGATTTCTTGAAGAAAACTGGCAGAAAATATATTGGCTCAAATAGTTGATCTCGCATGGGTTTTGATAAAAGCAAAGTTCGGTGTTACAACTGTCAAGAATATGGTCACTTTGCTAAGGAATGTGTGATGCCAAAGGTCGAGTTTGATTCTCAAAAGAAGCAGCCTAATTTTCAGCATAATAGGAATCAGTCACATGGTTCATCTGGTAATAAAAATCATGCATCTGCTTCATCGGCATTGGTTGCTCAGAACGACGAAAACAATGACTGGGGTATTCATCTGGAAGACTTGGTGGTGCTGTGAGTCAGGCTTTTGTAGCAGAAATTCATTCTGAAAAACCAGAGGAGTCGACTGATGATGAAAGTTCTAGTGATGATTCTTGTGATGGTGACAGTGTTCCAAGCGTTGATGAAGAAATAGAACAAGTGCAGAATATTGATTCTGATGCTGCATCAGGTGTTGCTGAGGAGGATATTGTTCTTACTCAAAATGCTTCTGATGGTGCTGATTCAGAAAATATTCCCATTGTCAAAGTATTCATGGCAGACATGTCTGATCCGTTTAAGGTAAAAGACTCTGTTTGTCATATTTACTGTTCTAACTGCATTACTGTTAAAGATAAACTGCAAAAGGTCATGGATGATAACATAAATTTGATTTGTGATACGAAATCGATGCATTCAGTTAACTAGAAACTGAAAGATAATGATAAATTGTGCATCGATAGAATTGAGTCTTTGAAAAGAGACTTAAATTCTCTTGGGCAAAAATACAAAGAGCAGGGTTATCATCTACATATGGCTTATGCTGAGATAGAAAAACGTAATGAAGTTGTTGCTCAAAAGAATAAAGAAATATCTGACAAAGAGTCTGAAGTGATCATACTTCATAGAAAGATGGAAAAATTTGAAAATTCTTCGGTTGTTTTAGATTATTTTAACTCAAATGCTGATCCAACTAAGCGTGTTACTGGAATTGGATTTATTCCTCCACCTTTGAATGCAAATTATGTGGTGGAACCTGAAATCATACATGAAGAGGAGATAGATCCAAAGACTGTGTTAAAAGTGAATCCGGTAACTGGGGAAGATATGATTTATGAGTCTGATTTTGAAGATGAGGTGTTTGATGAGAAGAAGGTTGAAGGCATTCCAAAAGAGGTAAAAATTGATGACCCAACAGTTGTTAAATCTGTTACCCGGGATAGATGCATTCTGACTGAACCTGAAGAAGTGAAAGTTGGTACATCTAAGCTTTCTCCAATTTTACAGTCAAGTGGGTTTGTCACTGCTGGTCATCAAAGGTGCCTACACAGGTATATGTTCCAAAGAAGACAGTAAACTGTTCTGGACATTCATTTGAAGCTTATTTCTCTGATGGCTCCTCAAATTCAAAGAAAACTCCTATTTCAGAACTTATCAAGAAAGAAGAGTGTGTTTTCATTGCAACGAGGCTGGTCACATTCTGATCAATTGTCCTTATAAGAACCAGGGTAAAATGAAGACTGTTCCTTCACAACCGAAAGTGGTGAAGATTCTGAAAAGAAAAGATGAGGGAAAGTCGTCTTCTAGCTTGGAGAAAAATATACCTGGTCGATCTTTTGTTAAATCCTCTGGATTTAAACAACAGGATAAATTGAATTCTAAATCTTTTGTATGCAAAGAGAAACTTGAGATTCCTAATGTTGGAATTTCAAAAGATTCTCAGCAGGAAGTTAAATTATCTAGACCTCAAAGGAGAAGAAGAAACAGATAATTGAAGAAAATTTTGAAAACATCTGAATCTGATACTAATATATCAAATAATGTTTTTCAAAATAATCAAAAATTGTCTCCTTTGAAAAAGTCTGTTAAACAAATTGATGGAGGTTATGTCGCTTTTGCGGGTAATAAAGGTGGGTACATAACTGGACAGGGTACGTTAAAGAATGACAAAGTTAAATTTGAGAAGGTGAATTATGTTGAGCAGCTGGAACACAATCTTTTAAGTGTATCACAAGTTTGTGACAAGAATTTTTCGTTCCATTTCAATGATGCTGATTGTTATATCTCGAAACCTGGTTTTATTATTCCTGACGAATGGATTCTCATGAAGGCTCCGAGGAGAAATGACACGTATGTCCTTGACATGAGTTTCGCCACTACAACGGATTCAATTCCTACTTGTTTACTCTCCAAGGCGTCAGAATCTGATTCAATATTGTGGCACAGGAAGCTAGCTCACATTAACTATAGGAAGATGAACTACATTGTTAGGAATGATCTGGTTCTTGGTATTTCGAAGATGAAATTCTCAGTTCCTGATGATTGTATTCCTTGCAAGAAGGGGAAGCAAAGAAAGAAATCTCACAAATCTAAATCGACGAATTCTATCGTAACTCCTTTGGAGTTGCTGCATATGGATTTGTTCGGTCCTATCAGTATCAGGAGCATTGGTGGTAAATCGTACTGCTTGGTAGTAACTGATGATTACTCCAGATTTTCATGGGTTAAGTTTCTTTCCTCTAAAGCTGAAACCACTGAGTTGGTACAATACTTAATCCTGGGTTTGGAGAATTTATTCAATCTGAAAGTCAGAAGAATCAGGAGTGACAATGGCAGCGAATTTAAGAATAGCAAAATGGGCTTATTCTGTCTACAAAAAGGAATTCATCAAGAATTCAGTGCGCCATATGTTCCTCAACAAAACGGTGTCGCTGAATGAAAGAACAGGACTTTGGTCGAAACGGCTCGCACTATGCTTGCGAATTCTAAGCTTCCAGTCACCTTTTGGGCTGAAGCTGTGAATACTGCGTGTCACGTTTTGAGCAGGGTCTTGACCGTCAAGCGACATAACAAGACTTACTATGAATTGCTGAATAATCGAAAGCCAAATCTGGATTATTTACTACCTTTTGGTAATCCTTGCACCCTGTTGAAAGTTTGATTTATCCCAACAAAATTCAGTGCGAAGGCTATTGAAGGGATTTTTCTGGGGTATGTGGCTAATTCGACAACCAAGAGGGTTTATAACAAAGAGACGCGCCAAGTTGAAGAATGGTTCCATATTGACTGTTCAAATCGGTCTTTACCACAAATGGCGATTGGTCCGGATTGGGCATTTGATTATGAAAACTTAATCAAGTCTTTTCATTTACCTTCTGATATTTCTGCTGAAGATGATGCTGTTCTTTATGATTCTTGTCAGGATGCACAGCACATGGGATTTCTACCAAATGCAGTTCCAAATTCATCGATTCCATCGACTTCTGCTCCCAATCCTAATGTTGCTTCTTGCTCAGGACCACAAGATTCAGAGAGTGAGGATGACAATGCTATTTTTCAAGATTCTTCTGCTGATCCGTTGTTCGGTGATGATCCAATACCTTCGACACAGGCTCAGGGGGAGATTCCTAAAAATTTAGAGTCGGAAATTCCTATTAATCAAGATAATTCTTATCAATCTGAATCTACTCAAGTTGAAGTGTTGCCGGTTCCTGAGGTTGAACCTAAAAATGTTGAGATGGCTTTAAATGACAACAATTGGATAGAAGCTATGCAGGAAGAACTTGCTTAGTTTGACAAACTTAAGGTTTGGAATCTTGTTGATCTTCCGAAGGGTGCGTATCTGATAGGAATAAAATGGGTGTTTAAATGTAAGAAAGACGACCGAGGTGTCGTGGTACGCAACAAGGCAAGATTAGTTGTCCAGGGCTTCAATCAACAAGAAGAATTGATTACACCGAGGTTTATGCGCTTGTTGCGAGGCTCGAAGCTATAAGGCTGTTTCTAGCGTTTGCTTCCTTTAAAGGTTTTAAGGTGTTTCAATTAGACGTAAAAAGTGCGTTTTTATATGGAAAGGTCAAGGAGGAAGTCTATGTTTGTCAGCCGCCGGGGTTTGAAGATCCACTGAGTCCGAATATGGTTTTCAAGCTTGATAAGGCCCTCTATGGTCTTCATCAGGCTCCTCGTGCGTGGTATGAAACATTATCCACACATCTTTTGGCAAATGACTTTGTTCGTGTAAAGATAGAGTCGACCTTATTCATAAAGAAATCAGGGGGAGATTACCTACTGGTGCAGATTTATTTGGACGATATTATTTTTGGCTCAACAAACGAAGGGTTATGCAAAGATTTTGAGGGTGTTATGAAGTCGAAATTTGAAATGTCTGCTATGGGAGAGTTATCGTTTTTCTTAGGTTTGCAAGTAAATCAAAAGGAAGATGGTTTCTTTATTCATCAGTCCAAGTATGTCAAAGACATCTTGAGCCGGTTCAAGATGGAGGACTGTTGTTGGGTATAATTTTGAGACTGATGCTGTCAATCGAAATTACATTATCGAAACTACTAGTTTCGGTTGAACATTTGTTCAATCGAAACTAGGTAGTTTCGATACCTGTTTTTCAGGCCCATTGGGCGGTGGTTTGGAAAACAAGGCGCATGTGCTTGGCCTCCTATATATAGTAGATTATGCCCTAGGAGTGAGTGTGTGTTTGTAGAGGGAATCACCACCCCAGGGGGAGCTAATTGTAGAGTGTGTGAGGAGCCTTTTAATTTTCATATCAATCAAAGAATTATACGTTTTATACTCCAATTATCTGTTCTTTTCACTTATATATATTTATGTTCGTGTTTGTGATTCCCGCACCCGTCTCTATCATTTCTGATTCGAGAGTGATGCCGGATCAAGGGATTCCGCCCCTTGATCCGGACTGTTTGATGGATTTCTTCGCAGATCTGTTCTTGCAGGTCTGCTCAGGACCTACAACTGTACCCCATATGATACTCCGATTCCGGTCAATCATAAGTTGAATTCTGACCCGGATGGAAAAGATGTGGATTGTCGACTTTACAGAACTATGATTGGATCCCTCACGTACTTAACTGCTTCAAGGCCGGATATAATGTTCATCGTGTGCATCTGTTCCAGATTCCAGGCAAAGCCAAAAGAATCTCACTTAATTGCTGTGAAAAGAATCTTTCGATATTTGAAAGGAAAACAACGTTTGGGGCTATGGTATACTAATGGTTCTAACTTTGATTTCAATGCTTATATTGATTCTGATTTTGGTGGTTGTTGTTTGGACAGGAAATCTACAACAGGTGGTTGCCAGTTCTTAGGTAATCGACCTGTTTCCTGGCAATGCAAAAAGCAAACCACAGTCTCCATTTCTACATGCGAAGCAGAATACATCGCTGCTGCAAGTTGTTGTTCACAGATCCTGTGGATACAACAGCAATTGAGAGATTACGGTTTGAATTTCACAGGAACCCCTATGCTTATTGATAATAATGCTACTATGTCCATAACGTAGTAAAACTAAGCACATCAAGATTCGATATCATTTTATTCGTGATTGTGCAGAGAAAAGGTTGATTGAGCTGGTAAAGGTACACACTGACAATAATTTTGCTGATTTGTTTACCAAGGTATTTGATCGTACCAGGTTTGAATTCCTAATTAAAATGATTGGTATGATCAATCCCGAATAAAAGCTTTTCAAAATCAGAATTTCATGGAAATTTTTTTTTAATTTCTTTTATTGCTTTATTACATTTCTGCATTTACATTTCAGTCAAAAAGTTTTTAATTTATAAAAAGTCAAAACAAATTGAAAAATATAAAATTTGACATCATTTGAGGTTAGAGAAGAAATGATAGTACATCAGTGATTAGTTCATTTCACACGACCTTAGTAGACCTTTGATATATGATTGATTAAACTGAGTTGATTTGATCTAAATTTAAAAGTCTGCATAAATGAGAAATGATAGTGTTGTGAATGCTCTAATCTTGATAATTTGTTTTCAAATTTGTGTATGAGTTTTGAAACATAAATTGTCAATAGACTAAAAGCATTTTGAAACTAATAGTAGTGTGAAAATTAAATATGATATGATTACATCTGTGATTTGAATCCATTATATGTCTAGGTGTGTGTGTAAAAGATCATTATCAGATAAAGAATGTATGGTTTTATAGAATTTCATGAGACCAATATCGAACTATATCTTTAGCACAAATTTATTTCAGTTCACTTCACTGCCCATGCCCCGAAAAACATGCATTGTGTTGTTGAACTAAGATATTCTTTCAAAATCTGTTGAAACATATATTCGCCCTTGAATCAGTTAGATACATCATCTAGTCTGACTTCATTGAATTTTATCCATATAATAGTTGGATCTTCATACATGAATCTGTTGATTCTCACTATTCAGCCAATTCATTATAATCTTCTGATTCTGAATCATCATGATTCTTATATCCTTTGGGATCTGCTTCTATTCTTGTGCTAAATGAGATAATTTCATCTTGGAAATTGATCTAATCTTAATATAAAACTGTATATGTCTTGAAGATAGTGCAAATTATATTTCTGTTTGGCATATATGTGGGGTAAACGATGCTTTTCATCTAAATGGTACTAAATCACATGAATTTGGAGAATAAACGCTTATAGTTTCAAATCATATAATATTGACAAATTTAAGAATTCAAGCTTTATATTTCAAATTCGGTATAAATAAAAGAACATTTCATAACCTGATCTTATTTACTTTGAAATTTATCGCATATCATTTCAAATATTATTCAAAATTAAATGAGTTACATATACTGGAAAAGATATATAAGTACAATATGAGTTGGATTGTTTCATATCATAGGTTACCCTTGGTTATTGCTAAAATGTGTGATGAACTACTCGGATACTGATATGATCTTCTTACTCATGATGTTCATTCAAAAATATGTGATTTCAGTTTATTCAGATAAAAATTCAAAAATATGTGTTTCCGTTTGTACAGATAAAAATCCAAAAATATGTGTTTCCGTTTGTATAGATAAAATTCAAAAAGATTTTGTTTTTTATTTTCCCTGAAAATCCTAAACTTTAATTAAAATTGTTCGGGATTGGATCGGATACATGATGCTGACGGAAGTTCAAGACTTGAAAGGTTGAAGTTGGTAAAATTTTGTTCAAGGCAAAAGTGAATAAATATTATGTTCGCCTGTGTACAGTGAAGCGAACTTAATATGTTCGCCCAAGAACAGTGAAGCAAACTTAATATGTTTGCCTGTGGATGGTGAAGCGAACTTAGCATGTTCACCGAAGGCTTGTTAAGCGAACTTAACAAGTTCGCATAAATAATCGAACTTAATGTGTATAAGGTTCTTGGCCAAGCGAACTTATCAGTCATCGTCTTCATTGAATAAGCGAACTTATCTGGAAATTTTTTCAAAATTTTTAATCTGTGTTGTTGGAAGTGTTTGCCGATTCCATTATATTCGAAATTTATTTGAGAACACAACTAAGGTAATTTCACTGATTATTGTCTGTTCATTTGTGAGAAAATCAAGGTTTTTGGTCCGGTTTTCATTCCGTAACTGTTTGCCCTAAAATTGTGGATTTTCCAGACTTAAATCTTGAAATTGTTCATTGTTACTGACTTAGTGATGCTAGTCGTTGGGTTTACAATGGTTATTTCAAGATTTTATCACAGATTTGCCGAATTTTGAAATTTCTGTATTTGGTATTTGAATCGTCACAAGTTCATGCGAACTTGTTCCAAGCGAACTTGTTCGAAGCGAACTTGTCCAGGCACACTTAATAAGTTCGCCTCTTGCAACACTAAGCGAACTTATTAAGTTCGTCTAGGGAGAGGGATTTGGACTTGTGATTTTTAAGTGTTCAAAAAAAAATTAATTTTTTTTTGTTGTTTAAATTTTTTTTAATTGTTTGTGTTTGTTATTTTTACTAATGTGTTTGTTGTCCGAATGTTTTCAGATGGCTCGACGTGTCGAATATAAGCATAATCAGGTGGCATTGTTAGATCCTAACATGTCAGAGGCCGTCAATTTTCAAGGAATAATCGGATTTCTGAACCGTTCGCGTCTCCATATTGATTTATCTGCTGATCCTTACATCAGTTTGGTATACATACAGCAATTTTGGGATACAGTTCATCAGGATACGGACGTAGAACCTCATGTTCTTCGTGCCACTGTAAATAATACTGAAATTTCCATATCTGATGAGACAATTCGTGCTGCTCTTGCTTTGGGTGGAAATGCTGAAGACCCATTGTCATATCCGGGCACTCTTATTATGGGTTGTTTTCAAAGAATGGGTTATCGTGGGAGACAGAATGAAACACAAGCACGTAGAGGTGGCTTAGTCGGTGAATGGAGATACTTCATGCATGTGATTATTCAATGCATCTCTCCTCATAAAGCTGGAACCGATGGCTTAAAGATGGCTCTTCAAACAGCAATGGTGGCTTTAACGTTGAATAAGCGATTCAATTTTGCACTTTACTTCTATCGGGAGATGGTCATGCAAGTTAATCCTGCTGAAGGTCAAGGATTTTTGATGTATCCTCGCTTTATTCAAATGATTCTAAATCATCTTATTCCGGATCTTCCACAACATCCTATAAGATTAACTTTGACTCCGATGTCAAAGCGTATCTTTACTGATTGCACGAAGGTTAAACAGCAGAATGCCGCATTGATACCGGTTAATACTCCTTTGTTTGGTCACTTAATCAATCCTGATTATGTTGCACCACCTAATGACAACTGGTTTCATCTTGATGAAATTGCTCAAGTTCAAGGCTTAAATGTTCCACAACAACAACAGCAACCACAACAACAACAAGAAGTTCCACAACAACCGATACAACAACAAGTTCCAGTTCAACAAGCTCAAGTTCCCGTACAACCACAAATTCCTATTCCTAAACAAGTTCCAATTCCACAAGCTGAGGTTGAAATACCTATTCATGAACTTGTTCAAGAGGAGGTCGTTCATGCACATGAACAAGATCTAGGAATGAACATGGATGATTTCGTTGATGACGCTGTGAACTCGCCCATTCATGAAGCTGATGGGAATGCGGTGACTGATGATGAATCAAGTTCAAGCTCAAGTGAGACGATATTACCTGTTATTGAAGGCACTGACTCTGATGAATCTACGGATTTTTCCTCAGATCATTATGAGCGGTTAGCTGCTATTCCACTGGCTAATGCTGGAAAACGCATTAAATCTCAAGCCAGACGACCAAGAAGAAAGTCTGTTCGGGATCCTCCTTCCGGTTCAGTACTTGGAAAACGATCCTTGGTTGATGAAAATACTGATTCTGATAGTGACTTCAATCTAGATCCAAAAACTCAAAAGCTAATGTCTACTTCAATAGCTGCTGCTCAATCTTCGCATGGAGTAGAGGATGCTAATTTTGTTGCTTCTTTGATCATTACTCCTCCAAGATCTAAAGATACATCTCCGGTTATAACTCCTGTTCCTCCAGTTATTACTCCTACTGCAAGTCCTTTAGTTCCTTAATCGCCAGCTGTTCCGTCAAAGCCTTGTGATTCTGAAAGGATTACTTTCCTTGAAGCTCAAGTGCTTACACTTCAAACACAGTTGAATACTCTTGTTTCTACTGATTCACAACGACAGCTGGTGATTCAGACTCAAGCTCAACAGATAGCTGACATGTAAGCATTGGTGTCTAAACTCGTTCAGCGTCTTGACGCTCAGGGGGAGTTGAGGATACACGATACATGTCACACAGAGTCTATTCAAAGACGTGATGATGAAGACAATGATCCTGCTGGAAATGTTAAGGGTGATCGTCAATACACTGACGCTAATCCTATATCAAGGGTTCAGGGGGAGTCGACATCACAATCACTTGAAGGAAACAAAGATACTTCTGGTGCTAATGAAGAAGAAATTCTATTATTGGATTTCTTTGCAGATTCTGAAGAAGAAGAAGCTGAAAAGATTGCATGTCTTAATGACATTGATGAGTTATTCAATGACAAAGAAGATGGTGTGTTTAAGAATGAAATAGAAGAAGGAGAGATAGTGGAGATAGAGATAGAGAAAGATAAAGATAATGTTACTTATGAAGGTCGTGATGGTCTTAAAGTGCCTTATAACTTCATCCAAGATTATGTTATTCCGGAATTCACTTATGAAGGAGTAACAGATTCTATGGACTCTGTTGAAGACGTCACACTGCCTGAAGATATTGCTGATTCAAAGATGGATACTGATGATGAGAATATTCAATCCAATAAAGTTGCTGAAACTGAAACTACTCACACTGAGTCTCCGAAGGTTAATGAAGAACCTGTGATGTACAGAAATATAGGGATGACAAGAGAACAGTGGAGAGAAGTTGTAAACAGTTGGATGAAGGTGCTACCCAAGTCTCCAGCACAACCTGCTCAGAAAGAAAGATATGTGAATAACGAGCGGTGTGTAGGAAGGATCATAAGTTGGTTCTATGATGGTGATACAAAATTATTTGCAATTAAAAGATCTGACGGTGTTCAGTACTTAAAGCCGAGGATCAAGTATTTCAATACCTTGCCAAGGTGTGATGTAGGTCCAGGTAACTCAACTACTGACCGAACTCGTGATATGACGTTTCTATAACACGAAGTGCGGAATCCTTCGTGTTAACGTGTTTATACTAACTGACAATTCAAACCACACGCGTAAATAAACTTCTCAAATATATTCAGATTCACAATGGTTTACATACTCAATCAGACAAATCATTCTCTCTGTTCTGTTCTAATCTGTCCTATCTAATGACTCTGTAAACACATATATACAGAAACTAACATGCTGTAAGCGAACTTATTAAGTTCGCCCGAAACAGACTAAGCGAACTTAACAAGTTCGCCTCAGTTAGACCTAAGCGAACTTATTAAGTTCGCCTCTGATAGACCAGGCGAACTTAACAAGTTCGCCTCTAGGCACACTTGTAAAAACACTTAGCAACTTTATACAATTACATATCAAAAACACAAAGACATAAAATCTAACTATTACAAGCTTTTGTCATTACAAATCTATGTCCTAACAGACTCCCCCTTGACAATAGCTTGATCTTCTGTCTTTAGTCTTTATCTTGAACTCTTCCAGTTATCCGGTAGTCTACTGCCAGCATGCACTCCATATCTTCTGCATAACTCCAAAACTCTTTTGTACTGTAGACCTTGTTCTCTCCATTCCTCAGTATACATGATCTCATTCTTTCGCAGAGTCCTCTGATCTTTCTTTGAAAAATTAATAAGATTCATTGCGTCATAGAAACACACAATAACCTTATTATCTTTATCTTCAACCCTTGCTTCACCAGTATTAACATCAACATACCACCATTTCATATTCCCAAGAAAGTCATGAGGAATATTCTTTAATGGTATCTTGTGAATAGCACGCACTGGTCTATACTTGTATCTCTAAGTTACTTTCCCAGTCTTAAGATCTGTGTTCTTCACTCTCTTTCCCTTCTGTGGTTTCAGCCGTTCATACATACCCGAACTACCTTCTTTCTTTATCAGATTTGCTATCACATCAGCCAAACCATTCTTCGATCTATTGATGAGTGGCTTTGAAGCTAGACCATTTATTTCACACCTCGGCAAGGTATTGAAATATTTGATCCTTGGCTTTAAGTATTGAACACCATCAGATCGTTTGATTGCAAATATTTTTGATTCACCATCATAGAACCAACTTATGATCCTTCCTACACACTGCTCTTTATTCACATATTTCTCTTTCTGAGCAGGTTTGTGCTGGAGACTTGGGTAGCACCTTCATCCAACTGTTTACAACGTCTCTCCACTGTTCTCGTGTCATCCCTGTATCTCTGTACATCACAGGTTCTTCATTAATCTTCGGAGACTCAATGTGAGTAGTTTCAGTTTCAGCAGCCTTATTGAATTGAAGATTCTCATCATCAGTATCCATCTTTGACTCGGCTGTATCATCAGGCAGTGTGACGTCTTCAATAGAGTCCATAGAGTCAGTTATTCCGTCATAAGAGAACTCAGGAAAAACATCCTCTTGGATGAAATTATACGGCACCTTAAGACCGTCACAACCTTCATAGGTAACACTGTTTTTATCTTTCTCTATTTCAATCTCTACTATTTCTCCTTCTTCTATCTCAGTATCTGACATATCTTCGTCCATGTCATTGAATAAATCGTCAATGTCATCAAGACATTCAATCTTTTCAGCTTCCTCTTCTTCTGAGTCTTGAAAGAATTCTAATAACAGAATTTCTTCGTCATTAGTACCAGAAGTATCTTTGTCTTTGTTTCCTTCAAGAGATTGTGATGTCGACTCCCCCTGAACTCTAGATATAGGATTAGCATCAGTGTATTGACGATCACCCTCAATATTTCTAGCAGGATCATTGTCTTCATCATCACGTCTTTGAATTGACTCTGTATGACAAGTATCAGGTATCCTCAACTCCCCCTAAGCATCAAGACGCTGAACGAGTTTGGACACTAATGCTTGCATTTCAGCAATCTGTTGAGCTTGAGTCTGAATCACCAGTTGCCGTTGTGAATCAATAGACACAAGAGAGTTTACTTGTGTTTGAAGAGAAAGCACTTGAGATTCAAGGAATGTAATCCTGTCAGAATCAGAAGGCTTTGACGGACCAGCTGTTGATTGTGGAATAGAAGGACTTGAAGTAGTAGGAATGACTGGAGGAACATGAGTATGAACTGGAGATGGATCCTTAGATCGTGGAGGAGTAATGATCAGAGAATCAACAAAATTTGCATCCTCAACTCCTTGAGAAGATTTTGCAGCAGCAATCGATGCAGACATTAACTTTGGACGTGTAGGATCAGGATTAAAGTCACTATCAGTGTCAGAACTCTCATCGACCAAAGATCTTTTTCCAAGTACTGATCCGGAAGGAGGATCCCGAACAGACTTGCGTCGTGGTCGTCTGGCTTGAGATTTAATGCGTTTTCCAGCATTAGCCAGTGGAATAGCAGCTAATCTTCATAATGACCTGGAGAAAAATCCCTAGATTCATCAGAATCAGTGCTGTCATCATCAGATGATATTGTATCACTTGAACTGGAACTAGACTCAGCTTCTGTCACCACATTCCCTTCTTGTTCATGAATGGGCGAGTTCACAGCATCATCAACAAAATCATCCATGTTCATTCCTAGATCTTGATTAGGGTCATGAACGACCTCTTCTTGAACTGGTTCCTGAATCGGAATATCAACTGCAGCTTGTGGAATAGGAACTTGTTCAGGAATAGGAATTTGAGGTTGTACAGGGACTTGTATTTTTGGAACTGGTTTCTGTTGTTGTTGTGCAGGTTGTTGTGGTTGTTGGTTTTGTTGTTGTGCGGGAACATTAACGCCTTGAGCTTGAGCAAGTTCATTAGGATGAAACCAGTTGTCATTAGGTGGTGCAACATAATCAAGATTGATTAAGTGCCCAAACAGTGGAGTATTGACTGGAATCAAAGCAGCATTCTGTTGTTTCACCTTTGTACAGTCGGTAAAGATACGTTTTGACATCGGAGTCAAATTCAATCTTATAGCATGTTGTGGAAGATCCGGAATAAGATGATTGAGTATCATTTGAATAAATCGAGGATACATCAAGAAACCTTGACCTTTAGCTAGATTTATCTGCATTACCATCTCCCGATAAAAATAAAGAGGAAAATTGAATCTTTTATTCAATGTTAAGGCCACCATTGCTGTTTGAAGAGCCATCTTCAATCCATCAGTACCAGCTTTTCGCGGAGAGATGCATTGTATAATCACATGCATAAAATATCTCCATTCACCTACTAAACCACCTTTCCGAGCTTGTGTATCATTTTTTCGTCCACCATAACCCATCCTTTGAAAACAACACATAATAAGAGTGTTAGGATAAGATATTGGATCTTCAGCATTTCCACCCAAATCAAGAGCAGCACGAATCGTCTCTTCAGAAATTGCAATCTCGATATTATTTACTGTTGCACGAAGGACATGTGGTTCCACACCGATATCTTGATGTACCGTATCCCAGAATTGTTGTATATACACCAAGCTAATATAGGGATCCGCAGATAATGCAACATGCAGTCTTGATCGATTCAGAAAATTAATGATGCCTTGAAAATGAACTGCTTCTGGCATATTAGGATCTAACAACGCCACTTGATTATGCTTATATTCGACACGACGAGCCATTTGTGAAAATATCGGACAACACAACAAACATTAGTATACTTACACATATATGAAACACAAATTTAATAATACACACAAACAAAAAACAAAAAAATCACAAGTCCTTTTCACTTCTGACCCCTAGGCGAACTTAATAAGTTCGCTTAGTAGTGCAAGAGGCGAACTTAATAAGTTCGCCTGACAAGTTCGCTTCGAACAAGTTCGCCTGAACCTGAGACGTTTCAAATTCAAACACAAATTTTCCAAACTTCGGCAAATCGATAGAAATTGTGAAATACGCATATAAAATCAATCGAATATCACATTATAATAAAAAATGATGATCAATTTTATATTTAGGTCAAAAATTAGGTCAAAAACGTCCCTGAAACAGTCCGACGAAAACCGAGACTAAAAACCATCGAATACACTCAATTTAGCGGATGAAAATCGACGAAAATACCTTTGTTAGATTCACAATTCAATTTTGATCAAGATGCAACCAGAAAATAACACTCACAACACAGATTCAAAGTTTTGAGAATTTTTGGGTAAGTTCGCTTAAGTTCTGAGAAGACGAAGAGAATGACAAGTTCGCCTGATTCAACCCTTATTCAGATTAAGTTCGCTTGTTAAGTTCGCTTAACAAGCCTTCGGCGAACAAGATAAGTTCGCTTCACCCTTAAGTTCGCTTCACCCCAGACTGTAGATTAAGTTCGCTTCACTTATTTAAGCGAACTTATTAAGTTCGCGCGAACTTAATTACTTTTCAACCTTTTTGACTTGAACACAAATTTTACCAACTTCAACCATTCAAATCTTGAACTTCCGTCAGCAACACATAGTTGATCCAATCCCGAACAATTTTAATAAAAGTTTAGAATTTTCATGGAAAGTAAAAATCAAAATCTTTTTGAATTTTATCTATACAGACGGAAACACATATTTTTTATTTTTCTCTGTACAAACTGAAATCACATATTTTTGGTTTTTTATCTGAATAAACTGAAATCACCTATTTTTGATTTGAACATCATGAGCAAGAAGATCATATCAGTATTCAATTAATTCATCACACATATTATCAAATAACAAAGGGTAACCTATAGTAAGAGACCATTCAACTCAATTTTTTGCATTTTGCATCTTTTTCATTTTGAAACTCATTTAATTTGAATAATATTTGAAATGATACGCGATAAATTTCAAAGTAAATAAGATCAGGTTATAAAATACTCTTTTATTTATACCGAATTTGAAATATAAAGCCTGAATTCTTAAAATTGTCAATATTATATTATTTGAAACTATAAGCGTTTATTCTCCAAATTCATGTGATTTAGTACCATTTAGATGATAAACATCGTGTACCCCACATATATGCCAAATAGAAAGGAAATGCACTATCTTCAAGACATATATAAGATTTTACTAAAGATTATCCGAATATTCAGAATGAGGAGACATCACTTAGCACATGAATAGCAGAATCCAAATTGGATTGTAAAGAAATCAATGAGATTCAGAATCAAATGATTCAATGTTTTGGCTTGTATCTTAGGAATCATAAGATTCAGGTATGTGGATCCAACTGTTATCTGGATTATGAATTCAATGGAATCAGTAAAGATGGTTTATCAATATGATCCAAGGGCTAGTATATGTTTGATAGATATTGTCAAGTACATATCTTGATTATACTTCAAATTGCATGCTTTTCGGGACATGGGCACTGAAGCAAATCGAATGAATAGTGCTAAGGACATAACCCGAGACTGATCTCATAGGAAAATTTTATTAAAAGCTAATATTCTTTATCTGATAGTGATCTTTTAACACACACACCCAGGCATATAATGGATTTAAATCACATATGTAATCATATTATATTTAATTTTCACACTACTATTAGTTTCAAAACGCTTTTAGCCTATTGACAATTCAAGTTTCAAATTTTATACACAAATTATAAAACAAATTATCAAGAATAGAGCATTCACAACACTATCATTTCTTATTGATGCAGACTTTGAAATTTAGATCAGATCAACTTATTTTAATCATTCATATATCAAGGTCT
This sequence comes from Smallanthus sonchifolius, assembly GCA_023525975.1. Taxonomy (NCBI): domain Eukaryota; kingdom Viridiplantae; phylum Streptophyta; class Magnoliopsida; order Asterales; family Asteraceae; genus Smallanthus; species Smallanthus sonchifolius. The sequence goes on from CM042021.1 coordinate 58,653,553, forward strand.
ATTAAGGTCGTGTGAAATGAACTAATCACTGATGTACTATCATTTCTTCTCAAAACCTCAAATGATGTCAAATTTTATATTTTTCAATTTGTTTTAATTTTTTATAATTTAAACTTTTTGACTGAAAATGTAAATGCAGAAATGTAATAAAGCAATAAAAGAACTTAAAAGAAAATTTTCCATGAAATTCTGATTTTGAAAAACTTTTATTCGGGATTGATCATACCAATCATTTTTATCAGGAATTCAAACCTGGTACGATCAAATGCCTTAGTAAACAAATCAGCAAAATTATCTTCAGTGTGTACCTTGACCAGCTCAATCAACCTTTTCTCTGCACAATCACGTATAAAATGATATCGAATTTTGATGTGTTTAGTTTTACTATGTTTAACAGGATTAATCGTTATGGACATAGTAGCATTATTATCAATAAACATGGGGGTTTCTGTGAAATTCAAACCGTAATCTCTCAATTGTTGTTGTTTCCACAGGATTTGTGAACAGCAACTTGCAGCAGCAATGTATTCTGCTTCGCATGTTGAAATCGAGACTGTGGTTTGCTTTTTGCATTGCCAAGATACAAGTCGATTTCCTAAGAACTGATAACCACCTGTTGTAGATTTCCTGTCCAGACAACAACCACCAAAATCAGAATCAGTATAAGCATTGAAATCAAAGTTAGAACCATGAGGATACCATAGCCCTAGACGTTGTTTTCCTTTTAAATACCGAAAGATTCTTTTCACAGCAATTAAATGAGATTCTTTTGGCTTTGCCTGAAATCTGGAACAGATACACACGGCGAACATTATATCTGGCCTTGAAGCGGTTAAGTACATGAGGGATCCAATCATAGCTCTGTAAAGTCGACAATCCACATCTTTTCCTTCCGGGTCAGAATTTAACTTGTGATTGACCGGAATTGGAGTATCGTATGAAGTACAGTCCTCCATCTTGAACCGGCTCAAGATTTCTTTGACATACTTGGACTGATGAATAAAGAAACCATCTTCCTTTTGATTTACTTGTAAACCTAAGAAAAACGATAACTCTCCCATAGCAGACATTTCAAATTTCGACTTCATAACACCCTCAAAGTCTTTGCACAACCCTTCATTTGTTGAGCCAAAAATAATATCATCCACATAAATCTGTACCAGTAGGTAATCTCCCCCTGATTTCTTTATGAATAAGGTCGAGTCTATCTTTCCACGAACAAAGTCATTCGCCAAAAGATGTGTAGATAAAGTCTCATACCACGCACAAGGAGCCTGATGAAGACCATAGAGGGCCTTATCTAGCTTGAAAACCATGTTCGGATTCAGTGGATCTTCAAACCCCGGCGGCTGACACACATAGACTTCCTCCTTGACCTTTCCATATAAAAATACACTCTTGACGTCTAGTTGAAACACCTTAAAACCTTTAAAAGAAGCAAAAGCTAGAAATAGCCTTATAGCTTCAAGCCGCGCAACTGGCGCATAAACTTCGGTGTAATCAATTCACTCTTGTTGATTGAAGCCCTGGACAACTAATCTTGCCTTATTGCGTACCACGACACCTCGATCATCTTTTTTACATTTAAACACCCATTTTGTTCCTATTGGATACGCACCTTTCGGAAGATCAACCAGATTCCAAACCTTAAGTTTGTCAAATTGAGCAAGTTCTTCCTGCATAGCTTCTATCCAGTTATTGTCATTTAAAGCCATCTCTACATTCTTGGGTTCAACCTGCAAAATAAAGCAAGAATGTGAGCAATCATCAAGAACACCAGAATCTTTAATGCAAGTATACAAAAAAGTATTGTCAACAAGAGAACGAGTTTTCACTCCATCCTGTAAATTTCCAATTATATTTGTTACTGGATGATCTTTGTGTTCCTTGATGGATGCGACCTCAGGAACCGGCAACACATCAACTTGAGTAGAGTCAGATTGATAAGAATAATCTTGAGGAATTGGAATTTCCGAGTCTAAATTTGTTGGAATCTCCCCCTGAGCCTGTGTCGAAGGTAATGGATCATCACTCAACAACGGATCAGCAGAAGAATCTTGAAAAATAGCATTATCCTCCTCACTCTCTGAATCTTGTGGACCTGAACAAGAAGCAACATTTGGATCTGGAGCAGAAGTAGATGGAATCGATGAATTGGGAACTGCATTTGGTAGAAATCCATTGTGATGAGCATCTTGACAAGAATCATAGATAACAGCAGCATCTTCATCAGAAATGTCGGAAGGTAAATGAAAAGACTTGAATAAGTTTTCATAATCAAATGCCCAATCCGGACCAATCGCCATTTGTGGTAAAGACCGATTTGAACAGTCAATATGGAACCATTCTTCAACTTGGCGTGTCTCTTTATTATAAACCCTCTTGGTTGTTGAATTAGCCAAATACCCCAGAAAAATCCCTTCAATAGCCTTTGCACTGAATTTTGTTGGGACATCTCTAACCTTCAGTAGGGTACACGGATTACCAAAAGGTAGTAAATATTCCAGATTCGGCTTTCGATTATTTAGCAATTCATAGCAAGTCTTGTTATGTCGCTTTACGGTCAAGACTCTGTTCAAAACATGACACGCAGTATTCACAGCTTCAGCCCAAAAGGTGACTGGAAGCTTAGAATCTGCAAGCATCGTGCGAGCTGTTTCGACCAACGTCCTGTTCTTTCGTTCAGCGACACCGTTTTGTTGAGGAACATATGGCGCATTGAATTCATGATGAATTCCTTTTTTGTAGACAAAATAAGCCCATTTTGCTATTCTTAAATTCGCTGCCATTGTCACTCCTGATTCTTCTGACTTTCAGATTGAATAAATTCTCCAAACCCAGGATTAAGTATTGTACTAACTCAGTGGTTTCAGCTTTAGAAGAAAGAAACTTAACCCATGAAAATCTGGAGTAATCATCAGTTACGACCAAGCAATACGATTTCCCACCAATGCTCCTAATACTGATAGGACCGAACAAATCCATATGTAGCAACTCCAAAGGAGTTACGATAGAATTCGTCGACTTCGATTTGTGAGATTTCTTTCTTTGCTTCCCCTTCTTGCATGGAATACAATCATCAGGAACTGAGAATTTCATTTTCGGAATACCAAGCACAAGATCATTCCTAACAATGTAGTTCATCTTCCTGTAGTTTATGTGAGCTAGCTTCCTGTGCCACAATATTGAATCAGATTCCGACGCCTTGGAGAGTAAACATGTTGGAATTCAATCCGTTGTAGTGGCGACACTCAGGTCAAGGACATACGTGTCATTTCTCCTTGGAGCCTTCATAAGAATCCATTCATCAGGAATCATAAAACCCGGTTTCGGAATATAGCATTCATGATCGTTGAAATGGAACGAAAACTTCTTGTCACAGACTTGTGATACGCTTAAAAGATTGTGTTCCAGCTGCTCAACATAATTCACCTTTTCAAATTTTACTTTGTCATTCTTTAACGTTCCCTGGCCTGTTATGTACCCGCCTTTATTACCCGCAAAAGCGACATAACCACCATCAATTTTAATCACATCCTCAAGCAATCTAACATTCCCTGTCATATGTCGACAGCAACCGCTATCCACATATCATGTATTGTTGATAGTCCTCCTTGGTTGTCCCTACATAAACAACGAGAATCAGTTAGAAAGTGGAACCCAAGCCATCGTGGTCTTGGGTCGTCCGGATTGATCAAAATAAACAACTTCTTGTAATTTACAATCAATTTTATCATTCACTTTTGGAACAGAAGTTTGACAATAAGACCTTTTCAAAGAAGAACCATTTTTATTATTTTGAAAAACATTATGTGATATATTATTGTCAGATTCAGATGTTTCTAAAATTTTATTTCATTTTCTGTTTCTTCTTCTTCTTTGAGGTCTAGACAATTTAACCTCCTGAACAGAATCTTTTGAAATTCCAACTTTTGGAATCTCAAGTTTCTCTTTGCAAACAAAGGATTTAACATTCAATGTATTCTATTGTTTAAATCCATGGGATTTAACAAAAGAATGACCAGCCTCATTGCAATGAAAACACACTTGTCTTTCTTGATAACTTCTGAAATAAGATGTTTTCTTTGAATTTGAAGAACCATCAGAAGAATAAGCTTCAGATGAATGCCCAGAACAATTTATCGGCTTCTTAGGAACATAAGTCTGTTTTGGCACCTTTGAAGAATTCACCTTTTGAAAACCAGCCGCAACAAACCCACTTGACTGTAAGATTGGATAAAGTTTAGTTGGAACCACTTTCACCTCTTTAGGTTCTGTCAAGATGCATCTATCCCTAGTAACATTCTTCACAACCTTTGGTTCCTCAATTTTCACTTCTCTCGGAATGCCTTCAACCTTTGAATCATCAAACACTTCATCCTCTGTATCAGAATCATACACCATGTCTTCACCCGTCACTGGATTCACTTTTAATACTGTCTTGGGATCAATCTCCTCTTCATGAATGATTTCAGGCTCAACCACATAATTTGCATTGAACGGAGGAGGAACAAACCCAATACCAGCAACCCTTTTTGTGGGATCAGCATTAGCATTGAAATAATCCAAAACTACAGACGAATTCTCAAACTGTTCCAGCTTTCTATGTAACTTTATCACCTCAGATTCTTTTTCAGAAATCTCCTTGTTCTTTTGGGCAACTACTTCATTTCGTTTTTCAATTTCAGCATAAACCATATCTAGATGATAACCCTGCTCTTTGTATTTTAACCCAAGAGAATTTAAGTCTCTTTTCAAAGACTCAATTCTATCAATGCATATTTTATCATTATCTTTCAGTTTCGGATTAACTGAATGCATTGATTTCATGTCACAAATCAAATTTGTGTTATCATCCATGACTTTTTGTAGTTTATCTTTAACAGAAATGCAATTAGTACAAAATATATGACAAACAGAGTCTTTTACCTTAGTCGGGTCAGACATGTCTGCCATGAATACTTTGGCAATCGGAATATTCTCTGAATCTTCACCAACTGAAGCATTTTCTATAAGAACAATTTCTTCCTCAGCAACCCCTGTCACAGCATCAGAATCAATACTTTGCTCTCTTTCTTCCTCATCATCAACACTTGGAACACTATCACCATCACATGAATCATCACTAGAACTTTCATCATCAGTAGACTCTTCTGGTTTTTCTGAATGAATTTCTGCAACAAAAGCCTGACTCACAGCACCCACCAAATCTTCCAGATGAATGCCCCAATCATAGTTTTCGTCGTTTTGAGCAACTAAAGCTGATGATGCAGATGCATGATTTGTATTACCAGAAGGACCATGATTTTGATTACCAGATGAACCATGTGACTGATTCCTATTATGCTGAAAGTTAGATTGCTTCTTTTGAGAATCAAATTCTACCTTTGGCTTCACACACTCCTTAGCAAAGTGACCATACTCTTGGCAATTGTAACACCTAACTTTGCTCTTATCAAAACCCATACGCGATCGACTATTTGAACCAATATATTTTCTGCCAGTTCTCTTCAAGAAATCTTTTGTCGCATTAACATGGCCATATTCCATTGGATATTCATTTCTTCCAGATCAGCAGGGTCAATCTGTCTGAAATCTTCTTCTATTACCTCAGGATCATGTATTTTACCTCCAATGAAATTTTCATATGATGCCGTGAATGAAGAAAACATAGCAAGATAATCATCAGCAACTTTCTGATTCACATGAGATCCAGATGATGTTGAAGCAGTAGTAGCAGAAAATCCAGAATGGCTTGTATGACCAGAATAAATTGGAACTCCAGAACACTGATCATTTGAAGACTCTTGAGCATCACAAGAAAAGAATGCCACTCCAGTACCAGATTTACCAACAGATTTGGCAAAATACATCGAGGGATCCTGGATATGCTCCAAATTAGTCTCTTTTTTCTTCATATTGATGTCATGTGACTGAATCTGTCACACCCCGATGATTCCGCCATCGGTCGGGTGTGACAGATTGGTATCAGAGCCTTGGTTATAGGGAATTAGGTTATTAGACACCTTGACCTAGACTATAACTTTAGGACACCCACTTATACTATGTTTCATGATTTTTTGTGCTATGTGTTACATGCTATGTGCTACATGTTATATGTTACATGCTTAATATGATTTCTTATTATTTCATTTTGATGACTTATGTGTTTTAAATCCATGACTTATTAGGATCTTCTTAATTAATAATTAAATAAATAATATCCTTTCTTATATTCTAAAACCTCATAATAACTCTATCTTCCTTCTATCTTTATCTTTTCTAAGCATGTGAAAAAATTCTTGAAGCAAAAATTTTTTAAATATTTTTTTATTTCTTCGTTAAGGTTTTTAAACTTGTTAAATTATTTGAGGACACGTGCAATCTGGAAGGGTGACACCTATATTTTGGGTTTTCTGTCTAGGAAAGCATTTCGCATAAATCCCAATCAACCGAGGGACCCGTATGCTTTCCTGGGAATTCCCGAGATGAGTGTTTACTTATAGGCTAAAGCATGTCTCCTTGAAAATTATATAAGTTTAATTAACCTTAATGTGTCATGGTATTCAAGTGATTTTGTCACTTTTGAGTACAAATCCAAACTAAGAATATCTATTTTTATTTTTGTTATCTCATTCTATTAAATTTTATCAAATCTCATAAGTTCTTACAATTTTTCTTGTCTTGTGACAATCTGTAGAATGCCTCCTCGTCGTGCTCCCGTAACCAACACCAACACCGACATTGCTGCTATTCTCACCCAATTGGTGACACAACTCACCCAAGCCAATGGTGCCACCAATGGCAACAATGGTGGAAATGGAAGCAATAGTGGTAATAATGGTGGAAATGGTGGAAATGGTGGTAATAATCCATCTCAATGCACCTTCAAGCACTTCAACTCATGCAATCCCCTAAAGTTCTATGGTACCGAAGGAGCTACTGGACTCCTTCAATGGTTCGAAAGCATTGAGAATACCTTTCTCAATAGCGACTGTCCCGGCAACCTCCGTGTTCGTCATGCTACAAGTGTCCTACAAAAACGGGCACTTACATGGTGGAATGGGGAGAAAAGAAATAGGGGTGTTGATGTAGCTATGGCCTTACCTTGGGATGAGGTCAAAAGGCTTATGACCGAGGAGTTCTGTCCTCGAAATGAAGTGAAAAAGCTAGAAGCTGAATTTTGGGATCTTGCCCAAGATTGCGGGGAAAGCTTAGCATATACAACTCGGTTCCATGAGTTGAGTCTTCTAGTGCCCCACATGGTCACTCCTTTGTCCCGATGTATCGAGAAGTATATTGGTGGGCTACCAAGACAAATCCAAGATACTGTCTTAGGTAGAAATCCTGCTACTCTGGAGGATGCTATTCGTCTAGCCGCTACCTTAACTGATAATCATGTGAAAGCTGGAACTCTTACCAAAAAGGGTTCTAAGAAAGTTTATGAAACCATAACCCCTCCTACTCACAACAAAGAAGCCACAACCGAGCCCTCTCGCAATAATAGAAAGAGGAAGGTTAGAAATTTTGCTGTGGTTACTCCTGCTGTTCCCGTCAACCAAGCTGCACCTATGGTTCAAATGCCGGCTAATAGTCAATATGCCTCCATTTTATTCGATACAGGAGCCAATAAAAGTTTTGTGTCACTTAATTTTGAACCTTTACTTGCAAAGACTCGGTCCCAATTAGAGAAAACATTTACCGTTGAAGTAGCAAATGGTGACTCCCTTACAATTGAGTCCATTATCTATGATTGCTCTTTAGAACTTAATGATCACACATTCCCAATCAACCTTGTTCCAATGCCACTAGGAAGCTTTGATATTATCATAGGTATGGATTGGCTATCAAATCATCATGCCGAAGTCATTTGCTTTGAAAAGTGTATCCAAATTCCGCTACCATCGGGAGAAACCTTAAGAGTTTTTGGTTAAAAGCCTTGCAAGGGACTTAAGTTGATGTCATGTACTACCGCCCAAAAGTACTTACGAAAGAAGTACATTGCTTTCTTAGCTCACATTGTTCAAAAGGATGTCAAGGAGAAGAGTATCCAAGACATTCCCATTATTCGAGATTTTCCCGAGGTTTTTCCTAAAGATTTATCCGGTCTTCCTCCCGTTCGTCAAGTAGAGTTCCGCATTGATCTTATACCTGGAGCTAACCCCGTTGCTAGAGCTCCCTATCGTCTTGCACCTTCTGAAATGCAAGAACTTGCAAGTCAACTTCAAGAACTATCCGACAAGGGATTCATCCGTCCGAGTCATTCACCGTGGGGTGCACCCGTCTTATTTGTTAAGAAGAAGGATGGATCATTTCGCATGTGTATTGACTACCGCGAACTCAACAAACTTACTATCAAGAACCGTTATCCTTTGCCTAGAATCGATGATCTCTTTGATCAACTTCAAGGTTCTACTTGCTTCACGAAGATTGATCTTCGATCCGGTTATCATCAGCTTCATGTTCAAGAAGATGACATTCCTAAGACTGCTTTTCGAACAAGGTATGGTCATTACGAGTTCATGGTTATGCCTTTCGGGTTAACCAATGCACCCGCAGTTTTCATGGATCTTATGAATCGTGTGTGCAAACCGTACCTTGATAAATTCGTGATTGTCTTCATTGATGATATCTTAATCTATTCCAAGACTAAAACCGATCATGAACAACATCTTAGACTGGTTTTGGATCTCTTGAGAAAAGAACAACTTTATGCCAAATTCTCCAAATGTGAATTTTGGCTAAAGGAAGTTCAATTTCTTGGTCATATTGTCAACGACAAAGGTATTCATGTTGATCCTGCTAAGATTGAAACTGTTAAGAATTGGAATGCTCCGAAGACTCCTACCGAAGTTCGTTCATTTCTTGGTCTTGCGGGTTATTATCGTCGTTTCATCTCAAACTTCTCAAAGATTGTTGTCCCTCTTACCGCTCTGACCCACAAGGGTAAGACTTATGAATGGGGACCAAAACAAGAAGAAGCCTTCCAAACCCTTAAACAAAAGTTGTGCAATGCTCCCATATTGACTCTCCCCGGTGGAAATGATGATTTAGTTGTCTATTGTGATGCTTCTAACCAAGGTCTTGGTTGTGTTCTCATGCAACGAGGCAAAGTAATCGCTTATGCATCAAGGCAACTCAAAGTTCATGAGAAGAATTATACGACGCACGATCTCGAGTTGGGTGCGGTCGTATTCGCGTTAAAGATTTGGAGACATTACCTATATGGCACGAAATGTGTGGTGTTCACCGACCACAAAAGTCTTCAACATATTTTCAACCAAAAAGAACTCAATATGTGGCAACGACGTTGGGTCGAACTCCTTAACGACTACGACTGCGAGATTCGCTACCATCTCGGCAAAGCGAATGTTGTAGCCGATGCTTTGAGTCGAAAGGACCATGTTATGCTTCATTGTGCCCGTATTCAAACCGATATTCAAACCCGTATCTTAGAAGCTCAACACGTCTCGGTAACCGAGGGTAACATGTATGAAGAAATGTCGTGTGGTGTTGAACTTCTTCTTGAATCAAAACCCAATGGCCTACTATATTACTTGAACCGTATTTGGGTTCCCGATCGTGATGATCTCCACACATTTCTCATGAACGAGGCTCACAAGACTCGTTACTCTATTAATCCTGGTGCGGATAAAATGTACCAAGATCTTCGCCAACAATATTGGTGGCCCGGTATGAAAAAGGACATTGCTCTTTATGTTGCCAAATGTTTAACCTGCTCCAAAGTCAAAGCCGAACATCAACGTCCTTCTGGTTTGCTTGAACAACCGGAAATTCCCGTGTGGAAATGGGAGAACTTAGCCATGGATTTTATTACCAAACTCCCTCGCACCTCGAGTGGTTATGATAGTATTTGGGTGATCATTGATCGACTCACCAAATCTGCTCATTTCTTGCCTATCCGTGAAGACTATCGGGTTGAGAAACTAGCCCGAATATACATCGATGAAATCGTGAGTCGCCATGGTGTTCCCTTGAACATAATATCTAATCGAGATGCCCGGTTCACTTCTCGATTTTGGCAATCTCTCCAAACTGCTCTTGGTACACGATTGGATTTGAGCACGACCTACTATCCCCAAACTGATGGTCAAACCGAGCGAACAATCCAAACTCTTGAAGACATGCTTAGAGCTTGCGTAATCGATTTTGGTGGCAATTGGGATTCACATCTATCCCTCATTGAGTTTTCTTACAATAATAGCTACCACACAAGTATCAACATGGCTCCATTCGAAGCTCTCTATGGTCGCAAGTGCCGTTCTCCAATCTGTTGGAGCGAGATTGGTGAAGCACAAATCACTGGTCCCGAGTTAATTCAAGAAACATCTGACACGATTATTCAAATCCGTGACAATATTCGAGTAGCGAGGAGTCGGCAAAAGAGTTATGCCGACAAACGTTGAAAACCCTTGGAATTCCAAGTCGGCGATCTTGTTCTTCTTAAGGTGTCCCCGTGGAAGGGTGTGATCCGTTTTGGAAAGAAAGGCAAGTTAGCACCTCGTTATGTTGGTCCATTCAAAATCCTTGAAAGGATTGGGAAAGTGATTTACAAGCTCGAGTTACCTCCATCTCTTGGAAATGTGCATCCTACATTTCATGTATCTAATCTGAAGAAGTGTCTCGCCGATGAAAATCTCCATATACCGCTTGACGACGTGCGCATTGATGAAACGATGCATTTCGTTGAGAAGCCGGTGGAAATTATGGATCGTGAAGTCAAAAAACTCAAGCGAAGTCGCATTCCTATTGTCAAAGTTCGTTGGGAATCTAAGCGTGGTCCTGAGTTCACTTGGGAACGAGAAGACCAAATGAAGCTCAAGTACCCTCATCTTTTTACCGATACCGTCGCTTCCTCAAACTAAATTTCGGGACGAAATTCTCTCAACATGGGGAGACTGTAACATTCCTGATTTTTAGTATTCACATTTCAATTCAATGTAATGCAATTTCAAATTCAATACTCGTGCACTGTCCTTTTGCTTACCATAAACTAAATGCAATGATTCGATACAAATTTACAAGTTTTGCTCGATTATATACACATAAACGCTATACAAGTAACTATTTATTTCAAACTAATCAAACCTGAAAAGTCAAGGACTAAAGTTGAAAATTTATCAAGAAACCCTAATTAGCACGGTCGTGCTTCGCCCTGGCATGGTCGCGCCAAGTGCCTCGGCACGATCGCGCGACTGGTCCTGGAACGATCGCGCCCGGTGCCTAAGCACGGTCGCGCCTCTCTTAGGCACGATCGCGCCTGTATAACAGCTGAAAAGTAAATGTAAGTTAATCACCCGATCGTTGGAAATCCGTAACAGTCATCCGTTTCTTTTCCCCTTAACGAATGTATCACAATTTTCGAATTCCTCAAACGTCTCAGTTTCATATTACCAATTTTGAAAATTCTCTCTCAAAGCATTCCAAGAAAAATCAAGGATTCTCCCCTGCAATCCGTATTATCCCAATCAAGCAAGAAATTCGTGTCACTCATCCCTCGTGAAAAGTTCTGCACTGTCTATTTTAGCCGGAGTGCATCAAGGATCACCGGAGCTTAATCTCTCCGTCGCCGGAACTTCCTTCTATCGTTTTCTATCAATTCAATACGCTTTCGGGTAAGTATACTCTCCATCTCATTCATTTCAGTATCAATATCAAAAGCCCCCTGTTAATCTGGGCTTCCATTACAGAAATTATCCGGAACCGAAATCCCTATTTTTAATAAAAAGGATTTAATCAAATCCATTCTTAAACACGTTTTCCATACAATTAATTTATATGAATAGACTCGTAAAAACTCCGTAATCAAAAGCCCTATCAATTCCAACGCTATAAATACAAGATTTGTTCAATTCGTGTCTGATTTGGATTAGACACGGTCGCGCTAATCATCTAGCGCGGCCGTGCCTCATGTAACGCGGTCATGCCGACTAGCAGCGCGGTCGTGTCCTCTTGTCCAGACCTGGTCATGCCCTTTGGGCTAATCTCTTTTGTGTCTAAGAATCTTGGACACGACCGTGCCAAGCCAAGGCACGGTCGTGCCTGTTGACTTGTCTAGATTGTGCCCTCTGTTGATCAACCCGGTCGCGCCCCGACTAGCGCGGTCACGCCCCTGGCTTGAGCACGATCGTGCCCTTCCGAGGCACGGTCGTGCGTGACTCAGAAATTGTAACAGAATTATAATTTTATATTTTTCGATCAATAAATGTTTCGGTTTTATAAAAATATGTTTTCTGTATTCAAAAATGGATTAAAAGTTTAATTTTGGCATAAATATAATTTATTTAAAAGTTTATGAAAAATTAAATTTATATTTATTCTCTTACACTTAAATGATATTTTAACTAATTAAGTTACAAAATTTATAAATATAGATGCTGAAACTGATACTACTTACACTGTGTCTCCTAAGGTGAATGAAGAACCTGTGATGTACAGAAATACAGGGATGACTAGAGAACAGTGGAAAGAAGTTGTGAATAGCTGGATGAAGGTGCTACCCAAGTCTCAAGCACAACCTGCTCAGAAAGAAAAATATGTGAATAAAGAGAGGTGCGTTGGAAAAATCATAAGTTGGTTTTATGATAATGACACAAAATTGTTTGCTATTAAAAGATCTGATGGTGTTCAGTACTTAAAGCCGAGGATCAAATATTTCACTACCTTGCCAAGGTGTGAAATGAATGGTCTAGCTTCAAAACCACTTATTAATAGATCCAAGTTTGGTTTAGCGGATGTGATTGCTAATCTAATCAAGAGAGAAGGTGGTTTGGGAAAGTATGAAAAGCTAAAGCCTCAGAAAGGAAAGAGAATGAGGATAATAGATCAAAAGACTAGGAAAGTGACCTGGAAGTACAACTTCAAACCAGTACGTGCTGTACACAAGATACCTTTGAAGAAGATTTCTCAAGATTTTCTTGGGAATATGAAATGGTGGTATGTTGATGTTAATACTGGTGAAGCAAGGATTGAAGACAAAGATAATAAGGTCATTGTATGTTTCTATGATGCAATGAATCTTATCAATTTTTCAAAGAAAGATCAGAGAGCGTTGAGAAAGAATGAAATCATGTTCACTGATGAATGGAGAGAACAAGGATTGCAATATAAGAGAGTGTTGGAGATATGTAGAAGATATGGAGTGCATGCAGGCAGCAGATTACCGGATACTTGGAAAAGCTCATCATAAAGACTGAAGATCAAGCTATTGTCAAGGGGGAGTCTGTTAGGAGATAGTTTGTAATGACAAAAGCTTTGTAATAGTTTAGATCTAATGTCTTTATGTTTTTGTATGTAATGTTCTAAGTGTTTTATACAAGTTATGCTAGAGGCGAACTTGTCAAGTTCGCCTAGTCTAACATAGGCGAACTTGTTAAGTTCGCTTAGTATATCTGAGGCAAACTTGTTAAGTTCGCCTAATACAGATCAGATGTCTATATATAGAGGTTACAGATTCAGTTTGAGTAGAATCAGAAAAAGAGAACAGAAGTGAACGAATTGTCTGATTGAGTCTATAAACTCTATGATTGTTGGAATACAAGCTTGAATGTTATTTACGTGATTGTTTCTATTGTCTTTTGTGTATACAATTGTTGATTCGGTTGGATTCCGCACTCCGCGTTAACAATACGTCTTATCACGAGAACGATCCGTAGAAGAGCCATGTGGACCTACATTTATGCTCGCCCCCAAGTCTACTAATGCATTACTAACTGACATCTCCCCTATCAGACGAGGGATTATACAACTGCCTGGACTTGCCATCTTTTGTGGAAGTTTGTTTTGCAGTACTGTTGAACATTCTTCGCTTAGGGTGACAGTTGACAAATCCTCCAGTTTCTCTTGTTAATGAGCAAGTCCTTCAGAAATGTTACACAGTTAGGCATTTGGGATAACGCCTCAACAAATGGTAGGTTCATATGAAATCTATTGAGTATTTCTAGGAACTTAGCATGGTGTTTCTCTATTTTGTCTTTCTTAAGTTGATTTGGGTATGGTACATGTGTTCTATATTCACGCAAGACCATTTTGCTTCTCCTTGGGTTCTTTAGCACTTGCTATATCTTGCTCTTCTTAATCCCGATATGTGGTTCCTATGCCCTCTTCGTGGATCATTGGCTCAATTATTAGATCTTGAGTGGTTTTACCATTCATGGTTGTAACAGCCTTAACTTGAGCGTTACAATTGCTAAAGAATCTTCCAGATGGTTTCTCTGATAGTAGTTGAGCCAACAAATTCACCTTTTCAGTTATCTCCCTGAATGTTTCCTTGTTTTGATTCAGGTCAGCCTCTACCCTTGACATATGCTCATCATTCTTTATTATGTATGCTTTTAACATCAACTCTAATCTTGAGCTTCCTGATGACTGACCACTTCTGCTGGCACCTTGGTTCTGTTGCACAAATCTGGATGAATTCGGATTATTCGAATCCTTCCATGCGATGGTTAGATGATTTGAATAGAATGTTTGATTTCCCAAATAATCCACTTTCTATGAGGTAGTCACTTGAACTCCGATAGGGCACATGTTTGACTTATGCGCTCCTCCAGAAATGTCACAACTGATTTATACTTAGAAGAATTTATCTAGCTTAACTGCCATGACTTCCATCTTTTCCTAAAAATGTTGGTTGCTTATCCACAGAGTGGACTCCTACTTTGGATGATGGCAAGAGTTCTACATTTGTTGGCCATTGATAGTCATTAGTGGCCAATTTCTCAAGCAAATCATATGCTCTGTCTTGTGTTAAGTTGCTAAAATTTTCTCCATCTGTAGTATCCACTGTTTGCCTAGATTGTGGATATAATCCACTATAGAATATCTGGACTTGCATCCAGAGCTCCAATCGATGATGTGGACACTTTCTGAGTAGCTCTTTAAATATCTCCCATGCTTCATATAGTGTTTCCTCGTCTCCTTGCACGAATGCATAAATCTTGTTTCTGAATTGAGTGGTTTTGGAGGATGGGAAATACTTGATTAGGAATTTGTCAGCCATGATGTCCCATGTGGTGATTGATCCTATTGGTAGAAAGCTCAGCCAAACTCTGGCTTTCCCTCTAAGTGAGAATGGAAACATTGTTAGCTTGACTGCATCTTTAGAAACATCATCAAGTTTGAAAGTATCACACACTTTTAAGAAATATGCAACATGAGCATTGGGGTCTTTTCCAAAAAAACCATCAAATTGACATGTATTCTGAATAAGTTGAATGATTTTCGTGGAATAGAGAAATGAGTGGCTCCCACCATTGGTCGGATGATGTCGGGATGATCTCCTTGTAATAATGGTTTGATGTAATCTGCGACCATCCTTTCTACCTTTGCTTATTTGTAAACATTCCTGTCACACCCTCGCCAAAGCGGAAACACGAGGGGGCGACGAAATTGAATCATCACACATAGATAAAATGAATACTAAGGATTTATGATTAAAACCAAATAGTTAATACACCAATTTTTCAAATCAAACAGAGAAACAAATTGTCTTATTTGAATTAAAATCTAGTCTAGGTCCACTAGAGCATATTGTTGAAGCAATTCTTGTGACAAGCACTTTGAAGATTGTTTTTACTTTTGTATTGTCCTTATGTATTTGTATTTGTATATCAACATCAGTATGTTTTGGTTTATCGAGTTGTAATCATGTTCGTAGGTACGTGTCGTTGTATTCATCTTTTTTAAAGTGTTTTGCGCACTTGTATGTGCGCAGGAGAAAGCTCCTGCGTACTTAGCAAGTGCGCAGGCATCAGGTCTTGTATAAGTAGGATAGGTTGACAGAAGTTAAGTACGTAAGCATAATAGCAAATACGCAAATTGTAATCTCAGTGCTTCTCTCTGTAA
Organism: Smallanthus sonchifolius; assembly: GCA_023525975.1. Classification (NCBI taxonomy): domain Eukaryota; kingdom Viridiplantae; phylum Streptophyta; class Magnoliopsida; order Asterales; family Asteraceae; genus Smallanthus; species Smallanthus sonchifolius. Next base: position 58,669,420 of record CM042021.1, read on the forward strand.
CCGTCAAGTGTTTATAATACAAAGAACGTTTAAAGTGTTTTCTCTTGTCGGTTTACTTTGTTTAGCTAGACTCTCCACCTAGTCACGGGTATTCCGCACCCGGTCCGACTAGTAGACCCACTTGCATGTGATGATCCGCCACACCCGAGGGACCTACAAGTGGTATCAGAGCTTTGCTCCCGATTTCGAGTGTTGTGAGTGAGTTTGGAGAGTTTCTACCGAGTTTTTATAAGCAAATTGAGGTATTTTTGTTGATTTTTGTGATAAAATAGGGGTAGCTCTTGAGCACTATTTTAGAAGCAAAAATCACTCAAAAAACTGATTTTTGTTGTGTATTTGAGTGTTTTGAGCATCAAAGGTTGATTAGAAACAAGTTTCTGACCCTTTGGCTCATTTGCATTGATTATCAGACAAATTTTTACCATCTCCGACGATTTTCCAGTGACCGGAATAGTTAGGTGAGAGTTGCTGAAAAGGTGTTGTGCGTACTTACCATTTCTGGCAAAAAGTTCAGTTCTGGTGCGTACTTACTAAATACACAAGACTAATCTCCTGTGTACTTACAACTGCCCAAGACTGATCTTCTGCGAACTTAAGTTATATCCTGCGTACTTATCATTTACTCATGCGTACTTATCAAGTACGCAAGAGCAAATCTAAATACGCAAGACCATCTCTTAAGTGCGCAAGGCCAAAATCAAGTGCACAACTGTGTCTGATTTTTCTAAAATTTGACTAAGTGTTCACTATGTCGAATCTTCAGAATCTTGGAAACCTGTTAAATTATGATAATGAGATCGGCACTCCACAGAAACCGCCAAAGTTGCTGAACGTAAATGATTATTTTAATTGGAAAGCACGTTTCGAGCACTACATTTCTTATACCGACTCATCACTATAGATACCAATCCTTGAGGGATATAAGCATCCCACACACATCTATCTTGATGAAACCATGCCCAAACCTATCTCTAAGCTTTCTGACGAAGAAAATAAAGCTTATGATCGTGAAAAGAAGGCACTTGGTTCGATCACTATGGAATTAACTCGGGAAATGTTCCACAGTTTCTAATGTTATGACAATTCCAAGGATCTTTGGAAAGCTTTACAAAAAATATTTGAAGGAAATAGTGACATCAATAAGAGTAAGAGGGATCTTCTCAGGAAGCAGTAAGAGTGCTTCAGATTTTTAGAGAACGAATCTTTAGATAACCTCATCTCTAGATTCTATCATCTACAGACTGAGTTGAAGGCTTTTGAACTCAGGTATCCAGATGAAGAGATGGTGGAAAATTTTTTGGATGCTTTACCACCCAAATTTGAGATGTACACAACCCTGATGAGGGAAAATCCTAAATTCTATGAGTTGACAGTAGAGGAGGCAATAGGAAAGGTTCAAGCTCATGACATGAACCTAAAAAGAAAGGAGAGCTCAGGAAGACTCAAGATACCAGACCCTTCTATGTATCATGGGACGACTTCTACATCCAAGTCATCGGGCTCTGGAATTGTCATTATCACTGGAAATTCTACTGATGAAGACCACTCAAATGGTTGTGGTGGTCATGCATGCTATGCATCTGGATCAAGGTTGGGGTCTCATCATCAACATACCTCAAGAAATCCTCCTGCTACGTCTTCAGCTAACTAATCAGATATAGCCAAAATAGCTGAAGATCATGTAGCATTATTCTCATCATGTATGCTTGCCTATGAGAACTTCATTGGCAGCAAGCTGACAGACCCCGAGACGATTGAAGAAGATTTTAATCAAGTGGATCCTGATGACATGGAGGACATGGATATTCAATGGAATATGGCCATGCTATTGAGGAAAGCCAAGCGTTTCCTGAACATAACAGGAAGAAAGTTTATTGGCGGGCATCCTAATGCCAAGGTCGGGTTCGACAAAGCTAAGGCCAAATGCTATAAGTGTCTAAACTATGGACACTTTGCTCGTGAGTGTCAGAAGGACAGAGAACTTGCCTCTGGCTTTACCAGACCTTGTCACACCCCGACCGATGGCGGAATCATCGGGGCGGGACATGTAGACTGTTCATAAGCACAAGGTTGACTAAATTGAAATATATTAATTGTCAAATTTCATTACAAACATTCAAACAAAACCAATTCCAAGAAAAGAAACATAATTGAAATACATAAGTTCTTTATTTATTTTAACTAAGTCCATGCCTATATGTAGCACATCTTGATCAATCTCACATATTAGGACTAAAGTCAACTAAAAAGTTGGTGAGTATAACATAGGTTTGTATATAGATAGCATATAGTTTGAAAAACAAATCCACACATAACATGATAAATAAGGCATTTATGGGGAGTAGCTATTGTGTAACCAAGTACAATCAAACCTTTGTAACTAGCATGCAAATTGTGTTGTCGGTATCAATCACCTCAACCAGGTGGGTTTGTCAGACTCAATAGATCTATCATTGAAAACCGTCGGCTTGAATAGTTAATGATTGCACATAAGTGTTCACAAAAGTTAGCACACATAGCACTCGGGCATAAAGCTCAAATTGCACACATGAATGTAAATTGGATCTGTACTTGTGTTGTTTGTGTAAATGTAAACAGTAGTTTGAGTAGTGTTCATGTTTCACCCCAAAAATGTAAAAGAGTAAAAGGGGCTATGTATACTCACTTGGTTCGAGGTGTAGCTAAACACGGAAGACTAGATTGAAATTTGATCCTTGCAACTCACCACGCTAACCTAATGTATAATGTATATTTGAATTATTAGTGGGTACAATTGCCTATGTCTAAGTCTAGGATTGAATCGGTTATGTGTGACAAGTGTTGGAGTGGTAAGTATTAGTGGTTCGTACTTGAATGAAATGTTTCATAAAGTGAGGGGGTTTAAATAAATAGTTTTAAAATAATTAAACCAAGTTTTGACTTCGAATATCTAAATAATTTAAATAATTATTATTACTTAATAATTTAGTGATATAAAAATTAGTTGTATGATTTATCTTATTTACATAAATAATTTTTTTTATTTATTTATAAAGATATGTAAAATGATATTTATTTATAAAGGTATGTAAAAATAAAATATATTTATCTTTGTAATAACTAACTTTTATTTATTTAGTATTTTTTTTCCTTTAAAAATAAGTCTTGATTGTTTTAAATAAATTTAATCTTTTATAACTTTTATAAAAATTAAACTGTTTTTATTTAGAATTTATTTAAATATTTTAAGTTTTGATTTAAAAGGTTAATATGCAATTTAACACTTTTAATTTGGATTAAATCGAATTTTATATGGAAAATTACGGATTCTGCTTTTATTCTGACATAATTGTTACAAGGTTTATAAAAATATTTTTTTATAAAATTATTGGAGTTTAAAAAATGGCATTTAAAAATAAACAGGCCACAGGGACTCGAACCCGGGTCTGAGCTGAGTGCGCCGGACGAACAAGCCGCTGGACCAGGAGGCGTTTCTTGTGATTTTATTAGTTCTGAAATGATTTAATCCGAGGTTTGGTTGGGACAGGGTTTGGTCCATAATTCATGCGTAAAAAGTGAACAGGCCGGTCACGGACCGTGACCTGGTACGGCGGCGCAGTGACTTGCCGGCCGGACCAGGTGGTTTCGCTGAAATATTGCGGAATCTAATTGATTAAATCATAAAATTAAAACCGATCCAGAATTCAAATTCAAGAATACCCGCTTATGAACCCTAGTGTCAAATCGATAGCGATACCCTTTGTCATCACGAATTGGCAGAGGGCTATCAATGGTTATGAGATTACGAATCGAAAGATACAATTCTTACTTGAAATGATTAGGGCACGAATGCAGACGGCTACGAGTTTGATGCGGCTGTTCTTGATGATCGACAGGCGTCCAGAGATGAAATGCATGTTCGACAGAGGTTGAGAGAGTTTGAGAGGAGGTATACGCGTGAGGGTGAGTAGTTTAATTCGTTCAATTTTATTTGAATTAACCAATTCGATTTTGATTTGACCGAAACGCTTTTGCGGGCTGATTTTGCGTTATTCTATTGAATTGGGAACGAATTGAGTCTGATAGTTGTCCAGTTGACTAGGGAATGATTTCAGGGATTGAATACGCGTTAATTTCACGAATTAAACTAGAAATGATACGGTTTGACTATTAGAAGTCAAATTCTTTCAAAATTTGAATCTGACCGCGTGTTTGAATGAATTTGGTTGTTGTTTGGGTCTGGATTGGACCGATTTATTGTTTGTGTAACCATGAGGAGTCCAATTCGACAGAATCCGTCGATGGCCCCTTGGATTTTCACGGGTTGGGACTATTTGACTTTTTGAGAGTCAAAGGAGTCCAAGAAAGTCAAAATTAAGGTTCAAGTCAAAATTGAGAGTGTGGGGTTCCTACTTAGGGTTCAAATGGTTTAGAGTTCAAGCAAACGCGTGATTTCTTGTTAATTGAATCTATGTGTGTACGTATTCGTTTGATATTTAATATACATATGAACATATATATAACTTTTAATAATGTATACCCATGTAAAAATTTGCAGATTTGTATTTTATTGTTGATACGAATAGAGTATATCAGTGTACAAGATTTTGGAATTGAAATGGTTTATATTGAATTGCAAATAAAGACAGTGAAATCAGAAATGTTACAGTATCCCCATGTTGAGGGAATTTCATCTCGAAATTTAGCTAGTTGAGGTGACTGAGTCAGCAAAAAGGTGAGGGTACTTGAGCTTCATTTGGTCCTCACGTTCCCAAGTAAACTCAGGACCACGCTTAGAGTCCCAACGAACTTTGACAATAGGAATACGACTTCTCTTGAGTTGCTTGACCTCACGATCCATGATTTATACCGGTTTCTCAATGAAGTGCATCATTTCATCAATGCGCACGTCATCAAGCGGTATATGGAGGTTCTCATCAACGAGACATTTCTTTAGATTAGATACATGAAATGTAGGATGCACATTGCCAAAGGATGGATGTAACTCGAGTTTGTAGGCCACTTTCCCAATCCTTTCAAGGATTTAAATGGACCCACGTAGCGAGGTGCTAACTTGCCTTTCTTTCCAAAACGGATCACGCCCTTCCATGGGGACACCTTTAGAAGAACTAGGTCACCGACTTGGAATTCCAAGGGTTTTCGACGTTTGTCGGCATAACTCTTTTGCCGACTTCTCGCTACTCGAATGTTATCACGAATTTGAATGATCTTATCGGATGTTTTTTGAATTAGCTCGGGACCAGTGATTTGTGCTTCACCAATCTCGTTCCAACAGATACGAGAACGACACTTCCGACCATAAAGAGCTTCGAATGGAGCCATGTTGATACTTGTGTGGTAGCTATTATTGTAAGAGAACTCGATTAGGGACAAATGTGAATCCCAATTGCCACCAAAATCGATTACGCAAGCTCTAAGCATGTCTCAAGAGTTTGGATTGTTCGCTCGGTTTGACCATCAGTTTGGGGATGGTAAGCCGTGCTCAAATCCAATCGTGTACCAAGAGCATTTTGGAGAGATTGCCAAAATCGAGAAGTGAACTGAGCGTCTCTATCGGATATTATGTTCAAGGGAACACCGTGACGGCTCACAATTTCATCAATGTAAATTCGGGCTAGTTTCTCAACTTTAAAGTCTTCACGGATTGGCAAGAAATGAGCAGATTTGGTGAGACGATCAATAATCACCCAAATGCTATCATAACCACTCGAGGTGCGAGGGAGCTTGGTAATGAAATCTATAGCTAAGTTCTCCCATTTCCACACGAGAATTTCCAGTTGTTCAAGCAAACCAAAAGGACGTTGATATTCGGCTTTGACTTTGGAGCATGTTAGATATTTGGCGACATACAAAGCAATGTCTTTTTTCATACCGGGCCACCAATATTGTTGGCGAAGATCTTGGTACATTTTATCCGCACCAGGATGAATAGAATAACGAGTCTTATGGGCCTCGTTCATAAGAAATGCACGGAGGTCATCGCGATCGGGAACCCAAATGCGGTTCAAGTAATAGAGTAAGCCATTGGGTTTTGATTCAAGAAGAAGTTCAACACCACATGACATTTCTTCGTACATGTTACCCTCGGTGACCGAGACGTGTTGAGCTTCTAAGATACGAGTTTGAATGTCGGTTTGAATACGGGCAAAATGAAGCATAACATGGTCCTTTCGACTCAAAGCATCGGCTACAACATTCGCTTTGCCGGGATGATAACGAATCTCGCAATCATAGTCGTTAAGGAGTTCAACCCAACGTCGTTGCCTCATATTGAGTTCTTTTTGGTTGAAGATATGTTGGAGACTTTTGTGGTCGGTGAATACCACATATTTTGTGCCATAGAGGTAATGTCTCCAAATCTTTAACGCGAATACGACCGCACCCAACTCGAGATCGTGCGTCGTATAATTCTTCTCATGAATCTTAAGTTGCCTTGATGCATAAGCGATTACTTTGCCTCGTTGCATGAGGACACAACTGAGACCTTGGTTAGAAGCATCACAGTAGACAACTAGATCATCATTTCCATCAGGGAGAGTCAAAATAGGAGCATTGCACAACTTTTGCTTGAGAGTTTGGAAAGCTTCTTCTTGTTTCGGTCCCCATTCATAAGTTTTACCCTTGTGGGTCAAAGGTGAGAGGGACGGCGATCTTTGAGAAGTTTGAGATGAAACGGCGATAATAACCCGCAAGACCAAGAAATGAACGAACTTCAGTAGGAGTCTTCGGGGCATTCCAATTCTTAACTATTTCGATCTTAGCAGGGTCAACATGAATACCCTTGTCGTTGATGATATGACCAAGAAATTGAACTTCCTTTAGCCAAAATTCACATTTGGAGAATTTGGCATATAGTTGTTCTTTTCTCAAAAGATCCAGAACCAATCTAATATGTTGCTCATGATCAGCTTTAGTCTTGGAGTATGTTGTTCTTTTCTCAAAAGATATCGTCAATGAAGACGATCACGAATTTATCAAGATACAGTTTGCACACACGATTCATGAGGTCCATGAAAACTGCGGGTGCATTGGTTAATCTAAAAGGCATAACCATGAACTCGTAGTGACCATACCTTGTTCGGAAGGCAGTCTTTGGAATATCATCTTCTTGAACACGGAGCTGGTGATAACCAGATCGAAGATCAATCTTCGAGAAACAAGTAGAGCCTTGAAGTTAATCAAATAGATCATCAATTCTAGGCAATGGAAAACGGTTCTTGATGGTAAGTTTGTTGAGTTCGCGGTAGTCAATACACATGCGGAATGATCCATCCTTCTTTTTGACGAATAAGACGGGTGCACCCCACGGTGAATGACTTGGGTGAATGAAACCTTTGTCGGAGAGTTCTTGGAGTTGACTTGCAAGCTCTTGCATTTCTGAAGGTGCAAGACGATAAGGAGCTCTAGCCACGGGATTAGCTCCGGGTATAAGATCGATGCGAAACTCTACTTGACGAACGGGAGGAAGACCAGATAAGTCTTCGGGGAATACCTCGGGAAAATCTCGGATAATGGGGATATCTTGAATACTCTTCTCGTTGACATCTTTTTGAATGATGTGAGCTAAGAAGGCCACGTACTTCTTTCGTAAGTACTTTTGAGCGGTGGTACATGACATCAACTTAAGTCCTTTGCAAGGCTTTTCACCAAATACTCTCAATGTTTCTCTCGATGGTAGCGGTATTCGAATACACTTCTCAAAGCAAATGACTTCGGCATGATGATTTGATAGCCAATCCATGCCTATGATGATATCAAAGCTTCCTAGTGGCATTGGAACAAGGTTGATGGGGAATGTATGATCACTAAGTTCTAAAGAGCAATCATAGATAATGGATTCAATTGTAAGAGAGTCACCATTTGCTACTTCAACGGTAAATGTTTTCTCTAAAAGGGATCGTGCCTTAGCAAGTAAAGGTTCAAAGTTAAGTGACACAAAAATTTTATCTGCACCGGTATCAAATAAAATAGAGGCATATTGACTATTAACAAGGAACGTACCATTGACCACGTCATTGTTGGCTTGAGCTTCGTTGGCGTTTATGTTGAAAGCACGCCCACGAGCTCCACCTTGTCTAGCATTGGCAAATCTTGGGCATTGGTCACAGAAGTGGTTTGGGTCGCCACATTCATAACAAGCACGCCCATTTGCAATCGCGGGAACACCTTGATTAGTCCCTTGCGGGTTGGTTCGGTTTGGTGGGTTGACTTGGCCCGCAAGAGCTTTGGCCCTACAAACATTAACCGTATGGCCGTACCTCCACAATGAGTACAAAGGCGACATGGGATGCTTTGGGGATGATGATAGTTGCAGGTGGCACAAAGTGGGTAGATTCCAACATATGGCTTTTTGGCCGATGCTTGAACCATAGGTGCAACTTGATTAACATGAATAGCAGGAAGCAAAATTTCTAGTCTTCCTCTTCCTATTATGTCGGGAGGGTTCAGTTGTGGCCTCTTTGTTGTGGGTGGGAGGAGTTGTGGTGTAGGAAACTTTCTTTGTGCCCTTTTTAGTAAGAGTCCCCGCCTTCACATGATTATCGGTTAAGGTAGCGGACAAACGGATAGCATCCTCAAGTGTTGCAGGATTCCTTCCTAGGTCAATATCTTGAATTTGCCTAGGTAGTCCCCCAATATACTTTTCAATGCAGTGGGACAAAGGTGTGACCATGTGGGGCACGAGGAGACTCAACTCATGGAACCGAGTTGTATAAGCCAAATTTTCTCCACTATCTTGGGCAAGATCCCAAAACACAGCTTCAAGTTTCTTCTCTTCATTTCTAGGACAGAATTCCTCAGTCATTAGCCTTTTAACCTCATCCCAAGGTAAGGCCATTGCTACATCCACACCTCTATTCCTTTTCTCCCCATTCCACCACGTGAGTGCCCGTTTTTGTAGGACACTTGTGGCATGACGAACACGAAGGTTGTCGGGGCAGTCACTATTGAGAAAGGTATTCTCAATGCTTTCGAACCATTGAAGGAGTCCCGTAGCTCCTTCGGTACCATAGAACTTGAGAGGGTTACACGAGTTGAAATGCTTGAAGGTGCATTGAGTTGGGTTGATACCACCATTGCCACCATGGTTGCCATTGGTGGCACCATTAGCTTTAGTGAGTTGTGTCACGAGTTGTGCAAGAATAGCAGCAATGTCGGTATTGGTGTTGACCACGGGAGCACGACGGGGAGGCATTCTACAGATTTTCACAAGACAAGAAAAGATGTAAGAACTTATGAATGTTAGTTGGATTTAAAAGGATGAGATAACAAAGTAAATCATAGTTTGGATTGTACTCAAATAGTGATATAATCACTTGAATACTATGGCACATTAAGGTTAATTAAACTCATATAATTTTCAAGGAGACATGCTTTAGCCTATAAGTAAACACTCATCCCGGGTATTCCCAGGAAAGCATACGGGTCCCTCGGTTGATTGGGATTTATGCGAAATACTTTCCTAGACAGAAAACCCAGAATACAGGTGTCACCCTTCCAGATTGCACGTCTCCTCAAATAATTAACAAAGTTTAAAAGCCTTAACGAGGAAATAAAAGATTTTATAGATTTGGATTCATGAAGTTTCCACCTGCTAAGAAGATGAAGATAGAGAAATAGGTAAGAATATTATGTGGTTTAGGGTATAGGTAGGGATATTGTTTATTTACTTATTATTTAGATATATTCTAATAAGTCATGAATTTTTTAACAAGTAAGGCATCAAAATAATATATCAACTAATCATAGTAAGCATGTAACACATAACATGTAGCACATATCACATACTCATGAAGCATAGCATAAATGGGTGTCCTAAAGTTATAGTCTAGGTCAAGGGTATCTAATAACCTATTTCCCTATAACCAATGCTCTGATACCAATCTGTCACACCCCAACCGATGGCGGAATCATCGGGGTGGGACATGTAGACTGTTCATAAGCAAAAGGTTGACTAAATTGAAATATATTAATTGTCAAATTTCATTACAAACATTCAAATAAAACCAATTCCAAGAAAAGAAACATAATTGAAATGCATAAGTTCTTTATTTATTTTAACTAAGTCCAAGCCTATATGTAGCACATTTTGATCAATCTCACATATTAGGACCTGAAACATGAATAAAATAAAGTCAACTAAAAAGTTGTTGAGTATAACACAGGTTTGTATATAGATAGCATATAGTTTGAAAAACAAATCCATACATAACATGATAAATAAGACTTTTATTGGGAGCAGCTATTGTGTATCCAAGTACAATCAAACCTTTGTAACTAGCATGCAAATTGTGTTGTCGGTATCAATCACCTCAACCAGGTGGGTTTTTCAGACTCAATAGATCTATCATTGAAAACCGTCGGCTTGAATAGTTAATGACTGCACATAAGTGTTCACAAAAGTTAGCACACATAGCACTCGGGCATAAAGCTTAAATTGCACACATGAATGTAAATAGGATCTGTACTTGGGTTGTTTGTGTAAATGTAAACAGTAGTTTGAGTAGTGTTCATGTTTCACCCCAAAAATGTGAAAGAGTAAAAGGGGCTATGTATACTCACTTGGTTCGAGGTGTAGCTAAACACGGAAGACTAGATTGAAATTTGATCCTTGCAACTCACCACGCTAACCTAATGTATAATGTATATTTGAATTATTAGTGGGTACAATTGTCTATGTCTAGGTCTAGGATTGAATCGGTTATGTGTGACAAGTGTTGGAGTGGTAAGTATTAGTGGTTCGTACTTGAATGAAATGTTTCATAAAGTGAGGGTGTTTAAATAAATAGTTTTAAAATAATTAAACCGTGTTTTGAGTTCGAATAACTAAATAATTTAAATAATTATTATTACTTAATAATTTAGTTATATAAAAAATAGTTGTATGATTTATCTTATTTAAATAAATAATTTATTTATTTATTTATAAAGATATGTAAAATGATATTTATATATAAAGGTATGTAAAAATAAAATATATTTATCTTTGTAATAACTAACTTTTATTTATTTATTATTTTTTTTCCTTTAAAAATAAGTCTTGATTGTTTTAAATAAATTTAATCTTTTATAACTTTTATAAAAATTAAACTATTTTTATTTAGAATTTATTTAAATATTTTAAGTTTTGATTTTGTAGAAGCATGTTTTGTAACTATAGATTAAATTCTATGTATCGGTGTACGTAGCTAGTACGTAGGAGGGTGTTCTTGAGTACTTAGCCCGCACACCAGTTTGGTCCTGCGTACTTAGTAAGTACGCAAGGCTTTTGCCTTGCGTACTTGTCAAGTACGCAGGAAGGGTTCCTGCCCCTATAAATAGAAGACTTGTCTTCATTTGTAGGTGGAATTCTGGAACTAGGTTTAGAGATGTCCGGGTCGGGAAGAGCTCTCCCGACCCCTGGACCGTGAACTTAGATGAGAGATGTGTGTTCCTTCGGTATGTAGTCTGTAATACGGGATGACTTCTTTGTTATGGATTACGTTTCGTTTCATTATCTTTTGTCTTTGTTCTTGTTTATCTCTGTCTCGTTTCTTTGTTCCCACACAAATCGCAGAACAGATCGTGTGATTTCCGCTGCGCGACGAGGCTCCCGGGACCTACAAGTGGTATTAGAGCCTCGGTGTTCGTTGATTTGTGTTCCAGTTTCGATTTTTTAGGGTTTTGAGCAAAACGAGTTCGTAACCTAAAATCCTTAAAATCGAGTTTGTTATCACTTCATTTGGTGTTTGGAAGGCTAAGGGTTTGTTAGATGTTGTTTTCGAAGCTTTTGGAAACATTAATTTCTCAGATCCGTCACTTTTCGAGCATTCTCCTCAAGATCCGTCAAGAACACTGCTGTACTGAACAAGTACGAAGAATCTCCTTTTATGCGTATTTGCTAAATACGCATGGGTTAGCCCTACGTACTTAGTAAGTACGCATGAGAAGTGACCTGCGTACTTAGCTAAGTACGCAAGAGCATTTCTCTACGCACTTAGCAAGTACGCATGAGTACTTGGCTTTGCGAACTTACTAAATACGCAGCAACACCCTACATATGCGTATTTACTAAGTACGCATGGACTAGCATCTGGGATTCAAAAAAAAAAAATTTGTGTGATCATTTGTACGCGTGTTTCGGCCCATTCTTGAGAAGATAGTAATTTTGGTTTTTTCCGGACCAGAATTTGTATACGATGTGCCTTGGCGAAACACGGACGAGATTTTGGTTGGATGATACTACTTGTCATACATTGTTTAAGGGTCCATACCTGAAAATGTAGGCTACGAGTATCCGGGATACTTATTTAATAGGGTGTGAATGCTGAACTAATGGGAGCAATTGGGTCGTCATCGGCTAAAGGTCTCGTTCTATTTGTGAAGATGTGGCTGCTTTGGGTCTTTTGGAAAGAGAATCATCTTGTTTAGGTATTCAAACCTGAATATGTAGGCTACGAGTATTCGGGATACTTATTTAATAGGGGATGAATACTGGAACAACTTGAACCCAAGGATTTGCTATTTTGGATCTTTGCAAAGGAATAAAGAATAAAATCCTGGAGTTGGCTAGTTGTGCTTTTTGAGGATTTGAGTGGAGTGGTGATGAAGCTGGTCATAGTTTACAGAGAAATGAGGGGGATAAAATCTAGTATTCATGAGACATTAAAGAGGTGGTGGAAAAGCCGTTGGTACTTCCTATATATATACCTCTTTGACGTAACATGGATCTCAACCGTGATTTCTCGTGTAAACTATATTATTCGTGTTTGATTCTATCGTGTGTTTTCAAGATGAAGTTGGATATTCGTTAGATTATTAGTTGAAGATGGAACCTTTTATCATTGGCCGATGGGATAGGAAACATACCCTTGTTTCTGGTCTAGTCAGATGGAGCTTAAACTGAAAGGGGATATTGGAAATGAACATCTTCGGGAATTTGGTTGACTCGTGAAGATACAGGATAGAGTTGGACACATCTGGTTGAAGACTTAAGTTTATCTTACTGGAATTCCTATGGGAGCTGATTAGTTTGATGCAGGTTATTAGAAACTCAAACTCTCTATCATATGCCAGCTGATTTGGAGTTGTCTTAGTTTACTATTGTTACCTGGTTAGGAAGACATTGTAAGACTCAGAGTCCTAACTCAGGGTGGAGGTTGCTACTGCTGAGAGGATGAACTACAATGAGTTGTGTTGGGTTAGTTGGTTCTTATTGAAACACTTGGCTTGGTCTACAATGAAAGCTACAGTTAGAGGGAGTCGGGTTTGTCATCACTCGGCAACTGAAGACAGAAGTTTAAAGATTTGAAGATCTCAAGTGGAATGCCAGAAGATCAAGTCTCGCCAGAAGACACGTGATGTCATTAGTTTAGAGGGAGTCTGTTAGGACATTCTTTGTAAACTGATGTATATCAGTGTTAGAGATAGATAGAATTTGATGGTATAGTTAAGAGGGAGTTTGTAGAAGCATGTTTTGTAACTATAGATTAAATTCTATGTATCGGTGAACGTGGCTAGTACGTAGGAGGGTGTTCCTGAGTACTTAGCCCGCACACCAGTTTGGTCCTGCGTACTTAGTAAGTACGCATGACCAAACCATGCGTACTTAGTAAGTACGCAAGGCTTTTGCCTTGCGTACTTGTCAAGTACACAGGAAGGGTTCCTGCCCCTATAAATAGAAGACTTGTCTTCATTTGTAGGTGGAATTCTGGAACTAGGTTTAGAGATGTCCGGGTCGGGAAGAGCTCTCCCGACCCCTGGACCGTGAGCTTAGATGAGAGATGTGTGTTCCTTCGGTATGTAGTCTGTAATACGGTATGACTTCTTTGTTATGGATTACGTTTTGTTTCAATATCTTTTGTCTTTGTTCTTGTTTATCTCTGTCTCGTTTCTTTGTTCCCACACAAATCGCAGAACAGATCGTGTTATTTCCGCTGCGCGACGAGGCTCCCGGGACCTACAGATTTAAAAGGTTAATATGCAATTTAACACTTTTAATTTGGATTAAATCGAATTTTATATGGAAAATTACGGATTCTGCTTTTATTCTGACATAATTGTTACAAGGTTTATGAAAATATTTTTTTATAAAATTATTGGTTTTTAAAAATGGCATTTAAAAATAAACAGGCCACAGGGACTCGAACCCGGGTCTGAGCTGAGTGCGCCGGAGGAACAAGCCGCTGGACCAGGAGGCGTTTCATGTGATTTTATTAGTTCTGAAATGATTTAATCCGAGGTTTGGTTGGGACTGGGTTTGGTCCATAATTCATGCGCAAAAAGTGAACAGGCCGATCACGGGCCGTGGGTTTCGAACCCACGCCACCTGGTTCGGCGGCGGAGTGACTTGCCGGCCGGACCAGGTGGTTTCGCTGAAATATTGCGGAATCTAATTGATTAAATCATAAAATTAAAACCGATCCAGAATTCAAATTCGAGAATACCCGCTTATGAACCCTAGTTTCAAATCGGTAACGATACCCTCTGTCATCACGAATTGGCAGAGGGCTATCGATGGTTATGAGATTACGAATCAAAAGATACAATTCTTACTTGAAATGATTAGGGCACGAATGCAGACGGCTAGGAGTTTGATGCGGCTGTTCTTGATGATCGACAGGCGTCGAGAGATGAAATGCAGGTTCGACAGAGGTTGGGAGAGTTTGAGAGGAGGTATACGCGTGAGGGTGAGTAGTTTAATTCGTTCAATTTTATTTGAATTAACCAATTCGATTTTGATTTGACCGAAACGCTTTTGCGGGCTGATTTCGCGTTATTCTATTGAATTGGGAACGAATTGAGTCTGATAGTAGTCCAGGTTCACTCGAGGTTGACTGGGGAATGATTTCAGGAATTGAATACGCGTTAATTTCACGAATTAAACTAGAAATGATACGGTTTGACTATTAGAAGTCAAATTCTTTCAAAATTTGAATCTGACCGCGTGTTTGAATGAATTTGGTTGTTGTTTGGGTCTGGATTGGACCGATTTATTGTTTGTGTAACCATGAGGAATCCAATTCGACAGAATCCGTCGATGGCCCCTTGGATTTTCACGGGTTGGGACTGTTTGACTTTTTAAGAGTCCAAGAAAGTCAAAATTAAGGTTCAAGTCAAAATTGAGAGTGTGGGGTTCCGACTTAGGGTTCAAATGGTTTAGAGTTCAAGCAAACGCGTGATTTCTTGTTAATTGAATCTATGTGTACGTATTTGTTTGATATTTAATATACATATGCACATATATATAACTTTTAATAAAGTATACCCGTGTAGAAATTTGCGGATTTGTATTTTATTGTTGATACGAATAGAGTAGATCAGTGTACAAGATTTTGGAATTGAAATGGTTTATATTGAATTGCAAATAAAGACAGTGAAATCAGAAATGTTATAGACCTAGCCAAGGAAACAGCCATGGCCACAATAACCCAAACAACCACAATCAAAGCCAAGGTGGAACGTCCAATGCACTGGTAGCTCAGCAGGACGAATGCTTTGATTGGGGTGTTCATCTGGAGGATGCCATCATCGCACAAACCCAGGTTGGTCTCATGGCTGAGATCATGGAGATGATGGAAGCAGAGAAAAGGGAAGCTTCTATGGTTGACCTAGAAGAATATACAACTGCTGCTACAGAGGAGGTAAAGGAAGCTGAAGAAAAGAAAGCTTCTGTAGCTGATGAAGAGGAATCAACCACTGCTGTTGCTCTCATGGCCATTGGAGAAGCAACAAGTTCATCGTATGAGGTAGATTCTAATCCTTTTTTTGTTATTTCATGTTCTAAATGTCTAGGGCTAAAACTTGAAAATTCTAGGCTCCAAGACAAAATCGAACCCCTAAGTATGGCAGCTCTAAACTATAAAAAAAACGAAAAACGTTTTAAAGACTCTATTGAAACGTTGAAAAAGGAAAAATGTGAATATTCTTTAAAAATAAGCGATCAACAGCTTCACTTTGATGTTGCATACAGGGGGTTGGAAAAACGGAACAATGAAATCAACAAACTGCAAAATGAGATCTTGCAGTTAAAATGTACTAATGAGAAGTTGAAAAACTCTCGCTTTGTGGTGGAACACTACGAATCTATAGTGAGACAGATGAATGGGTTAGGGCTGGGTACTAATACCATTCCTCCACCAGTGAGCGGGAAGTTTGTCAATAGCTTAATAGACATTGATCTCACTTGTCTAGATGAGTCCTTTGATAAGGATGATTCCCCTAAAAAGGATGAATCCTCAAGTAAGGATAACTCCACATCTAGTGAGGAGTTCATTACTGCTTCTGAAGACTGGTCGGTTAACTCTTGCCCTGAAGGAGTAGTATCTGAGGAGTTGTTGACTGAACAGAAAGTAAAGAAAAACGTTATCACTAATGGTGATAATTGCATTTTAACTGAACCCGGTATCATTGAAACAAATGATAATCTAAAGGTAATGCTTTATGTGGGTTATAAAAGTCTTAACCAAGCAAAGAAAGAAGCTTTTTCAGCTCATTATGGGCTTGGGTATAAAGAAAATTTGGAAAAATACTATACCCCCAAAAACAAAACTGTAAAGGTTCAGACTCATATTCATAAACCAACTCATCCTGCTCATAATGCTGATCTAAGGCCAAATCTAATGAGCCTTACAAGAGAACTTATGTAGACAAGAGGAATTGTTTTCACTGTGGCTTGGTTGGTCACATTCTTATGAACTGTCCCTCAAATAACCAAGGGAAAAGGCCTGTTGTTTCACAACCAGCTGTTATCCCCAGGTCGCCATCAGTGAAACTTTCCAAACATCCAAAACAAAATGAGGTGAAACCACCAGTCAAACCGATGGTAAAGCCTAATATCAAATCGAAAGCTAAACCATCTGTTTCAAGAAAGGTAACGCAACCTGCTGTACCTTGTGTATCTACCTCTGGTAGTACACGCACTGGTGAGAAATCTGTGGCGAGACTCTCAAAACCACAGAGAAAGAGAAGGAACAAGAGGTTGAAAAAACTAGAACAGCTGACTTCAGTTCAATCAGGCGAAGCTTCCACAAGTTCACCTGCTGTTGTTGAACCAAAGTCTCCTGTTCCGGATAAGAAACAGAAGAGATCCTGGACTGCAAAATCCAAAACTTCTCAATCTCCTAGTTCTAGTTCTTCTAAAGATTTATCAATTTTGAACAGTCATCACGACTGTGAGTTAAAGGAAGTAGTTTATTTTGAAAAGGATGGACGACCCAAGACCACAATGGCTTGGGTCTCCAAATCTAACTAATTCTTTTGTTACTCGTGCAGGGACGTCCGAAGGGTACTATCTCTAACCGCTGGTATGTAGATAGTGGATGCTCCCGGCACATGACAGGAAACATGGCCTTGCTTCAAGATGTTAAACCATTCAGAGGCGGCTATGTGGCCTTTGTCGGAGAAAAAGGCGGCAGCATCACGTGTCAAGGCGTGGTTTAGAAACGGTTGTGTCAGCTTTGACAATGTCAACTTTTGTGAGCAGCTGAAGCATAACCTGTTGAGTGTCTCCCAAATGTGTGATAAGGAGTACTCGGTGATGTTTGACAAGTCAGAATGCCTGATTCTCAAACCTGGTTTTGAAGTTCCCGAAGAATGGATCCTAATAAGAGCACCAAGAACAAACGACACTTATCAGATCGATATGAGCGTGGCAAAAACCACCTCATCAGTTGCTACCTGTTTGCTTACAAAAGCGACAGAGCTCGACTCTATCTTGTGGCATAGGAAACTCGGACATATTTCTTATCGTAAAATGAATCATCTTGTCCGAAACTGTTTGGTAACCAGGGTTCCTAAGTTGAGATTTACCGTTGCAGATGACTGTATGCCTTTTAAAAAGGGCAAACAGCAACGGAAGTCTCACAAGCCCAAGCTCCAAAACTCTATTGATACCCCTTTGGAGCTATTACACATGGATCTGTTTGGCCCCATAAGTATTAGGAGTATTGGAGGTAAGTCGTTCTGTCTAGATGTAACTGATGATTTCTCATGTTTTTCTTGGGTGCATTTTTTAGGTACTAAAGAAGAGACTGCTGATATTCTTCAATACTTGATCCTGAGCTTGGAATCTCTTAGCAAGCTGAAAGTTAGAAGAATAAGGAGTGACAACGGAACTGAATTCAAGAACAATTTGATGGAGCTTTTTTGTCTCAAGAAAGGGATCCGTCACGAATTCAGCACGCCGTACACGCCTCAGCAGAATGGAGTTGCTGAACGGAAGAACAAAACACTGATTGAGACTGCAAGGACTATGCTGTCGGATGCAAAGATTCCTGTCACTTTCTGGGCAGAAGCCGTTAATACAGCTTTTCACGTCTTAAACAGAGTTCTGGTTGTGAAGAGGCACAACAAGACTTGTTACGAGTTGATCAACAATCGACTCCCCAATCTTGATTACCTAGTTCCTTTTGGTAGTCCCTGTTCCTTGTTGCTACAGTACAAAGACCGCCAGTCTAAGTTTCATGCAAAAGCGGTGGAAGACATCTTCTTAGGATACGTTGCCAACTCGCCTTGCAAGAGAGTGTACAACATAGGAACTCGTACAGTCGAGGAATGGTTCGAAGTGGATTATAGTAAACACATCATTCCACCAGAACCAACAGGTCCAGCTTGGGGTTTTGATTATGTTGCGCTATTCAAGTCATTCAATCTTCCTGATCTATCTGCAGTTGACGACGCAAATGTGTATGAATTATTGGGTGGCGACAATGACTCCAGTTTCTCTACTCGTGCTACTGTACCGATTGTAACTCCTAATTCCAATGCTGCATCTGCATCTGGAACTCATGACAGTGATAACAGTGAAGATGTTCATATTGTTGGAGATGACGCTCAAGCCAATCCTAACACAACTGTAGAAAATGAAGCTCCAGCTGATCCAATTAACATTGAATCTTCTTCCTCTGGAACACTGGAAATGGGGGAGTTAAGCACGAATCTTGATCTAGAAATTCAGGAACCGATTGTACCGGAGATGAGAGTGCATACGAATCATCCAATCGACAACATTATTGGTGATCCTTATGCCGGTGTTCAGACTCGTCATCGAACCATCACTGAGAACACCAGTCTTTACACAGAGATACTTGACACTGGTGTCATGGAAACATGTCTGCATGCTGCATTCGTGTCCCAGTTAGAGCCGAAGAATGTGAAGGAGGCTCTCACTGACAACTGTGGATTGAGGCGATGCAAGATGAATTTTCTCAATTCCAAAAGTTGCACGTGTGGGATTTGGTTGACTTGCCAAAAGGCTTTCAGCCAATTGGAACCAGATGGGAGTTCAAATGCAAGACGGTTGATCATCATGTAGTTGTGAAGAACAAAGCAAGGTTGGTTGTTCAGGGTTTTTACCAACAAAAGGGCTTGGATTACACGGAAGTATATGCCCCAGTTGCTAGAATTGATGCCATTCGACTGTTCTTGGCTTATGCCACATATGTCGGCTTCAAGGTCTACCAACTTGATGTGAAGAGTGCTATCCATTATGGTAAAGTTCATGAAGAGGTCTATGTCACTCAACCTCCCGGCTTTGAAGATCCGCATAATATCAATAAAGTGTTTAAGCTCGACAAAGCACTTTATGGTCTTCATCAAGCACCGCGGGCATGGTATGAGACATTATCTAAGCATTTACTATCTAATGGTTTCGACCGTGGACAGATTGACTCGACTCTCTTCATTAGGAAAGCAGGAGGTGACATTCTTCTTGTACAAGTATACGTCGATGACATTATTTTTGGATCTACCAATGAAGGGATGTGTAGGGAATTCGAGCAGGTGATGAAGTCCAAGTTTGAAATGTGTAACATGGGTGAATTGTCGTTCTTCCTGGGTCTGCAAGTCAGTCAAAGAGAGGATGGCATTTATCTACATCAAAATAAGTATGTGCAAGATATCTTATCAAAATACAAGATGAATGATATCAGTACTTATGGCGCACCTATTCCAGTCAATCATGGTCTGCATCTTAACAAAGATGGAAAGGATGTAGATAGCAGATTGTACCGTGGGATGATCGGATCACTTATGTATGTCACAGCTTCAAGACCCGATATAATGTTTGATGTGTGCTTGTGCTCAAGGTTTCAGTCTCAACCGAAGGAGTCACATATGATAGCTATGAAGAGAATTTTCAGATACCTGAAAGGGAAACCCCGATTAGGTCTTTGGTACTCTAAGCAGCAGTCATTCGACTTCAAAGCGTACACTGATTCAGATTATGACGGTTGTAACCTTGACAGAAAGTCAACTTCTGGTGGATGTCAATTCTTAGGAGACAGACTGGTCTCCTAGCAGTGCAAGAAGCAGTCAACGGTTTCTGTCTCAACTTGTGAAGAAGAATACATTGTTGCGGTGAGCGGTTGTTCTCAAATATTGTGGATTCAGCAGCAATTGAGAGACTACGGCTTAAACTTCACTGGAACTCCATTATTCATTGACAACAATGCCACCATGTCCATCACAAATAACCTGGTGAAACATTCCAAAACTAAACATATAGAAATTCGCCATCATTTCATCCGTGACTGTGCTGAAAAGCATTTAATTGAACTTGTAAAAGTTCACACGGATGACAATCTTGCTGACCTTTTCACAAAGGCATTTGATCGATCCCGTTTTGAGCATCTTGTCAACTTGATAGGAATGTTCAATCCTAAGTGAAAACTAATTTTTCTTAAATCAATTCAATTCATGGAAGTTAAATTTTATTTCTTTTAAATTTTCTGTATAGTTCTTTTAATTTTCAAAATATTTTACAAAAACAAAAACAAAAACAAAATTGAAAATGGAGAAAATTTCAAAGTTAACTTGATAAAAGAGGAAATGCTAGTACATCAGAAATGATCTAAACGTCATAGACTGCTCATATAGGAAATGATTGCGTCATGCTTACTTAATTGTTTAAATTATTATGTTTTTAATCTGCTTATTTACAAGTAATTTGAATTGTCAATAGGTTGTATGCGTCTTTGAATCACTAGTAGTGTGGAAACTTAATCTAAATTACAACTGTGATTTGAACCCATTTTTGCAAGTGTGTGTGCGTAAAAGAATAGAAAAGATCATTATCAGATAAAGGATGTTAGATTTTGGCAATAATTTTCTTTTGTGATCAGTTTCGGGTTATGTCGTTAGCACAATTAATGCGGTTCATCTCACTGCCCATACTCACAAGTATGCAAGGAGAGATTGAATCAAGACATGTCTCTACATTAACCGTTGAGCATGTATTCACCCTTGAATCACTCCTGATTCATTGAAATCAAATCCAGATAAAAGTTGGATCCCCTTACCTTAAAACTCAAACACCATATATATTATCCTGAATCATCATACCGATATTCAATGAAGAAAATCAAATGAAACAAAGACATATGAATCACTCGATTCTGAATCTTATGATTCCTGATAATCCTTATGGATTCTGCTTGATTTTTCCTGTGCTAATAGATGTAACTTCATTATGAAAATTTAGAAAATCATTGGGAAAATCTTAGATGCCTTGAGATAGTGCAATTTACGTTATAGTAGCATATCAGTGGGGTACACGTTGTATATCATATAATCAATACCTTAATACACAAGAACGTGATACAAAGATGCTTATAGTTTCAAATCTTATAATATTGTCAACTTGAATTACTTGTTTATGTGCTTATTACGTAAGAATAAATAGTAATCCATGACATGATCCCATATTCTTTGATGTTTATATTGTATCATTTTTGCTAAAAGATAGCCTGATATGATCCTCTGCTCTTGTCTTTGATCAAAAATAGTTTGTGTAAATACTTGTATATTTCTATGAGAAAAGATCAAAAAGATTTTAAGTTTATGCATAGTTCAATTTTATTTAGAAAAGCCAAAAATATTTGTGTTTAACCTTCGTGAATTGTATTTGAATCCTCCTAATTGAATATTTTTATCTTGTTCTTTATTTGACTTGAAAAACTTCATAAAATTGAGTTGAAAGTTTGCGCACTTAAGGGTTTGTGCGTACTTGTAAGTGCACATGAAGTAAGCCCTGTGTACTTAACAAGTATGCAAGAGGTAAGTCTTGCGCACTTGTAAGTACGCAAGAGTTAAAGTGTACGCACTTAGCAAGTACGAACGACCCAAATGTGTGGGATATATAAGCAGGACTTGGGATTTTTTAGAGTTTTATCTCATTTCAATCCTGAGCGACTGTCGAATATTCTTGATAATTTTTCACTCAAAATTTCCGTGTGTTCCTAATCTTTTTTTTTTGTCCCGATCATTGTTTGATCTTCACCTGTGTACCATTTGGTGAGATTCTTGGACCCGTTCATCCACAAAATCTCTTGTTGAGGACCGATTTCTTGTTTTTCGAGTTAGGGTTTTGTTGATGAAACTCAAACCGGTTTTGGGTGCTCTTAAGTTATCTTAAGCCCTAAAACTGGTTTATGATCAACAATCGAAGCTCGTGTATTTTACACTCGTCCTTAACTTCTCGTGATTTTGGTTGTGTCCGTGATTTTGCGTCGGACCGAGGGTAGGTCCAAATGACCTAGTTTTAGCATTGCATTGGTGTTAGTCCTGGTCCCATAGGTCTTGAACAAGTTTTTCGACTTTGTGGTGACCACTATCATCATCTAAATCGTTGAATCTCTTGATTTTTGATTTTGTAAAAGTTCTAAGTGTTAGTTCCTGCGCACTTATTAAGTACGCAAGAATTAGTTCATGCGTACTTACTAAGTACACAAGAACAATTTCCTGCGTATTTGTTAAGTACGCACGAAGGGCCACTCAGAATTTTTCTAAGTCTAAAATTCTGTTCAATGTTCAAGTGCTATACTTTGTCATGTCTTGTTCTATTCCATTAACTCTGTTTGATCTAATGTTTTATTTCTTATGTTATTGCAGAGATGGCTAGTGATGGCGGTGATGAAGAAGGAGGAGATGGTGCTGAAGAACCAAATTCTGATGCGACAGAGTCTGATTTCTCTGATTTTGATGATGCACCATCACAGGCACACCCAAGGAGAATGGCGAAGGTATCCCTTCCCGCGCCATCCTCCAAAAGATAAAGACGTAAGAATTCAGACAATAAGTATGATGCTGAACATGAGACTAAGAGCTCGTTAGCCATGCTGACGTTGGTTTCACGGAGCTCAAATTTGACATAGTCGTCTTTAAGCTCACGGATTTTGACCTTGGGGAAGTTATGGTCACGGAGCTCAAATTGACATAGTCGTCTTTAAGCTCACGAATTTTGACCTTGGGGAACCTCTGGTCACGGAGCTCAAATTTGACATAGTCGTCTTTAAGCTCACGGATTTTGACCTTGGGTAACCTCTGATACGACGTTGTTAGACAAATACTACTTGCATACAGATGATAGAGACTGAAGACAACTCCAGAGCTGCTGTCAAGGGGGAGTTTGTTGAAGCAATTCTTGTGACAATCACTCTGAAGCTGTTTACTCTAAAGTTGTGTAGACATCTCCAGAGCTGCTGTCAAGGGGGATTTTGTTGAAGCAATTCTTGTGACAAGCACTTTGAAGATTGTTTTTACTTTTGTATTGTCCTTATGTATTTGTATTTGTGTATCAACATCAGTATGTTTTGGTTTATCGAGTTGTAATCATGTTCGTAGGTACGTGTCCTTGTATTCATCTTTGTTAAAGTGTTTTGCGCACTTGTATGTGCGCAGGAGAAAGCTCCTGCGTACTTAGCAAGTACGCAAGAATAACTTTGCGTACCTGCTAAGTACGCAAGAATAACTTTGCGTACCTGCTAAGTACGCAAGAGCATTTTGCCCTGCGCACTTGCTAAGTGCGCAGGCATCAGGTCTTGTATAAATAGGATTGGTTGACAGAAGTTAAGTACGCAGGCATAATAGCAAATACGCAAATTGTAATCTCAGTGCTTCTCTCTGTAACCCTCAAGTGTTTATAATACAAAGAACGTTTAAAGTGTTTTCTCTTGTCGGTTTACTTTGTTTAGCTAGACTCTCCACCTAGTCACCGGTATTCCGCACCCGGTCCGACTAGTAGACCCACTTGCATGTGACGATCCGCCACACCCGAGGGACCTACACATATCCTTGATTTCCTAGCATGAGCATGCCTGCAACTAGTTTCCATTTCATGAAAAACATGCTAAAATAGGTCAACTAAAAATTTGGTGAGAACATAGGTTAGATAGATATATAGTAATAAAATACACAGTGCAAGTCATAAACACGTTTTGTATTCCAAGTAATTAAACTTTTATACATGAGTCCACAACCAACCCTAGTGATCGATAGCTTTCCCGTCCAACACCTTGTCAGGGTGTTAAACTAAGTATAAGTGTCAAGAATGGAATTTCTAAACACCCAGCTCCTCCCAAGTCGACTGGAATACGTCACTTGAAGGACGCTCGGAATTGATTGGCATGCATCAAACCGAGGACCGGATGGGCTATTCTGGCCAATAGATCTATTTACGTACTTCTGTGGCTTCCCCGAAGTTAATGGTTGTGTAGGTTTTAGAAAATAAGAGAGACTTTGTAGTTAAAAGTGACATAGCAACATGTATAAAACAGTTTAGTTTTACTAGAATTAGAAAGTTTGTTATTGATTGCAAAAGTAAAGTTTTCACTTTAGAACTTGGTTTCGGTTTTGATATATGAGCATGTTTTCCACCCCAAAGCAGAAAAGTAAAGAGGGACTATGAACTCACCTTACAAGTTAAGGGGTTGAACTTGTACTTGAAGTAACTTGGATTTGAATACCTTAAGGATTTCCTAAGTAAGTTTGTAAGTTAATTAGAACAAGTTTAGAATAGTAAAAGGGGTTGTTATTGTAAATAGTTGAAAGTGGTTATTGTATACTAGAAGTGGTTATCATTTCAGAGTAGTACCTCCAACAGCAAATTTCCCAGGAAAGAGTTGGTTGGATCAGAACTCCGTCTTTTCCTAGCCAGAACTTTAATGTTTGTCAGATAACTACATATCGGTTTTAAAGTAACTCTATTTATATACTTTAACCAAGTTTAGGGTGTGTTTGGTAAGTTTGGAAAGTATAAGGGTAAAAGTGTAAATATGAGTTTAGTAAAGATAGAAATGAAACAAGTTAAATATTAGAGGGGTTAAATTTAAAATAAGGAGTTTTAGTAGAAACATAACTTTAAAAGTTGAAATGAAACAAGAAAGATCAAAATCAAGTTTTTAAATAAAAGTTTAAACAAGTTTGATGAAATAAGGCTTTTGATCTAGGATTAGATCTATGAATATAACATAAAGATGTTGGGGAATCATAAATCTATGCTAGTTATGAAGGATTTTGAAAGAAAGAGTATGAACAAGCAAGAACATAAGAAGAACTTACTTAAAATGGAAGGATTTAAGCTAGAATCTTCCAAAAAAATGAGAGGAACGACCTTTAGTTGCTCGAGAGCCCTAAAGAATCGTTGAGGTGCGAAGAATAAATGTGGAATAAGGGCTCTAATTATAGGCGGGTGGGCTTATTAGGAAAAAAAAAATAAATAGTGAAAAGGACTAGATTTGCAATAAGTTTGTTAAATTAAAAAAAAATCAAAAATATTAGGGGGGTGGGGGTTATTCACGGCAACATGTAGGTGGATAGGGATGAGATTTTTGAGTTAGTTATTTCAAAGGATTAGAATAGGATCTAGATTAAAAATAATGGTTTTTAATGGTTTTAGATAGGTTTAAGGTTTATTAATTGTTTTATTAATTTAAATAATAATAAATATATATTCTTAACTTTTTGGAAATAATAAATAATAATAATAATAATATAAAATTGAATTTACAAAAAATCAACAAGATTTCAAAGGCGTTACACGAGAAACCGTGAAATTTATATATATGTAAGTTTAGTCCTAAAAGTTACATTTTAGTTTAATAATGTTACAAACTTTAATGATTTAGTTTAAGGTGAAATTTATATATGTGTAAGTTTAGTCCTAAAAGTTACATTTTAGTTTAATAATGTTACAAACTTTAATGATTTAGTTTAAGGTAGAATCTAGGGCATCCAAAGTTACTATAAGTAGCAAGTTCAAGAATGTACACAAGAATAAGATATCATATCAAAATAGAATAAACAAGCCGTTCTAAAGCGTAATAGAATACTCGCTTTAGACCAGACTCAGAAGTTTGAAATGGAATGATATCACAAATGATATGAGGTATCAAAAGGTTCATAGTATTAGAATTCTCAATAGATTACAAAGTAAAATCTGACATAATCATACACAAAATCAGAGATGTCACAATTCCCTTGATGAGGTCGCTTCAGTATCCTAATAAGTGCTAAGGTAAGTATCCTAGGGGAGCAGTTAACACGTATTGGCACATGTACTTAAAATTAAAATAAATAAAAAAAATGATTAAACTACTAACTTTGAACTTTTTGGGAATTACCGTGTCCCCGAAAACGGCACCGAAAACTTGACATGTGCAATTAGTAATATAGTTTAAATGATAAAATGATTGTACAAGTTTAGTTTTAAAAGGTAATTACCAATGGAGTAAACTACACACGTATAGGCAAGCGTACATATCATGAACAATATAGTAAAATGGCAAGAAATGGATATCAATCCATGGAAACATTAGCTCCGGATACGAAAACCGCGATCAATATTCAATCGACGAAAATGCAGATTGTTTTAATAACTAATGATTTGAAAGGCAATAAACAACGAATTTTGTAATCCTTCAATAAAACACGAGGGTAAAGATAACCATTTAGACTCGAATAATCTAAGATAGAATGACATACTAGATTGCTTCTCATATGAAAACTGTTTAATTGATTTATAATTAAGACCAAACAGTGTGTAAAGTGCTAGAACATATTAGAGCCCGTTAGGGTTAATCCCACAAAACCAAAGACTTAGTGCTAGAGACACACACTAATACCCTAATTAAGTGAAACAAATTTATTATCAATTCCTTATGGCCTAAGGTTCCTCTATCAAACTAGACACTTAAGCGCACTAGTGAGTTACAATCTATGATTAGATTAAGATGGAAAACCCTAATTAGTTCCTAATTCCTTTTATTCCCTAAGTAGGTCACAAGTTTTACTATATTTGTTACTAAGTTGTCTATTACTTATTACAGTATCAAGCCTCGGGTTAATGGTCTACTATATAACCTAAAGATAATACATAACTTCATAGAAAGATCAATTAATCCCACACAGCTCAGATCTAAACCCAACACAAACAGGTGATCATACACATCGTAAGTTCAAGATAACAACTCTACTAAAAGCACACCATCAAATAATTCACAATCCAATCATCACACATCAAAGATTCATCTAATCTAAATGGCTACAAATGTTTAGCTAATCATTGAAATGAAAACCAAACAAAACTCAGAAGTGTTCATAATCAAAAGATACACAGAAAATGAAATGAGCATCAAAATGAACCAAATTACACGTATATACGCAAACCATAAGGCCATATCTTTAACCCCTCAGCTAACTATTGATAAGAACCCTCCTTTCTGCTCCAAATCCTCTGTTCTAGCCTCTAAAATGCGCCTCTAATCGAACTCCTTTACCCTAGCAAGTAAAGCTCTTTAAATAGGCAAAGATTACGGTTTTTGTCCCTAGCAAGTACCATCATTTAAATGGGTTGTGAAATTCTTCTAGCGTACTGGCCGTACCCTGTAAAGTGGATACGAGGCTTAATCCACATACATGTCATACACACTCTGCATAAAGGTTGTACCTTCATCTCTTTACCTCCTTTTTTTCTTCTGTCTTCCGTCCAGTAGCTTTAAGTTCACATCAAATCACTTCTTTTTCATCAAAACCTGTAAATCAAAGCAAAACCTCAATATGTAACTATTTTTATCATATTTGCGCTAAAATCCATTCAAAATGTAAGGAATTAAGTCTATAAAACATGTTTTATTTCGAACACATCTTATATATATGTATATATATATTAATATATAGGGTTAGGTTCAAATAAGAAGGGTATTTAAAATAAGAAGGGTGAGAAGGATTTAGGCCCATTTGATCAAATTGTAGAAAGAATTTAATGGTTGTGATCAAATTGTAGGAGAAAAAGTTGTTGGAAGGGTATTTTAGTCTTGACCATTTTGTTGACTTTTTATCAAGCCCCCCCTCCCATTTTTTAAACGTTCACAACTTTTACATACGACATTATTTTTAAAAAAAATTACACCTTAAAAACGAGCGTTTTTTTCTGTAAAACGAGTATAGTGTCGTTAGAAACAAAAACGAAAAAAATTACTTTTTCTAGCTGATTGTGTAATTAGTCAGGTCATTGTGTAATACAAGTTCATTGTGTTGTATGTATTTATCATTGTGTTTTACGTTTTTCAGCTCATTGTGTAATTAGTCAGGTCATTGTGTAATACAAGTTCATCGTGTAATACAAGTTCATTGTGTAATACAAGTTAATTGTGTGATACCACGTCTGGTCATTGTGTAATATCTGGTCATTGTGTAATTAGTCAGGTCATTGTGTAATACAAGTTCATTGTGTAATTAGTCAGGTCATTATGTAATACAAGTTTATTATGTAATTAGTCAGGCCATTGTGTAATTAGTCAGGTCATTGTGTAATACAAGTTTATTGTGTAATACCACATCTTGTCATTGTGTAATTAGTCAGGCCATTGTGTAATAACCTGGTATATTACACAATGACTATTATGCCCTCCCTTTAAAAACAATAAAATGACACATGTTAAGCCTAGAATCCTTCTTACCCTTCTTATTTTTAAAACCATTTTT
Organism: Smallanthus sonchifolius; assembly: GCA_023525975.1. NCBI lineage: Eukaryota > Viridiplantae > Streptophyta > Magnoliopsida > Asterales > Asteraceae > Smallanthus > Smallanthus sonchifolius. The sequence goes on from CM042021.1 coordinate 58,698,157, forward strand.
ACTATAACCTAACCCTTAATATATATATATATATATATATATATATATATATATATATATATATATATGTAGTGTGAGGTTTCGCTAAAAAGTCAAAAAAGTGTAAAAACTCGTTTAAAACGCTCATAACCGGCTCATACGAACTCCGATTTTACTCATTTCGGCGGCGTTGGAACCGTCTCATCGAACTCTACGATATTAGATTATAGGGTTTAAATTTTAGGGTTTAGATTTTAGAGTTTAGTTTTTGCCTTAGGATTTAGACTTATGGTTTAGCTTTTAGTATTTAGGATTTGGGGAGGTGTGGGGGTGGGGGTGGGGGTTTTAGGTTTTTGGGGGTAGGGTGGGGTGGGGGTTAGGTTTTTAGGGGGGTTGGGTTGGAGGTTTAGGCTTTGGGTGGGGTGGTGGTGTTTTTACACGACTTTTTCGGATTTTTATGGTTTTTTTGTTAGGATTTAGGTTCTTGGTGGTGGGGGTGGGGGGTTTTAGGTTTTTCGGGGTGGGGTGTGGGTTAGGTTTTGGGAGGTGGGGGGTTTTAGGCTTTTGGGGGGTGGTGGTGCGGTTTTCTAAAAGACTTTTTTTTATAGTTTTTAGACTTTGTAGAATAACCCTCCCCTATATATGTATATAGTGTGAGGTTTCGCTAAAAAGTAAAAAAAGTGTAAAAAGTCGTTTAAAACGCTCATACCCGGTTCATACGAACTCCGATTTTACTCATTTCAGCGGCGTTGGAACTGTTTCGTTGAACTCTACGATCTTAGCTTGTAGGGTTTAGTTTTTGCCTTAGGATTTAGCCTTAGGGTTTAGCTTTTAGTATTTAGGCTTTGGGGGTGGGGGTTTAGGTTTTTTTTTAGGGGGGGTTAGGTTTTTGGGGGTGGGGGTTAGGTTTTTAGGGGGTTGGGTTAGAGGTTTTGGCTTTGGGGGAGGGGGGGGTGGTGGTGTTTTTAGACGACTTTTTAGGGTTTTTTTGTTAGGATTTATGTTTTTAGGGGTGGGGGTGGGGATTTTAGGTTTTTCGTGGTAGGGTGGGGTATAGGTTTTAGGCTTTTGGGGGGTGGTGGTGGGGTTTTTAAAATACTTTTTACACTTTTTAGAGTTTTTAGACTTTGTAGAATAACCCTCCCCTATGTGTGTGTATATATATATATAGGGTTAGGTTAATGAGAGAACTAATTTTAATGAGAAAACTAGAAAAACTACTAAAAAGAGAAGGGGTGGAATTTTAAAGAGTAAGGGTAAAATTTGAATTTAAAATATATAAATCTTTAAACATTTCTATCTTCTGCATACATTATTATTATTATTTTTTAAATTACACCATTAAACTAAGAATTTCTTTATCTTTCATTTGAGTATAAACAACGTTATAAAAAAATCAGAATTAACTCATTTTTTTTCTTCTTATTTTCAATACTGCATATGTGTAGTATCAATACAAAAACCTAACCCACCCCCAAAAACCTAACCCCCACCCAAAAACCTAACCCCACCCCACCCACCCCTACCCCACCCCACCACCAAAAATCCTAAACCCCCGCACACCTACCCCACCCCACCACCAAAAAACCTAACCCCCTCACACCACCCCACCCAAAAACCTAAACCACCAAACCCACCCACCCCACCTAAAAACCTAAACACACCCCTACCCTAAAAAAATTAACCCTAAAAGCTAAACCCAAAAACCTAACCATAAAAGCTAAACTAAATCTTAAATCTAAACCGGGCATTTTTTGCTGTTTTTTTTACGAGGACGACGTCGGAAACATGGTTTCCGAACCACTTTTTTAGTTTTTGATTTATATTTTGAGTTATGATTTTTTTATTTATTTTTTTGAATTTTTTTCTCTTTTAATAAGAATCTCTCTAGTTCTCTCATTGAAATTAGTTCTCTCATGAACTTCTCCATATATATATATAGGGAGGATCAAATAAGAAGTAGTTTTTCGCTAAAAAATCTAAGAAATGACAAAAACCTTAAGAAAATGATATCAAACGAACTCCGATTGAGCTAATTTCAGCGGCGTTGGAACTGTCTCGTCGAACTCTACCATCTTAGATTTTAGGGTTTAGCTTTTAAGGTTTGAATTTTACGTTTGAATTTTAGGGTTTTAGCCTTATGGTTTAGCTTTTAGGGTTTAGATTTTATGGTTTAGGTTTTTTTTGGGGTGGGGGTGGGGGGTTTAGGTTTTTGGGGGTGGGTGGGGGTTTAGGTTTTTAGGGGGTGGGGTGGTGGTTTTAGGCTTTTTGGGGTAGGGTTGGAGGGGAGGTTTAGGTTTTTATGGGTGTGGGTGGAGGGGGGTTTTGGTTTTTGGGTCCTGGTTAGGGTTCGATTAGACGGTTCCAACGCCGCTGGAACCGGAGTTCGTTTGACCTACTTTTTAGTATTTATTAGCGAAAAACCACTTTTTAGTGGAAACGTCCCCTATATATATATGTGTGTGTGTGTGTGTGTAGGGTAAGGATCAAATGCAAACTCGTAAACCAATAAACCAAATTCTGACCACATATTTATTTTCAACTTATTTTAATCCCCTCCCCAAAAATAAAATATAATATAAACTACAATAAATATATGATCAGAATTTTGTTTATTAGTTTTTACATTTAAACTTGGTTTTCATTTGATACTTTTCCTATATATATATATTATATTCCATGGAACAATAACGTGAAAAGAGAAGTGTTTAAATTAAAGCATAAAGTAAATAATCTTGAAGTTCGCTCTTTAATTATTAATATATTTGGAAAACATGTCAAAGATTATAATCAATAATTTTTTTTTGATGAGATATAAATAAACACACATGATAAAATCTCACTTATAAAAAGGCTATTTGTAAGATATAGAGAGGATGAGATGGAGACAAACTTTTCCTCTTTACCTAAGGGTAAGACACTATTTCTATCGAGATATTAAGCAAGTTTAACACGAAGTGTGCATATTTTTATCAAGTCGAGTATTTATTAAGCAAAATATTTTCATAAAAGTGTTCAAATTATTTATTCACAAAATTTACCATTATGCGAACATATCTTAGTAAATTAAATAACAAATATACTAATACGATGGTAAGAAAAATAATCTTTATTTAAGGAATGTGGATGATATTTTATTTGTACCCGTTATGTCTATATTCTTAGACCCATTTTGAATTTGTTTGGTTTATATTTAAAAGATATTGATGATTTGAATTTCAAATTCTTTTATGATTAGATATTTACATATTACCTTTACTCTCAATTTGTAATGACGGTGCCCAACGAATTTTTTTTCTTTTTTTTCTGTTTTTTTCATTCTTTTCTCACATGTACCCCTCAACTTTTAAATTTTTAAATATTAATATAGGATCGGTGTTTTACAAGATGGTTCTGTTCAGTTGAGATTGGCAGATACAATCACAACTATGCAATGTAAACAAGAAACAATGATAATACTGATAAATGAAAATTGAATTAATTTTCAAGGTTTACAAGTTACAGAGAAACCTATAAGGAAGCACACTTGTGCAATAAGAAGATACAATACATATAAAGAGATTTAGAATCAAGACAGACCCTTGATTCTAAGGATCAGATCAAACACCAGCCGTTGATCTTTGATAGTTACAAGTTACACTATAATTGGTAGACAACTAAAAGACAAACTACAACAAACAGTATGAATCAGGTCAAAAGTCTTCTTAGGAATCTTTGCAGGAGACTTCAGAAGTAGTAGCTTTGTCTTTAATCATCTGCACCAATAACATTCCTTCTGTTGATAGATGTGTCAGTGTTGCAGCAAAATGTGTCAGTAGCAAAGTCAAAGGTGCTGATGATTTGCCTATCAGCAACATCAATGTTTGATGTTGCTGAGAAGCCTATCAGCAACAACTTTGGACTTCAGCAGATAAGGCTATCCGCAGCATAGTTGTTCATCAGCAGTAGAACTTAACTATCCGCAGCATATGCCTTATCAGCAGCAACTTGTAAGTCAGCAAAACTGTAGAGTCCGCAACATCTATACTGAGAGAATTTTATAGCAATCAGTCTTTATCTTTACAAACTCCCCCTAGACTGATGCTACCAAAACTTCTCTTACTTTCTTTGTTCCTGAATCTTTTGCATGTTCAGGACCATCCTTGCAGTCTCATAGCCTCTTGGATCCTTGCTTGGATTGTCAAGAGGAATTTCAAATAGAGACTTTATGTATTTGCTTGGCATGCTGAAGATAGCCTTGCTTGAACATCTCAACTTTTGTCCTCTGACATCTATCAGTGTATATTCATCCTGGATAGCTTTATAGGACCATTTGACAATTGGAAAATGGGATTGGAGAGGTTTAGCATCAACGACAACATCTTTGCTGAGGTTGAAGTAATGTTGATCACTAGTAACAGATGTCTCCCGCTTTCATTGTCAGGCTCATGAGATTCACCCAGCTCCATCATTCTCCTTAAATCAAAGTCTAGAAGTTGCATCACTTCATCCACAGACTTGTATGTTAATCTCTTCATTTATGCCTTTCCCCTGAACACTTCAAACCACCAATCTGGTTCACTGTAAAACCATGTCATAATTTCTCTTGATTCTTCAGATGTGGTGGGAGGTTTAGTTTTGTTTTTGGGAGGCTTTTGATGAGAGGGAGCTGGGTGGGAGGATTTAGACTCTTTGGGAGGGGAGGAGAGTGATCTAGGAGGGTGAGAGGGAAGATGTTGGATAGAAGGAGGAGAGGATGAGGGAGTAGACTTGGGTTTCTTTGGTTTTCTTTCTTCAGTGTAGAAGTCTACCCTTCCTTTAGAGCCTATCTTCTTCGGCCTCTCTTCTTCTTCCTTTTTCACCTTAATGTAGAGGGCTTGTAAGTTCATGAAGTTCATGGGACCCAGCCTCTTTCCACTCTCACCTCTTACCTTTAGGAAGTCCATCATGACCTTCCTTTCATCATGGCTTCTACCATTTAAGGCAATGATTTTCCTATATTTCATCCAGGCTTTTTCTTCTTCTTCATTGCCAGTTCACCAGATTGACCCATGAAGGCCCTGTAGATTTCTTTATTGGATAATTTCTCAAGGTAGTCTGCATCCTCAACTTGAAAAATCAGAACTGCCATCCATTCCTCCCTCATCTCTTTAGCAAGTTCAGAATCAATAATTTTGAACTTGGCTTCCATTGCTCTCTTTCTCTCTCTCTTCCTCTTCTTTATTGAATTGTTCCTGTAGATGTCGAGCTAAGGCTTCATCTTCTGTTATTTGTGAAGCTGCAGGAACTTGAACTTTTGTTCTATTCAGTTGCCTTGTCTACAACTGGATTTGTTGTTCTCTGAAGAGCATGGCAGCTTTTCTTTCTTAAGCTTTCTTGAGCTCAGCCGTCTCTTCTTCTTCTCTTTCTCTTCTTCACCTTTCCACTTCCTTCTTTTCTTCCTCTATTTTCTTTTCTTGTTCTTCGGTCATAATTCCTTTCCCTTTGTCTTTATTGGATGCCTCTGCTTCAGCTTCATAGATCACAATAGCAGAGGTGGGAGTTGCTATTGAGACCTCAGCCTCAGCTTCATTGGCAATTTGAGGAGAGGACAAAGGGGGGACAATTTCTTCATCTCCACTATCTTCCCATTCTTCTCCGATTACTTCCTTCCATTCTGTCATAATCTTCTGTTTCTCTTTTCTTACAGATTCTTCTTCAGTGTTTAGGATGACAGTTGGAGAAGAGGGAAGGGACAAGTCTGAGTCAGATCCATCCCTCCTTCTCAAGAATGGTTTTGACAATTTTTATCATTTCTTGACTTTTCTTGGAGTTGATGTTGCAGATGTGTGATCTGAGATCAAATACCTTATAAAGGAAGTCTAGATTGAGTAGTAGGATCTCATGGATATTGTTGATTCTGAATGTAGATCCATCACACAGAAAGAATTGAAACCCTGAAGGCTCAGTGCTTGACCATCCATGAACTTCCAGGCCTCTAACCACCTCATTGTACAAGAATTTTCTTAAACATAGGACTTGTTCTTCAGTTAAGACCCTGCTTCATATCAGCTCCATTCTTTGGCTTGGCCTTTCATATCTTTATTCTGCCACTCTTGAGGACACTTCTTCTACATCCTCAAGTCTTGGATAAGCCACCCTTTTTGCTTCTTCAAGGAAACTCTCAAACGGAGGCATATTGTATTCGCATATATCATGAAATCTTTCAATGGCAAGCCTGGCGGATAAGTCCTTGGAGGTGTTAACACTTTGAGTCAGGTGTAGGAACAGGATTTCAAATAGATTTAGATTATCCAAGATAAGCTCTTTGACTCCAGAAAATTCCCAGCCAATCCAGAATCTTTTAAGGATGCCATCATACCCCCATGCTAGAATAGAGTAAAATTCCAAGTTATGTGCAGTTAGTGGGAATTCAGGGGATATGATTCTCCTCGACATGTTAGCAGTAACTTCAAGTATTTGAACTTCTGGGAATGCTTCTTCTTCCCTTTCTATCTCCCTCTCCTCAGGAAATGCTTCCTCTACATTCCTGGTAACTAGTCTCCATTCTTCCAGTACCTCTTCCTGTTCATCTCTGGAGTCTTCCCATTCAATCTCTTGAACTTGAATAAAAGAGGGCTTGAAGATTGTTCGTTGAAATTCCTCTTGTTCTTTGAACCATTCTTCCAAGCAATCATCATCATCTTGAAGAATTTTCTCTCCCTTTTTGGTTGCATTAGTAAGCAAAGTTGAATCAGTTTGAGTGCTCACTGATACAAGGGAGGAAGAAGCAGGGTGGGTACATATGTGGGATTCATGCATAGAAGCTTGGTGCCTTAATTTAGACACTTCAGCCTCCAGCATAGCAACCCTGGCCGTCAATTCCAGATTTTGAAGTTTCAAATTGTCCTCATCCACAGATGTGGAATCCTTGGAACAAGATGGGGCCTTAGGCCTAGCCTCTGCATCCCCATCACCCTCGTTTTCTTGGCACCTGGGATTCCTCACAGTGAAAAGTGTTTCAAAAGAGACATTTTCACTAGGAGTTGTCGTGGTTGGGGACTTAGTGATGTTATCAATGTCCTCTTGGTCAGTTGATGGACCAGCAGTAGTGATAGCCCCTTCCACATTCACTCTATCAGAACTCCTAGAGTGAACCTTCTTGGGTGATGAACTTGGGCTGGGTACATTGGCAGCCAAGTCAATCAATACCTTCGAGATAGTGGCAGTTGGAGAAGGTATATCATGTTGACTAGGTGCCTCTGTACTTAAGTTCAGAGAAAAACATAATGAAAGGGCTCAGAGGGTTGTTCTATGGATCCGGGATGTGATCCTGATCCTAATAGAAATTCTTCCAAGGAAGTTTCCTTAATCATGTGGCTATCCCTTATGGTATTCTCATCAGAGTGTTGTGACTCTAGATGAGGGCTTTTGGGTTGGGATTGGGACGCTGAGACAAGAATAGAAGGATTCTTCTTGCTCTTCTTTCTTTTCCTATTATAACTTGCCACAACTAGGGCCCTTTCTTCCAGTTGGGCTTGAAGAGTGGGGTTAAGTATTTGTTGTACCTGTGCACCCTCAGGAGGTTGCACAGGGGTTCGATCAAGGGAAACAGTTGTTGTGTGTTCAGGCTATGCAGTGAAGGGTGTGGGATCAGTATCAGCTGGGACTGCTGAACTGTCACCCTGGGTACTTTGTATGTTCATTATTGTAGATAACAATGGAACATTAACCCCTGAGAACTTTGCTGAAGTAGTTCTCATACTTTTAAAAATATTATTTTTATATCCCCCAATCATGTAGACTCTTACAGGTTTTGAAAGATCTTTTAATTCATGGTTAAAAACTTCCTACAAGAATCTGGGGTACATATAAGAAGCTTGTTTTCCCCCTTCCTGAAGGTTGTATCTCAAACCTTCAAAAATCAAGTGAGAAAAGTTGAAACCCTCCCTAGTTATCATACCATGAATAGCAGAGGCAAGACAAGAGTTCAATTGATTCCATCCACTCCTCTTCTGTGAAATACATTGTAGAAGAGTGTGGCACAAAAACTTCCATGGAAGACCCATCAACGCCTTCTTAATGGTGTATTCATCTTGATTTCCAGTGTACTCTATGGATACAAAGGTCCTCATGTACTCATTCTTGGTGTATGAGTTGGCGGCACCCTCGTCTTGAAGCTTGAGATGTTTTTTGAGTGTAGCTTCTGTAATAGTGATATCCTTGCCGTCTACCTTTTATTTGACTTGGGGAGTCCCCTGTTCGGTATAGAAGACGACAGAGTTCCAGAAATCTTCCATATGGGGTATGTAGATTGTGGGGTTGACAGTCAGAGCAAAGTATATTTTTGATCGACAAAGAAAGTCGATCCTATCATCAAACCCTTCTGATTTCTTACCCTTAACAAGATATGCCGTTAAATTATGGTAAGTAGAGAACTTGTCATCAGGGTTATTAATGTCAACGTTTGCCACTTTGGTGAGGTTTGGAGGGAAGGATGAAGGTTTTAAAAGTTAGTTAAGTGTGTGTAAGGCCCCTTTCACAGGTGACCTCACTCGTTGGTTTTACTCATAAACATAGTCATCAAACACTGAACTAATAATTAATTCATTCAAACGTAGCAGAAGCGTACATCATTCAGTTACATAAACAGCGAAAGTCTTTACATATAAAATAAACATTGCTTTAACACATAAGCAATTAAACAGGATGTCAGTCTTGAGTAAGATAGCCATCATGCAATCGCCAGATCTATCCACTTGTTACCTAAAGTGCATACTAAAAGTCAGCTAACGCTGGTGAGGTCTAGTTTAAAGCAAGTAGGCATAAACATTATTTCTTTATAATTATAAGTATATATACATATATATACACACACACTAACACTTGAATTTCTTTCATTTATCATTCATTGTAAGTACGTATAAATATATATATATATACATCTTTGGTTTCATTGAACATACATTGACTAGACACGCAAATAGGTGCATATGCATTCATTGAACATTTATTGGCCATACACATAAGGGTGATCAACCCGTCATTGATTGCGTAAGTCACAAAGACAGACGCTCCGTCCTACCGTCGTAGGTCATAATTCATACCGTGTCTACCGAAGTAGTCCGTCCTTCATTACCGTCCGGCAACCTTTGGTCGTCCGTTTACCGTGTCTACCGTCATAGTCCGTCCTTTCGCTCGTCTGCCCGAAGGCATCCGTTTCCCATGCGAACTATTATTCATGCAACCGTTCTACTTATCATTGATAATGCATTTGCATCGACCGTCCATTGATTGCCTTTCATACGTCCTAGCTGATGAAGGAACGTATATGTCCCGGTTGCATGATAGTCACATGGTCGTCCGTCTACCGTAGTAGCCGTTAGCATCGAAGCATCCATAACATTCACATATATTCATAACATGCAGTATATAGTGTATATATAAAGCACAATTTCATTCTTTTGTGTTATATCATACTTTAATTCATAATTCATTACATACTTGCTATGTTTCTTTGTTCATAAGCATATCTGTCATACAAATAACTATCATGCATTGTCATATAACACATATAATAACATTCTTTCATATCATGTATGTACTTCAGCCCCAAAATCATTTAAAACCATTTGCACGTAACACGTAGGGGGAACATAGAACTCACCTGATGAGTGTTTTTTGTAATACAATTAGGTGGTTACTGAGCGTCACTAAGGTATCTCTCAATCTGTATAATGAAGCCATACACATAAGGTAGTGCTCCTAGATGACACTAGACATTACTATGCTTGAACCCGGTAGTTTCGATGGATGAATCACATCGAAACTATGGTAGTTTCGGGTCATGGGTTTATATCGAAACTATGGTAGTTTCGGGTCATGGTTTTTTATCGAAACTATGGTAGTTTCGGGTCATGGGTTTATATCGAAACTATGGTTGTTTCAATAAGTAACTTATGTAAAATCTTAGTAGTTTCGGGTTAGGGGTCTATATCGAAACTAGGTAGTTTCGATGGATTTACCTATATCGAAACTAGTAATTTCGATGCATCAGTCTTCTTCCCCAACTAGAAACCCTAGATCTGGTCAATTATTTGTAATCGATCAAACCTTGAAATTTTTACGTTCAATTCGTTTCTTTTTCATCCATGAACACGATTATGTGGTCTATTTTGAATATCATACGTAAAAACTAAACCTTTACACGATTTTAACCCGAAACCCGAAAGTTATTAAAACTTAGATTTGGGCATGATGGTTACCTGGTTTTGCTTCCTTCTTGTTTCTATACGTTCCAGAGATGGTGAGCAACAATCCTCGAGACTTTGAGCTTGATCCCGAGCTCTCTCTCGCTAGACCCGAGCTGTCTCTTTCTCTCTCTGGCCTTGCGTAAATGAGGGAAATGAGTAGAGGCTGAGGTGAGGGCGCTGATATGAGTGGTTTTTCCCTCTTGATCTCGGCCCATGGGCCGGCCCAAGGCCAAACCCCCATGTTCCTTTTTCGCCTTGTGATGTTAGTCCCGATCTGTATTTCCTTTTACTTTCGTTTATTTATTTTAGGGATGTTACAAGTCTACCCTCCTTATAGATGTTTCGTCCTCAAAACCTACTACAAGCCAAATAACTTAGGGTACATATCCCTCATCTCGCTTTCTTTCTCCCAAGTTGCCTCTGACCCCTTCAGGTGTTTCCATTGTACCTTAACCAAAGGTATTAACTTATTGTGTAGTCGTTTCTCGGCTTGGTCAAGAATGGCTATTGGTTCTTCTACATAGTTTAGGCTGTTGTCTACCTCGATCTCATCATATGGTATGTGAGCCGTATCGTCAGCAAGGCACTTGTGTAAGTGCGATAACTGGAATGTAGGGTGGATTCCACTGAGATCATTGGGTAAGTCGAGTCTGTAAGCAAGTTGACCAACTTTTGCTAAAATTTTGAATGGTCCGACAAATCTTGGACTTAGTTTGCCACGTTTTCTGAATCGGATGATCCCTTTCCATGGCGATACTTTTAACAGTACCATGTCCCCTACTTGAAACTCTAAATCCCTCCTTCTCTTATCCGCATACGATTTCTGTCTGTCTTTAGCGGCTTTCATTCGAGCTTTGATTTGATCGAATTTCTCAGAAGTAGCTTTGACCACTTCAAGACTCGCAAAGTCTTTCTGTCCAATTTCTCTCCAACATACTGGGGTCCTACATCTTCTTCCATATAGTATCTCAAAAGGCGGCATGCCGATTGTTGAATGATAGCTGTTGTTATATGAAAACTCTGCCAAGGGCAGGTGGCTATCCCAGCTCCCACCAAAATCAATGATATAGGCTCGGAGCATGGCCTCCAAAGTCTGAATGCTCCTTTCTGACTAACCGTCGGTTTGGGGGTGGTAAGCGGTGCTGATATTCAGTCGAGTGCCCATTTCTTCGTTGAATTTCTTCCAAAATCTTGACGTGAATCGAGTGTCCCTTTCGGACACGATCGACACTAGCACACCATGTCTACTCACATATTCGTTGATGAACAACTCCGCTAGTTTATCAGACGAAGAAGTCTCACGTATTGGTAAAAAGTGAGCACTTTTTGTCAAGCGATCGACGATCACCCAAATGGTATCATTGCCTCTAGCTGTTCGTGGTAGCTTGGTAATGAAGTCCATTGTGATCTCTTCCCACTTCCATTCCGGTATCGGCAAGGGTTTCATTTTTCCGCATGGTTTCTGGTGCTCGGCCTTAACTAGTGAGCATGTTAGGCACTTGTTCACATATTCGGTTACATTGTTCTTCATGTCGGGCCACCAGTATTCCTTCTTTAGATCTTGGTACATTTTGTTCGTCCCGGGGTGGATAGAGTAGCGAGACTTATGGGCCTCATCAAGTATTTTGGCCCTAAGTTCACCAATCTTAGGTATCCACATCCGGCCAAAACGAGTTCGTACACCATACACATTGGTCTCTAGGTTACCCTGTTGTCCTACTATTCTTTCCCATTTCACATTCCTCTCTAACAATGCTTCATCTTGTCCTTTTGCTATTTCATTCATTATATCCGGTGTTATAATCAACTGACATGCTTTGATTCGGATAGGTGTTTATCCTTCTTTACTGCTTAAGGCGTCGGCCACTACATTTTCCTTACATGGATGGTACAATATTTTGCAGTCGTAGTCTTTTAGTAGCTCCAACCGCCTTCTTTGACTCATATTTAATTCCTTTTGCTCGAAGAAGTACTTTAGGCTCTTGTGATCGGAGTAAATTGTGCATTTAACCCCATACAGGTAGTGTCTCCATATCTTTAATGCGAAAATTACCGCCGCCAACTCCAGATCATGAGTCGGGTAGTTAAACTCATGAATCTTTAACTGTAGCGAGGCATAAGCGGTTACCTTTCCTCGTTGCATAAGTACACAACCCAATCCCTGACCCGAAGCGTCGGAGTATACTACCAAGTCTTCGTTCCCCTCAGGTAAGGTCAAGACTGGAGCCTGGGTTAATCGTGTTTTTAGTTCTTCAAATGCATTGTTTTGGGTTGGACCCCATTCATAATTTACTTCCTTTCGTGTTAGTTTCGTCAGCGGCGAGGCTATTCTCGAGAAGTCCAAAATGAACCTCCGATAGTAGCCTGCCAATCATGGAAAACTTCGTATCTCTATTAGCGTCTTTGAAATGTTCCATTCCTTTACTATCTCGATCTTTGTAGGATCTACCATAATGCCGTTTGGGTTTATCACATGACCTAGGAATTGGACATCCCTAAGCCAGAACACGCATTTGGAGAATTTGGCATATAATTTCTCCTGCTTTAGGACCTCCAAAACCTCTCGTAGGTGACAGTGGTGATCACCCTCGTTCTTTGAGTAGATGAGAATGTCGTCTATGAAAACTATCACTGACCGATCCAACATTGGTCGGCATACTCTATTCATTAAGTCCATGAATGCTGCTGGTGCATTGGTTAGTCCGAAGGACATTACAAGGAATTCATAATGTCTGTATCGCGTACGAAACGCGGTTTTTGGTACATCTTCCTCCCTTACTTTCAATTGATGGTACCCTGACCTAAGATCAATCTTGGAGAACCAACTTGCACCTTGTAGTTGATCAAAGAGGTCGTCTATCCTATGTAGTGGGTATTTGTTCTTTACTGTTCGTTTGTTCAATTCACGGTAGTCGATGCACATGTGCATACTGCCGTCCTTTTTCTTGACAAATAATATCGGAGCGCCCCATGGAGAGATGCTCGGCCTGATAAATCCTTTCTCTGTTAGCTCTTCCAATTGAGACATCAGTTCTTTCATTTCTGATGGAGCCAAGCGGTAGGGTGCTTTGGCAATGGGCTCAGCTCCTGGCAGTAAGTCAATCTGAAATTCTATCTCTTGATTGGGTGGCAGGCCAGGTAGGTCCTCTGGGAACACTTCTAGAAAGTTGCACACCACTTTGAGTTCCTTAGGTTTCATTCTATCATCAATAACATACGCCAGATAAGCTTCGCAACGGTGCCTTATGTAACTTTTGGCCTTGAGCATCGAGATGACATTCGGCATTGTGCAATTCCAATCCCTGTATATCGTAATCAGACTACCGTCAGTAGGTTTGAGATGTATCATCTTTCGTTTACATATGATTTGGGCTTCGTTGGCAGCTAACCAATCCATGTCCAATATTATATCGAATCCTCCTAAGGTCAGAAGGAATAGTCTAGAAGGAAACTTATGGCCCTCTATTTCTATCATGCAATCCTCAGTTACTTGAAATACTGCTGAGTTTCTACCCACGACGGTTTCTACGCTAAAAGCCTTTACTATGGTATCAATTGAGCAGTCTAGTTTGCGAGAGAAGTTGTTTGATATAAAGCTTTTGCTAGCACCAGAATCAAATAAAATAGCAGCATTTTCATCATTAACTAGGAACGTACCTGACACGAAATCAGGGTTCCCTCTAGCTTCTTCCTCCGTTAAGGCGTAGGCCCAAATCCTAGCCTTTGGCTGTTCTTTTTCCTTTTCTTTTCCCAAACCAGAGTGTCCAATTTTCTTGCAATCCTTAGTAGCGTGCCCAAACCAACCGCAATTCTGGCACTTGGTGTTTCCCCTACAGTCTTTTGAGTAGTGTCCAGCCTTCCCACACCGATAGCACATGGTGAAGCCAGCTCAACACTTGTCGCGGTGTTGTTTCCCGTACTTCGTGCAAGTTTCATTCTCCTCAATCCTTGGCTTCTTAGGTTCTAGTGAAAAATTTCCCTTTCCATTTCCCCTAGACGGGTTTTCCCACTTTCTTTTTGGTGCCTCAGGTGCAGGGTCCTCATTGGTATAGTCGTCAAAGACGATTCCACTCAAATTCACTACTGACTCGAAGGCTAAGGGTAGGTTAGCTTTCACATGTGTGCGAACTCTTTGAGGCAAGCCCTTCACATAGTACTTAATCAGTCTCTCTTCAATTTCTACCAGGTGGGGTACCAGTTGAGCCAGTTCATTAAACATGGAAGTGTACTGGCGATGAGTCTTGCTGCCAGCCTTAATGTTCAGGAATTCATTCTCCACATGATCAATCTCGTTTTGTGGACAGAACTTTTGGATTATTAGCTTCTTCAGGTCTTCCCAGGTCATCCTGCTAAGAGCATTCGGTGACTTAGTCCTCTGAATGTTTCTCCACCAACTCAGTGCCTCGTTGGTGAAAGAGTGAGCCACATACTTAATAGCTTGATCGGGTCGACACTCGCTTATGTTGATCACGCCGTTCATCCTCTCAATCCATTCGAATGTAGCCACCGAATCCTTATTCCTGTCAAATTTGGGCAGGTCACCGTCCTTGAACCCTTTGTAAGTACACCCTCGAGTGTTTAGTGCCACCTTCACTTCATCACCATCACTGTCATACAGCTTCTCCTTGTGGTTCTCTTCCTCCTTGCTTTTCTTCAATGCCTCTGATAGCAGATCAGGCAATACATTTTTTAGAGTTAGCACCACCTCACGGGAAATAGCATCCCTAACTTCGGGTTCCAGACGTAGTCATCCTTCATTGCCATCCTCCGATGGAGTCTCATTAGTTTCATGCACACTTTCAGTATGTTCTTCGTCACACTTTCCTCATGTTCAACATTCATGCTTTCCTCATCATTACGCCTTCGGTTCAATGGCGGTCTACCGACTCGGCCTGTACAACCGCCTCGAGTTCCAGTTCTTTTTCTACCAGCCATGATTTCTAATTTCCTGCTTGGTATAAAAGGGAATACAACAATTTCATTTCTTCAGATCATAGTTTAGAACAATACGAGCAAGGTAAATTCTTAATTACAGTGACCGGTTTGTGTTTAATAATTTGCATTGCTTATCGTATTCAAAACTCTTCACATCAGTGGTGACATTGACAGCTATGTGTTCTAAGTTAAGGCATATATTCTTAGCTACAGGCATTAACTTTACTACTTACTTACTTACAGTGATGGCGTTGGCTTTGGCTACCCGTACTGACATCCTTGCGCTGGTCCCATTAACAGCTTGAGTCCAGACATTTAGGGATGTCTGAATCTCTCAAACTATTGTTCTGATACCAACTTGTACGGCCCCTTTCCCAGGTGACCTCACTAGTTGAATTTACTCATAAACATAGTCATCAAACACTGAACTAATAATTAATTCATTCAAACATAGCGGAAGTGTACATCATTCAGTTACATAAACAGCGGAAGTCTTTACACATAAAATATACATTCCTTTAAAATATAAGCAATTAAACAGGATGTCAATCTTGAGTCAGGTAGCCATCATGCCTTCGCCCGATCTTTCCACTTGTTACCTGAAGTGCATACTAAACGTCAGCTAACGCTGGTGAGTTCTAGTTTAAAGCAAGTAGGCATAAACATTATTTCTTTATAAGTATAAGTATATATATATATACACACACATTAACACTTGAATTTCTTTCATTTATCATTCATTGTAAGTACGTATAAATATATATATATATATATATATATGCATCTTTGGTTTCATTGAACATACATTGACTATACACGCAAATAGGTGCATATGCATTCATTGAACATTCATTGGTCATACACATAAGGGTGATCAACCCGTCATTGATTGCGTAAGTCACAAAGACACACGCTCCGTCCTACCGTCGTAGGCCGTAATTCATACCGTGTCTACCGAAGCAGTACGTCCTTCATTATCGGCACCTTTGGTCGTCCGTTTACCGTGTCTACCGTCATAGTCCGTCCTTTCGCCCGTCTGTGCGAAGGCATCCGTTTCCCATGCGAACTATTATTCATGCAACCATTCTACTTATCATTGATAATGCATTTGCTTCGACCGTCCATTGATTACCTTTCATTCATCCTAGCTGATGAAGGAACGTATATGTCCCGGTTGCATGATAGTCACATGGTCGTCCGTCTACCGTAGTAGCCGTTAGCATCGAAGCGTCCATAACATTCACATATATTCACAGCATGCAGTATATAGTATATATAAAGCACGATTTCATTCTTTCGTGTTATATCATACTTTCATTCATAATTCATAACATACTTGCTATGTTTCTTTGTTCATAAGCATATCTATCATACATATAACTATAATGCACTGTCATATAACACATATCATAACATTCTTTCATATCATATATACACTTCAGCCCCAAAATCATTTAAAACCATTTGCACGTAACACGTAGGGGGCACATAGAACTCACCTGATGAGTGGTTTCTGTAATACACTTAGCTGGTTACTGAGCGTCACTAAGGTATCTCTCAATCTGTATAATGAAGTCATACACATAAGGTAGTGCTCCTAGATGACCCTAGATAATACTATGCTTGAACCCAGTAGTTTCGATGGATGAATCACATTGAAACTATGGTAGTTTTGGGTCATGGGTTTATATCGAAACTATGGTAGTTTCGGGTCATGGGTTTATATTGAAACTATGGTAGTTTTGGGTCATGGGTTTATATCGAAACTATGGTAGTTTTGATAAGTAACTTATGTAAAATATTAGTATTTTCGTGTTAGGGGTCTATATCGAAACTAGGTAGTTTTGATGGATTTACCTATATCGAAACTAGTAGTTTAGATGCATCAGTCTTCTTCCCCAACCAGAAACCCAAGATCTGGCCAATTATTTCTAATCGATCAAACCTTGAACTTTTTACGTTCAATACGTTTCTTTTTCATTAATGAACACGATTATGTGGTCTATTTTGAATATCATACGTAAAAACTAAACCTTTACAAGATTTTAACCTGAAACCTGAAAGTTATTAAAAATCAGATTTGGCCATGATGGTTACCTGGTTTTGCTTCCTTCTTGTTTCTATACGTTCCAGAGATGGTGAGCAACAATCCTCCAGACTTTGAGCTTGATCCCGAGCTTTCTCTCGCTAGACCCGAGCTCTCTCTTTCTCTCTCTAGCCTTGTGCAAATGAGGGAAATGAGGAGAGGCTGGGGTGAGGGCGCTGATATGAGGGGTTTTTCCCTCTTGATCTCGGCCCATGGGCCGGCCCAAGGCCAAACCCCCATGTTCCTTTTTCGCCTTGTGATGTTAGTCCCGATCTTTATTTCCTTTTACTTTCGTTTATTTAATCTAGGGATGTTACAGTGTGGGGAAGCTTTGAATGTTTGGGAGATATGGAGGGTTAGATTAAAATTGAATGTGAAGAGGTGAAGGAGGGAATTTGATTTTGTTATAACGGCAAATGTTTAGGCAACGGTCACTTGTATCATACAAAAGGATGAAGTGTAGCACACTATAGCAGTCATCTACGGTGACGCTTTACTTTTTACTGTGTTACAGCTGTAACACACTGTAGCAGTCATGGTAAAGACTGGCAGTGACTTTTTACAACGGGTAAAAGTTAATTTGAACCATTTTTACCCATCCACAGCAAACTTGGTTGCAGCGGAAGGTTAAGTCTATCAGCAGTAAAACTTGTTTGTTGCTGATGGATGTAATGGTCTGCAGCAAAGATGTTGCTGCTGATTGCCTTAAATCTATCCGCAGCAAACTTGTTCCTGCTGATAACTTAAAGCAGTCAGTGGCAAAATCTTTGCTGCTGAGGACTAAACCCGTCAGCAATAAAGATGTTTACTGCTGATCATTTATTTTTCAAAAGACTTTATTTACAACAAGAGAAAGACAGACACATTTATTTTTAAAGATTTTTAGAGAAAGATTTTAATCAAAGTTCATCATGCCAATGGATTCAACTAGATATTTGAATCTAGCTTCATCAAAGGCTTTTGTGAATAAGTCAGCATACTGCTCATTTGTATGAACTTTGGTTACAATAATTCTTCTTTTCTCAGCTTGATCTCTAATAAAATGATACCTGATGTCGATATGTTATGTCTTGGAGTGCTGCATAGGATTATTTGTGATTGATATGGCACTCTTGTTGTCAATGTGAATGGGAGTTGCCATGAAAGTCATTCCATAGTCCAGCATTTGATTCTGTATCCAGATGACTTGTGCACAGCAACTGGAAGCTGCAATGTATTCTGCTTCTATTGTAGATGTTGACACACATGTTTGCTTCTTGCATTGCCAGGAAATCAATCTTCCTCCCAGAAATTGGCATCCTCCAGATGTGGACTTTTTGTCCAAGTTGCATCCTCCATAGTCACTGTCAGTGTATGCATATAGATTGAATTTTTCATTCTTAGAATACCATAGCCCAAGTCTTGGGGCTCCCTTCAGGTATCTAAATATTCTCTTGACAACTTGGAGATATGAGGTTTTTGGAGCTGCTTGAAATCTAGCACACAGGCATACTGCAAACATAATATCTGGTCTTGAAGCAGTTAGATACATGAGAGATCCAATCATTACCCTCTACTGATGTTGATCAGTGTCACACCCCAACCGATGGTGGAAACGTCGGGGCGGGACATGTAGACTGTTCATAAGCTCATGGTTTACTAATAGTTGTAATAATTACACAATCGATTTCATTTCATAGTTCAAATAGACAATTACAACATTTACAAAATTCATAAATACATGTATGTCTTTGTTAAATTTTAAAACTAGGTCCTCAATCCTAAGTGAAGCAACTTGAATCTTAACTCAAACATCTGTACCTGAAACATGATAAAATGAGAGGGTCAAATATAAATAGTTGGTGAGCATACAAAGGTTTTGACACCGCAAGTAAAGTTCAAATGTTTTGTATACAATTCATATGATACATGGTTTATAAAGCATTTATAGAGAACCTAAGTTAAGCTAGTTGCACAAATGAAACCTTGTAACTGAAAGGCGTAACAACACATGTTATCCTAATGTAAATGTAGTGCATAACAACACATGTTATCCTAATGTAAATGTAGGGCATAACAACACATGTTATCCTGATGTAAAGCGTTAATGATTGCACGAGTGCATTATGTATATGTAGTCTTAACAATTAGCATTCAAGCATAAAGCACAAATAAACACGTAGGATCATATTGTAGAATTGTACGTGTGTAATTGTAAATAATGTTTGTTGAGTAATCATGTTTCACCCCAAAAATGTACAAAGGAAAAGGGGCTATGTAAAACTCACCTGTGTATTTTGTGTGGATAACACGAGCAAAAGTGAAGCACAAGTGATTCTCAAATCACAAGTGATTCTCAAAACACAAGATAACCTAGTGTAAAAAGTATGGACTTGAATTAATAATATGCACAAGGTCTAATGCTAGGCCTAATGTTCACTGGATCTTGATATGTGTGGGTTTGTACAAGGATTGTGTTATTTCATAAAAAGGGTAGCAACAGTTTTGATATAAACTCGTAAGTTTAAAGTATATATATGAAAATAGTGTTTGTCTTTTGGGTTCATATTTAAATGAATAAAATTCCTTTTATTCATTTAAAATAAAAGGTCTTGTTAAAAGTAATGTGATCATATATATTAAAATAATTAAGTCTATTTATTTATTTATTGACAACAATACGTCAAAATATATATTATTACAACTTGTCCCTCTAGATGAATTTGTTAATGAAAAAGATAACTAATAAATAAATAAATTTATTTATTTATTAAAGTATTATGTTCTAAAACAAATAAGGAATGTAGTTATTAATATATATAGGAAAACAAAGGATTTATGAAAACGTACATTTTTTTTATAAAAATTCTTGTCACAATCTTTATAAAATTAGGTAATTAAATGTATTGTTTTGAATTTAACTAATTTGATTCAAAATACATAAAAAAAATATTAAAGAGATATTTCAAACAATTTAAATTTGTAAACTAGTTGTTTATCTTAAAAATTACAAACTGTCGTTTTAACCATATCTAAATAATATTGGGTTTATAAAGAAATTTTTATAGAATTATTTTGTGTATTAAAATTGTTTCTTAAAAATAAATGCAGGCCACCCGACTCGAACCCGGGTGGCTCCTGTGTAGGGAGAGAGAATTACCACTGGACCAGGGCACCATCCGTGACAAATGAACAGATCCGAAAAGTCTTAATATGGGGTTACAGTGGAACCGAGTCTGAGTTTAAGGTTTGCCCAAAAAGGGTACCGGGTATGCGGGTTTCGAACACACGCCACCTGGTTAAATGGTGCAAGGACTTAACCAGTTGGACCGGGTGGTTTTGCCGGTTGTATAATGATTTCGTTAATTTAAAAACACTGATTGAATTGAAAGCACAAAATAAAACTTGTATGAACAGGTTATGAATCCTACTTGAAATTGATTCCGATACGATTCATCACGATGAATTGGTATAGGGCTATTTATAAGCATACAAAAACGAATCTAAAGGCCCAAGTATTACCTGCCATGGTGGATTGTCGAGGGTTGTCGGCTAAAGGGTCAAAATCGGTGTTCTTGGTGCTCGACAGAGTTCCAGAGAAGCAATGACGATCGATTGGTGATTGAGAGAGTTTTAGAGGGGTTGTGCGATGGTGTGTTGTGGATTAATTCGTTCAATTCCATATTAAATGCACGATTTGATTACGGGTTTGAAGGTGACAGCTAATAGAAGGATTCACGCATCAATTCGGCCAATTGGGAATGAATTGGGTCGCGGATCAGGTATGTATTCATGTTAGGATTGCTTATGCATGATTTCTGGGTTTTAAAACGCGTTTAATTGATTGATTTGATGCTGAGATCGACTCGGTTTGACTCTGGAGAGTAAAACCTGTTCAAATTGGTTTGGCTGCGCAAAGTGTTAAATTAATGAGTCCCATGGGTTTAGACAAGGTCGATCATCATCCTATTATCCAATGTGAGTCCGAAACAGGCGGGTTCGATCGACATCCGGTCTTGATTTGAAGAGGGGCTAGAGCTATTTGACTTTTACAAGTCAAAATAGGTCCTAAAGTTTGAATGAGGTCAAGATAGAATAAAAGGGGTTCAAATTCAAAGGTGGGGGTTCAAAATTGAGGGTTCAAGGCTAATATTAATTATAATTAAGTGTTTAATTTTGGTATAAAATAGTTTTTATGAAAACTTTTTAATTCAAAACATTATCTATTTTATTTTATAAAACTAAAAGTTGTACAATTGATCAAATAATTTTGCATATGTATTTAAAAGATATGCGCACATAATTATAGCTCAAAAAGTTTTATATTTGATTTTCTTATTGAAAAATGTTTACATATAAATGTGTATACTTATGCTAAAAGATGAATTATATGTCAGGTTGGGATAAATAAATACGCGTTTAAAATAGTAAATAATTGTGACATATTGTGTTGAACAAGTATAGGATTTCAAGTGCTTAAATAATAAAATTATTAAAGAGAATTTGTTGCCTGAAAATCATGGATGTTACAGTCTCCCCGTGTTAAGGGACTTTCTTCCAGAAATTTAACTTGTGAAGGCTACTGAATCAGAAAAGAGGTGAGTCTGGATTGTTGTTTGGAGGAGTATAACTGATGAAAAGCTTCAGGTATGTATCTCAAGATCAGGCACGAATGGTGATAGTGGATTTCGTTTTAAAATGAACTCAAGGAGAAAGTCTGCTGAATAATAATTTGGATTCTAAAGATGAAATGTATTACTTGGAATGGGATTGATGGGAACTAGATGATCAAGGTTTGTTTAGGATGTAATCTAATATGTTCAGGAATTATCAGTGGATAAAAAATATTTCACAAACATTGGCCCCGTCAAACAACATAAAACTTTACGTGGCAAGTATAACGCCACTTCTGATTTTATGACAGGAACACTTATATATAGTAAGTACCAGCGGCGTATCCACCATGTCCTTATCATATAACATTAGTTTTGTTATTATGTACCACGATAGGTTTCATGTTATAACACACAACATATTTCACTATATCTTCCATGCGCTGATTTTTATAAATACGTGTGCACCCGTAATTATCCAAATCGTCGCATGGTCCATATAGTTCATCCCATTGTGTGTGTGGGTCCATGGGGTAAAACAAAAAACACATAATTCATAACTATTGCTTTCACGTATATGTTGCTAACAAATAACTATGTCCCTAGATAGTAGAGTCAATCAGGTACTAGTGAGTAATAATGTGGCATGACTTAGAGTTCCATAGTTTCCTCGTGTTTGGGCAAGGATACGCCAAACCCCGAGTAGCTTTGGAGTTTATAGTTTTCAACTTACATGGAATGCATAATGTGATAAGTCACTTGCAACAATTGTAAACAGTCTATTCCGTGTATAATGTAAATACTCATATTTTATGTATGATCTAGTGTCATGTACATTGTAAACAAATAGGTTTCATGTATGATCTAGTATTATGCACATTGTAAGCAGATATGTTTCATGTATGATCTAGTATTATGCACATTGTAAGCAGATAGGTTTCATGTATACCGTGAATAGTTTAGTACTATGTATCTAGTAAACAAATGTGTTTTATGTATAAGGTGAGCAATTTAGTATTTATGTATTTTGTAAACAAACAAGCTTCATGTATATTATAAACAATGTGGTATCATGTATATTGTATAATGTGAATAATTTAGTATCATATATTTTACAACAACTAATTTTCATGTATTAGGTGATCAATCTAGTAAGCTGCAAACAAACAAGTTTCATATATTATGTGATCAGTGTAACATTATGTATATTGCAAACAACTAAGTTTCATGTATTATGTGATCGTGTATAATGTGCTCAATCATGTATCAAACAAAGAAGTTTCATGTATCATGTGATTATCCTAGTATCATGCATATTGTAAACAACTAAGTTTCATGTATTATGTGATCGTATATAATGTGCTAAATCATGTATTAAACAAAGAAGTTTCATATATCATGTGATTATCCTAGTATCATGCATATTGTAAACAACTAAGTTTTGTGTATCATGTGAGTGTTCATTTGTGAGTTATTGGGTCTCATGAGTAATGTAAACTATCGAATTTTGCGGGTAGTCGAGTGTTGCAGACAAGCGTGTTGTATGACATTCATGTATAATGCGGGTAGTTGGATTTTAACTTTTAAATCTTGTTGAGGTTTATATGGATGGCTAATGCCTACACGAAATGGTTCATCTCATTGCGGTGCCTAGTACAATCATACATTTCTAAAGGTGTTGGATAACGAGAAAGTTGTGTAGATATTCAGAGCAGTGTGCTTACGAATAACTTATTTGTGCTCTTTGTTTGTAAATAAATAACTAGTTCTAATTTATTCTTGTTTGTAAAATGGTGAAAAAAATGAAAAAAAACAGTTGAATAATTAACTATATGGATAATTAAATGAAAACTTTTTTATTTAATTTTAAATTATTATAAGAAGACTATTTTTTTCAAGAGAAAATAATGGCTAAATTATTTAATAACTAAGCCAAGGTTTAATAATAATTAATTTAACGAGAAAAGTCATAATTAATTATCAATTAAAAATAATGCTTTTTATAAAACAAGTTGTATTAAATTTCCTTACATGGTGAAAAGGTTTATAGAAAATTTTATATTTCAGATACTATCCAAAGGGTTGATAAACGTTTTGTTTGAACAAAATAACGATGTTGCTTAATTCAGATAATAAAGTGATTAGTTATAAAGATGGCTTAGGTAAGTGTACTAAATTGTAATAACCAGAACAATGGTGTTTAGATTGTACCCCTTTGATAATATAATCAAAAAGATACTTTGACAAATCAAAGTGATTCAAGTTCTTATACTTTCAAGAACGCATGCTTTAGCCTATAGGTGAACACTCACTTCGGGAATTCCCAGGAAAGCATACGGATCCTTCGGTTGATTTGGATTTATATAAAATGCTTTCCAAGACAGAAGACCAAAGTACAGGCATTCACTCTTCTGGATTGCACATGTTCTTTACTAATTTTCAGAACTCAAAACTTCGACGGGATTTTAAAATCTTAATAGGCTTTAGGCCTAAGAGTTTAAATTTTTTATTCACAAGGGATGATGGTGACATGTGTGCAAGAATGAGGGTGCATAAAGGATTAGATATGAATAAGTGTGTGATAAGACTTAGAATAACATGTAAAAAATATTCACACAAAGTAGTAATCATGTAGCATATCATATAATCATAGGGCATGGCATAAGTGGGTGTTCTAAGGTTATAGTCTAGGTCAAATGTGTCTAATAACCTAATTCCCTATAACCAAGGCTCTGATACCAATCTGTCACACCCCAACCGACGGCGGAAACTTCGGGGCGGGACATGTAGACTATTCATAAGCTCATGGTTTACTAATAGTTGTAATAATTACACAATCGATTTTATTTCATAGTTCAAATAGACAATTACAACGTTTACAAAAGTCATAAATACATGTATGTCTTTATTAAATTTTAAAACTAGGTCCTCAATCCTAAGTGAAGCAACTTGAATCTTAACTCAAACATCTGTACCTGAAACATGATAAAATGAGAGGGTCAACTATAAATAGTTGGTGAGCATACATAGGTTTTGACACCACAAGTAATGTTCAAATGTTTTGTGTACAATTGATATGATACATGGTTTATAAAGCATTTATGGAGAACCTAAGTTAAGCTAGTTACACAAATGAAACCTTGTAACTAAAGGGCATAACAACACATGTTATCCTAATGTAAATGTAGGGCATAACAACACATGTTATCCTGATGTAAATGTAGGGCATAACACCACAAATTATTCTAATGTAAATGTAGGGCATAACAACACATGTTATCCTGATGTAAAGCGTTAATGATTGAACGAGTGCATTATGTATATGTTGTCTTAACAATTAGCATTCAAGCATAAAGCACAAATAAACACATAGGATCATATTGTAGAATTGTACGTGTGTAATTGCAAATAATGTTTGTTGAGTAATCATGTTTCACCCCAAAAATGTATAAAGGAAAACATGCTATGTAAAACTCACCTGTGTATTTTGTGTGGATAACACGAGCAAAAGTGAAGCACAAGTGATTCTCAAATCACAAGTTAACCTGATCTAAAAAGTATGGACTTGAATTAATAATATGCACAAGGTCTAAGGCTAGGCATACTGTTCACTAGATCTTGATATGTGTGGGTTTGTAAAAGGATATAAGTTATTTCATAAAAAGGGTATAAGTTGGCAACAGTTTTGATATGTAACATCCCAAAAATAGTAAATAAGTAAATAATAAAGCGATAGAGATTTAATCGTCAAAAAAAATGAAAGAAAATAGATGGGCTTGGGCTCGGCTCCAATGGGCCGGGGGAAGCCCAGGTATATAAGGGTCGAGGCAGGCTTCGACTCTCATTTTTCACCAACACTTGCAATCTAGGGAGAGAAAGGAGAGTCGGGTCTAGAGAGAGAAAGTCGATGGATCGACACGAGATTGAAGGAGCATGTTACTGCTGAGTTCGGGAGCAAAACCTCTGAATCAGAATTCCAATCCACGTAACGATTCGACCATAATCTGGGTTTTTGTTCGTTTTGAGATTTCTCGGGTTTTAGCTCAATAGGAGATGTTTTATGGATGAAACTTGAAAATAAGCTTAGAACTAGCATCTAGAATGAAAACTGCACATTTTGATCAAAGAATTTTGTAAGATTAGCATGATCGGATTAACATGCAAGAAATTCGGACTTCTCCAGGAAGCAAGTCTTACGTACTTATCAAGTACGCAAGAAGGATGTCATGCGTACTTATCAAGTACGCATGAGGAAGATCCTGCGTACTTATCAAGTATGCAAGAAGAATGTTCTGCGTACTTTTCAAGTACGCATGAGCAAAGCACCAGTAAATAATGTCAGTATGTTTAGAATGATTAAACCGTTAGTGTCGGGATTGGGTCTGATGTGTATTTAACTACCTAATTCAGATTGTACGTGACATTGTTGGACCTTTGTTTAGGACAACCAAGACTAGCTTATCAGGTGAGTTCTATGTGCCCCCTTCTATGTTATGTGCAAATCATCTTAAATGTTTTAGGGCTGAAGTGTATACACTAAATGAATAAATGCTATGAATGTCAATGTGATCATACGTGGTATACAAATATATATATATATATATACTTATATATGAAAATGAATTATGAATAAAAAATGAAACATATGATTATAAAGAATGAATGAAAGAAGGACATAACGTAAATGAATGAAATCTTGCTTTATATTATATATATTGCATGTTATGAATGTATGTAAACGTTATGAACCCTTCTATGACAACGGCTACTTCGGTAGATGGACGACCACGTGACTATTTTGTAACCGGGACAAAAACGTTCATTCGCAATCTAGGACGTATAAAATGGCACTAATGGACGGTCGAAGAAAATGCCTTAACTCAAGTAGAACGGTTGCATACATAATGGTCGTGTGGGAAATGGATGCCCTAGGGAAGACGGACAAAAGGATGGACTACGACGGTAGGACGGTTTAAGAGCGGACGGACAAAGGTTGCCGGACGGATTTAAGTTTCGACGGATGGTTTTCTAGAGCCGGACGGTTAATGAAAAGGGCTACGATGGTAGTTCTCACTACGATGTCTTTTTGACATTCGTGACAAGTATGATGGGTTGATCACCCTTAAGTTTATGGCCAAATGAACGTTCTCCCGAAGTAAGTATGTATGTACATATGTATATACTCAATATGAATGTTATGTGAGAACAGTAAAGCAGAGAATATGTAAAAGCTCGAATGTTAAGTATATATTATATATATAACTCTTGATAAGATAAATATTATGTATGATTGTCTGTAAACTAGAACTCACCAGCGTTAGCTGACTTTTAGTATACATTTCAGGTAAAGGAAGGAAGGGTCGTGCGATGGCGTGAAGGTTACCCGACACAAGACTGACATCCCACTTTTATATATGTTTAGACGAATGTTATGTATTTAATTGTTAAGACTTCCGCTGTTATGTCATGTTATGTTACGTTATGAAATGATTGAATTCGAATGTTTTTAATTTAGGTTCAGTAATTATAACTATGTTTATAAGTAAATCCAACAAGTGAGGTTACCCGGGAAAAGGGGCCTTACAAGTTGGTATCAGAGCAATAGTTTGAGAGATTCAGACATCCCTAAATGTCTGGACTCAAGCTGATTATGGGACCAACGCACGGATGTCAGTATGGGTAACTAAAACCAACGCAAGCACGGTAAGTAAGTACTAAAGTTAATTCACTTGGATAAGAATAGATACCTTAACTTAGAACAAATAGATGTCAATGTCATAACCGATTTGAAGAGTTTTGAACCCGAAAAGCAATGTAAATTAGTAATCCCAAACCGGTCACTGTAATTAATAATTTATCTTGCTCGTACTGTTTAAAAATATGATCTAAAGAAATGACATTGATGTATTCCCTTTATAACTATCAGGAAACTAGGAACTAAGGCTGGTGGAGGAAGAACAGGACGCCGAGGCGGTCGCACTGGTCGAGTAGGTAGACCTCCATTGAATCAAAGACTTGAAGAGGAAGAGAGTGTGCACACAGAATACACAGAGAGTGTGCATGAAACAGAAGTGACCCCAAATGGGAACAACGATCAAGGGCCTCTACAGTTAGAACCCGAGGTCAGAGATGCTATTGCCCGTGAAGTTGTACTCACTCTGAAGAAAGTATTGCCTGATCTACTATCTAAGGCACTAAAGAAAAGTAGAGAGGATGATGAAGGAGACCATGAAGAGAAAGTGTATGACAGTGATGGGGATGAAGTAAAGGTGAGATCAAGCAATCATGGGTGTACTTACAAAGGTTTCAAGGACGAAGACCCACCCAAGTTCGATGGGAACAAGGATTCAGTGGCTACGTTCGAATGGATTGAGAGGATGAACGCTGTAATCAACATCAGCAAATGTCGACTAGACCAGGCTGTTAAATATGTTGCTCATTCTTTCACCAATGAATCACTAGGTTGGTGGAGAAATATTCAGAGGACAAAGTCGCCAAACGCTCTTGCCAGAATGACATGGGAAGACCTGAAGAAGCTCATAATCCAAAAGTTCTGCCCACAGAACGAGATTGATCATGTGGAGAATGAGTTCCTAAACTTCAAGGCTGGCAACAAGACTCATCGCCAGTATACCTCAAGATTCAATGAACTAGCCCAACTGGTACCCCACCTAGTGGAGACAGAAGAACGAATGATTAAGTACTATGTAAAGGGCCTACCTCAACGGGTCCGTGTCCATGTAAAAGCTAATCTACCATCGACCTTCGAATCAGTAGTGAATCTGAGCGGAATCGTCTACGACGATTATGCCAATGAGGACCCGGCACCTGAGACACAAAAGAGAAAGTAGGAGAACCCGTCTAGAGGCACCGGAAAAGGGAATGTAGCAACTGAAATTAAGAAACCAAGGTCGGACGAATATGAAACATGCAAGAAATGTGGAAGGCAACATCTCGGCGAGTGTCGAATCGGCACCACCATGTGTTATAAGTGCGGGAGGCCGGGGCACTACTCCCGAGATTGTTTGAAGGATGTCAAGTGCCAAAGTTGTGGAAGACATGGACACCAGACTAGGGATTGCAGGAAAACCAGACAATCCGGTTAGGGAAAGGAAAAGGAAGCTGAAAAGGAACAACCGCAGGCTAGGACTCGAGCCTACGCCCTGACTGAGGAGTAAGCAAGGGGAAACCCTGATGTTGTGTCAGGTACGTTTCTAGTTAATAACGAACATGCTGCTATTTTATTTGACTCTGGTGCTAGTAAAAGTTTTATGTCCAATGCATTTAGTCGTAAACTAGATTGCACTATCAACACCATAGTAAAGGCCTTTAGCGTACAAGCTGCCGTTGGTAAAAATTCGGCAGTATTTCAAGTAACAGAGGATTGCATCATAGAGATAGAGGGTCATAAGTTCCCTTCTAGATTATTCCTTCTCACCTTAGAAGGATTCGATATAGTATTGGGTGTGGATTGGCTAGCTGCCAACGAAACTCAAATCATATGTAAACGTAAGAGGATACACCTCAAATCTCCTAGCGGCAGTCCAATTACGGTTTATGAGGATTGGAATTGCACGATGCCGAACGTCATCTCGATGATCAAGGCCGAAAGTTACATGAGGCGCGGTTGCGAAGCTTATCTGGCATATGTTATTGATGATAGAATGAAAATGAATGAACTCAAGAATGTACCCGTGGTGTGCAAATTTCTGGAAGTATTCCCTGAGGATCTACCTTGGTTACCACCCGATCGGGAAATAGAATTTCAGATTGACTTACTGCCAGGAGCTGAGCCCGTTGCCAAAGCCCCCTACCGATTGGCTCCGTCAGAAATGAAAGAATTGATGTCTCAACTAGAGGAACTAACAGAAAAAGGATTTATTAGACCGAGCATCTCACCGTGGGGCGCTCCGGTACTATTTGTAAAGAAGAAGGATGGCAGCATGCGCATGTGCATTGACTACCGTGAGTTGAACAAGAGGACAGTAAAGAACAAATACCCACTGCATAGAATAGACGACCCTTTTGATCAACTGCAAGGTGCGAGTTGGTTCTCAAAGATCGATCTTAGGTCGGGTTACCATCAGTTGAAAGTAAGAGAAAACGAGGTACCAAAGACCGCGTATCGCACGCGTTATGGGCATTATGAGTTTCTCGTGATGTCCTTCGGATTGACCAACGCACCAGCAGAAGTTCATGGATTTGATGAATAGAGTATGTCGACCAATGTTAGATCGATCAGTGATAGTTTTTATAGAGGACATACTGGTACACTCGAAAAGCGAGGGTGATCACCACTGTCACCTAAGAGAGGTTCTGGAGGTGCTAAACCAGGAAAAGTTGTACGCAAAATTCTCCAAATGCACGTTCTGGCTTAGGGAAGTCCAATTCCTAGGTCATGTAATAAACCCAAACGGAATCATGGTGGATCCTGCAAAGATCGAGACAGTAAAGGAATGGAACGTCCCAAAGACACCAACAGAGATCGAAGTTTTCTGGGATTGGCAGGCTACTATCGAAGGTTCATTCAAGATTTCTCAAGAATAGCTTCGCCACTAACTAAACTGAAACGGAAGGAAGTAAAATATGAATGGGGTCCAACCCAAAACAATGCGTTTGAGGAACTTAAGACACGATTAACCCAGCTCCAGTCTTGACACTACCTGAGGGAAACGAAGAGTTGGTAGTCTACTCTGACGCTTCGGGTCAGGGTTTAGGTTGCGTACTTATGCAACGAGGGAAGGTAATTGCTTACGCCTCACGACAACTAAAGATTCACGAGGTTAACTACCCAACACACGATCTAGAGTTGGAGGCAGTAGTTTTCGCGTTGAAAATATGGAGGCACTATCTGTATGGAGTTAAATGCACCATTTACTCAGATCACAAAAGCCTAAAGTACTTTTTCGGGCAAAAGGAATTAAACATGAGGCAAAGGAGGTGGTTAGATCTACTGAAGGACTATGACTGTGAGATATTGTACCATCCAGGCAAGGCAAACGTGGTGGCTGACGCTTTAAGCAGAAAGGAAAAATCGGAACCTATACGGATCAAAGCGTGTCAGCTGATTATAACACCAGATTTGATGAGTGAGATATCGAAGGCACAAGATGAAGCACTATTAGAAAGAAATATAAAACGGGAAAGAATAGTAGGACAACAACGGAATTTGGATGCAAATGCATACGGTGTACGAACTAGGTTTGGCCGAATATGGATACCTAAGATTGGCGTGCTTAGAGCCAAAATACATGATGAGGCCCATAAGTCTCGCTATTCCATCCACCCCGGGACGAACAAAATGTATCAAGACTTGAAGAAAGAGCACTGGTGGCCTGGCATGAAGAATGATGTGACAGAGTACGTGAGCAAGTGCCTAACGTGTTCTCTAGTTAAGGCCGAGCAACAGAAACCATGCGGTAAAATGCAACCTCTAAAAATACCGGAATGGAAGTGGGAGGAGATCACGATGGACTTCATTACCAAGCTACCGCGAACAGCTAAAGGCAATGATACCATCTGGGTGATCGTCGACCGCTTGACGAAAAGTGCTCACTTCTTGCCAATACATAAGACTTCTTCGTCAGAAAGACTAGCAGAAGTATTTATCAAGGAAGTTGTAAGCAGACATGGTATGCCGCTGTCGATTATGTCCGACAAGGATACTAGATTCACGTAAAGGTTTTGGAAGAAATTCAACCAAGCAATGGGCACTAGACTGAACATCAGCACCGCTTACCACCCCCAAATCGATGGACAATCAGAAAGGACCATTCAGACCTTGGAGGACATGCTCCGGGCCTGTATCAATGACTTCGGTGGGAGCTGGGACAACCATCTACCATTGGCAGAATTTTCATATAACAACAGCTATCACTCGACTATTGGCATGCCGCCATTTGAAATGTTATATGGAAGGAAATGTAGGACCCCAGTTTGTTGGGGGGGAAATTGGACAAAAGGATTTTGCAAGTCTCGAAGTGGTTAAAGCTACTTCCGAGAAGTTTGATCAAATCAAGGCTCGAATGAAAGCCGCAAAGGACAGACAGAAATCATACGCGGATAAGAGAAGAAGGGATTTAGAGCTTCAAGTGGGGGACATGGTACTGTTAAAGGTATCACCATAGAAAGGAATCATCCGATTCAGAAAACGTGGCAAGCTAAGTCCAAGGTTTGTTGGACCTTTCAAGATTTTAGCGAGAGTGGGTCAAGTTGCTTACACACTCGACCTACCCGTTGAGCTTAGTGGAATACACCCTACGTTCCACGTGTCGCACTTACGCAAGTGCCTAGCTGATGACACAGCTCACATACCTTACGACGAGATCGAAGTGGATAACAGTCTAAATTATGTGGAGGAACCAATAGCCATTATTGACCGAGCTGAGAAACGACTACGCAATAAGTCGATTTCTTTAGTCAAAGTACAATGGAAGCACAGAAAAGGGTCAGAAGCTACATGGGAAAAAGAAGACGAGATGAGGGGACTATACCCTAAGTTGATTAACGTATAAGCGGTTTCGAGGACGAAACCTCTTTAAGGAGGGTAGACTTGTAACATCCCAAAAATAGTAAATAAGTAAATAATAAAGCGATAGAGATTTAATCATCAAAAAAAATGAAAGAAAATGGATGGGCTTGGGCTTGGCTCCAACGGGCCGAGGGAGGCCCAGGTATATAAGGATCGAGGCAGGCTTAGACTCTCATTTTTCACCAACACTTGCAATCTAGGGAGAGAAAGGAGAGTCGGGTCTAGAGAGAGAAAGTCGACGGATCGACACGAGATTGAAGGACCACGTTACTGCTGAGCTCATGAGCAAAACCTCTGAATCAGAATTCCAATCCAGGTAACGATTCGACCATAATCTGAGTTTTTGTTCGTTTTTAGATTTCTTGGGTTTTAGCTCAATAGGAGATGTTTTATGGATGAAACTTGAAAATAAGCTTAGAACTAGCATCTAGAATGAAAACCGCACATTTTGATCAAAGAAAGTTGTAAGATTAGCATGATCGGATTAACATGCAAGAAATTCGGACTTGTCCAGGAAGCAGGTCTTGCGTACTTATCAAGTACGCAAGAAGGATGTCATACGTACTTATCAAGTACGCATGAGGAAGATCCTGCGTACTTATCAAGTACTTATCAAGTACGTAAGAAGAATGTTCTGCGTACTTGTCAAGTACGCATGAGCAAGGCCCTTCGCACTTACTAAGTGCGCAGGCAGCAGACCAGTAAGTAAAGTCAGTATGTTTAGAATGATTAAACCGTTAGAGTCGGGATTGGGTCTGATGTGTATTTAACTACCTAATTCAGATCGTACGTGACATTGTTGGACCTTTGTTTAAGACAAACAAGACTAGCTTATCATGTGAGTTCTATGTGCCCCCTTCTATGTTATGTGCAAATCATCTTAAATGTTTTGGGGCTGAAGTGTATACACTAAATGAATAAAAGCTATGAATGTCAATGTGATCATACGTGGTATACATATATATATATATATATGTATATATATATATATACTTATATATGAAAATGAATTATGAATAAGGAATGAAACGTATGATTATAAAGAATGAATGAAAGAAGGACATAACGTAAATGAATGAAATCTTGCTTTATATTATATATATTGCACGTTATGAATGTATCTAAACGTTATGAACCGTTCTATGACAACGGCTACTTCGGTAGACGGACGACCACGTGACTATTTTGCAACCGGGACAAAAACGTTCCTTCGCAAGCTAGGACGTATAAAATGGCACTAATGGACGGTCGAAGCAAATGACTTAACTCAAGTAGAACGGTTGCATACATAATGGTCGCGTGGGAAACGGATGCCCTAGGGCAGACGGACAAAAGGACGGACTACGACGGTAAGACGGTTTAAGAGCGGACGGACAAAGGTTGCCGGACGGATTTAAGTTTCGACGGACGGTTTTCTAGAGCCGGACGGTTAATGAAAAGGGCTACGACAGTAGTTCTCACTGCGATGTCTTTGTGACATTCGCGACAAGTATGATGGGTTTATCACCCTTAAGTTTATGGCCAAATGAATGTTCTCCCCAAGTAAGTATGTATGTACATATGTATTTACTCAATATGAATGTTATGTGAGAACAATAAAGCAAAGAATATGTAAAAGCTTGAATGTTAAGTATATTATATATATATATATAATACTCTTGATAAAATAAATATTATGTATGATTGTCTATAAACTAGAACTCACCAGCGTTAGCTGACTTTTAGTATACATTTCAGGTAAAGGAAGGAAGGGTCGTGCGATGGCGTGAAGGTTACCCAGCACAAGACTGACATCCCACTTTTATATATGTTAAGACAAATGTTATGTATTTAATTGTTAAGACTTCCGCTGTTATGTCATGTTATGTTACGTTATGAAATGATTGAATTCGAATGTTTTTAATTTAGGTTTAGTAATTTTAACTATGTTTATGAGTAAGTCCAACAAGTGAGGTTACCTGGGAAAAGGGGCCTTACATGATATAAACTCATAAGTTTAAAGTATATATATGAAAATAATATTTGTCTTTGGGGTTCATATTTAAATGAATAAAATTCCTTTTATTCATTTAAAATAAAAGGTCTTGTTAAAAGTAATGTGATCATATATATTAAAATAACTAAGTCTAATTATTTATTTATTTATTGACAATAATGTGTCAAAATATATATTATTACAAGTTATCCCTCTAGATGAATTTGTTAATGAAAAAGATAACTAATAAATAAATAAATTTATTTATTTATTAAAGTATTATGTTCTAAAACAAATAAAGAATGTAGTTATTAATATATATAAGAAAACAAAGGATTTATGAAAACGTACATTTTTTTTTATAAAAATTCATGTCACAATCTTTATAAAATTAGGTAATTAAATGTATTGTTTTGAATTTAACTAATTTGATTCAAAATACATAAAAAATATTAAAGAGATATTTCAAACAATTTAAATTTGTAAACTAGTTTTTTTATGTTAAAAATTACAAACTGTCGTTTTAACCAGATCTAAATAATGTTGGGTTTATAAAGAAATTTTTATAGAATTATTTTGTGTATTAAAGTTGTTTCTTAAAAATAAATGCAGGCCACCCGACTCGAACCCGGGTGGCTCCTGTGTAGGGAGGGTGAGTTGCCACTAGACCAGGGACTCATCCGTGACAAATGAACAGATCCGAAAAGTCTTAATATGGGGTTACAGTGGAGCCCAGTCTGAGTTTAATGTTTGCGCAAAAAGGGTACCGGGTATGCGGGTTTCGAACACACGCCACCCGGTTCAATGGTGCAAGGACTTAACCTGTTGGACCGGGTGGTTTTGCCGGTTGTATAATGATTTTGTTAATTTAAAAACACTGATTGAATTGAAAGCACAAAATAAATCATGTATGAACAGGTTATGAATCCTACTTGAAATTGATTCCGATACGATTAATCACAATGAATTGGTATAGGGTTATTGATAAGCATACAAAAACGAATCACAATGTCAAGGGCTGTCAGCTAAAGGGTCAAAATTGGTGTTCTTGGTGCTCGAAAGAGTTCCAGAGACGCAATGACGATCAATTGGTGATTGAGAGAGTTTCAGAGGGGTTGTGTGATGGTGTGTTTGTGGGTTAATTCGTTCAATTCCATATTAAATGCACGATTTGATTACGGGTTTGAAGGTGATAGCTAATCAAAGGATTCAAGCGTCAATTTGGCCAATTGAGAATGAATTGGGTCGCGGATCAGGTATGTATTCATGTTAGGATTGCTTATGCATGATTTACGGGTTTTTTAACGCGTTTAATTGATTGATTTGATGCTGAGATCCACTCGGTTTGACTCTGGAGAGTCAAACCTGTTCAAATTGGTTTGGCCGCGTAAAATGTTAAATTAATGAGTCCCATGTGTTTAGATAAGGTCGATCATCATCCTATTATCCAATGCGAGTCCGAAACAGGCGGGTTCGATTGACATCCGGTCTTGATTTGAAGAGGGGCTAGAGCTATTTGACTTTTACAAGTCAAAATAGGTCCTAAAGTTTGAATGGGGTCAAGATAGAATAAAAGGGGTTCAAATTCAAAGGTGGGGGTTCAAAATTGAGGGTTCAAAGCTAATATTAATTATAATTAAGTGTTTAATTTTGGTATAAAATAGTTTTTATGAAAACTTTTTAATTCAAAACATTATCTATTTTATTTTATAAAACTAAAAGTTGTACAATTGATCAAATAATTTTGCATATGTATTTAAAAGATATGCGCACATAATTATAGCTCAAAAAGTTTTATATTTGATTTTCTTATTGAAAAATGTTTACATATAAATGTGTATACTTATGCTAAAAGATGAATTATATGTCAGGTTGGGATAAATAAATACGCGTTTAAAATAGTAAATAATTGTGACATATTGTGTTGAACAAGTATAGGATTTCAAGTGCTTAAATAATAAAATTATTAAAGAGAATTTATGGCCTGAAAATCATGGATGTTACAATCAGTGTCTTGGCCATTTTTGTCAGGAGACAATTGATGATGCACTTGAATTGGAGTTCTTGCAGTAGAGCAGTCAGCCAGTTTGAATCTTTTCAAGATACTTTTGACATATTTGGATTGGCTGATGAAGATTCCATTTGGAACTTGTTTGACTTGGAGAACCAAAAAGAAATTTAGTTCACCCATTAAACTCATTTCAAACTTTGAGTGCATTAGAATCTCAAAGACTTTGCATAATTTCTTCTTTGTTGATCCAAAGATGATGCCATCTACATAGATTTGTACCAATAGAATTTCTCCCCTTCATCTTTGATAAACAATGTCTGATCAATGGCATCTCTTCTAAAATTGTTGCTGAGTAGATAACCTGACAAAGTCTCATACCAGGCTCTTGGGGCTTGGTGTAGTCCATATAGAGCCTTGTCTAGTTTGAAAACTTGGTTTGGATGTGAGGGATCTACAAAGCCTGGAGGTTGTCTGATATATACTTCCTCACCAATCTTCCCATATAGAAAAGCACTCTTGACATCCATCTGATAAATTGTAAAACTTTTGGATGCAGCATATGCTAGAAAGATTCTAATAGCCTCCAGTCTGGCAACAGGAGCAAAGACTTCATCATAGTCAATTCCTTCTTCCTGAGTGTATCCCTGAGCCACAAGTCTGGCTTTGTTCTTAATTACAATCCCTCTTTCATCTTGCTTTTTCCTAAAGACCCACCTTGTGCCTATAGCAGTCTGGCCAGGTGGAAGATCAACTAGGGTCCACACCTCTTGTCTTTTGAATTGCAGCAACTCTTCTTGCATTGCTTCAATTCAACTGCTGTGTTGCGGAGCTTCATCTATCTTCTTTGGTTCAACTTGAGACAGAAAACATGAGTATAGACAGATATTAGCTTCATGAGTCTTGCTTCAAATATGAACTCCTTGTTGAACTTGACTAATGACATTTCCTAAGGGATGTTCTTTGTTGATTCTTTGTGCTGGAATAACATCCAATTGTATTCCATGGTCAAGATTTCTTTGATTTTGATCTGGAATATCTTCAAGAGAGTTGGTTGCAAGGGAATCTTCAGCAGTAGCAGCATCTTCCAATAAGTCAGCAGTCTCAGTAGCATCTGCAGCATCAGATGCAATACCCTCATCTTGATCTTCATTGTCAGAAAGACTGTTGTTGGTGACATTTGAGTTGCTTGTTCTGGCTTCACTGGCTTCAATAGCATCAACAACAGATGGAGGATCAATGGATGGTATTTTGATTCTTATAGAGTGACCAATGAAGCCTAATCTGTAGTCATCACATGATGTAGATGCTTGCTTTTTGGAAGAGGTAGATTCCATATTTGAGAAGATGAGAGGCTCAAATACTTGTGAAAAGGAGTCAATATCAAAAATCCAGTCTGGTCCTTTACCCTTTTCACATGGAATGTGTTCCCTACATTCCACATTTGCTAATTCTTCAACTATTCTAGTTCTGGAATTGAATACTCAGTAAGCATTGGATTGAGAGGAATAGCCCACAAAGTATCCTTCATCTGATTTTCCACCAAACTTTGGAAGAATTCCATTGGTGATAAGAATGGTACATGGACATCCAAAGCGATTCAAGAATCCAATGTAGGGAACTCTTTTGAACCACAGCTCATAAGGTGTTTTGTTGAGAGGCTTGACAATGAGAACTCTATTTTGCACATAGCAAGCTGTGCTAACTGCCTCTACCCAGAATGTGAGAGGTAGTTTTGAGTCAGCCAGCATTGATCTGGCAGACTCAATAAGAGTTCTGTTTCTTCTTTCAGCAACCCCATTTTGTTGAGGAGTTCTTGGAGCACTGTATTGTCTTTCAATACCTTTGCTCTCACAAAAACAATTCAAGGTCTGGTTCTTAAATTATGTACCTTGATCACATCTTATGATTTTGACTTTCTAATTACTTTGATTCTCAACCCTCAGAACGTGAGTGTGTTTTAAGACCAAAATCATCAATATATTGGCATTCAATGGATCCAAAGAAAATGTTGTGAGAAGGAGCCATTTTTGCTTTCCATTGTTGAGTAGATTTTGCAGATCTTGTTACTCTATCGGCAGCATATGTGATCTTAGCTGCTGATGGTTTTGACTGATCAGCAGCGAACTTTGTTGTTGAAGTGTCACACCCCCAATTCAACTAACGGAGTTTTACTGTTTGGGAAGTGACAAACCAGGATCACAGTCATTAGTTACATTGAACGACACTATATGGGACTAAAATAAAAATATATCATAAATGATCAAAGTACGTGCGGAAGCGTAAAACGAAAGTAAATGCGCAAAACAAACGCGCCCAAGAAAAGTCCCAAAGTGTCCGGTCCAAACGAAGTCCAAAAAAAAGTACAAGCAATTCAACAATATTAATTTGTAAATAAATCATAAGACTCCATGCATGCCCTATGCGTGCACCTGTGCCTTATCTTAAGCGACCTGAGAAAACATGTAAGAAAACGATGTCAACACAAGGTTGGTGAGTTCACAGGTTCCAGTGTATAAATAAACGTTTACCAGATTTATTGTACAATCAACATATATATATCGACGGGTAGCTAACCCATGCTCATGTTTGCTATTATGCTCGCAACCGTAAACTGACTGTTTGAATGCCTCCCACCAGGCCTATCAACCATGGTGCAAGTTTAGGTCAATATTGCACCCGTTCGATATCCAATCGAGTTAGCGCGACTAACGCGGGTGAGGTTTGTCAAACCCAGTAGTACTACCCAACATACTTTGCTATTCTCATATTTAAACGGTTCGATGTGAGGACTTTCATGATAGAGTTTACGCATAGTCATAACAAGTGATACATAATGAAGTACAAAAATCAAAAAGTGTTTGTGTCATGTTATCTCCCCCAGTTTAAAAGCAGTAAAAGTGGCCGTGAAAACTCACCTGAACGGCGTAGGTAGTGATCACACAAGAACGAGATTGAAATCTCAAGCGTTTGCCTGACACGGCTCACGAATGCCTTAGAATTACAACATAACAGTTAGGGACTCAATGGGATTTGTGACGACACACGGAGGATTAGAACGTCTTTAAACATTCTAAAGATTAATGGGAAAACGAACGAGTTTACGGAAATACGGATTTTTAAATTAGTATAAATGTGTTTCGCGATAAGGGACAAATAATATAAAATTATTGTTTTTAAAAATATAATAAATAAATCAAACATTCTGACAAAAAGGTTTAGTCACACACGACCGCGCCTAAGGCAAGGCACGACCGTGTTAAGGTTACGGGCGCGACCGTGTTAATCAAAACAGAAGACACAACTGTAGGTCCCCAATTCGGTTTGTGACAGATCTCTAGACTCGCGATACGACACGGTGATAACGTACGGAATCCATGATCAACATGCTCGTGTGACTCAATCAACAACAACGGTGTAAATAAACTCTTTGTATTTTCACCACAATATCAGGTTACAAGATTCTGTCTCTAATCAAGTCTACTCTGATATCGTCTAGTCTCTCCGTCTCTGTTTCACAGACTCTGTTCTGTATTTATAAACTATTGTTCTGCACCAGGCGAACTTAACAAGTTCGCCTAAAATATGCTTAGGCGAACTTATTAAGTTTGCCTCTAATAGGCTAAGCGAACTTATTAAGTTCGCCTTTGATATACTAGGCGAACTTAATAAGTTCGCCTCTGATAGGCTAGGCGAACTTGTTAAGTTCGCCTATAGCAGAACTTACACAAAATTTTATCAACAGTTACAAAACATGTCCTAATAGACTCCCCTTTAACTGTTGCTAACAATTCTATCAAATACAAGTCAAAGACTCTAAGACTAAGACATAATATCTTCAAGCTCGTTGTCACCAGAATATGCTCCAACAGACTCCCCCTTGACAACAGCTTCAGAAGATTGTCATCCGTCTTCATATATCATCAAACACATTGTAGTCTTTGTCCTGTTCATCTGCACACTCTCTTTTTCTATCTAGAAGAAAACTTGGGAGAAGGACCCCTTGTCAACTTCCGTCTACAATATTCAGTTTTTGCAAAGGAGAACAACCAAGAATAACCAACAATTAAGATTTCCATGGAAGCTGGAAAAATAAAATCTTTTTAGTTTTTCAAACATAAGAAACACAAAATCTTTTTGGTTTTTCTCTATATAAACTGAAATGTAAAATACAAAATCACATCTTTTTGGTCGAACATCACGAGTAAGAAGATCATATCAGTAAAAACAATGCATCAATCACACATTTTGGATATAAAATCCATATAATATCAAATGGTATCCTATGTCATTCTTTAAAGCCTTGACCAATCAAATCAATATCTTTCAACATTATCACACTCTATCTTTTCAAGACTTTCATATTGCATGTTATGATACGCGATAAACATTCAAAGAAAATAGGATCAGGCTATGACACACAAATATAAATTGTCAATATTATAAGATTTGAAACTAAAGCATCTCATTCCCACTTTTTTGTGAGTTAAGGTACCATTTAAGTATGAAATACAACGTGTACCCCACTAGTATGCCAACAGAAAGTAAATGCACTATCTTCAAGACATATGAGATTTTACTAAAGATTATCCGAATTTCCAGAATGAGGAGACATCACTTAGCACATGAATAGCAAAATCCAAATTGGATTGTATAGGAATCAATGAGATTCATAATCGAATGATTCAATGTTTTGGCTTATATATGTGGAATCATAAGATTCAGGTACGTGGATCCAACTGTTATTTGGATTATGAATTCAATGGAATCAGTAAAGATGATTTATCAATATGATCCAAGGGCTAGTATATGTTTGACAGATGTTGTCAAATACATATCTTGATTATACTTCAAATTGCATGCTTTTCGGGACATGGGCACTGAAGCAAATCGAATGAATAGTGCTAAGGACATAACCCGAAACTAGTCTCATAGGAAAATCTTTATTAAAAACTAATATTCTTTATCTGATAGTGATCTTTTAACGCACACACCCAGGCATAAAATGGGTTCAAATCGCAGTTGTAACATATGCAATTATGTTTTCACACTACTAATGGTTCAGTGACGCTTTTAGTCTACTGACAAATTAAATTATATGCATACACAACACTATCATTTCCTATTTGTGCAGTCTCTAAAGTTTAGATCAAAACATATAATTCAGATATATTAACATAAAGCACCAACCAGTCAATCTAAGGTCAAGTGTGAAAGAACATCTACTGATGTACTATCATCTCTTCTTTAACTTCAAGTAATGTCGATTTTAACTTTTTCAATTTGTTTGGCTTTTTCAAAAAAAATTTCAAAGAAAGTAAAACAAACGAAAATAAAATCTTCCATGAAAACATTTTAAGAAAAACATTTTACTTGGTTACTCAGGATTAAGCAAGTCAATCAATTTAAAAACTCAAACCGATGTAATCCTGTAATTGAATGTCTTTGCCTTTTGTCACCAACACAGTTCTGTACTCCCCCTGTCCTGTAGACTCCCCCTCAACTAGTCAAATGGTTGCATCAACGACTTTATGCTCACCATTGTCATCCTAAGTTTTAGGTTATCATTTGGACTTTTTAAAATTGTTTCCAAAACATTATGTGTGACATATTCTCCCCCTTGAGCATCAAGTCGTTGAATCAAAAATATTCTCAGTTATCAAGAACTCTTTACTCTTGCAGATGTCATTCCCTGTCATGTGCTTAGAAACACCACTATCAACAACCAAAATGGTATTAATAGTCCCTCTTGGTAAATCCTGCACATCTAACAAAAAATATTAATTTGAAATTGGGACCCAAGCCATGGTAGTCATGGGTCTTCCATTTGTATCAAAATAATAAACCTCACTCCATTCACAATCGAATCTCTCATCGATTTTAGGAGATTGTTCCGACGAGTCAGAAACAGAAACTTTAGATTTCCAAACATACTTCTTATCATTAAGTTCTTTTTGTTTAAAATGTGAAGTGTTTGAACATTTTCGTTCATTTGAAAAATGTTTAGATTGTGAAAACTCTTGTTGTTCTAAAAGTTTTCTCAATCTTCTGTTTCTCCTCCGTCTTTCAGGTCTAGAAAGCCTAACCTCAGTTTTTGAATTACCCTTTGGTGTATCATGAGGTTTAACCACATTTGGGTCAACATAAGGCTTACCACGAGTTCTTACCTTTTCTGGAGTAACATGTCGGTTACCTTTGGCTTTGTGAGAACAATCACTCCGTATGTGACCCACAAGACCATAGTAAAAGCAAGATCTCATCTCACGATAATCTCTCATATAAGGAATCTTCACACGATTAGATGCACTTGAAGAAGATTCTCCTACATGAACTTCTTTTGGCTTTATTTTCTCTGGAACTCCAGATTTTGTAACAGGTTTTGATTCAGGCTTCATCTTCTCAGGAAATACATGCTTCTTCCCTTTATTTTTGTAAGGACAGTTCACCACAATGTGTCCCATCTCATTACAATGAAAACATGTACGCCTGTCTTTATAATCTCTGACATATGGAACTCTCCTTGAATTTGAAGAACTTCCAAATGTATTTTTACCAGATGAATTAGAATCAACCTTTTAGTCTTCTTTCTTAATCTCTTTCGGCAACCCCTCTATCTTAGCTTCATCAAAATATTCATCATCACTCTCATCAGAATACACCATGTCTTCACCTGTGACTGGATTCACCTTCAACACAGTCTTAGGATCTAAATCCTCAACATTTATAATCTCAGGTGTAATAGAATAATTTCCGTTGAATGGTGGAGGAACATAACCAATACCACTAGTTCCCTTTCCCGCTTCAGTATTATTATGATAATGTTCTAATAAGAATGGTGAATTTGCAAAGCTTTCTAACTTTCTATGCAATCTGATCACCTCTGCTTTAGATTCAGCTACCTCCTTATCTTTCTCAGCAAGATCATTATTTCTTTTCTCAATTTCTGCAAAGGACATATCCAGGTGATATGCCTGCTCTTTGATCTTCAAAGTCAGAGAACTTATATCCCTCTTCAGTGATTCTATCCTTTCAATACACACATTCTCATTATCTTTTAATTTCTGATTTACTGTGTACATCGATTTCATATCACAAATGAGGTTGACATTGTCATCCATAACCCTCATCATTTTATCATTAACTGAAACACAGTTAGAACAAAACGTTTCAGAGTTAGAAAATACCTCGGGTTTTACTTTTGAAGAAGATGCACCAGGAGCTATGAATACGTCATCATCAGCTTCACTCTTTTGTTCAACAATGACAGGCTCTGCATCAGTTTCGGATACACTAAGATCATCTTCAACTGTCTGAAAACTTTCTTCACTCATCAAATCAGTCTCAGTAGATTGAGTACTTTCACCAGAACGAATACTCTCACTATAAGTTAAATCTACAGAAGAATCACTTTGAGAATAACTCGGCTTCTCCAATACTTCTTTGATCAAGACCTCAAACGCTTGAGAAGTTGCTTCACCCTTTTTCTTCAAAGCTTCCCATAGATCTCTTGAAGTTGGACACTTCCCGAGACTATGAATGATTTCATTTGGTAAAGACATCGTTAAAGTTTCACGCGTCTTCATCTCTCGATCAAACTTCAGCTTTTCTACTTTAGTAAGAGCTGTCACTGGTTTAGGAACATCATAATATCCCATATAGTCATAAGTAGGATGCCCATATCCTTCAAATATGGATGTCCAAAAGTTTTCATCAGTTTCTGATACGAACTGTTCGAACCGGACTTTCCAGCTACGAAAATCTGATATGCACAAAAGTCTCGGTGGCATAGTTTCAATCTCATTATCATCACATGAAATTGACATTTTGAATTTTTTTGCGAAAATATCCGGAAAAAATTTCCCGCCAAAATACTCTTTTTAAAAAATTTTGAAAATTCAAAATTTAAAAAATGGTTCAAAACGACCATATAAACTTTCCCTAAAATTTTTTTTATTTTTTATGAACACTAGCAAACAGATAAGTTCGCCTGATACTGTACAAGCGAACTTAATAAGTTCGCCTCAGAGACAACCAAGCGAACTTAATGTGAAGCGAACTTACTAAGTTCGCTTAAATCAGAATTCAAAAATCTGATTAAGTTCGCCTAAAATAAGTTCGCTTAATCCTGTGAGAAGCGAACTTGACAAGTTCGCCTGCTGCTAAGTTTGCCTGCACACAGATTCAGCAAGTTCGCTTGCTTCAGCAGATTCAAACTCAAGAACACTTCAAACCACTTTCACGAACCAGAGATAGACCGAAATAATCATTAATCACTGATTTGAAAG
Source organism: Smallanthus sonchifolius (assembly GCA_023525975.1). Classification (NCBI taxonomy): domain Eukaryota; kingdom Viridiplantae; phylum Streptophyta; class Magnoliopsida; order Asterales; family Asteraceae; genus Smallanthus; species Smallanthus sonchifolius. The sequence goes on from CM042021.1 coordinate 58,742,759, forward strand.
AATTAATCAAAATTGAACTGTAGGATTGTGTAATTTGTCAATTAGAAGCTTTCTATTGGATCAATTTCATCAAAATCCTCTTCAAAAACACCAAATCAGATCAAAATCAGTCTTGAAACTCCATGGAAATGAAAAACTCAAAAATGACGAATTTGATGTTGATTGGACACGAAAACACCACGAATCTTTTGCTAATCAAGAGCAATAGCTCTGATACCACTTGTAGGTCCCCAATTCGGTGTGTGACAGATCTCTAGACTCGCGGTACGACATGGTGATAACGTGCGGAATACATGATCAACGTGCTCGTGTGACTCAATCAACAACAACGGTGTAAATAAACGCTTTGTATTTTCACCACAATATCAGGTTATAAGATTCTGTCTCTAATCAAGTCTACTATGATATCGTCTATTCTCTTCGTCTCTGTTTCACAGACTCTGTTCTGTATTTATAAACTACTGTAAGTTCGCCTCTAATAGGCTAAGCGAACTTAATAAGTTCGCCTCTGATATACTAGGCGAACTTAATAAGTTCGCCTCTGATAGGCTAGGCGAACTTGTTAAGTTCGCCTCTAGCAGAACTTACACAGAATTTTATCAACAGTTACAAAACATGTCCTAACACCAATTTATCCCCTAAATCTTGGCCCCCTGTAAGAAACTCAGTGAGTTGAGTGAGTCTTGTGATTTAGGGAGAATGAAAACTCTAAGTGTGGGGATGTTTGGAAGTGACAACTTGCTAGGATACTTGAACCGTGTTATCTTTGGACCTAGTAGTTTAAGCTGTGGTGGAAGGACTTGATTGATAAATGTAATAGAGGTTTGAGGTTTGATAGGAGTAGGAGTTTGTTTAGGATGGGGAGAATCGGTAGACCACGCATGATGAATGCGGTTCCATTTAGGATTAAGGAGAAGCCTCCTGATAGGCTTGTTTGAGTCTCGGGCAAGTGCCCGGGATGTAGAGTTTGTTTGCATTCCTTGGTTTGAGTCCGTGTCATTTTCTGTGTTTTTCGGTATGTGTGCTTTGTTTGTGTCGTGTTTTGCAGGGATTCGCGCTTGATTTGGTGAGAAAAATCATCGGGAATGAAGTTTCAGGTATTTTTACATATGTTTTTATGCTTTGAATAGGTTTTTATGTAATTTGGGTGAAAAAAGTTTGAGTGGTCAAAAAATTTTATGTAATGAAGTTTCAAGTACAAAAACCCTCTTAACTTTTGTCACCAAGGCCTCCTCGCGGTACGCGAGACATTTGGTCCATTCCCTCGCGGTACGCGACGGATAAATGAAAAGCCCGGCTTAAAAATTGCCTCCACGCTGTACACGAGGAGTGCGGCCTAGTTTATCACGGTACGCGGGGGAGCCCTGATTTCACCTTTCTTCCTTGTTTTCCTATGGTTTCCCACACCGTTCACCATCCACCATCTTTCACCACCATTCACCATACCATACATTTCATCCACCATCCACTACTATATCATCTTCATCATCACCATCTCATCCACCATCCACTACTTTACCATTCATGCCATCCGACCACCACTACCATGGGAGATTTAGAAGACCGTTCATGACTGATGATCTACCTTGCTGTGCCATTCATGTCTATGTGTTTGCCACGCATCGAGTACGTTTCTCTGCTATCTATCATGAGTTTTAGTGATTCAGTTGAGTCTTTATTTTTAATTTGAGTCAGTTTAATGCTGCAGGTTTGTTGTGAGGTTTATTTTGCAGGTTTTATCATCCCGCCCGTACTCAATCTCCATTCGGGCGGGGTCGATCATCACTTATATAAAGTTTGTAAGAGCAGCCCAGCAAAGATGTGCATCCGCAACCGAAATGCTATACGGTGCACACAAGGAAGAACGAAGCTGGATTTTCATTTGAGAGCATATACATTACCAGCTAAGTCGCTTCCTGTTTTATTTTTATATTTTTAATTTTAGTTGTGTCTTGCTTCACATTGAGTACAATGTGTCTTTCAAGTGTGGGGATGTGAGTGTCTAGTTTAGTTAGTTTGTCTTGTCTAAAAAATTAAAAAAACAGAAAAAAAATTGAAATTTTTTTTTGAAAAATGTCCTTTGAAAGTGTAATTTTGCAATAAAAAAATGGATAATGATAGTACAACTGGATCTACTTATTGAGTTTTTAGTTATTTAAATAAAAGAAAACGCGCTTAATTAGTGATGTTTTGGTAGACCCAGCCAACTTGAATAGCTTAAAATGCCTGTGAGTGTTACTTAGGATTAATCACGTAATAAAATCATGAAATCGTGTGGGTACTCATCTAGGGTGTCGGTAATACTGAAACTGTAAACATGGGGTGATAGGTACCACGTTAAGGTAATATTTATTTGTTTTTTAAATTTTTGGCACGCCATTCTTTTTTTATGAGAATAAATCCGAGTTTGGTGGCGCCCGTATCCATTATTCCATAATTTATGAGGTTATTTGATTAGAATTCTGAGTTTTGCGTATGTGTTACCCTCCGGGATGGCCACTTGGAGAAAACACCCCTAAGTGATTCTCATGTGCTTATTAATATGACTTAGTCTATGTGTTACCTCCCGGGATACTGACTTGGTTGAAACGCCTTTAGACGAAAGTTCATTTGCTTGAATTAATGCTCATTATCATCCATTCATTCCATATTTCATTTAATTTCTTAAACAAATAAATATTAGTTTAACGTTGTGGGTAAATCTATAGGGTTTAATCCGTGCCTAAACATGACCGTGAGACGGGATTAGGTAGAGCTGTAACTTTTAATTGTGAGTCACATATGTTGATTGAAATCTGTATAAAATGGAATTAGAACACATTACGGGGGCTGGATAGTTGGTGCTTGGGTTTAATCGGACAGAAATACTAATTATTGCTTTTTAACGTGTGAGTATGTTTGTGCTAATTGGTAACTGATGTTTGTTAAGTTAGATCTTAGTTATGATTCCACTGTAGACTTTTTCGAGGACGAAAAAAGGTTAAGTGTGGGGATGTTTGATGTAGTGCAAAGCACACATTTTTATTCCTATTGTTTTCGTGTGTTTTTGACTAGTTTTATTTTTGTTTTGAGTCGTTTTTGTATACTATTGAGTCGTTGTCATGTTTACAGGTGCTCGTGAAGATTACAAGTAAAAACCAGAAGGATCCGAGCAAAAGAATGAATCCCAGAAGAACAAAGTCAAAAAGTTGAAATTCCATGCTCTCGCAGTACGCGAGAGAGATATATATGCCGCGCGGTACGCAAGGACTTCGAGAATCAGCCGCGACTAATTTGTTCCTCATGGTACGCGAGGAACCCAACCGAATGTCTCACGGTACGCGAGAGACCCGTATTCCATGAAAAAAACCCTAATTGAATTATATTAGATTTACAATGCCACAATTAGAGGAGTTCGAATTATTGCCGTCAAGAGAGAGACCAGAGGAGATTTTGGGGCTAGAGAAGGCAATCGGAGTGAAAAGGTTGGAGCTTTGCTTTCGGGTTTGTTAGATTTAGCGTTTTCAGTTTCAGTATTCAATTTTTATCTTTGAATTGTTAAGTTTGATTCCATGTTCTTGTTTGATACTTATGTTCTAGTTGTTTTGAGCATGATTCTAGGCTAAAACTCATATACTACCTAGGTTCATGATGATTGCTTGTTAAAGTTGCGATTTTTACTGGTTTTGTATTATAATGATGGTTTATTGATTTTGTAAAAGGTTTCTTGATATTAATTATGTTGAATTTATATGCTTAATTCTGATTTATGTTTGATTTTAATTCCGTACGTTGATTGTGGATGTCTTCTAGAGTTTAGGGTTTGTGATTGTTTGTATGGTTTTCTAGACATAGTGACCCATAGGAGTTGTGATGGAGTATAGATTCAATTGAGTGTGTATCCTGTCTCAATACCCGAGAAGTGAGAGATAGTCGTTTAGTATTCGTTATTAGGAATCCGAGTGTCAGCTGTCTGAGAGGAAGTTGGTATTAGGTGTCTAGTGATTGTTGCTATTCAGAGTCATAGTTGTTATCATTAGATTACCCCGTGCATTCTTCGAATGTATTGTGGATAGTGAGACTGAAAGGTGATCTGTCTATTCAGGTACTTTATCATTGTTGGAGAGACCGAAAGGTAATCCATTATCTAGTGAGTTATTACATCTTTAGATTCCTTAGTTGGTGACACCCTGAGAGTGATTAGGGATCCACTAGGTAGTCCAGAGTTGTTTCCTTAGAAGCCCAGATCCATCATAGTTTCTAGAACTGGTAGAAGTTGTGATTGTAGGATTCCGACCTAGGTAGTATTCTTCCCATCTCTGATATTACCTTAGTTCTTTATCTTGATACCTTGAGTTGACCTTGTTTGCTGCATTAGTAGTTAATCGTTAGTGTAGTCAACCCCCATCAATCAATCTTTAGTCCGAGTCAGAGTCTAGTTTAGTTATAGTAGTGTCTCTAGGGTTCGATATCTCGGTTAACCATTAAGCTGTGCTACACACAATAGGTCCACTTTCCTGTTAGTGCGGTTTAGTTGAAGGTAATCCATTTATTACTTAGGGGTCTTGGTTAGGTAATCTATTTATTACTTAAGAGGCTTTAGTTGAAGGTAATCCATATAAAGACCGTCTGGGCAACATCAACTAACCCTTTCGATGGGGGAGTTAGTAGTTCGAAACGGAACAGTGGATACGGTCGGCCAACTGTTCCGAATAACTCCCAGAATCCTAACGGGGTCTCAAGTTCGCCGGCTGTCCCGGGATTATTATCTGGACTAAGATTATCCTGTCGACTGACGTACGTCAAGTCGTGTAACTTCCTTTGGAAAGTTGGAATGCACAACTCCCTCCAGAGCTACTTTATGAATACGCGGACCTAACAATTTATATTCTTAAAATAGTTGTCTTTACTTATAATAATATTTTAAATAAATATAACTTTCATTCCCAAGATCAAGCCCCGAGAGTGTTCCCGGTCTAAAAACTTAAAACAAACAAAGAAAAGCTAAAACGGACCAAAACCGAGATAGTTCCGGCTCTAGCAGAGCACTAAGGCCTTCACAACCCTTGGTAATGGACCTCTAAAACACTACAATAAGCTTGTTATTTATATGCTAAGATTTTTGCAATGCACGGTCATACATTGGATTGCAAAGTACCCTTTTCTTGCACGTGAAGGAATCTGGCAGCTTTGAGGAGTATAGGGAGGCAAAACCCCATTTGCACGGCCGTGCATTGGAATGCACACCCGTGCATTAGGCACTTTTGCTCCCTATTGACTTTGTGACTTCCAGCTTTCACTTTCTGGGTCCAGGTTCATTCAATGGACTTCCGAATGCTGATTTCTCCTTGATTGTGATTGATTTCTTCATGTTTTTGCATATCTAAGTCAATTATCCTGTTGTAACACAATTGAATCGATTAAGTATCAATTGCCATTATTTTTGTCTACAATTGTGATGAATATGGGGATAATTATGCATGTAAAACGTGTATAATTTATGACATATCATAATACCCCACACTTAAACTTTTGCTTGTTCTCAAGCAAACTCATGCATGATTATACCCATAGAAGTAAAGTGTTGATTAAATGTTAATCCAAAGCTGTTGTCCCAAATGGCTGAATGGTCTTCTTAAAAACAATGATTTGGTGGTTATACCTTTCGAGTATTTCTCCATAAGAGGCTAGCAAGCCCAACATACTTGATGGAACTACGAATATGCACAAAATTATAGTCTCACGAATGTTCACTTAACACTCGGGTTAAATATATGGATAATGTATTTCAAGAGGAACACTCAATGCTACAATTAATGCATGCATAATCCTAGGTGTCACACCCCCAAATTTCCACTTCGGGCTATACCTGTGGGGCGTGACACAAGAGGATCTTTACCATTGAATTACTTTGAACGACCACTAAATGGTTTTCAAAATACATGTTTTAATGCATGGCTCGAACGAGCCCAAAATAAGTTTGACATAGTTCAAAGTAAATGTGCGGAAGCAATGTTAAAAAGTTTACAACGCTTAAATAAATGATTAAAAAGTGTTTGTCAAAACAAAATGCCTATGCATGATGAGTGTGTGACTCCTATGAGTGTATCGTAGCCACATATCCTATGCATTCAATGACCTGACATAAACATTGTAAAATAGGTCAACAAAATGTTGGTGAGTTCAAAGGTTTAATGTAATTGAAATCATATATTGAAAAACAAATGCATGGAAAGCATATTTACTCTACACAATCATTGCTGATCAGACAAAACAAAAAATTATCATAAGTCTATCAACCGAATTTCAACTGTAGACACTGAAAAAGGAAAAGGATATGGTTCGCCTCTTTGTGCGTTGCACATGAATGTATTAGGTCAATAATGTACCCGTTCGACCTCCAGTCGAAGTTAGCATTACTAACCCGCGTAGGGGTTGTTAAACCCAACAGTACTGTTCATGATCACCTCGCTATGGAAAAATTAACGGTTGAATCTAAGAGGATTTCGTACACACCAGTACAAACTTAAATATTTAATGTAACTGTGCAAGAATGGAAAATATGATTTTTTAAAATGTATACTTGAGCATGTATCTCACCCCGAAAGGAAAATGAGTAAAATGGGGTTGTGAGAACTCACATGATAAAGCGGTAAAATGATATGCAAGTCTTAGCAAATCCGGCTAAATGAGACGACCTACTCGTGCCCTAGGAAACATTTAGGACTTTAAGGTCTAAGTATTGTAAATGTTTGACTATGTACTCTATGCATCCAAATGAGTTGTTTGAAAATTGACTTTGACGTTTCAAATATATTTGACTTGATGACCCGTTGGTGACATGTTGGACTTAAACATTCACATCCTAACATTAAATTCAAGCCTCTTTTGAAATAGTCAATTATCATTCTAATAAACACATTAGCACATTCGATTGGTATTTAGGACTTGAAACACAACTTTTGATACATAAAAGTTTCCTTAATTGGAAAAGTAAAGTTTTGAGTCCTAAACATGGCAACTATGCAAAGTTGATGTTTACACATGAAATTAGGTATGTTATAATATGTATAGAACATTTCAATGTTTACTTGCTAAAAATAGATAAACATGCGAGTTTCGGATAATTAAAGTGTCCTATTATAGCAAGATCATGTCAAATTGTCAAGTTTATGGATAAACATCATATGTTATCATACATTGCACTTAGTTAAGTGTTACTAAGTTATTTAAACCTTCTAATCATGTTAACAACTTCCCAACACAACTCTTGGAGAAATAAAGTTTCCTTATTTAGAAACCGGCTCTAGAACTCATACACATGCATTTGAACCTATCATTTTTGTCAATCATTCTTCCATAATGTTCACTATACTAGTTTCATACGTTGAATACCCTCAAACATCAAGTTTTCATACATGTCAAGAAATAAAGTTTCTAAAATAGAAAACGAGCCTAAAAGCATCATGGACAAGTCATTTTACTGAAAACAAATCATACAATCTATATATCTAGTGTTTATGAATCATTTCCACCAAACAAAACACATTATAACTTCCTTTAACAAAAACCCATAATTTAAAGTTTTCACCAATAGAACCGAACATGAAATCTCATATGACCAAAAGTTCTAGATAGTAAATCTACACATATTATCCATTATCTATACACATCCAACCATTTTCCATCATCAAATCAACCTAAACATGGCATCTATCATGAAACCCAAAATTAAAGTTTCCTAAAATAGCAAAACCGAGCATGCATTTATCATCCAACACTTTTGACAACAAAGTTTGCACATATTATTCATCTATAACTATTACTACAACATAATCCATCATCAAATCATCAAGAACACATCATCTAACATATGCTCATACAATAAAGTTTCCTTATATGGAAACCGAGCCTAAGAACAAAACCCAAGTCTAAAACAACCAACAATATGTACCATTTTAGTTATAAAACTCTTTTATTCAAGAATCTATGGTTAATCTTTCATAAAAAAAAGTTTTATTTGGATGCATGTTCATATGAACATGAAGAAAAAAATAAAGAAAAAGTGGGTTTTAATCTAACCAAACTTGAAAATGTGAAGTAATGATGGATTAAATCTCTTACAAACTTGATAATCTTCACTTGGAGCTTGATTTGGATGAAAGAATGGATCAAAACAACAAAAAAATGAAGATGGATAGTGGTGGGTGTGGTTCTCGGCCAAGATAGGAGAAGGAGAGAGTGTGAGAGTGGAGATTAACCTGAATTTGTCGGGTGTCATAGGGTCATTGGACTCCAGGTGATGGAAAATGATTAGTCACTCATTTATTGACGGAATTTTCGAATTGTTATAAAAGAAATTGTTTAAAAATAATTTGACTCATGTTGGTATGTTTAACATATAAAATTTTCAGATTTTAATTTCAAACTGTCGGTACATACTCCGGACTGGTTGGACTGCGTTAAAATAAAAAGTTTCTCCGAAAATTCCCAAAAAAATTCATAGATTCTTAAAATAACATATCACAGTACTACATGTAATTTGTGCACATCGAATATATGTATAAGTGTCTGCTTAGAATTAATCATCTAGCTAGTGCACACTGCGTGTCTATCGGACTGTGCTGAAAATAAAAGTATTTCTATAAATCACCGAAAAATTCATATAGGTATGATTAATTAAATCACAGTGTTACATATAATTTACACACACAGATTATATGTCTAAGTATTTGTTTTAAATTATTTCCAACGGTCATGCTGCATGACGCGTGTTTGACCTGGTAATCTTTTGGATTACCGACACGTGTGAACGGATTGACTTGCTAAGTGTGAACTGGACTTAATTACTATAAAATTAAGTGTGATGCATGTCATATGCTATAACCTATGTTTTAGCCGGGTACGGATATTAACCTGAATTTGCCGGGTGTCACATTATCCCCCGGTTGAAAGGAATTTCGTCCCGAAATTCAGCTTGCGGTAATAGCGGATGGTGTGGTCTCAAATAAGTGTGGGTACTTGCGCTTCATCTGATCTTCGTGCTCCCATGTGAATTCTGGTTCACGTCTGGAATTCCATCGGACCTTGACTATTGGAATGCGACTTTGCTTCAGTTGCTTAACCTCGCGGTCCATTATTTCCACGGGTTCTTCGACGGAATGTAGTTGTTCGTCAATTTGTACCTCCTCGAGTGGTACCATCAGTGTCTGTAGGTCCCGGGAGCCTCGTCGCCCAGCGGAAATAACACGATATGTTCTGCGATTTGTGTGGGAACCAAGAAACGAGACAGAGAAAACACGAACACAGACAAAAGATAATGAAACGAAACGTAATCCATAACAAAGAAGTCATCCCGTATTACAGACTACATACCGAAGAAGCACACATCTCTCATCTACGCTCACGGTCCAGGGGTCGGGAGAGCTCTTCCCGACCCGGACATCTCTAAACCTAGTTCAAGAGTTCCACCTACAAATGAAGACAAGTCTTCTATTTATAGGGGCAGGAACACTACCTGCGTACTTGACAAGTACGCAAGGCAGCCTTGCGTACTTACTAAGTACGCATGGTTTGGTCATGCGTACATGACAAGTACGCAAGGCAAAAGCCTTGCGTACTTACTAAGTACGCAGGACCAAACTGGTGTGCTGGCTAAGTACTCAGGAACACCCTCCTACGTACTAGCCACGTACACTGATACATAGAATTTAATCTATAGTTACAAAACATGCTTCTACAAACTCCCTCTTAACTATAGTATCAAATTCTATCTGTCACTAACACTGATAATCATCAGTTTACAAAGAATGTCCTAACAGACTCCCTCTAAACTAATGACATCACGTGTCTTCTGGCGAGACTTGATCTTCTAGCATTCCACTTGAGATCTTCAAATCTTCAAACTTCAGTTTTCAGTTGCCGAGTGATGACAAACCTGACTCCCTCATAACTGTAGCTTTCATTGTAGACCAAACCAAGTGCTTCAATAAGAACCAACTAACCCAACACAACTCATTGTAGTTCATCCTCTCAGCAGTAGCAACCTCCACCCTGACTTAGGACTCTGAGTCTGACAATGTATTCCTAACCAGGTAACAATAGTAGACTAAGACAACTCCAAATCAGCTGGCATATGATAGAGAGTTTGAGTTTCCAATAACCTGCATCAAACTAATCAGCTCCCATAGGAATTCCAGTAAGATAAACTTAAGTCTTCAACCAGATGTGTCCAACTTTATCCTATATCTTCACGAGTCAACCAAATTCCCGAAGATGTTCATTTCCAATATCCCCTTTCAGTTTAAGCTCCATCTGACTAGACCAGAAACAAGGGTATGTTTCCTATCCCATCGGCCAATGATAAAAGGTTCCATCTTCAACTAATAATCTAACAAATATCCAGCTTAATCTTGAAGACACACGATAGAATGAAACACGAAAAATATAGTTTACACGAGAAATCACGGTTGAGATCCATGTTACGTCAAAGAGGTTTATATATAGGAAGTACCAACGACTTTTCCACCACCTCTTTAATGTCTCATGAATACTAGATTTTATCCCCCTCATTTCTCTGTAAACTATGACCAGCTTCATCATCACTTCACTCAAATCCTCAAAAAGCACAACTAGCCAAATCCAAGATTTTATTCTTTTATTTCTTTGCAAAGATCTAAAACAACAAATCCTTGGGTTCAAGTTGTTCCAGTATTCATCCCCTATTAAATAAGTATCCCGGATACTCGTAGCCTACATATTCAGTTTTGAATACCTAAAAAAGATGATTCTCTTTCCAAAAGACCCAGAGCAGCCACATCTTCACAAATAGACGAGACCTTTAGCCGACGACGACCCAATTGCTCCCATTAGTTCAGCATTCATACCCTATTAAATAAGTATCCCGGATACTCGTAGCCTACATTTTTTGGTATGGACCCTTAAACAATGTATGACAAGTGGTATCATCCAACAAAAATCTCGTCCGTGTTTCGCGAAGCCACATCATATACAAATTCTGGTCTGGAAAAACCAAAATTACTACCTTCTCAAGAATGGGCCGAAACACGCGTACAAATGATCATACAAAATTTTGGCCAAGAAAAGTTTTCCCGCCAAAATGATCATACAAATTTTTTTATTTTTATTTTATCCCAGAGGCTAGTCCATGCGTACTTTGCAAATACGCACATGTAGGGTGTTGCTGCGTATTTAGTAAGTTCGCAAAGCCAAGTACTTATGCGTACTTGTTAAGTGCGCAGAGAAATGCTCTTGCGTACTTAGCTAAGTACGCAGGTCACTTCTCATGCGCACTTACTAAGTACACAGGGCTAACCCATGCGTACTTAGCAAATACGCAGAAAAGGTGATTCTGCGTACTTGTTCATTACAGCAGTGTTCTTGACGGATCTTGAGGAGAATTCTCGAAAAGTGACGGATCTGAGAAATTAATGCTTCCAAAAGCTTCGAAAACATCATTTAACAAACCCTTAGCCTTCCAAACACCAAATGAAGTGATAACAAACTCGGATTTGAGGATTTTTGGATGAAAAAGTAGCGAACTTTTTTATTACTCAGATCTACGCAAAAACCCTAAAACCCAAACTGGAACACAAATCAACGAACACCGAGGCTCTGATACCAGTTGTAGGTCCCGGGAGCCTCGTCGCGCAGCGGAAATAACACGATCTATTCTGCGATTTATGTGGGAACCAAGAAACAAGACGGAGAAAACACGAACACAGACAAAAGATAATGACACGAAACGTAATCCATAACAAAGAAGTCATCCCGTATTACAGACTACATACCGAAGAAGCACACATCTCTCATCTACGCTCACGGTCCAGGGGTCGGGAGAGCTCTTCCCGACCCGGACATCTCTAAACCTAGTTCCAGAGTTCCACCTACAAATGAAGACCAGTCTTCTATTTATAGGGGCAGGAACACTACCTGCGTACTTGACAAGTACGCAAGGCAAAAGCCTTGCGTACTTACTAAGTACGCATGGTTTGGTCATGCGTAATTGACAAGTACGCAAGGCAAAAGCCTTGCGTACTTACTAAGTACGCAGGACCAAACTGGTGTGCGGACTAAGTACTTAGGAACACCCTCCTGCGTACTAGCCACGTACACCGATACATAGAATTTAATCTATAGTTACAAAACATGCTTCTACAGTGTCTCATCGTGTAGACACTTATTTAGGTTGGACACATGGAATACATCATGGATATTCTGCAGTTCCACCGGTAAGTTGAGTTAGTAGGAAACAAGACCAATCCTTTGCAAGATCTCAAATTGTCCTACACAGTTTCCCTCGTTTGCCAAAACGGATTATGCCTTTCCAAGGCGTAAATTTCAGTAACACTTTGTCACCTACTTGGAACTCCACTGGTTTATGCTTTTGGTTTGTATAGCTTTTCTGTCTGTCTTTAGTGGATCTCAGTCTAAATCGGATTTTGAAAATTTTCTCGGTGGTCTCGTAGACAAGCTCTGGTCCAGTGAGCTGACTATCTCCTACTTCAACCTAACAGAGTGGTGACCTGCACTTTCTGCCATTAAGTGCTTCAAATCGTGCTGCCTTGATATTCGTGTGGTAACTATTGTTGTACGAAAACTCGACCAATGGCAAGTGAGTATCCCAACTGTTGCCAAAATCTATCACACAAGCTCTTAGTAGATCTTCCAGAGTTTGGATGGTTCGTTCATTTTGACCATCTATTTATGGGTGATAGGTGATCGCGATGTCAAGGTCAATCAAAAACACTTATAAAAACTACTACTTAGCTACCTTAGACTACTGACAGGAAAGTAGGGTTGTCGAATCCACAGGGAATGAGTGGAAAGTTAAATTGCTTAGATTAGTAAATTAGAATGAAACATAGATCAAATAAAGATGTATCTCCCTCCCAACTTCAGGTTCTAGGTTTAGGAAAAATTTAGTTGTTCAATGGACACCACATAGACATAGTGTTGTAAAATCAGTTAAAACAGTAATTGAAGATAAATTCTTTGTCAGAAAACCTATGCAACTAGTTTCGTCACAAACCAGTATAATCCAATTACCCAAATTATAAATATCAAGTTACCCACTTTAGTCACCCAACCCTGCTACTAGGTTTTGTCATCAACCGAACACAGTTGTAAAGCAAGCAAACTCAAAGCATAAATATAAACTGTTAAATCAACAAATACATAAATCAATCAAGTTATTGTTAGAAACTAACAAGGTCAAATACATGAACAATCATAATCAAACAATAAACCTATATGAACCATCCGCTAGGAGGAAGCCACAAGCAGCTTAACCATGCATGCTTGTCAGACACGCGAGCATAGTTTCAATACTTGATCCGGAACTTCTCTTGCCTCTGAAAATCGCCCTTGGTTGCTCTGAAATCGGCTGGATGAAAGTTATGTGCGAACTATGGCTTGATATCTTTTTAATTAGAATTTAGGGCATTTTGCTGTTCCGCCGGCCCTTCGCGTGTCGCGAACTTCGTTGGCTTGTTCTTCGCGTGGCGCAAAGGACAATTTAGTCGGGCTCCTTTTCCATTTCCTCACGTGTCATGAAATGTTCACTCCCACTCTTCGCGTACCGCGAAGATTTGTTTTTCCAGGAAAATTTGGTATTTTACACTTTCACCCCCTGTACTTTCATGACTTCTCCATTATGCCTCGTTATCCGATCATTTAGCACCTTTAACATGTAATAGACTCAGACACAAATACCAACGTAAAACCGACTCTAAATACAAAGATTAAACTCTAAAACTATACAAAACCGACTCTTAAACACGAGATATTTGACCTTACATCACATCCCCACACTTATACTTTTGCGTCCCGAAAAAGAATAATGCAATGGAATCGTAATCGGAAACACATGCAACTTACACTTTCATTTTACACAACACCAATATCATAACACGTTAATTGTAACAATCGGTATTTCGATCCGATTAAACCCAACCACCGACTCTCGAGCCCCCAATTCTGTGATCTTTTATATTATACATTACCAAGCAACAGTCTATCTATGGGTCTCACACTCAGAAAGCTACGACTCAGACTACTCCCACCTCAGGGTCATATTTAGGCACGGGTTAAACCATATAGATTTCCCACCACTATAAACACTAATCTATAAGTTTTCAAAATCAGGTGAATTATGGAATGATGGATGAATGATCTGAGCTTTTATTAACTTATATGAATAAACCTAACCCATTGGTGTTTCAATCAATCTGAAACTTGACGTGTGACACATAGGCTGCAGTTTTTAAGCAATGAAGAACAAAAACTTAACTTAGAGGCGTTTCAACCAGGTTGCCATCCCGGAAGGTAACACATAAGTCTCGCTTAGTCATCTATAATTGATTACAAGAGTCTGCCCATGGGCGTTTCAACCAAGCTTGTAACCCGGAAGGTAACACGTAGGCCGAACTCAAGCTCACAATTCAATTAATTAAGCTCATGCATGATGGATTATGGAATATGGGAACCACCAACTTTCGGATTTATTTTCATAAAAAGAAAGCAGCGTGCCAATAGATTTTAAAAACTTATAATTTCTTGCTTACAGTGGTACCTATCACCATATATTCGCAGTTTCGACCTTACCGACACCCCTAAGATAAGACCCCATAAGATGTCCTGAATTAATTATTCATTTAAACCAAAATACAATATCAGGATGTTTAAGCTCTTAAGGTCGGTTGGGCCTACGAAAACGTTACAAATCAGACATGGTTGATTATCATTATTATTCAATTAATTTCACATGCAATTCCCGATTGTACTATCATTTTCCATTTAATTGCACAAACTCTAATCCAGGGACATTTTTGAAAATTTTTAAATTTTTATGAATTTTCTGATTTTTATGACTCAAAATACAGACCCGGACTAAGGTCTCCCCTCCCCACACTTAAACTTAACATTGTCCTCAATGTAGGAAAAGTGACTCTAAAATGAAAGAAAATTTACAAAAATAAAGAAAACTTAACTGGATGGGCGATCGTATAGCATTCCATTGCGATCGTGCTCCAAGGATACAGGTGGGTTGCATTGTATAAAAGAATCGAGCGAAAGTCGGAAATCCCCACCCGAATGGATATTTAGTATGGGTGGATCATTCGAAACCTGCAACTACAAGCTCAAATAAAACCCACAAGCATCATATCGACTCAATAAAAAAATAAAAGACTGTAAGGCCCCTTTCCCGGGTGACCTCACTTGTTGGATTTACTCATAAACATAGTCATAAATACTGAACTTAAATTTAAAACATTCATCATTCAATTACATAATCAAAACAGCGGAAGTCTTTACGAATAAAACATAACATATTCTTAACAAACAAAAGTGGGATGTCAGTCTTGTGCCGGGTAACCTTCACGCCATCGCACGACCTTTTCTTCCTTTACCTGAAATGTATACTAAAGTCAGCTAACGCTGGTGAGTTCTAGTTTAATGCGTTTAGATATAAACATTCTTTTCTTTACTTCATAAGTAAGCATTATTATAAAGTCATTCATATAAATACGTATTCATAACTTTTGCTTTTCTTTCATCTTTCTTTATCTTTATTAAGGTGATTACATATATATATATATATGCGTTCACCCTTTTTCTTTTCACTTTTCTTAACATTCTTTCCTTATCTTTCTTACGTGATTACATAGATATGCATTCACCTTTACTTTCTTTACCATTTATTGGTCATACACATAAGGGTGATCAACCCATCTTACGGTACGTATATCACAAAGACATACGCCCTCGAGCTACCGTCGTAGCCCTTTTACTCGTCCGGTCCTAGAAACCGTCCGCCTTAACTTTGGTCCGGCCAACCTTCGGCCGTCCTTCTTTACCGTCCTACCGTCGTAGTCCGTCATATTCGCCCGTCTGCCATAAGGCATCCGTTTCCCACTTGAGCTAATTATGCAGCCGCATATTGTTTTAGCGACTTACTCCACCGTAGTGGCCTTTAATTAGTCTAACTTTCTAGACTTCCTTCTCTAGCTGCATAATAGTCAAGTGGTCGTCCGTCTACCGTAGTAGCCGTTAGCTTCGTTTCCGTCCATAACGTATACTTACATTCTTAGCATGCAATATATATATTTATAAAGCAAGATTTCATTTATTTACGTTATACCATTCATTCATTCATTCTTTGTAAACATACGTGTTGTTCTTTGTTCATAATTCATTATTCACTTTCATATGTATCTACACATATACCTTAATATATCACGTATGGTCACATTGACATTCATTTCATTTATTCATTTAGTGTATACATTTCAGCCCCAAAACATTTATAAATCATTTGCACATAACTTAGAAGGGGGCACATAGAACTCACCTGATGGGCGGGTCCCTGAAGTATAATAGCTGGTTTCAAAACGTCACTAAGGTCACCCACTATCTGTATAATAAAGTCATACATATAAGGTAGGGCTCCTAAATGACACTAGACATTACTGTTCTTGAACTCAGTAGTTTCGGGAGGTGGGTCGCATCGAAACTATGGTAGTTTCGAGCTATGGTCTTACACTCGAAACTAGGTAGTTTCGAGTCATAATCCTTCTATCGAAACTAGGTAGTTTCGAGTCATTAACTTATGAAAAATCTTAGTTTAGGTTCAAGGTGACACTCGAAACTAGGTAGTTTCGAGTCCTGAGTTCCTATCGAAACTATAGTAGTTTCGAGTCATTGGCTGCTATCGAAACTAGATAGTTTCGAGTCAAACATGACTATCGAAACTAGAGTAGTTTCGATGGGTCTGCATGTATCGAAACTATAGTTTCGAGTCATGGGTCTGCATCTTCCCTGACCAGAACCTTGCTCCAGCCAACTTATTTCCAATCGATTAAACCTTGAACATTTTACGTTAAACACCTTCCTTTATCGTTCTTGAGTTCAAATACGTGATTTGTTTCAAGTTTCATATGCAAAAATCGTATCTTTATTTGATTTAAACCCGAGATATGCAAAGACTCAGAATCAGAGGCGATGCTTACCTCAACAGGCCCGATTTCTGTTGCTATGCGCTGAAATGGTGGAGTCGGATGATTCCCGAGCCCTTGAGTCTTCTCCTTGCGGTTTTCTTCACAAGCCGATCGCTCTCTCTCTCTCTCTCTAGTATTCTTGCGCAGGAAGATGAAATGAGAGGGGTTTGGGTTGAAGCTGCTGTTTTGTAATGGGGTTTCCCCCTTTTCTTTTCGGCCCATGGGCCGAAATTTTGGCCAAGCCCACTTTATTTCCCTTTTCTATTTGTCTTGTCATTATTTGGGATGTTACAAAGACCCTACGGATTGTACACGACTCAAAAAAAAAAAAACTTCATGGCAGTGTCTTCGCGTGTCGCGAAAGACAGGGAGATATTGTTTGCGTACCGTGAGGATGAAAAGTTTGACCCAGCCCTTGACTTTGTTCCTTCACTTGTCACGAAACTTGTAGGAGAGGTCTTCGCATGGCGCGAAGACCATGTTTTCACAGAAAGTTATTGCATTTTTTATACTTAGAAAATCTTCATCCTAAAAATCAAAATTTTGTTTCCTCCTCTAAAAACTCGCACACGCCCTCACTTGCATCCCAATGCATGATAATCCATGGGACTTCCCCACACTTGGCTTGTTCACACACTAAAACACACAAAAACAAAAATAAAACCTAACTCACTTTCGTAGGAATCACGAATGGCTTTAGCGTATGCATCAAGCCTTTTAAACCCTTCGGTAGCCCGAGTGGACGAGTTTACTCTCGTTAGGGTTTCTAGAGAACACACCCATAACGTTCATTTAACTAGACAAAAATTAAAACATACTAACCTTAGGCTGCCTCCTAAGAGCGCTAAGTTTAACGTCTTCAGCCAAACGCGGTGTACCTTACTGACATCACGGTGGTCGCATTGCACATTTGCCGATCAAGTTTCCAACAAAAGCTCGATACTTGACATGTCGGGACCAAACTTGCTTCTTCATAATCAGCCTATCAATTAGTGTACTAGCCAATAGTGTAACTCCACGTTTTCCCACCGTGTTTCCAATGTATGCTCGGTAGTTGACTTTCCATATCCATACTCGGTTTCTCATGATGTGCAAATCTGATGAAACACTATGGGCCCACTTCTTAATAAAGTGCCCAATGTCTTTCCGACTCACTTTCCTCTTCCTTGAACTCAAACCATCCCCCTTGACTTCATCTATCACTGTAGCAACTATAGGCGAACAGTTAGGAATCACCTGGGGTGCCTCAGTCACCGGTTGTTCGAGAGGTGTTGTGTCTTCGACTAGGTCTAAACATTCTACTTCATGTTCCAGTAAACCTATAAGCTCATCTTTAGCCTCATCATCCATGATCGGCAGAACAACCACTTCTTCAACAACTAGGGAATTTGGGGTGGTATCATTCTCCACAACCTCCTCTCTGTCTGCCTCACCCTCTAGAAACTCTTCAAACTGTATTTTCATCGATAATGCCTCACACTTCGTGCTTACGTATTCGATTCGTTATTGATCTAAAAGGTGGTGTTGTGATAATTTTTCCTCAATCTTGAACAATGCCAACTCCACTAGAGCCACATTTTTCTCTTCCTCAGATTCATAAATGTTTTGGGTAACATCCCGAATAAATAGAAAAAAAATAAAAGGAAATCAAGGTGGGCTTGGCCAAGGTTCGGCCCATGGGCCCGAAATATGAAGGGAAACCCTTCTAATCAGCAGCCACCAACCCTTCCCCCTCATTTCCACCACATTCGCAGGTTTCTAGAGTGAGAGAGAGAGACCGGCTCTAGAGAGAGAAAGTGGGGAAAGAAGCTCAAAGGCTCGAGAATCGTTTGCCTACAACACAGCAACACATAGCAACGGAAACTAGACTCCAAGAGGTAAGAATCACCTCTAAATCTTAGTTTTTACACATTTTGGGGTTCGGGTTTAAGTCGCATAAAGACATGGTTTTTACGTATAAAACTTGAAACAAATCACATATTTGTGCTCATGAATGAAAAAGGAATGTTTTGAACGTAAAAAGTTCAAGGCTTGATCAACTAGAAATAATTGGCCAGATCTAGGGTTTCTGGTCGGGGAAGAAGACTGATGCATCGAAACTACTAGTTTCGATATAGGGGAATCCATCGAAACTACCTAGTTTCGATATAGACCCTAACCCGAAAATACTAAAATTTTACATAAATTACTTACCGAAACTACCATAGTTCGATATAAACCCATGACCCGAAAGTACCATAGTTTTGATATAAACCCATGACCCGAAACTACCATAGTTTCGATGTGATTCATCCATCGAAACAACTGGGTTCAAGCATAGTAATGTCTAGTATTATATAGGAGCACTACCTTATGTGTATGACTTTATTATACAGATTGTAAGTGACCTTAGTGACTCTCAGTAACCGGCTAAGTGTATTATAGAAACCACTCATCAGGTGAGTTCTATGTGCCCCCTACGTGTTACGTGCACATGATTTTAAATGATTTTGGGGCTGAAGTGTATACATGATATGAATGAATGTTATGTGTTATATGACAATGCGTGATAGTTATATGTATGACATATATGTTTATGAACAAAGAAACATAGCAAGTATGTTATGATTTATGAATGAAAGTATGATATAACACAAATGTATGAAAATGTGCTTTATATATACTATATACCGCATGTTATGAATATATCTGAATGTTATGGACGCTTCGATACTAACGGCTACTACGATAAACGGACGCCCATGTGACTATCATGCAACTGGTACGTATACGATGCTTCATCAACTAGTACGTATGATAGGCAATCAATGGACGGTCGCAGCAAATGCCTTATCAATGATAAGTAGAACGGTTTCATGAATAATAGTTCGCATGGGAAACGGATGCCTTCAGAAAGACAGGCGAAAGGACGGACTATGACAGTAGACATGGTAGACGAACGGGCAAAGGTTGTTAGACGGTAATGAAGGACAGACTACTTCAGTAGAGACGGTATGAATTACGGCCTACGACAGTAGGACGGAGCGTCTGTCTTTGTGACTTACGCAATCAATGACTGGTTGATCACCCTTATGTGTATGACCAATGAATGTTCAATGTATGCATATGCACCTACTTGCGTGTATAGTCAATGTATGTTCACTGAAACAATGTTGTAAGTGTGTGTATATATATATATATATGAACCAATGATACAAATGAATGACTAACGTTATACCTAATGCTTTAAACTAGAACTCACCAGCGTTAGCTGAGTTTTAGTATACATTTCAGGTAACAAGAGGAAGGGTCGTGCGAAGGCGTGATGGCTATCCGGCATGAGACTGACATCCCATTTTAATTTATGTTAAGACAATGTTTATGTTTTAAATGTTAAGACTTCCACTGTTATGTACTTGAATGATGAATGCTTCCGTTGCGTCTTGAATGTTTTAAATGTTATAATTCGGTATGATTGGCTATGTTTATGAGTAAATCCAACGAGTGAGATTTTCCTAAAAGAGGGGCCTTACAAGTTGGTATCAGAGCAATAGTTTGAGAGATTCAGACATCCCTAAATGTCTAGACTCAAGCTGATAATGGGACCAATGCACGAATGTCAGTCTGGGTAGCCAACGCCAACGCCAACACAGTAAGTAAGTGATAACGTTAATGAATGTAGTTAGGGATAGATACCTTAACTTAGAACGCTTAGATGTCAATGTTACTACTGATGTGAAGAGTTGTGAACCCGAAAAGCAAAGCAAATTATTAATCACAAACCGGTCACTGTAATTAAGAATTTACCTTGCTTGTACTGTTCTAAACTATGATTTGAAGGAATGAAATTGATGTATTCCCTTTACATATCAGAAAAATCTAAAAAACTATGGCTAGTAGAGGAAGAACTGCACGCCAAGGCGGCCATACGGGCCGAGTAGGTACACCGCCATTGAACCAAAGACAAGAGGAAGAAGAAAGCATGCACGTGAAACACACCGAGAGAGTGCATGGCACTAATGTGACCCCACCGAGAGGTGGCAATGAAGGGTCACTACGACTGGAACCCGAACTTAGGGATGCTACTGCTCGTGAGGTTGTACTGACACTGAAGAGCTTATTGCCTAGTCTGTTACCTGAGACACAGAAAAGAAAATGGGAAAACGAGTCTAAGGGAACTGGAAAGGGGAACTATACAGCTGAGGCTAAGAAGCCAAGAACTGAAGAATACAAAGCTTGTAAGAAATATTTGAAGAAACACCAAGGTGAGTGCCTTGTTGGTTCCACTATCTGTTATAGGTGTGGGAAGGCGGGGCACTATTCTCGCGACTGTTTAAGAGACACTAAATGCAAAGGTTGTGGACTATTTAGACATCTGACCAAGATATGCAGGAGAACCAGACAATCTGGTCCGGGAAAAGAAAAGGAACAAGAACAACCAAAGGCTAGGACTCGGGCTTATACCTTAACTGAGGTGGAGGCAAGAGGAAACCCTGATGTCGTGTTAGGTACGCTCCTAGTTAATGATGAACATGCAGATATTTTATTTGATTCTGGTGCTAGTAAAAGCTTTATATCGAACAACTTCTGTCGCAAACTAGACCGCTCAATCGATACTATAGTGAAGGCTTTTAGCGTAGAAACCGTCGTTGGTAGAAACTCGGCAGTATTTCAAGTAACTGAAGATTGCATGATAGAAATAGAGGGCCATAGATTTCCTTCTAGATTATTCCTTCTGACCTTAGGAGGATTCGATATACTATTGGGCATGAAAATCGCCCTTGGTTGCTCTGAAATCGGCTAAATGAAAGTTATGTGCGAACTATTGCTTGATATCTTTTTAATTAGAATTTAGGGCTTTTTGCTGTTCCGCCGGCCCTTCGCGTGTCGCGAACTTCGTTGGCTTGTTCTTCGCGTGGCACGAAGGACAATTTAGTCGGGCTCCTTTTCCATTTCCTCACGTGTCATGAAATGTTCACTCCCACTCTTCGCGTACCGCAAAGATTTGTTTTTCCAGGAAAATTTGGTATTTTACACATTCACCCCCCTGTACTTTCATGCCTTCTCCATTATGCCTTGTTATCCGATCATTTAGCACCTTTAACCTGTAATAGACTCAGACACAAATACCAACGTAAAACCGACTCTATATACAAAGATAAAACTCTAAAACTATATAAAACCGACTTTTAAACACAGGATATTTGACCCTACATCAATAGGCAGTGCTCAAATCTAAGCGTGTTCCCAACGCCTTTTTTATTGAATGCTAGAATCAGGAAGTAAAACGACTATCCCTATCTGAGATGATAGAAATTGGCACTCTGTGTCTTGAAACTACTTCCTTTAGATAAAGCCGAGTTAACTTCTCCATTTTGTCATTTTCTTTGATTGGAAGTAAGTGTGCGGATTTTGTTAAACGATCAACGATCACCCAGTTGGTGTCGTATCCGCTCGGGGTTTTGGGTAACTTTGTGAAGAAGTCCATTGAAATTTGTTCCCACTTCCATTTTGGAGTTTCCGACTGCTGTAGTAACCCTGATGGTTTCTGGTATTTCGTCTTAACCTTGGCGCAGGTTAAACATTTACCGACGTATGTGACAATTTCAGCTTTCATGTTTGGCCACCAGTAGTTTGTCCTGAGGTCTTGGTACATTTTGTCAGAACTAGGGTGAATAGAGTATCTTGACTTATGTGCCTCATCCATCACTAAGTCTCGTAAGTTCCCATAGTTCGGTACCAAATCCGGTCCATGTAGTAACCACATCATTGAATTTAATCTCAAATAGTTTCTCCATGCCTCATAGGCCTTCATTTTCCAAATTTTCCACCTTGAGAGCCTCGATCTGGACGTCACATCTCTTGATAGGTAGATTCGTGTGGATTGTCAAGGTTAACGCTCGAACTCGACGCGATTTGAGTTGCTCTTTCCTACTCATGGCATTAGCAACGACATTTGCCTTTCCCGGATGGTGCAGTCGTAATCATTAAGCAATTCGACCCATCTGCGCTTGCTCATATTCAACTCCTTTTCATCAAATATGTGCTGGAGACTTTTGTGGTCAATGAAAATCGTACATTTGGTACAGTACAAATAATGTCTCCAAATTTTGAGTGCAAAAACAACGACTCCCAATTCCAGGTTATGGGTAGTGTAGTTCTTCTCGTGCACTTTGAGTTGTCGTGAAGCATATGTGATAACCTCCTCTCTTTGCATCAGTACGCAACCGAGTCCTTGGTGTGACGCATCGTAGTAGACTACGAAGTCGTCATTTCCTTCAAGTAGTGCTAGGATAGGGGCGCTGCAAAGTTTTTAGTGTAGTGATTGAAATGCTTCTTCCGTCCTTTCATCCCAATTATACTTCGCATCCTTTTGTATCAAAGTAGTCAATGGTTTCACAATTTTTGAGAAGTTTCCGATAAACCATCTGTGATATCCGGCAAGACCCAAAAATTGTCGTATTTCGGTTTTGGGTGTTCGCCAGTTTCTGATTGCTTCGATCTTGGTTGGGTCAACGTGTAAACCCATCTCGTTTACCACGTGACCTAGGAAATGCACTTCTCTGATCCAGAAGTCGCACTTGGAAAACTTAGCATACAGCTTCTCGGTTTTCAACAACTCTAGAATAATCCTTAGATGTTCAGCGTGTTCCTCCTTGCTAAGAGAATAGATCAAGATGTCGTCAATGAACACAATAACAAACTTGTCTAGATCGGGTTTACACACACCGCGGGTGCATTGGTCAAACCGAATGGCATAGCCAAAAACTCGCAGTGTCCATATCAAGTTCGAAATGCCGTCTTGTGTATGTCCTCCTCTTGGATTCTCAGCTGATGATATCCTGACCGTAAATTGATCTTGGAATAATAACTTGACCCTTGTAGTTGGTTGAATAAATCGTCTATTCTGGGTAGTGGATATTGGTTCTTGATGGTTACCTTCTTCAATTCCCTATAGTCGATTCACATACGAAATGATCCGTCTTTTTTTGACAAATAAGACAAACGCTCCCCATGGGGAATGACTTGGTTGGTTGAATCCTTTATCTAGCAACTCCTGTAGTTGGTTCGATAGTTCTTCCATTTCTGACGGCGCTAGTCGGTACGGTGACCGCGCTATTGGAGTAGCTCCTGGGGTAAGGTCGATTTGGAATTCGACTTGTCGCTGTGGTGGGAGTCCGGGCAAGTCTTCGGGAAATACTTCAGGAAAATCATGAACAACTGTTATGTCCTCGACCTTCCTTTCTTCTGTCTGGTTCTCTTTTACATGAGCTAAGATGGCATAATATCCTTTCCGTAGATACTTCCGGGCTTTCATACATGAGATGATATTCATAGGAATACCACTCTTTTCTCCTTGAATTGCAAGTGTTTCTCCATCTAGTAGGGGTAATCTGATGATCTTTTCACGGCATACAATCTCCGCTCCATTCTTGGACATCCAGTCCATACCGATAATCACATCGAAACTTCTTAGTTTAATGGGAAGTAGATCTATTTAGAAGGGATGATTGGCTAATTCTAGGACACAGCTCGGAATAATGTGGTTGGTTTTGATTAATTTACCGTCGGCTAGTTCTACGGTAAACTCGCTATCTAGCACACTAGGTTCGATACCAAGTAATGGACTAAACTCATTAGACATGAAACTTCTTTCAGCACCAGTATCAAACAACATAGATGCATAATGGTTGTTTAGAAGAAACGTACCCGTGACTGTGTCGGGGTTCTGTTTGGTTTCTCCTGCTCCAATCACAAAGGCTCGCCCTTTGGCGTTGTTGTTGTTATTTCCTGGCTTCCCGTTCTTTAGGCAATCCTTTGAAAAATTTCCATTTTGCCCATAAGTGTAACAAGCACGGGTTGCTCCAGTGTTCGGACCTGGTCCTCTCATCATACAATCCGTTGGGGTTACCGTCTCAGTTGATTATGGAATGCTTTCACAGGATGGGATACAGGGGAAAGGCTAATGATACTTAAGCACAGAAGGGTGGCTTAGTGGCTCAATGGAGGTACTTTATGCATGTACTCATTCAGTGTCTCTCACCGAGGAAAGCTAGAACTAACGGGTTGAAGACTTCTTTACAATCAGCCATGGTGGCTCTTACCCTTAACAGAGGTTTCAACTTTGCACATTATTTCTACAAGGAGATCGTTGCACCAATTACACCGCCAGAAGTTCAAGGCTTTCTGATGTACCCAAGGTTTATTCAAATGATTTTAAATCATCTCATTCCAAACCTACCTCAGCTAACTCACCGTCTTACTCTAACCCCGATGAAAAAGAGGATATTTACTGATTGTAACACTGTTAAGAAACATAATCAGGCATTGATACCAGTTCCAACACCATTATTTGGGTACATAATTAATCCTGAGTATGTTACGCCACCTCATGATAATTGGATTCATCCGGAAGAGTTAGAAGCCCAACAACAACAACAACAACAACAACAAGATCAAGAACCAGTTCAAGTTGAAATTCAAGAAAATGTCATAGAACCTAGTGTGGAGGTTCTTGATGAGGTTCAAGTAGATGATCATGCTGATCAACATGAGGAGAATGTGCATAATAATGAAGAA
Source organism: Smallanthus sonchifolius (assembly GCA_023525975.1). NCBI lineage: Eukaryota > Viridiplantae > Streptophyta > Magnoliopsida > Asterales > Asteraceae > Smallanthus > Smallanthus sonchifolius. Next base: position 58,768,315 of record CM042021.1, read on the forward strand.
GAACAAGTCCAATCTCCTCCATAGGATCAAGAAGGGAATGTAACTGATAGTAGCACAAGGTCTTTTGAACCAGCTAATGATGATGAGTCTGATTCTGATTCCAAAGCTACTAAAGATTTTAGCTCAGATCAGTATGACAGATTTGCTTGCATTCCGGTGGCTAATGCTGGGAAAAGAATGAAGTCTAAAAGGTAAAGAAACCAAGACGCAAGTCTGCTCGGGGTTTTATTCCTGGTGTAATACTTGGTAAAATAACATTACGATATGAACCGTCGTCTGATTCGGAGTATATTCCTTCTCCAAAGTCACAAAAGCTTATGTCTCCTTTTATGTTTGTTGCTAGTACTCATGTAGCTGATGACGTGGATTTTGAGGAATTATTGATTATGTTACCACAACCATTTCAGACTACTTCTCCACAAGTTACTCCTGCTCCAATTCCTCCTCATACTTCTTCACAAGCTAGTCTGTCTACATCAAAGGATGCTAAGATTGCTGCTCTACAAGGCAAAGTCTCTTGCCTAGAAGCCCAAGTTATGGGTCTTCAAGGTCAAGTAGATATATTAAGGGCTACTGATTTTCAGAGAGAGCAAGTTATTCAATCTCAAAGCAGGCAACTAGCTGAGATGCAGATTCTTGTATCACAGTCAGTAGAGCGTATTGACGCTCAGGGGGAGATGCCTGTAGTGGTGAAAGATGCTTGTCATACAGAGGCAGTTCTAAGGAATGATAACTGATGTGTGATATTATATATATATATATATATATATATCAAATTAACCAAGTTTTAATGTAGAAATGGACTCACAACTAAATCACATGCTCAAGGCAAGTGTACCGGTCATGCGTAGTAAAGACAGTAAGCCCGAGTTATCGAACCGTGGACACAAAAGGCGGCGGCACTCGATACTAAACCTTTATTGACTCCTAACCGATGTAACATACAAGATTATTTTATTTATTACTTTTATTGATTTTAGGACATGCGACTTAGAATAAAACAACTAAATGCTGACTCGACTCAAAGACAAGACAAGACACTAAAGATTACGGACAAATAAACGACACTGGAAAGACTAAACACACCATAACTCAGACGAAGACCAAATATGAGACAAACACTACCTAGACCAGGAATCCTATTGACTGACTCAACTGCTTTCGGGACAACCGACTGTATGACACCAGTTCTAAAGATAGACTGACTCGGGAATCACTAAAATATGTAGTATCTCCTCTCGGACTCACCTACACATCTCAACTATCCAAAGGGTCAGATTAAGCTCACCGGTAAGAAATTGGATTTCCTCTCGGACTCACCAAAACATAGAATACCACGTACCCGTCAACGGTTTCACCTCTCGGTCTCAAGCGTCCTATACTCAGAGACTATCCTAGACAGACCTAAGAGCAAGTAGTAAACACCAAAAATACTGTTTATGACATGAAATTGCAAGATAATAAAGACGACTTGGACAACCCACTCTCGTGCAATTGCTACCCAAACCGACAAACCACAAGACAACCCAACAACCTATTTCCTCTTGGACTCAAGATTGGTAAAACACTGATTTATATGACTACACAAACCTGCCACAACGATTGGCCTAATCGTCTAAGATCAAGAACACAAAGTAAATGACCCAAGAACCCTAAATCTCACCCAAAACACACAAAGCATTCAAGTAAAACCTCAAGAGCAACAAATTCATGCAAGATCAGTAGCAGATCAGTACTCAAACACATTCATAAACAATAAATCAAGAATCTTTACACTAATATTCGTCATACGATAGATTAAAACTCGAAAACAATCAAACCAAGTCAATATTCATCCTAATCTAGATAGCTATGAGTTTAGCTACTCATAATACTGAGATACAATCTACAAAATACTGGAAACATGTTTAGAATTCGAAACAAATGTAAATAGAAGAAACCGAATGATGAAAATGTGAATTGCAAACCGAGTAGCAATCCCCACGAGCAATCTATGTGATCCTGAAGCTCCAAACTCGTCCTTGAAGTCTCTCTGCTCCCTACCATCCGTAAACAATCGAACTCCCCCAAGAATGGCCGCTAAAATCTTTAAATTTACTAAATCTAGGGTTTTGCGGCTTTTTGTCTCTTCGCGTGTCGCGAAGAAATCTACCCAGCCCTTCGCGTGTCGTGAAGGCCAAGTCGGGCCCAGTTTTAAAGCCCCTCGCGTGTCACGAACTTCTGGAGCTCAATCTTCGCGTGTCGCAAAGAGTATAAATTGCAACTTTTTTTCTTGTTTTTCTTTCTGTCTCCTTTTCTTCAGTATAATCCTTTCGTTTATCATGCAAACCTGCAAATTCAACAATATTCTCATTGAGTACCAATTTCTTAAGATATTTGCTAATAAAACCGGGTTAAAAGGGTAAAAAACAACTCCATAAACATATGTGTTTTAGAACAAATCAAACACTCTCACACTTGAACTTTGCTTGTCCCTAAGCAAAGCCCAAAGCAATACATCCAACCAAGTAATCACACAAATACAAAAATTCTCAAGTTATGGTCAGAAGCAGGTCACGAAATCCAATAACAACGAATGACTCCCCAAGTTTTACAATGGTCAACAGATTTACAATTCAACCAGCCTAGATGGGACCTAACTCTTTGAAAAACATGGGCACAACTAATCAAGACTCACTTTCTTTCAAGATCTAACTATGCATAACGCGTACCCCTCATAAGAGTTCTCTCCACTCGGTTTATTTCTGTGACTAGCAAAATATGTGCCAGCTCCTATTCTAACTCTCAAACTTGCCAATGAAATGCTTAAGTCATATGCTTTAGAATCAATCACATCTCCACCCGAATGTGAAGACAAACACACAGATCAACAAGGTCTTTCTGGGTTGTAATGTCAGGCTAGGGCTCTAGGTATGGATTAGGAATTTTAAGAACCGGCCCGGATTGATGAACTAAAGACAAAAATGAAGCAAAGAAAAAAACAAAACTGTGCTAAACTGTGAGGATCTTTGATCCTCACACTTATTCATTGGACTACCATATTTTTGTGATTTGCTCTCTTTTTGTTTACACTCTTTTTGTTTTCTTTATTTTTCTTGCTATTTCAGACTGAACCTGCTTAAATAAATCTAGACCAGTGACACGAGGTTTAAAACAAAAAGGCTAAAGGGTGTAATGTGGGTTTTTGAAATGAAAGGGAATCAGGCTCAAGTGGGCTAACTAGGGGTTAATGTTCAAGTAGGGATAAATAAAAGAAAAGGCTAAACAAAAGAAAGGGTTAAATCCTAGTGCCTTAGATCATTTCTGTGTGCTGTCTAAACCTAGGGTCTCAAAATGTATCAAGATAATCAAGTTCTAACCAAACAAATCATGCAGGTAAACACACAACAAACGAAAAACAATGAATATAAATGAATATGAAAAGGCTCAAAGATCTCACTGAAGTGTGTGGAATCGGTTTACCGATACAAGTCATGCACAATTCAAGCCGTCTAGTCTGCTAAACTCTCCTAGGCATCCCAAATGATTTTTTATTACTGAAAAACTGACTAGTTGAATACATTTAATCCTGAATACTTGGAGAATACGGCGTTAGGTAAACGAAAACCCACAACCGACCCACTAAAAACACTTTTGTATGCCCGGGTAAAAGTATATTATGTGAAGCGCTTGGGACTTGCAAAACCAAACAACTCTTTTTCAAATTTATTTTTATTTTATTTTTTTATTATTTTTTTAAAGAAAAATAAACCTAAGACTCAACAGTCTCCCATCCTCACACTTGAAAGACACATTGTGCACAATGTGAAACAAGAAACACCCAAAAATAAAAACGCAAAAATAAATAGGAAAGGACTTAGCTGGTAATGTATATGCACTGAAATGTCCAGCTTTGTTCTTCCAATTGTGCAATGTATAGCATTTCTGTATCGGCTGCACATATCCTGTCGGGTTACCTTTACACAAATATCAGATTAAGATCAACTCCGCCCGAATGGAGATTGAGTACGGACTGAGCGATCAATACCTACAAAATAAAGCTCAAACAACCCCGCAACATTAAACTGCCTCATGTTACAGACTGAAGATAAAAATAAAAGACTCGACGGACTCACTAAGACTCAAGATAGAATGCATGGGTACGTACCTGATATGTGACAAACACAAAGATATGAATGCCACAGCAAGGTGGATCATCGGTCATGAACGATTGTGAGCTCTCCATGATAGTGGATGATGGTAGATGATATGATGATGATGGATGAGATGGTAATGGGTGGGTGATGGTGATAAACGGTGGTGGAAAACCATGGAAAACAAGGAAAAAGGGCAAGACCATGGAATCTTCTCGTGTCGCGAACAAACCCTAGACACTCCTCGCGTTTCGCGAGGAGGTGGGTTTTAGGCCGGCCAAAGTGAGACATCCTTGCGTGTCGCGAAGATCCTTTCTGCATTTTTCGCGTGCCGCGAAGAGGTGTTAATCACAAAAAGTTAATTCATTTTTTATACTTAGAAAAATTTTGGCCCCTAAAAACTTTTTCACCCCAATTCCAATAAAAACCTGTCCTACTATAAAAACAACTACAAAAATACCTGGGACTGCATTCCTGATGATTTTTCCCGCTGAATCACGCACGAATCCCTGCAAGACACGACACAAACAAACAAAAACACATAAAACAGGTGAGAAATACAACTCGGGTTGCCTCCTGGAAGCGCTTGGTTTACCGAGTCCTCAGCCTGACTCATCCTCACACTTAGTTTTGTGGCGGGTTTAGGTGAACTGCCTCAACTGAGCGTTCCGCAACCAGGCCAGTGATATAGTGCTTCAATCTATGCCCATTTACTTTGAACTTCGCTCCATCTTCTCCCTCTATCTCTATCATCCCGTAAGGAAAAACCTGAATGACTGTGAACGGACCCGACCATCGAGATCTCAACTTTCCCGGGAAAAGCCTCAACCGGGAATTAAACAATAGCACTCGATCTCCTACCTCAAATTCTATTGAAGCACTTTCCTGTGACAAACACTCTGGATAGATAGAGTCTTAGTCTTAGGTTGTCTTGTCTTGTTTGTAATTGTCTTTGTATGTAAGAGTCTTTATGTATTAGTTTATCAAATTGTATTTACTTTTACATATTGAATGTTGCAAAATTCTCTAAGTGTTTTGCGCACTTGTAAGTGCGCAGGAGAAAGCTTCTGCGTCCTTAGCAAGTATGCAAGTGTAACTTTGCGTACTTGCTAAGTACGCAAGAGAATTTTGCCCTGATCACTTGCTAAGTGCGCCGGCATCAGGTCTTGTATAAATAGGATAGGTTGACAGAAGTTAAGTACACAGGCATTATTGCAAATACGCAGATTGTAATCTCAGTGCTTATCTCTGTAACCTTCAAGTGTTTATAATACAAAGAACGTTTAAAGTGTTTTCTCTTGTCGGTTTACTTTGTTTAGCTAGACTCTCCGCCTAGTCATGGGCATTCCGCACCCGGTCCAACTAGTAGACCCACTTGCATGTGACGATCCGCTACACCCGAGGGACCTACACATTCCTTACTACCTTTACGTAGCGATCATGCAGCTCCTTAGTCCTCAATTTATAATCATATGATCGCGTATATGCATGATCCCTCAGCTCCTCTAACTCATGCAACTTGTACATCCAGTTCTCCCCCGCCTTGGGTTCGTCAAGATTGACGGTGCGGAGGGCCTAATATGCACGATCCTATAACTCAACCGGTAGATGACACGCTTTCCCATAAATCAACCTAAACGGTCTGGAGCCGATAGGTGTCCTGAATGCCATACGAAAAGCCTAGAGTGCATCATCTAGCTTATCTGCCCAATCCTTCCTATTCGACCCAATCATTTACTCCAGGATTCGCTTAATCCCGTGGTTGCTAACCTCTACCTGCCACTAATCTGCAGATGATAAGTCGTTGCAAGTCGATGGGTGACCCCATATCTTTGCAAGGTTTTCTCCATCTGCGCAATGCAGAAGTGGGTACCTCTATCGTTAATCAGTGCCTTAGGCACACCAAATCTAGCAAACAACTTCCTCAAGAACCTTACAACTACTCTCGCATCATTCGTGGGTAGAGCTTCGGCCTCCACCCACTTAGAAACGTAATACAGTGGGACGAGTATGTACTTATTCCCTCGAGATGAAGGGAACGGTCCCATAAAGTCAACCGACATCAAACACCTCAACAATCTGGATGGGGTTCTGTGGCATCTCATTCCTAGAAGAGATGTTCCCTGTCCTCTGGCAAGTATCACATCTCCTAACAAACACGTGAGCATCCTTAAATATCGTCGGCCAATAAAAACCTGTTTCAAATACCCGCTTAGCTGTGTAGCTGGCCCCATTATGACCTCTAATGGGAACCTCGTGGCACTGCCTCAAAATGCTCTCGACCTCACTCTCGGCTACACATCTCCTAATCACCTGATCTACTCCTACTCTGAACATATGTGGATCCTCCCAAAAGTAGTGTCGAATATCCGCGAAGAATTTCTTCTTCTGCTGGTGAGTCATGCCCTTTATCAAGGTGCCATCAACAAGGTAGTTCGCAATGTCCGCGAACCAAGGGCAATCATCCTCACTCACACTCACTTTCATCAAACTCTCCATAGGAAACTGATCATCAATTTGGACTCCCGTGTGTCCACTCTCAGTACCCTCTAATCGTGACAAGTGATCGACTGCCACGTTTTCTGCCCCCTTCTCATCTCTAATGTCTATATAAAACTCTGGTAGAAAAAGGATCCAATGAATAAGGCAAGGCTTAGCGTCCTGCTTGCTGAAGAGATATGTCACTGCTGCATAGTCTGTATACACGATTGTTTTGGACAGCACAAGATAGGACCTGAATTTATCGAATGCAAACACCACGGCCAAAAACTCCTTCTCTATGGTGGTGTAGTGATCTTGAGCATCGTTCAAGGTCCGGCTAGCATAGTAAATCGGATGGAAGTGTTTTTCCTTCCGCTATCCTAAAAACCGCCCCTAATGCAAAATCGTCACATCGCACATCAACTCGAATGGAAGTGACCAATCCGGGGCTACCATGATGGGGCATCAACCAACTTGCCCTTCAATGTCACACCCCTAAATTTATTTACTTAATAAATAAATACAGGTTGCAAAGATTGGTTCATTACACGATAGCGAAAGTTGTAATAGTGATTTCTAAGACTTGATTATATATACAATTACTAAAACTAAGCAATACAATGATCTAGGTTCTTCTAGATCAACGATAGACTTGAGACTTGATATTCTATGTCCTTCCAGCTACTGGGAACTGATCAATGACTTAACCGTCATAAAGTAAGTAGTTTTCACCCGAAAACGTATCCATGACTTAACCGTCATAAAATAAGTAGTTTTCACCTGAAAACGTATCCATGACTTAACCGTCATATATTTATATTAAGATCACGTATGGACATATAATTATTTCTTACCAATAATTATATAAAATCACAAATTTCGTTCAAATATGTTATACGCATGTCAATTTTCCTACGTGCACAAAAACTATGTTAACACGTCCGCATGCAAATACTTGTTCTGAACGACATTTATTAACTTGTTTTTATTCAACATGCATTTATTTATACCAATATGTGCACACAAGTATAACTATATTTCAACATGCGCTTAACTATGTTTCATGATAACATGCGATAATTTATTTATTTATTTTTCTACTTCATGTACCCATGTCAACGTTCCATGTTATCAAATATAAACAAGTTATAAAATATATATATATATATATATATATATATATATATATATATATATGATTTCCATTATTTAGCCATTTCATAACTCATTCCGAGTTAACAATTTTCCATCATTCATATATCATTACTTATATATATATTTACATGTACATTATTTCTAGTTTTTCCAAGTTTCATAACTTATAATCATGCACCCATATATGTATATATATAGTCTGGTTTCTAAACATGCATACATGTATTTAGAGATTCCATGTTAATCAACTAAAAATACACACATACATATACACTTTGGTTACAACTTATATACACATATATTTACCTCTATTTCATTTATCCAAGTATTAACCATACTTTTCGAGTTAATATTTCCCTTTTATTATCAAGTGCTCAAACAAGAACATCTATACATAGATATATATACAGATTACAATCCTTATACATGTACCCATATACTTGATCATTTCCAAATTATTAATCAAATCAAACATATACATATCTGTATGCATATCTTGGCCTATAAATATAGGTATACATATTTTAGCTTTTTCTTCTTTTTAAATCTTAATATCATGTGATTAACAACCACTTATCATAAAAAGATCAAAACAACGATATATACATGTACTTTTATTATTTTCAGCCCATGTATACATTTTTACATGAAAACTCTAATTTTTAAACCTAATAAAGTTAAGTTTCATAAAAAAAAAATTCTTTTAATCTTTAGAAATCCTTTGTTTTCTTTGTGAACAACATGTTTTCAACAAGAACATGAAGATGAAAAGAAAAGTTCATGACAGATTCATACCACTAGTCAAAGCTAGGTGAAGATTTACTAGTAGAAGATGATATAGATGCTCGTTTTGCTAACAAAACCCGACTCCTAGCTCAAAATCTTCCTTGAATCTCTAAACTCTAACTCGAACTCTCTAGACTTTTTGTGTTCTTGGATTTTTGAGTGTGCAAGTGTGTGCATATGTGTGTGTGTGTCTATATATAGAGAGAGAAAGAAAAAGATGATGTGTCGTTCCATCACATCATTACAAGGTAATGATGGAAGGATGTGATGTGACGTTTGCATGAAAAAGAACTAAATAGACATATCACTTACAATGTCATCATGAGATGTGGTTGATTAGACAAGACTCTCACAATATTATCATGACGATTTGATGGCTTTCCAAGTGGGTAGCCCCACTTGGACTATTTTGGCCGAAACTAGGGGTAGGGGGGTTGAGTCTTGTCACATCAAGTAATTATTACAAAGCATGGACGATTTGACCTGATTGGACTTTCCACTTGACAAGGCATGGGCTTCATGATGACTAGTGGATTTGACCTGTTAGGTGTTGTCACATCATGTGTTATCATTACAATGTTGATGGGACTTGTGTTGACTAGTGGATTTGACCTGTTAGGAGTTGTCAACTCGTGTGTCATAATTACAGTGTTGATGGGATTTGATACGACTAGTTTTAATAATCTGCTAGTTAAACCTGACATAGTTCATATTTGAACTATAATATACATGTATACACCTAAAAATAACTTAACATCATGTAATAAACATTTAGATGTCAACTTTTAAGAGTTTAGTCACCAATATTTAAGTTTTTATATTATAAAGTGTCACTAGGCTTTATTTAAATAAAATCTTGTTAATCACCAACGAACATACCTTAAGGGTTATCAGTGTTTATTTCCTAGTAATTCTTAAAATTACTAAAACAATATGTATGTTCCTTTGCTAGCCTCCTTGACTATACTATGTAAAAATAATAAACCAGGAAATATAATATATGAACGTACAATTATGGATATGAATATTGACCTGAAATGCTGGGTGTCATATTCAACAACTCAAATGCCCTCAAACACTCATCAGAAAACGCGAAGGGCGCATCCTTCTCTAACAACGGATTCATCGGCCTCGCTGTCTTAGAGAAATCATGAATGAATCGCCGGTAGAAGCCGACGTGGCCAAGAAAACTCCTAATCGCTCTCACACATGTCGGTAGTGGAAGTTTAGAGATCGTCTCCACTTTAGCTCTATCAACCTATATGCCTACATGTGATATCTTGTGCCCTAGCACTATGCCCTCTCTCATCATAAAGTGGCACTTCTCCCAATTCAGCATCAGATTTATCTCCTCACATCGTGCCAACATTCTCTCTAAATTCCTCAAGCAATGGTCGAAAGAGCTCCCAAAAATGGATAAATCGTCCATAAAGACCTCCATAAAGTCTTCGACCATGTCATGAAAGATAGCAATCATACAGCGCTGGAAGGTAGCTGGAGCGTTGCATAGCCCGAAGGGCATGCGGTGGTAAGATAACGTACCATAGGAGCACGTGTAAGTGGTCTTATCCTGGTCCTCGGGTACTTGGAAATAACCAGGGAAGCCATCGAGAAAGCAATAGAACTGCTATCCCGCCAGACGCTCCAACATCTGATCAATAAATGGAAGTGGGAAATGATCCTTCCTAGTCGCGTCGTTCAGTCTCCTGTAATCTATGCACCCTCTCCAACCTGTAACTGTCCGTGTCAGAATCAACTGATTCCTCTCATTCACCACAACTGTCATCCCCCCTTTCTTAGGGACAACCTGTACTGGACTAACCCATGCAGAATAATATATGGGGTAGATTAGCCCTGCATCTAACAACTTCATCACCTCCTTCTTCACTACTTCCTGCATCTTGGGGTTCAGTCTCCGCTGCCCTAGCACAACTAGATTGAAATCATCCTCCATCAAGATCTTATGGGTGCAAAAGGAAGGGTTTATACCCTTGATATCCATCAACTTCCCACGCAATCGCATTCTTATGTGCCTTCAGCATGCCAGTCAGTCTCTCCTTCTCATCTCCCGTTAGATCCGCAACAATAATCACGGGAAGCTTCTTTTCATCATCCAGGAAAGCATACTCTAGATGCGACGGTAACTCCTTAAGCTCTAAGGAGGATGGTGGGCTCTCAATAGACGGCCTCTCTATGGGCTCACTCCTCTCAATCTCCTCGAATCAAGTGGGATCATGGGTAGTCTCACTCTCTAGAAGACTCAAACTCTCATCAATGGTTGCTGCTGTCATCTCAATATCGCCATTCTCTCTAGCCATAATTTGCGTGTCAGACGTAATTCTCCCACAGATATCGCTCAAGAACTCTCCCACATGTGACATGATCGACTCTATGAAGTACAGTGTATCGTCCTAACTGCTCGGATGCTTCATGGACTTATTCACGTCGAATGTCACCTTCTCATCATTCACATCAAGGGTCAGCTTACCGCTACAAACATCTATCATCACGTGAGCGGTAGCTAGGAATGGACGCCCCAAAATAAGGGGGACATGCTCGTCCTTGTCCATATCCAATATGACAAAGTCCATAGGGAAGATGAACTTGTCGACCCTAACCAACATATTCTCAACAAAACCGCATGGATACTTAACCGATCGGTCGGCAAGCTGAAGACTCATCCGCGTCGGATGCGGTTCTCCTAGGCCTAGTTTCTTAAAAACAGAGTAGGGCATGAGGTTGATGCTAGCACCAAGGTCGGCAAGAGCGTTGCCGACAGACAACCCACCAATAACACAAGGGATAGTGAAACTCCCTGGATCCTTCATCTTCTGTGGAAGGTTGGGTTCTATAACCGCAGAACACCGTTCATTCATCACCACGGTGGAAAGTGCCTCAAGTTTAGTTTTGTTCGTCAACATGTCCTTGAGGTACTTTGAATACTTGGGCATACTAGACAGAGCCTCAACAAATGGGATGTTAATGTGTAGTTGTCGTAAGATGTTGAGGAACTTCTGATAGTGACCGTCCTCTTTCTCTCTTCTAAGCCTACCGGGATATGGAAGTGGGGGCTTATACTCTCTCACAGGCATCTCAGTCGCCTTCCTAACTATATCCTCTTGTTGTGCTGTAATTGCTGGGCTTCGCCTCTCTTGCACCTTGCCAGGATTTGCCTCCATCTCAATATCCTCATCAACCGGTTCATCCTCGTCATCTACCGGTCTCGGAGTCTCGGCACCTCGACCGCTCCTAGTAGTTACTGCCTTCGCGAACTGCCGTGAGTGACCGGGGTTTGCATCAGTGTTACTAGGCAGACTACCCTCTTTCCTATTTTTCAGCATCTCAACTATCTCTCCTACATGCCTCTCCACATTCTGCAACCCCACTCCTTGGCATTGGATCATCGTGTCATGCTCCTTAAACTTAGCAGCATTCTCCTGATGCCGCCTATCATCACGCTCTAGAAACTGAGCCATCATCTCCTCTAAACGGTCCTTCTTCTCCCCGCTTCCCTGACCTGAATTCTAGAATAAATTCTGGTTTGTGCTACCCCTCCAATTAGGCCTAGAATTATTTCACCATCCAGAACTACCGTACGAGCTGTTACGGTTTTGATTCCCAAAGTACTCAACCTGCTCTTGGGTCATCTGGCAATCAGAAGTGTTGTGGCCTCCCTTATAGATCTCGCAGCTCCTGTCCGACTTCACCTGCATATCTTTCACTATCCTAGCTAATGCCTCTATCTGCGCTGCCAAGTCTGTATTTGAATCAACATGCATAACCCCTCTCTGTGAACTCTCAGAATGTGGGCTCTAGTAACTGGTCATAGCAATATCCTCGAAGAGGTCAAAGCACTCATCAAGGGTCTTACTCGTCATCATGTTCCCCCCTGTAGCTGTATCTAGCTGTCCTCTACTAGCAATGGAATAGCCATTGTAAAACTTCTCAACCAAACACAAATCCTCTATACCATGACGCGGGAAATTTATATACAACCCTTTAAATCTCTCCCATACATCGTGAAAACTCTCACCCTACTGCTGCTTAAAAGCATGGATCAAACTCCTGTGGTGAGCAGCCTTAGAAGGGGGGTTAGTATTTAGCAAGAAATTTGTCCTTCATAGTAGCCCAAGTGGTGATGGCACCATTGGGTAAGGAATCAAGCCAAGTGGCGGCTTTATCTGCCAAACTGAATGGGAATAGACGCAACAGTTTTGCATCTTCAGTGACGCCATTAAAGCGGAAAGTGTCGCAGATCCTACTGAATCTAGTGAGATGGTAGTGTGGGTTCTCATGTGAGTTCCCATGGAATTGCACATTAGTGGCGATAGTGCTCATGACATGAGATGGAAAATGCCACGAGTTAGCCTCTACAGTAGGCTGAGTGATGCTAGAACGCACGCCACCGTCGGTCGACTTGACGTAATCGGAAACGGTCCTTCGTGCTGGTTGGTCACCCATTTCTTAAGAAGTTGTTTCAACGGTCTCTTCAATAGGTTTCTTTCAGAACAAATGCTCGGGCTCAAGTAGAGCAGTAAACTCAGCAGATCCTGTGGAATGAGTGCGGCGAGTATGTTACATACACTGCAAAAAGAAAAATAAATATAGAAAATAAAGATAGTATGCTAACTAGGAAACAAAGCAAAATACATAAAATAGATGAGAAAATATGATAAAATACTAAACAAATAAGTAGCACAAATAGTTAACAAATAGTGGTCAAACCCCCAACTCGGGTCGTTCTCGAAGTCGCCTAAAAGTGTCCTCGGGAACGGCGCCAAAAACGTGATGCGTGATAGTATATATATATTAAATTTACCAACTTTTAAATGTAGAAATGGACTTATAACTAAATCACACGCTCACGGCAAGTGTACAGGTCACGCGTAGTAAAGACAATAAGCCCGAGTTATCTAACCGTGGACACAAAAGGCGGCGACCGTCGATACTAAACCTTTATTAACTCCTAACCGATGTAACACACAAGATTATTTTATTTATTACTTTTATTGATTTTATGACATGCAACTTAGAATAAAACAACTAAATACTAACTCGACTCAAAGACAAGACAAGACACTAAAGATTATGGACAAATAAACGACACTAGATAGACCAAACACACCAGAACTCACACGAAGACCAAATATGAGACAAACACTACCTAGACCAGGAATCCTATTGACTGACTCAACTGCTTTCGGGACAACCGAATGTATGACACCGGTTCTAAAAATAGACTGACTCGGTAATCACTAAAATATGCAGGATCTCCTTTCGGACTCACCTACACATCTCAACTATCCTAAGGGTCGGGTTAAGCTCACCAGTAAGGAATTGGATTTCCTCTCGAACTCAACAAAACCTAGAATACCACGTACTCGACAACGGTTTCACCTCTCGGTCTCATCCGTCCTATACTCAAATACCACGTACTTGACAGACCTAAGAGCAAAGAGTAAACTCCCAAAATACTGTTTATGACACGAAATTACAAGATGATAAAGATGACTCGGACAACCCACTCTCGTGCAATTGCTACCCAACAACCGATAAACCACAAGACAACCCACAAACCTGCCACAACGATTGGCCAAATCGTCTAGATCACGAACACAAAGTAAATGACCCAAGAACCCGAAATCTCACCCAAAACACACAAAGCATTCAAGTAAAACCTCAAGAGCAACAAATTCATGCAAGATTAGTAGTAGATCAGTACTCAAACACACTCATAAACAACAAATCAAGAATCTTTAAACTAATATTCGTCTTACGATCGATTAAAACTCGAAAACAATCAAACCAAGTCAATATTCATCCTAATTTAGATAACTATGAGTTTAGCTACTCATAATACCTAGATACAATCCAAAAAATACTAGAAACATGTTCAGAATTCAAAACAAATGTAAATAGAAGAAACCGAATGATGAAAACGCGAATTACAAACTGAATAGCAATCCCCACAAGCAATCCAAGTGATCCTGAAGCTCCAAACTAGTTCTTGAAGTCTCTCTGCTCCCTACCAGCTGCAAACAATCTAACTCCCCCAAGAATGGCCACTAAAATTTTTAAATAATCAAAATCTAGGGTTTTGCGGCTTTTTGGCTCTTCGCGTGTCGCGAAGAAATCTACTCGGCCCTTCGCGTGTCGCGAAGGCCAATTTAGTCGGGCCCGGGTTTAAAGCCCCTCGCGTGTCACGAACTTCTGGAGCTCACTCTTCGCGTGTCGCGTAGAGTATAAATTCCAACTTTTTTCTAGTTTTTCTTTCCGGCTCCGTTTCTTCAATATAATCCTTTGGTTTATCATGCAAACCTGCAAATTCAACAATAATCTCATTAAGTGCCAATTTCTTAAGATATTTTCTAATAAAACCGGGTAAAACATGTCAAAAACAACTCCATAAACATATGTGTTTTAGAACACATCAATAATGAAGATAATGATCCCTGTGGGAACAAGGGTGATTGTCAATACTCTGACGTTGCTCCAGTATCTCAGTTTCAGGGGGAGTTTACTTCAAATCAAGAAGTTGAAGCTTCTGGTAATAAAAGTACAGGAGAAAATAAAGAGGTATTGCTTCTAGAATTCTTTAGAGGTGACTCTGGTCTTGATGAAGCTGAAAAGATAAACTGTTTAGATGGTCTAGATGATTTGTTTGATTACTTATAAGATGAAGTGAATGACTCAGAGATAGAAGAAGGAGAGATAGTGGAATTAGATATTCCTAAAGATACAACAAGGTTGACTTATGAAGGCTGTGATGGTTTTAATGTGCCTTTTGATTTCATCCAAGATGATGTTAGTCCTGAAGTTACTTCTGATGGAATGATTGACTCTATGGACTCTACTGAAGATGTCACAAAGCTTGTTTCTAAAACTGACACTACTCAGACAAAGACAACTGAAGAGCCTGTGATGTATAGGGATACAGGTATGACCAAAGAGAAATGGCTAGAGTTGGTGAAAAGTTGGAAGAAAGTATTACCTGCTTCATCGTCACCACCTGTTCTTAAGGAAAAGTAAGTGAACAAAGAAAGGTGTGTTGGTAGGATTATAAGTTGGTTCTTTGATGAAGAAATTAATCTTTTTGCTTTGAAGAGATCTGATGATGTACAATATTTGAAGCCAAGGCTAAGGTACCTCAATACTTTGCCTAGATGTGACATAAACGGTCTGGCAACAAAGTGGTTAATCAATAGATCTAAGCATGGTATTGCTGATGCTATTGCAAAGATGATTAGGATGGAAGGTGGTTCTAGAAAGTATGATAAGCTTAAACCAAAAAAGGGAAAAAGAATAAAGAGTGTTGATCCTAAAACTGGTAAGGTGATTTGGAATTACAAGTTTAAACTAGTCAAGGTAGTGAAGAAGAAACCTTTGAGGAAGATACCACAAGACTGTCTAGGTAATATGAAGTGGTGGTATGTGGATGTGAACACAGGAGAAGCAAGGATTGAAGATCAAGATAATAAGGTCATAGCATGTTTTTATGATGCTATGAATCTTATAAAATTCTCAAAGAAAAACCAACTGATGCTGAAAAGAAAGGAGATTATGTTTATAAGTGAATGACGTGTGCAGGGATTACAATATAAGCGTGTGTTGGAGATTTGTGTGAAACATGGAGTATATGCAGGGAGTAAATTACCGAAGAAGTGGAAGAGCTTAGCATGAAGACAGAAGATCAATCTAGTGTTAAGTGGGAGTCTGTTAGGACATAGAAGTGTGACAATAGGCCTTGTAACAGTTTAGATATTATATGTCTATGTTTTTGTAATGTTTGGTTAAGTTCTGTAATAGGCGAACTTAACAAATTCGCCTAGGCCTAGTTTAGGCAAAGTTGTTAAGTTAGCCTGCATGGCTGAATGTGTCTTCAAATCGGAGTTTGCATGTTAGTTTAATTTTTTTTTGCAATTTGTACTCAAGTTCTGTAAACTCGGTGTTTGGTGGAAATCAAAGAGAAGATTATTTCCAATGTGTGTTGATTGTTATCATAGTGATTGTCTCGTATACACAGTCATGCGTACGGTTGGATTCCGCACTCCGTATGTTTGATACGTCACATCTTGAGTTAGATCCGTAGAAGACCCGAGGGGACCAACAACTTTTGGCACCTTGCCTCTTTGCACTTGCCATTGTGGTGAAAATTTCCTCGATTGCACTTCGGTAGGGTTCCCGTGTAAGCTTTCCATGGCTTATTGTTAGCTTGACCTGTAGTATAGGCTCGGGTTGTCTCTTGGCTTTTCGGCGGTGGTGGCGGCGGATTAAATGACCTTGAAGAACTACCTTCACACTTTCTCTTGTTGTCGGCGGTGGGTTTGTCAAAGAGTCCCTGAAGAACGGCCTGGGACGTCAGGTTGTGTGCCAATCAGATTGCTTGCTGGATTGTTCTAGGTTCAAAAGATGATACCATACCCTGGACTTGCGGGGCCAGTCCCCATAAATAACGCTCAATACGCTTCTCTTCAGGAGTCACCATGTGAGGACACAATCCTGCCAAATCTTGAAATTTCGATGTGTAATCCACCACATCTGGTCCATTCATTTTCAATTTCCAAAACGTTTCCTCAAGAACCTGGATCTCGTTTCGTGTACAGTACTCATCCCTCAACTGCTTCTTAAACTCTGCCCATGGCATAGCATTTGCTTCTTCCAGACTCATCGCTTGGACATTGGATTTCCACCAGGTGAGGGCTTGTCCCTCAAAGGTTCCAGTAGCAAATTTTACCTTTGAAGTTTCTGGACAGTTGCACATCTCGAAAGTAGACTCTACTTTCTCTATCCACCATACTAGGTTAACTGCTCCATCCTGCCCATTGAAAGATAGTGGTGTGCAGTCAAGGAAAAGCTTGTGGGTGCATACTAGGGGATTTTGCCCTTGTCCTCCTGCATTCTGATTATTTGGCTAGGCTGCAACAGCTGCAACTACTCTTTGATTAATCAGGGCCTCCATCCGTGCTTCCGTCATTGTTGCTTGGTGGGCGGCATGTCTCTTCATATCATAATGTTAGAAAGAGTTAGATTATATCTAACGTACAACCAACACATGTACACAAAATAACACATCACATCACAAATCAACCATAAAATATAAAAAGATAATAAACTTGATAAGATAGATTGTATGAAGTACAAAATATTCTAGGAGTCTCCGCTCCTTCACAAAAGAGAACAAGTTTAAAACATCAAATATCCTGTGGGCACAGCCCACCCATTATAGGCTGAATAGGGAATCTAAGAGAACCATCCTCTAAAAAGGACAAATGCAAGCAACATGGTGTTAACGATGGTGAGAGCTGCAAATGAATCCAAGTGCTTGCCGGTCCGTGCGTCTCGCTGTCTCGCTGCAATGGCTTCCTGCTCCACCGCTGTCAATCGGGTCTCTCCTGCGGTAACTCGTCCATGTAGTCTCCGCAATGCTTAGTCATTAAGGTCTACTACGCCCTGAAGCTGAACCAAGCGATCATCAATTGCTTCTATATAGCGTCAGAATCCTCGCTGGTGTCCCCGCTCTTTTGTGCTCATGGGTCTGGTTGTGGCTCACTCCCCTCAGTGCTAGGCGGTATGGTCGGCTCAGTAGGCCCCACTTCCTGTGGCCTAACCTGATGGGAAGATTCCCTAATCTCTAGCTGATTCAAAAGGAAGTGCCTCTTGGGTAATGGCTTGGTGTCAGTAGAAGAAAGGGCCCACTTCATGGGCGGCAATACGGTCTTGGGAGCGGTCCTGCGGGGCGCAAGTCCTATGAAGTTAACCCACTCGCTGCGTAGCGGTACAGGGCTGGGGGACCATGGAGGGGAAGGTGTAGGTGGTCGCACCTCCTCACTGCTAGTGTCCTCCCTGTGCATGACTGAATATGGCACAGTCTCCCCTGAGTCGGTGTCGGAGTTCGCTCCTTCTGCTCCTCCCACTGGTTCCTCTTCCGACTCTTCCTCAGGTTCCAATTCTGAGACTTGGTTTGGGTCTTCCTAAACGTCTTCGTCATCCGAGACAACGGGTTGCAATGGTGCGGGTTCCAGGTTGGCGGACGACATGTTCCTGTAACAGGTCAACAACACATTTCTATCTTACGTGAGCATTCTAAGTGATGTGAGAATACTAAGTGTACGTGCGGAAGTGAAATGCAAATGAGAGATCGGTTACAATCTAAGTTCTTTATGTGCAACCTAGTTCACTGCAACTAATGGCTCTGATACTAGTCTGTCACACCCCCAAATTTCCACTACGGGCTATACCCATGGGGCGTAACCCGAGATGATCTTTACCATTGAATTACTTTGAACAACCACTAAATGGTTTTCAAAATACCTGTTTTAATGCATGGCTCGAATGAGCCCAAAATAAGTTTGACATAGTTCAAAGTAAATGTGCGGAAGCAACGTTTAAAAGTTTACGACGCTTAAACAAATGATTAAAAAGCGTTTGTCAAAACAAAATGCCCATGCATGATGAGTGTGTGACTCCTGTGAGTGCATCCTAGCCACATATCCCATGCATTCAATGACCTGAGATAAACATGCTAAAATGGGTCAACATAATGTTGGTGACTTCACAGGTTTAATGTAATTGAAATCATATATTGATAAAGAAATGCATGGAAAGCATATGTACTCTACAGAATCATTGCTGATCTGACAAAACCAAAAATTATCATAAGTCCATTAACCGAAGCTCAACTATAGCCACTGAAAAGGGAAAAGGATGTGGTTCGCCTCTTTGTGCCTTGCACATGAATGGATTAGGTCAATAATGTACCCGTTCGACCTCCAGTTGAAGTTACCGCTACTAACCCGGGTAGGGGTTGTTAAACCCAACAGTAATGTTCATGATCACCTCACTAGGAAAAATTAACGGTTGACTCTGAGAGGACTTTGTACACACCAGTACAAACTTATATAATTAATGTAACTGTGTAAGCATTGAAAATATGATTTTTGAAAATGTATACTTGAGCATGTATCTCACCCCAAAAGGAAAATGAGTAAAACGGGGCTGTGAGAACTCACCTGATAAAGCGGTAAAATGATATGCAAGTCTATTATCATTCTAATAAGCACATCAGCACATTTGATTGGTATTCAGGACTTGAAATACAACTTTTGATACATAAAAGTTTGCTTAATTGGAAAATCAAGTTTTTAGTCATAAACATGGAAAATATGAAAAGTTGATGTTCACACATGAAATTAGGCATGTTATAACATATATAGAACATTTCAATGTTTACTTGCTAAAAATAGACAAACATGCGAGTTTCGGATAATTAAAGTTTCCTATTATAGCAAGATCATGTCAAATTGTCAAGTTTGTAGATAAACATCATATATTATCATACAATACACTTAGTTAAGTGTTACTAAGTCATTTAAACCTTCTAATCATGTTAACAACTTGCAAAAACAACTCTCGAGGAAATAAAGTTTCCTTATTTAGAAACCGGGCTCTAGAACTCATACACATGCATTTAAACCCATCATTTTTGTCAATCATTCTTCCATAATGTTCACTATACTAGTTTCATGCTTTGAATACAACCAGACATCAAGTTTTCATACATGTCAAAAAATAAAGTTTCTAAAAATAGAAAACGAGCCTAAAAGCATCATGAACTAGTGATTTTACCGAAAAAAAATAATACAGTCTCTATATCTGGTGTTTTTGCATCATTTCTGTAACATCCCAAAAATAGTAAATACGTAAATAATAAAGCGATAGAGATTTAATCGTCATAAAATGAAAGAAAATGTATGGGCTTGGGCTCGGTTCCAATGGGCCGATGGAAGCCCAGGTATATAAGGGGCAAGGCAGCCCACCTCACCATTTCAACCTCATTTCATCACTCTAGAGAGAGAAAGGAGAGCTCGGGTCTAGAGAGAGAAAGTCGACGGATCGACACGAAATTGAAGGAGCACGTTACTACTGAGCTCGTGAGCAAAACCTCTGAATCAGAATTCCAATCCAGGTAACGATTCGACCCTAAACTGAGTTTTTGTTCGTTTTGGGGTTTTTCGGGTTTTAACTTAATAGGAGACGTTTTTATGGATGAAACTTGAAAATAAGCTTAGAACTAGCATCTAGAATGAAAACCGCATGTTTTGATCAAAGAAAATTGTAAGATTGGCATGATCGGGTAAACATGCAAGAATTTCAGATTTTTGTCCAGGAAACAGGTATTGCGTACTTATCAAGTACGCAAGAAGGATGTCCTGCGTACTTACCAAGTACGCAAGAAGAAAGACCCTGCGTACTTACCAAGTACGCAAAAAGAATGCTCTGCGCACTTGTCAAGTACGCATGAAGTAGGTACTACGTATTTATCAAGTACGCATGAAGCAAAGTCTGCGCACTTATTAAGTACGCAAGAACAAGTCCCTGCGCACTTGCTAAGTGCGCAGGCATCAGGCTTGATAGTGAAGTCAGTAGGATCGCCTAATTCAGTATGATTAAACCGTTAGAGTCGGGATTGGGTCTGATGTGTATTTAACTACATAATTCAGATCGTACGTGACGTTGTTAGACCTTTGTTTAGGATAACCAAGACTAGCTTATCAGGTGAGTTCTGTGTGCCCCCTTCCATGTTATGTGCAATTCATTTTAAATGTTTTGGGGCGGAAGTGTATACACTAAATGAATAAATGATATGAACGCTAATGTGATCATACGTGATATATTAATATATATTCATATATATATGAGAATGAATTATGAACAAAGAATGAAACGTATGTTTACAAACAATGAATGAAAGAATGGCATAACGTAAATAAATGAAATCTTGCTTTATAATTATTTATATTTCATGATATGAATGTATGTATACGTTATGGACAGAAACGAAGCTAACGACTACTTCTGTAGACTGACGACCACATGACTATTTTGCAACCGGGAAAGATACGTTCCTTTGCAAGCTAGGACGTACAAAAAGCATAAATGGGCGGTCGAAGTAAATGCTAAAATAGTATAACGGTTGCATAAACAATAGTTCGCGTGGGAAATGGATGTCTTAGGGCAGAAGGGCGAATATGAAGGACTACGACGGTAGGACGGGTAAGACGGACAGCCGAAGGTTGGCCGGACTAAAGTTAAGGCGGACGGTTTCTAGGACCGGACGAGTAAAAGGGCTACGACGGTAGCTTAAGGGCGTATGTCTTTGTGATATACGCAGTAAAAGACGGGTTGATCACCCTTATGTGTATGACCAATGAATGTTAACGAAAGTAAAGGTGAATGCATATCTATGTAATCACATAAGAATGAAGAAAGAAAAGCAAAAGCTATGAATACGTATTTATATAAATGTATGTATATAATTATGTATACTTATAAAGAAAAGAATGATCATACTTAATCGTTTTAAACTAAAACTCACCTGCGTTAGCTGACTTTTAGTATACATTTCAGGTACAAGAAGGAAGGGTCGCGCGATGGCGTGAAGGTTACCCGGCCCAAGACTGACATCCCACTTTTATATATGTTAAGACAAATGTTATGTATTTAATTGTTAAGACTTCCGCTGTTATGTCATGTTATGTTACGTTATGTAATGATTGAATTCGAATGTTTTTAATTTAAGTTAGTATTTATGACTATGTTTATGAGTAAATCCAACAAGTGAGGTTACCCAGGAAAAGGGGCCTTACAAGTTGGTATCAGAGCAATAGTTTGAGAGATTCAGACATCCCTAAATGTCTGGACTCAAGCTGATTATGGGACCAATGCACGGATGTCAGTATGGGTAACCAACGCCAACGCAAGCACCTGCACGGTAAGTAAGAACTAAAGTTAATGCACTTTGATAAGAATAGATACCTTAACTTAGAACCAATAGATGTCAATGTCACAACCGATTTGAAGAGTTTTGAACCCGAAAAGCAATGTAAATTAGTAATCACAAACCGGTCACTGTAATTAAAAATTTACCTTGCTCGTACTGTTCTAAAATATGATCTGAAGAAATGACATTGATGTATTCCCTTTATAACTATCAGGAAACTAAGAACTATGGCTGGTGGAGGAAGGACCAGACGCAGAGGTGGTCGCTCCGGCCAAGTAGGTAGACCTCCGTTGAATCAAAGGCTTGAAGAGGAAGTGAGTATGCACGCGGAACACACTGAGAGTGTGCACGAAACAGATGTGACCCCAACTGGGAACGACAATCAAGGGACTATATAGTTGGAACCCGAGGTCTGGGATGCTATTGCCGCGAAGTTGTACTCACTCTGAAGAAAGTATTGCCTGATCTACTATCCGAGGCACTAAAAAAAAGTAGAGAGGAGGATGAGGGAGACCATGAAGAGAATGTATATGACAGTGATGGGGATGAAGTGAAGATGGGATCAAGCAATCGTGGGTGTACCTACAAAGGTTTCAAGGACAGAGACCCACCCAAGTTCGATGGGAACAAAGATTCAGTGGCTACGTTCGAATGGATTGAGAGGATGAACGCTGTAATCAACATCAGCGAATGTCGACCAGACCAGGCAGTTAAATATGTCACTCATTCTTTCACCAATGGCGCACTAGGTTAGTTGAGAAACATTCAAAGAACAAAAACGCCAAACGCTCTTGCCAGAATGACATGGGAAGACCTGAAGAAGCTCATAATCCAAAAGTTCTGCCCACATAACGAGATTGATCGTGTGGAGAACGAGTTCCTAAACTTCAAGGCTGGCAATAAGACTCATCGCCAGTATACTTCAGGATTCAATGAGCTGGCCCAACTGGTACCACACTTGGTAGAAACTGAAGACCGTCTGATCAAATACTATGTCAAGGGTCTGCCGCAAAGGGTCCGGGTCCATGTGAAAGCTAACCTACCCTCGACCTTCGAGTCGGTAGTGAATCTGAGCGGAATCGTCTACGACGATTATGCCAAGGAGGACCCGGCACCTGAGACACAAAAGAGAAAGTGGAAGAACCCGTCTAGAGGCACCGGAAAAGGGAATGTAGCAACTGAAATTAAGAAACCAAGGTCGGATGAATACGAAAGTTGCAGGAAATGTGGAAGTCAACATATTGGCGAGTGTCGAATCGGCACCACCACATGCTATAAGTGCGGGAAGCCGGGTCACTTCTCCCGAGAATGCGTAAAAAACGTCAAGTGTCAAGTATATGGATTGTTTGGACATCTAACAAAGAACTGCAGGAAGGCCGGCCAATCTGGTTTGGGAAAAGAGAGGGAAAAGGAACAGCCACAGGCTAGGACTCGAGCCTACGCCCTAACCGAGGAGGAAGCAAGGGGAAACCCTGATGTTGTGTCAGGTACGTTCCTAGTTAATAATGAACATGCTGCTATTTTATTTGACTCTGGTGCTAGTAAACGTTTTATATCCAATGCATTCAGTCGTAAACTAGATTGCACTATCAACACCATAGTAAAGGCCTTTAGCGTACAAACTGTCATTGGTGAAAATTTGGTAGTATTTCAAGTAACAGAGGATTGCATCATAGAAATAGAGGGCCATAAATTTCCCTTTAGATTATTCCTTCTCACTTTAGGGGGATTCGATATAGTATTGGGTATGGATTGGCTAGCTGCCAATGAAGCTCAAATCATATGTAAACGTAAGAGGATACACCTCAAAGCTCCAAGCAGCAACCCAATTACGGTTTATGAGGATTGGAATTACACGATGCCGAACGTCATCTCGATGATCAAGGCCAAAAGTTACATGAGGCGCGGTTGCGAAGCTTATCTGGCATATGTTATTGATGATAGAATGAAAGTGAATGAACTCAAGAATGTACCTGTGGTGTGCAACTTTCCGGAAGTATTCCCTGAGGATCTACCTGGGTTACCACCCGATCGGGAAATAGAATTTCAGATTGACTTACTTCCAGGAGCTGAGCCCATTGCCAAAGCCCCCTACCGATTGGCTCTATCAAAAATGAAAGAATTGATGTCTCAACTAGAGGAACTAACAGAAAAAGGATTTATTAGACCGAGCATTTCACCATGGGGCGCTCCGGTACTATTTGTAAAGAAGAAGGACGGCAGCATGCGCATGTGCATTGGCTACCGCGAACTGAACAAGAGGACAGTAAAGAACAAATACCCACGGTCTAGAATTGGCGACCTTTTTAATCAACTGCAAGTTGCGAGTTGGTTCTCAAAGATCGATCTTAGGTCGGGTTACCATCAGTTGAAAGTAAGAAAAGAGGACGTACCAAAGACCGCGTTTCGCACGCGTTATGGGCATTATGAGTTTCTTGTGATGTCCTTCGGATTGACCAACGCACCAGCATGGACTTGATGAATAGAGTATGTCGACCCATGTTGGATCGATCAGTGATAGTTTTTATAGACGACATACTGGTATATTCGAAAAGCGAGGGTGATCACCACTGCCACCTAAGAGAGGTTCTGGAGGTGCTTAAGCAGGAAAATTTGTATGCAAAATTCTCCAAATGCGCGTTCTGGCTTAGGGAATTCCAATTCCTAGGTCATGTCATAAAACCAAACGGCATTATGGTGGATCGTACAAAGATCGAAACCGCAAAAGGTTGGAACATCCCGAAAACGCCAACAGAGATACGAAGTTTTATGGGATTGGCATGATACTATCGGAGATTCATTCAGGATTTCTCGAGAATAGCCTCGCCGCTGACAAAGCTAACACGTAAGGAAGTAAAGTACGAATGGGGTCCAACCCAAAACAACGCGTTTGAGGAACTTAAAACACGATTAACCCAAGCTCCAGTCTTGACACTACTTGAGGGAAATGAAGACTTGGTAGTCTACTCTTACGCTTCGGGTCAGGGTTTAGGTTGCGTACTTATGCAACGAGGGAAGGTAATTGCTTACGCCTCGCGACAACTAAAGATTCATGAGGTTAACTACCCAACACACGATTTAGAGTTAGCATCAGTAGTTTTCGCATTGAAAATATGGAGGCACTATCTGTATGGAGTCAAATGCACTATCTACTCAGATCACAAATGCTAGAAGTACTTTTTCGGGCAAAAGGAATTAAACATGAGGCAAAGGAGGTGGTTAGAGCTACTGAAAGACTATGACTGTGAGATATTGTACCATCCAGGCAAGGCAAACGTGGTGGCTGACGCTTTAAGCAGAAAAGAAAAAATCAGAACCTATAAGGATCAAAGCGTGTCAGCTGATTATAACACCAGATTTGATGAGTGAGATATCTAAGGCACAAGATGAAGCACTATTAGAAAGAAATATAAAACGGGAAAGAATAGTAGGACAACAAGGGAATTTGGATGCAAATGCATACGGTGTACGAGCTAGGTTTGGCCGGATGTGGATACCTAAGATTGACGAGCTTAGAGCCAAAATACTCGATGAGGCCCATAAGTCTCGCTATTCTATCCACCCTGGGACAAACAAAATGTATCAAGACTTAAAGAAAGAATACTGGTGGCCTGGTATGAAGAATGATGTGACAGAGTACGTGAGCAAGTGCCTAACGTGTTCTCTAGTTAAGGCCGAGCACCAGAAACCATGCGGTAAAATGCAACCTTTACCAATACCGGAATGGAAGTGGGAGGAGATCACGATGGACTTCATTACCAAGCTACCGCGAACAGCTAAAGGCAATGATACTATTTGGGTGATCGTCGACCGCTTGACGAAGAGTGCTCACTTCTTGCCAATACGTGAGACTTCATCGTCTGAAAAGCTAGCAGAAATATTTATCATGGAAGTTGTGAGCAGACATGGTATGCCGCTGTCGATTGTGTCCGACAGGGATACAAGATTCACATCAAGGTTTTGGAAGAAATTCAACGAAGCAATGGGCACTAGACTGAACATCAGCACCGCTTACCACCCCCAAACCGATGGACAATCGGAAAGGACCATTCAGACCTTGGAGGACATGCTCCGGGCCTGTATCATTGACTTCGGTGAGAGCTGGGACAGCCATCTACCATTGGCAGAATTTTCATATAACAACAGCTATCACTCGACTATTGGCATGCCACCATTTGAAATGTTGTATGGGAGGAAATGTAGGACCCCCGTTTGTTGGGGGGAAATTGGACAAAAGGATTTCGCAAGTCTCGAAGTGGTCAAAGCTACTTCCGAGAAGTTTGATCAAATCAAGGCTCGAATGAAAGCCGCAAAGGACAGACAGAAATCATACGCGGATAAGAGAAGAAGGGATTTAGAGTTTCAAGTGGGGGACATGGTACTGTTAAAGGTATCACCATGGAAAGGAATCATTCGATTCAGAAAACGTGGCAAACTAAGTCCAAGGTTTGTCGGACCATTCAAGATTTTAGCGAGAGTGGGTCAAGTTGCTTACAGACTCGACCTACCCATGGAGCTTAGTGGGATACACCCTACGTTCCACGTGTCGCACTTACGCAAGTGCCTAGCTGACGACACAGCTCACATACCTTATGACGAGATCAAAGTGGATAACAGTCTAAATTATGTGGAGGAACCAATAGCCTTTATTGACCGAGCTGAGAAACGACTACGCAATAAGTCGATTCCTTTAGTTAAAGTACAATGGAAGCACAAAAAGGGTCAGAAGCTACATGGGAAAAAGAAGACGAGATGAGGGGACTATACCCTAAATTGTTTAACGTATAAGCGGTTTCGAGGACGAAACCTCTTTAAGGAGGGTAGACTTGTAACATCCCAAAAATAGTAAATATGTAAATAATAAAGCGATAGATATTTAATCGTCAAAAAATGAAAGAAAATGGATGGGCTTGGGCTCGGTTCCAACGGGCCGATGGAAGCCCAGGTATATAAGGGGCAAGGCAGCCCACCTCACCATTTCAACCTCGTTTCATCACTCTAGAGAGAGAAAGGAGAGCTCGGGTCTAGAGATAGAAAGTCGACAGATCGACACGAAATTGAAGGAGCACGTTACTACTTAGCTCGTGAGCAAAACCTCCGAATCAGAATTCCAATTGAGGTAACGATTCGACCCTAAACTGAGTTTTTGTTCGTTTTGGGGTTTTTCGGGTTTTAGCTAAATAGGAGACGTTTTTATGGATGAAACTTGAAAATAAGCTTAGAACTAGCATCTAGAATGAAAACCGCATGTTTTGATCAAATAAAATTGTAAGATTGGCATGATCGGCTTAGCATGCAAGAATTTCGGATTTTTATCCAGGAAACAGGTATTGCGTACTTATCAAGTACGCAAGAAGGACGTCCTACGTACTTACCATGTACGCAAGAAGAAAGATCCTGCAAACTTACCAAGTACGCAAGAAGAATGCTATGCACACTTGTCAAGTACGCACGAAGCATGTACTGCGTATTTATCAAGTATGCATGAAGCAAAGTCTTCGCACTTATTAAGTACGCAAGAACAAGTCCCTGCGCACTTTCTAAGTGCGCATGCATCAGGCTTGATAGTGAAATCAGTAGGATCGCCTAATTCAGTATGATTAAACCATTAGAGTCGGGATTAGGTCTGATGTGTATTTAACTACCTAATTCAGATCGTACGTGACGTTGTTGGACCTTTGTTTAGGATAACCAAGACTAGCTTATCAGGTGAGTTCTATGTGCCCCCTTCTATGTTATGTGCAAATCATTTTAAATGTTTTGGGGCAGAAGTGTATACACTAAATTAATAAATAATATGAACGCTAATGTGATCATACATGATATACTAATATATATTCATATATATATAAGAATGAATTATGAACAAAGAATGAAACATATGTTTACAAAGATACGTTCCTTCACAAGCTAGGACGTACAAAAAGCATAAATGGGAGGTCGAAGTAAATGTTAAAATAGTATAACGGTTGCATAAACAATAGTTCGCAAGGGAAACGGATGCCTTAGGGAAGACGGGCGAATATGACGGACTACGACGGTAGGACAGGTAAGACGGACGGCCGAAGGTTGGCCGGACTAAAGTTAAGGCGGACGGTTTCTAGGACCGGACGAGTAAAAGGGCTACGACGGTAGCTTAAGGGCGTATGTGTTTGTGATATACGCAGTAAAAGACGGGTTGATCACCCTTATGTGTATGACCAATGAATGTTAAGGAAAGTAAAGGTGAATGCATATCTATGTAATCACATAAGAATGAAGAAAGAAAAGCAAAATATATGAATACGTATTTATATAAATGTATGTATATAATTATGTATACTTATAAAGAAAATAATGATCATACTTAATCGTTTTAAACTAGAACTCACCAGCGTTAGCTGACTTTTAGTATACATTTCAGGTACAGGAAGGAAGGGTCGCGCGATGGCGTGAAGGTTACCCGGCACAATACTGTCATCCCACTTTTATATATCTTAAGACAAATGTTATGTATTTAATTATTAAGACTTCCGTTGTTATGTCATGTTATGTTACGTTATGTAATGATTGAATTCGAATGTTTTTAATTTAAGTTCAGTATTTATGACTATGTTTATGAGTAAATCCAACAAGTGAGGTTACCCGGGAAAAGGGGCCTTACAATTTCAACCAAACAAAACACATCATAATTTCCTTTAACAAAAACCCATAATTTAAAGTTTCCATAAATAGAATCGAGCATGGAATCTCATATGATCAAAAGTTCTAGATTGCAAATCTACATATATTATCTATTATCTATACATATCCAACCATTTTCCATCATCAAATCACCCTAAACATGGCATCTATCATGAAACCCAAAATTAAAGTTTCATAAAATAGCAAAACCGAGCATTCATGTATCATCTAACACTTTTGACAACAAAGTTTACACATATTATTCATCTACAACTATTACTACAACATAATCCATCATCAAATCATCAAGAACACATCATCTAACATATGCTTTTACAATAAAATTTCCTTATATGGAAACTGAGTCTAAGAACAAAACCCGAGTCCAAAACCACCAACAATATGTACCATTTTAGTTATAAAACTCTTTTTATTCAAGAATCTATGGTTAACCTTTCATAAAAACAAGTTTTCTTTGCATGCATGTTCATATGAACATGAAGAAAAAAATGGAGAAAAAGTGGGTTTTAATCTAACCAAACTTGAAAATGTGATGGAATGATCGATGAAATCTCTTGCAAACTTGATAATGTTCACTTGGAGCTTGATTTGGATGAAAGAATTGATCATAACAACAAAAAAATTTTAAATGGGTGGTGGTGGGTGTGGTTCTCGGCCAAGAGAGGAGAAGGAGAGAGTGTGAGAGTGGAGATGGAGAAATGGGGGAAAGGGGGGTATTTATAGGGTCATTTGACTCCCGGTGGTGGAAAACGAATAGTCACCGATTTATTGAAGGAATCCCCGAATTGGTATGAACGAAATTATTTAAAAATAATTTGACTCATGTTGGTATGTTTAACATATAAAATTTTCATATTTTTATTTGAAACTGTCGGTACATACTCCGGACTAGCTGGACTTCGTTAAAACATAAAGTTTCTCCGAAAATTCTCGAAAAATTCATAGTCTCTCAAAATAACATATCACAGTACTACATGTAATTTGTGCACATCAAATATATGTCTAAGTGTCTGCTTAGAATTAATCATCCAGCTAGTGCACACTGCGTGTCTATCGGACTGTGCTGAAAATAAAAGTATTTCTATAAATCACTAAAAAATTCATATAGGCATGATTAATTAAATCACAGTGTTACATATAATTTACACACACATATTATATGTCTAGTTATTTGTTTTAAATTATCACCAACGGTCGTGCTGTAGGACGCGTGTTTGACATGGTAATCTTCTGGATTACCGACACGTGTGAAGGATTGACTTGACAAGTGTGAAATGGACATAATTAATATAAAATTAAGTGTGATGCATGTCAAATGTAACCTATGTTTTAGTCGGGTACGGATATTAACCTGAATTTACCGGGTGTCACACTAGGGTTGTATAAAAATCAAATCTCCAGCAATTGACATAAAATATGTGCATAAATGAAGAGGGATTTATAGAGGGTTGTAATGATTGGCTTAGGGTTAGGGTAGGAAGTATTTAGGAAAAATGGCTAAATGTTAAAAATCTGGGTCTAGGCTAACTGGGCTATGAATAAAAGGACTGTTGATAAACTTAGATTAGGATGTTGTAGCTAATCTAAGGACCCTTTTAAGGTCAGATCGTCAAGACCGAATCTCCTTGTTTAAGAACGTCACTTCCTCCTTGTTTTTTAAATACACATTACTATCTTTTCTTATGGATCGTTCGGCTTTTATCCTAATAGCAACCATCTTGATCAGTTTTGTATACTCATATTAAGAATAAGTTTGATTCTTTCTTCAATTTTCTTCATGAGATCATTCCATAATTTTTGGAGGTTGTTGTATCTTTTTGCCCTTCTCTCTTTTTTTTTCATATATATATATATATATATATATATATATATATATATATATATATATATATATATATATATATCTTTTTTTCACAACTTGGGCATTTGTCGTAGCTTTTTGCCCTACTTTTCTTCATTCGTTCATAAACACGTGGCTTCATAAGTAGATACTTGAAACAGATAGATGTCCTTAAGTCAATGCCAATATGAACTTATCCGGTTTTGTGACACTCATCATTTCAGGTCAATATCCATATCACATAATTTCACGTTAATGATTTATATTTCCTGGTTTTTTATTTTGACATAGTATTGTCAAGGGGATAGCAAAGGAACACACTATATATATTTTAGTAATCTTAAGAATTACTAGGAAGTAAACAATAATAACCCGCAAGGTACGTTCATTGGTGATTAACAAGAATAATATTCAAGTAAAGACTAAAGACGCGTTTTAAAAATAAACACACAAATATTGGCGAGTAAAAACCTGTAAAGAGTTTACGTGAGAATATTTGTTACATGACTTTAAAGTTATTTATATGTGTAAACATGTATGTTATATATGTTATATATGTAGTATTAACTATGTCAGGACACGACTAGTAGACTATTAAAACTAGTTAATGCAACACAAAAATATAAAGGGTTTTTGACATTTAAAAGATCATTCACCGGGTGTTAGATCACGGGATCACATACCGGGTGTACACCACCTACAAACCTATTCAACTCAAGGTTAGAGTGAGACTAGAACTAGGAACAAGACCTAAACCCCCTCCCCTAGCCCTCCTCTCGGCCGAAACCCACCAAACCACCACCAACCCTTCACCACCTCTCTTACATCTTGGGATACTACACCATGCTTCATCAACTTAATTTCATGCAAAGATCAAATCAACAACTAACTACTAGGATGAGTAGGAGATTAACACCCAACCTTTCAAGCAAAGATCAAATCAACGTAATGATGAGTAGGAGATTCACACTCAACCTTTCACCCTCTTCCTCTATATATACGACATACACACACACATGCACACATTTGTATCTTTCAAACCCAAGAACACAAGCCTAGAAAGTTAGCTAGAGGCTTTGGAGATTCAAGGAAGATTTGGAGCCTAGAAGTCGGGTCTTAATAGCAAAAGAGCATCCATCATCTTCTACTAATAGATCTTCACCTAGCTTGACTAGTGGTGAGAACCCGACACAAATCCTTTCTTTTCATCTCCATATTCTTGCTTAAAGCATGTTGTTCATCCTAATAAACAAAGTATTTGTATGATTTAAGGAGTTTTTATAAAGATTAACCTTATTAAGTTTAAAATTTAGGGTTTTGGTATAAATATATATAGAGGCCAAAAATAATGAAATTATATGTATAATTTGTTGTTTAATCATTTTGTGATAAGTTGAATCATGATCACATAATGTAAAGATTTAAAATAAAGAAAAACTAAAATATGTATACATATATATATATATATAATGGCCGAAAAATGCATGCATATATAGATACATGTTTGATTTGATTAGAAACTTGGAATGTTTAAGTAGGTGTATACCTATATGAAAATTGTAAATTGTACATGTATTTGTGTAAGTATTCTTATTTGAGCATTTGGTCATAAAAAGGAACTATTAAATTGAAATGTATGATTAATATTTGGAAAAGTATAAATATATGCATAAAGAAATCGAGATTTGTATATGGATGCACGATCATGAGTTGTAAAACTTGGAAAGATTTAGAAATAACATGCATGTAAATATATATAAATAGAAGTCATGATATATATATATGCACGTAAATGAAGGAAAAATTGTTAACTAGGAATTGTTAATGAAACGAAGAAATGATTGAAATCATTCATATGTACCTAAGTTGTTGATAACATAGAACATTGATATGGATGCAAGAAACTTAATTACGTTCGGTTAAAAATAAATAAATAATCGCATGGATATATTTAAACACCCGTTGAAATATGAAAACACTTGTGTGCATATATGGGTCGAAATAGTTGCATGTGGACGTGTTAACGTGGTATATGTGCACGTAGGATAATTGACCCGCATAAAGTATACTTGCACGAAAATTGTGAAAATATATAATTATTGGTAAGAAAATAATTATATGGTTATACGTGGATTATAATATAAATATATTATAAGATAATACAAAAATAATATTTATTTTTGGTACACGTAACAAGTCAACGATATAGAAACATAATATTTTCTCGGGAAATAAGTAAGCGTCTAGACTTGAATAATAATCACCAACGAGTCGTCACGTTTAAACACTGTTTTATTAATTAAAGACGTACTTAACGGGATTCGTTAAGTCGGGTGAACAACTTGCTTCTAAGACGGTTAGTCTTAACACGTAAGGTATCCTTGTGTGTTTAGGGTACGTATAAGGGAGGTTTACGGTTATTCAATTTTTTGCTAGTATTCTGTCGAGATGAGTTTCACGGCCCCCTTTTAACTCTTTACTGTTTTGTAAACATCGGGGGAGAAACATATTTAACTAATTATGTTTTGAAAAACATGTCTACTCTGGTTTAACTCCTTGTGAGTTCCCTATTCCCCTTTTTCTGGTTTTTGAATGGTTTTGGGGAGGAAGTATACTTGTAACTATTTTCATATAAATGAATGAACAAAAACCAGATCGTTATGTGTGCATTGAGGGAACAATTATAGAGCTCGTAAATTCCCCTGTGACAAACATATTTTGTAACCATTTGCTATGGTCTTTGCCTGAGATTATGTGAATAGTACTATTGGGGGTGACGCCCCCGGTCATGGTTAGTCGTGCTAACCAGGGCTCCATATGGCCAAATGACAGCATATCGTCTTAATCTTGTGGTATAGCGAGGGAGGGGCATTCATTGTCATGGTTTGGTTACGGTCTCATGCATTTACATATTATTTGTATTCCTTGCAAGCTTACAAATGGGGTCAATTGGTCAGGAAATGTTCAATTAATTGGTTATATATATATATATATATACTTTTTGATTGGAAAAACTTATTCATTTGAACATTTGTAAACGTTGGAACTACAAGAATATTTGATCAAAACTTGTGAACTCACCAACCTCGTGTTGACACTTTTTAAGTACGTTTTTCAGGAAATTGAATGTGGTTGCAATGGTTAGCAATGTAGGATTACATGCATGCATGAACGGATACTGCTTTTTGGGGAGATTTCCCTTGTATAACTCATCGTTATGGGTCATATTTGTGAAATCTTAATCTATTGTAAACTCAAATAGATATTTTGGGATGTAAAAATTTAAATTTGTTTATGTATCCAATCATTATGTATATGTTTGCGGTAATCATATACTTTGGAAACCAGTGAACGTTACGCCTCGCGTTTCCGCCTTGGCGGGGTGTGACAGAACTTGTTATCAGAGCCATTGATTATAGCGAACTAGGAGTCTAAAACCGAACCTAGTCTATAATTTAAATGACTCACAAAGACGATTTCATTGCATAATCATTCATAATTTTATATGGATATTGTAGTTACATCATGTCATCGTACGATGGTCACATCCCCACTTCTGACTTTCAGGATGAGTCGTCAGAGCACCGTTCACCTACTAGGGAGGAGACACCCACCACACACCCCCGGTATCGGGTTCAGACATGCAGCACCACACCACCTGACGTAGATTTTGGAGAGCCACCTATCTGCTACCGCAAGAAGAGCGGACGATCGATCATGGTCAAGAGTGCTAGGAAGAGGACACGACTGCCCCACAAGAGAACCCTGGCTACACGTGACCCTGAGGACCGGGAGAATGGAGAGGAGCCGCCCCGACAGCGACCTTGCTATCACCCTACCACCAGCTGGATGCCCTGTACTCTTGCACGGTGGAGAGAGATGGAGGGCATCCCTTCC
Organism: Smallanthus sonchifolius; assembly: GCA_023525975.1. Taxonomy (NCBI): domain Eukaryota; kingdom Viridiplantae; phylum Streptophyta; class Magnoliopsida; order Asterales; family Asteraceae; genus Smallanthus; species Smallanthus sonchifolius. The sequence goes on from CM042021.1 coordinate 58,803,071, forward strand.
ACATTTGAGCTCGGAGAGTCTTCAAACTCCCCATCATAGCTACCCCACATTGGGGAGGACATGGGGCTCACCGTTCCTACTTTGGTAGCTCGTGTACACACACACGAGGAGCGTCTTGATGACCTCTTAGACGATCTCCGGGCACATGGAGATGCATCTACTCGGCTGCAGCGGGGGCTCGGATCCAGAGTAGAGACACTAGAGGACACCACCAGAGACCTGCAGGGTACCACTGATTACTTGGAGATGAGGGTTAATATGGACTGGTTGTTGACTACCACGGTTCGAGACAGTGTGGAGGCCCTGGAGGAGAGGACTTTGGATGCAGATTTTGTAGCTAGAGCTAGTGTTGTCGTGGCTGGACTTGCCATGATGATTGGGTTGTACTCCCACTTCTTTCATTAGTCCTATTACGGGCGGGTTGTGACCGTAACACATTTTGTAGTTTGAAACTTTGGTACTGATGTGGTCATGAGAACCCATCTGTTTTGTATCCTTGTCCTTTGGAACAATGTACTATGTATGTTTTAACTATGTATGTGATATATATGTTGTGATGATGGTTGTTTACGTTTGATGTTGTTGTATCCTTATGTCATGTTATATCATTACATATAATGTTGTTTCTTTTTAAATGTTATGTTAGAAAGAACAACATGGTGCCTAAGAGAAGGATGCCCCATGACACCACTAGTGATAACAAAGAGACGATCTTCCTAAACATGGAGCAACTCATATCATAACGGGTAGCTGCCCCCATAGAACAGTATGAAGCCAATCGAAATAGTGGCGGAGGTAACGACAGCGGTACTGGCGGAGGAGGTGCAGGAGGTAGCGGCACAACCAGAGGTTCTGGAGGTAAAGAGCGAGTAGTCATGTCCGTAACACGTAGTCATGATCCAAGTTAATGACATTATTAAAATAAGTGACTTGTGCTACAGATGCTTCGAACAGGAAGTGCACCTATAAGGCCTTCCTATCCTGCAACCCTCACAACTTCAATGGCACCGAGGGTGCGGTAGGCCTGATGAGGTGGATAGAAAAGATGGAATCGATGATTGACATCAGTGAGAGCACCGCTGCCTGCATGGTGAAGTATTCTACTTGTACGCTCACTAATAAGGCATTGACCTAGTGGAATTCACAAGTAAAGACTTTGGGAAGGCAGACAACGTATCAATTGTCTTGGGAAGATCTGAAAAACATGATAATCGAGGAATACTGTTCTCGAAACGAGTTGCAAAAGATGGAGACAGAGATGTGGAATCTACAGATGATCGGAGATGATGTGGCTGGGTACACCGATCGTTTCAATGAATTGGCAATTCTGGTACCCCAAATGGTCACGCCAGAACATAAGCATGTGGAAAGGTATTTGTGGGGCCTTGCGCCTCAAATTCGCATCATGGTAACTTCATCCAATCCGATGGACGCTAAGAGTGCTATAAATTTAGCATTCAAGTTAAGATATGATGTTGTGCGTAATGGATTGTTTGGGAACAAAGAGAATGAGGAAAGTAAATATGGGGAGAAGAGAAAATGAATGGGAAATTCGATTAACAGGTCTGGGAAACAAAGAATTAAGAAGCAGGAAACGGTAAAGGCTTTTGCAGCCAACACTGTGGAAAGGAAGGGGTATGATTGGGGCCTACCGAGGTGTAACAAGTGTGGATATCACCATGGGGGTGGGTGCATCAAGTGTGGGAAATGTATTCAGCTTGGACATACCACACAGAACTGTAGAGTCAACACCAACCCCGCGGGTAAAGCAAAGCAAGGATGTTTAAAGTGTGGTGATCTAGGACACTTCAAGAAAGATTGTCCTAAATGGAAGAACCAGAACAACGCTCAGGCACCGGGGAGGTCATTTATGATGGGTGCAGGGGACGCATGCCAGGACCTGAATATTGTCATTGGTACGTTCCCGATAAATAATCACTATGCCTCGGTACTTTTTGATTCAGGTGCTGATATGAGCTTTATGTCAAATGACTTGAAATCTTTACTCGGTATTAAGGCCAGCAAAATAGAACAAAGTTATACAATTGAATTAGCAAATGGGAAATTAATAGAAACCAGAGAGGTCATTAAGGGTTGTACTTTATGTTTTGAAAACCAAACATTTAGTATAGACCTTCTACGTGTTGAACTGGGAAGTTTTGACATTGTTATTGGCATGGATTGGTTATCAAAGAATCATGCCGAGATCGTACGCTTTGAAATGATTGTACGTGTCCCCCTAGAAAGCGGAAAAATTCTTTCAATTCAAGGCGAAAGGTGTAGAACGATGTTGAAAATGATAAACTGCATGAAAGCTCATAAGTATCTACGTAAGGGTTATTGCGCATTCCTGGCCCATGTCGTCGAGAAGAAACCCGAGGAGCGCTGACTTGAGGACATACCGATCGTTAGGGATTACCCAGAGGTATTTCCCAAAGATTTACCTGGTTTACCGCAACCAAGACAAGTCGAGTTCCGGATCGAACTAGTACCAGGAGCCGCACCAGTTGCACGATCGCCGTACTGTCTAGCACCTTCAGAGATGCAAGAATTATCAAGTCAACTACAAGAGTTACTTGATAAAGGCTTCATAAGACCGAGTTTCTCACCCTGGGAGCTCCGGTCTTGTTTGTGAAGAAAAAGATGGAACCTTTAGGATGTGTATTGATTACCAAGAGTTGAACAAACTGACAATCAAAAACCGGTATCCTCTTCCTAGAATACATGATTTATTCGAATCAACATATATATATATATATATATATATATATATAATGGCCGAAAAATGCATGCATATATAGATACATGTTTGATTTGATTAGAAACTTGGAAATGTTTAAGTAGGTGTATACATATATGAAAATTGTAAATTGTACATGTATATGTGTAACTATTCTTATTTGAGCATTTGGTCATAAAAAGGAACTATTAAATTGAAATGTATGATTAATATTTGGAAAAGTATAAATATATACATAAAGAAATCGAGATTTGTATATGGGTGCACGATCGTGAGTTGTAAAACTTGGAAAGATTTAGAAATAACATGCATGTAAATATATATAAATAGAAGTCATGATATATATATGCACGTAAATGATGGAAAAATTGTTAACGAGGAGTAGTTAATGATACGACGAAATGATTGAAATCATTCATATGTACCTAAGTTGTTGATAACATAGAACGTTGATATGGAAGCAAGAAACTTAATTACGTTCGGTTAAAAATAAATAAATAATCGCATGGATATTTTTAAACACCCGTTGAAATATGAAAACACTTGTGTGCATATATGGGTAGAAATAGTTGCATGTGGACGTGTTAACATGGTATATGTGTACGTAGGATAATTGACTAGCATAAAATATACATGCACGAAAATTGTGAAAATATATAATTATTGGTAAGAAATAATTATATGGTTATACGTAGATTATATTTTAAATATATTATAAGATATTACAAAAATAATATTTATTTTTGGTACACGTAACAAGTCACCGATATAGAAACATAATGTTTTCTTGGGAAATAATTAAGCGTCTAGACTTGAATATTAATCACCAACGAGTCGTCGCGTTTAAACACTGTTTTTTTAATTAATTAAAGACGTACTTAACGGGATTTGGTAACTCGGGTGAACAACTTGCGTCTACAACGATTAGTTTTAACACATAAGGTATCCTTATGTGTTTAGGGTACGGATAAGCGGGGTTTACGATTATTCAAGTTTTTGCTAGCATTCTGTCGAGGTAAGTTTCACGGCCCCCTTTTAACTCTTTACTATTTTGTAAACATCGAGGGAGAAACATACTTAACTAATTATGTTTTGAAAAACATGTATACTCTGGTTTATATCCTTGTGAGTTCCCTTTTTCTGGTTTTTGAAAGGTTTTGGGGAGGAAATATACTTGTAACTATTTTCATATAAATGAATGAACAAAGAGCAGATCATTATGTGTGCATTGAGGGAACAATTATAGAGCTCGTAAAGTCCCATGGGACAAACATATTTAGTAACCATTAGCTATGGTATTAGCCTGGGATTGTGTGAATAGTACTATTGGGGGTGATGCCCCCGGTCATGGTTAGTCGCGCTAAACAGGGGTCCATATGGCCAAATGACCGCATATCATCTTAATCTCGTGGTATAGCGAGGGAGGGGCATTCATTGTTATGGTTTGGTTATGGTCTCATGCATTTACATATTATTTGTATTCCTTGCAAGCTTACAAATGGGGTCAACTGGTCAGGAAATGTTAAATTCATTGGTTATATAATCGGAAATACTTATTCATTTGAACGTTTGTAAACGTTGGAAGTACAAGAATATTTGATCAAAACTTGTGAACTCACCAACCTCGTGTTGACACTTTTTAATTATGTTTTTCAGGAAATTGAACGTGGTCGCAATGGTTAGCAATGTAGGATTACATGCATGGATGAACGGATACGTCTTTTTGGGGAGGTTTCCCTTGTATAACTCATCGTTGTGAGTCATATTTGTGATATCTTAATCTATTGTAAACTCAAATAGATATTTTGGGATGTAAAACTTTAAATTTTTTTAAGTATCCAATCATTATGTATGTGTTTGCGGTAATCATATACTTTGGAAACCAGTGAACGTTACGCCTCGCGTTTCCACCTTGGCGGGGTGTGACAGGTTTTTTAATGAAAAAGTTTTAAAAAGATGTAAACATAAATTTTTCGAGTTTATGGATTTGAAATGTGGGTTTAGAAACGAAAAGGTTTAGGCTCAATGGGGATAACTAGGGGATAATATTTAGGGTAGCTAAAAGAAAAAGAAAGGCTACGGAGAATGGGTTAATCCTAATGGCTCAATCATTTTTATGCATTCTTTTACTTCATTATCTTGAAATGTATAATTTACACAAGTTCTAACATGTATAGCAATAATTAGAAATCACTTTATCAAACGAAATAAGCATGTGAAATATGTAATAATTAACTGTGCCAAGAACTTGATTGCGTTTTTGTGATAATGCTTGGCTAGGCTCAAATTCTCGCATGAAACGGAAGGTAAAGTGTAATAAAGTAAAAATGTGCATAAACTTATTTCTTTCTTTTTGTTGCGCTCCCTAATCTTCCCAATTTGTTTTCTTGATTCACTTCAATGGTATTCCAAATTGCTGCTTTTATTAGTATGCCGATTATGCCAAATTATTTTTAAGACTCTTGCTTTCATATTATTTAATAAGTTGTCATGCTTACATAATATTTTTGAAAATGTTTTTATTACTTCTATATTTTAATTTAATGGATTGGGTATTTGATAATCATGCACTTATAATACTTAGAACAAAATTAGGCAGTCAATGTATTGGAAAGCTTCCACCCCACAATTAAAATTTGACAACGTCCTCATTGTACTAAAATATGATATGTAGTAAATGTCATGGGTAAAATAAGGGTGAAAGGAAACTAATACTCCCCTGATGAGACTTCATCATTGTGCATGTGATCGGTACCCATAAAAGCTTAAGAATCATCCTTCACCAATAAAAGTTATCAAGCACTCAAAGAAAAACATAAAACGAAAAATAAAATGAAAAATAAAACGAGAAATAAAAACTGCAAAGTCCTAATATCGAGAAGGCATACTTGATGGCAGAAGTTCGAGAAACTTAAATTTGTAAAACAAACCTGAGATCTATGTATTCTACTATATGCACCAACTTCTCAATTTTTTTATCATCGGATTGCCTCCCGGAAGCGTCACGTTTATTTAATGAGTCTTAGACCAGATTCGGCCCCATATAAGTCAATCAAGGGCAAGTTGTGGTACTTATAATCGTCCCAGTATCCTTCATAATAACTCTCGTAGGCACGCTCCATGAAAGCTACTACAAAGAACAAACAAAACGAACACAAGCACCAAAGTAAAGGAGAATAAAAGTGAGAAAAATAAAATAAAAATAAAAAGGGAAAATAAAGTTGAAATAAAAAAAAAAGAAAAAAAAAGTTGAAAAAAAAATAAAAGAGAAAATAAAGCAGAAAGAAAACAAAGAGAAAATAGAAATAGTCAGTCCAACGGCTTAGATATTTTGCAGAATTACCGTGTCCCCGGCAATGGCGCCAAAAACTGAAAGTGAAGAGTAATTTGGAATGTTCTCTCGTTTAAAGTGTTGCTCCGGTTGTTATCACTTGTTAATTAACGTTGTATTTTAGTAAGGTTGGTGATAGTTACTACTACTAACCCTTTCGATGGTGGAGTTAGTAGTTCGTAACGGAACAGTGGATACGGTCGGCCAACTGTTTCTAATAACTCCTGGAATCCTAACGGGGTCTCAAGTCCGTCGGCTGTCCTGGGAATTATTTTCCGGACTAAGATTATCCTGTCGACTGACGTACGCCAAGTCGTGTAACTTCCTTTCGAAAGTTGGAATGCACAACTCCCTCCAGAGCTACTTTATGAACGCGCGGACCTAACAATTTATATTCTTAAAATAGTTGTCTTTAATTATAATAATATTTTAAATAAATATAACTTTTATTCTCAAGATCAAGCCCCATGGACCTAATAATTTATATTATTAAAATAGTTGTCTTTAATTATAATAATATTTTAAATAAATATAACTTTTATTCTCAAGATCAAGCCCCATGGCTACCGCTAGAAGGTCTGCCGCTAGAAAGTAAAGAGACACCCGGGGACCTACAAGTGGTATCAGAGCATTACTCTTGATTTCGAGTGTTGTGAGTGTGTTAGGAGCATTTTCGACACAAGTTACAGCTTTTATACAAGAAAAAGTGACAGATTTTGTCGATTTTTGTTATAAAACAGAGGTAGCTCTTGAGCGTTGTTTTAGACACAAAAATCCTTCAAAATTTGACTTTTTTGTTGTTTGTTTGAGTGTTTTGATCATCAAAGGTTTGTTAGAAACAAGTTTCTATCCTTTTGGCTTGATCAATTCGTTCAAAACTTCAAGATTTGAAGATTTGAGCATTTTTCGGCGAACGAAAAAGCTTGGTGGAGCAGGTGGATAAAGTGACGTGCGTACTTACCTGATTTGGCAAAATTCTTCCTGTTCCTACATACTTGTTGAGTACGCAAGACCAACTTTTTACGTATTTGAGTTTTGTTCGTGCGTACTTAACATTTACTCATGCGGACTTACTAAGTACGCAATAGCAAATCACAAGTGTGCAAGACCAAATTTTTAAGTGCGCAAGGCCATTTCTCAAGTGCGCAAGTTGTGCTGAAATTTCTGACTTTTTAGTAAGTTAATCACCATGTCAAATATTCAGAACATTAGTAGTATGCTAAACTATGACAATGAGATAGGGACTCCATAGAAGCCACCTAAGCTGCTTAACGTAAATGACTATTCGAACTAGAAAGCACGCTTTGATGAGTATATCTTGTATATTGATTCCACCTTATGGATACCCATTCTTGAGGGATATAAACATCCAACCTATTCGTTTCTTGATGAAACTGTTTCCAAACCTATCTCCAAGCTAGATGAAGAAGAGAAGAAGGCTTATGCCCGAGAAAAGAAGGCACATGGCTCTATAACTATGGCATTAAATAGGGATCTATTTCACAGTTTCAGAGGTTATGATACTTCTAAGGATCTATGGAAGGCTTTGCAGAAGAGGTTCGAGGGAAACAGTGACGTCAAGAAAAGCAAGAGAGAGCTACTGAGCAAGTAGTACGAGTGCTTCAGATATTTAGAGAATGAATCTATTGATGAACTTATTTCTAGATTCTATCACCTGAAAACAGAGCTGAACTCTTATGAAGTCAAGTATCCTGATGATTAGGTGGTTGAGAAGTTTCTTGATTATTTGCCACCAAAATTTGACATGTATATCACACTGTTGAGAGAGAACCCGAAGTTTTATAAGATGACAATTGATGAAGCAATTGGAAAAATTCAAGCAAACGACATGAACCTGAAAAAGAAAGAATGTTCTGGAAGACCTCAGATTCAAGATCCTTCTATGTATTATGGAGTGTCTTCCACAACAAAGTCATCGGGTTCTGGAATTACCTTGTTCTCTGGGACTCCTCAGGAAGAAGATAATTCTAATGGTTGTGGTGGTCATACTTGTTTTGCTGCATCAAGATCTGGTTCATACCACCAACATTCCTCAAGAAGCCCTACCTCTACCTCTTCAACAAACCAATCTACTATTGCCAAGATAGCTGAAGATCATGTGGCACTGTTCTCAACCTGCTTGCTTGCCTACGAGAACTTCATAGGTGGGAAGTTAACGAATCCTGAAACCATTGAGGAAGATTTTAATCAGGTGGATCCAGATGACAAGGAGGACATGGATATTCAATGGAAGATGGCCATGATCTTAAAGAGGGCTAAGCGTTTCTTGAACATAACTGGTAGAAAGTTCATTGGTGAGCAGTCTAATGCCAAAGATGGTTTTGACAAGTCTAAAGCCAAGTGCTACAAGTGTCAGAACTTTGGACACTTTGCTCATGAATGTAAAAATGATAACGCACCACCTTCAGGGTTTACAAGACCAAGCCAGGGAAACAACCAAAGCTACAACAATCAGAACAACCGAAGTCAGAGTCAAGGTGGAACGTCCAGTGCATTAGTTTTTCAGCAGGATGATAGCTTTGACTGGGGAGTACACTTGGAAGATGCCATTATTTCACAAACCCAGCTCGGTTTAATGGCAAAGATTGTTAAGTTGATGAAAGCTGAAAGAAGGGAAGCATCAGTTGCTGACTAACCAGAATCTGCATCTGCATTTGCCCTCATGGCTATTGGAGAAGCATCCAGTTCGTCAATTGAGGTATATTCTAATTCTTTTGCTGTTATTTCTTGTTCCAAATGTCTTATCTTGAAGGACGAGAATGATCGAATCCATGATCAACTAGAACCCCTACGTAGTGCAGCTCTAAACTACAAAGAAAATGAAAACCGTTTTAAAGACTGAATCGAAAACCTTAAGAAGGAAAGACATGATTTTTCAAATAAAATGAGTGAAAAACAGTTTCATTTAGACGTTGCCTACAAGGGGTTAGAGAAAATAAATGCTGAGATCGCCTGACTGCAAAATGAGATCCTGTAGTTAAGTTGCAAACTTGAGAAGTTGAAAAACTCTCGGTTTGTGGTGGAACACGACGAGTCTGTAGTGAGAAAAGTGAGTGGCAAAGGTTGAGGTACTAATGCCATTCCTCCTCCAGTAAGCGACAAGTTTGTGAATGGGCCAGTCGACATTGATTTGTCCTTTTTGGATGATTCCTCGAGTAAGGATGATTCCTCAAGTAAGGCCGAGTCAGTTTCTGATGAGGAGTTCTTATCTGATGAAGGTTCTGAGAACACCAAGGTCGAGGGTGTTGTCTAGAAGAGTTGATTGATGAACATAAAATTGAGAAAAACATTGTCACTAATCGTGACAATTGCATTTTAACTGAACCTGATACAATTAAGTCCAATGATAAACTGAAAATGATGCTTTATGGAGGTTTCAAATCTATAAAGCAAGTAAAGAAAGAAGCTTTTGCAAACCATTTGGGGAAGAATTTTCAAGAAAACATGGACAAACATTACACCCCAATGAGTCAATTAAAATCAGGTCAAGCAGAAGATGCTGTTAATGTTCATTAAACAACTCCCACTGCTCATCAAGCTGATTCATCCGCTTCCAAAATCCAAGAGCCATACAAGAGGATTTACAAAAAAAAGACCTTGCTTTCACTGTGGTACGATAGGTCACATTCTAGTGAACTGTCCTGATAAGAACCATGGGAAACGGCCAGTTGTTCCCCAACAAGCTGTTGTCCCTAAGACACGAACAGTGAAGCAACCCAAAAGCCCTAAATCAAAGGCGGTGAAACCACCAATGAAACTAATGGTTAAGTAATCAGCAAAATTTGAGGATGAACCGTCTGTTCCAAAACGGGTAAAGCAATCTGCTAAACCCGGTGTATCTACCTCTGGTAGTACACAAACTAGTGAGAAACCTGTGGAGAAACTCTCTAAGCCACAGAGGAGAAGAAGGAACAAAAGGTTGAGAAAACTTGAACAGCAGCTAGCTGGTTGTCAGCCAAGTGAAGCTTCCTCTAATTCATTTGTGGTTGAGACGAGCAAGCCCAATGTTCAAAAGAAACAAAAGAACAGATCCTGGAGTAAGAAAGCTAAAATTTCTCAATCACCATTTTTTGACTGTCATGATTGTGAATTAATTGACGTATATTTTGAGAAAAACGGACGACCCAAGACCACTATGGCTTGGGTCTCCATAACTAATTAATTTCTTGTGACTCGTGCAGGGACATCCAAAGGGAACTACTTATAACCGTTGGTATGTGGATAGTGGATGCTCCTGGCACATGACAGGCAACATAGCTTTGCTTCAAGATGTCAAACCATTCAGAGGCGGCTATGTGGCCTTTGTAGGCGAGAAGGGAGGTAGTATTACTTTTCAAGGCGTGGTTTCTAATAGATGTATTAGCTTCGACAACGTCAACTTTTGTGAGCAGCTGAAGCATAACTTGTTGAGTGTATCTCAAATGTGCGATAAGGAGTACTCGGTTATGTTTAACAAGTCTGAATGCTTAGTTCTCAGGCCTGGTTTTGAGGTTCCGGATGATTGGATTATGATGCAAGCTCCAAGAACAAACGACACCTATCAGATTGATATGAGCGTGGAAACAACCACCTCATCAGTTGCTACCTGTTTACTTAACAAAGTGACGGAACTTGACTCAATCTTGTGGCATAGGAAACTCAGACACATTTTCTTATCGAAAAATGAATCATCTTTTCCGAAACGGTTTGGTAACCGGGATTCCTAAACTGAGGTTTGCCATTGTAGATGACTGTATGCCTTGTAAAAAGGGCAAACAACAACAGAAATCTCACAAGCCCAAGACCCAAAACTCCATCGATACCCCTTTGGAGATCCTACATATGGATTTGTTTGGGCCCATAAGTATCATGAGTATTGGAGGTAAGTCATACTCTCTGGTCGTAACTGATGATTTCTCACATTTTACTTGGGTGCATTTTTTATGTACAAAGGATGAGACTGCTGAAATTCTTCAATACCTGATCTTAAATCTGGAATCTTTATACAAGCTGAAGGTTAGAAGAATTAGAAGTGATAACGTCACATAGTTCAAGAAAAACATGATGGAGCTTTTCTATCTCAAGAAGGGTATTCGTGATGAATTCAGTGCGCCGTGTACAGCTGAGCAGAATGGAGTTACAGAAAGGAAGAACATAACTTTGATTGAAACTGCAAGGACGATGTTTTCAGATTCCAAGCTTCAAATCACATTCAAGGCTAAAGCCGTTAATGCAACGTGTCACGTTTTGAATAGAGTTTTGGTGCTGAAAAGACACAACAAAACATGTTATGAGCTGATCAATAATTGACCTTCCAATCTTGACTACCTAGTCCCATTCATTAGACCATGTTCATTATTGTTACAGTACAAGGATCGCAAATCCAAATTTCATGCAAAAGCGGTAGAGGGCATCTTCTTAGGATATGTTGCCAATTCACCATGCAAAAGGGTGTACAATATTGAAACTCGTCAGTTGAAGAGTGGTTTGAAGTGGAATGCAGTAAACACAACGTTCCACTAGAACCAACATGGGGATTCGATTATGATGCTCTCTTCAAGTCTTTCAACCTTCCTGATTTATCTGCTGAAGACGCTGCCAATTTGTATCAGTTCTGTAGTGGTGGCGATGACTCAAATTTATCCACAAGATCTACTATACCTACCCCAACTCCCGATTCCAATGCTGCATCTGCATCTAGGACTCTGGATGGTAACACTGAAGAAGATACTGGTGTTGAAGGAAACGATGCTCAGGCCGATCCTGACATTCTGGAAGGAAATGAAGCTCTAGTTGATCCAATCAACATTGAATCTTCTTCTGGTACTCTTGATATGGGGAGTTAAGCACAAACCTTGAATCTAATATCCAAGAACCCAATGTACCAGAGACGAGAGTGCATAAGAATCATCTAATGGACAACATCATTGGTGATCCTGATGCCGGTGTTCAAACTCGTCACAGAACCATTACCAAGAACACCAGTTTATATGTTGAGATAGTTGACACATGTATTATAGAAACATGTTTGCATGCTGCATTCGTATCCTAATTAGAGCCGAAGAATATGAAAGAGGCTCTCGCTGACAACTGCTGGATAGAGGCAATGCAAGATGAACTGTCTCAATTCCAAAAGTTGTATGTGTGGGATTTGGTTGACCTTTCGAGAGGTGTACATCCAATTGGAACCAGATGGCTGTTCAAATGCAAAACGGTCGATCGACATGTTATGGTGAAAAACAAAGCAAGGTTGGTTGTTCAGTGCTTCTATCAGCAAGCGGGCTTGGATTACACCGAGGTGTATGCCCCAGTTGCTAGACTTGAAGCCATTCAACTGTTTGTGGCTTATGCCTCCTTTGTCGGTTTCAAGGTCTATCAACTAGACGTGAACAACTTTCCTATATGGAAAAGTTCATGAAGAGGTCTATGTCACTCAACCACCAGGTTTTGAGGACCCGCATAATGTGAATAAAGTGTACAAGATGGATAAAGCACTTTATGGTCTTCATCAAGCACCTAGGGCTAGGTATGAAACTCTTTCAAAGCACTTACTGTCCAATGGTTTCGACCGAGGACAAATCGACTCGACTCTCTTTATATGGAAAACAGCAGGTGATATTCTGCTTGTGCAAGTGCATGTCGACGACATTATATTTGGGTCTATAAATGAAGAGATGTGTAGGGAATTCGAGCAGGTGATGAAGTCCAAGTGTGAAATGAGCAACATGGGTGAATTATCTTTTTTCGTGGGTTTGCAAGTCAGTCAAAGGGAGGATGGCATTTATCTACATCAAACTAAGTACGTACAAGACATTTTGTCAAAATACAAAATGAATGATTGTACTACTTATGGCACACCGATCCCAGTTAATCATGGTCTGCATCCAGACAAAGATGGAAAGGATGTGGAATTATGCCATGGGATGATCGGATCTCTTATGTATCTCACAGCTTCAAGACCTGACATAATGTATGATGTATGCTTGTGCTCGAGGTTTCAGTCACAACCGAAGGAATCTCATCTGATAGCTGTAAAGAGGATCTTCATATAACTGAAAGGGAAACCCCGATTGGGTCTTTGGTACTGCAAGCAGCAATCTTTTGACTTCAAAGCATATACTGATTCTGATTATGGCGGTTGTAACCTCGATAGAAGGTCAACCTAGGGTGGATGTCAATTCTTGGGAGGCAGGCTGGTCTCCTGGTAGTTTAAGAATCAGTCAATGGTTTCTGTATCAACATGTCAAATAGAGTACATTGCTGCTACTAGCTGCTGTTCTCAGATATTGTGGATTTAGTAACAACTGAGAGACTATGGCTTGAACTACACTGGAACTCCACTGTTCATTGAGAACAATGCCACCATGTCCATCACGAACAACCCGGTGAAACATTCCAAAACTAAGCATATTGAAATTCGCCACCATTTCATCCGTTACTATGTTGAAAAGCACTTGGTTGAACGTGTGTGTGTAAAAGAATGCAAAAAGATCATTATCAGATAAAGGATGTAAGATTTTGGCAAGTATTTTCTTATGAGACCAGTTTTGGGTTATGTCTTTAGCACAATTTTTTGTTTCTCTTCACTACCCATACTCACAAGTATGCAATGAGAAGTTGAGCTAAGATATGTCTTGACAACAACCGTCAAGCATATGCTACCCCTTCGATCACATCTGATTCATTGAAGACATATCTAGATAACAGTTGGATCCTTTACCCAAATCCACAGACTCCATATCTATTAACCCTAATCATCATATGATATTAATAGAAGAAAAACCTATCAAACCAAGACAAATGAATCACTCGATTCTGAATCTTATGATTCTTGATAATCCTTATGGATTCTGCTTGATTTTTTCTGTGCTAAACGATGTAACTTCATTCTGGAGATTTGGAACTCATTGGGAAAATATTGGATGCCTTGAGATAGTGCATTTTAAATTTATGTAGCACAACTGTGGGGTACATGTTGTATATCTATAATTAATACCTTAACTCACAAGAATGTGATACAAAGATGCTTATGGTTTTAAATCTGATAATATTGCCAACTTGAATTAACTTGCTTATATTGCATATTACGTATGAATAAGCAGTAATTCATGACATGATCTCATATTCCTTGATGTTTATCTTGTATCATTTTTGCTAAATTCTTAGCCTGATATGATTCTCTGCTCATGACTTTGATCAAAAATAGCTTGTGTGTATATTTCTGTATATCCGGATCTATATCTTGTGCATATTATCTTTATTCAGAAAAGAACAAAAAGATTTTGAGTTCTTGTAAAGTTCAATCTTTATAAAAATGACCAAAAGATTTTCAGTACAGTTTTTCTAAACTTAATTAAAACCAAAAATATTTGTGTTTAACTTCCGTGAATTGTTTTTGAAAACCTCGTGATTGAATATTAATATCTGGTTCGCTATTTGACATGACTATCTTCATAATTTGAGTTGATTTAGGAGTAGGCAAGGGTTTCTACGTACTTACCAAGTGTGCAAGAGATAAACCCTGCGTACTTAACAAGTATGCAAGACATAAGTCATGCGTACTTCATAAGTACGCAGGAGTTAATTCATGCGCACTTGACAAGTACGAAAAGCCATTGTGTGTGGGGTATATAAGAAGGTGTTAGAATATTTGTATAGTTTATCTCATTTCAAACGATTCTATACTCCGACTCCTTTTTTACTCGAAATTGTGTGTCTTCCTAAGATATTTTTCACCCCGTTCTAAATTTCATCTTCACCTAACTAACACTTGGTGAGAATCTTAACCAATTCCATCCACAAAATCACCCATTTTGGACCGATTCTTGATTATTCGAACCGAGGGTTTTGATGATGATTTTTTGACCGATTTTTGTTGCTCTTGACACAAATTGAGACCTAAAACCGGTTTAAGATCATTATTCGAAGCTTTTTGGTACCAAAATTGTCCTTAATAGTTGTTGATTTTGGTTTTGACCCCTTGTTGTGCCGTAAGTTTGCGTCGGACCAAGGACAGGTCAAAATGACTGGGTTTGAGCATAACGTTGGTGTTGGTTTTGCTCCCATAGGTCCTAAACATGTTTTTCGACCTTGTGGTGACCACATTCATCACCAAATCATATGGGTTTGATTTTGGATTTTGAAATTGTTCTAAGTACCAGTTCCTGCGTACTTAGTAAGTACGCAAGAACAATCTCCTCAGTTAAGTGTGCAAGTGCTATACCATGTCATGTTTGTTCCATTCCAATGATTCTGTTTGATCTAATGTTTTTTCTCTTATGTTTTCATAGGGATGGCTAGTGATGGAGGTGATGAAGAAGAAGGATGTGACGGTTCTTAAGAGTCTGATTCTGAGGCGACTGACTGAATCTGATCATGCCCCCGACCAATCACACCCATGGAGAATGGCGAAGGTTTCCCTTCCCGAGTCGTCCTCCAATATACAAATACTAGAGAGTTCAGACCAAAAGTATGTCCCTGAACATGAGACCGAGAGGAGGAAGAATAGGACTATTCATCGATACCTTCCTGAATATTCCTACAAATGTCATTTGATTTACTGACGTGGAGCGCGTTAGCCATGCTGGCGTCGGTTTCACGGAGCTCAAAATTGACATAGTCGTCCTTGAGCTAACGGATTTTTTGACCTTGGGGAACCTCTGGTCACGGAGCCCAAATTTTACATAGTCTTCCTTGAGCTCACGAATTTTGACCTTGAGGAACCTCTGGTCACGGAAATTTGACTTAGTCGTCCTTTAGCTCACGGATTTTCACCTTGGGAACCTCTCGTACGATGTTGTTTGACAAATACGACTTGCATGCAAATAATAGAGACTGAAGTCATCTACATAGCTGCTGTCAAGGGGGAGAATGTTGAAGTAATTCCCGTGACAAGCACTCTGGATCTTGAAGACCGAAGACAATCCAGAGCTGTTGTCAAGGGGGAGTTTGTTGGAGCACGTTTGTGTGACAAACACTCTAGATGTTGTCTCTGCTTTTGTATCTGTTCTTTATGAATTTGTACTTGTATTTCAGTGTCTGTATGTATTGGTTTATCGAGTTGTAGTCATGTTCGTAGGTACTTGTCATTGGATTCGTCTTGTTAAGTGTTACGCGCGCTTACCAAGTGCGCAGGGTGTTTAAACCGCGTACTTAGCAAGTATGCAAGAGCATTGTCTGTGTGCTTTCTAAGTACACATGAACAAAGCCCTGCGCACTTAGTAAGTGCGCAGGCATTAGGTCTATGAGTATAAATAGATGGTTAGTGAAGTCAGTATGTACGCATTCACTCACTTGTAATCGGCTGTGATTATCAATAGATGTTGTTTTAAAGTGACTCTTGTTTGTTGTCGGTTTACTTGTTGTTGTCGATACTCCATCTAGTCACGGGCATTCCGCACCCGGTTCGACTAGCCAATGCACGTGCATGTGACATCCGTGACACCCGGGGACCTACACAGGAAGGCAAAACCCCATTTGCACGGCCATGCATTGCAATGGCACTTTTTCTCCCTTTTGACTTTTTGACTTCTAGATTTGACTTTCTGGGTCCATGTTCATTCAATTGACTTTCGAATGCTGATTTCTCTTTGATTTTGAGTGATTTCTTCATGTTTTTTCATATCCATGTCAATTATCATGTTTTAACACAGTTGAATCGATTAAGTATCAATTCGTGTTATTTTTGTCTACAATTGTGATGAATATGGGGATAATTATGCATGTAAAACATGTATAATTTATGACATATCAACTATCCAAGAATCATGCAGAGATTGTTTGTCATGAGAAGATAGTTCGCATCCCACTACCGGACAGTGAAACCCTAACCATTCAGGGAGAAAAGTGCGAAGCCACCTTGAGTATTATTAAATGCATGAAGGCCCAAAAGTACTTAAGAGAAGGATTTCATGCTATTTTAGCTCACGTAACAGAAAAGAAACCGAAGGAGAAGCAACTCGCGGACATACCGATCGTACGAGACTACCCGGAAGTCTTTCTCGAAGACTTGCCTGGACTTCCACCACAAAGAAAAGTTGAGTTTCGTATCGATCTGGTACCCGGAACAGAACCGATCGCACGATCACCATACTGGCTTGCACCATCTGAGATGCAAGAACTATCCAATCAATTGCAAGAATTATTGGATAAAAGGTTTATTAGACCGATTTTCTCACCATGGGGAGCTCCGGTTTTGTTCATCAAGAAGAAAGATGGAACTTTTAGGATGTGTATCGATTACTGGGAATTAAACAAATTAACGGTAAAGAATCGGTATCCACTTTCAAGGATAGATGACTTGTTCGATCAGTTGCAAGGTTCTAGCTTCTATTCAAAGATTGACTTACGATCGGGATACCATCAACTGAGGATTCAAGAGGAAGACATCCCTAAGACGGCATTTAGGACTCGTTACAGCCATTACGAGTTTCTAGTCATGCTTTTTGGGTTGACCAACACACCAACAGTATTTATGGACCTCATGAATAGGGTCTGCAAACCTTATTTGGATAAGTTCATGATTGTATTTATCGATGGCATTCTAATATACTCACGAAGCAAAGAGCAACATGAACATCACTTGAAGCTTGTCTTAGAACTGCTTAGAAACGAAAAAGTGTATGCCATGTTCTCGAAATGCGAGTTCTGGGTTTGAAAAGTGCATTTCCTCGGTGACGTGATCAATGACAAGGGCATACATGTGGATCCATCTAAGATCGAAGCCATCAAGAATTGGAAGCACCAAGGACTCCAACCGAGGTATGACAGTTTTTAGGTCTTGCTGGCTATTATAGACACTTTATTGAGAACTTTTCCAAAATAGCCCAGCCCTTGATGACCTTGACTCAAAAAGAAAAGAAGTTCGACTGGTGCGACAAACAAGAAACGACATTCCAGTTACTAAAGCAGAAACTGTGCTGTGCACCTATCCTATCTCTTCCTGAAGGAACGGATGACTTTATAGTATTTTGTGATGCATCACACCAAGGACTTGGTAGTGTCTAGATGTAAAGGGAGAAAGTCATCTCCTATGCCTTCCGAAAACTCAAAATACATGAGAAGAACTACACTACCCATGATCTAGAATTAGGAGCAGTCGTTTTTGCTCTTAAAATCTTGAGACATTACCTCTACGTTACAAAATGCACCACTTTTACCGATCATAAGAGTCTCCAGCCCGTCTTCGATCAGAATGAATTAAACATGTGACAACGAAGATGGGTAGAATTATTGAATGACTATGATTGTGACATTCGTTACCACCCTGGTAAAGAAAACATTGTAGTCGATGCTTTAAGCAGAAAAGAGAGAACCAAAACCCTTCGAGTGCAAGCATTGGGAATGACGATTCATACGAGCCTTACCGCTCAACTACGTAATGCCCAACAAGAAGCACTCAAGGAAGAAAACTTGAAAGACGAATCCCTACGAGGTATGGATCAACAGTTTGAAACCAAATCCGATGAAGCCCATTACCTCATGAATCGAATTTGGGTACCACATTTTGGGAATCTACGGGATTTAGTGTTAGACGAAGCACACAAATCCATGTACTCAATCAACCAAGGATCCGACAAGATGTATAAAGATCTCAAGGAGTTGTAATGGTGGTCAAACATGAAGGCAGACATTGCCACCTATGTAAGTAAATGCTTAACTTGTTCCAAAGTTAAAGCAAAATACCAAAATCCATCAAGACTGCTACAACAACCCGAGATACCACAATGGAAATGGGAACAAATCTCTTTGGATTTCATCACGAAATTACCCAAGACATCAAGTGGTTTTGATACTGTTTGGGTAATTGTCGACCAATTGAAAAAATCTGCACACTTCTTGCGAATAAAAGAAACGGATAAAATGGAAAGATTGACAAGAGTCTATATAAAGGAAGTTGTCTCGAGACAGGGAGTGCCAATCTCTATCATCTCGGATAGAGATAGTCATTTCACTTCATGGTTTTGGCCATCATTACAGAAAGCGTTGGGTACACGCTTAGACATGATCACGACCTATCATCAACAGAAGGATAGTCAAAGTGAAAGAACCCGGGAGCCATGCTCAGGGCATGTGCCATAGACTTCGGAAAGAATTGGGATACTCATTTACCCCTGTAAGTCCCGGGAGCCTCGTCGCGCAGCGAAAATACACGGAGCTGTTCTGTGATTTATGTGGGAACAAAGAAAACGAAGTAGAGAAACACGAACATAAACATAAGATAATGAAACGATACGTAATCCATAACATAGAAGTCATCCCGTAATACAGACTACATACCGAAGGAGCACACATCTCTCATCTAAGCTCATAGTCTAGGGGTCGGGAGAGCCCGTCCCGATCCGGACCCCTCTCAACCTTGTTCCAGAAGTTCCACCTACAAATGGGGACAAGTCTTCTATTTATAGGGGCGGGAACACTACCTGCGTACTTGGCTAAGTACGCGGGGCATTGGTCATGCATACCTGCTAAGTACGTAAGGCAAAAGCCTTACGTACTTACTAAGTACGCAGGACCAACTGGTGAACAAGCTAAGTACGCAGGAACACCCTCCTGCGTACTATCCTAGTACACCGATACATAGAATTTAATCTATAGTTACAAAAACATGCTTCTACAAACTCCCTCTTAACTATAGCATCAAATTCTCTCTATCACGAACACTGATAATCATCAATTTATAAAGAATGTCCTAACATACTCCCTCTAAATTAATGACATCAAGTGTCTTCTGCTAGACTTGATCTTCTGGCATTCCACTTGAGATCTTCAAATCTTCAAACTTCAGTCTTCAGTTGTCGAGTAATGACAAACTCGACTCCTTCATAACTGTAGTTTTCATTGTAGACCAAACCAAGTGCTTCAATAGGAACCAACTAACCCAACACACTTCATTGTAGTTCATCCTCTCAGCAGTAGCTTGCTCCAACCTGACTTAGAACTCAGAGCCTAACAATGTCTTCCTAAACAGGTAACAATAGTAGACTGAGACAACTCCAAATCAGCTGGCATATGATAGAGAGTTTGAATTTCCAATAACTTGCATCAAACTAATCAGCTCCCATAGTAATTCCAGTAAGATAAACTTAAGTCTTCAACCAGATGTGACCAACTCTATCCTGTATCTTCACGAGTTAACCAAATTCCCGAAGATGTTCATTTCCAATGTCCCCTTTCAGGTTAAGCTCCATCTGACTATACCAGAAACAAAGGTATGTTTCCTATCCCATTAGCCAATGATAAAAGGTTCCATATTCAACTAATAATCCAACGGATATCCAGCTTCATCCTGCAAACACTTGATAGAATCAAACACAAAATCATACTCAGCAGTGATCACCTTATATCCAAAGTCCAACATTCTTCAATTAGTTCTTCATTACTGATTTACACCTCCTAATCTGTATACGTTCACCGCAGTGAAGTTCCATAACTAGGTTGTTTATCTGCATTCCGCCCAGATCCCAAATGAGAAATCCCATCATATTTGAATCACATCAAATCTTTAACCCATGCTTGACCAATGAGCAAGAAAAATATAGTTTACACGAGAAATCACGGTTGATGATACACTTATTTTTATCCCCCTCATTTCTCTATAAACTATGACCAGCTTCATCATCACGTCACTCAAATCCTCAAAAAGCACAACTAGCCAACTCTAGGATTTTATTCTTTTATTCATTTGCAAGATCCAAAACAGCAAATCCTTAGGTTCAAGTTGTTACAGTATTCATCCCCTATTAAAGAAGTATCCCAGATACTCATAGCCTACATATTCAGGTTTGAAAACCTAAACAAGATGATTCTTTTTCCGAAAGACCCAAAGTAGCCACATCTTCACAAATAGAACGAGACCTTTAGCCGATGACGACCCAATTGCTCACATTAGTTCAACATTCATACCCTATTAAAAAAGTATCCCGGATACTCGTAGCCTACATTTTCAGGTATGGATCCTTAACCAATGTATGGCAAGTGGTATCATCCAACAAAAATCTCGTCCGTGTTTCGCCAAGCCACCTCGTATACAAATTCTGGTCCGGAAAAACCAAAATTACTATCTTCTCAAAAGTGGCCCGAAACACGCATACAAATGATCCTTACAAAATTTGGCCAAGGAAAGTTTTCCTGCCAATTTTTTTTTTTAATCCCAGATGTTAGTTCATGTGTATTTAGTAAATACGCACATAAAGGGTGTTCATGCGTATTTAGTAAATACACAAAGCCAAGTACCCATGCATACTTGTTAAGTGCGAAGAGAAATGCTCTTGCGTACTTAGCTAAGTACGCAGGTCACTTCTCATGTGTACTTACTACGTACGCAGGGCTAACCCATGCGTACTTAGCAAGTACGCGGAAAAGGTGATTCTGCGTACCTGTTCAGTACAACAGTGTTATTGACGGATCTTGAGGAGAATACTCGAAAAGTGATGGATTTGAGAAATTGATGCTTCTAAAAGCTTAGAAATCATCATCTAACAAACCCTTAGCCTTCCAAACACCAAATGAAGTGAATAATTTCCTGAGTTAGATTTTACCTGTCGCTCCATCCCTACCTCAATTCCCACAACCACTCTTCAGCTCATCAGTGAACCATTTCCTAAGTTAGATTTTACTCATGGATTTGATTTCGATGAAATCTTCACATTCCCAACTCATCAAGCCGAAGCATCGTCGTCTAGGGATCCTGATCCTAGAAATGCCAGGATCACTACTCTAGAGACTCAAGTTACTAGATTACTTGAAATGGTATAGAAATCACATGAAGAATTTGACAAGCAACAGGGTCAGATAAACACATTGATTGATGAAGTTTAGAATTTAGTGCTCAATAATTGAATATCCCCCCGATGCTTGTTATACTTTCTCTTATGCGTCTCTGTATATCAACGTCCGAATCAGAATCAGGCTCATATTCACTGCTAGTCTATTGTCTCTTTCTCTTGGAAGATGACTCGGGAAGGGTCACCTTCGTCAATCTCCTTGGGTGTGCCTGGGATGGTGCATCATCAGAATCAGATGAATCTAACTCGGTCATTTCTAAGTCGGAATCTTCAGCACCCCCACATCCCTGTTCTTCGTCTCCTTCGTCTTCAGACATATCATCCTCAGATTCAACTTCCTCTTCTTCTTGTTGTTCATCACTGTGTTCACTGAGTTTAGGCTCAGACTCTTCACTATACCATCTCCAATCTACAGGCGCCACATAAGCTCCATTGATCAGGTGGCTAAAGAGTGGAGTATGCTCAGGGGTAGGTTCTACACTACCTGGCGTTAAGAACTGTGAGAAAACTATCTTGGCCACCCGCTTCACTTGCAGTCTCTCCCCAATAGCAGGTAGATTTGGCAACACATCATTGATCAAAAGTTGCACAAATCTGGGGTATAACACGAATCGAAACCTATCCGCTGTATTAATCTGATCAACTAAAGCTTTGTATATGTAGCGGGAGAAGTTGTAGCCCTTGTTGAGAGACTGCCCAACCATAGCGGCTGCTAGATCATGACCCATGGCATCCTTCCCCGCCTTCCTGGAAGACATGCACACGATCATAATGTGGGCAAAGTACCTCCACTGATCCAACACCCACATGTTCTTGTAAGATGAATAATCCCACACATCGAAATATCCCATACGTTGTTTCCCTCAAATCTCTTCTGCAAAGCCTTCCAGAGATCCTTGGAGTTATCGTATCCTCTAAATCTGTGAAATAACTCCCTGGTCAAGGCCATAGTAATAGATCCGTGTGCTTTCTTCTCTCTGTCATAAACTTTCTTTTCTTCTTCATCATGTTTGGATACAGGCTTGGGAACTTCCTTATCAAGATATGTATATGTGGGATGCTTATAACCCTCTAGGATGGGTATCCAAAGTGAGGAATCGGTCTATGAGATATAATGCTCAAAGCATGCTTTCTAGTTTGAGTAATCATTTACGTCAAGCAGCTTTGGTGGTTTCTGTGGGGTTCCAATCTCATTGTCATAATTTAACAGGTTACCGAGATTCTGAAGATTTTCCATGGTGAAACACTTAGCCAAATTTCAAAAAAGTCAAAGTAATGTGCGCACTTAGGTTCTGACCATGCTCAAATACACTACAAAAAGTCGGTTTTTTGAGTGATTTTTGCTTCTAAAATATTGCTCAAGAGCTACCCCTATTTTATCACAAAAATCAACAAAAACACACTTTTGCTTGCAAAAACTCTATAGGATGTGTAGAAGATGCTCCTAACACACTCACAACACTCGAAATCAAGAGCTAAGCTCTGATACCAGTTTGGTCAGATAAGCTCTGATACAACTTGTAGGTCCCGGGAGCCTTGTCGCGCAACGGAAATACACGTAGTTGTTCTATGATTAGTTTGTGAACAAAGAAAACGAAGCAGAGAAACACGAACATAAGCAAAAGATAATGAAACGATACGTAATCCATAACATTGAAGTCATCCCGTATTACAGACTACATACCGAAGGAGCACACATCTCTCATCTAAGCTCATGGTCCAGGGGTCGGGAGAGCTCGTCCCGACCTGAACACCTCTCAACCTTGTTCCAGAAGTTCCACCTACAAATGAAGACAAGTCTTCTATTTATAGGGGCAGGAACACTACCTGCGTACTTGGCTAAGTACGCAGGGCATTGGTCATGCGTACTTGCTAAGTACGCAAGGCAAAAGCCTTGCGTACTTACTAAGTACGCAGGACCAACTGGTGAACAAGCTAAGTACCCAGGTACACCCTCCTGCGTACTAGCCTAGTACACCGATACATAGAATTTAATCTATAGTTACAAAAACATGCTTCTACAACCCCTAGTTGAGTTTTCCTATAACAACAGCTATCACACCAGTATCAAAGTTGCACCATTTGAAGCACTATATGGTCGAAAGTGTCAATCACCATTGTGCTGGGCAGAAGTTGGTGACAGCCAACTCACTGGCCCTGAAATCATTCAAGAAACAACTTATAAGATCTTCAAGATCAGAGAAACAATCAAAGCGGCCAGAGATTGTCAAAATAGCTATGCTGATATAAGACGCAAAACTTTGGAATTCCATGTTGAAGACAACGTATTGTTGAAAGTCTCACCTTGGAAAGGAGTCGTTATATTTGGGAAACAAGGTAAGCTAAATCCCCGATACATCGGACCCTTTGAAATCTTAGCAAGGATAGGCCCGGTGGCTTACAAACTTAAACTACCTCAAGAACTCAGTGGTGTACACGACATGTTCCAATTGTCGAATCTAAAGAAGTGCTTGTCAGATGAAACCCTTGTTATACCACTCGAGGAGATTCTATTCGACGACAAACTCCACTTTGTGGAACAACCAGTAGAAATCATGGATCGGGAAGTAAAGAAAGTGAAACGAAGTCGCATCCCCATAGTGAAGGTCAGATGGAACTCTAAACGAGGAACAAAATTCACTTGGTAATGTGAAGACCAAATGAGACTTAAGTATCCCCAGTTGTTCAACGACGCACCGGTTGCAGACAACACCAACTTAATTTCGGGACGAAATTCTTCTAACTGGGGGAGAACGTGACAACTAGTAATATACTGAATAATTATTTATATATAATTACACGAGACATTGCATATTAGACTTAATGTTACACAATTAGGTCTAACCGGGTCTAGTAGAGTCCACCCACTATGCAACTCATGAAGGAAATTTAAGAAATTTTCGACACACAATGATACTCGTATACGTTGGTGATAAAATTTAATAAAATAAACCCCTCGAAAACATTCTCTTTATTTTAATATTAGAGAATATCTATCTATATGGAAACTAATTCTAAACGTTTTATACAAACACGTATTATGATAAAACTATTAAACTCATATTTTTTATATATATACTCGTACCCAACCGATATGTAACGACTTTGAAAACCGACATCGCGGGTATTATACCGAGCTTGGAAACTAGCGGATAACACCTAACACTACACTACCTACCCTACCCCCTCGTCTCTCCTTCTTCACGGCCAAGAGGCCACCCTCAAATGAGGTCCTCCCCTTTGAATTGGTTGTTGTTCCCTCTAGACATGACACCAAGAGATGTCACCTCCCAAGCTTCATGCATGCCCCAACATTCTTGTCCCCCATGCCCATGTAACCTATTGGGTATTACACACCATTGAAGACTATATATATGCATGTAACTTCACACCAAAACTACACCATCACACCCTCTCGTCTCTTGCTCTCTAGTGTAAGGTCCCAAACCCGGTAGGCCTCACTTGTTGGATTTACTCATTCACAAACAGTTATTAAACTTGAATATCAAATAACGCAGCGAAAAATTTCATTCAAACATTGTTCAATATGCGGAAGCGTAACATAGTCTAATACAGAAACATAACATAAACTAATCATAACGGGATGCCAGTCTTCATGATCAATCGGGTAACTCTTCTCGCTTGCCAAGCATCGCCGCCATCATCCATACCTTCCTTAACCTTAATGTGCAAACTAAAAAGTCAGTTACGCTGGTGAGTTCTAGCTTTACATAAAACCTTAACATAAACATTTTGCCAAAAACATAACATACATTTGTTTAACAAAAGCGTACGTAAAACATTCAATAACTTAACATCGTCATAATATCGTAACATAACATCATAACATAAGTCAACATGAACCGAATATGCGCCTTCTCGTAACCGTCAATTCCATACATCGCATACCAGCGGATGAACTTAAGGCTCGTTACCTCTAAGTCATCCGTCACACAGGTCCCCTAAGGCTCGTTACCTCTAGGTGGACCAAACATATGTCTCCTAAGGCTCATTACCTCTAGGTAGACCAAACATATGTCTCCTAAGGCTCGTTACCTCTAGGTAGACAGAACAAAACATAGGCACTATTTCCCCACATTCCCAACCCCCGTAAGGGTGAGGCCAATACATACATACATACCTTAGCTCCCGTAGGAACTCGTGGCAGATTCGTTCATTCGTGACTTTCATAAAACCTTTACCTCTTCTTAGTTAAATCACTCGTACGTTTTATTAAACAAAACATTTTCTCTTTCCTAAACCTTTCGTAAACTTCATTTGGCAAAACATTTCATAAACATCATCCTGTAACATTATTCATAAGCATCGTTTCGTAAACATCCTTTCGTAAACCTCGTTTCGTAAACATCATTTCAAAACATCATTCCGTATGTATGCACACCAGCCCAAAAACATTTAATTAAAACATTTAAAGAAGGGCTTCTAAAACTCACCTGATAAACTAATATGGGTTGTCCTAAACAAAGGTCCCACAACGTCACTTCCGATCTGAATTGATTAGTTAAATACACATCAGACCAAATCCCGACTCTAACGGTTTAACCTTCTAAACATACTGACTTTACCTAAACAGCCTGATGCCTGCGCACTTAGCAAGTGCGCAAACCTCGCTTCATGCGTACTTGATAAGTACGCATGATCCTCTACCTGCGTACTTGATAAGTACACAGGGCTCTCTTCCCGCGTACTTGATAAGTACGTAGGACCCTTTTCCTGCGTACTTGATAAGTATGCAGGACCCTCTTCCTGCGTACTTGATAAGTACACAGGATCTGCTTCCCCGCAAAAACCCTAACTTTCGCCTTCGGGTCTGATCACGTCAAGATCCCGAACTTGTTTACATTCAAAACGTTTGCTTTTCATTAAGGAACTCAAAACTATGTTTTTCTTCCAGTTTCATCCGTAAAAACGTCACATTTTCGAGCATCTGATCGAGCTTCTGATTCGTAAAAACGTCACATTAAAAACGTTACCCTCTTCCTGCATACTTGATAAAAACTCAGATCTAGGTTGGATCATTACCTGTATCGAGCTTCTGATTCCAAGTTTCTTCTCACGAGCTATGGAGTAACGCACTTCTACAATCTCGGGTCGATCCGTCGACTTTCTCTCTCTATGGTTTCTCTCTCTATGGTTTCTCTCTCTAGATGTTGCAAATGAGAGAAATGGGTGGTGACCTTGGCTATTTATAGGGGAGGCTCCCCTTCAAGCCCGCCAGTCCATCCGGCCCGGCCCGTCATGCCTCGTTTGTTTATTCCGTTATTATAACTGTCGTTTTATTTTTGTCCCCGAAACCTATCATAAGTAAAATAGTTGAGGGTACGACTCCCTCATTTCCGTCTCCGTTTCCCAGGTGGCTCCCGACCCCTTTCGATGCTTCCATTGGACTTTAACCAATTGGATAATCTTATTACGCAAACGCTTTTCCTTTCTGTCTAAGATGGCCACGGGTTCTTCGATGTAGTTAAGGCTGTTGTCAACCTCGATGTCAGTAAGTGGTACGTGAGCCGATTCATCCGCCAAACACTTTCGCAAGTGTGATACATGGAAGGTAGGATGAATCCCACCTAACTCATCAGGCAACTCTAACCGACAAGCGACTTCACCAACCCGTTCCAATATCCTGAATGGTCTGACAAACCTCGGACTTAACTTTCCTCTCTTCCTGAATCGTATGATTCCCTTCCAAGGTGACACTTTCAACATTACTCTATCCCCAACATCAAACTCGATAGGCCTTCGTTGTTTATCCTCATAGGATTTCTGACGATCTTGTGCGGCCTTCATTCGTGCTTTGATTTGATCAAACCTTTCCGACGTGTCTCTTACGACTTCAAGACTTCCTAATTCCTTCTGTCCAATCTCACCCCAACAAACCGGGGTCCTGTATCTTCTCCCATACAACATTTCGTAAGGCGGCATGCCTATAGTCGTGTGATGACTATTGTTGTAGGAGAATTCGGCTAACGGCAGATGACTGTCCCAACTGCCGCCAAAATCGATAATACAAGCGCGAAGCATATCCTCCAAGGTCTGAATGGTCCTTTCGGACTGACCATCCGTTTTGTGGGTGGTATGCCGTGCTGATATTAAGCCTCGTGCCCATCTCCTCGTGAAATCTTTTCCAGAACCTCAATGTGAATCGTGTGTCCCGGTCAGATACGATCGTCAAAGGCATCCCATGCCGTGCTACTACTTTGTTAATAAATACTTCCGCTAACCTTTCCAACGAGAACGTCTCGCGAATAGGTAGGAAATGAGCACTCTTTGTTAAACGGTCCACAATTACCCAAATGGTGTCATGACCTTTAGCTGTGCGAGGTAGCTTGGTTATGAAGTCCATGGTAACGTGTTCCCACTTCCACTCTGGTATATCAATTGGTTGAATCTTTCCATACGGTTTCTGGTGTTCAGCCTTTACTTGTGAACAAGTCAAGCACTTGCTTACATACTTTATCACCTCATGTTTCATTCCAGGCCACCAGTATTCCTTCCTCAGATCTTGGTACATTTTATTAGTTCCAGGATGGATAGAGTATCGAGACTTATGAGCCTCATCCAAGATTTTGGTTCTAAGCTCGCCACCCATAGGTATCCATACCCGTCCAAAACGTGTCCTAACACCAAGGGTGTTATATTCCAACTTGTCATGTTGGCCAACCATTTTTTCCTTCTTTATGTTTTCTTCCTTCAGTGCTTCATCTTGAGCTCTTTCAATTTCACTCATCACATCTGATGTTACTATCAACTAGCATGCTTTCACTCTAATAAGAATAGGAACATCCCTTCGGATTAGAGCGTCAGCCACCACGTTTGCCTTTTTAGGATGGTACATGTTTTCACAGTCATAATCCTTCAGGAGTTCCAACCATCGTCTTTGCTTCATATTAAGTTCCCTTTGTTCGAAGAAGTACTTCAAACTTTTGTGGTCGGAGTAAATAGTAAACTTCACCCCGTACAGGTAGTGCCTCCAGATTTTCAATGCGAATACGACAGCAGCATGTTCCAAATCGTGAGTCGGATAATTAGATTCGTGAATCTTCAACTGCCGTGACGCATACATGATCACTCTTCCGCGTTGCATCAACACGCATCCCAATCCCTGACCCGAAGCGTCAGAGTATACCACTAAGTCTTCATTGCCCTCGGGAAGGGCCAAGACTGGAGCTTTGGTTAGCTTCTCTTTCAATTCCTTAAACGCCTCATCCTGGGTCGACTCCCATTCGTACTTTACCTCCTTCCGAGTCAACTTTGTCAATGGCGAAGCTATTTTTGAGAAATCCTGGATGAATCTCAGATAGTAGCCTGCCAATCCCAAGAAACTGCGGATTTCAGTTGGCGTCTTAGGGATATTCCATTCCCTTACTGTCGTTATCTTTACTGGGTCAACCATAATGCCGTTCGGGTTAATGACATGACCTAGGAATTGGACTTCCTTAAGCCATAACGCACATTTGGAGAACTTAGCATACAAATTTTCCTTCTTCAGAGCTTCCAACACCTCCTTTAAGTGACATGCGTGATCACCCTCATTCTTGGAGTAGATGAGGATATCATCGATGAACACAATTACCGATCGGTACAGCATCGGTCGATAAACCTCATTCATCAAATCCATGAACGCTGCGGGGGCGTTCGTCAATCCAAAAGACATTACGTGAAACTTGAAATGTCCATAACGCGTGCGAAATGCGGTCTTAGGTATGTCTTCTCCCCTCACCTTCAACTGATGGTACCTGGATCGAAGGTCGATTTTTGAGAACCAACTTGTGCCTTGAAATTGATCGAACATGTCATCGATCCTTGGTAAAGGGTACTTGTTCTTCACCATTCGTTTGTTCAACTCACGATAATCAATACACATTCTCATCGAACCGTCTTTCTTCTTCACAAACAACACCGGAGCACCCTAACACGAGATGCTCTGTTGTATAAATCCCTTCTCAAGTAGTTCGTCTAATTTGGCCATAAGTTCTTTCATTTCCACGGGTGCTAGTCGATATGGAGCCTTAGCCACGGGCTGGGCATCTGGTACTAAGTTGAATCGAAATTCAATCTCTCTGCCGGGTGGTATCCCAGGCAAATCCTCTGGAAATACCTCTGGGTACTCGCGTAGCGCGGGTACATCGTCTAGTTCCTTCACTTCCTTACACTTGTCAATTACATACACCATATAAGCCTCGCATCCACGCCTCAAGTAATCTGTTGCCTTAATCATCGAGATGACGTTTGGCATCGGGGCGTCGCTGTAGGTCCTCATGGCACTTCTACGGATCGTTCTCGTGATAAGACGTGTCGTTAACTCGAAGTGCGGAATCCAACGAATCAACGATTGCATACACAAAAGACAATAGAGACAATCAAGTAAATAACATTCACACTTGTATTCCAATTCTCAATAGTGTTTACAGACTCAATCAGACCAAATCGTTCAACTCTGTTTGGTTTTTGATCCTCTGCTCAAACTGACTCTGTAAACCCTATTTATAGACATCTGACCTGCATTTGGCGAACTTAACAAGTTCGCCTCTAACAGAGTAAGCGAACTTAACAAGTTCGCCTCAGAGAGACTTAAGCGAACTTAACAAGTTCGCCTCTGTTAGACTAGGCGAACTTAACAAGATCGCCTCTGTTAGACTAGGCGAACTTAACAAGATCGCCTCTAGCATAACTTTCATAAACACTTAGAACATATTACATTACAAAAACATAAAGACATTAGATCTAAACTATTACAAAGCTTTTGCCATTACAAACTATGTCCTAACAGACTCCCCCTTAACAATAGCTTGATCTTCAGTCTTCTGTCTTTATGATGAGCTCTTCCAATTATCCGGTAATCTGCTGCCTGCATGCACTCCATATCTTTTACATATCTCCAACACTCTCTTGTACTGTAATCCTTGTTCTTTCTATTCATCAGTGTACATGATCTCATTCTTTGTCAACGTCCTCCGATCTTTCTTTGAAAAGTTAACAAGATTCATTGCGTCAAAGAAACACACAATGACCTTATTGTCTTTATCTTCAATCCTTGCTTCACCAGTATTAACATCTACATACCACCATTTCAAATTCCCAAGGAAATCTTGAGGAATCTTCTTCAATGGTATTTTGTGTACAACACGTACTGGTTTGAATTTGTACTTCCAGGTCACTTTCCCAGTCTTTTGATCTATGTTCTTCACTCTCTTTCCTTTTTGAGGTTTTAGCCTTTCATACTTCCCCGAACCACCTTCTCTCTTGATTAGATTTGCAATCACATCAGCTAAACCAATCTTGGATCTATTAATAAGTGGCTTTGAAGCTAGACCATTCATTTCACACCTTGGCAAGGTATTGAAATACTTGATCCTCGGCTTTAAGTGCTGAACACCATTAGATCTTTTAATAGCAAATAATTTTGTGTCATTATCATAAAACCAACTTATGATTCTTCCTACACACCTCTCTTTATTCACATAGTTTTCTTTCTGAGCAGGTTGTGCTTGAGACTTGGGTAGCACCTTCATCCAGCTATTCACAACTTCTCTCCACTGTTCTCTAGTCATACCTGTATTTCTGTATATCACAGGTTCTTCATTCACCTTTGGAGACTCAATGTGAGCTACAACTGAAGCCTCCCGAGTCGACCCTACACCTGTGGAACCCGAGGCACCAAAAGAGAAAGACATGCCTTCTGCATCTACAAAGGGTCCAGCCCCCGTGTGGAAAAAGACGTCTATCACAGACAAGCACGGAGCGACAGGTATGATCTTGGCTGTTAGGTTCGAGGAGGACAAGCAGTTGTTCGCCATCAAAAGATCTGGGGGAGTTCAATACTTGAAACCCACCAGTGAGGCGTTCAACTCTTTGCCCAAGTACGACCTTGTGAACCTCGCAAACCGCGACCTGCTGAGTCACTCGAGTAATGCAGTAGAAATGGGTTTGTGGGTTACACTACAGCGGGAAGCAAGATCAGGGAAATTTGAATACCTCAAGCCTCAGGTGCCCAGAAGAGTCAAGGATAAGCACGATGTGCATCCTGTGACTAAGAAACCCTTAAAGAGATTGGTATACAAGCCAGTGCGATGTGAAACTAAGATTCCCCTGAGCAAGTTACCTCAGGATATTCTTGGTGACATGTCGTACTGGTACGTTGATCCAAAAATGGGCGAGGCTGTGGTTATGGGTAAAGGTAAGTCAGATAGTGGAAACACAGTGCCAAAGGAAGTGATCAGGGTTTTCGATGAAGTTTGCTTCATCAATTTCTCTGTGAACGATCTGGAGTTACTAGCAGACAAGTTCTGCATCCACACTGACGAATGGACAAAGCTTCTCTCGGCCAAATTCGAAAAGTTAATCAAGTTTTGCCTTGATTACAAGAAGAAGATGGAAGCTAAGGAACAAGTGCTGTGAAGACTGAAGAATGAAGACTGAAGACGATGAAGATCCCGGGCTGTTGTAAAGGGGGAGTTTGTTGATGCACTTTCCTGTGACAGCACTCTGGATAGAGTCTTAGTTTGTATTTCTAATGTCTGTAATTTGTCTTTGTATGTAAGAGTCATTATGTAATAGTTTATCGAGTTGTATTTACTTTTACATAATGTATCTTGTTTTTCTGCTAAGTGTTTTGCGCACTTACAAGTGCGCAGGAGAAAGCTCCTGCGTACTTAGCAAGTACGCAAGAACACCTCTGCGTACTCGTTAAGTACGCAAGAGCAATTGGTCCTGCGCACTTGCTAAGTGCGCAGGCATCAGGTCAGTATAAATAGGATAGGTTCACAGAAGCTAAGTACGCAGAACCATTTGTTTAGACGAACTCAGTTTTGCTAAGTACGCAGCTTGTATTCTCTCTGTAACCGTCGAGTGTTTATAATACAAAGAACGTTTATTGTGACTCTCGTGTTTGGTTTACTTTGTTAAGTAAGACT
Organism: Smallanthus sonchifolius; assembly: GCA_023525975.1. Lineage (NCBI taxonomy): Eukaryota > Viridiplantae > Streptophyta > Magnoliopsida > Asterales > Asteraceae > Smallanthus > Smallanthus sonchifolius. The sequence continues at coordinate 58,835,861 of CM042021.1, forward strand.
CTCCACCTAGTCACGGGTATTCCGCAACCCGGTTTGACTAGTAGACCACTTGCATGTGACGATCCGACACACACGAAGGGACCTACAAGTGGTATCAGAGCCTTGCTCTTGAATTCGAGTGTTGTAAGTGAGTTTGGAGACGTTTTACTGAGTTTTACAAGCAAAAGAGGTATTTTTGTTGATTTTTGTGATAAAAAAAGGGGTAGCTCTTGAGCACTTTTTTAGAAGCAAAAATCTCTCAAAAATCGATTTTTGTTGTGTATTTGTGTGTTTTGAGCATCAAAGGCTTGTTAGAAACTTGTTTCTGATCCTTTGGCTCGATTGCATTGATCATCAGCCTATTTTTCACTATCTCCGGCCAGTTTCAGGTGACCGGAAAAGTTTGGTGAGAGTAGCTGAAAAGGTGTCCTGCGTACTTACCATTTTTGGTAAAAAGTACAGTTTTCTGCGTACTTACTAACTACGCAAGAGTTATCTCCTGCGTACTTACAAGTGTGCAAGACTGAACTTGTGCGAACTTAAGTTATATCCTGCGTATTTAATATTTCCTCCTGCGTACTTACAAGTACGCAAGAGTAAGTCTTAACTACGCAAGACCATTTCTCAAGTGCGCAAGGCCAAAACCAAGTGCGCAACAGTGTCTGACTTTTCTGATTTTTGACCAAGTAATCACTATGTCGAACCTTCAGAATCTTGGAAACATGTTAAATTATGATAATGAAATCAGTACACATCAGAAACCGCCTAATCTATTAAATGTAAACGATTACTCCAATTGGAAGGCGCGTTTTGAGCACTACATTTCATACACCGACTCTTCATTATGGATACCAATCCTTGAGGGATATAAGCATCCCACACACATCTATCTTGATGAAGAGGTGCCAAAGCCCATCTCTAAGCTTGATGAAGAACAAAAGAAAGCTTATGATCGGGAAAAGAAGGCTCTTGGCTCAATCACTATGTCATTAACTCGGGAATTGTTTCACAGTTTCCGAGGCTATGACACCTCCAAGGATCTTTGGAAAGCACTTCAGAAAAGATTTGAGGGGAACAGTGACATTAAGAAGAGTAAGCGGGATCTTCTCCGGAAGCAGTATGAATGCTTCAATTTCATGGAAAATGAATCGTTAGATGATCTCATCTCTAGATTCTATCATTTACAAACGGAGTTGAAAGCTTTTGAACTGAAATATCCCGATGAAGAACTGGTGGAAAAATTTCTTGATGCATTGCCACCAAAGTTTGAGATGTATACAACCCTGATGAGGGAAAATCCTAAATTCTATGAGTTAACAGTAGATGAGGCTATTGGTAAGATTCAAGCTCATAACATGAATCTTATGAAGAAGGAGAGCTCAGGAAGACCTCAGATACAGGACCCTTCCATGTATCATGGGACGACTTCCACTTCAAAATCATCGGGCTCTGAAATTGCCCTCTTTACTGGACAATCTAATGAAGAAGACCACTCAAATGGGTGTGGTGGTCATGCTTGTTATGCATCCGGATCAGGGTTGGGAACCAATCATCAACACACCTCAAGAAATCCTCCAGCTACGTCTTCAGCTAACCATTCTGCAATAGCCAAAATAGCTGAAGATCACGTAGCATTGTTTTCATCATGTATGCTTGCGTATGAGAATTTCATAGGCGGCAAGCTAACGGATCCCGAAACTATTGAAGAAGACTTTAACCAAGTGGATCCTGATGATATTGAGGACATGGATATTCAATGGAATATGGCCATGCTTTTGAGGAGGGCCAAGCGTTTCCTGAACAGAACAGGAAGAAAGTTCATTGGTGGACATTCTAATGCCAAGGTTGGATTTGATAAATCCAAGGCCAAATGCTACAAGTGTCTGAACTATGGACACTTTGCTCGTGAGTGTCAAAAAGACCAAGCACCGGCCTCTGGTTTCACCAGACCTAGCCAGGGAAACAGCCACGGCCACAACAACACTAGCCACCACAATCAACACCAAGGTGGTTCGTCAAATGCACTGGTAGCTCAGCATGACAAAAATTTTGATTGGGGTGTTCATCTAGAGGACGCCATCATTGCTCAAACACAGGTTGGTCTCATGGCTGAGATCATGGAGGTGATCGAGGCTGAGAGAAAAGAAGCTGAGGAGAAGGAAGCTTATGTAGCTGTTGAAAAGGAGTCTACCACTGCCGTTGCTCTCATGGCCATTGGAGAAGCACAGAGTTCATCATCTGAGGTAGATTCTAACCCTTTCTTTGTTATTTCTTGTTCTAAGTGTCTAGAGCTAAAGTATGAAATTTCTAAGCTCCAAGACAAACTCGAACCCCTAACTATGGCAGCTCATAATTACAAAGCAAACGAAAAACGTTTTAAAGAGTCTGTTGAAATGTTAAAAAGGGAAAATTGTGAATATTCTTTACAAATAAGTGAGCAACAAGTTCACTTGGATATTGCGTATAGGGGGTTAGAAAAACGGAACAATGAAATCAACAAACTGCAAAATGAGATCCTGCAGTTAAAATGTACAAATGTGAAGTTGAAAATCTCTCGCTTTGTGGTGGAGCACTACGAATCAGTAGTGAGGAAAATGAAGGGTATAGGTCTTGGTACCAATGTCATTCCTCCACCAATAAGTGGGAAGTTTGTCAAGAAAGCTTGATAGACATTGATCTCACCTGTCTAGATGAGTCCTCTGATAAGGATGATTCCCCTAAAAAGGATGAATCCTCAAGTAAGGCTAACTCCACATCTAGTGAGGAGTATGTTACTACTTCTGAAGATGGGTCGGTTGACACTTGCCCTGAAGGAGTAGTCTCTGAGGAGTTGTTGACTGAACAGAAAGTCCACAAAAACATTATCACTAATAGTGATAACTGCATTCTAACTGAACCTGATATCATTGAAACAAATGACAAACTTAAGGTAATGCTTTACGTGGGTTATAAAAATATTAACCAAGTTAAGAAAGAGGCTTTTTCAGCTCATTATGGGCTTGGTTACAAAGAGAATTTGCAAAAGTATTATACCCCCAAAAACCAAACTGAAAAAGGTCAGACTTTTGTTCATAAACCAACTCCTCCTGCTCATAATGGAGAGTTTTCTAAGGCAAGATTTAATGAGCCTTACAAGAGAACCTATGTAGACAAGAGGAACTGTTTTCACTGTGGCTTGGTTGGGCACATTGTTGTGAACTGTCCTTCTAAGAACCAAGGGAAATAGCATGTTGTTTCACAGCCTGCTGTTATCTCCAGGTCGCCACCAGTGAAACCATCTCCCAAAAGTCCAAAGCAGAATGTGGTGAAACCACTAGTACAACCCATGGGAAAACCGAAGATTAAATCGGAGGCCAAACCATCTGTAGCAAGAAAGGTAAAGCAACATGCTGTACCTCGTGTGTCTACATCTGGGTAGTACACGCACTGGTGAGAAATCTGTGGCTAGACTCTCTAAGCCACAAAGAAGAAGAAGGAATAAGAGGTTGAGAAAGCTGGAACAGCTGACTAAGACTCAATCAGGTGAAGCTTCCACAAGTTCACTGGCTGTGGTTGAGCCAAAGTCTACTGTTCTGGTTAAGAATCAAAAGAGATCCTGGAACAAGAAAGTTAAAGGTTCTCAATCTTCTGTTCCAAATTCATCCAAAGATTCACCAATTTTGAACAGTCATCATGACTGTGAGTTGAAAGAAGTAGTTTATTTTGAGAAGGATGGACGACCCAAGACCACAATGGCTTGGGTCTCCAAATCTAACTAATTCTTTTATTACTCGTGCAGGGACATCCGAAGGGTACTATCTCTAACCGTTGGTATGTAGATAGTGGATGCTCCCGGCACATGACAGGAAACATGGCCTTGCTTCAAGACGTTAAACCATTCAGAGGCGGCTATGTGGCCTTTGCCGGAGAAAAAGGCGGCAGTATCATGTGTCAAGGCGTGGTTTCGAACGGTTGTGTCAGCTTTGACAATGTCAACTTCTGCGAGCAGCTGAAGCATAACCTGTTGAGTGTCTCCCAAATGTGTGACAAGGAGTACTCGGTGATGTTTGACAAATCTGAATGCATGATTCTCAAACCTGGTTTTGTGGTTCCCGAAGACTGGATTCTGATGAGAGCACCAAGATCAAACGACACATATCAGATCGATATGAGCGTGGCAAAGACCACCTCATCAGTTGCTACTTGTTTGCTTACAAAAGCGACAGAACTTGACTCCATCTTGTGGCATAGGAAACTCGGACATATTTCTTATCGTAAAATGAATCATCTTGTCCGAAACGGTTTGGTAACCGGGGTTCCTAAGTTGAGGTTTACCGTTGCAGATGACTGTATGCCGTGTAAAAAGGGCAAACAGCAACGGAAGTCTCACAAGCCCAAGCTCCAAAACTCTATTGATACCCCTTTGGAGCTATTACACATGGATCTGTTTGGCCCCATAAGTATCAGGAGTATTGGAGGTAAGTCGTTCTGTCTAGTTGTAACTGATGATTTCTAACATTTTTCTTGGGTGCATTTTTTAGGTACAAAAGACGAGACTGCTGATATTCTTCAATACCTGATCCTGAGCTTGGAATCTCTTTGAAAGCTGAAAGTTAGAAGAATAAGGAGTGACAACGGAACTGAGTTCAAGAATAATTTTATTGAACTTTTCTATCTCAAGAGAGGGATCCGTCACAAATTCAGCGCGCCGTACACACCTCAGCAGAATGGAGTGGCTGAACGGAAGAACAGAACACTGATCGAGACTGCAAGGACTATGCTGTCAGATGCAAAGCTTCCTGTCACTTTCTGGGCAGAAGCAGTTAATACAGCTTGTCACGTCTTAAACAGGGTTCTGGTTGTGAAAAGGCACAACAAGACATGTTATAAGTTGATCAACAATCGGCTTCCCAATCTTGATTACCTAGTTCCTTTTGGTAGTCCTCGTTCCTTGTTGCTACAGTATAAAGACCGTCAGTCTAAATTTCATGCGAAAGCGGTGGAAGGCATCTTCTTAGGATATGTTGCCAATTCGCCCTGCAAGAGAGTGTACAACATAGGAACTCGTACTGTCGAGGAATGGTTTGAAGTGGACTGTAGTAAACACAGCACTCCACCAGAACCAAAAGGTCCAGCTTGGGGTTTTGATTATGATGCGCTATTCAAGTCTTTCAAATGTTCCTGACTTATCTGATGAAGACGCCGCAAATGTCTATGATTTATTGCGTGGCGACAATGACTCCAGTTTTTCTACTCGTGCTACTGTACCAATTATAACTCCTGATTCCAATGCTGCATCTGCATCTGAAACTCATGACAGTGATAACAGTGAAGGTGTTCATGTTTTTGGAAATGACGCTCAAGCCAATCCTAACACAATTATAGGAAATGAAGCTCCAGCTGATCCAATTAACATTGAATCTTCTTCATCTGGAACACAGGAAATGGGGGAGTTAAGCACGAATCTAGATCCAGAAATTCAAGAACCAATTATACCGGAGACGAGGGTGCATAGGAATCATCCAATCGACAACATTATTGGTGATCCTTATGCCGGTGTTCAGACTCGTCATAGAACCATCACTGAGAACACCAGTCTTTACACAGAGATATTTGACACTGGTGTCATGGAAACATGTATGCATGCTGCATTTGTGTCCCAGTTAGAGCCGAAGAATGTGAAGGAGGCTCTAACTGACAACTGCTGGATTGAGGCGATGCAAGATGAACTGTCTCAATTCCAAAAGTTGCACGTGTGGGATTTAGTTGACTTGCCAAAAGGCTTTCAGCCAATTGGTACCATATGGGTGTTCAAATGCAAGACGGACGATCGTCATGTTGTTGTGAAGAACAAAGCAAGATTGGTTGTTCAGGGTTTTTATCAACAAGAGGGCTTGGATTACAATGAGGTATATACCCCAGTTGCTAGAATTGAGGCCATTCGACTGTTCTTGGCTTATGCCACATATGTCGGCTTCAAGGTCTATCAACTTGATGTGAAGAGTGCTTTCCTTTATGGTAAGGTGCATGAAGAAGTCTATGTCACTCAACCTCCCGGTTTTGAAGATCCGCATAATATCAATAAAGTGTACAAACTCGACAAAGCACTTTATGGTCTTCATTAAGCACCGCGGGCATGGTATGAGACACTATCTAAGCATTTACTATCTAATGGTTTTGACCGTGAACAGATTGACTCGACTCTCTTCATACGGAAAGCAGGAGGTGACATTCTTCTTGTGCAAGTATATGTCGACGACATTATCTTTGGGACCAATGAAGGGATGTGTAGGGAATTCGAGAAGGTGATGAAGTCCAAGTTTGAAATGAGCAATATGGGTGAACTGTCATTCTTTCTAGGTCTGCAAGTCAGTCAAAGAGAGAATGGAATTTATCTACATCAAACTAAGTACGTGCAGGACATCTTGTCAAAATACAAGATGAGTGATAGCACTACTTATGGCACACCAATCCCAGTCAATCATGGTTTGCATCCCGACAGAGATGGAAAGGATGTGGACAGCAGGTTGTACCGTGGGATGATCGGATCACTTATGTATCTCACACCTTCAAGACCCGATATAATGTTTGCTGTATGTTTGTGCTCAAGGTTTCTGTCTCAACCGAAGGAGTCATATATGATAGCTGTGAAGAGAATTTTCAGATATCGGAAAGGGAAACCCCGATTAGGTCTTTGGTACTCTAAGCAGCAGTCATTCGACTTCAAAGCCTACACTGATTCAGATTATGGCGGTTATAACCTTGACAGAAAGTCAACTTCTGGTGGATGTCAATTCTTAGGAGACAGACTGGTCTCCTGGCAGTGCAAGAAGCAGTCAACGGTTTCTGTTTCAACTTGTGAAGCAGAATACATTGCTGCAGCGAGCGGTTGTTCTCAGATACTGTGGATTCAGCAGCAGTTGAGAGACTACGGCTTAAACTTCACTGGAACTCCTCTATTCATTGACAACAATGCCACCATGTCCATCACAAATAACCCAGTGAAACATTCCAAAACTAAACATATAGAGATTCGCCATCATTTCATCCGTGACTGTGCTGAAAAGCATTTAGTTGAACTTGTAAAGGTTCACACGGATGACAATCTTGCTGACCTTTTCACAAAGGCATTTGATCGATCCCGTTTTGAGCATCTTGTCAACTTGATAGGAATGTTCAATCCTGAGTGAAAACTAATTTTTCTTAACTTAATTCAATTCATGGAAGTTAAATTTTTTATTCCTTTAAATTTTCTGTATAGTTCTTTTAGTTTTAAAATATTTTACAAAAATCAAAAACAAAATAGAAAATGGAGAAAATTTCAAAGTTAACTTGAGAAAAGAGGAAATGATAGTACATCAGAAATGATCTAAACTTCATAGACTGCTCATATGGGAAATGATTGCGTCATGCTTACTTATCTGTTTCAAATAATTATGTTTTTAATCTGTTTATTTACAAGTAATTTGAATTGCCAGTAGGCTGTATGCGTCTTTGAATCACTAGTAGTGTGGAAACTAAATCTAAATTACAACTGTGATTTGAACCCATGTTTGCAAGCGTGTGTGAGTAAAAGATTAGAAAAGATCACTATTAGATAAAGGATGTTAGATTTTGACAATAATTTTCTTTTGAGATCAGTTTCGGGTTATGTTGTTAGCACAATTAATGCGGTTCATCTCACTGCCCATACTCACAAGTATGCAAGGAGAGATTGAATCAAGACATGTCTCTACATTAACCGTTGAGCATTTATACACCCTTGAATCACTCCTGATTCATTGAAATCAAATCTAGATAAAAGTTGGATCCCCTTACCTGATAATCAAACACCATATCTATTATCCTGCATCATCATCCCGATTTTCAAAGAAGAAAATCACATGAAACCAAGACAAATGAATCACTCGATTCTGAATCTTATGATTCCTGATAATCCTTATGGATTCTGTTTAATTTTTCTGTGCTAACTGATGTAACTTCATTCTGAAAATTAAGAAAATAATTGAAAATAATCTTAGATGCCTTGAAGATAGTGCAAAATATCATAGCATCTCAGTGGGGTACACATTGTATATCTTAAAATTAATACCTTAATACACAAGAACATGATACAAAGATGCGTATAGTTTCAAATCTTATAATATTGTCAACTTGAATTACTTGTTTATGTGCTTATTAATTATGAATAAAAGGTAATACATGACATGATCCCATATTCTTTGATGTTTATTTTGTATCGTTTTTGCTAAAAGATAGCCTGATATGATCCTTTGCTCGTGTCTTTGATCAAAAATAGCTTGTGTAAATGATTGTATATATCTATCTTGAAAAGCACAAAAAGATTTTAAGTTTTTAAGTTTATGCATTGTTCAAGTTTAATCAGAAAAAGCCAAAAATATTTTATGTTTAACCTTCATGAATTGTATTTGAATCCTCTTGGTTGAATAGTTTTATCTTGTTCGTTATTTGACTTGAAAATCTTCATAAATTCTGAGTTGAAAAGTTGCGCACTTAAGGTTTCTGCGCACTTAGCAAAGTACGCACGAAGTAAAACTTGCGCACTTAGCAAGTACGCAAGAGTTAAGCCTTGCGCACTTGTTAAGTACGCAAGAGTTAATTCGTGCGCACTTAACAAGTACGCACGAACAATTTCTGAGGGGTATAAATCCGACACTTAGAAAATTTTCAGGTTTTACGCTTTCAAACCTAATTTTTTCCCCCCTGCAATTTTTTTCTCAAAATCGAGTGTGTTCAAACCCTCTTTTCATCCCGTCAGTACTTTCATCATCGTATTATGCAGCTACTGATCGATGATGCACTGCCAAACCTACGTGCTATCGGGGAGAGACTGCAGGTAAAACGGGTGGACAAGAGAGTCTTTGCACAGTTTCTAAAGCCAGGCAGTGTAGAACCTACCCCTGAGCATACTGAACTCTTCGGCCACCTGATTAATGAAGCATACGTCGCTCCGGAGGACTGGAACTGGTATAGTCCCAACTCGGGACCAGAGATGAGTGATCACTCTAATGAAGAACAAGAGAATGAGGATGATGAAGGTGATGATGAACATGAAGGTGATGATGAAGGTGGTGTTGGTGGTGCTGAGGAATCCGATTCGGAGGCAACAGAATCAGATTCTTCTGATTCCGATGACGCACCATCACATGTACATCCGAGGAGGTTGGCACAGGTTACCCTGCCTGCGTCGTCTTCAAAAAGAAAGCGACAAAGCTCGAGCAGCGAATATGAGCCGGATTCCGACTCTGACGCTGCTCTACAAAGACAGAGGCATGAGAGTGCTAACAAGGAAAGGGGCGATCGGCAAAAGGTTGCTATCCCCAGGGTTGAAGAGATTCCAACTGTGCAGCCAGTACAGGTTGAAGCTGCCAGACCAGAGTTAGAATCTACCCCATCAGAACAGCAACTGTATAGACGGAGGAGAAGGCCACTAGTACAAGCAGATGTGGCAGTCACGACGGTCACAGAAGAGATTTCTGTGACGGTGACCCTCCCTACTCCAACTGTCCAGGTGACAGTGACTACTCCAATTCTCATGGAGTCAGTCACCGTCACCCCAACCATAACTCCCATCATTACATCCCCAATTCCAACACCCACCAAAGAGCCGTCAGGTCGACCCTTCAACTATGGTGATTTCTCACAAGGGTTTGACTTTAACACAATCTTCTCCTCTCCCACACATAATGCCGAAGCCTCATCCTCTAGGCATCCTGATCCGAATGATGCAAGGATCGATGTGCTAGAGACCCAAGTTGCTGAACTGTTGAAGACCATTCAAAAGTCAAAGGAGGAGTCTGATGCTCAACAAGCACAGATTAATTCCCTGGCCGATGAAGTTAGGATTCTCCACAGCCAGAGAACAGGGACAAATGAGCAATTGAAGAATGTCATGGCACAGAATGAACTGTTAATGAAGACTAACGAAATGATTCTAGGCCACAGAACTTCCCTTGAGCTGAGGATGGACTTGCAGAGAAAAGAGCACGAAGCGATGGTCAAATTAGTTGAAGAACTGACCAAGAAGCTCAGTGCTCAGGGGGAGAAGGAGACAGAGAAAGAGAAGGAGACAGAGAAAGAGAAGTAGACAGAGAAAGAGAAAGACAAAGACAAAGAAAAGAAATCCACCATTGCCGAGTCTTGTCATCCAGTCGATCTGACTAAGGATGATGATAAAGACAAGGATCCTGAAGTCGGTCCTAGTGGAGGTGAGCACCTAGCTTTGGCGATTGTGCCCATCTCTTTTGTTCCATTGGCTGAGGGGGAGTCTACTCAGCAAGAGGGTGGTGATACCTCAGGTGGTGGTGGTGGAGATAAAGGGAAGTCAGTGGCTGATGAGATTCTCTATCTCGAGCCTGACTATTCTAAAGAAGCACAGATCGATGCTCTCCTTAATCTGGAAGAAGGAGAGATCGACTCTGGTGATGAATGGAACGATGATGATGATGATGTGATAATCGAGATTCCCAAAGGCGACGGGGAACTAGAGTACGAGTTAGAGGATGGTGAGATCTTTGAAATACCATCGCTCGAATCTCTGCTCAAAACAGACACAGGCTCAGTTGACATGGCAAGTAATGTTGAAGCTACAACTGAAGCCTCCCCAGTCAACCCTACACCTGTGGACCCCGAGGCACCAAAAGAGAAAGACATGCCTTCTGCATCTACAAATGGTCCAGCTCCCGTGTGGCAAAAGACGTCTATCACAGACAAGCACGGAGCGACAAGTATGATCTTGGCTGTTAGGTTCGAGGAGGACAAGCAGCTGTTCGCCATCAAAAGATCTGGGGGAGTTCAATACTTGAAACCCACCAGTGAGGTGTTCAACTCTTTGCCCAAGTACGACCTTGTGAACCTCGCAAACCGCGACCTGCTGAGTCACTCGAGTAATGCAGTAGCAATGGGTTTGTGGGTTACACTACAGCGGGAAGCAAGATCAGGGAAATTTGAATACCTCAAGCCTCAGGTTCCCAAAAGAGTCAAGGATAAGCACGCTGTGCATCCTGTGACTAAGAAACCCTTAAAGAGATTGGTATACAAGCCAGTGCGATGTGAAACTAAGATTCCCCTGAGCAAGTTACCTCAGGATATTCTTGGTGACATGTGGTACTGGTACGTTGATCTAAAAATGGGCGAGGCTGTGGTTATGGGTAAAGGTAAGTCAGATAGTGGAAACACAGTGCCAAAGGAAGTGATCAGGGTTTTCGATGAAGTTTGCTTCATCAATTTCTCTGTGAACAATCTGGAGGTACTAGCAGACAAGTTTTGCATCCACACTGACGAATGGATAAAGCTTCTCTCAGCCAAATACGACAAGTTAATCAAGTTTTGCCTTGATTACAAGAAGAAGATGGAAGCTAAGGAACAAGTGTTGTGAAGACTGAAGACGATGAAGATCCCGAGCTATTGTAAAGGGGGAGTTTGTTGATGCACTTTCCTGTGACAACACTCTGGATAGAGTCTTAGTTTGTATTTCTAATGTCTGTAATTTGTCTTTGTATGTAAGAGTCATTATGTAATAGTTTATCGAGTTGTATTTACTTTTACATAATGTATCTTGTTTTTCTGCTAAGTGTTTTGCGCACTTACAAGTGCGCAGGAGAAAGCTCCTGCGTACTTAGCAAGTACGCAAGAACACCTCTGCATACTTGTTAAATACGCAAGAGCAATTGGTCCTGCGCACTTGCTAAGTGCGCAGGCATCAGGTCAGTATAAATAGGATAGGTTCACAGAAGCTAAGTACGCAGAACCATTTGTTTAGACGAACTCAGTTTTGCTAAGTACGCAGCTTGTATTCTCTCTGTAACCGTCGAGTGTTTATAATACAAAGAACGTTTATTGTGACTCTCGTGTTTGGATTACTTTGTTAAGTAAGACTCTCCACCTAGTCACGGGTATTCCGCAACCCGGTTTGACTAGTAGACCACTTGCATGTGACGATCCGACACACACGAAGGGACCTACAGTGAGTAGTATCAGTTTCAGCATCTTTATTGGGTTGAATGTTTTCATCATCAGTATCAATCTTAGAATCAGCAGTATCTTCAGGCAGTGTGATGTCTTTAAAGGAGTCCATAAAATCTGTTACTCCTTCATAAGTGAACTCAGGAATAACATCATCTTGGATGAAGTTATAAGGGACATTAAGACCATCACAGCCTTCATAAATCACTTTATCTTGACCTTTCTCTATCTCTATCTCCACTATCTCTCCTTCTTCTATTTCATTATCCGACACATCATCTTCTGTGTCATTGAATAATTCATCAATGTCATCAAGACATGCTATCTTTTTAGCTTCTTCCTCCTCAGACTCTTCAAAGAACTCCAATAATAAAATTTCTTCTTCATTAACTCCAGAAGTATCTTTGTTTCCATCAATGGATTGTGATGTCGACTCCCCCTGAACTTTAGATATAGGATTAACGTCAGCGTATTGACGATCACCCTCAATATAACCAGAAGGATCATTGTCTTCATTTTCATGTCTTTGAATAGACTCAGTGTGACATGTATCACGTATCCTTAACTCCCCCTGAGCGTCAAGACGCTTAACAAGTTTGAACACTAATGCTTGCATGACAGCAATCTGCGTAGCTTGAGTCTGAATCACAAGCTGTCATTGAGTATCAGTAGAGACAAGAGTATCCACCTGAGTTTGTAAAGCAAGCACTTGAGATTCAAGGAAAGTAATCATATCATAATCAGAAGGCTTGGAAGGACCAACCGAAGATTGAGGAACCGAAGGACTAGGAGTAGGAATAATCACAGGAGGAACAGGAGATAGATCTTTAGAACTTGGAGGTGTAACTATTAAGGAAGCAACAAAAGTAGCATCCACTACACCCTATGAAGATTGAGCAGCAGCAATTGAAGCAGACATAAGCTTTTGAGTTTTAGGATCCGGATTAAAATCACTATCAGAACCTCTCATCCACCAATGTTCTTTTTCCAAGTACTGATCCGGAAGGAGGATCCCGAACAGACTTACGTCTTTATCTTCTGGTTGTAGATTCAATACGTTTACCAGCATTAGCCAATGGTATACTAGCCAACCTTTCATAATGATCTGAGGAAAAATCTCTAGATTCATCAGATTCGGTTTCTTCAGAAATAGGTAAAATCGTATCACTTGAGCTAGAACTCGACTCATTATCTGTCACCACATTCCCTTCAACTTCATGAATGGGTGAGTTCACAGCGTCATCAACAAAATCATCCATATTCACCCTAGATCTTGTTCATGTTCATGAACAACCTTTTCTGGAACAGGTTCATTAACAGGTATATCAACCTGAGCTTGTTGAATTTGAACTTGTTCTTGAATAGGAATTTGTTGTTGTACAGGAGCTTGTTGTTGTTGAACTTGTACCTGTTGTGGAATAGGTTGTTGTGGTTGTTGTTGTTGTTGAACATTCGGACCTTGCACTTGAGCTATCTCATCAGGATGGAACTAGTTGTCATTCGGTGGTTCAACATAATCAGGATTGATTAAGTGACCAAACAATGGAGTATTAACAGGAATCAATGTTGCATTCTACTGTTTCACCTTAGTGCAATCAGTAAAGATACGCTTGGACATCGGAGTCAAAGTTAATCGAATCGGATGCTGTGGGAGATCAGGAATAAGATTATTCAGACTCATTTGGATGAACCAAGGATACATAAGAAATCCTTGACCTTCAGCAGGTGTGATTTGCATAACCATCTCCCGATAAACATAACGTGCAAAATTGAACCACTTGTTCAAAGTCAAAGCTACCATAGCAGCTTGAAGAGCAGTCTTTAGCCCATCAGTACCAGCTTTTCTAGGAGATAAACATTGGATAATCACCTGCATAAAATACCTCCATTCACCAACCAAACCCCCCTTACGAGCTTGTGTATCATTAGGTCTTCCACGGTAACCCATCCTCTGAAAGCATCCCATAATCAACGTACTAGGATATGACATAGGATCATCAGCAACACCACCGAGAGCAAGAGCAGCATGAATAGTTTCTTCCGATATTGCAATCTCCGTATGGTTTACAGTCGCACGAAGAACATGAGGTTCTACGTCAGTATCTTGATGAACTGTGTCCCAAAATTGCTGAATATACACCAGACTAATGTATGGATCTGCAGATAATGCGACACGAAGTCGTGAACTATTCAGAAATCCAATAATTCCTTGAAAGTTTACAGCCTCTGACATGTTAGGATCTAACAATGCCACCTGGTTATGTTTGTATTTGACAAGACGAGCCATCTGAAAAATATTTGGACAACAAACACATTAGACAAATAACAAACAAAAAAAATTGAAACAAAAAAAAATTCAAACAACCAAAAAAAAATTTAACAAGTCCAAAAACCCTTCTGACCCCTAGGCGAACTTAATAAGTTCGCTTAGTGTTGCAAGAGGCGAACTTAAAAAGTCCGCCTAGACAAGTTCGCTTGAACAAGTTCGCCTGAACCTGTCTGACGTTTCAAATACCAACCCAGAAATCAACTATCTTCAAATCGATTGAAAATCATGAAATAAGCACTGTAAACACATCTATTAGCACTAATGAATCAATATCAATGATCAATTTTATGATTTAAGTCAAAATAAGCATCAATTTAGGGCAAAACAGTCCCGATGAAAAACCGACTTGAAAAAGGTAATTTTCGCACGATTGTGTTAGGACATAGTTTGTAATGACAAAAGCTTTGTAATAGTTTAGATCCAATGTCTTTATGTTTTTGTAATGTATTAATGTTTTAAGTGTTTTTATACAAGTTTCTAGAGGCGAACTTGTTAAATTCGCCTAGTCTAACAGAGACGAACTTGTTAAGTTCGCTTAAGTCTATCTGAGGCGAACTTGTTAAGTTCGCTTAGTCTGTTAGAGGCAACTTGTTAAGTTCGCCTAATGCAGGTCAATAGTCTATATAGATGTTTACAGAGTCAGTTTTTAACATAGAATAGATATGAACAGAATCGATCAGAACTAGTTTGTAAACTCTATTGTGAATTGGAAAAAAAGCATGAAGTTTATTTACTTGATTGTCTTTATTGTCTTTTATGAATGCAATCGTTGATTCGGTGGATTCCGCACTCCGAGTTAACAACACGTGTTATCACGAGAACAATCTGTAGAAGTGCCATGAGGACCTACAAGTGGTATTAGAGCTTTTGCTCGTGATTCTTGGTGATTCTAGACGGTTTTGCATGCAAATTGACAAGAAATTCATCATCTTTGACATTTTCATTTCCATGGAGTTTTCAAGCTTAATTTGGTTCTGATTTGGTGTTTTTTAAGAGGATTTTGAGGAAATTGATCCGATAGAAACGTTCTAATTGAGAAATTACACAATCCTACGGTTCAATTTTGATTAATTCCTTCAAATCAGTGAATTATGAAGATTTTTGGTGATTCTTGGTTCGCGGTCTCTGTTTGAACTGTTCTTGAGTTTGAATCTGCTGAAGCAAGAGAACTTGCTGATTTCTTGTGCAGGCGAACTTAGCGGGCGAACTTGTCAAGTTCGCTTCTCACAGATTAAGCGAACTTATTTTTAGGCGAACTTAACCAGATTTTCTAGTTTCTGGTTTTAGCGAACTTATTATTAAGTTCGCTTGGGTATCACAGAAGCGAACTTATTATCTTCGCCTAAGGGTAGAAGGTGTTTCACACTGGGAAATTTTTCAGGAAAATGGCAAATATGGTTCAAGTAACGAATATGTTCAATTATGATAATGAGATTGGTACATCTCAAAAACCACCGAAGTTGTTGAATCTTGCTGATTATTCAAATTGGAAAGACATGTTTGATCAGTTCGTATCATTTACCGACACCAGTCTCTGGATTCCTATTTTAGAAGGTTATACGCATCCGACTTATTCATGGATGGGACAGGATAATGTTCCAAAGCTGGTGTCTACATTAACAAATGAAGAAAAGGTGTTGTTTGATAGGGAAAAGAAAGCAATGGCAAGTATTTCGATGTCTCTTCCGAAGGAAATATATCACAGTTTCAAACAATTCAAGTCTTCTCAACAACTGTGGGAAGCATTTCAGAAAAGATGTGAAGGCAGTTTGGATGTAAAGAAGAGTAGAAAAGAGCTATTGAAAAAGAAATTCTTGGTCTTCAAACATTTTCAAAATGAATCCTTAGATGATCTTGCTACCAGATTTTATCATCTGCTTAGTGAACTGTCAAGTGCTTCTGTGGTGCATGAAACTGAAGAAATTAATGATAAGTTCTTGGAGGCATTACCATCTAAATTTGACGTGTATACGGTTTTGATCAAAGAAAATATCAAGTACAAAACCATGTCTCTTGAAGAAGTTCTTGGGAAGATTCAATCGCATTACATGAATATGAAGAAGAAGGAGACTAACATGGAGCATATCCAGGATCCTTCAATGTATTTTGCCAAAACTACTGGTAAAACTGGTACAGGAGTTGCATTCTTTTCTGGAGACGCTCAAGATTCTTCTAATGATTAGTGTTCTGGAGTTCCTATTCATTCTGGTCATTCTAGTCATTCTGGTTTTTCTGCAACAACAACTTCTATATCTTCTGGATCTCATGTAAATCAAAAAGTTGCTGATGATTATCTAGCTATGTTTTCCTCATTCATGGCTTCATATGAGAATTTTATTGGAGGGAAAATTCATGATCCTGATGTTATTGAAGAAGATTTCAGACAGATTGACCCTGTTGATATGGAAGAAATGAACATCCAATGGAATATGGCCATGTTGATGCGTCAAGCAAAAGATTTCTTGAAGAAAACTGGCAGAAAGTATATTGGATAAAATAGTCGATCACGCATGGGTTTTGATAAAACCAAAGTGCATTGTTATAACTGTCAAGAGTATGGTCACTTTGCTAAAGAATGTGTGAAGCAAAAGGTAGAGTTTGATTCTCAGAAGAAGCAGAATAATTTTCAGAATAATCGTAATCAATCACATGGTTCATCTGGAAATTCAAATCATGCATCTGCATCATCGGCATTGGTTGCACAAAATGATGAGAACTATGACTGGGGTTTTCATTTGGAAGATTTAGTGGGTGTTGTAAGCCAAGCCTTTGTAGCATAAATTCATTCTGAAAAATCAGAAGAGGTGGCTAATGATGATGGTACAAGTGATGGTTCAAATGATGGTTCGAGTGAGAGTTCAAGTGATGGGTCGAGTGATGGTGAAAGTTTGCAGATTATTGATGAAGAGATAGAACAAGAGCTGAATATTGATTCTGATAATGCATCACGTGTTGCTGAAGATGATATTGTTCTAACACAAAATGCTTCAGATGGTGTTGATTCAGAGAATATTCCCATTGCCAAAGTTTTCATGGCAGACATGTCTGATCCGTCAAAGGTAAAAGACTCTGTTTGTCATATTTACTGTTCTAACTGCATTACTGTTAGAGATAAATTGCAAAAGGTCATGGATTATAACACAAACTTGATTTGTGATATGAAATCGATGCATTCTGTTAATCAGAAACTGAATGATAACGATAAATTGTGCATCGATAGAATTGAGTCTTTGAAAAGAGACTTAAATTCTCTGGGATTGAAATATAAAGAACAAGCTTATCATCTGGATATGGCTTATGCTGAAATAGAAAAATGAACTGAAGTTAATGCTCAAAAGAATAAGGAAAATTCTGACAAAGAGTCTGAGGTGGTCAAACTTCATAGAAAGTTGGAAAATTTTACAAATTCTTCTGTTGTTTTGGATTAATTTAATTCAAATGCTGATCCTACTAAGAGGGTTGCTGGGATTGGATTTGTTCCTCCACCATTTAATGAAAATTATGTGGTTGAACCTGAAATCATACATGAAGAGGAAATAGATCCAAAAACAGTATTGAAAGTGAACCCGGTAACTGGTGAGGATATGGTGTATGAATCTGATTCTGAGGATGAGGAATTTGATGAGACGAAGGTGGAAGGTATTCCGAAAGAGGTGAAACTTGATGAACCAACTGTTACAAAAGTTGTTACCCGTGATAGATGCATTCTGACTGAACCTGATGAGGTGAAGGTTGTTACCCCTAAGCTTTCTCCAATCTT
Source organism: Smallanthus sonchifolius (assembly GCA_023525975.1). Classification (NCBI taxonomy): domain Eukaryota; kingdom Viridiplantae; phylum Streptophyta; class Magnoliopsida; order Asterales; family Asteraceae; genus Smallanthus; species Smallanthus sonchifolius. Next base: position 58,853,893 of record CM042021.1, read on the forward strand.
ACAGTCAAGTGGGTTTGTCGTTGCGAGTCATCAAAAGGTGCATTCATCAAAGGTGCCTACACAGGTTTATGTTCCAAAGAAGACAGTAAACTGTTCTTGAAATCTGCTGAAGCTTATTCTTCTGATGGCTCCTCAAATTCAAAGAATTCTTCTTACTTTAGAACTTTTAAAGAAAGAAGAGTTTTTTTTCATTGCAACGAAGCTGATCACATACAGGTCAATTGTCCTTATAAAAACCAGGGCAAATTGTAGACTGTTCCTTCACAACCAAAAGTGGTGAAGATTCTGAAAAGATCATTTGAGGGAAAGTCATCATTTAGTTTGGAGCAAAATATGTCATGTCGATCTTTTGTTAAATCCTCTGGATTTAAACAGCAGGATAAATTGAACTCTCAATCATTTATGTGTCAAGTGAAACTTGAGATTCCTCATGCTGAAATTTCAAAAGATTCTCACTCTGAAGTAAAATTGTCTAGACCACAAAGGAGAAGACGAAACAGAAAATTGAAGAAAATTTTGAAAACATCTGAATCTGATAATAAAATATCAAATAATGTTTTTCAAAATACTCAAAAATTGTCTCATTTGAAAAAAGTCTGTTGGTAAAACTTCTATTTCAAAAGTTAATGATAACATTGATTGTGAATTACTAGAAGTTGTTTATTTTGATCAATCTGGATGACCCAATACCACAATGGCTTGGGTTCCTATTTCTAACTGATTTTCTTTGTTTATGTAGGGACAACCAAGGAGGACTATCAACAATACATGGTATGTGGTAGTGGTTGCTCTTGACATATGACAGGGAATATTAGATTTCTTGAAGATGTTAAAAATATTGATGGATATTATGTCGCTTTTGCGGGGAATAAAGGCGGGTACATAACTGGACAGGGAACTTTAAAGAATGATAAAGTCAAATTTGAGAAGGTGAATTACGTGGAGAAGCTTGAACACAATCTTTTGAGTGTATCACAAGTTTGTGACAAGAAGTTTTCGTTCCATTTCAATGATTCTGAGTGTTATATCTTAAAACCTGGTTTTGTTATTCCTGTCGAATGGATTCTCATGAAGGCCCGGAGGAGAAATGACACGTATGTCCTTGACATGAGTGTCGCTACTACAACGGATTCAAATCCTACATGTTTACTCTCCAAGGCGTCGGAATCAGATTCTATTTTGTGGCACAGGAAGCTAGCTCACATCAACTATCGGAAGATGAACTACATTGTTAAGAATGATCTGGTTCTTGGTATTCCGAAGATGAAATTCTCAGTTCCTGATGATTGTATTCCTTGCAAGAAGGGGAAACAACGGAAGAAATCACACAAATCTAAATCGAAGAATTCTATCGTAACTCCTTTGGAGCTGCTGCATATGGATTTGTTCGGTCCGATTAGTATCAGGAGCATTGGTGGAAAATTGTACTGTTTAGTAGTAACGGATGATTTCTCTAGATTTTCATGGGTTAAGTTTCTTTCTTCTAAGGCTGAAACCACTGAGTTGGTACAATACTTAATCCTGGGTTTGGAGAATTTGTTCAATCTGAAGGTCAAAAGAATTAGGAGTGACAATGGCAGCGAATTTAAGAATAGCAAGATGGGCTTATTCTGTCTCCAAAAAGGGAATTCATCATGAATTCAGTGCGCCATATGTTCCTCAACAAAACGGTGTTGCTGAACGAAAGAACAGGACGTTGGTTGAAACGGCACGCACGAGGCTTGCAGATTCTAAGCTTCCAGTTACTTTTTGGGTTGAAGCTGTGAATACTACGTGTAACGTTTTTAACAGAGTCTTGACCGTCAAGTGACACAACAAGACTTGCTACGAGTTGCTGAATAATCGAAAGCCGAATCTGGATTATTTACTACCTTTTGGTAATCCTTGCACCCTGTTGAAAGTTCGAGATGTCCCAACAAAATTCAGTGCCAAGGCAATTGAAGGGATTTCTCTGGGGTATGTTGCCAATTCGACTACCAAGAGGGTTTATAACAAAGAAACGTGCCAAGTTGAAGAATGGTTCCATATTGTCTGTTCAAATCGGTCTTTACCTCAAATGGCGATTGGACCAGATTGGGCATTTGATTATGAAACTTTAATCAAGTCTTTTCATTTATCTTCTGATATTTCTCCTGATGAAGCTGTTGTTCTCTATGATTCATGTCAGGATGCACAGCACAATGGCTTTCTACCAAATGCAGTTCAAAATTCATCGGTTCCATCTACTTCTGCTCCCGATCCTAATGTTGCTTCTTGTTCGGGACCACAAGATTCAGACAATACTATTTTTCAAGATTTTTCTGCTGATACTTTGTTGGGTGATGATTCATTACCTTCGACACAGGATTCGAGGGAGATTCCTACAAATTTAGACTCGAAAATTCTAGTTACTCATGATTTGTCTAATCAATCTGATACAACTCGTGTTGAAGTGTTACAGGTTCCTGAGGTCGCTTCCATCAAGGAACTCAAAGATCATCCAGTGACGAATATAATCGGGAATTTGCAAGATGGATTGAAAACACGTTCTCTTGTTGGCAATACTTGTTTGTATACATGTATTAAAGATTCTGTTGTTCTTGATGATTGCTCACATTCATGTTTTATTTCTCACGTCGAACCCAAGAACGTTGAAATGGCTTTAAATGATAACAATTGGATAGAGGCTATGCAGGTAGAACTTGCTCAATTTGACAAACCTAAGGTTTGGAATCTTATAGATCTTCCGAAGGGTGTATATCCGATTGGTACTAAATGGGTGTTTAAATGTAAGAAAGACGATCGAGGTGTCGTGGTAAGAAACAAGGCAAGATTAGTTGTCCAGGGCTTCAATCAACAAGAGGGAATTGATTACACCGAGGTTTATGCGCCTTTTGCGAGGCTTGAAGCGATACGGCTGTTTCTAGCTTTTGCTTCTTATAAAGGTTTTAAGGTATTTCAATTGGATGTGAAAAGTGTGGTTTTATATGGAAAGGTCAAGGAGGAAGTTTATGTTTGCCAGCCGCCAGGGTTTGAAGATCCACTTAATCCGAATATGGTTTTCAAGCTTGATAAGGCCCTCTATGGTCTTCATCAGTCTCCTCGAGCGTGGTATGAAACATTATCTGCACATATTTTGGCAAATGATTTTGTTCGTGGCAAGATTGACTCGACCTTATTCATAAAGAAATCACGGGGAGATTACCTACTGGTGCAGATATATATGGACGATATTATTTTTGGCTCAACAAATGAAGGGTTATGCGAAGATTTTGAGAGTGTAATGAAGTCGAAGTTTGAAATGTCTGCTATGTGAGAGTTATCATTTTTCTTAGGTTTACAAGTAAATCAAAAGGAAGATGTTTTCTTTATTCATCAGTCCAAGTATGTCAAAGACATCTTGAGCTGGTTCAAAATGGAGGACTGTACCCCATATGATACTCCGATTCCGGTCAATCATAAGCTGAATTCAGACTCGGATGGAAAAGATGTGGATTGTTGACTTTACAGAGCAATGATTGGATCTCTCATGTTCTTAACCGCTTCAAGGCCAGATATAATGTTCGCTGTGTGCATCTGTTCCAGATTCCAGGCAAAACCAAAAGAATCTCATTTAATAGCTGTAAAAAGAATCTTTCATTATTTGAAAGGAAAACAAAGATTGTGACTATGGTATCCACATGGTTCTAACTTTGATTTCAGTGCTTATATTGATTCTGATTTTGGTGGTTGTTGTTTGGACAGGAAATCTACAACAGGTGGTTGCCAGTTCTTGGGTAATCGACTTGTTTCCTGGCAATGCAAAAAGCAAACCACAGTCTCCATTTCTACATGCGAAGCAGAATACATCGCTGCTACAAGTTGTTGTTCACAGATTCTGTGGATACAACAACAATTAAGAGATTATGGTTTGAATTTCACAGGAACCCCTATGCTTATTGATAATAATGCTATAATGTCTATAACTAATAATCTTGTTAAGCATAGTAAAACAAAGCACATTGAGATTAGATATCATTTTATTCGTGATTGTGTAGAGAAAAGGTTGATGTGATGATAATTTTGCTGATTTGTTTACCAAGGCATTTGATCGTACCAGGTTTGAATTTCTAATCAAAATGATAGGTATGATCAATCCCGAATAAAAGTTTTTCAAAATAAGATTTTCATGGAAAAATTTGTTTTTAATTTCTTTTATTGATTTAATACATTTCTGCATTTTAAATTTTCAGTCAAAAAGTTTTTAATTTATAAAAAGTCAAAACAAATTAAAAAATATAAAATTTGACATCGTTTGAGGTTAGAGAATAAATGGTAGTACATCAGTGATTAGTTCATTTTACACGACCTTAGTAGACCTTTGATATATGATTGAGTAAACTGAGTTGATTTGGTCTAAATTTCAAAGTCTGCATAAATAAGAAATGGTAGTGTTGTGCATGCTCTAATATTGATAATCTTTTTTTCAAATTTTTATATGAGTTTTGAAACTTGAATTGTCAATAGACTAAAAGCGTTTTGAAACTAATAGTAGTGTGAAAATTAAATATGATATGATTACATCTGTGATTTGAATCCATTATATGCCTGGGTGTGTGTGTAAAAGATCATTATCAGATAAAGAATATATGGTTTTAAAGAATTTATTGAGACCAATATCGAATTATATCTTTAGCACAAATCTATTTCAGTTCACATTACTGCCCATGCCCCGAAAAACATGCAATGTATTGTTGAACTAAGATATGCTTTCAAAATCTGTTGAAACATATATTCGCCCTTGGATCAGTTAGATACATCATCTAGTCTGACTCCATTGAAACTTATCCAGATAATAGTTGGATCCTCATACCTGAATCTATTGATTCACATTATACAGCCAATTCATTAGAATCTTCTGATTCTGAATCATCATGATTCTTACATCCTTTGGGATCTGCTTCTATTTTTGTGCTAAATGAGATAATTTCATCTTGGAAATTGATCTAATCTTAAAATAAACCGTATATGTCTTGAAGATAGTGTAAATTATATTTCTGTTTGGCATATATGTGGGGTACACGATGTTTTTCATCTAAATAGTACTAAATCACATGAATTTGGAGAATAAACGCTTATAGTTTCAAATCATATAATAATGACAAATTTAAGAATTCATGCTTTATATTTCAAATTCGGTATAAAAAACTGAGCATTTCATAACATGATCTTATTTACTTTGGAAATTATCACGTATCATTTCAAATATTATTCAAATTGAATGAGTTACATATACTGGAAAAGATACATGAAGTACAAGATGAGTTGGATTGTTTCATATCATAGGTTACCCGTGGTTTTTGCTAAATTGTGTGATGAATTACTCGAATACTGATATGATCTTCTTACTCATGGTGTTCATTAAAAAATATATGATTTCAGTTTATACAGATAAAAATTCAAAAATATGTGTTTCCGTTTGTACAGATAAAAATCCAAAAATATGTGTTTCCGTTTGTATAGATAAAATTCAAAAAGATTTTGTTTTTTATTTTCCCTGAAAATTTTAATCTTTTATTAAATTGTTCGGGATTAGATCAAATACATGCTGCTCATGGAAGTTCAAGACGTGACGGATTGAAATTTGGTAAAAATCTTGATCAAGGCAAATGTTGAAGACATTAAGTTCGCCTCTTTCCTGTGAAGCGAACTTAATATGTTCGCCTGAAATTGGTGAAGCGAACTTATTACGTTCGCCTAGGGCTTGTTAAGCGAACAAGTTCGCCTAATTAAGCGAACTTATTCTGTATAAGGGTTTATCCAGGCGAACTTATCCACTTCGTTGTTTTTTAGTTTAAGCGAACTTGTTCAAAATTTTTTGAAATCTCAAATTCAGTGGTTGTTTGTTTGTTAATAGGTTCATTCTAAATCGAAATTGGATTGCGAATCTAACCAAGGTATTTTCAACGTTTTTTATCCGTTAATTTGAGAGAAAATTGAAGTTTTTATCTCGGTTTTTATCCCGAGATTGTGTTTGCCCATATTGAGGACATTCAAGTTTTAAATCATGAAATTGATCATTGATAATGACTTAGTAGTGCTAGTCGATGGGTTTGAAATGGTTATTTCATGATTTCAACACAGATTGAGAGTTTTGATTTCTGTGATTGAATTTGAAACGACAGACAGTTTAGGCGAATTTGTTCAAGCGAACTTGTCCAGGCGAACTTAATAAGTTCGCCTCTTGAAACACTAAGCGAACTTATTAAGTTCGCCTAGGGGTCAGAGAAGTTTTGGACTTGTGATTTTTTTGTGTTTGAATTTTTTTTTTTTTAAAATAATAATTGTTTCAAATTTGTTGTTCATATTGTTTGTGTTTTGTTATTTGTCTAATATGTGTTTGTTGTCCAAATATTTTCCAGATGGCTCGTCGTGTCGAATACAAGCACAACCAGGTGGCATTGTTAGATCCTAAAATATCAGAGGCCATACACTTTCAAGGGATTATAGGATTTCTGAATCGCTCACGACTACGTGTTGCCTTATCTGCTGATCCATACATCAGTCTGGTGTATATTCAACAGTTTTGGGACACCGTACATTCAGATACTGACGTAGAACCTCACGTTATTCGGGCCACTGTCAACAATACGGAGATTGCTATATCTGAAGACACTATTCGTGCAGCTCTTGCATTAGGTGGTGCTGCTGAAGATCCTATATAATATCCTAATCCTTTGATCATGGGTTGCTTTCAAAGAATGGGTTACCGTGGACCCCTCAATGATACCCATGCATGTAAAGGTGGTTTAGTGGGTGAATGGAGATACTTCATGCATGTGATTATTCAGTGTCTCTCTCCTCGTAAAGCTGGTACTGATGGGTTAAAAACTGCTTTACAAGCTGCAATGGTAGCTTTGACGTTGAACAAACGCTTCAATTTTGCAAGATATATCTATAGGGAGATGGTTATGCAAATTACTCCTGCTGAAGGTCAAGGATTTTTTATGTATCCTAGGTTTATTCAGATGATTCTGAATCATATTTTTCCTGATCTCCCATAACATCCGATTAGATTGACTTTGACGTCGATGTCTAAGCGTACAAGTTCAACAACAACAACAACAACCACATCAACAACAACAACTTATTCCACAAGTACAAGTTCCACAACAACAAGCTCAACAACAACAAAAAGTTCCCGTACAACAACAAATCCCTATTCCAGAACAAGTTCCAATTCCACAAGCTCAGGTTGATATACCTGTTAATGAGCCTGTTCTAGAAGAGGTCGCTCATGAACATGAACAAGATCTAGGAATGAATATGGATGACTTTGTTGATGCTGCAGTGAACTCGCCCATTCATGAAGCTGAAGAGAATGTGGTGACTGGGAATCAGTCGAGTTCTAGCTCAAGTGATACAATCTTACCTATTTTTGAGGATACATATTCTGATGAGTCTAGGGATTTCTACTCAGGTCATTATGAATGATTGACTCATATACCTTTGGCTAATGTTGGTAAACGCCTTAAATCTACAGCCAAAAGACAACGACGAAAGTCTGTTCGGGATCCTCCTTCCGGATCAGTACTTGGAAAGAGAACATTAGTGGATGAGAGTTCGGATAGTGATTTTAATCCGGATCCTAAAGCTCCAAAGCTTATGGCTGCTTCAATTGATGCTGCCCAATCTTCTCAAGGTGTGGAGGATGCTACTTTTGTTGCTTCCTTGATTGTCACACCTCCAAGCTCTAAAGAACAATCTCCTGTTCTCACTCCTATTCCTCCAGTGATTCCTACTCCCAGTACTTCCGTTCCTCAATCGTCTGTTGGTCCTTCTAAGCCTTCTGATTCTGAAAGGATTACTTTCCTTGAATCGCAAGTGCTCACCTTACAAACCTAGGTGGATACTCTTGTATCTACTGATACTCAACGACAGCTGGTGATCCAGACTCAAGCTACGCAGATTGCTGCCATGCATGAATTAGTATCCAAGCTTGTTGAGCGTCTTGACGCTCAGGGGGAGTTAAGGATACGTGATGCATGTCACACTGAGTCTATTCAAAGACATGATGATGAAGACAATGATCCTTCGGGTAATATTGAGGGTGATCGTCAATACGCTGACGTTGATCCTATTTCTAAAGTTCAGGGGGAGTCGACATCTCAATCTCAATCTATTGATGGAAACGAAGATACTTCTGGAGTTAATGAAGAAGAAATCTTATTATTAGAGTTCTTTGCAAAGTCTGAGGAGGAGGAAGCTGAAAAGATAGCATGTCTTGATGACATAGATGAATTATCCAATGACATAGAAGATGATGTGTCAGATACTGAAATAGAAGAAGGGGAGATAGTGGAGATAGAGATAGAGAAAAGTCAAGATAAAGTGATTTATGAAGGATGTGATGGTCTTAATGTTCCTTATAACTTCATCCAAGATGATGTTATTCCTGAGTTTAATTATGAAGGAGCAACAGATTCTATGGACTCATTTGAAGACATCACACTGCCTGAAGATACTGCTGATTCTAAGATTGATACTGATGAAGAAAATATTCAATCCAATACAGATGCTAAAGCTAATACTACTCACACCGAGTCTCCAAAGTTGAATGAAGAACCTGTGATGTACAGAAATACAGGTATGACCAGAGAACAGTGGAGAGAAGTTGTAAATAGCTGGATGAAGGTGCTACCCAAGTCTCAAGCATAACCTGCTCAAAAAGAAAACTATGTGAATAAAGAGAGGTGTGTAGGAAGAATTATAAGTTGGTTTTATGACAATGACATAAAACTATTTGCTATTAAAAGATCTGATGGTGTTCGGTACTTAAAGCTGAGGATCAAGTATTTCAATACCTTGCCAAGGTGTGAAATGAATGGTTTATCTTCAAAGCCACTTATTAATAGATCCAAGATTGGTTTAGCTGATGTGATTGCAAATCTGATCAAGAGAGAAGGTGGTTCAGGGAAGTATGAAAGGTTAAAGCCTCAAAAAGGAAAGAGAGTGAAGAAAATAGATCACAAGACTAGGAAAGTAATCTGGAATTACAAATTCAGACCAGTACGTGCTGTACACAGGATACCATTGAATAAGATTCCTCAAGACTTCCTTGGTAATATTAAATGGTGGTATGTCGATGTTAATACTGGTGAAGCAAGGATTGAAGACAAAGAGAATAAGGTCATGGTATGTTTCTATGATGCAATTAATCTTATCAATTTTTCAAAGAAAGATCGGAGAACACTGAGAAAGAATGAAATCATGTTCACTGATGAATGGAAAGAACAAGATTTGCAGTACAAGCGAGTGTTGGAGATATGTTGAAGATATGGAGTGCATGTAGGAAGCAGATTGCCGGATAATTGGAAAAGCTCATCATGAAGACAGAAGACTGAAGATCAAGCTATTGTCAAGGGGGAGTCTGTTAGGACATAGTTTGTAATGACAAAAGCTTTGTAATAGTTTAGATCTAATGTCTTTATGTGTTTTGTAATGTATTAATGTTCTAAGTGTTTTTATACAAGTTGCTAGAGGCGAACTTGTTAAGTTCGCCTAGTCTAACAGAGACGAACTTGTTAAGTTCGCTTAAGTCTATCTGAGGCGAACTTGTTAAGTTCGCTTAGTCTGTTAGAGGCGAACTTGTTAAGTTTGCCTAATGCAGGTCAATAGTCTATATATAGATGTTTACAGAGTCAGTTTTTAACATAGAATAGATTTGAACAGAATCGATCAGAACTAGTCTGTAAACTATATTGTGAATTGGAATACAAGCATGAAGTTTTATTACTTGATTGTCTTTATTTTCTTTTATGAATGCAATCGTTGATTCGGTGGATTCCGCACTCCGAGTTAACGACACGTCTTATCACGAGAACGATCTGTAGAAGTGCCATGAGGACCTACAGATTGAACGGATGAAATTTGATGAAAATACCTTAGTCAGGTTCGTATTTCAAATCCGAATAAACAACCCAACAACCACTGATTTTGAAAATTTAAAAATATTCTCCAAACACAGACAAGTTCGCTTGAAAGTTTGAAGAAGATGAGTGATTAAGTTCGCCTGGACAAAACCTTATACAGATTAAGTTCACTTATTTAGCGAACTTGTTAAGTTCGCTTAACAAGCCCTAGGCGAACATAATAAGTTCGCTTCACCAACATCAGGCGAACATATTAAGTTCGCTTCACTAGAGTTAGGCGAACATAATGACTTCAACTTTTCCCTTAATCAAATTTTTACCAACTTTCAACCCATCACTTCTTGAACTTCCGTCAGCAGCATGTATTTGATCCAATCCCGAACAATTTCATAAAAGTTTAGAATTTTCATGGAAAATAAAAAACAAAATCTTTTTGAATTTTATCTATACAAACGGAATCACATATTTTTGGATTTTTATCTGTACAAACGGAATCACATATTTTTGGATTTTTATCTGTATAAACCCAAATCACATATTTTTTAATGAACATCATTAGTAAGAAGATCATATCAGTATCCGAGTAGTTCATCACACATTTTAGCAATAACTAAGGGTAACCTATGATATGAAACATTCCAACTCATTATTGTGCGTTTTACATCTTTTTCAGTTTTATACATTCTTTTCAGTATTTGAACAATATTTGAAATGATACGCGATAAATTTCAAAATAAATGAGATCAGATTATGAAATGCTCAATTATTCATACCGAATTTGTAATATAAAGCATGCATTCTTAAATTTGTCAATATTATATGATTTGAAACTATAAGCCTTTATTCTCCAAATTCATGTGATTTAGTACCATTTAGATGAAAAACATCGTGTACCCCACATATATGCCAAACAAAACTAAATATTGCACTATCTTCAAGACATATACAGTTTATTTTAAGATTAGATCAATTTCCAAGATGAAATTATCTCATTTAGCACAAGAATGGAAGCAGATCCCAAAGGATATAAGAATCATGATGATTCAGAATCAGAAGATTCTAATGAATTGGCTGTACAATGAGAATCAACAGATTCAGGTATGAAGATCCAACTATTATCTGGATAAGATTCAATGGAGTCAGACTAGATGATGTATCTAACTGATCCAAGGGCTAATATATGTTTCAACAGATTTTGAAAGCATATCTTAGTTCAACAATACATTGCATGTTTTTCGGGGCATGGGCAGTAATGTGAACTGAAATAGATTTGTGCTAAAGATATAATTCGATATTGGTCTCATGAAATTCATTAAAACCATATATTCTTTATCTGATAATGATCTTTTACACACACACTCAGGCATATAATGGAGTAAAATCACAGATGTGATCATATCATATTTAATTTTCACACTACTATTAGTTTCAAAACGCTTCTAGTTTATTGACAATTTAAGTTTCAAAACTCATACACAAATTTAAAAAAAAATTATCAAGATTAGAGCATTCACAACACTATCATTTCTCATTTATGCAGACTTTGAAATTTAGATCAAATCAAATTACTTTAAACAATCAAAGGTCTACTAAGGTCGTGTGAAATGAACTAATCACTGATGTACTATAATTTCTTCTCTAACTTCAAATGATGTCAAATTTTATATTTTTCACTTTGTTTTGACTTTTTATAAATTAAGAACTTTTTGACTGAAAATTTAAAATGCAGAAATGTAATAAAGCAATAAAAGAAATTAAAAACAAAATTTTCCATGAAAATCTGATTTTGAAAAACTTTTATTCGGGATTGATCATACCTATCATTTTGATTAGAAATTCAAACCTGGTACGATCAAATGCTTTGGTAAAAAAATCAGCAAAATTATCATCAGTATGAACCTTTACCAGCTCAATCAACCTTTTCTCTGCGCAATCACGAATAAAATGATATCTAATCTCAATGTGCTTTGTTTTACTATGCTTAAAGGATTATTAGTTATAGACATTGTAGCATTATTATCAATAAGCATGGGGGTTCCTGTGAAATTCAAACCGTAATCTCTTAATTGCTATTGTATCCACAGGATTTGTGAACAACAACTTGCAGCAGCGATGTATTCTGCTTCGCATGTCGAAATGGTGACTGTTGTTTGCTTTTTGCATTGCCAGGAAACAAGTCGATTACCCAAGAACTGGCAACCACCTGTTGTAGATTTCCTGTCCAAACAACAACCCCCAAAATCAGAATCAGTATAAGCATTGAAATCAAAGTTATAACCATGTGGATACCATAGTCCCAATCTTTGTTTTCCTTTCAAATAACAAAAGATTCTTTTTACAGCTATTAAATGAGATTCTTTTGGTTTTGCCTGGAATCTGGAACAGATGCACACAGCGAACATTATATCTGGCCTTGAAGCGGTTAAGTACATGAGAGATCCAATCATTGCTCTGTAAAGTCGACAATCCACATCTTTTCCATCCTGGTCAGAATTAAACTTATGATTGACTGGAATCGAAGTATCATATGGGGTACAGTTCTCCATCTTGAACCGGCTCAAGATCTCTTTGACATACTTGGACTGATGAATAAAGAAACCATCTTCCTTTTGATTTACTTGTAAAACTAAAAAAACGATAACTCTCCCATAGCTGACATTTCAAACTTCGACTTCATAACACTCTCAAAATCTTTGCACAACCCTTCATTTGTTGAGCCAAAAATAATATCGTCCACATATATCTGCACTAGTAGGTAATCTCCCCCTGATTTCTTTATGAATAAGGTCGAGTCAATCTTGCCACGAACAAAATTATTTTCTAAAAGATGTGTGGACAATGTTTCATACCACGCTCGAGGAGCCTGATGAAGACCATAGAGGGCCTTATCAAGCTTGAAAACCATATTCAGATTAAGTGGATCTTCAAACCCCGACGGCTGACAAACATAAACCTCCTCCTTGACATTTCCATATAAAAACGCACTTTTCACATCCAATTGAAACACCTTAAAACCTTTATAAGAAGCAAAAGCTAGAAACAGCTGTATAGCTTCAAGCCTCGCAACAGGCGCATAAACCTCGGTGTAATCAATTCCCTCTTGTTGATTGAAACCCTGGACAACTAATCTTACCTTGTTTCTTACCACGACACCTCAATCATGTTTCTTACATTTAAACACCCATTTAGTACAAATCGGATACACACCCTTCAAAAGATCTTCAAGATTCCAAACCTTAAGTTTGTCAAACTGAGCATGTTCTTCCTGCATGGCCTCTATCCAATTGTTATCATTTAAAGCCATTTCAACATTTTTGGGTTCGACCTGAGAAATAAAACATGAATGTGAGCAATCATCAAGAACACCGGAATCTTTAATACATTTTTACAAACAAGTATTATCAACAATAGAACGTGTTTTCACTCCATCCTGCAAATTCCCGATAATATTTGTCACCGGATGATCTTTGAGTTCCTTGAAGGAAGCAACCTCAGGATCAGGCAACACTTCAACATGAGTGTATCAGATTGATAAGACAAATCATGATTAATTGGAATTTCCGAGTCTAAACTTGTAGGAATCTCCCCTGAATCCTGTGTCGAAGATAATGGATCATCACCTAACAAAGGATCAGTAGAAGAATCTTGAAAAATAACATTGTCTTCCTCACTCTCTGAATCTTATGGTCCCGAACAAGAAGCAACATTAGGATCGTAAGCAGAAGTAGATGGAACCGATGAATGTGGAACTTCATTTGGTTGAAAGCCATTGTGCTGTGCATCCTGACATGAATCATAGAAAACAGCAGCTTCATCAGGAGAAATATCAGAAGGTAAATGAAAAGACTTGAATAAGTTTTCATAATCAAATGCCCAATCTGGTCCAATCGCCATTTGAGGTAAAGACCGATTTCAACAGTCAATATGGAACCATTCTTCAACTTGGCACGTCTCTTTGTTATAAACCCTCTTGGTAGGAGAATTTACAACTTACCTAGAAAAATCCCTTCAATAGCCTTAGCACTGAACTTGGTTAGGACATCTCTAACTTTCAACAGGGTGCAAGGATTACCAAAAGGTAGTAAATAATCCAGATTCGGGTTTCGATTATTCAGCAACTCGTAGCAAGTCTTGTTGTGTCGCTTGACGGTCAAGACCCTGTTCAAAACGTGACACGCAGTATTCACAGCTTCAGCCCAAAAAGTAACTGGAAGCTTAGAATCTGCAAGCATCGTGCGTGCCGTTTCAACCAACGTCCTGTTCTTTCGTTCAGCAACACCGTTTTGTTGAGGAACATATGGCGCAATGAATTCATGATGAATTCCCTTTTTAAGACAGAATAAGCCCATCTTGCTATTCTTAAACTTGCTGCCATTGTCACTCCTAATTCTTTTGACCTTCAGATTGAACAAATTCTCCAAACTCAGGATTAAGTATTGTACCAACTCAGTGGTTTCAACTTTAGAAGAAAGAAACTTAACCCATGAAAATCTAGAGAAATCGTCCGTTACTACCAAACAGTACGATTTTCCACCAGTGCTCCTGATACTAATCGAACCGATCAAATGCATATGCAGCAGCTCCAAAGGAGTTACGATAGAATTCTTCGATTTAGATTTGTGTGATTTCTTTCGTTGTTTCCCCTTCGTGCAAGGAATACAATCATCAGGAACTGAGAATTTCATCTTCGGAATACCAAGAACCAGATCATTCTTAACAATATAGTTCATCTTCCGATAGTTGATGTGAGCTAGCTTCCTGTGCCACAAAATAGAATCTGATTCCGACGCCTTGGAAAGTAAACATGTAGGAATTGAATCCGTTGTAGTAGCGACACTCATGTCAAGGACATACGTGTCATTTCTCCTCGGAGCCTTCATGAGAATCCATTCGTCAGGAATAACGAAACCCGGTTTCAATATATAACACTAAGCATCATTGAAAGGGAACGAAAACTTCTTGTCACAAACTTGTGATACACTCAAAAGATTGTGTTCAAGCTGGTCCACATAATTCACCTTCTCAAATTTGACTTTGTCATTCTTTAAAGTACCCTGTCCAGTTATGTACCCGCCTTTATTACCCGCAAAAGCGACATAACATCCATCAATATTTTTAACATCTTCAAGCAATCTAATATTCCCTGTCATATGTCAAGAGCAACCACTATCCACATACCATGTATTGTTGATAGT
The DNA here is from genome assembly GCA_023525975.1 of Smallanthus sonchifolius. Taxonomy (NCBI): domain Eukaryota; kingdom Viridiplantae; phylum Streptophyta; class Magnoliopsida; order Asterales; family Asteraceae; genus Smallanthus; species Smallanthus sonchifolius. Next base: position 58,868,978 of record CM042021.1, read on the forward strand.
CCTCCTTGGTTGTCCCTACATAAACAAAGAAAATCAGTTAGAAATAGAAACCCAAGCCATTGTGGTCTTGGGTCGTCCAGATTGATCAAAATAAACAACTTTTAGCAATTCACAATCAATGTTATCATTAACCTTTGGAATAGAAGTTTCACCATCAGACTTTTTCAAAGAAGACACATTTTGATTATTTTGAAAAGCATTATTTGATATATTATTATTAGATTCAGATGTTTTCAAAATTTTATTCAATTTTCTGTTTCGTCTTCTCCTTTGTGGTCTAGACAATTTAACTTTAGAATGAGAATCTTTTGAAATTCTAACATGAGGAATCTCAAGTTTCTCTTGACAAACAAATGATTTAGAATTCAATTTATCCTGATGTTTAAATCCAGAGGATTTAACAAAAGATCGACAGGACATATTTTTCTCTAAACTAAATGATGACTTTCCCTCATCTATTCTTTTCTGAATCTTCACCACTCTTGGTTGTGAAGGAACAGTCTTCAATTTGCCCTGGTTCTTATAAGGACAATTGATCAGAATGTGACCGGCCTCGTTGCAATGAAAACAAAATCTTCTCTCTTTATAAGTTCTGAAATAAGAAGTATTCTTTGAGTTTGAGGAGCCATCAGATGAATAAGCTTCAGAAGATTTTCCAGAATTGTTTACTGACTTCTTTGGAACATAAACCTGTGCAGGAACCTTTGATGAATGCACCTTTTGATGACCAGCAGCGACAAAACCATGTGACTGTAAAATTGGGGAAAGCTTAGGTGTAACAACTTTCACCTCATCAGGTTCAGTCAGAATGCATCTATCACGGGTAACAGTTTTTACAACTGTTGGTTAATCAAGTTTCACCTCTTTTAGAATACCTTCGACCTTCTTCTCATCAAATACCTCATCCTCAGAATCAGATTCATAAACCATATCCTCACCAGTTACCGGATTGACTTTCAACACTGTTTTTGGATCTATTTCTTCTTCATGTATGATTTCAGGTTCAACCACATTATTTGCATTAAATGGAGGAGGAATAAATCCAATACCAGCAACCCACTTAGTAGGATCAGCATTTGAATTAAAATAATCCAAAACAACCAATGAATTTTCAAACTTTTCCAACTTTCTATGAAGTTTGATCACCTCAGACTCTTTGTCAGAAATTTCTTTACTCTTTTGAGCAACAACTTCATTTCGTTTTTCTATCTCAGCATAAGCCATATCCAGATGATAAGCTTGTTCTTTATATTTTAACCCCAGAGAATTTAAGTCTCTTTTCAAAGACTCAATTCTATCGATTCACAATTTATCATTATCTTTCAGTTTCTGATTAACTGAATGTATCGATTTCATATCACAAATCAAGTTTGTGTTATCATCCATGACCTTTTGCAATTTATCTTTTACAGTAATGCAGTTAGAACAGTAAATATGACAAACAGAGTCTTTTACCTTTGACGGATCAAACATGTCTGCCATGAAAACTTTGGCAATGGGAATATTCTCTGAATCAGCACCATCTGAAGCATTTTGTGTTAAAACAATATCATCTTCAGCAACACCTGATGCAACATCAGAATCAATATTATGCACTTGTTCTATCTCTTCATCAATAATCTGCACACTTTCACCATCACTCGAACTGTCATCATCAATCACCTCTTCTGATTTTTCAGAATGAATTTCTGCTACAAAGGCTTGACTTACAGCACTCACTAAATCTTCCAGATGAATACCCCAGTCATAGTTTTCATCGTTTTGAGCAACCAACGCCGATGATACAGATGCATGATTTGAATTTCTAGATGAACCATGTGACTGATTACGATTATTCTGAAAATTATTCTACTTATTCTGAGAATCAAACTCAACCTTTTGCTTCACACACTCTTTAGCAAAGTGACCATACTCTTGACAGTTATAACAACGCACTTTGGTTTTATCAAATCCCATGCGTGATCAACTATTAGACCCAATATACTTTCTGCCAGTTTTCTTCAAGAAATCCATTGCTTGATGCATCAACATGGCCATATTCCATTGGATATTTATTTCTTCCAGATCAACAGGGTCAATCTGTCTGAAATCTTCTTCAATAACCTCAGGATCATAAATTTTCCCTCCAATAAAATTCTCATACGAAGCCATGAATGAGGAAAACATAGCTAGATAATCATCAGCAACCTTTTGATTTATATGAGATCTTGAAGATGTAGAAGCTGTTGTCGCAGAAAATCCAGAATGACTAGAATGACCAAAATGAATAGGAACTCCAGAACACTGATCATTAGAAGAATCTTGAGCATCGCCAGAAAAGAATGCAACTCCTGTACCAGTTTTACCAGAAGTGTAACATCCCAAAATGTCGAGAAATAAAGTTAACGAGTTCAAGCGGGCCGAAGTCGGGCCGGGTCAGTCGCGAACCGGGCTTGAGGAGGTCTCCCCTATAAATAGCCAGGGTCACCACATGTTTCTCTCATTTGCATTTCTAGAGAGAGAAAACCGTAGAGAGAGAAAGTGTCGGAATCGCACAAGATTGCACCCGCTCGTGTCTCTTGCACTCGTGAGAAGAACCTCCGGATCAGAAGCTCGATTCAGGTAACGATCCGACCTAAATCTGAGTTTTTAGTTCGTTTTTGGGTTTTTCGGGTCTTGGGTGAAAATCGGACGTTTTTGTGGATGAAACTGAAAGATAATCATAGAATCGAATTCCTTAATGGAAAACGAACGTTTTGGATGCAACATGTTCGGGATCTTTACATGATCAGACCGAATGCGAAAGTTAGGGTTTTTCGCGAAGAACAGGTCGTGCGCACTTGCTAAGTGCGCACGGAGCAGGTCCTGCGCACTTGCTAAGTGCGCAGGAGGAGGAACCTGCGCACTTGCTAAGTGCGCAGGAGGAAGGACCTGCGCACTTGCTAAGTGCGCAGGAGGCAGGGTCTGCGCACTTGCTAAGTGCGCAGACATCAGGCTGTTGAGTAGAGATTAGTATGTCTAGAATGGTTAAACCGTTAGAGTCGGTAATGGTCTGATGTGTATGTAACTACTCAATTCAGATCGGAAGTGACGTGGTTGGACCCTTGATTAGGACAACCGAGACTAGCTTATAAGGTGAGTTCTAGAAGCCCTCTTTTAAATGTTTTTATATAATGTTTTCGGGCTGGTGTGTACACGTATGAAATGTTGTTTTATAAAATGATGTTTATGAAACTACGTTTACGAAAGGAAATGATTTGGAACGAGGGGTTTATGGAAAGAAAATTTATGAACGGAATGTTTACGAACGAAAGTTATAAAGAAATGGTTTTAATGAAAAGGTAAAGGGTTTTGAAAGTGAAGGAAAGGTTTTATGAAAAGAAAACAAAAAGGGGCAAAGGTTTTAAAGAAGTCATTACAAATCTAATCTGTCGAATGAATGGAATTGACGAATGAAGTCTGGGAATGTGATTCCCAGCCTTGTGGTAGATTATGGACAGTGAGCCATAGTTACCACAAGAACAACATGGGCAATGTCTTTGTGGCATGTCAATGGTTTTGATGTTGTACAACTGGTAAGGGAGTAACGACGGTTACTCGGGTGATGACGATCATCCTAACGAACGAGGTAATGGGAAATCAATGACGGCGATACGTAACGGTTGATTTCCAAAGGAAAGATGCGTGTTGGGCAATGACGGCGATACGTAACGGTTGACCCCACGCATTGAAGGGTTGGGCAATGACGGCGATACGTAACGGTTGACCCAACGTAGTGGTATGGTTGTGCCAATGACGGCGATACGTAACGGTTGCCCACAACATTAAAAGTTCCTACGGGGACATAGAGACGCGTAACGATACAGATTTAGATAATAATGTATGACTTAAATGAATGTTAATATTTTAAACAAATGATTGTGTTTAAATATGCGAAGGTTTACGAATGAAAGGCCCTGTTTTCTTATACGAATGTTAAACCCTATTGAATGTTTGAGTGATGAACCATTTCTTAAAACGAACGAAAACTAGAACTCACCAGCGTAGCTGACGTTTTTAAGTGTACACATTCAGGTTAAGGTAGGTTCTGAGGATGGACGGTGATGCTTGGCTAGAGATGAAGAGTTACCCGACTGCTTTTGAAGACTGGCATCCCGTTATGTTTAGTTATGATGTAATTATGTTTACGGTTCCGCATGTATGAATAACGATTAAGTTATGTTTAAATAAAAATTTCTGCTGCGTTATCTGATATTCATGTTTAAGAACTGCTTGTGAATGAGTAAATCCAATAAGTGAGGCCTCCCGGGTTTGGGGCCTCACAAGTTGGTATCAGAGCAATAGTTTGAGAGATTCGGACACTCCCAGTGTCTGAACTTAAACTTTGAATGGGACCGAAAGCGGATGCCAGTACGGGTAACTCGAGCCACAGCATCAGGTATGAAAAGTAGAGTATGTGTATGTAGTATGCCTTAGGAAGAGTTAGGAAAGGACTTGTGTTCTGATGGAATCACAAAGGTGGTCAAATGGAAATCGAAAGGTAGTGTAATGGTTAATTACAGATGGCCAGTGTATATTAACATCTTACAGTACTTATTGAATTCTATTTGTTAACTAGCGTGATGACATTGGATTTCTCGTCCTATAGAACGAAATGGCAAGGAGAGGGAACGGAAGGCGTGGTGGCCGTACCGGTGGTCGTACCGGCGGTCGAAATGGTGGGCGTGGCAGGATTCCTGCGCGCCAAGAACACAGTGAAGAAGGAAGTGTTCACACTGAACCGGCGGTTAGTGTGCATGAAGCTGAGCAGACACAGGTTGAAGAACAACCTTTCACTTTTGAACCAGAAGTGAGAGCAGCTATAGCTCGAGAATTCACAGAATTGATGAAGAATTCTCTGCCAGGTCTGTTGGCTGAAGCGTTGAAGCAGGTCAATGGGGCGGGTGGGTCTAGCGCGGCAATTGGTGCTCAGAACAATGAGACCGACAATGCACCGCCTGCTCGCGGATGTGATTATAAGTCCTTTAAGGCATGTGACCCGCCGATACTCACTGGGAAGAAGGACGCGGTAGCTACTTTTGATTGGGTAATACGTATGGAAGCCGCCATCCGTCTGAGCGAGTGTCGAGCTAATCAAGTAGTGAAGTTTGCTGCTAACTCCTTGAGGGAGGAAGCATCCCACTGGTGGGAAGGTGTACGTCAAGCTAAAGGGAGCGAGATTGTGGATGCGATGATGTGGGCTGACTTGAAAACTTTGGTAATCAAGAATTTCTGCCCAAGGAACGAGATTGAAAAGGTAGAGAGGGAATTTCTGGGTTTGAAGGCCGGGAACATGACGCACCGGCAATACACAACCCGATTTAATGAACTGGCACGTCTGGTGCCACACCTTGTCACTACAGAAGAGAGAAAGATTGCCTGTTATATTCAAGGGTTGCCGGACCAGGTCCGCACCTATGTTAAGGCAAACGCCCCTACTACCTATGATTTGGCAGTAGAGCTAAGTGGCGTAGTATTTGACGATCTGGCACTGAATGTTGTTGCCGTTGAAGAGCAAAAGAAAAGACCGAGCTTCTCAAACAAGCGAACTGGGGGAAAGATGTTTGGGTCTCGTGATAAGAGGGCTCGGGTGGGTGAGCCGACTGTTTGTAAGAAGTGTGGAAGGGAGCATGTAGGTGAATGCAGACTGGGATCTAGCTTGTGCTATAAGTGTGGCAAGACCGGGCACTACTCTCGAGAATGCCCGCAAGGCTACAAATGCTACAACTGTGGGGATTTCGGCCATATGAGCCGAGAATGTACCAAGCCCAGGATGGGGGAAACCGGGAAAGGAAAGGGCCCGGAAAAGAAGGGAGAAGGATCTCGTGCAAAGACTCGTGCGTACGCACTGACGCAAGAACAAGCCAGGGCGGATCCCGATGTGGCGTCAGGTACATTCGTCCTTGACAACACTCTTGTTTCTGTGTTATTTGATTCGGGTGCCGGTAAGAGTTTTATATCTGCGTCTTTTTGTAAGAGAATGAAGTACGCTGCCAGTAAGTTAGAAAGGGCCTTTAGCGTAGAAACCGCAGAGGGTAGAACTGCGAGAGTGACCGATGTAGTCGACAACTCCACGATAAAAATAGAAGGTCATAGGTTCCCTGTCAGATTGTTTGTTATGGTTTTGGGAGGGTTCGATGTGGTGTTGGGTATGGATTGGCTAACTGCCAATGAAGCTCAAATTATATGTAAGCGAAAGATAATCCAACTCAAGGCTCCGGATGGTAGCAAAGTCGAAGTCTTTGGAGATCGTGATGCCCCGATGCCAAACGTCATCTCAATGATTAAGGCAACGAATTACTTGAGGCGCGGATACGAGGCTTATCTGGTATATGTGATTGACAAGTGTAAGGAAGTGAAGGAACTAGACGATGTACCCGTGGTACGCGAGTACCCGGAGGTGTTTCCAGAGGATTTGCCTGGGATACCACGCGATAGAGAAATTGAGATCCGAATTGACTTAGTACCAGATGCCCAGCCCGTGGCTAAGGCTCCATATCGACTAGCACCAGTGGAAATGAAGGAACTTATGGTCCAACTAGACGAGTTACTTGAGAAAGGATTTATTCAACCGAGCATCTCGCCGTGGGGTGCTCCGGTGTTGTTTGTAAAGAAGAAAGATGGTTCGATGAGAATGTGTATCGATTATCGCGAGTTGAATAAACGAACGGTGAAGAACAAGTACCCTTTACCAAGGATCGATGACCTGTTCGACCAGTTGCAAGGCGCAAGTTGGTTTTCGAAAATCGACCTTCGGTCCGGGTACCATCAGTTGAAGGTGAGGGAAGAAGACATACCGAAAACTGCATTTCGCGCGCGTTATGGACATTTCGAGTTCCGCGTAATGTCTTTCGGATTGACGAACGCCCCCGCAGCGTTCATGGATTTAATGAATAGGGTGTGTCGACCGATGCTGGATCGATCGGTAATTGTGTTCATCGATGATATCCTTATCTACTCCAAGAATGAGGGTGATCACGCATGTCACTTAAAGGAAGTGTTGGAAGCTCTAAAGAAGGAGAAGTTGTATGCTAAGTTCTCCAAATGCGCGTTCTGGCTTAGGGAAGTCCAATTCCTAGGTCACGTCATTGGCCCGAACGGCATTATGGTTGACCCAGCAAAGATAGTAACGGTAAGTGAATGGGACATTCCTAAGACGCCAACTGAAATCCGCAGTTTCTTAGGATTGGCGGGCTACTATCGGAGATTCATCCAGGATTTCTCGAAAATAGCTTCGCCATTGACAAAGTTGACTCGGAAAGAAGTAAAGTACGAATGGGGTTCGACCCAAGATGAGGCGTTTAAGAAATTAAAAGAGAAGCTAACACAGGCTCCAGTCTTGGCCCTTCCCGAGGGCAGTGAAGACCTGGTGGTATACTCTGACGCGTCGGGTCAGGGATTAGGGTGTGTGTTGATGCAACGCGGTAGAGTGATTGCATATGCGTCGCGGCAGTTGAAAGTTCACGAAGTCAACTATCCGACTAACGATTTGGAACTTGCTGCTGTCGTATTTGCATTGAAAATATGGAGGCACTACCTGTACGGGGTAAAGTTTACTATTTACTCCGACCACAAAAGTTTGAAGTACTTCTTCGAACAAAAGGAGCTTAATATGAGGCAGAGGAGATGGTTGGAACTCCTGAAGGACTATGACTGTGAAATAATGTACCATCCTGGAAAGGCAAACGTGGTGGCTGACGCTCTAAGCCGAAAGGATGTGCCTACTCCTATTAGAGTGAAAGCTTGCCAGTTGGTGGTAACATCGGATGTGATGAAGGAAATTGAGAGAGCTCAAGATGAAGCTTTGAAGGAAGAAAATATAAAGAAAGAAAGGATGGTTGGCCAACGGGACAAGTTGGAATATAACACCCTCGGTGTTAGGACACGTTTTGGACGGATATGGATACCTATGGGTGGCGAACTTAGGAGCAAAATCTTGGATGAGGCTCATAAGTCTCGTTACTCTATCCATCCCGGTACCAATAAAATGTACCAATATCTGAAGAGGGAATACTGATGGCCTGGAATGAAATGTGATGTGACGAAGTATGTAAGCAAGTGCTTGACTTGCTCGCAAGTAAAGGCTGAACACCAGAAACCGTATGGAAAGATTCAACCACTTGACATACCAGAATGAAAGTGGGAACACATTACCATGGACTTCATTACTAAGCTACCTCGCACAGCTAAAGGTCATGACGCCATTTGGGTAATTGTGGACCGTTTAACGAAGAGTGCTCATTTCCTACCTATTCGCGAGGCGTTCTCGTCGGAAAGGTTAGCAGAGGTATTTATCAACGAAGTAGTAGCGCGGCATGGGATGCCCTTGACGATCGTATCTGACCGGGACACACGATTCACATCGAGGTTCTGGAAAAGATTTCACGAGTCGATGGGCACGAGGCTAAATATCAGCACGGCATACCACCCACAAACGGATGGTCAGTCCGAAAGGACCATTCAGACATTGGAGGATATGCTCCGTGCTTGTATTATTGACTTCGGTGGCAGTTGGGACAGCCATCTGCCGTTAGCCGAGTTCTCCTACAACAATAGTCATCACACGACGATAGGCATGCCGCCTTACGAAATGTTGTATGGGATAAGATGTAGAACCCCGGTTTGTTGGGGTGAGATTGGACAGAAGGAATTAGGAAGTCTCGAAGTCGTAAGAGAGACGTCGGAAAGGTTTGATCAGATCAAAGCACGAATGAAGGCCGCACAAGATCGTCAGAAATCCTATGCGGATAGACGACGAAGGCCTATCGAGTTTGATGTTGGGGACAGAGTAATGTTGAAAGTGTCCCCGTGGAAGGGAATCATTCGATTCAGAAAGAGAGGAAAGTTAAGTCCGAGGTTTGTCGGACCGTTCAGGATAATGGCACGGGTTGGTGAAGTCGCTTATCGGTTGGAGTTGCCTGATGAGTTAAGTGGGATTCATCCTACCTTCCATGTATCACACTTGCGAAAGTGTTTGGCGGATGAATCAGCTCACGTACCACTTACTGACATCGAGGTCGACAACAGCCTTAATTACATCGAAGAACCCGTGGCTATCCTGGACCGAAAGGAGAAGCGTTTGCGTAACAAAGTGATCCAATTGGTTAAAGTCCAATGGAGGCACCGAAAGGGATCGGAGGCTACATGGGAAACGGAGGCGGAGATGAGGGAGTCGTACCCTCAATTATTTGACTTGTGATAGGTTTCGGGGACGAAACCTATTATAAGGGGGGTAGACTTGTAACATCCCAAAATGTCGAGAAATAAAATTAACGAGTTCAAGCGGGCCAAAGTCGGGCCGGGTCAGTCGCGAACCGGGCTTGGGGAGGTCTCCCCTATAAATAGCCAGGGTCACCACATGTTTCTCTCATTTGCAATTCTAGAGAGAGAAAATCGTAGAGAGAGAAAGTGTCGGAATCGCACAAGATTGCACCCGCTCGTGTCTCTTGCACTCGTGAGAAGAACCTCCGGATCAGAAGCTCGATTCAGGTAACGATCCGACCTAAATCTGAGTTTTTAGTTCGTTTTTGGGTTTTTCGGGTCTTGGGTGAAAATCGGACGTTTTTGTGGATGAAACTGAAAGATAATCATAGAATCGAATTCCTTAATGGAAAACGATCGTTTTGGATGCAACATGTTCGGGATCTTTACATGATCAGACCGAATGCGAAAGTTAGGGTTTTTCGCGAAGAACAGGTCGTGCGCACTTGCTAAGTGCGCACGGAGCAGGTCCTGCGCACTTGCTAAGTGCGCAGGAGGAGGAACCTGCGCACTTGCTAAGTGCGCAGGAGGAAGGACCTGCGCACTTGCTAAGTGCGCAGGAGGCAGGGTCTGCGCACTTGCTAAGTGCGCAGACATCAGGCTGTTGAGTAGAGATTAGTATGTCTAGAATGGTTAAACCGTTAGAGTCGGTAATGGTCTGATGTGTATGTAACTACTCAATTCAGATCGGAAGTGACGTGGTTGGACCCTTGATTAGGACAACCGAGACTAGCTTATAAGGTGAGTTCTAGAAGCCCTCTTTTAAATGTTTTTATATAATGTTTTCGGGCTGGTGTGTACACGTATGAAATGTTGTTTTATAAAATGATGTTTATGAAACTACGTTTACGAAAGGAAATGATTTGGAACGAGGGGTTTATGGAAAGAAAATTTATGAACGGAATGTTTACGAACGAAAGTTATAAAGAAATGGTTTTAATGAAAAGGTAAAGGGTTTTGAAAGTGAAGGAAAGGTTTTATGAAAAGAAAACAAAAAGGGGCAAAGGTTTTAAAGAAGTCATTACAAATCTAATCTGTCGAATGAATGGAATTGACGAATGAAGTCTGGGAATGTGATTCCCAGCCTTGTGGTAGATTATGGACAGTGAGCCATAGTTACCACAAGAACAACATGGGCAATGTCTTTGTGGCATGTCAATGGTTTTGATGTTGTACAACTGGTAAGGGAGTAACGACGGTTACTCGGGTGATGACGATCATCCTAACGAACGAGGTAATGGGAAATCAATGACGGCGATACGTAACGGTTGATTTCCAAAGGAAAGATGCGTGTTGGGCAATGACGGCGATACGTAACGGTTGACCCCACGCATTGAAGGGTTGGGCAATGACGGCGATACGTAACGGTTGACCCAACGTAGTGGTATGGTTGTGGCAATGACGGCGATACGTAAGTTGCCCACAACATTAAAAGTTCCTACGGGGACATAGAGACGCGTAACGATACAGATTTAGATAATAATGTATGACTTAAATGAATGTTAATATTTTAAACAAATGATTGTGTTTAAATATGCGAAGGTTTACGAATGAAAGGCCCTGTTTTCTTATACGAATGTTAAACCCTATTGAATGTTTGAGTGATGAACCATTTCTTAAAACGAACGAAAACTAGAACTCACCAGCGTAGCTGACGTTTTTAAGTGTACACATTCAGGTTAAGGTAGGTTCTGAGGATGGACGGTGATGCTTGGCTAGAGATGAAGAGTTACCCGACTGCTTTTGAAGACTGGCATCCCGTTATGTTTAGTTATGATGTAATTATGTTTACGCTTCCGCATGTATGAATAACGATTAAGTTATGTTTAAATAAAAATTTCTGCTGCGTTATCTGATATTCATGTTTAAGAACTGCTTGTGAATGAGTAAATCCAATAAGTGAGGCCTCCCGGGTTTGGGGCCTCACAAGAAGTCTTGGAAAAATACATTGAAGGATCCTAGATATGCTCCATGTCATTCTCTTTCTTCTTCATATTCAGGTCATGCGATTGAATTTTCCAAAGAACTTCTTCAAGAGATATGGTTTTGTACTTGATATTTTCTTTTATCAAAACCGTATACACATCAAATTTTGATGGTAATGCCTCCAAGAACTTATCATTAACTTCTTCAGTCTCGTACACCACAGAAGCATTCGACAGTTCACTAAGCAAATGATAGAATCTGGTAGCAAGATCTTCCAAGGATTCATTTTGAAAATGTTTGAAGATCAAGAATTGCTTCTTCAGTAGCTCTTTTCTACTCTTCTTTACATCCAAACTACCTTCACATCTTTTCTGTAATGCTTCCCACAGTTGTTGAGAAGACTTGAATTGTTTGAAACTGTGATATATTTCCTTCAGAAGAGACATCGAAATACTTGCCATCGCTTTCTTTTCTCTATCAAACAGCAACTTTTCTTCAGTAGTTAACGCTGACACCGGCTTTGGAACATCATCCTTTCCCATCCATGAATAAGTCGGATGCGTATAACCTTCTAAAATAGGAATCCAGAGACTGGTATCGGTAAAAGATATGAACTGATCAAACCTATCTTTCAAATTAGAATAATCAGCAAGATTCAACAACTTCGGCGGTTTTTGAGATGTACCAATCTCATTATCATAATTGAACATATTCGTTACTTGTACCATATTTGCCATTTTCCTGAAAAATTTCCAAGAGTTGAACACCCACTACCCTTAGGCGAAGATAATAAGTTCGCTTCTGTGGTACCCAAGCGAAGTTAATATGAAGCGAACTTAATAAGTTCGCTTAACCAGAATCCAGAAAATTTGATTAAGTTCGCTTAAAAATAAGTTCACTTACTTTGTGAGAAGCGAACTTGTCAAGTTCACCTGCTAAGTTTGCCTACACACCAAATCAGCAAGTTCGCTTGTTTCAGCAAAATCAAAATCAAGAACAGTTCAGTCCAGAAACCGCGAACCAAAAATCAACATAAAACTTCATGATTCACTAATTTGAAGGAATTAGTCAAAATTAAACCGTAGGATTGTGTAATTTCTCAATTAGAACCTTTCTATCGGGTCAATTTCTTCAAAATCCTCTACAAAAACACCATATCAGAACCAAATTAGGCTTGAAAACTCCATGGAAATGAAAATTTCAAAGATGATGAATTTCTTGTCAATTTCCATACAAAACCGTCTAGAATCACCAAGAATCATGAGCATACGCTCTGATACCACTTGTAGGTCCTCATGGCACTTCTACGGATCGTTCTCGTGATAAGACGTGTCGTTAACTCGGAGTGCGGAATCCAACGAATCAATGATTGCATACACAAAAGACAATAGAGACAATCAAGTAAATAACATTCACACTTGTATTCCAATTCTCAATAGAGTTTACAGACTCAATCAGACCAAATCGTTCAACTCTGTTCGCTTTTTGATCCTCTGCTCAAACTGACTCTGTAAACCCTATTTATAGACATCTGACCTGCATTAGGCGAACTTAACAAGTTCGCCTCTAACAGACTAAGCGAACTTAACAAGTTCGCTTCAGATAGACTTAAGCGAACTTAACAAGTTCGCCTCTGTTAGACTAGGCGAACTTAACAAGTTCGCCTCTAGCATAACTTGCATAAACACTTAGAACATTATACATTACAAAAACATAAAGACATTAGATCTAAACTATTACAAAGCTTTTGGCATTACAAACTATGTCCTAACAGTCACGATCTCCAAAAATCTCGACTTCGCTACCATCCGGAGCCTTGAGTCGGATTATCTTTCGTTTGCATATAATTTGCGTTTCATTGGCAGTTAGCCAATCCATACCTAACACGACATCGAACCCACCCAAAACCATAACAATCAACCTGACAGGAAACCTATGACCTTCTATTTTTATAGTGGAGTTGTCAACTACATTGGTCACTCTCGTAGTTCTACCCTCAACTGTTTCTACGCTAAAGGCCCTTTCTAGCTTACTCACAGTGTACTTCACTCGATTACAAAAAGTCGTAGATATAAAACTCCTACTGGCACCCGAATCAAATAACACATAAACAAAAGTGTTGTCAAGGATGAACGTACCTGACGCCACATCGGGGTCTGCCCTGGCTTGTTCTTGGGTCAGTGCGTACGCACGAGTCTTTGCTCGGGGCCTCTCTTCTTTCTTCTCCGGGCCTTTCCCTTTCCCGGCTTCACCCATCCTGGGCTTGGTGCATTCCCGACTCATATTACCGCTTTCACCACAATTCTAACAATTAATGCCTTACCTGCATTCACGGGAGTAGTGCCCAGTCTTGCCACATTTGTAGCACAGATTTGTCCCTAGCCGACATTCACCCGTATGTCTCACCCAACATTTTCCACAGACTGCCGTCTCGCCTATCCTGTCATTTTTTGTCCCGAGCCCCGAACAACCTCCAACCCGATCGCTTAGCAGGAAAACTCAGCTTCTTCTTGGGCTCTTCAATGGCAACGGCATTCAGCGCCAGATCATCAAATACCACTCTGCTCAGTTCTACTACCGAATCGTAGGTAGTAGGGACGTTTAATTTAACATAGGTGCGGACCTGGTCCGGCAGCCCTTGAATGTAATAGGAAATCTTTCTTTCCTCAGTCATGATAAGGTGTGGCACCAGACGTCCCAGTTCATTGAACCATGTGGTGTACTACTGGTGCGTCATGCTCCTGGCCTTAATCCCTAGAAATTCCCTTTCTACCTTTTCGATCTCATTCCTTGAACAGAAATTCTTGATCACCAAAGTTTTCAAATCAGACCACATCATTGCATCCAAAGTCTCGTCCCCTTTGGCTTGACGTACACCTTCCCACCAATGGGATGCTTCCTCTCTCAAGGAGTTAGCAGCAAATTTCACAACTTGGTCTGCTCGACACTCGCTCAGACTGATGGCGGCTTCCATACGTATCACCCAGTCAAAAGTAGCCACCGCGTCCCTTTTTCCAGTGAGGACCGGCGGGTCACATGCTTTAAATGACTTGTAGTCGCATCCGCCTGCTGGCGGCGTGTTGTCAGTCTCGTTTTTCTAGGCACCAATTGCCGCACTAGACCCACCCTCCCCATTAACCTTATTCAATGCTTCTACCAACAGACCTGGTAGAGAAGTCTTCATCAACTCTGTGAACTCTCAAGCTATAGCTGCTCTCACTTCTGGTTCAAAAGTGAAAGGTTGTTCGTCAACCAGTGTCTGCTCAGTTCCATGCACACTAACCGTCGGTTCAGTGTGAACACTTCCTTCTTCACTATACTCTTGGCGCGCAGGGTCCTGCTGCGATCGTTACGGCCACCGGTACGACCAACGGTACGGCCCCCACCAAGCCTTCCGCTCTTTCGTCCCGCCATTTCGTTCTATAAGACAAGGAATCCAATGTCATCACGCTAGTTAACAAATAAAATTCAACAAGCACTGTAAGATGTTAATATACACTAGCCATCTGCAATTAACCATTAAACTACCTTTCGATTTCTATTTGACCACCTTTGTGATTCCATCAAAACACAAGTCCTATCTAACCCTTTCTAAGGCATACTACACATGTAAATATATAATACCTTCATACCTGATGCTGTGGCTCGAGTTACCCGTACTGGCATCCGCTTTCGGTCCCATTCACAGTTTAAGTTCAGACACGGGGAGTGTCCGAATCTCTCAAACTATTGCTCTGATACCAACTTGTAAGGCCCCAAACCCGGGATGCCTCACTTGTTGGATTTACTCATTCACAAACAGTTATTAAACTTGAATATCAAATAACGCAGCGGAAAATTTCATTCAAACATAATCAAACATTGTTCAATATGCGGAAGCGTAACATAGTCTAATACATAAACATAACATAAACTAATCATAATGGGATGCCAGTCTTCATGATCAACAGGGTAACTCTTCTCGCTTACCAAGCATCGCCGCCATCATCCATACCTGCCTTAACCTGAATGTGCATACTAAAAAGTCAGCTACGCTGGTGAGTTCTAGCTTTACATAAAATCTTAACATAAACATTTTGCCAAAAACATAACATACATTTGTTTAACAAAAGCGTACGTAAAACATGCAATAACTTAACATCATCATAATATCGTAACATAATATCATAACATAAGTCAACATGACCCGAATCTGCGCCTTCTCGTAACCGTCAATTCCATACATCGCATACCAGCGGATGAACTTAAGGCTCGTTACCTCTAGGTCATCCGTCACACAGGTCCCCTAAGGCTCGTTACCTCTAGGTGGACCAAACATATGTATCCTAAGGCTCGTTACCTCTAGGTAGACCAAACATATTTCTCCTAAGGCTCATTACCTCTAGGTAGACAGAACATAACATAGGCACTATTTCCCCGCAAGGAATAGTACCTTCCATCGGGATCCCGATAATCCCATGGGTGACCGTCGTCACCCCATCATCAACCAGTTGTACAATCGTTAGCCAGCCACAAAGGCCCCCCGTAAGGGTGAGGCCAATACATACATACATACATACCTTAGCTCCCATATGAACTCGTGGCAGATTCGTTCATTCGTGACTTTCATAAAACCTTTACCTCTTTTTAGTTAGAGCACTCGTACGTTTTATTAAACAAAACATTATCTCTTTCGTAAACCTTTCGTAAACTTCATTTGGCACAACATTTCATAAACATCATCCCGTAAACATCATTCGTAAACATCCTTTCGTAAACATCATTTCGTAAACCTCGTTTCGTAAACCTCATTTCAAAATATCATTCCGTATGTATGCACACCAGCCCAAAAACATTTAATTAAAACATTTAAAGAAGGGCTTCTAAAACTCACCTGATAAGCTAATCTGGGTTGTCCTAAACAAAGGTCCCACAACCTCACTTCCGATCTGAATTGATTAGTTAAATACACATCAGACCAAATCCCGACTCTAACGGTTTAACCTTCTAAACATACTGAATTTACCTAAACAGCCTGATGTCTGCGCACTTAGCAAGTGCGCTGGGCCTTGCTCTTGCGTACTTAATAAGTGCGCAAACCTCGCTTCATGCGTACTTGATAAGTACGCATGATCCTTTACCTGCGTACTTAATAAGTACGCAGGGCACTCTTCCCGCGTACTTGACAAGTACACAGGACCCTCTTCCTGCGTACTGGATACGTACGCAGGACCCTCTTCATGCGTACTTGATAAGTACGCAGGATCTGCTTCCCCGCAAAAACCCTAACTTTCGCCTTCGGGTCTGATCACATCAAGATCCCGAACTTCTTTACATTCAAAACGTTTGCTTTTCATTAAGGAACTCAAAACTATGTTTTTCTTCCAGTTACATCCGTAAAAACGTCACATTTTCGTCCAAAACCCGAAAAACCCAAAAATGAACAAAAACTCATATCTAGGTTGGATCGTTACCTGTATCGAGCTTCTGATTCGAAGGTTCTTCTCACGAGCTATGGAGCAACGCACTTCTTCAATCTCGGGTAAATCCGCTGACTTTCTCTCTCTATGGTTTCTCTCTCTAGATGTTGCAAATGAGAGAAATGGGTGGTGACCTTGGCTATTTATAGGGGAGGCTCCCCTTCAAGCCCGCCAGTCCATCCGGCCCGACCCGTCATGCCTCGTTCGTTTATTCCGTTATTATAACTGTCGTTTTATTTTTGGGATGTTACATCTAGGCTACACCCGAACCCCCACCCCTTCCCACTTCTATTCGGCCCTTTGACGACCGTAGCAACACCACACACCACCGTCCACCAACACTCACCACCCCTTCCTCCCTCCTTGTTCACGGCAGCCCTCAACCCCCACCACCCCTTACGGTTTACGGGTTAGACCAAACACCACCACCTTGTCTTACGGGATCACGGTTCGAGATCAAACACCAGTTGCGGTCTCTGGGTATCGAGTACTCAAGGCTTTCTAGTGATCTAAAGTGATAACCGGGTGTTACGAGTTATCAAACGTTGATTTCGGGTCTCACGTCATCGCCACCACCTTCTCTCTCGACTATTTACGTGAGCAAACTCACCCTATTATTATTGTACTTAACTTAGTTGGTGATATTTATAAAACACGGTTTTTCCCCGCTCGTATTTTGAGTAACATATAAAAAGATGAGTTTAACGTAAAAAGGTGATAGTTAAAAACCATAGATTATAAACCCTAATCATTATTATTGTTATAATGGTTAATTTATACAAGGTGTTATCATCATAATCATAAGTTATTTTACTTTAATAATATCATTAGTAAATAATTATGATTTTATTATAATTATTATAATAAGTATAAAAGGGTTTGACATCCAAAATTATTTTAACATACTAAAAGAATAATAACACTTATAAGTTTCTTTTATACATATACATATTCTTATATATTTGTTTTGAGAAAGAATAATAGATATATACATGCATATATATGTATATATTTTCGTAGTTCCTACGGAGTGGAGATGATGGAGTCGGTCCAAAGATTTTCCTTCCTTTTTTCATATTTCGCTCAAAGGGTTGAAGGGATATAGTCCATCAATCTGTTCGCAAGGGCCAAATTGATCCTCTTCCCTAGGGTAATGTTCAACTTAGCTAGAAAGAATCTTGATCAATGCCTTAGTGTTTGGGTGATATTGAATGGTGCATCAACATTCTATCTGATTTTGTAATTAACGGTTAGTTCTTGATCATTAATGATTGATTAGTTCAATGTTTTTGTACGGTTAATCCCTAAGTAAAAGTTATTCTAAATGTCCGTAGTCATTTGGATTTATGGGAATAAATCTGAAGTAAGACTATTGTGAATCGTTGACTTGTTCATATTTATGATTCATTCATAATATGAAAGTTCAAGGAGTTGAAGGCCAAGTTCACAGATATTCACTAGAGAATGAGTATTGGACGTAGCCCGTTTCAGAACTACTTCATGGATCATTGTCATAAGTAGGTTTTGAAAATGGTATTGTCATTGTATCCTCAGACCTAAGATATATACTAAAACTTGATTCCGTGAAAGGTAGTTTCTTGACATTGTCTAACACTGCTCTTTAACCAGGCAGCAATAAGGGCAATCGTTGGAAACTAATCTGAAACTTAGTGAGAGTTGTATATATTTAAGATGGGAGACTGTCCACTTACTACTATAAGTGAAAGATAACTCTGGGCCCCTCGTTGATCCGAACTGGTGTAATTGCACGGCCATGCTCGGACTGTGTGTCTAAAGGAACCACTTTGAATCTCGATCGAGTAAAGAGAATGTTTTAACACTATATGAGAATGAACAAGATACATGCCTCATGTTCAAACGGGATATCTGGAATGGATAGGATAATTGATTAAGAAATGGCATGACTATTACGAACAGTTATGTAAGAGTACTTAGACTAATCGGGAATAGCCTATTGCTGGATAAAGCGTCATACCTTGATAAGGGCAATGAAATGTAGCTAGATTTGACAATACTGTTGGACTAGTAGGCCCGAGTAACGACATTTGACAATACTACTTATGAGATAAGATCTAAAGGGTTATACTTTGGGCAACGATTACGATCATTGGATATATTGAATGTTATATACTCCATTACACGAATATAATGAAATGCGAGATAGTTTTTTATGAAATAATTATCTGGACGAACGGATACGGTTGGATACGATGATTATTTACAAAGTAATCGTAATCATTATTAATTGAATTAATAATGAATCAGTTGACATATATTTGGAACGTATTTACTAATTACGATGTTATTTAATTGTAATTATAATTATATTGGATATGATTATAATTAAATTAACTAATTGTTAGTAGATTAAACAATTTAATAAGTAAGATCCATGAAAGTAATTAACTAGTAAGTACAGGGTTCTAATTGGAATTAGAAACCCTAAAAGCCCTAACTTGGAGAATAAGTTAGGAGACTTTAAAAGGGATTAAGATGGAGGCAAAATATCAGAGTTTAGAGAGACAACTAATCAGGTTTAGAGAGGTTGCAAGAACCCTAAACCCCTATCTCCCTCTAGCCGCCACCGGCTTCCCTGCGCCACCGACCACCTTGCGCCGTCGATCAGCGCTAACGCCGACGTCCGCTTACCCTGTCACCGTGAACGCGGAGCCACCACCACCGCACCGCGTTTGCA
Source organism: Smallanthus sonchifolius (assembly GCA_023525975.1). Lineage (NCBI taxonomy): Eukaryota > Viridiplantae > Streptophyta > Magnoliopsida > Asterales > Asteraceae > Smallanthus > Smallanthus sonchifolius. The sequence goes on from CM042021.1 coordinate 58,888,358, forward strand.
CCGTCGTGTCCGCCACCTCGGTGTTTCGGTTCGATATGTTTCTATTAGTTTGCAAGTATGATTACGCGGTGTACTGTCAGGTTTCAGCTTTGCGGGTGTTTCAGGGGTGTTTTTGTGAGCTATTGGAGATTGAATTTGATTGAGTTCAAATCCGGGTAGAGGATATTTGTGTGTACCAGATCTAGCGGCTGGATCGTCGTCTCAAGGTGTTGAGCTCAGTCAGTCAGCCGTTTACGTGAAAGGTATAAAGGTTCTAAACCCCCTATGGTTGTATTTTTTTTCTTATTGGTATGCAACTGGACTCCTGGTGGGCAGTCTAGGGTAATGTTCTACACTGATTCATGTGAATTTTCTGCTGCGTTTTTTTATTTATTCTCAACAATAGTTTTTGAACCCGTATGCACGAAACCCCAACAAACTGATGTTTCTGCTTTTGTTAAATTCATGCTTCACTTCTCTGCAAGAGAGACACATCCAATATAAGTACAATTATAGATGTATCTAGTGTAAATCATGTGCTTAATATATAGAGTAAACCTATCACGACTATGCGAGCACTACCACGACACATAACGTTAGTTCATAATAACAAAACCTATCATGTACATAGTATGTATATGTATAGCAATCTCAACTCTCTAACTCGCATAAAGTGCATACATAACTAGCTAGACCTGAGTGAATCTACGTGTATACAATATTACCTCGTCATCTATAGACACACAAACTTCTGAACCCCGCCTTCTATCCATCACAACGGTAGCCCCTGCCACACGCCAGCACCTACTCACACAGAGTTCACACGATCGTACCCCATACGGGTCGTACCAATGCTTCAAGACGACACACTACTCAGTCTAGACACAAGACATCACCCTAAACATTCATACACATAGTATTTATAATCATAATTTCCCACAGGACCTCATCCTGAACATTTACACCTACTATGGATGTATAACCATAACTCCCCACAGGACCCTGTCCTGAATACCCACACAAGGTGCAATGCACCCACTGCACTTCAAACATCACCTAGACATTAGCACATAGGTGGCACTATCTTAAGACCGTAGACACAGACAAATTCAAAACTCATGTATATATGAATCTACTCACACCATCTAATCAACCATGCTCTAGTATCAAAACAAAGATCACATTTAATACTAACTAACGTCATTTAGAATGCAATCACAAAATCACACTATACCGCACATTTTCCATTAATGTAAACACAATCATAAGCTGTCAAAAACACAATTATCATTAATTAGTTAAAATCACCATGCTGTAAGACTCACAATAAATGTCATAATCAAATAATCATTATTTGAATTGAGCATCACCCCACGTAAACGTCTAATCAGTTATAACGTCGAATCACCCCGAACTCTCTTGTGACAACTGTCACACTAACTAATCATCAAGCAATCGAGCATCCCAAACACTTCCCGCAATATCACTATTAGACCACATCCGGTGCATCTGATGTGTCATCCTTTGGCTCCTCCTCATCGAATCCAGAGTCTTCTTGAAACAGATCTCCCTTAGATGTCGTAAGTGGTCGATCTCTCAGCCATGCAGGTCTACATCTTAGAGAGAAGTCATGTACTGCTGACACTGCCTCCTTATTCATCCGATCATCCCAGTCACCACACCATGCGGCATGTTGTCATCCCAAGCTCTAGTCACGCTTGGCGCTGTAGGTTCTCATGGCGCTTCTATGGATCGATCTCGTGATAAGACGTGACGTTAACTCGGAGTGCGGAATCCAACGAATCAACGTTTATATGCATAAAAGACAATGTAGACAATCATGTAAATAACATTCTCAATTGTATTCCAAATCATAATGTTGTTTACAGACTCAATCAGACTAATCGATAATTCTCTGTTCTATGCATCTATGACTGAATCTATAAACATACATATATATAGCCGTCTGACCTGATATAAGCGAACTTATTAAGTTCGCCTCTAACAGACTAAGCGAACTTAACAAGTTCGCATCAGATAGACTTAAGCGAACTTATTAAGTTCGCCTCTGATAGACCAGGCGAACTTAACAAGTTCGCCTCTAGGTAAACTTGAATAAACACTTAGTGACTTTTTACATAACAAAAACATAAAGACATAAGATCTAACTATTACAAGCTTTTGTCATTACAAACTATGTCCTAACAGACTCCCCTTTGACAATAGCTTGATCTACAGTCTTCAGTCTTCATGATGAGCTTTTCCAGTTATCAGGTAGTCTGCTGCCAGCATGCACTCCATATCTTCTGCATATCTCCAAAACTCTCTTGTACTATAATCCTTGTTCTTTCCATTTATCAGTGAACATTATTTCATTCTTTCGCAACGTCCTCTAATCTTTCTTTGAGAAATTTATAAGATTCATTGCATCATAGAAACATACAATGACCTTATTGTCTTTATCTTCAATCCTTGCTTCACCAGTATTAACATCAACATACCACCATTTCATATTCCCAAGTAAGTCTTGAGGAATCTTCTTCAATGGTATCTTGTGTATAGCACGAACTGGTTTATACTTGTACTTCCAGGTTACCTTCCCAGTCTTTTGATCTGTGTTCTTCACTATCTTTCCTTTTTGTGGTTTCAGTCGTTCATACTTTCCTGAACTACCTTCTCTCTTGATCAAGTTTGCTATCACATCAGCCAAACCATTCTTTGATCTATTAATAAGAGGCTTTGAAGCTAGACCATTCATTTCACACCTTAGTAAGGTATTGAAATACTTGATCCTCGGCTTTAAGTATTGAACACCGTCAGATCTTTTAATTGCAAATAATTTTGTATCGCCATCATAGAACCAACTTATGATCCTTCCTACACACCGCTCTTTATTCACATATTTCTCTTTCTGAACAGGTTGTGCTGGAGACTTGGGTAGCACCTTCATCCAACTATTTACAACTTCTCTCCACTGTTCCCTTGTCATCCCTGTATTTTTGTACATCACGGGTTCTTCATTAACCTTCGAAGACTCAGTGTGAGTAGTTTCAGTTTCAGCATCTTTATTGGATTGAATATTCTAATCATCAGTATCCATCTTTGAATCAGCAGTATCTTCAGGCAGTGTGACGTCTTCAAAAGAGTCCATAGAATCTGTTACTCCTTCATAAGTGAATTCAGGAATAACATCATCCTGGATTAAGTTATACGGCACTTTAAGACCATCACAGCCTTCATAAGTAACATTATCTTTATCTTTCTTTATCTCTATCTCTACTATCTCTCCTTCTTCTATTTCATTTTCAGACACTTCATCATCCATGTCATTGAATAAATCATCAATGTCATCAAGACATGCAATCTTTTCAACTTCTTCTTCTTCAGAATCTGCAAAGAACTCCAATAATAGAATTTCTTCTTCATTAGCACCAGAAGTATCTTTGTTTCCTTCAAGTGATTGTGATGTTGACTCCCCCTGAACCTTTGATATAGGATTAGCGTCAGTGTATTGACAATCACCCTCAACATTTCCAGCAGGATCATTGTTTTCATCATCACGTCTTTGAATAGACTCTGTGTGACATGTATCGTGTATCCTCAACTCCCCCTGAGCGTCAAGACGCTGAACGAGTTTAGACACCAATGCTTGCATGTCAACTATCTGTTGAGCTTGAGTTTGAATCACCAGCTGCCGTTGTGAATCAGTAGACACAAGAGTATCCACCTAAGCTTGAAGTGTAAGCACTTGAGATTCAAGGATAGTAATCCTTTCAGAATCAGAAGGCTTTGACGGACCAGCTGACGATTGTGGAATCAAAGGACTTGCAGTAGGAGTAATAACTGGAGGAACAGGAGTTATCACCGGAGATGTATCTTTAGATCTTGGAGGAGTAATAATCAAGGAAGCAACAAAATTAGCATCCTCTACTCCCTGCGAAGAATGAGCAGCAGCTATTGAAGCAGACATTAGCTTTTGAGTTTTTGGATCTGGATTGAAGTCACTATCAGACTCAGTACTCTCATCAACCAAGGATCTTTTTCCAAGTACTGAACCGGAAGGAGGATCCCGAACAGACTTTCCTCTTGGTCGTCTGGCTTGAGATTTAATTCGTTTTCCAGCATTAGCCAGTGGAATAGCAGCTAACCTTTCATAATGATCTGAGGAAAAATCCCTAGATTCATCAGAGTCAGTGCTTTCATTAACAGATAATATCGTCTCACTTGAGCTTGAACTAGATTCATCATCAGTCACCACATTCCCTTCAGCTTCATGAATGGGCGAGTTCACAGCGTCATCAACGAAATCATCCATGTTCATTCCTAGATCATGTTCATTTGCATGAACGACCTCCTCTTGAACAGGTTCATGAATAGGTATTTCAACCTCAGCTTGTGGAATTGGAACTTGTTCAGGAAAATGAATTTGTGGTTGTACGGGAACCTGAACTTGTGGAACTGGAACTTATTGTTGTATCGATTGCTGTGGAATTTGTTGTTGTTGTGGAACATTTAAACCTTGAGCTTGAGCAATTTCATCAGGATGAAACCAGTTGTCATTAGGTGGTGCAACATAATCAGGATTGATTAAGTGACCAAACAAAGGAGTATTAACCGGTATCAATGCAGCATTCTGCTGTTTCATCTTCGTGCAATCAGTAAAGATACGCTTTGACATCGAAGTCAAAGTCAATCTTATAGGATGTTGTGGAAGATCCGGAATAAGATGATTTAAAATCATTTGAATAAAGCGAGGATACATCAAAAATCCTTGACCTTCAGCCAGATTAATCTGCATGACCATCTCTCGATAGAAGTAAAGTGGAAAATTGAATCGCTTATTCAACGTTATAGCCACAATTGCAGTTTGAAGAGCCATCTTTAAACCATCGGTTCCAGCTTTACGAGGAGAGATGCATTGAATAATCACATGCATAAAATATCTCCATTTACCGACTAAGCCACCTTTTCGTGCTTGTGTATCATTCTGTCTCCCACGATAACCCATTCTTTGAAAACAACCCATAATAAGAGTGCCCGGATATGACAATGGGTCTTCAGCATTACCACCCAAATTAAGAGCAGCACGAATAGTTTCTTCAGAAATGGCAATTTCAGTATTATTGACAGTGGCACGAAGAACATGAGGTTCTACGTCCGTATCCTGATGAACTGTATCCCAAAATTGCTGTATGTATACCAGACTGATATAAGGATCAGCAGATAAAGCAGTATGAAGACGCGAACGATTCAGAAATCCGATTATTCCTTGAAAATTGACTGCCTCTGACATGTTAGGATCTAACAATGCCACCTGATTATGCTTATATTCGACACGTCTAGCCATCTGAAAACATTCGGACAACAAAACACATTAGTAAACATAACAAACACAAACAAACAAAAACAAAAAAAATTTAAAAAAATTTTAATAAAAAAAAATTTCTAACACTCGAAAAATCACAAGTCCAAATACTCTCTGACCCCTAGGCGAACTTAATAAGTTCGCTTAGTGTTGCAAGAGGCGAACTTATTAAGTTCGCCTGGACAAGTTCGCTTGAAACAAGTTCGCTTGGAACAAGTTCGCTTGAACTTGTGACGATACAAATTCAAACAAAGAATTTCAAAAATCGGCTAATCAAGTTAAACGCATGAAATAAGCAATGAACATCAGTCGATTATCACTTAGAAACCAATTAGAATGATCAATTCTATATTTCCAGTCAAAATTAGGTCAAAAACCGTTCGTTCAAATTTATGAAGTGAGCCGAGAAGAAAAACACCAAATACTCACAACTGAACGGATGAAATTAAAAAAAATTACCTTAGTTGAGTTCGCAAATCAATTTTGAATATGATAGAACCAGCAAACAACTCCAACAACACAGATTAAAAATTTCAAAAACTTTTCAGACAAGTTCGCTTGAAAAATTAAGACGATGACTGTCAAGTTCGCTTGGCCAAGAACCTTAAACACATTAAGTTCGCTTATTTAGGCGAACTTGTTAAGTTCGCTTAACAAGCCTTCGGCGAACATGCTAAGTTCGCTTCACCATCCACAGACAACCAGATTAAGTTCGCTTCACTGTTCTTAAGCAAACATATTAAGTTCGCTTCACTGTACACAGGCGAACTTAATATCTATTCACTTTTGCCTTGAACAAAATTTTTACCAATTTCAACCTTTCAAGTCTTGAACTTTTGTCATTATCATGTATCCGATCTAATCCTGAACAATTTTAATAAAAGTTTAGAATTTTCATGGAAAATAAAAATCAAAATATTTTTGAGTTTTATCTATACAAACAGAATCACATATTTTTGGATTTTATCTGTACAAACAGAAACACATATTTTTGGATTTTTATCAGAATAAACTGAAATCACATATTTTTTGATTTTATCTGTACAAACAGAAACACATATTTTTGGATTTTTATCTGAATAAACTGAAATCACATATTTTTGACTAAACATCATGAGCAAGAAGATCATATCAGTATCCAATTAATTCATCACACATTTAGCAATAACAAAGGGTAACCTATAATATGAAACCATCCTACTCAGTTTTGTGCACTTTGCATCTTTTTCATTTTGAAACTCATTCAATTTGAATAATATTAGAAATGATACGCGATAAATTTCATAGTAAATAAGATCAGGTTATAAAATACTCATTTATTTATATCGAATTTGAAATATAAAGCAAGAATTCTTAAATTTGTCAATATTATATGATTTGAAACTATAAGCGTTTATTCTCCAAATTCATGTGATTTAGTACCATTTAGATGAAAAACATCGTGCCACATATATGCCAAACAGAAATATAAATTCCACTATCTTCAAGACATATAAAGTTAATGTTAAGATTAGATCAATTTCCAAGATGAAATTATCTCTTTTAGCACAAGTATAAAAGCATATCCCAAAAGATATAAGAATCATGATGATTCAGAATCAGAAGATTCTAATGGATTGGCTGTATAATGAGAATCAACTGATTCAGGTATGAGGATCCAACTATTATCTGGATAAAATTCAATGGAGTCAGACTAGATGATGTATCTAACTGATCCAAGGGCGAATATATGTTTCAACAGATTTTGAAAGCATATCTTAGTTCAACAACACCTTGCATGTTTTTCGGGGCATGGACAGTGAAGTGAACTGAAATCAATTTGTGCTAAAGATATAATTCGATATTGTTCTCATGAAATTCTTTATAATCATATATTTTTTATCTGATAATGATCTTTTACACACACACCCAGGCATATAATGGATTTAAATCACAGATGTAGTCATATTATATTTAATTTTCACACTACTATTAGTTTCAAAACGCTTTTAGTCTATTGACAATTTAAGTTTCAAAACTCATTCACAAATTTGAAAACAAATTATCAAGATTACAGCATTAAAACACTATCATTTCTCATTTATGCAGACTTTGAAATTTAGATCAAATCAACTCAGTTTAATCAATCATATATTAAAGGTCTACTAAGGTCGTGTGAAATGAACTAATCACTGATGTACTATCATTTCTTCTCTAACCTCAAATGATGTCAAATTTTATTTTATTTTTTTCAATTTGTTTGGACATTTTATAAATTAAGAACTTTTTGACTGAAAATGCAAATGCAAAAATGTAATAAAGCAATAAAGAAATTTAAAAACAAAATTTTCCATGAAATTCAGATTTTGAAAAGCTTTTATTCGGGATTGATCATACCAATCATTTTAATTAGGAATTCAAACCTGGTACGATCAAATGCCTTGGTAAACAAATCAGCAAAATTATCTTCTGTGTGTACCTTGACCAGCTCAATCAACCTTTTCTCTGCACAATCACGAATAAAATGATATCGAATTTCGATGTGCTTAGTTTTACTATGTTTAACAGGATTATTAGTTATGGACATAGTAGCATTATTATCAATAAGCATAGGGGTTCCTGTGAAATTCAAACCGTAATCTCTCAATTGTTGTTGTATCCACAGGATCTGTGAACAACAACTCGCAGCAGCGATATATTCTGCTTCGCATGTAGAAATCGAGACTGTGGTTTGCTTTTTGCATTGCTAGGACACAAGTCGATTACCTAAGAACTGGCAACCACCTGTTGTAGATTTCCTGTCCAAACAACAACCACCAAAATCAGAATCAGTATAAGCATTGAAATCAAAGTTAGAACCATGAGGATACCATAGTCCTAAACGTTGTTTTCCTTTCAAATATCGAAAGATTATTTTCACAGCAATTAAGTGAGATTCTTTTGGCTTTGCCTGGAATCTGGAACAGATGCACACAGCAAACATTATATCTGGCCTTGAAGCGGTTAAGTACATGAGAGATCCAATCATAGCTCTGTAAAGTCGACAATCCACATCTTTTCCATCCAGGTCAGAATTCAACTTATGATTGACCGGAATTGGAGTATCATATGGGGTACAGTCCTCCATATTGAACCGGCTCAAGATGTCTTTGACATACTTGGACTGATGAATAAAGAAACCATCTTCCTTCTGATTTACTTGCAAACCTAAGAAAAACGACAACTCTCCCATAGCTGACATTTCAAACTTCGACTTCATTACTCCCTCAAAATCTTTACATAACCCTTCGTTTATTGAGCCAAAAATAATATCGTCCACATAAATCTGCACCAGTAGGTAATCTCCCCCTGATTTCTTTATGAATAAGGTCGAGTCTATCTTTCCACGAACAAAGTCATTTGCCAAAAGATGTGTGGATAAAGTTTCATACCACGCACGAGGAGCCTGATGAAGACCATAGAGGGCCTTATCAAGCTTGAAAACCATATTTGGATTCAGTGGATCTTCAAACCCCGGCGACTGATAAACATAGACTTCCTCCTTGACCTTTCCATATAAAAACACACTTTTGACGTCTATTTGAAACACCTTAAAACCTTTAAAAGAAGCAAAAGCTAGAAACAACCTTATAGCTTCGAACCTTGCAACTGGCGCATAAACCTCGGTGTAATCAATTCCTTCTTGTTGATTGAAGCCTTGGACAACTAATCTTGCCTTGTTGCGTACCACGACACCTCGATCGTCTTTCTTACATTTAAACACCCATTTTGTTCCTATCGGATACGCACCCTTCGGAAGATCAACAAGATTCCAAACCTTAAGTTTGTCAAATTGAGCAAGTTCTTCCTGCATAGCTTCTATCCAATTGTTGTCATTTAAAGCCATCTCAACATTCTTGGGTTCAACCTGTGAAATAAAGCAAGAATGTGAGCAATCATAAAGAACACACCAGAATATTTAATGCATGTATACAAACAAGTATTGTCAACAAGAGAACGTGTTTTCACTCCATCCTGTAAATTTCCAATTATATTCGTCACAGGATGATCTTTGAGTTCCTTAATGGATGCAACCTCTGGAACTGGCAACACTTCAACTTGAGTAGAGTTAGATTGATAAGAATAATCTTGATGAAAAGGAATATCTGAGTCTAAATTTGTAGGAATCTCCCCCTGAGCCTGTGTCGAAGGTAATTGATCATCACCCAACAACGGATCAGCAGAAGAATCTTGAAAAATAGCATTATCCTCCTCACTCTCTGAATCTTGTGGACCTGAACAAGAAGCAACATTAGGATCGGGAGCAGAAGTAGATGGAATCTATGAATTTGGAACTGCAGTTGGTAGAAATCCATTGTGTTGTGCATCTTGACAAGAATCATAGAGAACAGCAGCATCTTCAACAGAAATATCAGAAGGTAAATGAAAAGACTTGAATAAGTTTTCATAATCAAATGCCCAATCCGGACCAATCGCCATATGTGGTAAAGACCGATTTGAACAGTCAATATGGAACCATTCTTCAACTTGGCGCGTCTCTTTGTTATAAACCCTCTTGGTTGTCGAGTTCGCCACATACCCCAGAAAAATCCCTTCAATAGCCTTCGCACTGAATTTTGTTGAGATATCTCGAACTTTCAATAGGGTGCAAGGATTACCAAAAGGTAGTAAATAATCCAGATTCGGCTTTCGATTATTCAACAATTCATAGCAAGTCTTGTTATGTCGCTTGACGGTCAAGACCCTGTTCAAAACGTGACACGCAGTATTCACAGCTTCAGCCCAAAAGGTGACTGGAAGCTTAGAATCTGCAAGCATCGTGCGAGCCGTTTCGACTAAAGTCCTGTTCTTTCGTTCAGCGACACCGTTTTGTTGAGAAACATATGGCGCACTGAATTCATGATTAATTCCCTTTTGAAGACAGAATAAGCCCATTTTGCTATTCTTAAATTCGCTGCCATTGTCACTCCTGATTCTTCTGACTTTCTGATTGAAAAAATTCTCCAAACCCAGGATTAAGTATTGTACCAACTCAGTGGTTTCAGCTTTAGAAGAAAGAAACTTAACCAATGAAAATCTGGAGTAATCATCAGTTACTACCAAGCAGTACGATTTTCCACCAATGCTCCTGATACTGATAGGACCGAACAAATCCATATGCAGCAGCTCCAACGGAGTTACGATAAAATTCGTCGATTTAGATTTGTGAGATTTCTTTAAATGCTTCCCCTTCTTGCAAGGAATACAATCATCAGGAACTGAGAATTTCATCTTTGGAATACCAAGAACCAAATCATTCCTAACAATATAGTTCATCTTCCTAAAGTTAATGTGAGCTAGCTTCCTGTGCCACAACATTGAATCAGATTCTGACGCCTTGGAGAGTAAACAAGTTGGAATTGAATCCGTTGTTGTGGCGACACTCATTTCAAGGACATACGTGTCATTTCTCCCCGGAGCCTTCATAAGAATCCATTCATCAGGAATCACTAAGCCCAGTTTCAAAATATAGCATTCAGCATCGTTGAAATGGAACGAAAAGTTCTTGTCACAAACTTGTGATACACTTAAAAGATTGTGTTCCAACTGCTCAACATAATTCACTTTCTCAAATTTGACTTTGTCATTCTTTAACGTACGCTGTCCAGTTATGTACCCGCCTTTATTACCCGCAAAAGCGACATAACCTCCATCAATTTGTTTAACATCCTCAAGCAATCTAACATTCCCTGTCATATGTCGAGAACAACCACTATCCACATACCATGTATTGTTGATAGTCCTCCTTGGTTGTCCCTACATAAACAACGAGAATCAATTAGAAAGAGGAACCCAAGCCATCGTGGTCTTGGGTCGTCCAGTTTGATCAAAATAAACAACTTCTTATAATTTACAATCAATTTTATCATTCACTTTTGGAACAGAAGTTTGACAATCAGACTTTTTCAAAGAAGATCCAATTTTATTATTTTGAAAAACATTATTAGATATATTATTGTCAGATTCAGATGTTTCCAAAATTTTCTTCAATTTTCTGTTTCGTCTTCTCCTTTGAGGTCTAGACAATTTAACTTTCTGATGAGAATCTTTTGAAATTCCAACATTAGGAATCTCAAGCTTCTCTTTGCATACAAAAGATTTAGCATTCAATTTATCATGTTGTTTAAATCCAGAGGATTTAACAAAAGATCGACCAGGCAAATTTTTCTCCAGACTAGAAGACGACTTTCTCTCATATTTTCATTTCAGAATCTTCACCACTTTTGGTTGTGAAGGAACAGTCTTCATTTTACCCTGGTTCTTGTTTGGACAATTGAGCAAAATGTGTCCTGCCTCGTTGCAATGAAAACACACACTTCTTTCTTGATAACTTCTGAAATAAGGAGTTTTCTTTAAATGTGAGGATCCATCAGAGGTATAAGCTTCAAAGGAATGTCCAGAACAGTTTATCGGCTTCTTTAGAACATAAGCTTGTGTTGGCACCTTTGAAGAATACACTTTTTGATAACCAGCTGCGACAAATCCACTCGACTGTAAAATCGAAGAAAGCTTAGATGGACCAACTTTCACCTGTTCAGGTTCAGTCAAAATGCATCTATCTCGGGTAACAGTTTTAACAACTGTTGGGTCATCAATTTTTACCTCTTTTGGAATGCCTTCAACCTTCTTCTCATCAAACACCTCATCTTCAGAATCAGACTCATACACCATATTCTCCCCAGTTACCGGATTCACCTTTAACACAGTCTTTGGATCTATCTCCTCTTCATGTATGATTTCAGGTTCCACCACATAAATTGCATTGAACGGTGGAGGAATAAATTCAATTCCAGCAACACGCTTAGTATGATAAGCATTTGAGTTGAAATAATCCAAAATAACCGAAGAATTTTCAAAATTTTCCATCTTTCTATGAAGTTTGATCACTTCAGACACTTTGTCAGATATTTCTTTATTCTTTTGAGCAACAACTTCATTACGTTTTTCTATCTCAGCATAAGCCATATCCAGATGATAACCTTGCTCTTTATATTTCAACCCCAAAGAATTTAAGTCTTTTTTCAATGACTCAATTCTATCGATGCACAATTTATCATTATCTTTCATTTTCTGATTAACAGTATGCATCGATTTCATGTCACAAATCAAGTTTGTGTTATCATCCATGACCTTTTGCAATTTATCTTTAACAGAAATGCAATTAGAACAGTAAATATGACAAACTGAGTCTTTTACCTTAGACGGATCAGACATGTCTGCCATGAATACTTTGGCAATGGGAATATTTTCTGAATCAGCACCATCAGAAGCATTTTGAGTAAGAACAATATCCTCCTCAGCAATACCTGATGCAGCATCAGAATCAATATTCTGCACTTGTTCTATTTAATCATCAACGCTTGGAACATTGTCATCATCACAAGAATCATCACTAGAACTTTCATCATCGGTCGACTCCTCTAGTTTTTCAGAATGAATTTCTGCTACAAAAGCCTGACTCACAGCACCCACCAAGTCTTCCAGATGAATGCCCCAGTCATAGTTTTCGTCGTTCTGAGCAACCAATGCCGATGAAGCAGATGCATGATTTGTATTACCAGATGAACCATGTGACTGATTCCTATTATGCTGAAAATGAGGCTGCTTCTTTTGAGAATCAAACTCTACCGTTGGCTTCACACATTCCTTAGCAAAGTGACCATATTCTTGACAGTTGTAACATTGAACTTTGCTTTTATCAAAACCCATGCGAGATCGACTATTTGAGCCAATATATTTTCTGCCAGTTTTCTTCAAGAAATCTTTAGCTTGACGCATTAACATGGCCATATTCCATTGGATATTCATTTCTTCCAGATCAACAGGGTCAATCTGTCTGAAATCTTCTTCAATAACCTCAGGATCATGTATTTTACCTCCAATAAAATTTTCATATGATGCCATGAATGAAGAAAACACAGCAAGATAATCATCAGCAACCTTCTGATTCAAATGAGATCCAGATGAAGTAGAAGCTGTAGTCGCAAAAAATCCATAATGGCTTGAATGACCAGAATGAATTGGAACTCCAGAACACTGATCATTTGAAGAATCTTGAGCATCACCAGAAAAGAATGCCACTCCATTACCAGATTTACCGGTAGATTTGGCAAAATACATTGAGGGATCCTGGATATGTTCCAAGTTAGTCTCTTTCTTCTTCATATTCAGGTCATGCGACTGAATCTTCCCTAGAACTTCTTCAAGAGACATGGTTTTATACTTAATATTCTCTTTGATTAAAACCGTGTACACATCAAATTTTGATGGTAAAGCCTCCAAGAATTTATCATTGATTTCCTCAGTCTCATACACCACAGAAGCACTTGCCAGTTCACTAAGAAGATGATAGAATCTTGTAGCAAGATCATCCAAGGATCGTTTTAAAAATGTTTAAAGACCAAGAACTGCTTCTTTAATTGCTCCTTTCTACTCTTCTTCACATCCAAACTTCCTTCACACCTTTTCTGTAATGCTTCCCACAGTTGTTGAGAAGACTTGAACTGTTTAAAACTGTGATATATTTCCTTCGGAAGAGACATCGAAATACTATCCATCGCTTTCTTTTCCCTGTCAAATAGAAGCCTCTCTTCAGTAGTTAACGCTGACACTGGCTTTGGAACATTATCCTGTCCCATCCAAGAATAAGTCGGATGCGTAAAACGTTCCAAAATCGGAATCCACAAACTGGTATCGGTAAAAGATACAAACTGGTCGAACCGATCTTTCCAATTTGAATAATCAGCTAGATTCAACAACTTCGGAGGTTTTCGAGATGTACCGATCTCATTGTCATAATTGAACATATTCGTGACTTGAACCATATTTGCCATTTTTCCTGAAAAATTTTCCAAGTGTTGAACTCCCTTTACCCTTAGGCGAAGATAATAAGTTCGCCTCTGATACACCCAAGCAAACTTAATGAGAAGCGAACTTAATAAGTTCGCTTAAACCAGAAAGTTGAAATCTGCTTAAGTTCGCTTAAAAATAAGTTCGCTTAAATCAGAATTCAAAAATCTGATTAAGTTCGCTTAATCCTGTGAGAAGCGAACTTCACAAGTTCTCCTGCTAAGTTCGCCTGCACACAATTCAACAAGTTTGCTTGCAGTAACAGAATCAAGATCAAGAACTCTTCAGACCAAACTCGCGAACCAGAAACATACGGAAATCATCATTAATCACTTATTTGAAGGAATTAATCAAAATTGGACCGTAAGATTGTGTAATTTGTCAAATAGAAGCTTTCTATCAGATCAATTTCATCAAAATCCTCTTCAAAAACACCAAATCAGATCAAAATCAGTCTTGAAAACTCCATGGAAATGAAAAACTCAAAAATTACGAATTTCATGTCAATTTGCATATAAAACCGTCTAGAATCAACAAGAATCACGAGCAATAGCTCTGATACCACTTGTAGGTCCTCATGGCGCTTCTACGGATCGATCTCGTGATAAGACGTGACGTTAACTCGGAGTGCGGAATCCAACGAATCAACGTTTATATGCATAAAAGACAATGTAGATAATAACGTAAATAACATTCTCAATTGTATTCCAAATCACAATGTTGTTTAAAGACTCAATCAGACTAATCGAGAATTCTCTGTTCTATGCATCTATGACTGAATCTGTAAACATACATATATATAGCCCTCTGACCTAATATAAGCGAACTTATTAAGTTCGCCTCTAACAGACTAACCGAACTTAACAAGTTCGCCTCAGATAGACTTAAGCGAACTTATTAAGTTCGCCTCTGATAGACAAGGCGAACTTAACAAGTTCGCCGCTAGGTAAACTTGAATAAACACTTAGTGACTTTTTACATAACAAAAACATAAAGACATAAGATCTAACTATTACAAGCTTTTGTCATTACAAACTATGTCCTAACAGGCGCGTAAAGCGCCAACATCGCCCCCACTTCACTATCAGCTCCCTCCACAGCAGACGTCGGCTTGACCTATCGATCTGCATTCCTCTAGTAAGAGCTTCATGTGACAACTTCCAAATTTCAAGATCCTAAATAAGGCCCAATAGAAATTCAAGCCCATTTAGGGCCCAAAAAGGATCCAAACACGTTAGAGGTCCAAATTTACGCAATCCGATCACCATACTATCCACTTGGTTTCGTCTAATGACTTGTTACGTAATTCTGCGAATTGAAGAAAAGATACAAGAACTTACGCGATTCAATAATTTTAAACATTAAACGCGCTAGACATCAGTTTATAAACGAATATTTGGTAACACAATTAACTAAGATAACGAATTATTAATATTAAGAATTAATATTCATTTGGATAACTGTTTAGATAAATGCACGCGTAATACGTGTATACTAACATTAAACCGTGTTAGACGCGCAAACGAGCAACCTTAATAGTATAAATACTAATAACCAGTAAATTGTTATGGAAAGTATTAAAAAATACTTATTATAATATTACTAGAAAATAATATTAATGATCGAAGTGCAAGACGTTGATTCTACCGAAGCGTTTGGAGACGTGAATGAGGCGCGTACCTGCTGTGTTGACTATTGAACGCGAACTTTAATAATATATATTAAAAATGTATATTATTATAAATCTCTTAATTAATTTACTTACAAAATACTAATATAAATTTATTAAGAGGCAACGAAAAGTCGGACCAGACGCAGTGCCAATGCGCGATACTGGCTAGGAGTGCACCCACTTAAAACCCTATGTATAAATACCTAGTTATAAATGTGGCCTCTATTTGCACAACCAAATACACACACATAAGTGTGTGAATGAGAGAGAGATTGGGAAGAGGAGGGTGGAGCCGCCACCCGTGCTCCGGCGGACTCCACCTCCGGCGTCGTCCCCGACACACCCCTCCGACCAAGACTGAACGTGCGGGACCATGGCTGGGCGGTTTGGCCCCCTGACAGCGAAAACAGACGGCAACGGGAAGTGTTCTAGCGGCAAGGGTTTTTAAACCCAACTCTCTGGCGGTCGTTATTCCGGCAACAAGTTAGGATTCCACCGCAATGGGTGGGGACGACGGCGGCGAGGGTCACAAGACCCGATGATGTTCGGCCAGGAGAAGGAGAAGGAGAAGACGATGACAGAAAGAAGTGGTGCGGCAGTAAGCCGAGAGCCATTTTCCGGCGACATTGCTAGGGTTCCGGCAAGCGTAAATGGTTCCTGGTGAGTTACTCTCTCGTTTTCGTGCCATTCAAGTTCCGATCTACTCATCTATAACGTTAAAATTATGTTTGAAATAGATATGGGTGTTAAGAAGCATTTTTCCGGCCAAGAACCGGCGAAACCCGGTTTTCTGACGAAACCGGTGGTCGCGTCCAGCGGTAGTGACGTTGGGTTTAACTCTATATGGTTCGGATCTACGATTATCCTTTCGTGTTTCCGATGATACGCTGTGACACTCGACATTTCAGGTCGATATCCGTACTTATTATAAACGCGTTTCCTGACTTACCTAATTGCATAAATTAGGACATTAAAGTCTACCAAAACCGTACGTTGTTTCATTTTATATTTTGGTAATTTTGGGAATTACCGGTTCACATACACATATAACTCGTCTAATACGAACGTTGATGATTAAATTAAATAACCAGATTAATACCTAAAGATACAAAACGCGTGAAATTTCGTCTAGATAATAATTATATATTATTATTTTTCTTCTCTTTGCTAAAACTTATGATACAAAATACTTTATAACGAACCCTCTCACGAGTTTTATCGTGTACCGCCACCTTTCAACACGTACACACAAAATTAGTCATGTATATGCTTAAACGACACATGAATTATACATATATTTTAAATTCGAACTAAGATAGTTAATCATTAATTTGAAAAGCCATTAGGCACCAAAAACTGAGCTAAAACGCAGTTTCGAATCCAAGTCATGATTAAGCACCTAACTATCTAAATATCTAACAACTAACTAGCTTAACAACCTAAAATACCCAACCCCCCTAATCCCCTTGACTTTCGACCGAGAACCCCCTGGTGGACCATTCTACACTTCCAAAAAAATAAATAAATAAAATAAAATCTTTCATATTTGATTTGTTGTTACAAGACCATACTTATTCACCTACTTGAACACTCCAAGTTCTTTTCAAAACCTCCATGCCTATCCATCAAATCTCACTTTTAAAATCACTCCAACTTATTTCTTTTTCTTTCCCTCTCTTTACGGCAACAACACCAGCACTTTCATCCACCATATTTTAAAGAAGCTCATCCATTTCAAGCACAAAATCATCTACATTTTGGAGTTCTATGAAGCATACAAGGGTTTTCTCTAGGGATTTTAGTTAAAAACTCAAGATCTTCCTCTTTTTCTCTCAAAAATCATCATCTCTTACTTGTTATCTTCTCTAGCTTGTCTAGAGGAAAAAACTGGACCCTTCACATCTTTATATATTTGTGTTTTTTTCTTTGATTCATGACAAAAATGCACTTGGTTCACCTAAAAAGTGGAATGTTTTTATAAAACTTTCTTAAATAAATATACTAAAGTGAAAAGTGGCTTGATCTAACGTTTAATACATGTTTATATATATATATATATATAGGTGTGTGTCGTGAGTGTATATATATATATATATATATATATATTTGTGTGTGTCGTGGGTATGTATATATGCATATGTGTAGTTGTTGTTCACAAAAATTACTAAAGGAAAGATGTAAACATGTGTAGAGTTTTACAAAATCTTGCTAGTCATGAACTTCAGTTACTTAACACATGAAAAATAAATAAATAAATAAAAATGCATAGATCTATGTATGATGAAACCATGAGAATGTATGTATATATGTATATGGGTATGTAAACTAGAATTCCATAAAGATATAGATCTATGTAGGTATGTGAAGTATTTGTTCATAATATGTTATGTTGTCAAAATGGTTAGTTTGGTTAAAAGAAACACAAGGCATGAATGTTAATGGATAAATATAAGTTTTATAAAAATATCGACTTTTATGGCCTTAAATATATTTTGTTGGTAAAACTTGGTGATCCATGCATATAATGGTATTTTAGAAAGGACCAAGCCTTGGAAATATTTTTATGACAAAACAAGTGTTGAAAAACTTAAGAATATATATTGGATAAATATAACCGATAAAAGAGTTAAAATGATTATTTTAATAGTTTCGTGTCGCATGGTAAATTATAGGCTTCGGTGATATAACATGGAATAATATGTATTTGTGTATAAATAGGTATACATAGGAAGAATATATAAGTCGTTAAGGGATGGAAACACTTATGTAATTAGCGTAATTACAATGACGATAATCGTTCAAACAAGGTTATATATAGATTAATACATGTGTATAAATGATTATGTATATGTACAAGTCTAGATGTAACGTCAAGTTCGAGCACGTGTTAATACAAGAGATAGTATTTCTAAGAAATATATAGTATTATATTATAAATTATATTATCTACGCTATTACGACGAAAATGGAATATTCCTTTAAGAATAATTATAAAATTTCGTAAATATATCATTATTTGATGATTATGACTTGTATCTCTATGTCTACTTGTATAGATATATTATGTGTATAAAAATTTATAAAAAGTAATAAATATTAATCAACAACGAGTCGTAACACAAAATATCTTTCACCTAAACGAAACATCCCTAACCGGACTTGCTAAGTCGGTGAACAATTTGCATATGAGACGTCCGGTCTTAACACTAAAATTCCCTTTTGTATTTAGGGTACGTGTAATCAAGTCTTTCTAGAAAAAAAAATATTATTTGCTAGCATACACGGACTTGAGGTGAGTTTCACGGCCCCTTTTTACTGTTTTGCATACCTTGGGGGAAGAATATACTTATAACTACTTTTATATGATAACAAGAAAACAAGACCCGACTTTTATGTTTGCATGAGTTAATACATTTGGAGCACATAAAGTCCCATGACCATCATATTTATAACCATTAGCTATGGATTAGCCTAGGATTCTATGGATAGTACTATTGGGTTTGACACCCCCGGTCATGGTTAGTCGCGCTAACCATGGGTCCCTCTGGCCAAATCATCGCATAGTGTTCAATAATTACTCGTGAGGTACGAGTGAGGGGCAAAAGACCTGGTCTTGGTTTGGTTATGCCTCATGTATGTACATATTATTTGTATTCCTAACTAGTTTGCAAATGGGTCAAACATTACTTGTTTTGTCATATACGTAAAATCATTTTCATGCAATTGGTTTGCTCATTGTATTTATATATAAAACCTGTGAACTCACCAACCTAATGTTGACATTTTCAAGTATGTTTTTCAGGAAACTGAACGCGATAGCAAGGGTAATACTACGTAGGGTTCATGCATACATGGTGGATATAACCTTTGAAGATTTTTCTTATATAACCCATAATGTTCGGGTCATATTTGCAAAATCTTAATAATTGTAACTTCAACTAATATTTTGGGCTGTAAAACCTTAAACTTAATTTATGTATCCAGTTTGCATGTATGCGTTTGCAATAATCATATGCTTTGGAAATCATGAACGTTACGCCTCGCGATTCCGCCTTGGCGGGGTGTGACAGATTGGTATCAGAGCCATTGATTATAGCGAACTTGGAGTCTAAAACAGAACCTAGTCTATAATTTAAATGACTCACAAAAACATTTTCATTGCATAAGCATTGCATAACCATTCATCTTGTCATATGGATATTGTATTCATAAGCATGTCGTCACACTCCGACCCCGTCTCTGCCACTGAATCAAATGAGGAACTTCCCGTCGCACGCCCCAGAGGTCGAGTGCAAGTCCGCAACTCCACACCACCCAATGTCACCCTTGGAGAACCGCCTATCGTCTATCGAAAGAAAAGTGGAGGACCAGTTATGGTAAAGAGTGCTAGGAAGAAGGTTCGATTGCCACGCAAGAGGACTCTTGCATCCCGTGACCCGGAAGACTTGGAGACTTATGAGGAACCACCTAGGCAACGAACCTGCTACCACCCTACTGTGGGGACTATCAACTGGATGCCCCGTACACTGGCACGATGGAGGGAGATAGAGAGCATCCCCTCTACCTTTGAGCTCGGGGAGTCCTCCAACTCCCCAACACCCCTACCCCACACTGGGGAAGCCATGGAGCTCACAGTGCCTACATTGGTAGCACGTGTTTATACGCACGAGGAGTGTCTTGATGACCTCCTAAATGATATCCAGGCACATAGAGATGCAGCCACACGACTACGTCAAGGGCTCGGATCTCGAGTGCAGACTCTGGAGGGCAGCACCCGAGGTATACAGGGTGCCACTGACTATCTAGAGATGTGAGCTAATATGGATTGGCAGTTGACTATCACGGTCCGAGATAGGGTGGAGGCGCTGGAAGAGAGGACTTTGGCTCCAGAGTTTGTGGCTAGGGCTAGCCTTGTCATGACGGGACTTGCCATGATGATTGGTTTGTACTCCCACTTCTACTTTTAGACCTATTACGGCGGGTTGTGCCCGTAACGCATTATGTAGTTTGAAACTTTGGTACTGATGTGGTCATGTGAACCCATACTTTTTGTATCCTTGTCAATGTACTATGTATGTTTTAACTATGTATGTGATGGTTTATGTTGTGATGATGGTTGTTTACGTTTGATGTTGTTGTATCCTTATGTCATGATATATCATTATTATTATATAATGTTGTTTTTTTTTAATGTTATGTTAGAAAGAACACCATAGCACCCAAAAAAAGGGCACCGCGTGACACTACTGGTGAAAACAACACGACGATTTCCGCAGAAGTGGAGCAACTCATATCACAGCGTGTAGCCGCCGCCTTGGAGCAGTACGAAGCCAATCGAAATAACGGCGGAGGAAATGGTAGTGGTACCGGCGGAGGAGGTGCAGGAGGCAGTGGCACTGCTAGAGGTTCTGGAGGTAACAGAATGTGTAATCACCTCTGTAACACAGTCATGATCAAAGTTAACAACATTATTAAAATATTGACTTGTGACCCTACAGATGCTTCGAACAAGAAGTGCACCTATAATATCTTGCAACCCTCGCAACTTCAATGGCACCGAGGGTGCAGTAGGCCTGATGAGGTGGATTGAGAAGATGGAATCTGTGATTGATATTAGTGAATGCACAGCTGACTGTATGGTGAAATATGCCACTTGCACACTTACTGACAAAGCATTAACCTGGTGGAATTCTCAGATGAAAACATTGGGAAGACAGACTGCCTACCAGCTATCTTGGGATGATCTAAAGGCCATGATGATAAAGGAGTACTGTCCTCGAAATGAATTGCAGAAAATCGAAACTGAAATGTGGAACCTTCAAATGATAAGAGATGATGTGGCTGGTTACACTGACAGGTTCAATGAGCTGGCAATCTTGGTGCCACACATGGTCACGCCAGAGTACAAAAGGGTTGAAAGGTACCTATGGGGTCTTGCACCCCAAATTCGTAGCATGGTGACTTCGTCGAACCCGATGGATGCCAAGAGTGCTATAGTCTTGGCCTACAAACTGAGAGATGATGTTGTACGCAATGGGTTTTTTGGGAAGAAAGAAAGTGAGGAAAAGAAGTCAGGAGAAAAGACAAAATGGATGGGAAAACCAAATAATCAATTCAAGAATCAAGTTTTCAAGAAACAGGAAACTGTGAAAGTTTTTGCTGCTAACACTATGGAAAAGGGGGTTATGCCGGTCCCCAACCGAGGTGTGACAAGTGTGGGTATCACCATGTGGGGAAATGCACACAATGCGAAACGTGTAGAAAGTTTGGACATCGAGCGCAGACGTGCCGACTCAATGCCACCCCCTCTGGTAAAATTAAGCAAGGCTACTATGAGTGTGGAGATCCAAAGCACTAACGAAAAGATTTCCCCAAGTTGAAGAATCAGAACATTAATCAGGCTCAGGGAAGGGCGTTTGTGATGGGGGCTGGGGACGCACGACAGGATCCTAACATTGTCACTGGTACGTTCCCGATAAATAATCACTATGCCTCTGTACTTTTCGATACGGGTGCTGATATGAGTTTTGTGTCAAATGACTTTAAGTCCCTACTCGGTATTAAGGCCAGAAAACTAGACCAAAGTTATACAATTGAATTAGCAAACGGGAAATTAATTAAAACCGGAGAAGTCATTCAGGATTGTACTCTATGTTTAAAAAAACCACACATTTAGTATAGACCTGCTACCTGTTGACCTGGGAAGTTTTGACGTTGTTATTGGCATGGATTGGTTGTCGAAGAATCACGCTGAGATTGTCTGTTTTGAGAAGATTGTTCATATTCCACTCCCGAACGGAGAAGTTCTTTCGATTCAAGGTGAGAAGAGTGGAGTGACATTGAGGATGATAAACTGCATGAATGCTCGTAAGTACCTACGTAAAGGCTATTGCGTGTTCCTGGCTCACATCGTCGAGAAGAAACCTGAGGAACGTCGACTTGAGGATATACCAATCGTTAAGGATTACCCTGAAGTTTTTCCCGAAGACTTACCTGGGTTACCACCACCGAGGCAAGTCGAATTCTGAATCGATTTGGTACCCGGAGCTGCACCAGTTGCGCGATCGCAATATCGATTAGCACCTTCTGAAATGCAGGAATTATCAAATCAACTGCAGGATTTGCTTGATAAGGGCTTCATAAGACCGAGTTTCTCACCTTGGGGAGCTCCGGTCCTATTCGTAAAGAAAAAGGATGGAACCTTTAGGATGTGTATTGATTATCGGGAATTAAACAAGCTTACAATCAAAACCGATATCCACTTCCTCGAATAGATGATTTGTTTGATCAACTACAAGGTTCTAGCTTCTACTCTAAGATCGATCTACGTTCGGGGTATCATCAACTAAGAATCCAAGAGGAAGATGTACCAAAGACGGCATTTAGGACTCGTTACGGCCACTACGAATTCCTAGTTATGCCGTTTGGTTTGACGAATGCACCAGCAGTTTTTATGGATCTCATGAACCGAGTGTGCAAGCCATACTTGGATAAATTCGTGATAGTATTTATTGATGATATATTAATATATTCACGAACCAAGGAGGATCATGAACATCATCTGAAGTTAATTTTGGAACTACTCAGAAACGAGAAACTTTACGCTAAATTCTCTAAGTGTGAGTTTTGGATCCGAGAAGTGCATTTCCTTGGCATGTCATCAATAAGGAAGGCATTCATGTTGATGCATCTAAAATAGAAGCGATCAAAAACTGGGAACCAGCAAAGACTCCGACTGAAGTGCGTCAATTTTTGGGTTTGGCCGGCTATTACAGACGATTCATCGAGAATTTTTCAAAAATAGCCCTGCCTTTAACCACATTAACCCAGAAAGAAAAGAAGTTTGATTGGAGTGACAAGCAAGAGTCAGCTTTTCAATTACTGAAGCAGAAGCTGTGTAGTGCACCGATCTTATCCCTTCCTGAGGGAATCGACAACTTTGTCGTATACTGCGATGCATCACACCAAGGACTTGGTTGTGTGTTAATACAAAGAGACAAAGTCATCGCATATGCCTCACGACAACTAAAAGTGCACGAAAATAATTATACGACCCACGACTTGGAGTTGGACGCAGTTGTGTTTGCGCTCAAGATTTGGAGACATTATCTTTAAGGTATAAGATGCACTATTTTTACTGATCACAAGAGTCTCCAACATATCTTCGATCAAAAGGAACTTAACATGAGACAACGTCGTTGGGTAGAACTACTAAACGACTATGATTGTGATATCAAGTACCATCCCGGGAAAGCCAATGTTGTAGCAGATGCCTTAAGTCGCAAAGAACGAGTTAAAACTCTTCGTGTCCGTGCCCTAGGATTAACAATTCATACGAGTCTTACTACACAAATCCAAATGGCACAACAAGAGGTACATAAAGAAAAGAACATCCAAAATGAGGCGCTACATGGAATGATCAAACAATTGGAGTCTAAGTCAGATGGTACGTTTTACTTCATGGATAGAATTTGGGTGCCGAGTAACGGTAACTTACGTGGGTTGGTTATGGATGAAGCCCACAAGTACAGGTACTCCATTCACCCGGGTTCGGATAAGATGTATAAGGATCTAAAAGAATTCTATTGGTGGCCCAATATGAAAGGAGATATTGCCACATATGTCAGTAAATGCTTAACGTGTTCAAAAGTGAAGGCTGAATATCAGAAACCGTCTGGCTTGTTACAACAACCCAAAATTCTCCAATGAAAATGGGAACAGATTTCTATGGATTTTATCACGAAATTACCCAAGACGTCCAGTGGTTATGATACCATATGGGTAATTATTGACCGTTTAACGAAGTCTTCTCACTTTCTGCTAATTAAAGAAACCGACAAGACAGAGAAACTTACAAGCCTGTACATTAAAGAAATTGTGGCAAGACACGGAGTGCCAGTTTCTATTATCTCTGATAGGAATAGTCATTTCGTGTCAAGGCTTTGGAGGTCGTTACAAGAAGCCCTAGGCACGCGCCTAGACATGAGCACATCCTATCATCCACAAACGGATGGTCAAAGTGAAAGGACTATCCAAACATTAGAAGATATGCTCCGTGCATGTGTAATTGATTTCAGAGGAAATTGGGATACTCACTTACCGTTGGCGGAGTTTTTCTATAATAACAGCTACCACACCAGCATTAAGGCAGCTCCGTTTGAAGCTTTATATGGTCGTAAATGTCGTTCACCGCTATGTTGGGCAGAGGTCGGTGAAAAACATTTGACAGGTCCTGAGATTGTCAAGGAAACCACTGATAAGATCTTCAAAATTAAGGACCGTCTGAAAGCGGCCCGAGACAGACAAAAGAGCTATGCTGATAACAGACGGAAACCATTAGAATTTCAAATTGGTGACCGAGTAATGTTAAAAGTCTCACCATGGAAAGGCGTTGCAAGGTTTGGTAACCGTGGTAAGCTCAACCCTAGATACGTTGGACCATTTGAAATTCTGGCTAGGGTTGGCCCTGTAGCTTACAAGCTCAAACTACCGCAAGAACTAAACAACGTACATGACACGTTTCACGTATCGAATCTCAAGAAGTGCTTGGCAAATGAGACCTTGATCATACCGCCAGATGAAATTCATATTGATGATAAATTTCATTTCATCGAGGAACCGATTGAGATTATAGATTGGAAAGTTCAAAGGTTGAGACGTAGTCGTATCAAACTGGTTAAAGTACGTTGGAACTCAAAGCATGGTCCTGAGTATACATGGGAACGAGAGGATCAAATGAAAACAAAATACCCCTCCTTGTTTAAGGATGCACCAGTTCAAGATGGCACGAATTGAATTTCGGGATGAAATTCTTTTAACATGGGGAGAATGTGACACTCGACATTTCAGGTCGATATCCGTACTTATTATAAACGCGTTTACATTATTTATGTTTCCTGACTTACCTAATTGCATAAATTAGGACATTAAAGTCTACCAAAACCGTACGTTGTTTCATTTTATATTTTGGTAATTTTGGGAATTACCGGTTGACATACACATATAACTCGTCTAATACGAACGTTGATGATTAAATTAAATAACCAGATTAATACCTAAAGATACATAACGCGTGAAATTTCGTCTAGATAATAATTATATATTATTTTTTTTCATCTCTTTGCTAAAACTTATGATACAAAATTAATTATAACGAACCCTCTCACGAGTTTTATCGTGTACCGCCACCTTTCAACACGTACACACAAAATTATACAGATATTTTAAATTGGACCTAAGCTTAAACGACACATGAATTATACATATATTTTAAATTGGACCTAAGCTAGTTAATCATTAAGTTGAAAAGCCATTAGGCACCTAAAACTGAGCTAAAAAGCCGTTTCGAATCCAAGTCATGATTAAGCACCTAACTATCTAAATATCTAACAACTAAACTAGCTTAAAAACCTAAAATACCCAACCCCCCTAATCCCCTTGACTTTCGACCGAGAAACCCCTGGTGTACCATTCTACACTTCCAAAAAAATTAATAAATAAAATACAATCTTTCATATTTGATTTGTTGTTACAAGACCATACTTATTCACCTACTTGTACACTCCAAGTTCTTTTCAAAACCTCCATGCCTATCCATCAAATCTCACTTTTAAAATCACTCCAACTTATTTCTTTTTCTTTCCCTCTCTTTACGGCAACAACACCAGCACTTTCATCCACCATATTTTAAAGAAGATCATCCATTTCAAGTACAAAATCATCTACATTTTGGAGTTCTATGAAGCATACAAGGGTTTTCTCTAGGGATTTTAGTTAAAAACTCAAGATCTTCCTCTTTTTCTCTCAAAAATCATCATCTCTTACTTGTTATCTTCCATAGCTTGTCTAGAGGTAAAAACTGGACCCTTCACATCTTTATATATTTGTGTTATTTTCTTTGATTCATGACAAAACTGCACTTGGTTCACCTAAAAAGTGGAATGTTTTTATAAAACTTTCTTAAATAAATATACTAAAGTGAAAACTGGCTTGATCTAACGTTTAATACATGTTTATATATATATATATAGGTGTGTGTCGTGAGTATATATATATATATATATATTTGTGTGTGTCGTGGGTATGTATATATGCATATGTGTAGTTGTTGTTCACAAAAATTACTAAAGGAAAGATGTAAACATGTGTAGAGTTTTACAAAATCTTGCTAGTCATGAACTTCAATTACTTAACACATAAAAATAAATAAATAAATAAATAAAAATGCATAGATCTATGTATGATGAAACCATGAGAATGTATGTATATATGTATATGGGTATGTAAACTAGAATTCCATAAAGATATAGATCTATGTAGGTATGTGAAGTATTTGTTCATAATATGTTATGTTGTCAAAATGGTTAGTTTGGTTAAAAGAAACACAAGGCTTGAATGTTAATGGATAAATATAAGTTTTAAAAAAATATCGACTTTTATAGCCATAAATATATTTTGTTGGTAAAACTTGGTGATCCATGCATATAATGGTATTTTGGAAAGGACCAAGCCTTGGAAATATTTTTATGACAAAACAAGTGTTGAAAAACTTAAGAATATATATTGGATAAAAATAACTGATAAAAGTGTTAAAATGATTATTTGAATAGTTTCGTGTCGGATGGTAAATTATAGGCTTCCGTGATATAACATGGAATAATATGTATTTGTGTATAAATATGTATACATAGGAAGAATATATAAGTCGTTAAGGGATGGAAACACTTATGTAATTAGCGTAATAAGTCGTTAAGGGATGGAAACACTTATGTAATTAGCGTAATAACAATGACGATAATCGTTCAAACAAGGTTATATATAGAACAATACATGTGTATAAATGATTATGTATATGTACAAGTCTAGATGTAACGTCAAGTTCGAGCACGTGTTAATACAAGAGATAGTATTTCTAAGAAATATATAGTATTATATTATAAATTATATTATCTACGCTATTACGACGAAAATGGAATATTCCTTTAAGAATAATTATAAAATTTCGTAAATATATCATTATTTGATGATTATGACATGTATCTCTATGTCTACTTGTATAGATATATTATGTGTGTAAATATTTATAAAAAGTAATAAATATTAATCAACAACGAGTCGTAACACAAAATATCTTTCACCTAAACGAAACATCTCTAACCGGACTTGTTAAGTCGGTGAACAATTTGCATATGAGACGTCCGGTCTTAACACTAAAATTCCCTTTTGTATTTAGGGTACGTGTAGTCAAGTCTTTCTAGAAAAAAAAAGTATTATTTGCTAGCATACACGGACTTGAGGTGAGTTTCACGGCCCCTTTTTACTGTTTTGCATACCTTGGGGGAAGAACATATTTATAACTACTTTTATATGATAACAAGAAAACAAGACCCAACTTTTATGTTTGCATGAGTTTGACCATCATATTTATAACCATTAGCTATGGATTAGCCTAGGATTCTATGGATAGTACTATTGGGTTTGACACCCCCGGTCATGGTTAGTCGCGCTAACCATGGGTCCCTCTGGCCAAATGACCGCATAATGTTCAATAATTGATCGTGAGGTACGAGTGAGGGGCAAAACACCTGGTCTTGGTTTGGTTATGCCTCATGTATGTACATATTATTTGTATTCCTAGCTAGTTTACAAATGGGTCAAACATTACTTGTTTTGTTTATCATATACGTAAAATCATTTTCATGCAATTGGTTTGCTCATTGTATTCATATATAAAACATGTGAACTCACCAACCTAGTGTTGACATTTTCAAGTATGTTTTCAGGAAACTGAACGCGATAGCAAGGGTAATACTACGTAGGGTTCATGCATACATGGTGCATATAACTTTTGAAGATTTTTCTTGTATAACCCATAATGTTCGGGTCATATTTGCAAAATCTTAATAATTTGTAACTTCAACTAATATTTTGGGCTGTAAAACCTTAAACTTAATTTATGTATCCAGTTTGCATGTATGCGTTTGCAATAATCATATGCTTTGGAAATCATGAACGTTACGCCTCGCGATTCCGCCTTGGCGGGGTGTGACATACGCGGTAAAAACCCGAACCCGAAACCGTTTCTCGTTATATAGGGATTTTGATTTAGATCGGTTGAATTGGTGGCCGGGTTTCATTCCCGAGTATTAAAATTATGATTTTTGGATAGATCTGAGCATCTCGAACATGGTCAAACCCGATCAATGCTGGTCAATGAAAGTCAAACATGGTCGATACGTGAAACGGGAGGTTTAGGTTGTGTCGGTTCATAAACGGGGGCTCCCGAAAGGTATAAAACGCGCACTAAAATATTATATTTATCTACGCGAAAATAAACGCGCGTGCGGTTAAACACATTGAGCTCTAAACGGTTCGTTAACGAGAAATAAATATTAATCTAACGATAAATAATAACGAGTCGTATTACCGTGATGTCGGCGAGAGAGCTTCGGGTGAACATATATAAATATATATATATATTGATATTTGTTACACGAGAGCTATAATCGTGACTACGTAATTGGTAAAATGAGTACTTTAAAGCGACCAATAAATAAAACGTATGCATAATATGTATTACGTGGATAAATGATTACTTACATTAGGGTTGTGATATAAAAACAGTCAGGAACGAATATATAATTAATATTATCAAACATGAAAGTATATTCATAAACGTATAATCGGATAAACGAGAATTTTAAATACGATTGACGAACGATACGTAATAGTATTAAATATTGTTAGTTGGACGTGAAAATAAATGTTATATTTGTAATATGAACCGTGTCATACAAATTAAATGCTATTGGACTATTTTAATCTTAAATGGGTTGTATAAACATAAATACATATATCACGTCATTTAATGGTGAACAAACGTATGACCAAACGGACTAGACTAGGGTCGATACAACTACATGTGTCATAAATATATCTATACATATATATATACCATTCACATGTTCGGATATATGACACAACCAAAATGTAAACTTAAACAATTGTGTTTTGAATAAATACATAAACCTCTCTCTTTCTCTCTCTCTTTCTCTCTCTCTATCTCTCTATATATCTATATATATATATATATATATGAAATTGAACCAAATACTTCGACAAATATATATAATTGTGATTTTATATAAATAAAAAGTCAAATGTTTATTTTTCATATTCAATAATACGAAGATTTTTACAATCACATATACATGTATACGTAATAATATTAAGATGATACATGTATCTTTTGCATAAACTGGAACGTGTGAGAGGCCATACGATACAAATATAATTCATGGTTTGAATGTATATAAATACGTGTAATTATATTTTATTATTATTATTATTAATTATACGCGCACTTAACTCGTATACACGAGAAAGTAATATTTTGGAATATAACTAACGAAACATATCCGAGTTGAGAAACTCGACTCTAATTAAGAAACTAATACTACCTAGTGTTAAACCAACATCGTATACCGAATCGGTAATACCGTTAATGATCAACAGAGCTCGACCGCACACGTAATAACTCGACACGATTTTAGACCTACTTTATAATATTAGGTCTAGTCCATAATTCTCATTAACCACATACATGGATTGTATGACTCGAAACCGGATTACGTAGACTTTGGTCCACAGCACCCTTTTTACTGTTTACTGTTTTAGAAACATCGGGGGGAAAACAGACTTGCTTTACACGTTTGAAAACATGAGACATATTTACTTGACACGTTTGGAGAACACGAAGTATACTTACAGCTATTTTTATATGATAACAAGAAAACAAGAATCGACCTTTATGTTTGCACGAGTTAACACATATAGAGCGCTGGAAGTCCCTTGACCATCATATTTATAACCATTAGCTATAGATTAGCCTGAGATTCTATGGATAGTACTATTGGGATTAACATTCCCGGTCATGGTTAGTCGCGCTAACCATGGGTCCCTCTGGCCAAAAGACCACATAGTGTTCAAACATTTGCTTGTGAGGTACAAGTGAGGGGCAAAACACCTGTGTTATGGTTTGGTTATACCTCATGTATGTACATATTATTTGTATTCCTAGCTGGTTTACAAATGGGTCAAACATTTCTTGTTTTGTTTATCATATACACATGAAACCGCTACTTGTTTTGGTTAACGTTCCTATCTTTATCAATTTCATGAAAAGGGGCTTGACTTGGGCACAAATACATCACATGTTTTCATTGGGTAAAACTACTCGTTTTATGACTATGAAGTCATCACATGTTTTCATTGGAAAAACTACACGTTTTATGACCATGGAGTCATCACATGATTTCGAGGAAAACATTTTACATTAAGCTCGCGTACATATTTTCAATGTTTTCAAGGAAAACGGTCTTACTTTATGGCCACGTACATCTTACCAATATTTTCAAGGAAAATGGCTTTACATTGCAACAATTAAACCTGTGAACTCACCAACGTTTGTATTGACATTTTCAAGTATATTTTTTAGGTAACACTTAGCTATGGCTCGGTTGGATTAGGCTAGCCAATTAGATTAAACCCTAGTAATCAAAGGAACATAATTGTCAAGTCTCAAGTCCACCTTTGATCTAGAAGGATTTAGATCATTGTATTACCTCATGTTAGTAACTGTAAAAGTACTCGATACTTTAGAAATTCTTACTTTAGCTTCCGCTGTTATGTAATGTTACCAATAGTTGCGACCTTTATTTATTTATTAAGTAAATAAACTTGGGGTATGACGGATTGGTATCAGAGCCAATGGTTTTAGCGAATTAGGTTTCCTTAGTGTCACCTAGGCTCTAACCAGACTCATTTAGGGACCAAGATTTCTAAGACATACATCACACTAAGAACACCAAGACCTGAGTAAAGAAATTCCGACCGTTGCCGAACAACTTGGGTACACCATTAGTTTATGTAGTTATACTAGGGTATCATTAGCTACACTAATACTTAATACAATTACATGGCACACGTAACGAACATTTAAAACATACAACAATATGGAAATAATAAACATCTACAACATCACTCAACAAAGTGTCACTATTCGGATTACAAAGCAAGGATGACAGGTACTCAACACACTTTAGCCCTAGAAGATCGAGTTACGAGCTGAATTGGGGCAAAGACGGTAGTAATCGCCATTTACCAATCTTGGTATCACAACACGCTGAACCCATACCTGAATCCTTACCTATACATGCACCACACCTACACGTAATTCAGCTGTGGGGCCGGCTTTCTTATCTGACATATGTAGTCTTCATTCGGTGTGGTATGAATACTCTCTTCCGTGAATTGCTGGATTGGATGACAAAAACCTTCAACATGAGATGTGACAAGCGGAACTGTCCGATCAGAGGGGAACCCGAGGTGGATATTCAGGACTGAACGGGAGAGAACTTTACTAGGCAGGAGACCCATAGACTCATTAGAATCATGTGGATCCACTCGTACAAACGCACTTGGAGCGTGAGTTGCTCGACATTAATTTGAGAATCTCTGCCCTAACCCAGTGCCTGACTTCCACCACACACACACACATCCTGTTATTAGAAGGCAACGGTTGCATCCTTCTACCATAAACTCCGTCTAATAACAACCTTAGTCGGTAGATTCCTGAGCAATGGTACACATGACTAAGAGTAATCCGATAGAACATACACACTACTGCGCAAGAGTGCAACACGATGACACAATCTAATAAACATTTCAGATCCCTTTCAACTGAAGTAGTATTAACATTTCAGATCCTCAAACACTTAGCTTCGAACGATACGTAATAGTATTAAATATGGATAGTTGGACGTGAAAACAAATGTTATATTTGTAATATTAAACGTGTCATACAAATTAAATGCTATTGGACGATTTTAATCTTAAATGTGTTATATAAACATAAATACATATATCACGTCGTTTAATGGTGTCCAAACATATGACCAAACGGACTAGACTAGAGTCGATACAACTACATGTGTCATAAATATATCTATACCTATATATATATGTCACACCCCAAGACAACGAATTGCAGCGGAAATGTTTATGAAAGCATGGTGGTAACATAAGTTGGAGCCCATAATATAATAGCAAACACTTTTATTTATAAATTAGGGAAATAAGTCTTACATAAGATGAAATTTAGTTTAAACATAACATAAGTTTAATGATCCAATACTAGGTGGATCATATTACAAAAGATAGTCCCAAATGAATTTCCCATGTGAAGCGTTTGCCAAAAGCCCATTTTCATGACCGCGCGTTCTTGCATCTATTTTCCTGAAAAACATGCTTAAAACATCAACAAAAAGTTGAGCGAGTTTCACAGGTTTAAATAATTACTAACCGAACCATCATGCAACTTTTGACTAACATGTGATAAGTTGTAAGCTTGCAAGGGATACAAGAAGATGATAGTACCTAGAGCTTATAATCAAACCGAGACACGAAATATACAATATGTCCCCACAAAACCTTTCAAAATATACTCTCTCGTACAAACGACCGATTAGCGCTACTAATCACGAGAGTGGGTGGTCATACCCAAATAGATCTATCAATATACCCTGTGGCCCATAAGTGGCTAATGATTATAATGGCGGGGCTATTCATGAACGATTTACACGAATATATATATACACACATATATAAATGCCCTTACTCGAGACAATCACACAAACACATAAGTAAGTCAAGTATTATGATAAACAAACGAAAGCATGTTCTTCCCCCATATTTTATAAACGATTAAGATAATTCAAAAAGGGGCCGTGAAAACTCACCTTGAGCAAGGAACAATTGAAATTGACAAGTACTAGCAACTACGCCCACGAGCGCCGGTCGGACCTAATAGTACCCTAAATAAGATAGACATTTTAATAATTGAACTCAAGTCTTACAAGTAAGTTGTTCATACAACCTACTAGACTTATAATATTTTTAAGAAAATATTTATTTACGAGAACCGTTGGTGACTTCGACACTCGGTTAAGACTTTATGAAAATGATGGATTACGCACCCTTAGATAAAATGCTAATCAACGATCAAAATGTGAAATTATAACCAAATAGCACATAAAAACATTCATACTTATGTACATAAGTCCTAGATCATATGTGGACATACCCAAATCATACTACTTGCATATGCACATTATTTAAGTGAAACGGTCAATTAGTCAAATTCTCAATTTACCAATATTAGGGACCACATATCATCTCATAACATGAAATCATAATTGTCAAACCATGTTTCATGAATCAAAACAATCTTTCATCACATTAACATCAATGTACCTAAAACATGGCAATTTCTACGCATACGAGGTAATCGAATAGTCAAATAATGCATATAGAAACATGTTAATGACGTTAATCAATTTATAACATAAATGCTGTAAATAATCCATAAAATATGACAAAACTTTCTGCTCAAAATTATATTGATAGAACACTTATTTTTCATACAAAAAATAGTCGATTTTTACGACTAGTTTACCGTAAAACCTAACGAAATGCATCCAAACACCAAGTTTCATACATATAACTAAAAATCTAAGTTTTAAACATGAAATATCAAAAAGTTACTGCCATAGCTCCAGAGTTTTAACAATTTCCTTTTTATGGCAAAAATTCACCGTTTTAGCGTACTTTTAAGCATCATAAGCTAGTCCACTATTTGGCCAATCATCCCAACACATGATATACTTTTAGAACAGATTATTATAGCAAAAATACATCACATTTATCACATTATTTTCAGATTTCAATAATCCTTGCTCAAAACCCAAATTTAAACATGCATTTTATTGACAATTTTAAGCAATAAACACCTAAATCAACAAATCAATGATCCGTCCACAATCTATCATGCTTTTATACAATAATATATCCTAATTTACTATTTGAAACTAACCATAATAAACATTTGTTTTGCATGCCAAGATCAAGTCATAAATCATAACATTTTGCAAGATATGAACAAATACATATATACATATATACACGACACACATACACACCCATAAACATTTCAAAACCTTCAATAATAAGCCATAATTTACTGATTTAAAACTTTATAAAAACTTCTTCTTAGTTGGTGGTGAACAATCACTTGTAAGTGTCAAATTCGGTAAAAATAAGTAAAGGAATGGATGGGGTTCTCTTACCACTTAAGTAAATCAAGGGAAGCACTATAAATGTAGGTGAAAAGATAGTATTTTTTTGCTGGAAATTCAGCTCCAAGAGGCTCCAAGACTCAAAACACCATAAAAACTTCAAGAATACTTAAGAACTTTGGGAGAAAATGCTTGGAGATGGTGTGGAGATTTGTTGCAAGAGTTGAAGGGTATAAATAGGGGGAGGGGGGCTGGTTTTCGAACTCAAGAGGGAGGGAGAGAGGGGAGTTGGTCCAATGGGTGTTCATGCAAAGAAATGATGAGGATTTGGTGTGTAAGATTGGTTTTAAGCAAATGTGTAATATTGGGTAAAATAATTAGATTAGATTTGATTATTTGTGGTAGGTGGGACCCACATTTTTCAGCCGATTTTTAAAGGGGGGGACTTCTAGAAGACCAATTTTTATAAAAATACTCATAAGTAGGTAATTCTTTGTATAAAAACCAACCTTTTATAAAAATAAACCATTTTAAGCATGATTTCTCACCAAATAAAAATTATATAAATTAACTACTAATTTTTCTCTATCATAATTGATAAAGATCATAATTTTTACTAAAAGTGAATTTTTAACATTTCCGGTGCGCCAAACGGTTAAAATACCGGTAAAACGTGATAAAAATTACCAAATGCAACAATTAATAAGTAGCACATAATTTTCACATATAATCCACCAATTTAATTTTTATTCAAGTAATTTTTGACACAAACGGATATTTTTATCTTACCGGGTCGTTACCGGCTCATATTACGGGCATTTTACCGATACGCGGTACCGAAATTTCTGAAATCTCACGAAATGCCAATTCTTGTAAACGAAGGGCTTTGCTAGACTTTATAATATCCTAATTGACTAAAATTAAGTCTAAGATGCGTATAATTAATTTACGATGCGTATAAGGGCTTAACGGTAATTAACCTGAAAATCGTCGAATGTCACAGCCTTCCCTCCTTTAAGAAATTTCGTCCCGAAATTTTCAACTATACAGTTTGGTTACGAACAGACTTGAACAAATGCGGGTACTTCTGCCTCATCTCATTTTCACGTTCCCACGTAAACTCGAGACCACGCTTCGAATTCCACCGTACTTTTACCAACTTGATGCAACTACGTTTCAACTTGTGAACAATCCAATCCGTGATTTCCACGGGTTTATCACGAATATGAAGTTTGTCATCGACACGAACTTCATTAGGAGGTATCATGAGTGTCTCGTCGGCTAGACACTTTTTCAGATTGGAAACATGAAATACGTTGTGCACTCCGCTTAATTCTTGCGGCAACTCGAGTCGGTAAGCAACTGGGCCAATGCGAGCAATAATCTTATAAGGACCGATATAGCGGGGGCTAAGCTTATCATGCTTACCAAACCTAACAACCCCCTTCCAAGGAGAGACTTTCAACATAACTTTATCTCCTATCCGGAATTCTAACGGCTTTCTTCTTCTATCGGCATACTTCTTTTGCCTATCCAAAGCGACTTTCAACCGATCTCGGATCTTAAAAACCTTATCAGTAGTCTCTTGGATAAGTGCAGGTCCAGTTAATTGCTTATCTCCAACTTCTGCCCAACAAAGTGGGGAACGACATTTTCTACCATACAAAGCTTCAAACGGAGCGGCCTTCAAGCTGGTTTGGTAGGTGTTATTGTAGGAAAACTCAGCCAAAAGTAGATGAGTATCCCAACTTCCACCAAAATCAATTACACAGGCTCGAAGCATGTCTTCTAAAATTTGGATGATCCTTTCACTTTGGCCATCACTCTGCGGATGATAAGCTGTGCTCATATCCAGGCGAGTACCTAAGGCTTCTTGTAGGGCTTTCCAAAACCTTAACGTAAATCGGCTATCTCTATTCGAAATGATCGATAATGGCACACCATGCCTAGCCACTACTTCTTTAATATAAATGTTGGATAATTTCTTCATACGATAGGATCCTTTAATGGGTAGGAAATGCGCTGATTTCGTTAAACGATCCACAATTACCCAAATGGCATCATAGCCACTACGAGTGCGGGGTAACTTGGTGATGAAATCCATGGCAATACGATCCCATTTCCACTGCGGAATCACAGGTTGTTGAAGAAGTCCAGACGGTTTTTGGTGCTCAACTTTGACTTTCGCGCAAGTCAAACATTTACCAACATATGTAGCAATGTCACCCTTCATGTTTGGCCACCAATAGTGCTCTTTGAGATCCTTATACATCTTATCCAATCCTGGATGAATCTAATACCTGGATTTATGTGCTTCGTCCATAACCAATTTACGTAGGTTCCCAATAAGGGGTACCCATACTCTATCCATAAAGTACAAGGTATCATCAGACTTAGGCACTAATTCTCTAGCCATACCACAGAGATTCTCATTCTTCATATTTTCTTCCTTCAAAGCTTCATGTTGTACATCACAAATTTGTGCTGCGAGGTTTGAATGAATGGTCAGCCCCAGTGCACGCACCCGTAAAGGCTTAACTCGCTCTTTCCTACTCAAAGCATCGGCCACGACATTAGCCTTGCCTGGGTGATAACAGATATCACAATCGTAGTCATTGAGCAATTCCACCCAACGTCTCTGCCTCATATTCAACTCCTTTTGATCAAAGATGTGCTGGAGACTTTTGTGATCGGTAAATATTGTGCATTTAGTACCATAAAGGTAATGCCTCCAAATCTTAAGTGCGAACACTACGGCACCTAATTCGAAATCATGAGTTACATAATTCTGTTCGTGCACTTTTAGCTGGCGCGAAGCATAAGCTATAACTTTTCCATTCTGCATCAGAACACATCCGAGTCCTTGTCGTGAGGCATCACAGTATACTACAAAACCATTCGTCCCTTCAGGAAGAGACAAGATAGGGGCACTGCATAACTTTTGTTTCAGCAAATGAAAGGCTGTTTCTTGTTTTTCACTCCAAACGAATTCCTTTTCCTTTTGCGTCAATAACATCATAGGCTGTGCTATTTTGGAAAAATTCTCAATGAACTTTCGGTAATAACCTGCCAAACCTAGGAATTGTCGAACCTCGGTTGGACTTTTAGGCGCTCCCAATTCTTAATTGCCTCAATCTTTGCTGGATCCACGTGAATGCCCTTCTCATTGATCACGTGTCCAAGAAAATAAACTTCTCGGACCCAGAACTCACACTTTGAGAACTTTGCATAGAGCTTCTCATTCCTTAGCAACTCCAAAATCAGCTTCAAATGTTGCTCATGCTCCTCTTTTGTTTGCGAATAGATGAGTATGTCATCAATGAATACTATAACGAATTTGTCTAAGTACGGGCGACACACCCTATTCATGAGATCCATGAATACAGCAGGGGCATTGGTCAACCCAAAGGGCATGACCAAAAATTCATAGTGACCATACCATGTTCGGAACGCAGTCTTCGAAACATCTTCATCAATGATTCTCAATTGATGGTAACCAGAACGCAAATCAATCTTCGAGTAATAACTCGAACCTTGTAGTTGGTCGAACAAGTCATCAATCCTTGGCAAAGGATACCGATTTTTGACAGTAAGTTTATTCAACTCTCTATAGTCGATACACATCCTCATTGATCCGTCCTTCTTTTTCACAAATAAAACCGGCGCTCCCCAGGGCGAGAAACTCGGTCTTATGAAGCCTTTGACCAACAATTCTTGCAATTGCTTGGATAACTCTTGCATTTCGGACGGCGCCAAACGATAAGGAGATCGAGCAATTGGGGCAGCTCCTGGCACTAGATCTATTTTAAACTCAACTTGTCTTTGCGGCGGCAAACTAGGCAATTCCTCGGGGAACACTTCCGGATAATCACGGACTATCGGGATTTCTTCAAGCTTCTTTTCTTCCATTCTAGTGTCAACCACGTGAGCTAAGAATGCCGGATATCCCTTTCGCAAATACTTGTGCGCCTTCATCATAGTGACAATTTTCAATGGGGCACTCTCATCACCTTGAATCTTCAGCACCTTGCCGCTTGGGAGTGCTAATTGGACTATCTTTTCGGAGCACACAATCTCCGCATGATTCTTTGATAACCAATCCATGCCAATAACAACAACAAAACTTCCAAGTTCTACTGGCAGAAGGTCAATACTAAACGTATGATCTCCTAAACGTAAATTGCACCCACGAAACACTTCATTTGTTTCTATTAATTTACCGTTAGCTAACTCTATAGAATATTTAACATTTAATTTACTTGACTGCGAGCTCAGGAGAGGTTCAAAGTTTTTAGAAACAAAACTTCTATCAGCTCCAGTATCAAATAAAACGCAAGCATAATGGTTATTAACGAGAAACGTACCACTAATAACTGACGGGTCCTTCTTCGCCTTATTTTCGTCCATCACAAAGGCTCTGCCACGGGCTTCATTATTCTTCAGTTTTGGGCAGTCTTTCTTAAAATGCCCAACAACACCGCATTCGAAACAACCAGAGTTTGGTTCTTCCTTCTTCACAGTTAACTTCACACGGCAGGTTGGGGCTTGGTGCCCAAACTTGTTGCAACGAGCGCAGACATTGCATGTGCCGGTGTGAAAGTAACCACACTTGTTGCATTTAGGGCTTGGTCCCCTATTCCTTCTTGGTTCAGTAATATTTGCTGCAAACATCCTTCCCGGATTCTTCTTCTTGTTCTAGAAGTTATTAACACGACTCCCAGAAGCTTCAGTCCACTAACGCTTCCCTTCATTAGACCATTTTCCTTTC
Organism: Smallanthus sonchifolius; assembly: GCA_023525975.1. NCBI lineage: Eukaryota > Viridiplantae > Streptophyta > Magnoliopsida > Asterales > Asteraceae > Smallanthus > Smallanthus sonchifolius. The sequence goes on from CM042021.1 coordinate 58,928,143, forward strand.
TCCTCACAAGCTTCCATTGGCGTTTTCCCAGTACTACCCTTCTTCAATAGTCCAGTACGAACCGCATCATCAGCTAAAGTGTGTGCCAGTTGCACAGCATCCTGAATGGTTGTGGGGTTTGCTGATGTCACCATACCACGAATTTGAGGTGCCAACCCCCAAATATAACGCTCAATCCTTTTCGGCTCAGGGGTGACAAGATGGGGTACAAGCCTTGCCATCTGACGAAACTGGGTAGTGTACTCTCTAACTTCAGCATTAATCATAGTCAAGTTCCAAAATTCAGCTTCAATCTTCTGGATCTCATTGCGCGGGCAGTATTCACGCATCAACATTTCCCTCAGTTGATTCCAATTGAGACCATAAGCATTCGCTTCACCGAGCCCATGTACTTGGGTGTTCCACCAGGTTAATGCTTCGTCTTGAAAGCAACTTGATGCATACTTTACACGTTGAGCAGGAGTGCAGTTGCTTATGACCATTACGGACTCCATCTTCTCGATCCAACAAACGATTCCCACGGGTCCTTCTGTTTCAGAGAAAGATCGTGGTTGGCACGCTTGAAAAGTCTTGTACGAACAGCCCTCGTTCGGGTTCCCTGTTTTCACAAGTACAAACCATTTCTCAATAAGTGGTTATACAAGAACAGTTACTTGGAACCCTACAAAAACATCATCCATTGGTGCTATAAAGCATCATTAGGAGAGTTTGGCATACCTTGGTTCGCTTGAACACCATGAGTAGCAGCAAATTGGGCAAGAGCAGCATTCACATGTTGAGTAATCACTTGATTCAACTCTTCAGCAGTGGCTGGAAGCATGGTTCTACTAGTTTCACGTCTTGGTGCCATTTTCACTCTAATACATACGATACAAGATAATTACGACAATATCATACGCAATATTTAATTAAATCATGCCCGTAAGTAAGGAAAATAAATAAGCACAACGCATAAAACCAAAAGATAATTCATGTCATTTCCATAATAGATAATGTTTGACTTGACAACATCATTTTAAACTAGAATGACAACCAAAAATGGGTATGGCATACCACCAACCCTCAAGTTCACCAATACAGTACATGAAATGACATAAATAATCCCAAAAGGAACAACCACCAATAACTAACGAGTACGACGGGTGACAACACCGACATGAGCAATAGTAGCAGCAAGGAAAACACATGCTACAGCTAGGGCTAGTGTAGCCTCGAGGCGCTCTTCGAGTGCGTCCATACGCTGCAAAGCCTCGACTTCCCTAACTTCCGCTGCTGCGGCTCTAAGTGTGGCATTTTCAGCCACCAACCTAGCCTGCTCAGTCACTCTCTCGCACTCATCCATCCTCTTCTTTAACTCAGTAATCTCGTCACGCGTCTTCACCTGATCGCTACTCACTGCCTTAACATGATCACTAATCCTCTCAGACCTACGGTCAACACGATCAACTTTGGCTCCCATAGAATCCATCCTAGTCTCCTCACGGGCACACCTAGCGGCTAATAATGGAACTGTCCGCTCAATGGGCTGGCCTGTGAGGGGTAATACCCTCGAGGAGGAGGACTCTCCAACACAACGAATATTGGGGACACCCTCTTCATTGGTCCATTCTTGCACACGCTCAGATAGCCAACCCCAACGCCTTGCAACAAAGGCCCTCGTCTTTTGTGGAGGACGCTCCACTATGTAACCAACCGTAGCCGATTCATTTTCCCTTTCATCCATCTTTCTTTTCTTAACCGGTGATACAGATTTTCTAGCAGTCATTTTAAACAGCGCACCCCTAGGAGACTCACGAAAAGAATGGGGAGATGGAAGACGTAATGCCCCTGTCATTGGCCTAGGTGGCTCAACGGCAATAGCAACGTCCTCGCCCTCGTATACAGGGCTGTCAGCAGTAGGGGTCACAGGTGTAAGTTCCAAAGGGGCCTCTTCTTCTTCTTCTTCTTCTTCTTCTTCTGATTCTTCTATCCACCCATTTCGATTATCTGGATGATCAGCATCCTCGGCCATGTGGATTGCGAAGCCATCGAGGACCGAGTCTGGTGACATGGGTGAAACTGGTGAGAACTCCGGCTCGTCGTCTGATGAGATTGGAATAATCGGAGAAGAAGAAGTCATCTGTGACACGAAAATATTTACACGGTGTAAATAACTAGCCCATAATATAAGCACATACGTATGCAACATATTAAGGCACGAAACAAATAGAGAGGAAAACTTGGAAGCACATACGCATGCAAACTATTAAGAAATAAACGAATAACTTGTAAGCACATACGCATGCAAACAATTAAGTATTTAGATATAAGGAAAGAAAAAAAAATATACTCATACCTAACTAAGATGCACGCGGTTTGAAAAACGCTTCTTAACCCAAAAACTCTTTTACCCCTTTATTTATTAGTTATAGACTAGATTTTTAAGAAAAATATTTTCTAGTTCGCTATAACCATGGGCTCTGATACCAACTTAACTGTCACACCCCAAGACAACGAATTGCAGCGGAAATGTTTATGAAAGCATGGTGGTAACATAAGTTGGAGCCCATAATATAATAGCAAACACTTTTATTTATAAATTAGGGAAATAAGAATTACATAAGATGAAATTTAGTTTAAACATAACATAAGTTTAATGATCCAATACTAGGTGGATCATATTACAAAAGATAGTTCCAAATAAATTTCCCATGTGAAGCGTTTGCCAAAAGCCCATTTTCATGACCGCGCGTTCTTGCATCTATTTTCCTGAAAAACATGCTTAAAACATCAACAAAAAGTTGAGCGAGTTTCACAGGTTTAAATAATTACTAACCGAACCATCATGCAACTTTTGACTAACATGTGATAAGTTGTAAGCTTGCAAGGGATACAACAAGATGATAGTACCTAGAGCTTATAATCAAACCGAGACACGAAATATACAATATGTCCCCACAAAACCTTTCAAAATATACTCTCTCGTACAAACGACCGATTAGCGCTACTAATCACGAGAGTGGGTGGTCATACCCAAATAGATCTATCAATATACCATGTGGCCCAAAAGAGGCTAATGATTATAACGGCGGGGCTATTCATGAACGATTTACACGAATATATATATATACACATATATAAATGCCCTTACTCGAGACAATCACACAAACACATAAGTAAGTCAAGTATTATGATAAACGAACGAAAGCATGTTCTTCCCCCATATTTTATAAACGATTAAGATAATTCAAAAAGGGGCCGTGAAAACTCACCTTGAGCAAGGAACAATTGAAATTGACAAGTACTAGCAACTACGCCCACGAGCGCCGGTCGGACCTAATAGTGCCCTAAATAAGATAGACATTTTAATAATTGAACTCAAGTCTTACAAGTAAGTTGTTCATACAACCTACTAGACTTATAATATTTTTAAGAAAATATTTATTTACGAGAACCGATGGTGACTTCGACACTCGGTTAAGACTTTATGAAAATGATGGATTACGCACCCTTAGATAAAATGCTAATCAACGATCAAAATGTGAAATTATAACCAAATAGCACATAAAAACATACATAAGTCCTAGATCATATGTGGACATACCCAAATCATACTACTTGTATATGCACATTATTTAAGTGAAACGGTCAATTAGTTAAATTCTCATTTTACCAATATTAGGGACCACATATCATCTCATAACATGAAATCATAATTGTCAAACCATGTTTCATGAATCAAAACAATCTTTCATCACATTAGCATCAATGTACCTAAAACATGGCAATTTCTACGCATACGAAGTAATCGAATAGTCAAATAATGCATATAGAAACATGTTAATGACGTTAATCAATTTATAACATAAATGCTGTAAATAATCCATAAAATATGACCAAACTTTCTGCTCAAAATTATATTGATAGAACACTTATTTTTCATACCAAAAAGAGTCGATTTTTACGACTAGTTTACCGTAAAACCTAACGAAATGCATCCAAACACCAAGATTCATACATATAACTAAAAATCTAAGTTTTAAACATGAAATATCATCAAGTTACTGCCATAGCTCCAGAGTTTTAACAATTTCCTTTTTATGGCAAAAATTCACCGTTTTAGCGTACTTTTAAGCATTATAAGCTAGTCCACTATTTTGCCAATCATCCCAACACATGATATACTTTTAGAACAGATTATTATAGCCAAAATACATCACATTTATCACATTATTTTCAGATTTCAATAATCCTTTTAATCCTTGCTCAAAACCCAAATTTAAACATGCATTTTAATGACATTTTTAAGCAATAAACACCTAAATCAACAAATCAATGATCCGTCCATAATCTATCATGCTTTTACACAATAATATATCCTAATTTACTATTTGAAACTAACCATAATAAACATTTGTTTTGCATGCCAAGATCAAGTCATAAATCATAACATTTTGCAAGATATGAACAAATACATATATACATATATACACGACACACATACACACCCATAAACATTTCAAAACCTTCAATAATAAGCCATAATTTACTGATTTAAAACTTTATAAAAAGTTCCTCTTAGTTTGTGGTGAACAATCACTTGTAAGTGTCAAATTCGGTAAAAATAAGTAAAGGAGTGGATGGGGTTCTCTTACCACTTAAGTAAATCAAGGGAAGCACTATAAATGTAGTTGAAAAGAGAGTATTTTCTGCTGGGAATTCAGCTCCAAGAGGCTCCAAGACTCAAAACACCATAAAAACTTCAAGAATACTTAAGAACTTTGGGAGAAAATGCTTGGAGATGGTGTGGAGATTTGTTGCAAGAGTTGAAGGGTATAAATAGGGGGAGGGGGGGCTGGTTTTCGAACTCAAGAGGGAGGGAGAGAGGGGAGTTGGTCCAATGGGTGTTCATGCAAAGAAATGATGAGGATTTGGTGTTTAAGATTGGTTTTAAGCAAATGTGTAATCTTGGGTAAAATAATTAGATTTGATTATATTATTTGTGGTAGGTGGGACCCACATTTTTCAGCAGATTTTTAAAGGGGGGGACTTCTAGAAGACCAATTTTTATAAAAATACTCATAAGTAGGTAATTCTTTGTATAAAAACCAACCTTTTATAAAAATAAACCATTTTAAGCATGGTTTCTCACCAAATAAAAATTATATAAATTAACTACTAATTTTTCTCTATCATAATTGATAAAGATCATAATTTTTACTAAAAGTGAATTTTTAACATTTCCGGTGCGCCAAACGGTTAAAATACCGGTAAAACGTGATAAAAATTACCAAATGCAACAATTAATAAGTAGCACATAATTTTCACATATAATCCACCAATTTAATTTTTATTCAAGTAATTTTTGACACAAACGGATATTTTTATCTTACCGGGTCGTTACCGGCTCGTATTACGGGCATTTTACCGATACGCGGTACCGAAATTTCATGAAATGCCAATTCTTGTAAACGAAGGGCTTTGCTAGACTTTAAAATATCCTAATTGACTAAAATTAAGTCTAAGATGCGTATAATTAATTTACGATGCGTATAAGGGCTTAACGGTAATTAACCTGAAAATCGTCGAATGTCACAATATACCATTCAGATGTTCGGATATATGACACAACCAAAATGTAAACTTAAACAATTGTGTTTTGAATAAATACATAAACTTCTCTCTCTCTCTCTATATACATATATATATATATATATATATGAAATTGAACCAAATACTTCGACTCATATATATATATAATTGTGATTATATATAAATATAAAGTCAAATGTTTATTTTTCAAACTCTATAATACGAAGATTTTTACAATCACATATACATGTATACGTAATAATATTAAGATGATACATGTATCTTTTGCATAAACTGGAACGTGTGATTTCGAGATCTCATACGATACAAATATAATTCAAGGTTTTGAATGTATATAAATACGTGTAATTATATGTTATTATTATTAATTATAAGTGCACATAACTATATACGTTCGTATACACGACAAAGTAATATTTTGGAATATAACTATCGAAACATATATGAGTTGAGAAACCAGACTCTAATTAAGAAACTAATACTACCTAATGTTAAACCAACATCGTATACCGAATCGGTAATACCGTTAAGGATCAACAGAGCTCGATCACAAACGTAATAAGTCGACACGAGTTTAGACCTACTTTATAATATTAGGTCTAGTCCATAATTCTCATTAACCACATACAGGGATTGTATGACTCGAATGGGACATAGACCCGCTACTACCGTATTTCGTAGACTTTGGTTCCCGTTATTACACGAAGGATATCATCATTCCTAAGAAATTATCAGGTGAGTTTCACGACCCCCTTTTTACTGTTTACCGTTTTAGAAACATCGGGGGAGAAACATACTTGCTTTACACGTTTGAAAACATGAAACATATTTACTTAATACGTTTGGAGAACGCGAAGTATACTTACAGCTATTTTTATATGATAACAAGAAAACAGTACCCGACCTTTATGTTTACATGAGTTAACACATATAGAGCGTTGGAAGTCCCTTGACCATCATATTTATAACCATTAGCTATAGATTAGCCTGGGATTCTATGGATAGTAATATTGGGATTGACACCCCCGGTCATGGTTAGTCGTGCTAACCATGGGTCCCTCTGGCTAAATGACCGCACAGTGTTCAAACATTTGCTGGTGAGGTACGAGTGAGGGGCAAAACACCTGTGTTATGGTTTGGTTTTGTCTCATGTATGTACATATTATTTGTATTCCTGGCTTGTTTACAAATGGGTCAAACATTTCTTGTTTTGTTTATCATATACACATGAAACCGATACTTGTTTTGGTTAATGTTCCTATCTTTATCAATTTCATGAAAAGGGGCTTGACTTGGGCATAAATACATCACATGTTTTCATTGGGTAAAACTACTCGTTTTATGACTATGAAGTCATCAAATGTTTTCATTGGGAAAACTACTCGTTTTATGACTATGGAGTCATCAAATGATTTCAAGGAAACTATTTTACATTAAGCCCACGTACATATTTTCAATGTTTTCAAGGAAAACGGTCTTACTTTATCGCCACGTACACCTTACCGATATTTTCAAGGAAAACGGCTTTAGATTGCAACAATTAAACCTGTGAACTCACCAACCTTTGTGTTGACATTTTTAAGTATGTTTTTCAGGTAACACTTAGCTATGGCTCGGTTGGATTAGGCTAGCTAATTGGATTAAACCCTAGTAGCCGAAGGAACATAATTGTCAAGTCTCAAGTCCACCTTTGATCTAGAAGGATTTAGATCATTGTATTACCTCATGTTAGTAATTGTAAAAGTACTCGATACTTTAGAAATTCTTACTTTAGCTTCCGCTGTTGTGTAATGTTACCAATCGTTGCGACCTTTATTTATTTATTAAGTAAATAAATTTGGGTGTGTGACACTTCACGTCCGCTCGATCTCGTACACTTCACCTAGCCATCTACTCCTACACAAGATAGAACGTTTATGCGACTTGTGACACCCCAACCGACGGCGGAATATGTCGGGGTGGGACATGTAGACTGTTCATGAGCTCAAGGTTGACTAACTTGTAATATATTAATCATTAAATTCATTTCCATTCAAACAAACATAACATAATTCAACAAATACATAAATGAAAATACAAATTGTTCTTTGAATTTAAATTAACTAAGTCCCAAAACCTATGTGTAACAAGCCTTGATCAAAATCACACATTAGCACCTGAAACATAAATAAAATAAGATCAACTAACAAGTTGATGAGCATACACAGGTTTGTACATAGATAGTATATAGATGTGAATAAACAACTCCTTACATAACATGATAAAATAACGCATTTATGGGGAGCTACTATTATGTAACCAAAGTACAATCAAACCTTTGTAACTAGCATGCAAATTTTGTTGTCGGTAACAATCACCCCAATCTGGGTGGGTTTGTCAGACTCAATAGATCTGTCACACCCCCAAAATCCACTAACGGAGTTTTACCGTTAGGAGTGTGACATACCAGGATCTCAGTCATTAGTTACGTTGAACGACTCTATATGAGTTTAATAAAAACACTAGCATTGCTCATAGTCACGATACAACACTAGTAAATGAAAATACTGAGTTAATTCGAAATGCGGAAGCGTAAAGATTGAAGGAAAAGCATGCGCCAAAAACAATTGCGCCCAAAACATGCAATTCGAAAATAAATAAATAAGTAAGTCCTGCGTTTGATAAATAATGAAACTCCAATGCATGCATGCCTTATCTCGTGCTCGTACCTTAACGTCCTGAGAAAACATGCTAAAACGTGTCAACACTAGGTTGGTGAGTTCACAGGTTTCAAATGTAAGTAAAGTATACTAGATATAACAATTTTCAATTATATCAATAGGTAGCTAACCTAATAACATGTTACTAAAGTGTTTCGACACCGAAGCTGACTGTTTATGTTTGATCTACCTGTTACCATGTCTATCATGAACAATGGTAAACTGTTTAGGTCAATGTTACACCCGTTCGACTTCCTGTCGTGTTAGCGCGACTAACGCGGGTGGGGCTTGTCAATGCCTAGTAGTACTACTCAAGATTACCTCGCTATCCCATATATTAAACGGTTCGATAAGTAAGGACTTACATGATATGTTTGCGCTTAGTACAACAAGTGATATAAATGAAATTAAGATCTAAATGTTTGTACCCATGTTTTCTCCCCCAAGTTTAAACCATAAGAAAAGTGGCTGTGAAAACTCACCTTAGAATGCATGCAGATGAAAGCAAATTAAAACTGCTGGACTACTAACCGCCACCTTTAAACATCGGTTTATAAGTGTGTGCTTGTGTAAGTTGACATGAACCCTAAGTATCCAAACAATCCCATTGTTTTAAGTGTTTTAGAAAAACATTTAATAGTTTGACCAAGTTTGACCCAGTTTGACCCGACGACCCGTTTAGTGATTTAATGTTTGGTTTGAATACTAACACACATAGCATACAAGTAATTCATGTTTCATGCTACACATGTCACAACTAACTTAGCATGGCAAGTTATGTCTACCCAATGTACGTTCAACAAAGTTCCTACTTTTAACAATATATGAACACAAGTTTGGTTTCAATAGATTTCATCATCTATAACACGTTTGCATGATCATGACATGTTTATCTACACATATTAATGCATGAAGGATCATCACAACATACACCTTAGGTCTAGACATCAAGTTTTAAATTCTAAAAGTTTCTACTTTAAGTAACTTATGATCTATGCATACGACTTGTACAAAACAACACTTTAACAAACTTTAATACGTCCATAATAACATGCTAGCATCATACAATAACCTCATGCACGTAAAAGTAATTCACATTCAACAAACACCTTTCATCAAAGTTTCCTCTTTAGGAAAGTCTACCATTTCTAGCTTTGTTAACAAGATTCAACGCATCCATTCAATTGTAAACTACTTAACTAGCATAATTACAATCATAACAATCATCATTCACATATAGCATGCAATCCTACAACATCACATAATAAAAAAAGTCTATACTTTAGCCAAGTTACAAATCATATGAAACTAGGGTTTTCTAAATATCAATATACTCATCAAATAATTGCAACAACATCAATCAAATAATCAATTCATCAACATTATTTCAAAAACTCATGTTTGGATGAACTAGGGATTCAATCACAACTTTTATAATCAAAAAGTAACGGAATTCGATGAAATAACTTACGTGTGAGTGTTAGAAACGCCTAGACTAGCTCGAATCCACTTCTAATTGCAAGATTGAAGATCAAAAGAGGTGTGTTTGGGTTGCTTGAAGCTCTCAGCTCAAAGGGGGTGGGGTTTGGGATCGCGACGGCTTCAAGGGAGTGGGGTTAGGGTTTTTGATTTTTTTTATAAATTTCCTTTTATACACAAATGCATGCATGGGTTTTTAAGTTGGGTTATGGGCTTTCTAAAGGTCTATAGGCTATTATCAAACACTTAACACTAATAATAATTAAATCCTTTAACTATTATTTTTATAAAAACTCTAACTTCTATAAAAATAATTAACACAATCAGTATTTGATAAACATGCGCGATATCAAGAAAATTCACATAATTCACGTACAGTCACATAATACGTAAAATCATATAATTTATATTAATTATAAATTATTAATTGTTTGAAATATTATTCTTGATTCATCACCAACGTTCCGGGTTAGACTCAAGTGTGATCCGGTAATTCTACGAATTGTCATTGTGTGTGAATTAACTTACATATTTAATTAATCCTAATTAAATGCAATGCACGTGAAACTAACTGAGATAACTGAGTTTGCATCGACAATGTTTGAACTAACGATGTTTCTGTTAACGGAGTTAACCTGAATTTACCGGATGTCACATCATCCCCTTGTTGAAAGAATTTTCGTCCCAAAAATTAAACGAAGTCGGTAACGTCTGAAACAAAAAGTTTAGGTTTGTCACATCATCCCCTTGTTGAAATAAATTTCGTCTCGAAATTTAGTTAGTACCTTTCGCGTTTGCCTTTGACTGTTTGAAAAGGTGAGGATATTTTTTCATCATTTGATCCTCGCGTTCCCACGTGAACTCTGGTCCACGCTTCGAGTTCCAGCGAACTCTGACAATAGGTATCTTACTCCGCTTGAGAGTTTTGACCTCCCGGTCCATGATTTCGACTGGTTCCTTAATGAAACGTAGTTGTTCATCAATTTTCAACTCCTCGAATGGAACTACAAGTGTCTCATATGATAGGCATTTCTTTAGGTTTGAGATATGAAAGACATTGTGTACTCCATTGAGTGTATCTGGTAGGTTCAGTTGATATGCTACTAGACCAATACTTTTCACTATCTCGAATGGTCCAACGTAACGCGGGTTTAAGTTTCCACGTTTCCCGAAATGAATCACACCTTTCCAAGGTGAAACCTTTAATAACACTTTGTCGCCCACTTGAAATTCTAGCGATTTTCTGCGCTTGTCTGCATAACTCTTTTGACGGTCACGAGCTGCCGCCATACGATTTCGGATTTGCACAATTTTCTCTGAGGTTTCGTGCACAAGTTCGGGACCCGTAAGTTGGCTATCTCCAACTTCAACCCAACAAATTGGTGATCGACACTTTCGTCCGTACAAGGCTTCGAATGGTGCTGCTTTGATGCTAGTATGATAGCTCTTATTGTAGGAGAATTCCACTAAAGGCAAGTGAGTCTCCCAACTGTTTCCGAAATCGATCACACAAGTTTGTAGCATGTCTTCTAGGGTTTGTATGGTATGCTCACTCTGTCCATCTGTTTGAGGATGGTATGCTGTGCTCATATCCAGGCGCGTGCCTAGAGCTTTCTGTAATGATTTCCAGAAATGTGAGGTGAATCAGGCGTCTCTATCAGAAATGATGGAGATTGGTACTCCATGTCAGGATACTACTTCTTTAAGATAGAGGCGAGTTAACTTTTCCATTTTGTCGGTCTCTTTGATAGCAAGGAAATTAGCGGATTTGGTTAGGCGATCTACTATCACCCAGATTGTGTCACATCCAGTAGGGGTTCGGGGTAATTTGGTTATGAAATCCATAGAAATCTACTCCCATTTCCACATCGGGATTTCCGGTTGTTGAAGTAATCCGGATGGCTTTTGGTACTCCACCTTGATCTTTGAACAAGTCAGACACTTGCTCACGTAGGTGGCTATGTCGGCTTTCATGTTTGGCCACCAATACAAAACTTTGAGATCGTGATACATATTGTCGGATCCCGGATGGATAGAGTATCGGGATTTGTGAGCTTCATCCATGACTAGATCTCTTAGGTTTCCATATACTGGTATCCATATTCGTTCCGCGAAGTAGCGAATACCGTCTGCTTTAACCTCAAGTTGTTTCTCCATACCACAAGTGGATTCCAATGGTAAGTTCTCCTCTTTTAAGGCTTCGAGTTGGGCATTGCGGATTTGTTCAGGTAATCCTGTATGAATAGTGAGTTGTAATGCTTTAACCCGTTGGGGTTTGGTTTCTTTTCCGCTTAGGGCATCGGCCACCACATTAGTTTTGCCCGGATGGTACTTGATTGCACAATCATAATCGTTTAATAACTCGATCCAACGACGTTGACGCATGTTCAACTCTTTCTGCTCAAAAATATGCTGAAGACTCTTGTGATCGGTGTAGATGGTGCACTTGGTACCGTACAAGTAATGTCTCCATATCTTGAGTGGAAACACCACAGCTCCTAACTCCAAATAGTGAGTTGTGTAATTCTTTTCATGGATTTTTAACTGTCGAGAAGCGTATGAGATAACCTTGTCGCGTTGCATCAACACACAACCGAGACCTTGGATGGAGGCATCGCAATACACCACGAAGTCATCCGTTCCCTCCGGTAGAGATAGGATGGGTGCGCTACATAGTTTCTGCTTCAGTAGCTGGAATGCTGATTCTTGAGTCTCGCTCCGATTATAGGGTTTATCTTTTTGGGTTAAGACGGTGAGAGGTTGGGCAATCTTTGAGAATCCCTCGATAAAGAGACGGTAGTATCCGACCAATCCTAGAAATTGCCGAACTTCGGTTGGAGTTGTTGGTGCTGCCCAATTCTTGATAGCTTCCACTTTGGCTGGATCGACATGTATTCCTTTCTCATTGATCACATGTCCTAGAAATTGAACCTCGCGAATCCAAAAATCGCATTTGGAAAACTTAGCATACAGCTACTCCTGTTTCAGTAGCTCAAGGATCAAACTTAGATGCTCCTCATGCTCTTCCCGACTCTTAGAGTATATGAGGATATCGTCAATGAAGACAATGAGGAATTGGTCAAGGTAAGGTTTACACACACGGTTCATGAGGTCCATGAACACCGCGGGTGCGTTGGTTAATCCAAATGGCATGACCAAAAATTCAAAATGGCCGTACCGTTTCTGAATGCAGTCTTGGATACATCTTCATCTCGAACTCTCAGCTGATGATAACCAGATCTGAAATCGATTTTTGAGTAGAAGCTTGACCCTTGAAGTTGGTCGAATAAATCGTCAATGCGGGGTAGTGGGTAGCGGTTCTTGACTGTTACTTTGTTTAACTCTCTGTAATCAATGGAAAGTTCCATCTTTCTTTTTGACAAGTAGGACTGGGGCTCCCCATGGCGATGAGCTAGGTTGGATGAAACCTTTATCCAACAACTCTTGTAGCTAAGTGGATAACTCCTGCAACTCGCCTGGTGCCAGTCTATAGGGTGCTCGAGCAAAAGGCACTGCTCCGGGTGTTAGGTCGATCTGGAATTTGACTTGACGATGAGGTGGAAGACCAGGTAGGTCTTCAGGAAATACTTCTCGGAATTCATGAACGATCGGGATATCTTCTAACTTCTTCTCCTAGGTATACTTGTCAGCGACAAGGGCTAATATCGCGGTATGACCCTTACGCAGACACTTCTAAGCCTTCATGAAAGATATGATGCCCACGACTGCACCACTTCTTTCGCCCTGAACGGATAGGATCTCTCCACTAGGAAGGGGTATACGAACGATCTTCTCACTACAGATGATCTCAGCTTGGTTTTTAGACAACCAATCCATGCCCATAATTATGTCAAAACTTCCAAGTGTAACTGGCATGAGATCGATGTCGAGTTTGTGACGAGATCGATGTCGAGTTTGTGACCAGATAGTTCTAACTTACATCTCTTGAGAATGTGGGTTTCCTCGATTACTTTACCTTATGCTATCTCTACGGTATAATGATATTCTAGTAAAGTTGGGTTTATTCCTAACCGACTACTAAGTTCTTTAGATATAAAACTTCTATAGGTGCCAGTATCAAAAAGTATAGAAGCAAAATGATCGTTTAAAAGAAACATACCGTTAACAACATTCCGATCATTCCTAGCTTCCCCCGAGCCAATCATTAAGGCTCAACCTTGTTGTTATTGTTGCCGTTACCACCCTGGTTGTTGTTACCATTTCCATTACCGCCCTGATAATTTTTACCATTGTCATTCCCGTTTCCATTTCTCTTTAACTACGGGCAATTTTTCCTAAGCTGCCCTTCTTTCCCGCACTCAAAACAGCCTTTGGGTGCTTCACCAGGTGGTGTCTGTATGTTCTACAGATCTACCCTACAATCTTTGGCCACATGACCCATCTTTCAACACCGGTGGCAACGGTACCGGTCGCATGTTCCATGATGGTGAAAATTACATTTCTTGCACTTCGGGTACTTGCCAACATATGAACCCGGATTCTGTTGAGAAGAGGTAGACTGATTGTTGTTCTTTGACGGTTCAAGCTTACGGTGTTGCTGTTGTTGTTGCTAAGAAGGTGAGTTTGACTGGAGAGTTTTGGGGAATGAACTGTCAAATATCCGTTTGTTGTCAGTTGTCTTTGATAATGCAACTCTAGGGGGTAGAGTGCCCTGAGCGACTGCCTGATCGGTTAGGCTGTGAGCCAACCTGATAGTTTGCTGGATTGTAGTAGGATTAGAAGATGTCACCATGCTCTGAATTTGCGGAACCAAACCATCAATGAATTTCTCGATTCTCTTATAGGCAGGTGTTACCATTTGTGGACATAAGTTCGCCAGTTCATGCGAACGAGTAGTGTCGGCTTCAATCTCAGATCCTTCCATCTTTAGGTTCTAGAACTCACCCTCAATTTTCTGCACTTCATCACGGGGACAATACTCCTCCCGCAGCATAATCTTAAATTCGTCCCATGGCAATGCATTTGCCATCTCAAGAGTTAGCATTTGCACTTGGGAGTTCCACCAAGTAAGGGCCGGACCTTCAAGTGTGCCAGAAGCATACTTCACCTGATTGTTCGGCGGGCAATTGCACATTGCAAAGGCGGATTCAGATTTCTCCATCCAGCGGAGTAAGCCAACAGCCCCTTCGGCTCCACTGAATGAGTGCGGTTTGCAATCCATGTAAGCCTTGAACGTACAAACCTGCTGATGGTTGTGTTGACCTGAATTGTAAACAATAATGCTCTTTAGGAATACCATATTAGAATTTTTGTGTTTAGGATGAATGATGACTCACTAGAGTCGATAATATTTTGCTTTACCTCCAGCATTAACAGCGTCTTGACTAGCTGCTACCGCTTCAGCCACACTCTCATTTATGAGTTCCGTGAACTCAGCTGCAGTCATGTTGACATTTCTGCGACCGCCACGTCCTCCGGCGCGTCCACCACGTCCATTTCCACGTCCAGACATTATCATTTCATTCACAACAGACGGTAATGAGAAAAATACGTCGCATTTTATCATCATACAAGTACCAGTAAACAAAAGAAAATTTAAACCACAACATCTAACATTTCAATAATAATCCTTGATAAAGTATATTGTAAGGGCTACAAAGTAAATTCAATCAAGCATCAAAATCCAGAAACATCAGTTGGATGGGAAAAACCCTGCCCATCTAGGTTCAAAAGAAAAGACATAAATAAGTAATGAAGATAAGATATCAAATGCCACTGCTAGTTGATGTAACATCAGATGCTGCATCCTCGTCCTCGGCCGGATCTCCTGCGGGAGCATCATCTGGTGCAACTCCTACTGCTTCAGCAGCTGCAAGTCGAGCCTCCACTTGCTCAATCCTGGTGTGGAGTATATCTAGTTTCCACTCTGCAGTGTTCATCCGGTCTTCCATATCCACACATCCATTTGCCAAATTCTCATGGACTTTATCAGTGACTGCTAAATCTAAAATTAGTTTGTCAATTTTCTGATTCATCAGAATCTGTCGCTATGATATGCCAGAAATCTCCCCCGCTGCGTCCCTCATGTTCCGGATTTACCGGTCCATCCTAGCTACAAATGCAGCTAACACCTGCTCAAAGGGGTACTGCAATGGTGGCAAAGCTCGCACAGAAGATGATGAAGAAGAAGCAATGTCAGTAGTGAGTGGCGGTGGGACTTCCTCCTCGCGGATCCAGTTTCTGATCCTATCGGGATACCAATCCTAGTCCTTCGTGTTACCTCTGACACGCACATGAATAATCTCATCATACCCTACAGTTGTGTTGATCGGGTTTAGTCGACGTCTCCTCGGCTCTGGCAAAGGTACGGTAGGAACATCTTGCTCCTGAACGACTGGGATGCGGGTGAATTAGGCGGTGTCGACATTTCCTGTAACGGGATGAGTGAGTGCCATGTATGAGTGTAAGTGTTGTGTAACTAATGCATGTGCGTGGTTATAGTCTAGTATGTATTTCCTAGTTCTCTATAACCAATGTTTCTGATACCAATCTGTCACACCCCCAAAATCCACTAACGGAGTTTTACCGTTAGGAGCGTGACATACTAGGATCTCAGTCATTAGTTACGTTGAACGACTCTATATGAGTTTAATAAAAACACTAGCATTGCTCATAGTCACGATGCAACACTAGTAAATGAAAATACTGAGTTAATACGAAATGCGAAAGCGTAAAGATTGAAGGAAAAGCAATTGCGCCCAAAACATGCAATTCGAAAATAAATAAATAAGTAAGTCCTGCATTTGATAAATAATGAAACTCCAATGCATGCATGCCCTATCTCGTGCTCGTACCTTAACGACCTGAGAAAACATGCTAAAACGTGTCAACACTAGGTTGGTGAGTTCACAGGTTTCAAATGTAAGTAAAGTTTACTAGATAAAACAATTTACAATTATATCAATAGGTAGCTAACCTAATAACATGTTACTAAAGCGTTTCGACACCGAAGCTGACTGTTTATGTTTGATCTGCCTCCTACCATGTCTATTATGAACAATGGTAAACTGTTTAGTTCAATGTTACACCCGTTCGACTTCCTGTCGTGTTAGCATGACTAACGTGGGTGGGTGTCACACCCCAAGACAACGAATCGCAGCGGAAATGTTTATGAAAGCATGGTGGTAACATAAGTTGGAGCCCATAATATAATAGCAAACACTTTTATTTATAAATTAGGGAAAATAAGTCTTACATAAGATGAAATTATGTTTGAACATAAGTTTAATGATCCGATACAAGGTGGATCATATTACAAAAGATAGTCCCAAATGAATTTCCCATGTGAAGCGTTTGCCAAAAGCCCATTTTCATGACAGCGCGTTCTTGCATCTATTTTCCTGAAAAACATGCTTAAAAACATCAACAAAAAGTTGAGCGAGTTTCACAGGTTTAAATAATTACTAACCGAACCATCATGCAACTTTTGACTAACATGTGATAAGTTGTAAGCTTGCAAGGGATACAACAAGATGATAGTACCTAGAGCTTATAATCAAACCGAGACACAAAATATACAATATGTCCCCACAAAACCTTTCAAAATATACTCTCTCGTACAAACGACCGATTAGCGCTACTAATCACGAGAGTGGGTGGTCATACCCAAATAGATCTATCAATATACCCTATGGCCCATAAGAGGCTAATGATTATAACAGCGGGGCTATTCATGAACGATTTACACGAATATATATATATACACATATATAAATGCCCTTCTCGAGACAATCACACAAACACATAAGTAAGTCAAGTATTATGATAAACGAACGAAAGCATGTTCTTCCCCCATATTTTATAAACGATTAAGATAATTCAAAATGGGGCCGTGAAAACTCACCTTGAGCAAGGAACAATTGAAATTGACAAGTACTAGCAACTACACCCACGAGCGCCGGTCGGACCTAATAGTTCCCTAAATAAGATAGACATTTTAATAGTTGAACTCAAGTCTTACAAGTAAGTTGTTCATACAACCTACTAGACTTATAATATTTTTAAGAAAATATTTATTTACGAGAACCGTTGGTGACTTCGACACTCGGTTAAGACTTTATGAAAATGATGGATTACGCACCCTTAGATAAAATGCTAATCAACGATCAAAATGTGAAATTATAACCAAATAGCACATAAAAACATTCATACTTATGTACATAAGTCCTAGATCATATGTGGACATACCCAAATCATACTACTTGCATATGCACATTATTTAAGTGAAACGGTCAATTAGTCAAATTCTCAATTTACCAATATTAGGGACCACATATCATCTCATAACATGAAATCATAATTGTCAAACCATGTTTCATGAATCAAAACAATCTTTCATCACATTAGCATCAATGTACCTAAAACATGGCAATTTCTACGCATACGAGATAATCGAATAGTCAAATAATGCATATAGAAACATGTTAATGACGTTAATCAATTTATAACATAAATGCTGTAACTAATCCATAAAATATGACCAAAAATTTCTGCTCAAAATTATATTGATAGAACACTTATTTTTCATACCAAAAATAGTCGATTTTTACGACTAGTTTACCGTAAAACCTAACGAAATGCATCCAAACACCAAGATTCATACATATAACTAAAAATCTAAGTTTTAAACATGAAATATCATCAAGTTACTGCCATAGCTCTAGATTTTTAACAATTTCCTTTTTATGGCCAAAATTCACCGTTTTAGCGTACTTTTAAGCATCATAAGCTAGTCCACTATTTGGCCAATCATCCCAACACATGATATACTTTTAGAACAGATTATTATAGCCAAAATACATCACATTTATCACATTATTTTCAGATTTCAATAATCCTTTTAATCCTTGCTCAAAACCCAAATTTAAACATGCATTTTAATGACAATTTTAAGCAATAAACACCTAAATCAACAAATCAATGATCCGTCCATAATCTATCATGCTTTTATACTATAATATATCCTAATTTACTATTTGAAACTAACCATAATAAACATTTGTTTTGCATGCCAAGATCAAGTCATAAATCATAACATTTTGCAAGATATGAACAAATACATGTATACATATATACACGACACACATACACACCCATAAACATTTCAAAACCTTCAATAATAAGCCATAATTTACTGATTTAAAACTTTATAAAAAGTTCTTCTTAGTTGGTGGTGAACAATCACTTGTAAGTGTCAAATTCGGTAAAAATAAGTAAAGGAATGGATGGGGTTCTCTTACCACTTAAGTAAATCAAGGGAAGCACTATAAATGTAGGTGAAAAGAGAGTATTTTCTGCTGGAAATTCAGCTCCAAGAGACTCCAAGACTCAAAACACCATAAAAACTTCAAGAATACTTAAGAACTTTGGGAGAAAATGCTTGGAGATGGTGTGGAGATTATAAATAGGGGGAGGGGGGCTGGTTTTCGAACTCAAGAGGGAGGGAGAGAGGGGAGTTGGTCCAATGGGTGTTCATGCAAAGAAATGATGAGGATTTGGTGTGTAAGATTGGTTTTAAGCAAATGTGTAATCTTGGGTAAAATAATTAGATTAGATTTGATTATTTGTGGTAGGTGGGACCCACATTTTTCAGCAGATTTTTAAAGGGGGGGGGACTTCTAGAAGACCACTTTTTATAAAAAATACCCATAAGTAGGTAATTCTTTGTATAAAAACCAACATTTTATAAAAATAAACCATTTTAAACATGGTTTCTCACCAAATAAAAATTATATAAATTAACTACTAATTTTTCTCTATCATAATTGATAAAGATCATAATTTTTACTAAAAGTGAATTTTTAACACTTCCGGTGCGCCAAACGGTTAAAATACCGGTAAAACGCGATAAAAATTACCAAATGCAACAATTAATAAGTAGCACATAATTTTCACATATAATCCACCAATTTAATTTTTATTCAAGTAATTTTTGACACAAATGGATAATTTTATCTTACCGGGTCGTTACCGGCTCGTATTACGGGCATTTTACAGATACGCGGTACCGAAATTTCTGAAATTTCACGAAATGCCAATTCTTGTAAACGAAGAGCTTTGCTAGACTTTATAATATCCTAATTGACTAAAATTAAGTCTAAGATGCGTATAATTAATTTACGATGCGTATAAGGGCTTAACGGTAATTAACCTGAAAATCGTCGAATGTCATAGTGGGGCTTGTCAATGCCCAGTAGTACTACTCAAGATTACCTCGCTATGCCATATATTAAATGGTTCGATAAGTAAGGACTTACATGATATATTTGCGCTTAGTACAACAAGTGATATAAATGAAAAGTAAGATCTAAATGTTTGTACCCATGTTTTCTCCCCCAAGTTTAAACCATAAAAAAAGGGGCCGTGAAAACTCACCTTAGAATGCGTGCAGATGAAAGCTAATTAAAACTGCTGGACTACTAACCGCCAACTATAAACATCGGTTTATAAGTGTGCGTGCTTGTGTAAGTTGACATGAACACTAAGTATCCAAACAATCCCATTGTTTTAAGTGTTTTAGAAAAACATTTAATAGTTTGACCAAGTTTGACCCAGTTTGACCCGACGACCCGTTTAGTGATTTAATGTTTGGTTTGAATACTAACACACATAGCATACAAGTAATTCATGTTTCATGCTACACATGTCACAACTAACTTAGCATGGCAAGTTATGTCTACCCAATGTACGTTCAACAAAGTTCCTACTTTTAACAATATATGAACACAAGTTTGGTTTCAATAGATTTCATCATCTATAACACGTTTGCATGATCATGACATGTTTATCTACACATATTAATGCATGAAGGATCATCACAACATACACCTTAGGTCTAGACATCAAGTTTTAAATTCTAAAAGTTTCTACTTTAAGTAACTTATGATCTATGCATACGACTTGTACAAAACAACACTTTAACTAACTTTAATACGTCCATAATAACATGCTAGCATCATACAATAACCTCATGCACGTAAAAGTAATTCACATTCAACAAACACCTTTCATCAAAGTTTCCTCTTTAGGAAAGTCTACCATTTCTAGCTTTGTTAACAAGATTCAACGCATCCATTCAATTGTAAACTACTTAACTAGCATAATTACAATCATAACAATCATCATTCACATATAGCATGCAATCCTACAACATCACATAATAAAAAAAGTCTATACTTTAGCCAAGTTACAAATCATATGAAACTAGGGTTTTCTAAATATCAATATACTCATCAAATAGTTGCAACAACATCAATCAAATAATCAATTCATCAACATTATTTCAAAAACTCATGTTTGGATGAACTAGGGATTCAATCACAACTTTTATAATAAAAAAGTAACGGAATTCGATGAAATAACTTACGTGTGAGTGTTAGAAACGCCTAGACTCGCTCGAATCCACTTCTAATTGCAAGATTGAAGATCAAAAGAGGTGTGTTTGGGTTGCTTGAAGCTCTCGGCTCAAAGGGGGTGGGGTTTGGGATCGCGACGGCTTCAAGGGAGTGGGGTTAGGGTTTTTGATTTTTTTTTATAAATTTCCTTTTATACACAAATGCATGCATGGGTTTTTAAGTTGGGTTATGGGCTTTCTAAAGGTCTATAGGCTATTATCAAACACTTAACACTAATAATAATTAAATCCTTTAACTATTATTTTTATAAAAACTCTAACTTCTATAAAAATAATTAACACAATCAGTATTTGATAAACATGCGCGATATCAAGAAAATTCACATAATTCACGTAAAGTCACATAATACGTAAAATCATATAATTTATATTAATTATAAATTATTAATTGTTTGAAATATTATTCTTGATTCATCACCAACGTTCCGGGTTAGACTCAAGTGTGATCTGGTAATTATACGAATTGTCGTTGTGTGTGAATTAACTGACACATTTAATTAATCCTAATTAAATGCAATGCACATGCAACTAACTGAGATAACTGATTTTGCATGAACAATGTTTGAACTAACGATGTTTGTGTTAACGGAGTTAACCTGAAATTGTCGGAAGTCACAAGATCTATCATTGTTAACCGTCGGCTTGAATAGTTAATGATTGCACATAAATTGCACACAAACGGTTAACACACCTAGCAATCAAACATAAAGCTCAAATTTTGTATACATGAATGTAAAGAGGATTTGTGTTTGTGTAGTTTGTGTAAATGTAAGCAATTGTGTGTATAGAGTTCATGTTTTACCCCAAAAAATATAAAAGAGTAAAAGGGGCTTTGTAATACTCACTTGAATCAAGGGTGTAGCTGGCACGCGATACTAGGTAGTAAAATGATTCTTGTAACTCACCACGTTAACCTAGTGTGAAATGCATGAATTTGAATTAGAAACATGCAAGGAGTTCTAAGGCGAGATCTATGGTTCACTTGGGTTTTGAGTGTAGGGACTTGTACGAAGGATTCGTGTTATATTATGTAAAAGGATTGTGTAGGTATTTGTGTTTTGTATTTGAACAAGTTCTAAGTATAAGATTTTAAAATAAATGATTTAGGGTTTAATTTGAATGACTAAATAAATTAGATAAAAAATTTCTTTTTATTTACAAAAATTAGTGTGGAGTTATATTTATTCAAAATATAATTTAAATAAATAACTTTTTATTTTATTTATTTATTTATGAAAATGTATCAAGTTATAGTGTAAATATATATTAGTTTGCAAAAACCATAAATAAGTTAATAATGGGAGGAAAGTATATAAAAAATATAAATTTGTTTAAATAGGATTTTAACCCTAATGATTACCAAAATGATAAGGTGACTTTAAATAATCCTTTCATAATTTATATGAAATTTTGGTATTTAAATACTTTGTTTTTTAAAATATAATTTTAAATGATTAAAATAAGATTTTAAACAACTAATTTGTAGAATTAGATGTTTTATGTTAGAAACTGTAAACTATTGTTTTATTTGATCTAAATAATGTTGAGTTTATAAAAAAATAGTTTTTATAAAGGTTTTGGAGTATTAAAATCGGTTTAAAAACAATAAACAAGCCACCCGGCTCGAACCCGGGTGGCACCTGTGTGCGTTGTAAGTTTTACCATTGGACCAAGGGACTAATCCTTGTAATTGATCCGGTTCGAAATGGTATCAACATGTGGTCGAAGCAGGGCCGGGTTTTGGGTTCAGTGAATGCGCAAAACAGAAACTTGGGTGTTGGTTAATTAAATACGTAAAAAAAATCCGAAATACATATTCGTATGAACAGGTCGTGGTCTCCTACTGAATCTGGCTCAATGTCCTCTGTCATATGAAATTAACAGAGGGCTTTCGATCTCAGGGATAAAACGAAGTTATAGATGTAAACCTTACTTGAAATGATGAAGTGCCGAGAGAGAACGACTGTTTTAGAACCTTCGGCTGCTCTCGGTGATTGGTAGCATTCCAGACGAGGAATGGATTCAATAAGTGGTTCAAAGTGTTTGTAGGAGTGTATACGGAGGTGTGTGGATGATTCAAACAAATCAATTTCACCTAATTCGTTTATTTGAATTCGGATTTGCAGGGGCTAGTTGTCAACACGCAATACGCGTGAATTAAACCATGTATTGATGAATTTAGTTAACATTGGTAACATCCAAAAATAGTAATTTAGTAAAAAAAATAACGCGATAGAGACTTAATCGTCATAAAACAAAAGAAAAACGGATGGGCTTGGGCTCGGCTCCAACAGGCCGAGCGAAGCCCAGGTATATAAGGGTCAAGACAGAACAAGAACTCTCATTTCCACCAAAACTTGCAACCTAGAGAGAGAAAGGAGAGCTCGGGTCTAGAGAGAGAAAGTTGACGGATCGACCCGAAATTGAAGGAGCACGTTACTACTGAGCTCGTGAGCAAAACCTCCGAATCAGAATCACAATCCTGGTAACGATTCGACCTTAAACTGAGTTTTTCTTCGTTTTGGGGTTTCTCGGGTTTTAGCTAAATAGGAGACGTTTTTATGGATGAAACTTGAAAATAAGCTTAGAACTAGCATCTAGAGTGAAAACCGCACCTTTTGATCAAAGAAAATTGTAAGATTAGCATGATCGGATTAACATGCAAAAATTACGGACTTGTCCAGGAAACAGGTGTTGCGTACTTATCAAGTACGCAGTAGGGACGTCCTGCGTACTTACCAAGTACGCAGGAGAAAGATCATGCGTACTTACCAAGTACGCAGGAGAAATATCATGCGTACTTTACAAGTACGCAGGAGAAAGATCATGCGTACTTACCAAGTATGCAGGAAAAATATCATGCGTACTTACCAAGTACGTAGGGGGAAGATCATGCGTACTTATCAAGTACGCATGAGCAAGGCCCTGCGCACTTACTAAGTGCGCAGGTAGCAGACCAGTAAGTAAAGTCAGTATGTTTAGAATGATTAAACCGTTAGAGTCGGGGTTGAGTCTGATGTGTATTTAAAGTACCTAATTCAGATCGTACGTGACGTTGTTGGACCTTTGTTTTGGACAACCAAGACTAGCTTTTCAGGTGAGTTCTATGTGCCCCCTTCTATGTTATGTGTAAATCACTTTAAACGTTTTGGGGCTGAAGTGTATACACTAAATGAATAAATGCTATAAATGTCAATGTGATCATGCGTGCTATACAAATATGTATATATATATATATATATATATACTTATATATGAAAATGAATTATGAACAAAGAATGAAACGTATGATTACAAAGAATGAATGAAAGAAGGACATAACGTAAATGAATGAAATCTTGCTTTATATTATATATATTGCATGTTATGAATGTAGGTAAACGTTATGAACCCTTCTATGACAACGGCTACTTCGGTAGACGGACGACCACGTGACTATTTTGCAACCGGGACAAAAACGTTCCTTCGCAAGCTAGGACGTATATTAAGGCACTAATGGACGGTCGAAGCAATTGCCTTAACTAAAGTAGAACGGTTGCATACATAATGGTCACGTGGGAAACGGATGCCCTAGGGCAGACGGACAAGAGAACGGCCTACGACGGTAGGACAGTTTAAGAGCGGACGGACAAAGGTTGCCAGACGGATTTAATGAAAGAACGGACGGTTTTCTAGAGCCGGACGATTAATGAAATGGGCTACGACGGTAGTTCTCACTGCGATGTCATTGTGATATTCGCGACAAGTATGATGGGTTGATCTCCCTTAAGATTATGGCCAATAACTGTTCTCCCCCCCAAAGTAAGTATGTATGTACATATGTATATAAATAAAATGAATGTTATGTGAGAACAGTAAAGTAAAGAATATGTAAAAGCACGAATATTACGTATGTTATGTACACATATATATAAAATATTCATGATAAGATAAGTATTATGTATGATTGTCCTTAAACTAGAACTCACCAGTGTTAGCTGAATTTTAGTATAAATTTCAGGTAAAGGAAGAAAGGGACGTGCGATGGCGTGAAGGTTACCCGGCACAAGACTGACATCCCACATTTATTTATATTAAGACAATGTTATGTATTTAATTGTTAAGACTTCCGCTATTATGTCATGTAATTTGAATGATGTTTGCTTCCGCTACTTCTGAATGTTTTAAATTTAAGTTCATTATTTATGACTATGTTTATGAGTAATCTAACAAGTGAGGTTACCCGGGAAAGGGGTCTTACAAGTTGGTATCAGAGCAATAGTTTGAGAGATTCAGACATCCCTAAATGTCTGGACTCAAGCTAATTTTGGGACCAACGCATGGATGTCAGTATGGGTAACCAACGCCAACGCCAGCACGGTACGTAAGTACTAGAGTTATACACTTGGATAAGAATAGATACCTTAACTTAGAACAAATAGATGTCAATGTCACAACCGATTTGAAGACTTTTGAACCTGAAAAGCAATGTAAATTAGTAATCACAAACTGGTCACTGTAATTAAAAATTTATCTTGCTCGTACTGTTCTAAACTATAACCTGAAGGAATGGCATTGATGTATTCCCTTTACATATCAGAAAATTCTAGAAAACTATGGCAAGTAGAGGAAGAACTGCACGCCAAGGCGGCCATACGGGCCGAGTAGGTAGACCGCCATTGAACCAAGGACAAGAGGAAGAAGAAATCATGCACGTCAAACACACCGAGAGAGTGCGTGGCACTAATGTGACCCCACCGGGAGGTGACAATGAAGAGGCACTATGATTGGGACCCGAACTTAGGGATGCTATTGCCCATGAGGTTGTAATGACACTGAAGAGCGTATTGCCTGGTCTGTTACCTGAGACACAGAAAAGGAAATGGGAAAACATGTCCAAGGGAAATGGAACGGGGAACTATACAACTGAGGCTAAGAAGCCAAGGACTGAAGAATACGAAGCTTGTAAGAAATGTTTGAAGAAACACCAAGGCGAGTGCCTAGCTGGTTCCACCATCTGTTATAGGTGTGGGAAGGTGGGGCATTATTCTCGTGACTGTTTAAGAGACACTAAATTGCAAAGTTGTGGAAGATATGGACACCAGACTAGGGATTGCAGGAAAACCAGACAATCCGGTTCGAGAAAGGAAAAGGAAGCTGAAAAGGAACAACCACAGGCTAGGACTCGAGCCTACGCCCCGACTGAGGAGGAAGTAAGGGGAAACCCTGATGTTGTGTCAGGTATGTTCCTAGTTAATAACGAACATGCTGCTATTTTATTTGACTCTGGTGCTAGTAAAAGTTTTATATCTAATGCATTTAGTCGTAAACTAGGATGCACTATCAACACCATAGTAAAGGCTTTTAGCATACAAACTGCCGTTGGTAAAAATTCGGCAGTATTTCAAGTAACATAGGATTGCATCATAGAAATAGAGGGTCATAAGTTCCCTTCTAGATTATTCCTTCTTACCTTAGGAGGATTCGATATAGTATTGGGTATGGATTAGCTTGCTACCAACGAAGCTCAAATCATATGTAAATGTAAGAGGATACACCTCAAAGCTCCTAGCGGCAGTCCAATTACGGTTTATGGGTATTGGAATTGCACGATGCCGAACATCATCTCGATTATCAAGGCCGAAAGTTACATGAGGTGCGGTTGCGAAGCTTATTTGGCATATGTTATTGATGATAGAATGAAAATGAACGAACTCAAGAATGTACCCGTGGTGTGCAACTTTTCGGAAGTATTCCCTGAGGATCTACCTGGGTTACCACCCGATCGGGAAATAGAATTTCAGATTGACTTATTGCCAGGAGCTGAGCCCGTTGCCAAAGCCCCCTACCGATTGGCTCCGTCAGAAATGAAAGAATTGATGTCTCAACTAGAGGAATTAACAGAAAAGGGATTTATTAGACCGAGCATATCATCGTGGGGCGCTCCGGTACTATTTGTAAAGAAGAAGGACGGCAGCATGCGCATGTGCATTGACTACCGCGAGTTGAACAAGAGGACAGTGAAGAACAAATACCCACTGCCTAGAATAGACGACCTTTTTGATCAACTGCAAGGTGCAAGTTGGTTCTCAAATATCGATCTTAGGTCGGGTTACCATCAGTTGAAAGTAAGAGAAGAAGACGTACCAAAGACCGCGTTTCGCATGCGTTATGGGCATTATGAGTTTCTTGTGATGTCCTTCGGATTAACCAACGCACCAGCATCGTTCATGGATTTGATGAAAAGAGTATGTCGACCCATGTTGGATCGATCAGTGATAGTTTTTGTAGACGACATACTGGTATATTCGAAAAGCGAGGGTGATCACCACTATCACCTAAGGGAGGTTCTGGAGGTGCTAAAGCAGGAAGGGTTATACGCAAAATTCTCCAAATGCGCGTTCTGGCTTAGGGAAGTCCAATTCCTAGGTCATGTAATAAACCCAAACGGCATTATGGTGGATCCTGCAAAGATTGAGACAGTAAAGGAATGGAACATCCCAAAGACACCAACAGAGATAAGAAGTTTTCTGGGATTGGCAGGCTAGTATCGAAGGTTCATTTAAGATTTTTCAAGAATAGCCTCGCCACTAACTAAGTTGACACGGAAGGAAGTGAAATATGAATGGGGTTCAACCCAAAATAACGCGTTTGAGGAACTTAAGGCACAATTAACCCAAGCTCCAGTCTTAGCATTACCTGAGGGAAATGAAGACTTGGTAGTGTACTCTGACGCTTCGGGTCAGGGTTTAGGTTGCGTACTTATGGAACGAGGAAAGGTAATTGCTTACGCCTCGCGACAAGATTCACGAGGTTAACTACCAACACACGATCTAGAGTTAGCAGCAGTAGTTTTCACATTAAAAATATGGAGACACTATCTGTATGGAGTCAAATGCACCATCTACTCGGATCACAAAAGCCTGAAGTACTTTTTTGGGCAAAAGGAGTTAAACATGAGTCAAAGGAGGTGGTTAGAGCTACTGAAGGACTATGACTATGAGATATTGTACCATCCAGGAAAAGCAAATGTGGTGGCTGACACTTTAAGCAGAAAGGAAGAATCGGAACCTATACAGATCAAAGCGTGTCAGCTGATTATAAAACCAGATTTGATGAGTGAAATATCAAAGGCACAAGACGAAGCACTATTAGAAGGAAATATAAAACGGGAAATAATAGTAGGACAACAAGGGAATCTGGATGCAAATGCATACGGTATACGAACTAGGTTTGGCCGAATGTGGATACCTAAGATTGGCGAGCTTAGAGCCAAAATACTCGATGAGGCCCATAAGTCTCGCTATTCTATCCACCCCGAGACAAACAAAATGTATCAAGACTTGAAGAAGGAGTACTAGTGGCTTGGCATGAAGAATGATGTGACAAAGTACGTGAGCAAGTGCTTGACGTGTTCACTAGTTAAGGCCGATCACCAGAAACCATGCGGTAAAATGAAACCCTTACCAATACCGGAATGGAAGTGGGAAGAGATCACGATGGACTTCATTACCAAGCTACCGCGGACAGCTAAAGGCAATGATACCATTTGGGTGATTGTCGACCGCTTGACGAAAAGTGCTCACTTCTTGCCAATATGTGAGACTTCTTCGTCAGAAAGACTAGCAGAAATATTTATCAAGGAAGTTGTGAGTAGACATGGTATGCCGCTGTCGATTGTGTCCGACAGGGATACTAGATTCACCTCAAGGTTTTGGAAGAAATTCAATGAAGCAATAGGAACTAGACTGAACATCAGCACCGCTTACCACCCCCAAACCGATGGACAATCGAAAAGGACCATTCAGACCTTGGAGGACATGCTCCGGGCCTATATCATTGACTTCGGTGGGAGCTGGGATAGCCATCTATCATTGGCAGAATTTTCATTTAACAACAGCTATCACTCGACTATTGGCATGCCGCCATTTGAAATGTTGTATGGGAGGAAAGGTAGGACCCCGGTTTGTTGGGGGGAAATTGGACAGAAGGATTTTGCAAGTCTCGAAGTGGTCAAAGCTACTTCCGAGAAGTTTGATCAAATCAAGGCTCGAATGAAAGCTACAAAAGACAGACAGAAATCATACGCAGATAAGAAAAGAAGGGATTTAGAGTTTCAAGTGGGGGACATGGTACTGTTAAAGGTATCACCATGGAAAGGAATCATTCGATTCAGAAAGC
Organism: Smallanthus sonchifolius; assembly: GCA_023525975.1. NCBI lineage: Eukaryota > Viridiplantae > Streptophyta > Magnoliopsida > Asterales > Asteraceae > Smallanthus > Smallanthus sonchifolius. The sequence continues at coordinate 58,957,507 of CM042021.1, forward strand.
GTGGCAAACTAAGTCCAAGGTTTGTCGGACCTTTCAAGATTTTAGCGAGAGTGGGTCAAGTTGCTTACAGACTCGACGTACCCGTTGAGCTTAGTGGAATACACTCTACGTTCCACGTGTCAAACTTACGTAAGTGCCTAGCTGATGACACAGCTCTCATACCTTACGACAAGATCGAAGTGGATGACAAACTAAATTATGTGGAGGAACCAATAGCCATTATTGACCGAGCTGAGAAACGACTATGCAATAAGTCGATTCCTTTAGTCAAAATATAATGGAAGCACAGAAAAGGGTCAGAAGCTACATGGGAAAAAGAAGACGAGATGAGGGGACTATACCCTAAATTGTTTAACGTATAAATAGTTTCGGGGACGAAACCTCTTTAAGGGGTGTAGACTTGTAACATCCCAAAAATAGTAATTTAGAAAAAAAAATAACGCGATAGATACTTAATCATCGTAAAACAAAAGAAAAACGGATGGGCTTGGGCTCGGCTTCAACAGGCCGAGCGAAGCCCAGGTATATAAGGGTCAAGACAGAACAAGAACTCTCATTTCCACCAAAACTTGCAACCTAGAGAGAGAAAGGAGAGCTCGGGTCTAGAGAGAGAAAGTTGACGGATCGACCCGAAATTGAAGGAGCACGTTACTACTGAGCTCATGAGCAAAACCTCCGAATCAGAATCACAATCCAGGTAACGATTCGACCTTAAACTGAGTTTTTCTTCGTTTTGGGGTTTCTAGGGTTTTAGCTAAATAGGAGACGTTTTATGGATGAAACTTGAAAATAAGCTTAGAACTAGCATCTAGAGTGAAAACCGCACCTTTTGATAAAAGAAAATTGTAAGATTAGCAAGATCGGATTAACATGCAAAAATTGCGGACTTGGCCAGGAAACAGGTGTTGCGTACTTATCAAGTACGCAGTAGGGACGTCCTGCGTACTTACCAAGTACGCAGGAAAAAGATCATGCGTACTTACCAAGTACGCAAGAGAAATATCATGCGTACTTACCAAGTACGCAGGAGAAAGATCATGCGTACTTACCAAGTACGCAGGAGAAATATCATGCGTACTTACCAAGTACGCAGGGGAAAGATCATGCGTACTTATCATGTACGCATGAGCAAGGCCCTGCGCACTTGCTAAGTGCGCAGGCAGCAAACCAGTAAGTAAAGTTAGTATGTTTAGAATGATTAAACTGTTAGAGTCGGGGTTGGGTCTGATGTGTATTTAAACTACCTAATTCAGATCGTACGTGACGTTGTTGGACCTTTGTTTAGGACAACCAAGACTAGCTTTTCAGGTGAGTTCTATGTGCCAGCTTCTATGCTATGTGCAAATCATTTTAAACGTTTTCGGACTGAAGTGTATACACTAAATGAATAAATGCTATAAATGTCAATGTGATCATGCGTGGTTTACAAATATGTATATATATATATAATTATATATGAAAAAATTATGAATAAAGAATGAAACGTATGATTACAAAGAATGAATGAAAGAAGGACATAACGTAAATGAATGAAATCTTGCTTTATATTATATATATTGCGTGTTATGAATGTATGTAAACGTTATGAACCCTTCTATGACAACGGCTACTTCGGTAGACGGACCACCACGTGACTATTTTGCAACCGGGACAAAAACGTTCCTTCGCAAGCTAGGACGTATATTAAGGAACTAATGGACGGTCGAAGCAATTGCCTTAACTAAAGTAGAACGGTTGCATACATAATGGTCGCGTGGGAAACGGATGCCCTAGGGCAGACGGACAAAAGAACAGACTACGATGGTGGGACAGTTTAAGAGCGGACAGACAAAGGTTGCCAGACGGATTTAATGAAAGAACGGACAGTTTTCTAGAGCCGGACGGTTAATGAAATGGGCTACGACGGTAGTTCTCAGTGCGATGTATTTGTGACATTCGCGACAAGTATGATGGGTTGATCTCCCTTAATATTATGGCCAATAACTGTTCTCCCCCCAAAGTAAGTATGTATGTACATAAAATGAATGTTATGTGAGAACAGTAAAGTAAAGAATATGTAAAAGCACGAATATTACGTATGTTATGTACACATATATATAAAATATTCATGGTAAGATAAGTATTATGTATGATTGTCCTTAAACTAGAACTCACCAGCGTTAGCTGACTTTTAGTTTACATTTCAGGTAAAGGAAGAAAGGGACGTGCGATGGCGTGAAGGTTACCCGGCACAAGACTGACATCCCACATTTATTTATATTAAGACAATGTTATGTATTTAATTGTTAAGATTTTCGCTGTTATGTCATGTAATTTGAATGATGTTTGCTTCCGCTACTTCTGAATGTTTTAAATTTAAGTTCAGTATTTATGACTATGTTTATGAGTAAATCCAACAAGTGAGGTTACCCGGGAAAGGGGCCTTACAACATTAGGGTCTAGATTCTTATGCAAATAGTCAAGGCGTGATTTTTTGACATTTAAACGTGTTTAATTGACTGATTAACGCCGAATTGATTTGGCATTTGACCATACGGAGTCAAATTATTTGAATTTTAAATTGACCGCAACTTTGGTTGAATTGGGATGTTAATTGGATTGGAAACTGTTCAACATTCGTTAAAGTATTCATGGAAAGTCCTTAGCAATCGGGTTTGGCCGATTTAAATGTTGAATTGTAGGTATTTCGCAACTGTTGATTGTTAAAAGTCAACCTTCTTCAAAATTGGAGGATGGGGTCAGCATTGGAGTCAAAGGGTCCAATTCTAAGGAGATATGGTTCAAGTTGAGGGTTCATAGGATCAAAAGGTTCAAACTAATTTATAAAAAATGTAACTATGTACTTGTATATAATTACAATTAAACATGCTTTTCTTATATTTTATAAAATCATTTTTATGAAATTTGTATATATATAAAAAGACTTAAACATCAAGTGCTTTAATATATTTTAATAGAGGAAAAGTTTCTAATTTCATAAAATTATAAAATGGTTTATTTAATAAAAATCCAAAGTATCTACGTATATATATTTGACCATTCATTCTTAAATAAATACTTGTACATTTCCGAAGGGCGTGACTACATGATCCAATCTTACACGTTTATATATATACATCTATATATATTTATATATGTTTTAAATAAGTTGCAGCTGTTTACTTGATTTATTTAGTGAAACCGAAAATATATAAATATGTGTGTTTACAAATGATAAAATGAAAGTTGAAATTTCGGATTTGAAACTTACATTTTTTATTTATCTCTATAATCTAATGTAAGTATATACAATAGGAGAATAGTATGTTAATGTGCAAGGTTGAAAACTTAAATTGGTATGTGTTAAGATGAAAATTTAATGTGACATATTGTATTGAACCGGTACAGAGTTGAAATGGATTGTGAAATGAACTAAAAGATATGTCGTAAAAATCATGGATGTTACACGACTATTACAGGTAACAAATTCCGAATAACAAGGTAACCATAGGCTGACGAATCACGGTGATCAAATTCAATTGGTTGCCCACGTTACTACTCAGATTCTAAACGTTTCCCATCATACTCACACTAGCTTTCTATCTTCCACACAACGGATGCACACGCATCCCACACAACCCATATAACACAACACAATACTAACCACGTAGTTACACACAATGCCATTTCACAATATGTACTCAGACAACATAATTCCACACGAAATCACTAAACCACATAATCATACCAAACGACTACCTATAGTGTTACACTACACAATTAATACCCTAACAAATAATGTTCAACTCAAAGGACGTACCTCTTGGCTCGCGGTTACTCGTGGTGACATTCGTTTCACCCCCGTCCCATTTTCAGTTTAAGTTAAGGTATTTTATTTTAGTAAAAACACCGATTTTCTCTTAAACCAAGGCTCTGATACCAACTTGTATGTAACAACCATGATTTTCTGGTACTATTTTACTTTATTCTATACAATAATGACATCTCATTTCAATCCGGTACTTGTTTACACAAAATATGTCACATTAGTTACTATTTAATTTTAACAAGTATCAATTCAAATTTTCAACCCTACACTTCACATTATTTCTTGTTTATATATATAACACATACAAGTATATTATTATATAGATATATAAGTAAACATCCGGTTATAACAAATATATATATATATATATATATATATGTAATTTATTATGAATATGTATGTAGACACATATGTCTATATATTTGGTTATACTGATTAAATCAAGTGTACAACTTATAATTTTATAGAACTTATGAATTTAAATCATGTATTTACATATTTCTATTTACTTTTATCATATATGTATGAATTGCTCATCTAAGATATATATATATATATATATATATATATATATATACTTAATCATATTAAAAGAACATTTACACAATTTGTAAGTTTTATAAAAATGAAATATACTCCGTTATAAATATTCAAAACTAAACAAATAATAAGTAAATTTTATAAATTATATAAAAATGATTTTTATAAACAAATAAAATGAATTTAATTTAGTTAATTTGGGCTTTGGACTCCCCCTCAACAACCTTTGAACCCCCTATTGGACCCCCTCCCCTTTGGTTATGAACCCTGGTAGTGTTCTTACATAATTTTAACTTTCAAAAAGTCAAACCCGCTTCAATAGCCCAAACTACCTAAAATCTAGTGTTTTAATCCAATCAAATCATCATACCATTCATTAGTAACCGTTAGGGATTAGTAATTATACCAATTAATGGAGTAAATATGTTTTTGGAAACCAACATTTAAGGATTCGGTCATGGGTTGAAAACCCAATAATTTGCATTCAAAATCCCATCAATTTTCTTCCAAATAACCGTCTTAAATGCATTACTCTTTGATGATTAAACACTCGTTAGGTACCAGCCTCAATCACTGACCCAAATCACACGAAATCATTTCTTTTCTTTCCATTTGTTGCTTCCTGTCGCTAGCGGCTTTAGAACCCGAGGTAGCGCAATTTTTCGGCATCGTGTCCAAGGACAACCCCAGGTATTACCTCCACCTCTCCATTCGCATTCTTCAATTTACTTTCTTGTGTATAAAAAGGATCAATTTTAGGGTTGAGGGCAAGGGCCTAGGTTGCGCCTGTTGTGGTTATGAGGAAGGAGAAATACAGACCAAAACTCGCTTTAAGTTTTACGATTCTGGTGTATTAATATATCTGGGATGCTGGTCTAGTGGTAGGAACACAAACACGCAAGGGACATGTCACGGGTTCAACCCGGCCTGTCCCCCCTTCTTTCCTTATTATTTTGTTTTTCCCTCTTTTTGCACTCCCTCATTTATCCAAATAAAGATATACATATATGTACAAGACGCGCGAGTTTTTTAAAAATATAAGGAGGTAAAATATATACTTTTAAGTTATGAAGAGACGAATACAAATAAATTTTAATATATATAAATATATATACATAATTCTATAACTTTTATGGGTATGCAAATGTAATTATGTATATATGCATATAATTTTCTTATAAACAAGTGTTGTTATAAATCTATCTTTTAGAAACGCTCAAAGGTTTACAATTAACGTCCTTTTCAAATATATATATATATATATATATATATAGATATTTATAACTATGACCAGTTGCTTTAATTATCTCAAACGTATAACAAATATTATATGAGCACTACGCGTGTACTATTTTCATTACCAATATATATAATTCTAAAGAATGACAAATGTTTAGTGCCTTTCATAAACCCCATCATTTTCTAACTTTTGAGATTACAAAATAATCGTGGTTGTGACGTCATGACTTTTATCAAACTAAAAAGTTCCCTTTTGTCTTACAAAGATTATATATTCTTTTAGTTAAATTATTCTCCTTATATAAACTATTTAAATCAAATTTCATACTTTTAATTAATAATTTATTTTGACTTAATTACTTATTATTTAGAACATTAATTTCACACTTAATTTTCTTGAAATAAATAAAAGGAATTATCTATTTATTTATGTAGACATTTATTTAGTTATTCAACTATTTATTTTATTCATTTATTTAATTCAAATGATACACATATAAATATTATCATATTATAATATTTCCACATGATAATTATCCTTACCTAATCGTCTTACCAAGAAATCAACTATACTTGTTTTTGCAATTAATACTTATTATTGGCATCAAAGGAAATCTCTTTTATAAATAAAAGTTATGAAACAATATTTCACCAAATTTCATCTATATATTAGCACGTTAGTTACTGTAAAGACTCGTATCCTTCCTTCGTTCTCTCATTTCCAAAATCTTAAAATCCCAACCGTCCCATTCTAATTTCCTTTTTTTCTCATATTAAACATGTACAAACTATTGATCCTTATATCATCAAACTGAGGTTAACCGTGTGGTTAGCTAGACATTGGTGCAATAACAACTTGTGCGTGTGACTACCAAGCTACCTATTACAAGGTGAGTTTACATAGCCCCCTTTTTACACTTTTACATCTTTGGGGTGAAACATGATTACATTCAAACTATTTGCAACTATTACAATTCAAACATTATGATCATGTGTGTAATTTTTGCCTTATGCTTCAACACTATTTGTGCAAACAACATTTACTTACTTTTTGTGCATAGTGCAAGTGCAATCATTAACTATGTACAAGCCGACGGTATACAATGATAGATCTATTGAGTCTGACCAACCCACCCGGTTAGGGTGATTGTTGCCAAAAATACTTAAGGATAACTGTTGTGTTATGGCTAACATTTAAGGATAACTGTTGTGTTATGCCGTCGGTTGGGGTGTGACAGATTGGTATCAGAGCCATGGTTATAGGGAATTATGTTATTAGAATCCAATGACCTAGTCTATAATCTTAGGACACCCTTGTGTGAATATCTTACATGTTACAATAGGTATTGCATCGCATGATACAATAAATGATATTTTATGTGCTACACTACTTGATAACTTACATGCTTATAAAATTGCTATTTATGTAATACCTTGTTTACCATACTGTTTGATTACATGCTACCTATTTGATCCCATTAAATGCTATCATAAGTTTTACCACACAATTATACATACATAAATCTTTATACACCTTCACTCCTACACATTGAGAATTATGTCATCCTCATCATCACTTGTGAAAAATTTAAACTTTTAAGCCTAATGCCTATTAAATTTTCTTTATCCCGTTAAAGTTTTGATTTCTAAAAACTAGTAAAGAACATGTGCAATCCGGAAGGGTGAATGCATGTACTTTGGGTCTTCTATCTAGGAAAGCATTTCATATAAATCCAAATCAACCGAAGGATCCGTATGCTTTCCTAGGAATTCTCTAAGTGAGTGTTCACCTATAGGCTAAAGCTTGTCTTCTCGAAAGTATAAGAATTTGAATCACTTTGATTTATCAAGGTATCCATTTGGTTATGCTACCAAGTGAGTACAATCTAAACATCATCTTTTTATTTATCGCAATTTGGTACACGTACCTAAACCTTCTTTGCAAACTAATCATTTTATTACCTGATTTAAATAACATCGTTATTTTTGTTCGAACAAAACATATATCAAACCCTTGGTTTACAAATACTATCTAGAATACAAGTTATCTATAAACCTTTTCACCTTATAAAGAAACTCAATACAACTTGTTTTATAAAAATATTATTTTAATTAATAATTAATTATGACTTTTTATTTCATTAAATTAATTTTTATTAAATCTTGGCTTAATCACTAAATAATTTAGCCATTGTTTTTCTTTCTCTTTATGATAATTAAATTAAATAAATAAAAGGGTTTCACTTATTCTTCCAATTATCTATATAATCAACTATTATTTTTTTTTAATTTACAACCAAGAATAAATTACAGTTACTTGTTTTTTACAAGCAAAAATCACAAATCCGTTATTCATGAACACATTACTCTAAATACCTGCAAAACTTTCTCATTATCTTTCACCTTCGAAAAGGTATGAGCTTACTAGGCACTCCAAGGAGATAAATCATTCCGCATATGCGTTAACCATCCATATAAACCACAACAACTATTTAAAAATTTAAAACCCAACACTCTACATTGTACATGAACTCCAAGCAACACACTTGTCCGCAAAACTCGATCACCTACCAAATTCGATAGTTTACATTACTCATGCAATTCAATTTTTTACATATGAACTTTCACAATATACATGAAACTAAATTGTTTACATTATACACGAAACTTGATTGATCACACGGTACACAAAACTTGTTTGTTCGCAACATACGTGATACTAGATTGTTCACATCATACATGAGACTTAGTTGTTTACAACATGCGTGATACTATATTATTTGCGTTATACATGAAACTTGATTGTTTACATTACCCACAAAACTAAACTGTTTACATTGTTTGCAATTACTTGTCCACTATATACATGAGGCATGATCGTTCACTTTATCCAAGAAAGTTGATAGCTATAAACTTTTAGCTACTCCGGGGTTGGCGTATTCTTGTTCAAACACGAGGAATCTATGAACTTTGGGTACTCGGGATTTGACATATTCTTGTTTAAACACGAGGGAGCTATAAACTTTATGGGTAATCTTGAGGATTATACCATCTACCTAGAACAACCGCATATGGGGTTGTGCCACATTGTTATTCTTTTATTCATTGATTAATTTTATTACCTATGGACATAGTTATTTGTTAGCACCACATATGAGAAAACAATAGTTATGAATTAAGTAATCTTGTGTCCCCTCTTGACCCACACACAATGGGATGATCTACACGGACCATGCGATGAATTGAGTAATTACGGGTGCACACGTAATTATAAAAGTCAACGCATGTAAAATATAGTGAATCATGTCATGTGTTATGACATGAAACCTATCGTGATATACAGTAACGAAACTGATATACTATGAAAACAGCATGGTGGATACGCCACTGGTACTTCCTATATATAAGTGTTCCTGTCATATTGTCAGGAGTAGCGTTGTTCGTGTCACGTGAAGTTTTATGTTATTTTGACCTTGATCAATGTTCGTGAAATCTCTTGCCTAGTAACGTATCTTGAACATATTAGACTACATCCTAAACAAGTTTTAATCATCAAATTCTCATCGTACCGACTTCAAGTGATGCATTCCATCTTTGGAATTCAAAATATACTACGACAGTTTTTTCCTTAAATTCTCTTAAACTAAATCCACTATCACCATTCATGCCTGACACAATGACCAGACCTGACCTTGAGTATCAAACCTGAACCTTGTCATCATATGTACTCCTCAACCCAATTTTCAAAGGTCATTGAGAATCCAAACGTGGCACAGAGTTTACTTGGGAACGTAAGGATCAAATGAAGCTTGAGTACCCTCATCTCTTTCCTGATTCAGTAGCCTCCATCAGTTGAATTTCGGGGTGAAATTCCCTCAACTTGGGGATACTGTAACAACCATGATTTTCCGGTACTATTTTACTTTATTCTATACAATAATGACATCCCATTTCAATCCCGTACTAGTTCAGACACAATATGTCACATTAGTTACCATTTAATTTTAACAAGTATCAATTCAAATTTTCAACCCTACACTTCACATTATTTCTTGTTTATATATATAACACATACAAGTATATTATTACATAGATATATAAGTAAACATCCGGTCATAATAAATATATATATATATGTAATTAATTATGAATATGTATGTAGACACATATGTGTATATATTTGGTTACACTGATTAAATCAAGTGTATAACTTTTAATTTTATAGAACTTATGAACTTAAATCATGTATTTACATATTTCTATTTACTTTTATCATATATGTATGAATTGCTCATCTAAGATAAATATAAATATATATATATATATATATATATATATATATATATATACTTAATCATATTAAAAGAACATTTACACAATTTGTAAGTTTTATAAAAATGAAATATATTCCGTTATAAATATTCAAAACTAAACAAATAATAAGTAAATTTTATAAATTATATAAAAACGATTTTTATAAACAAATAAAAGGAATTTAATTTAGTTAATTTGGGCTTTGGACTCCCCCTCAACAACCTTTGAACCCCTTCAAAATGCAATGAACCCCCTTCTCTTTGGTTATGAACCTTGGTAGTGTTCTTGCACAATTTTGACATTCAAAAAGTCAAACCCGCTTCAATAGCCCAAACTACCTGGAAATCTAGTGTTTTAATCCAATCAAATCATCATACCATTCATTAGTAACCGTTAGGGATTAGTAATTATACCAATTAATGGAGTAAATACGTTTTTGGAAACCAAAATTTAAGGATTCGGTCGTGGGTTGAAACCCATTAATTTGCATTCAAAATCCCATCAATTTTCGTCCAAATAACCGTATTAAATGCGTTACTCTTTGATGATTAAACACTCGTTAGGTACCAGCCTCAATCACTGACCCAAATCACACAAAATCATTTCTTTTCTTTCCATTTGTTGCCTCCTGTTGCGAGCGGCTTTAGAACCCGAGGTAGCGTGATTTTTCGGCTTCGTGTCCAAGTACACCCGAGGTATTACCTCCACCTCTCCATTCGCATTCTTTGATTTACTTTCTTTTGTATACAAAGGATCAATTTTAGGGTTGAGGGCAAGGGCCTGGGTTGCACCTGTTATGGTTATGAGGAAGGAGAAATACAGACCAAAACTCGTTTTAAGTTTTACGATTTTGGTGTACTAATAAATCTGGGATGCTGGTCTAGTGGTAGGAACACAAACCGCAAGGGACAGGTCACGGGGTTTGACCCGGCCTGCCCCCTTCTTTTCTTATTATTTTGTTTTTCCTTCTTGTTACACTCCCTCATTCATCCAAATAAAGATATACATATATGTACAAGACGCGCGAGCTTTTTATAAATATAAGGAGGTAAAATATATACTTTTAAGTTATGAAGAGACAAATACAAATAAATTGTAATATATATAAATATATATACATAATTCTATAACTTTTATGGGTATGAAAACGTAATTATGTATATATGCATATAATTTTCTTATAAACAAGTGTTGTTATAAATCTGTATTTTAGAAACATTCAAAGGTTTACAATTAACGTCCTTTTCAAATAATATATATATATGTGTGTGTAGATATTTATAACTATGACTTGTTGCTTTAATTATGTAGGTCTAGATTTCAATCGGAAATCACTCAACAGATCGATTACACACACACACTGGCGGAATCTGTGTGTATGGTGGTGAAACAGAGGGTAGAAACAGAATTGGTGAAGATAAACATGCAAACCACACAGGAATCAACACAAATAAGTTATGAAATTGTAAGAACAACAGATGAAATAACTCCAAATGTGTACTGATTCAGAAAACTATGAAAGGGAGAATTTATGGGTTACAGCCGCTATCCACACCCTAGAAATTCTCAAACTAGTCTATTTATAGCAAGTTGACAGACATTGAAACTATGCTTACCGAAACTACTAGTTTCGGTGAAGCACTTACAAATGTGAAAAGCCTGTCGAAACTAAACTATCTATCGAAACTACTAGTTTCGATTGAACAAACCTCAACCGAAACTAAGTAGTTTCGATGGCCCAGACTTAGAAATAAAACAAGAAATTACATTAAAAATGAAAATACAAGTAAATAAACTAACTAAACAATGCACAAAAGAAATACATTGATGACAACAGCTTACACAATAATAAGACTCTACAATCTCCCCCTAAGCTGCTGCATCAATGTCTTCAACTCTTCTCTAACCAGTTGGCCCTTGATTTGGTTACTGAAAGTGAGGTTTTGCAATGATGGTCACCACCCTTTGATATGCCTTGGCATCAGCCTCATCATCGTATAACAAATATCATATGAGCACTACGCGTGTTCTATTTTCATTACCAATATATATAATTATAAAGAATAACAAATGTTTAGTGACTTTCATAAACCCCATCATTTTCTAACTTTTGAGACTATAAAATAATTGTGGTTGTGACGTCACGACTTTTATTAAACTAAAAAGTTCCCTTTTGTCTTATAAGGAATTATATATTCTTTTAGTTAAATTATTCTCCTTATATAAAATATTTAAATCAAATTTCATACTTTTAATTAATAATTTATTTTGACTTAATTACTTATTAGTTAGAACATAATTTCACACTTACTTTTTTTTTGAAATAAATAAAAGAAATTATCTATTTATTTATGTAGACATTTATTTAGTTATTCAACTATTTATTTTATTCATTTATTTAATTCAAATAATACACTTATAAATATTATCATATTATAATATTTCCACATGATGACTATCCTTACCTAATCGTCTTACCGAGTCATCAATTATACTAGTTTTTGCAATTAATACTTATTATTGGCATCAAAAGAAATCTCTTTTATAAATAAAAGTTATGAAACAATATTTCAACAAATTTCATTTATATATTATCATGTAAGTTACAGTAAAGGCTCGTATCCTTCCTTCGTTCGCTCATTTCCAAAACCCTAAAATCCCAACCGTCCCATTCTAATTTCCTTTTTTCTCATATTAAACATGTACAAACTATTGATCCTTATACCATCAAACTCAGGTTAACCGTGTGGTTAGCTAGACATTTGTGCAACAACAACTTGTGCGTGTGATTACCAAGCTACCTATCACAAGGTGAGTTTACATAGCCCCTTTTTTACACTTTTACATATTTGAGGTGAAAAATGAATACATTCAAACTATTTGAAACTATTACAATTCAAACATTATGATCATGTGTACAATTTGTGCCTTATGCTTGAACACTATTTGTGCAAACAACATTTACTTACTTTTTGTGCATAGTGCAAGTGCAATCATTAGCTCTATATAAGCCGACGATATACAATGATAGATCTATTGAGTCTGACCAACCCACCCGGTTAGGGTGATTGTTGCCGAAAACACGTAAGGATAACTGTTATGTTATGTTGAACATTTAATGATAACTGTTGTGTTATGCCTATCGGTCACAAAGTTTGATTGTACGCCCCAGTTTAAACTTTAGTGGTTCTACCTAATTTCCCTACTAATCCATGCATCATATGAATTGTACACAAACTTTTGATAACACTTCGTATGCTAAAACCTATGTATGCTCACCAACTATTTTTACTTGACCTTGTTTTTCATCATGTTTCAGGTGCTAATATCTGAGTTCATATACAAGATGCTACACATAGGACTGAGGACCTAGTTAAATAATAAAATTGGACACTTGATGTATTTTATTTTGGTTGAGAGATTGAACTTATGTAATGAGATCATGATTTAATGAACATATGAAATTATAGTTGATCATGTGCTTATGAACAGTCTACACGTCCGCCCGACATATTCCGCCGTCGGTTGGGGTGTGACATTGTTAGACCCCAACCCGGGCATCCTACAGTTGGTTCTCATAACTGGTTATTTTCTTTAAAATACTCATGTTATTAATCAAACTACAGCGGGAGTATTTTTAAAACAATAATTACTATTTAATATCGTTATCGTCATTAAGTTTACCTCACGAATTGTTGCACACCAATCCGAGTAGCAACGCTCCCAAGCCAAGATATGCCGACCTCAAAGCTCACTTGCAAAATAAATGAGGACCACTAGGTTCTAACCCGGGTGGATCCTAGGTGACAGAAGCAACTCTACCACTTGACTGAAGGGCCAGAGGAGATATAACCCGCTTTAACAATGTTTTAGTGCAAGGACAGAAGGGGGACAGGTTTGGGTATCAATAAGAGGCAAAAAAGAAGGTACAGTCGTGGGTTTCGAACCCGCAACCCAGTGTGTAGGGGGAAAAGGGCCTAACCAACTCGACTGGGCTTAAAGCCTTGATAGAACTATCGCGTAATGATTTTACCATAGAGCCCCAACCCATCTTCTTCCCAATTCGAGTTCCCGAAACCCTAGCCCAGAATTGGTTGAGATTAAACACAGGTACGAGCCCGAAACCATGGGGCTTTCAATCAGAAGGTTGAAACGAGTAAAAGAACGTATCAATTACCTGGAATGATTGAGAGAGGGGAGAGATTGACAGAATGAAAAGTCTCGATGTTCTTGGAGCTTGACAGGGTCCCAGAGGTGCAATGCCGGTTACAACAGAGGTTAGGAAGTTTGAGAGAGATTTTGCGTAAGTGAGGGAGTAATTCAAATGGATCAATTTCTCATAATTTGTTCGATTCGTACCAGATTGATAGGAAACAGCTGTCGACAATGGTTCGTGCATTTAATCGATAATTGATGATGAATTGAGCCTCGTATATGGTATGAATACACGTGAGGAATAATTGCGAGTGGTTTGCGGGTTCCAAATGTGTATAATTTCTTGATTTGTAACCGAATTGACTAGGTTTGACTTTGGTTTGTCAAAGTTGGTTTGAAATTTGAATTGGTCGCGCCTCAGATTAAATTAACACATCTAATGAGTCTAGGAATGGTCGAAAAACAATTTCGAATGATCAACGGACAGGAATCATCATGTAATTATGGTTTTGTAAATAAATTTGGGTCTTGTTGACTTTTCTAAGTCAAATTTCGATGTAGGTTGTTCTTAGTGACTTTTCTAGGTCAAAATCAAGCGGGAGTGGGTCAAGATCAAGGGTAAAGGTTCGAATACCACAAATGGGGTTCAAAGTTAAATTGGGGGTTCAAGGCTTAATGAGGGGGGTTCAAGACTAGTTTACTTGAATTATGATTATTTATACAAATGTGTTTTATAAATTGATTTTTGTTTTAAAGGCTTATAACTTTATATATATATATATATATATATATATATATACACACACATATAAGGGTGTGAATTATTAAAGTTTTCAAATCCGTTATACTTGAATTTATAATAATATATAAGAAAGGACTATACGTGTGTGTACGTAAAAGTCATGGAATTGTATTGATGAGGCCCTAGAAGCGGAGATTGAAACATTGTTTATTGCATTGAAACAAATACATGGAAAAATCAAGAATTTACAGTATCCCCATGTTGAGGGAATTTCGTCCCGACATTCAACTAGTTGAGGATACTGAATCAGCAAAGAGGTGGGTAATTGAGCTTTATTAATCCTCACGCTTCTCAAGTGAACCCTGAGCCACGTTTAGATTCCCAAAGAACTTGGAAAGTTGGGTTGCGGAGTACGATTGCTAACAAGGTTCAGATGTGTTTCTCAAGGTCAGGCATGAATGATGATAATGAACTTAGTTTTGAAATGATCATAAGGAGAAAACTATCGAATAATAATTTGGATTTCGAAGGTGAAATGCATTGCTTGGGATGGATTTGATGGGAATTTGTTATTTAGGGTTCGTTTAAGATGTAGTCTGGTATGCCCAAAAATTGTCAGTGGATAAGTGTAACATCCCGAAAATGAAACGACGAGTTATAATAACGGGTAAACGCGAGACGAAAAGAATAAATGAATGCGGCATGACTGGTCATGCCGGATGGGCCTGGCGAACTTGAGGGTGGCGCATGAGGGGGAGGAGCCTCCCTATAAAAAGCCCAAGTCACCTCCATTTCTCTCATCTGTAAGAATCTAGAGAGAGAAACCATAGAGAGAGAAAGTGAAGGATCGACTCGAGATTGCAAAGGAAGGATTCTCTAGTGCTCCTGAAGATAACCTCCGAATCTGAAGCTCGATACAGGTAACAGTTTGTCCTAGATCTGAGTTTTTGATTACTTTGGGGTTTTCGGGTTTTGGATGAAAAGGCAAGTTTTTAAGTATAAAACTTGAAAATGAACATAGATCTAGCATCTAGAAGGAAAAACGAACGTTTTGAATGTAAAAATTCGGGATCTTGACGTGATCAGATCTGCATGCAAAAAGTTAGGGTTTTTACGGGGAAGAAGACTGCCCGCAAGCAGGTCATGCGTACTTATCAAGTACGTAAGAAGCAGGTCCTGCGTACTTATCAAGTACGCAGGAAGCAGGTCCTGCGTACTTATCAAATACGTAAAAAACAGGCCCTGTGTACTTATCAGGTACGCAAAAAGCAGTCAGGTTTATGGGTATATATAGCTGGTTAGTGAAGTCGGCATGTTCACCTAATTCACTATGGTTAACCCATTAGAGTCGAGATTAGGTCTGATGTGTATTTAACTACTCAATCCAGATCGTACGTGACATTGTTGGGCCTTCAATTAGGACAACTGAGGCTAGCTTATCAGGTGAGTCCTAGAAGCCCTCTTTTAAATGTTTTAAATAATATTTTTAGGCTGGTGTGCATACGTAATGATGTGACTATTTTATAAAATGATGTTTATGAATGATGTATGTGGCGTTTTATAAAATGATGTTTATGAATGACGTTTTGGAAGGAAGGGTTATGAAGGAAGTGTTTATGAAATATTTTGCCAAAAGAAGTTTATGAATGAATGAATGATTTTTAATAAAACGTACGAATGCTTTAACTGAAGTTTTGAAGTAAAAGAAGTGAATGTTTATGAAAGTCACAAACGAACGAATCTACCATTATTACTTAGGGAATGAAGGGTATGGGTATGGGATGTATGTTATGGGCCTTTACCTTTTAGGGGCCTCTATAGCTGGCCAACTGTTGTACAACTGGGGTGATGACGGTCACCAAGGAGATTATCGTGATCCTTGAAGTTGGTATGATTTGCCTTGCGGGGTAGTCGTGCTTGAAGTTTGGTACTTATGCCTTACGGGGTGCAGTGCTTGAAGTTTGGTACGTGTCATCCTTATGATGTCATGCTTGATGTTTGGTTTTGAATGACCTAAGTATCGGGCCCTAGGATTTCTTCACTCGAAGGACAGTACGGTGTTGATGGGCCTAGTGGTGGTGATCTTTAGGTTAATCCACCAGTATGCGATGTTTGGAATTGACAGTTATGAGAAGGCGCAAATTCGATATGTTCGTTGACTTATGTTTATAATGTTATGTTATGTTATTGCATGTTTTCTTAATGAATTTAAATGATATGTTTTTGGAAAATATTTGAAGTTAAGGTTTTATGAAAAGCTAGAACTCACCAGCGTAGCTGACTTGTTAGTATGTACATTCAGGTTAAGGCAGGTAATGATGATGGACAATGATGCTAGGCGGCTTGATGAGTTACGCGGATGATATGAATACTGTCATCCCGTTATGATTAGTGTATGTTATGTTTATGTATTATACTATGTTATGATTTTGCACGTTGAACAATGTTATGATTATGTTTTAATGAAATTTTCCGTTGCGTTATTTTGATATTCAAGTTTAAGAACTGTTTGTGAATGAGTAAACCCAACAAGTGAGGCCTCTTGGGTTTGGGACCTTACAAGTTGGTATCAGAGCAATATTTTGAGAGATTCGGACACCCCCAGTGCCTGAACTTAAACTGTGAATGAGACAAAAAGCGGATGCCAGTACGGGTAACTTAAGCCACAGCATCGGGTGTGAAGGTAGTATATATATTTACATATATAGTATTCCTTAGAAGTGTTAAGTAGGACTTGTGTTCTGATGGAATCACAAAGGTGGTCAAATAGAAATCGAGAGGTAGTGTAATGGTTAATTGCAGATGGCCAGTGTATCTTAACATCTTACAATTCTTGTTGAATTCTATTTCTTAACTAGCGCGATGACATTGGATTCCTTGTCTTATAGAACGAAATGGCAAGGAGAGGAAATGGAAGGCGTGGTGGGGGCCATACCGGTGGTCGTACCGGTGGTCGGAACGGTGGGCACGGCAGGACCCCTACGCGCCAAGAGTACAGTGAAGAAGTGAGTGTTCACACTGAGCCAGAAGTTAGTATGCACGGGACTGAGCCGACTCATGTCGAAGAACAACAATTCATTTTTGAACCGGAAGTGAGAGCGACTCTAGCACGCGAGTTCACTGAGTTGATGAAGGTTTCTTTGTCAGGACTGTTGGCAGAAGCGTTAATAAAGGCTAATGAGACGGATGGGTCTAACACGGCGGTTGGTATCCCGAACACTGAGGCAGTCAACGCACCGCGTAACCGTGGTTGCAACGATAAGTCCTTTAAGGTAAGTGACCCGCCGGTCCTGACTGGGAAGAAGGACGCGGTGGCTAATTGTGATTGGGTAATCCGTATGGAAGCTGCCATTCGTCTGAGCGAGTGTCGAGCGAATCAGGTTGTAAAATTTGCTTGCTAACTCCTTGAGAGAGGAAGCATCCTATTGGTGCGAAGGTGTACGTCAAGCCAAGGGGGATGAGGTTGTGGATGCGATGATGTGGACTGATTTGAAAAATTTGGTGATCAAGAATTTTTGTCCAAGGAATGAGATCGAAAAGGTAGAAAGGGAATTTCTTGGGATTAAGACCGGGAACATGACGCATCGGCAGTACACCACACGGTTCAATGAACTGGCACGTCTGGTGCCACATCTTGTCACGACTGAGGAAAGAAAGATTGCCTGCTACATTGAAGGGCTGTCGGACCAGGTCCGCACCTATGTTAAGGCAAACGCCCCTACTACCTATGATTCGGGTAGTAGAACTGAGCGGCGTGGTATTTTATGATCTGGCGCTAAATGTCGTTGCCATTGAAGAGCCTAAGAAGAAGCTGAGTTTTCCCGCCAAGCGATCACCTGGGAGGTTGTGTGGGGCTCGGGACAAACAGGCCAGGGTAGGCAGGATGGCAGTCTGTGGAAAATATGGGGTAAGACATGCGGGCGAATGTCGGCTAGGGTCAAATATGTGCTTTAAATGCGGCAAGATCGGACACTACTCCCATGAATGCCCGCAAGGCTTCAAATGCTACAACTGTGCGGAAAGTGGTCATATGAGTCGGTACTGCACCAAGCCCAGGGTGGGTGAAGCCGGAAAGGGGAAAGGCCCAAAGAAGAAAGAAGAGAGTCCCCGAGTAAAGACTCGTGCGTACGCGCTGACGCAAGAACATGCCAGGGCGGACCCCAACGTGGCGTCAGGTACGTTCATCCTTGACAACAATTGTTTTTCAGTGTTATTTGATTCGAGTGCCAGTAAGAGTTTTATATCTCCGACTTTTTGTAAACGAGTGTAATACACTGTCCGTAAGCTAGAAAGGGCCTTTAGCGTAGAAACCGCTAAGGGTAGGACTGCGAAAGTAACCGATGTAGTTGACAATTACACTATAAAAATAGAAGGCCATAGATTCCCCGTCAGGTTGTTTGTTATGGTTTTGGGTGGGTTCGATGTCGTGTTAGGTATGGATTGGCTAACTGCCAATGAAGTGCAACTGATATGCAAACGAAAGATAATCTGACTCAAGGCTCCGGATGGTAGCAAAGTCGAGGTTTTTGGAGATCATGACGCCATGATGCCCAATGTCATCTCGATGATTAAGGCAACAGATTACTTGACGCACGGATGCGAGGCTTATCTGATGTACGTGATTGACAAGTGTAAGGGAGTGAAGGAACTAGACGATGTACCCGTGGTACGCGAGTACCCGGAGGTGGTTCCAGAGGATTTGCCAGGGTACCACCTGACAGAGAGATTGAGTTCCGAATCGACTTAGTAACAGATGCCCAACCCGTGGCTAAAGCTCCATATCGACTAGCACCGGTAGAGATTAAGGAACTAATGACACAACTAGACGAATTACTTGAGAAGGGATTTATCCAACCAAGCATCTCACCTTGGGGTGCCTCGGTGTTATATGTAAAGAAGAAGGATGGTTCGATGAGAATGTGTATTGATTATCGCGAGTTGAACAAACGTACCGTGAAGAACAAGTACCCTCTACCAAGGATCGATGACCTGCTCAATCAATTACAGGGCACAAGTTGGTTCTCAAAAATCGACCTTCG
Source organism: Smallanthus sonchifolius (assembly GCA_023525975.1). Classification (NCBI taxonomy): domain Eukaryota; kingdom Viridiplantae; phylum Streptophyta; class Magnoliopsida; order Asterales; family Asteraceae; genus Smallanthus; species Smallanthus sonchifolius. Next base: position 58,977,344 of record CM042021.1, read on the forward strand.
ATCCGGGTACCATCAGTTGAAGGTGAGGGAAGAAGACATACCAAAAACCACATTTCGCACGCGTTATGGACATTTCAAGTTCCATGTAATGTCTTTGGGATTGACGAATGCCCCCGCAACGTTCATAGATTTGATGAATATAGTTTTTCGACCAATGTTGGATCAATCGGTAATCGTGCTCATCGAAGATATCCTCATCTACTCCAAGAATGAGGGTGATCACGTATGTCACTTGAAGGAGGTATTGGAAGCTCTGAAGAAGGAAAAGTTGTATGCTAAGTTCTCCAAATGCGCGTTCTGGCTTAGGGAAGTCCAATTCCTAGGTCACATCATTAACCCGAACTGCATTATGGTTGACCTAGCAAAGATAATGACGATAAGGGAATGGAATATTCCTAAGATGCCAACTAAAATTCGCAGTTTCTTGGGATTGGCAAGCTACTATCGGAGATTCATCCAGGATTTCTCGAAAATAGCTTCGCCATTGACAAAGCTGACTCGGAAGGAGGTAAAGTATGAATGGGGTTCAACCCAGGATGAGGCGTTTAAGGAATTGAAGGAGAAGCTAACCAAAGCTCCAGTCTTGGCCCTTCCCGAGGGCAATGAATTCTTGGTGGTATACTCTGACGCTTCGGGTCAGGGATTAGGGTGCGTGTTGATGCAACGCGGGAGAGTGATTGCATATGCGTCGCGTCAGTTGAAAGTTCACGAAGTCAACTATCCGACTCATGATTTGGAACTTGCTGCTGTGGTATTTGCATTGAAAATCTGGAGGCACTTAAAATGAGGCAGAGACGATGGTTGGAACTCCTAAAAGATTATGGCTGTGAAATCATATACCATCCTGGAAAGGAAAACGTGGTGGCTGACGCTCTAAGCCGAAAGGATGTGTCTGCTCCTATTAGAGTGAAAGCTTGCCAGTTGGTGGTAACATCAGATGTGATGAGGGAAATTGAAAGAGCCCAAGATGAAGCACTTAAGGAAGAAAACATAAACAAGGAAAGGATGGTTGGCTAACAAGACAAGTTGGAATATAACACCCTTGGTGTTAGGACACGCTTTGGACGGGTATGGATACCTATGGGTGGCGAGCTTAGAACCAAAATCTTGGATGAGGCTCATAAGTCTCGGTACTCTATCCATCCTGGTACCAATAAAATGTACCAAGATTTGAGGAAGAAATACTTGTGGCTTGGAATGAAACATGAGGTGACAAAGTATGTAAGCAAGTGCTTGACTTGCTCACAAGTAAAGGTCGAACACCATAAACCGTATGGAAAGATTCAACCACTTGATATACCAGACTGGAAGTGGGAACACATTACCATGGACTTCATAACTAAGCTTCCTCGCACAGCTAAAGGTCATGACACCATTTGGGTAATTGTGGACCGTTTAACGAAGAGTGCTCATTTCCTACCTATTCGCGAGACGTTTTCATCGGAAAGGTTAGCGGAAGTATTTATTAATGAAGTAGAAGCACAGCATGGGATGCCTTTGACGATCGTATCTGACCGGGACACACGATTCACATCGAGATTCTGGAAAAGATTTCACGAGGCGATGGGCACGAGACTCAATGTTAGCACGGCATACCACCCACAAATGGATGGTTAATCCGAAAGGAATTAGGAAGTCTTCAAGTCGTAAGAGAAATGTCAGAAAGGTTTGATTAAATTAAAGCACGAATGAAGGCCACACAAGATCGTCAGAAATCCTATGCGGAAAAACGACGAATGCCTATTGAGTTTGATATTGGGGACAGAGTAATGTTGAAAGTGTCGCATGGAAGGGAATCATACGATTCAGGCAGGGAGGAAAGTTAAGTACGAGGTTTGTCGGACCATTCAGGATAATGGCACGGGTTGGTGAAGTCGCTTATCGGTTGGAGTTGCCGGATGAGTTAAGTGGGATTCATCCTACCTTCCATGTATCACACTTGCGAAAGTGTTTGGCGGATGAATCGACTCACGCACAACTTACTGACATCGAGGTCGACAACAACCTTAACTACATCGAAGAACCCGTGGCCATCCTAGATCGGAAGGAGAAACTTTTACGTAATAAAGTTATCCAATTAGTTAAAGTCCAATGGAAACATCGAAAGGGAATGGAAGCCACATGGGAAACGAAGACGAATATGAGGGAGTCGTACCCTCAACTATTTGACCTATGACAGGTTTCAGAGACGAAACCTATTGTAATGGGGTAGACTTGTAACATCCCAAAAATAAAACGACGAGTTATAACACGGGTAAACGCGAGAGGAAAAGATTAAATGAACGCTGCATGACGGGTCAGGCCGGATGGGCCTGGCAAACTTGAGGGTGGCGCAGAAGGGGGAGGAGCCTCCCTATAAAAAGCCTAAGTCACCTCCATTTCTCTCATCTGCAAGAATCTAGAGAGAGAAACCATAGAGAGAGAAAGTGAAGTATCGAATCGAGATTGCAAAGGAAGGATTCTCCATTGCTCCTGAAGATAACCTCCGAATCAGAAGCTCGATACAGGTAACGGTTTGGCTTATATCTGATTTTTTGATTACTTTGGCGTTTTCGGGTTTTGGAAGAAAAGGCAAGTTTTTACGTATAAAACTTGAAAATAAACATAGATCTAGCATCTAGAAGGAAAAACAAACGCTTTGAATGTAAAAAGTCAGGATCTTGACGTGATCAGATCTGCATGCAAAAAGTTAGGGTTTTTGCGGGGAAGAAGACTACCCACAAGCAGGTCCTGCGTACTTATCAAGTACGTAAAAAGCAGGTCCTGCGTAGTTATCAAGTACGCAAGAAGCAGGTCCTGCATAGTTATCAAGGACGCAAGAAGCAGGTCCTGCGTACTTATCAACTACACAAGATGCAGGTCATGCGTACTTATCAACTACGCAAGAAGCAAAGCATGCATACTTAATAAGTAGGCAAGAACAAGGCCCTGCGCACTTGCTAAGTGCGCAGGAATCAGGTTTATGGGTATATATAGCTGGTTAGTGAAGTCTGTATGTTAGCCTAATTCACTATGGTTAACCTGTTAGAGTCGGGATTAGGTCTGATGTGTATTTAACTACTCAATCCAGATCATACGTGACGTTGTTGGGCCTTCAATTAGGACAACTGAGACTAGCTTATCAGGTGAGTTCTAGAAGCCCTATTTTAAATGTTTTAAATAATGTTTTTGGGCTGGTGTGCATACGTAACGATGTGACTATTTTATAAAACGATGTTTATGAATGATGTATGTGACGTTTTATAAAATGATGTTTATGAACGATGTTTTGGAAGGAAGGGTTATGAAAAAAGTGTTTGTGAAATATTTTTCCAAAAGAAGTTTATGAATGAATGAATGATTTTTAATAAAACGTATGAATGCTTTAACTGAAGTTTTGAAGTAAAAGAAGATAATGTTTACGAACGTCACAAACGAACGAATCTGCATTATTCCTTAGGGAATGAAGGTTATGGGTATGGGATGTATGTTATGGGCCATTACCTTTTAGGGGCCTTTGTGGCTGGCCAACTGTTGTACAACTGGGGTGATGACGGTCACAAAGGGGATTATCGTGATCCTTGAAGTTGGTATGATTTACCTTGCGGGGTAGTCGTGCTTGAAGTTTGGTACTTGTGCCTTACGGGGTGCAGTGCTTGAAGTTTGGTATGTGTCATCCTTGTGATGTCGTGTTTGAAGATTGGTGTTGAATGACCTAAGTATTGGGCCCTAGGATTTCTTTACCCGAAGGACATTATTGTTTTGATGGGCCTAGTGGTGGTGATCTTTAGGTTAATCCACCAGTATGCGATGTTTGAAATTGACGGTTACGAGAAGGCTCATATTCGATATGTTCGTTGACTTATGTTTATGATGTTATGTTTTGTTATTGCATGTTTTCGTACGCTTTTATTAATGAAGTTAAATGATATGTTTTTGACAAATATTTGAAGTTAAGGTTTTATGAAAAGCTAGAACTCAGCGGCGTAGCTGACTTGTTAGTATGCACATTCAGGTTAAGGTAGGTTATGATGATGGACGGTGATGCTGGGCGGCTTGATGAGTTACCCGGATGATATGAAGACTGCCATCCCGCTATGATTAGTTTATGTTATGTTTATGTATTAGACTATGTTACGCTTTCGTACGTTGAACAATGTTATGATTATGTTTTAATGAAATTTTCCACTGCGTTATTTTGATATTCAAGTTTAAGAACTATTTGTGAATGAGTAAATCTAACAAGTGAAGCCTCCCGGATATGGGGCCTTACAATAAAGGATTTCACAAACATTGGTCCATGTCAAAATAACATAAAACTTTACATGATACGAGTAACACTACTTTTGACAATATGACATGAACACTTATATATAGGAAGTACCAGCGGCATATCCACCATGCCCTTATCATATCACATTAGTTTCGTTACTATATATCACGATTGGTTTTATGTCATAACACATGACATAATTTACTATATTTTCCATGCACTGACTTTTATAATTGCGTGTGCACCCGTAATTATCCAAATTGTCGCATGGTCCGTATAGTTCATCCCATTGTGTGTGGGTCAAGGGGGGGCACAAACTCACTTAGTTCATGTCTATTGTTTTCACATACGAGTTGCTAATAAGTAACTGTGTCCCTAGATAGTAAGGTCACTTAGTATTTAAAGAGTAATAACATGGCATAATTTAGGGTTCCATAGCTTCCTTGTGTTTGAATAAGAATACGTCAAATCCCGAGTAGCTTTCATGGATAAGGTGGATAATCATGCCTTGTGTACAATGTGATCGATCAATTGCAACAATTGTAAACAATTTAGTTCCATGTATAATGTAAACACATAAGTTCCATGTATGATCTAGTATCATGTACATTGTAAACAAATAGGTTTCATGTATAATGTGAACAATTTAGTATCAAATAAGTTTTCATGTATGACGTAAACAATTTAGTATAATGTATTTTGTAAATGTAAACAATTTAGTATCCTGCATTTTGTAAACAATGAAGTTTCAGGTATAATGTGAGCAATGTAGTATCATGTATATTATATAGTGTGAACACTTTGGTATCATGTATTTTGCAAACAACTAAGTTTCATGTATTATGGGATCAGTGTAATATTATGTATATTGCAACTACTAAGTTTCATGTATTTTATGCTCGTGTATAATGTGCTCAGTCTAGTATCATGTATCAAACGAACAAGTTTCATGTATCATGTGATTAACCTAGTATCATGCATCTTGTAAATAACTCAGTTTCATGTATCATGTGAATGTTCATATGTAAGCTATTGGATCTCATGATTAATGTAAACTATCGAATCTTGCAGGTAGTCGAGTGTTGCAGATAAGCGTGTTGTTTGGCGTTCATGTATGATGTGGGTAGTTGGATTTTTAACTTGTAAATCTTGTTGAGGTTTATATGGATGGCTAATGCCTACGCAAAATGATTCATCTCATTGCAGTGCCTAGTACAATCAGGTATTTCTGAAGGAGTAAGATAACGAGAAGGTTGTGTAGATATTTAGAGTAGTGTGATTACGAATAACTGATTTGTGCTCTTTGTTTGTAAATAAACAAGTAGTTGTAATTTATTCTTGTTTGTAAATAAAATGGTGAAAAATGGTTGAATAATTAACTATATTGATAATTAAATGAAAACCTTTTTATTAAATTTTCAAATTATTATAAGAAGACTATTTTTAAGAGAAAATAATGGCTAGATTAATTAATAATTTAGCCGAGGTTTAATAATAATTATTTTAGCAAGAAAAGTCATAAATAATTATCAATTAAAAATAATGCTTTTATAAAACAAGTTATATTAAGTTTCCTTACAATGTGAAAAGGTTTATAGAAAATTTATACTTCAGATACTATTTATAAACTAAAGGTTTGATAATCACTTTGTTTGAATGAAATAACGATGTTGTTTAAATCAAATAATAAAATGGTTAGTTTGCAAAGAAGGCATACGTACGTGAACTAAATTGTAATAAACAAAACGATAGTGTTTAGATTGTATTTCATTTGATAACAAAATCAAATGGATACTTTGACAAATCAAAGTGATTCAAATTCTTACACTTTCAAGAAGACATGCGTTAACCTATAGGTGAACACTCACTTCGGGAATTCCTAGGAAAGCATACGGATCCTTCGGTTGGTTTGGATTTATATGAAATGCTCTCCTAGATTGAAGACCGAAAGTACAGGCATTCACCCTTCCGGATTGCACATGTTCTTTACTAGTTTTCAGAACTCAAAACTTTGATGGGATTCTAAAATCTTATTAGGCTTTAGGCCTAAGAGTTTAAATTTTATGTTCACAAATGATGATGGTGACATGTGTGCAAGAATGAGGGTGTATAAAGGATTAGGTGTGAATAAGTGTGTGATAAGACTTAGGATAAGACTTAATGAAATCAAATAGGTAGCATGTAGATAGCAATACTTATAAACACAAGAGTTATCAAGTAGTGTAGTACATAGGCTATTAGGTACTGTATCATGTGATTTAACACTTAGAGTAACATGTAAAAATATTAACGCAAAGTAGTATTCATGTAGCATGTAGTAAGGTGACTAATGTTATGTACATAGAGCATGGCACAATATGGGTGTCCTGAGGTTATAGTCTAGGTCAAAGGTGTCTAATAACCTAATTCCCTATAACCAAGGCTCTGATACCAATCTGTCACACCCCAATCGACGGCGGAAACGTCAGGGCGGGACATGTAGACTGTTCATGAGCACATGGTTAGCTAAATTGTAATATATTAAATTATTTCATTTCAAACCGTAAAAATCCAAACAATTACAAGAAATTGAAAATACATAATGAGTTCACAATTTAATTAACTAGGTCCTCAAACTTAAGTGAAAGCAATTTGTTCAACTCATTTGTTTGTACCTGAAACGTGATTTAAAAATAGGGTCAACTAGAAAGTTGGTGAGCATACATACGTTTTGGCATCACAATAACAATTTCAAAATGTTTTATACAATTCATATGATACATGGCATATAAGGCACTTATGGAGAATCTATAGTTATGCTAAGTGTACAATAAAACCTTGTGACTAAAGGGCATACATGTTATCCTAATATAGGGCATAACACCTAGTGTTAACCTGATGTGTTGTCGGTAACAAACACCCTACCCGGGTGGTTTTGTCAGACTCATTAGATCTATCTTTGTTAACCGTTGGCTTGTACGGAGTTAATGATTGTACGAGTTGCGTCATGTATGTGTAGTAATAACTCATAGCATTCAAGCATAATGCACAAGTAGTCACATGAAATCATAATGCATAATTGTATTGTGTAATATTGCAAATAGTTTCAATGTAAATCATGTTCACCCCAAAATGTACAAAATGAAAAAAAGGGTTATGTAAACTCACTTGTATCAAATGGAGTAGTTAACACGAGCTGTAGGTAGCACAAGTGATTTGCAAATCACAGGATTAACCTAAAGTAAAAATGTATGAACTTGAATTATTATCATGCGCAAGGTCTAAGGCAAGTCTAGGGTTCAACGTGTTTTGATGTGTGTGGATTTATACAAAAAGTATTTGTGGAATGAAATGGATGTGTGTAAGTTAATGTTTGTAATTGAATAAGAGTTTAATCAAAAATGTAATTTTAAAGTATGAATTTAATATTATAATAATTGACTTAGGGTTTAACTTAAAATGGTTAAATAATAGATAAATTTTTTTATTCATTTATTTATTATAATAAGGTTCCATAAAAAAATGTAAATATATTAGTATATATTTAAGAAATTATACTAAATATAATTAAACCCCAAATGAATTATTAGTGTACAAAGGTAATTAATTTAAATAAATAAATTCCTTTCTATTTATTCATTTATTATTAAAATAATATGTGTCAAAAATGGGTATTTAAATATATATATATATATATATATATATATATATATATATATATATGAGAGTTTGTTGAATTATGTTTAAATCTAAATTACAAATTATACGGAAATATGTATAATTTTATAAGTGTATAAAATGATTGGATAAAATTTATAAAAGTTTTATAAAAAAATATGGTTCCAAAGAACAATTTACATACTTTATTTGTAAATTAACAATTTAATTAAAATGCAATTTAAAAGATTTTTAAATTGGGAATAAAGTTTTAAAACAATTTGAATTATAAAAATAATTGTTTCTTTTTAAAATTTGTTAATTGTTGTACTAAATCAGATCTATAGGGGGTAACTTTTATAAAAATAATTTTTATAAATTATTCAGAGTGTTTAAAAGGCCCTGCAAAAATAAATGAGGACCACCGGGTTCGAACCCTGGTGGATCCTTGGTGACAGAAGCAACTCTACCACTTGACCCAAGGGCCAGAGGAGATATAACCCGCCTTAACAATGTTTTAGTGTAAGGACAGAAGGGGGATGGAACTGTCGCGTAATGATTAAGGGCTTAACCAACTCGACTAGGCTTAAAGCCTTGACAGAACTGTCATGTAATGATTTTAGCGTAGTGCCCCAACCCATCTTCTTCCCAATTCGAGTTCCCGAAACCCTAGCCCAGAATTGGTTGAGATAAAACACAGGTACGAGCCCGAAACCTTGGGGCTTTCAATCAGAAGGTTTGAACGAGTAAAAGAACGTATCAATTACCTGGAATGATTGAGAGAGGAGAGAGATCGACAGAATGAAAAGTCTCGATGTTCTTGGAGCTTGACAGGGTCCCAGCGGTGCAATGCCGGTTACGACAGAGGTTAGGAAGTTTGAGAGAGAGTTTGCGCAAGTGAGGGAGTAATTCAAATGTATCAATTTCTCTTAATTTGTTCGATTCGTACCTGATTGATAGGAAACAGCTGTTGACAATGATTCGTGCATTTTATCGATAATTGATGATGAATTGAGCCTCGTATATGGTCTGAATACATGTGAGGAATAATTGCGCGTGGTTTGTGGGTTCCAAATGCGTATAATTTCTTGATTTGTAACCGAATTGACTCGGTTTGACTTTGGTTTGTCAAAGTTGGTTTGAAATTTGAATTGGCCGCGCCTCAGATTAAATTAACACATCTAATGAGTCTAAGAATGGTCGAAAAGCAGTTTCAAACGATCAATGGATAGGAATCATCATGTAATTACGGTTTTGTAAATAAATTTGGGTCTTGTTGACTTTTCTAAGTCAAATTTCGATGAAGGTTGTTCTTGGTGACTTCTCTAGGTCAAAATCGAGGGGGGAGTGGGTCAAGATCAAGGGTAAAGGTCCGAATACCACAAATGTGGTTCAAAGTTAAATTGGGGGTTCAAGGCTTAATGAGGGGGGGGTTCAAGACTAGTTTATTTGAATTATGATTTATTGATTTTTGTTTTAAAGGCTTATAACTTTATTTATATATATATATATATATATATATATATATAAAAGGGAGTGAATTAATAAAGTTTTCATATCCGTTATACTTGAATTTATAATAATATATAAGAAAGGATTATATGTGTGTGTGCGTAAAAGTCATGGAATTGTATTGATGAGGCCCTAGAAGAGGAGATTGAAACATTGTTTATTGCATTGAAACAAATACATGGAAAAATCAAGAATGTTACACTCACCACATCAATATCATCTCACACACAATTATTATAACTCACCACTTGCATGCAATTTAAACACGTATATATGCACATAAACACATACCTCGTCAGGGTTACCCTCGTCAGGGTTACCCTCGTCAGGGCGTTCGACACACGTCGAGCTCATCATTAACCTGCTCAATATTGTCACCTTAGGTGACTTCCAGAATGACTTCGTGTCACACCTCCAAATTTATTTACTTAATAAATAAATAAAGGTTGCAACGATAGGTTCATTACACGATTGCGGAAGCTGTAATAGTGATTTCTAAGACATGAATAAATACACTATTACTAGGACTAAGTAATACAATGATCTAAGTTCTTCTAAATCAATGATAGACATGAGACTTGATAATCTATGCCCCTCCGGTTACTAGGAGTTTATCCAACATAGCTATCCTATTCCAACCGCTCCATGGCTAAGGGTTACCTGAGAAACATACTTGAAAGTGTCAACACAAAGGTTGACGAGTTCACAGAGTTAGTTATTTCAGTGCCAGTAGCTTTCCCCGAAAACATGTACATGACCTTACCGTCATAAAAATAAGTAGGTTTCACCGAAACATATACATCACTTAACCTTCATAAAAATAGGTAGTTTTCACCGAAAACATGCACATGACTTAACCGTCATAAAATAAGTAGTTTTTCCCGAAAACGTATACATGACTTAACCGTCATAAAAATAAATAGTTTTCACTAAAACATATACATGACTTAACCGTCATAGAAATAGGTAGTTTTTACCGAAAACATGCACATGACCTAACCGTCATAAAATAAGTAGTTTTCGCCGAAAATGTATACATGACTTAACCGTCATAAAAATTAATAGTTTTCACCGTAAATGTATACATGACTTAACCATCATAAAAATTAGTACAAATAATTCTAAACGCATATGATAAACAAAACAAGTGTTATTGATCCATTCGTAAGCTAGCTAGGTTTACAAATACCTATGCTCGTACATGAAACCGTAACTAAACCATGACAAATGAATGCCCCTCCCTCGCTATACCACGAGAATAAGACAATATGCGGCCATTTGACCTTTCAAGTCCCGGTTAGCGCGACTAACCATGTCCGGGGGCGTCACCCCAATAGTACTATTCATAGAGTCCTAGGCTAAGACTATAGCTAATGATTACAAAATGTTAATGTTGTTCCGGGGACTTTTAGCGCTCTATTGTTCCTCATGTACAACATAATGTTAGTGTCTTGTTTCCTTGTTATCATATAAAAATGTTTGCAATGTTTTCGCAATTGTATAAAACAACAATGTTTCCAAATGTATTAAATAATAATGTAATACATAATATGTAAGTATGTTTTTCCCCCGCTGTTTACAAAACATTAAAAAGCGAAAAAAGGGGGTCTTGAACTCACCTGGTGATTGATGTATACTAGCAAATAACAATGTGCTAATAGTTCCTGCCTATCCGTACCCTAATCACACAAGGGTATTAAGTTGTTAAGACTACCCGTCTTAAATGCAAGTTGTTCACCCGGCTTAAGTACGTCTTTGTTTAGTAAAACTGTGTTTTAATGTGATGAGTCGTTGGTGATTATTATTTCAGTATAGACGCTTACATATTTTCCAAGAAAGTATTATGTTTCTATATTGGTGACTTGTTACGTTTATCAAAAATAAATATTATTTTTGCATCGACTTATAATACATTCATATTATGGTCACGTATAAACATATAATTATTTCTTACCAATAATTATATAAAATCACAAATATCGTTCAAGTATATTCTACACATGTTAATTATCCTACGTGCATATAAACCACGCTAACACGTCTACATGCAATTACTTGTTCCGAACGACATTTATTAATTTATTCATGTTCGTCATGCATTTATTTATACCAGTACATGCATACGAGTATATCCATATTTCAACACATGCTCAAATATGTTTTTCCATATACCATTAATATCTTATTTGTTAACCCGGACATCTTAGATTTCACGCATAGATATATTTTGATTTCCATATATAACATCTCTAAACATGTATATATATTCATTTTTTATTTTCATATGTATATACACACATTTATCTATTTAACAACTTCGGATCAACATCACTATATACGTACACATATATATGTACATCTTTGGCTCTTATACATGCATATACATACATAACCATTTTTCGAAGTTCAACAATTTATTATCATCCGCCTATATATAAGTCTACAATCTTTATGTATACATGAACATATTTTAATCATCCCAAGTTAATAACAATAGTGATATACATATATATATATATATATATATATATATATATATATATATATATATATACCTTGATTCTTGTTCATGTAAGTGTACTCTTTATCATTTCTAACTTAATAATCTTTAACAATACCCTTTTTATATACATACAATCCATGATTTTATATACATGTATATATATATATATATATTTTACTTTTCATCAAGTATTAATCCACCCTTTTTAGATTATTAAACATTCTTTTAACTTAACCTAGATCTTATCATCATATAATCAAAAACGACAAGGTATACATATAAACATACAATTTTTCGATTTCTTTATGTTTCTATCTTTACATTTCATTTTTCATTAAGTGTGAGTTATACTTTTAATAATCCATAACACATCAACATAATATCACAACATCAAGAATACACCCACATATATACCAAGTTTCGACTACTTTATATACATTTATACCAAACCATAGTTTTTAAACTTAACCAGATTAAACTTTATAAAACACTTTTAATGCTTTAAATCCTTCATTTTTATGATGAACAACATGCTTTAAAATAAAAATAAAGATGAATCTAGAGATCGCTGTCGGTTTCATACCGCTAGACGAAGCTAGGTGAAGATAAACGGTTAGAAGGTGATGATGACTGGGTATGCTAGCAAAACCGATCCTTATACCTTCAAGAACTCCTTGAATCACCAATTCTCTAACTAGAACAATCTAACTTTTTGCTCTTGGATCTTGAAGATGTAAAGTGAATGTGTGTGTACATATGTCGATATATATATATATATATATATATATAAAGAGAGTTGGAGTGGAGTGTCTAACTTAGCAAAATCATCACAAATCATGGAAGTTTAGATGGGTTTGATGTTGGCTTGACATGTTGGTTGAATGAGTATGGGGGTCTATGACATGATCTATGACAAGTTAGTGGTGTGGTGGTTGAGCCACCCCATTTTCAAAAATGGTGCAAAAGGGGGGGGGGTGGGTCTTGTCACATCATGTATCATCATTCAAAGGCTTAGGTAGATGGTGTTTAAGTGGTGTAAACCCGGTAGGTGATCTCGTGATATAATACCCGGTGTAGGACTTTTAATGATCAATTAACTTTATATATTTTTGTGTTGTTTGACTGGTTTAATGGTTTACTAGTTAACCCGACATAGTTATTACTTTAACTAAAATGTGTTTACACATAAAATGACTTAATACCATGTAGTAATCATTTTTATGTCTACTTTTAAATGTTTAGTCACCAAAATTTATGTTTTTATTTTATTTTATATTAAAACGTGTCCCTAGACTTTACTTGAATAAAATCTTGTTAATCACCCTGAATGTACAATGCGGGTTATAATTTTTATTTCCTAGTAATTCTAAAAATTACTAAAATATAATGTGTGTTCCTTTTCTAGACTCCTTGATAATACTTTGTCAAACAATAATCCAGGAAATATGAAATACGACGTTAAAATTATGAATATGGATATTGACCTGAAATGTTGGGTGTCACATTCTCCCCATGTTAAAGAGAATTTCGTCTTGAAATTCAGTTGATAGTATCCTTACTTGGAATGTTCGTGAACAAGGACGGGTACTTGGCTTTCATTTGATCTTCTCGTTCCCATGTATACTCAGGGCCACGCTTTGAATTCCAACATACCTTAACCAATTTAACACGGCTACGCCTTGTTTTCTGAACTTTCCAATCTGTGACTTCAATGGGCTCCTCAATGAAGTGCAGTTTGTCGTCTACGTGAATCAAATCAGGCGGTATTATTAACGTCTCGTCTGATAAGCACTTCTTGAGATTTGACACACACTACTACAAAATATACCTTTAATGACACGCGAACTATGACGTGCAACAGCGTGTGTCATCGTTTTAGTGTCATCCTAGTAAAACTGGGCTTTAATGACACGCGATCTATGACACGCAAAAACGTGTGTCATCTTTTAATGTCATATTAAAAAAAAAACACGGACTACACTTTTTTCAATATGTGTGTCATCCGAAAACTGTCATCTTTTAATTTAAGATATCCCGCTCATACACTTTTTCAATGCCCGCTCTTCTTTCTTTCTAAAAACCCTAAAACACCTCAACTCCCGCTCACACCTCCATCTCCTACAATCGCATATCCCGCTCACACCTCCATCTCCTACAATCGCACGATGTTCTCACCTCCATCTCCTATAACCGAAGTCATAGAACCACAACACAAGTTATCTCAGTCCACCCACATTCATCTCGTGTTCTTTTAATCCTAAAACACAATCAAAGGTAGCGATTTCCTCTGAAAACCCTAGGCAAATTCCGAGCAAAAGAGGCGATTTCCGAGCAAAAGGAGGCGGTTTCCGAGCATTCAGGTATTCTGTTTTGTTTACTTTGATTTAGGGTTTATTTCTGGTGTTAGGGCTTTTGCGATTTATTGATTTTGAGGCTCAATGACTTGATGTGTTGTCTCATTTGATGAAACAAATAGCAGTCACCAGGTGTTTGATGAAATGTCACAAAGAAAATATTTAGATCATGGTCCATTAACTTTGTCTCCATCCTCTGGTTGAAAGGTTTAAACTTTGTCTCCATCTTCTGGTTGAAAGGTTTAAATTTTTAGATCATGGTACATTAGTTTTTTAGATCATGGTCCGTTAACTTTTAATCCTAAAACACAATCAAAGAAATTTTGATGAAACAAATTTCGAACCACAGGTTGCTTACTCAACACCACCCCACCCCAAAAGGATAGCTAAGTTTTGGTGGTTTGGTTGTTCATTATAAAGAGCAACAACAATTTGGGAACTGCTTGAAAGCAACAGTGATGCATCGAGCCACAAAAAGTAATACCAAGACCTAATTTGAATTATTTGATGTCTTTTTGAAAGGTTTAACAATTTTGAAAATGTTAAAGCACCACCATATATGTGAGGGGTTCTAGTGACTTTTTTCTATTACAAATAAGTACACAAGTGGTTAAATGGGAACTTAAATTAGTGACGAATATAAAATCTGTATCGAGGAACATATTATGTATATAAGGATTTTTGTCTTTATTATACATTTATTAATCTCTCGGTTGCTTGTTTAATCTATGTCAAGAAACTGGTACAATTAATGTCATTTAACTGAAAATTTTACCCCATGACTTATGAAAATTTTATATATGAGCTTAGGTTAGTTGAATATCTTATATGTTGTTTGACTTAATTTGGTCTATTATCTTGATTCCCTTAGGGCTAGCACTGTCAATTCGCAATTGAGGCAAACTATAGATGCGTAAGTATTACAAATTATCGAAACATTATATTATATTCTTTGATATATTTCTTAATTTTTTTGTAGGGCAATCGTCTTGTACACTTGCATATAGATTTAGGCTCAAACAAGTTCCAGTTAACATACATAAGTATATAACCAGGTTAGTTACTTGTATTATTATCTAAAGACCGGCCTGTTTAATAGTTACTTGTATATAACCAGGTTAGTTACTTGTATTATCATCTAAAGTACCTATTAGACCTGTTAGACTTTCACATCTACCTGAACAACATAGTTAATTATTTGATCTTCAGTCTCATTTCGCTTGAGCTGGTTTTGCATCCAAACAACTGCCATCTCACAGATACTACACATCTCATCATGTACACCAGATGATTTTCCATTATTCTTGCCAACCACACTCTCAATTAGCATGCTGTTAAAACCAAAAGTTAGCTACTTGTGATATATATATATATATATATATATATATATATATTTAAATGAATATTCAGTAATATAATAGTTACTTGTACAACTTAGGTTCCTTTTCTGTTGTTGTAAAACCCAGTTCTCCTGTTTATGTCTTTTGAATTAGTCATTATATGATGTTTTAATACTTTACTTTACAATATTCAGCATTTCCTTTGTATTTATATGTTTTCCTTATAGATCCTAAAACTCGTTTGTAGTAATATGGTGTTAGTGCTGGTCATTCTCATCAAACAAATGGAAATGGCCATGGTCAGGGTCAGGGTCAAGGTCATTCTTCTGGTTGCAGCCATGGGACCCGTAGTAAACCTAAAGCGGACTCCTCGGTTCCATTAGGTCTAGGTCTAGGGTTAGGCCGAGGTTCCCGTTCTAGGGGTGCTTTGTGATTATATATGCCCACTTATAATGGTTCTATAAACCTTGTTAAACGAGTCGGGTTACGTGATTTAACCGTGCCACGTAGATCATATCCTCATTAGGCAAGTCGAATAACCAAATGATTAACAACAATGCATCATATATAGAAATGCAATTTTAATCCATATGACCTCAATTTGACCTCAATTTTTTTTGTGTAGTGTCCATGTGAGCCAGGAAGTACTGGATGTGGCTACTATATGTTAAAGTTCATGAGAGAGATAGTTGATGAAGAAGTTGAGATACTGGCTAATAACAATGTAAGTATATATGTTTTGTGCACTTGACTTATCATGTTCTATTACTAAAACTACACTACAAATCAGGCTAGGTTTATTAGATCAACTAAACCACTTTGAGATGCCACATCTATTAGTTACTTAAGTTGTAAACCTAGTTAGTAACATCAGTATCAAATTCGTCTAGTAAACATAATGACCGAGAAGTAGCATGCCTTTAAAGTTTCTAACATCGGTATCAACTTCAACAAAAAGAATTTTGGTTGACTAGTAAGATCTTATTCAGTTGCATAAAAATACCTTAGCATCATTCAAACTTAGGTTGGGATTATAATCATAAATGAGCTTACTGGCTTAGTATCACTAATTCTCTCATTCAGTTTCATTCAATTCGTTTCATTTAAGAGATTGTTTTTTCATTCAGTTTATAATATCAGTAAATAATTAGTAAATTCATTTCAAGATTATTGTGATTGAATATTTCTTAGGTTGGGATTATAATCATAAATGATTATAATTATAAATGATTATAATTCTTTGATAGTATTATATGTATATGTATATGTATATGTATATGTATGTATCTTTGATAATTATTTGTTTACAAATTTTTTCTTAGGTTGAAGGAAGAAAAGATGAATACACCGATGTTGATATTGATGGAGTTCGTGAAGAGTGGTCGAATTTTGTATCAAACTTTATTTTTCGGTAAAGCTTTGTATTGACATTTGGTTGAATTTGTAACCCACTTTTGTTACTTTCAAATGTTTATATTTTATGAAATGGATTGTTTTGTCATGTGTATTTTATTTTGTATTATGAAATGTTTATTACTATTTTATTTTATTTTATATTATGAAATTGGAAATTATAAATTCTATAAAAAAATATTTTTTTAAACAGCTTTAACCATGACACACATTTATGACAAAAAATGTGAGTCATAAATAGATGACACACAAAACGCGTGTCATTTTCATTCTTGACAAGGCCTTCCTTGACACGCATTGCGTGTCATGAAGGAGTGTCATAAATGCGTGTCGTAAAAGCGTGTCATAAAAAGATGACACACAAAATGCGTGTCATCTTAATTCTTGACAGGGCTATCCTTGACACGCTTCCGCGTGTCATCTACCCCCTTTTATGACACGCAATGCGTGTCATCTAAGGTGTTTTTTCTAGTAGTGACATGAAACGTATCATGTACATTGTTTAGTTCTTGTGGCAAATTAAGCTTGTATGCTATAGGGCCAACCCTAGCCAATATTTCAATTAGTCCAACGTACCTAGGTTTAAGCTTGCCATGGTTTCCAAACCTTGCAACTCCTTTCCAAGGTGAGGCCCTCAACATGACTCGGTCCCCAACTTGGAGTTCTAATGTTCTTCGTCTGTTATCCGCGTAACTCTTTTGCCTGTCACGGGCAGCCTTCAGATGATCCTTGATTTTAAGATCTTATATGAGGTCTCCTGAATAACCTCAGGACCAGTTAAATGTTGGTCGCCAACCTTTGCCCAACATAGCGGTGAACGACATCTTCAACCATACAAAGCCTCAAACGGAGCGACTTTGATGCTGGTGTAGTAACTGCTATTGTATGAAAACTCAGCCAGTGGTAAGTGAGTATCCCAATTTCCTCTGTACTCAATTGTACACGCACGGAGCATATCCTCTAAAGTTTGAATGGTCCTCTAAAGTGAGTATCCCAAGGCTTCTTGTAATGATTGCCAGATTCTAGACACGAATCTGCTGTCTCTATTAGAGATAATTGAAATTGGCACTCCAAGCCAAGCCACAATTTCCTTGATTTAAAGCCTTGTAAGTTTCTCAGTTTTATCCGTCTCCTTGATGGGCAGAAAATGAGCTGACTTTGTCAAACTATCGACGATTACCCATATGGTATCATACCGACTTGATGTGTCACACCCCGACCGATGATGTGTCACACCCCGACCGATGGCGGAATCATCGGGGCGGAACATGTAAGACTGTTCATGAGCTCAAGGTTGACTAAATTGTAATATGTTAAATCAAATTCCATTCAAACAAATACGAATCAAATTCCATGTACATAATGAAATACAATTTGTTTTTGAATTAAGATTATCTAGGTCCAAAGCCTATGTGTAGCATGTCTTGATCAAACTCATATGAAAGCACCTGAAACATGAATAAAATAAGGTCAACTAAAAAGTTGGTGAGTATAACACAAGTTTGTACATAGATAGCATATAGTTTGTAAACCAAATCCTTTACAAAACATGATAAAATAAGGCATTTATGGGGAGCAGCTATTGTGTAACCAAATGTACAATCAAACCTTGTAACTAGCATGCAAAACAAAGTGTGTTGTCGGTTTCAATCACCGCGTACCATGGGTGGGTTTGTCAGACTCAATAGATCTATCATTGAAAACCGTCGGCTTGAAAAGTTAATGATTGCACATAATAGCATACAAGAGGTTAGCACACCTAGCACTCGGGCATAAAGCTCAAATTTGCACACATGAATGTAAATAGGATTTGTACTTGTGTTGTTTGCGTAAATGTAAACATGTAAGTTGAATAGTGTTCATGCTTCACCCCAAAAATGTAAAAGAGTAAAAAGGGGTTGTGAATACTCACATGTTTCGAAGGCGTAGCTAGCACAAATACTAAGTAGTATAATGATCCTTGAGATGCACAAGATAACCTAAAGTGTAATATATATTGCATTAATAATGCACAATAGTCTAAGTCTACGTCTATGGTTGAATTGGATGGAGTTAGTGATTTGGTACTTGAAAGTAAAATAGAAGGTTCGAAATGAATATTCTTAGAACATTTTAAATAAATGTTGAGTTTGGGATAATTACTTAAGTAGATTAAATAATTATTGTTTATGAAAATAATGTAGGTATTATATGTAATTTAGTATAACTAAATAAATGTTTTTGTTTACTTATAAATCAAATAAATAATTATTAACTTATTCATTTATTTATAAAAAAAATGTAACTTAAACATTAAAATATTATTTAAGAGTAGGATTTATAAATTAAATGTTTGAACTTTTAAATAATTTCCATTTATCTTAAGATTAAACATTTGATCTTTTATAAATAAAATAATACTGATTTTTATAATTTCAATCACTTTTATTTTAGAAATTAATCTGAAATACTATGTGTTTAAAAAAAATAAAAGTTATAAATATTCTGCCAACACACACGACCGTGCCAGCTAAGGGCACGATCGTGCTAGGTCGAGCGTGACCGATCGAGACAGGGCGCGACCGCGCTGGTCAAACAGAGGACAACTAGCCAATACACTAGGCACGACCGTGCCTCGGACAGGCACGACCGTGTCTATGCTTCAGGGGCACAACCAGAACTAGCCAGCGAGCATGTCTGGGTCTGAGCAGGAGGCACGACCGCGTTGTATGTCAACACGACCGCGTCTCCAGAGGCACGACCGCGCTAGATGATTAGCGCGACCGTGTCTCTTTCAAAACAGACACGAATTGGTTGATCCTTATATTGATGGAGTCGGAATTGATAGGGCTTTCATTCACAAGGTTATTACGAGTCTGTTGGTGTAGATTAATTGTGTTTAAAACATGTTTTTGACCGGATTTGATTAAACTATTTTGAATGAAAATATGGTTTCGGGTTCAAGTAGATTTCGATATTGAATGCCCAAATTAGTTTGGGGCTTTTGATCTATAGAATAAATCGACTGAGGGAAAGGTTTCAATTACCCGACAGGACGACGAATTGATAGCGGACAGGTAGAACAAGTTCCGACGTCGGCGGGTGTGGTCTCCGGTGCTCTCTGCCGCAACTCCGACCAAAATGATGTCTTCTGAAGCCTTAGGGAGGATCAATTAATGTGTTGGTTTGCTTGGTTGAGAGGATTTACAATGAAACGATGAATTTGATGGTCACAAAGGAGAGTCTTGATACTTTGGAAAATGATCGATCAAAACGGGTTCATTGGCTATAATGAAAATGATTTAAACTCTTAATTGTTTGTTAATGTGAGAAATGGTTGCGAAACCGAACGGTCCAGCGATTAAAGGCTGTTTTTACGTTTCAACTGGTGTGAGGCGCGACCATGCCTATAAGAGGCGCGACCGTGCCAGACGAGGCGCGACCGTGCCAAAACGTGGAGCGACCGTGCCGGACGAGGCGCGACCGTGCCAAAACGTGGCGCGACCGTGCCTACTAGGGTTTCTGGTTATTTATAAAATCAGCCCTTGCAAATTCAGCTTTGACAGAATTAGCTTGGTTAGGATTTAACAGAACACCTAACGGGATTACTAACTGAGTTAACTCTAGGAGGTGTTACCACGTGATTTGAGTTCTAAAACTTCGGATTAAAAATACGTTTAGCTAAAAATTGATGAGGTGCGGGTTTGAACAAGTACAAAGTTTAATGATGTACCGTTATTTTATTAATTTAAATAAATTAAAAAAAAGGGTTGGAAAATCGGGAATGTTACAGTCTCCCCATGTTAAGGGAATTTCGTCCCGAAATTTAACTAATGGAGGCTAATAAAAATCAAGAAAAAGGGTGGGAGTTTTGGGTTCTCGGTGAGTTTGACCGTTGATATGATTTAGGCCTGATACTCAAGGTTGAATATGAATGATGACAATGAATTTAGTTTTTGAAATGGACTTAAGGAGAAGATTGTCGAATAGCAATTTGAATTCTAGATGTAAGATGTATTACTTGGAACAAATTTGATGAGATTTTGAAATTTTGAGTTTGTGTAAGATGTAGTCTAACGTGCTCAAAATTGTTAGTGGGTAAAAGATTTCATAAACATTGGTCTAGGTCCAAACTTCACGTGACACGAACAACGCTACTCCTGATAATATGATAGGACACTTATATATAGGAAGTACCATCGGCGTATCCACCATGCCCTCGTCACATTACATCCGTTTCGTTGTTACACATCATGAAAAGTTTTAGGTCACAACACACGACAAAATTTCACTATAGTTTCCATGCGCTGATTTTCATAATTCCGTGTGCACCCGTAATTATTCAAATCATCGTATGGTCCGTATAGATTGTTTCGTTGTGTGTGGGTAAGGGGGTACAATTTCGCTATGATCACGTCTATTGTTTACACATAGAAAGTCGCTAACAAGTAACTAAGTCCCTAATCAGGTCAGTTCGCAACTAAAGAGTAGTAAAGTAGTAACACTTCAAGTTTCTTAGTTTGCTCGTGTTTGAACAAGAATACGTCAATCCCCGAGTTGTTTCAATGTATTATGGTCTTCAACTTTGGTGTACAAAGTGCATGACCATGTCTTGTGTATAATGTAATCAATCCATTGCAATAATTGTAAGCAAATTTTGTTTCGAGTATATAGTAAGCACACAATCCTCATGTATGATCTAGTGTCACGTAGTTTGTAATCAAACAGGTCTCATATATAGCGTAAATAATTTAGCGTCTTGTATTTTGTAAATCAATAAGCTCTAATGTGTAATGTAAACCACATAATATTATGTGTATTGTAGGAAATGGATCTCGTGTATAGTGTTAGCAACTTAGCATCATGTATTTTGTATAATGTACACCGTTTAGTATAAGGTGCTTTGTAACAAAATGAGTTTCATGTATAGTGTGGTCAATCTAGAACTATGCATCAATGACGCAATTCTTATGTATCACGTATATTGCAAACAATTAAGTTTCGTGTATCATGTGTTCAATCCAGTAGCATGTGTACTGCAAATAAACGTGTTTCGTGCATTACGTAATCAATCGAGTAAATTGTGATTTGCAGGCAAACTAGTTTCATGTATCATGTAATTTGTGTAGCATTGGATATATTGAGAATAATTGAGTTTTATGTACCATAAGATTGCATTGAATATATTGTGAACGTGAGTATTGAACTTCGCGTGCGATGTGTACTAACGGGTTTTGCATGGGTTCGAGTGTTGCGGACAAACGTGTCGTTTGGCGCACTTTCATAATGTGGTGGTTAGGTTCAAGTCCTCAAATCTCATTGATGTTGGTGACAAGTGTTAACGTCTACGTGGTATGGTTCGTCTTTTGAAGTGCCAAGTGAGAGGTAACGAGGGGGTTTTGAAAATATTCGGGAATTATGTTTACAAATACGGGTCTTTGTTTGAACATAAAAAGTGGGAAATTGTTTTTGGTTGTGCACATATAAAGTAGTGAAATCATTGAATCGCATATTTTAAATGAATATGCAATTTATGAGAAAAAAAATATATATATATATATATATATATATTTTTTTAAATTTAAAATTTCAACTTTTGGTTAAACAAGTAGTAGCATGTTAATTTAGCCAAAATTTGGAATTATTTACTTTAATGAAATAAAAATCATGACTATTTTTCAGTCAAAAGGAAGAAACAAAAATATTTTTATAAAATTGATTGCATTAATTTTCCTTATTAGGTGAAAAGTTTTATGAAAAATTTATGTTCTAAAAATTCAATAAATATTTTGTTAAACAAAATAGTGATGTTTTATTTAGATCATCAAATAGGATGATTTATTTATAAAAGGGATTGTTGGTAATGTACTAAATCATGTTGAATGAAAGAAGTAATATTTGAGAAGGTTTGATGAAAATATAACAGGTGTAATTTACGCTCCACAGGTCAAATCAATGAAAAATAAATGTAGAGTTAAAATATATGGAATTGATTAAATACTGAAATGTTAACATTATTCAAAACATGGGGGAAATGGTTCTCAATTCGAAAATTTAAAGGAAATCAGTAGAAGCTCCTTCTAACGTCTCTGGTAGCTTTCCACTAGGAAGAAGATAATCGCCAAGATGAGCACCGCTATAGTCACTCGAGTAGCAGATCGGGCTTCAGTCCTGGCGGTCTCCGTGCGATGTGCTTGTATTTCTTTTTCGAGGATGGAGATTAACTCCTTTTGGGACCCTAATTGGTTTGTTAGGCTATCCATCCTTTGTCCTTGCAAGTCGTGCATCACTCCTTGCTCGATCCTATGTCCCTCAAATTCTGAAGTTCTTACATATTGGTGGAGGTCATGGGTTGGAATCCCCATAACACCAGTGGGTGCCATGGTATGCCTTACCCAAGGGTTAGGATGGTACGGATCGGGCATTAGATATGGGTCTCTTAGTGGGGGTGGTAATTGATTGTGGAGGCGAGGTGTGTAATACGGGTTTCTGGGTGCGGGTGATCCAGATGTTCGAAGTCTCGAGCCGGTGTTCCTAATCCAGTCCGCCCTTACATCAAACCTTGGCCTAGCAATTGGGGGTGTTGGTGACCAATACATGGGTGTCTCAGCGTCTTCCTCCCAATCAGATTCTGATCCAGGACGGTAAACCGGGGAGGGAGGAGGGTAGGAGTCCATGTCTAGCAGAAAAACAATGAAAAAGTTGTAAGTGATAATGAAATATGAAATGTCAAATATAGAAGTTCTTATGGGTTTTAGAGTTTGACTAGTCATAACGCCGAACCTTCACGATAGTATTTTAGAAATACACTTGACCTATAAGTAATGTATCCCTAAGGAGAATTCCCAGGAAAGAGGGGTGGGTCACTAAGACACACTTAAGTACCCTATCTTTCCTTAGCCAGAATTCCTCGTGGGCTTACACACTCTTCCAGTCATCATGTATTAATAATACTATTGTTGGGCTCATGGTTATGATGAGAATTGTTGTGAACTGGGCCTTGAGGTCCAAGAGTAAGGTTTATGCATTTTAGTGGGCTTCTTCTTCTTGTAAGATAGATGGGCTTCTTGGTTTATTATTGGTGGACATTAGGCCCAATAATTCAAGTCTTTGCTCATAAAGGGTGATGGTATCATGTATGGGAGTCTAAATGTGTATGAATAATTTGGTGTGTATGTGTGTGTGTTAAACTTAGGATAGTGTTTTAAATAATTTAAGTAGTAGCTATGAATAGAAGGAAAAGTTGACACATAAACTATTGAGTATTGTATCATGTAATGTAATCATATAGTATAATATATGAAGATATTCACATAGGAAATAATCATATAGCATGTAGGTAGTAATAAGTGTAAGCATGAGAGTTATCAAGTAGTGTGACACATAAGTCATCATGTATTGTATCGAATGGTGTAAATACTTAGGATAACATGTAAAAATAATCACACATGAATTGATAATGTAACATGTAGTAGCATAGCATTGTATGGGTGTCCTAAAGTTATAGTCTAGGTCAAGAGTGTCTAATAACCTAGTTCCCTATAACCAAGGCTCTGATACCAATCTGTCACACCCCGACCGATGGCGGAATCATCGGGGCGGGACATGTAAGACTGTTCATGAGCTCAAGGTTGACTAAATTGTAATATGTTAAATCAAATTCCATTCAAACAAATACGAATCAAATTCCATGTACATAATGAAATACAATTTGTTTTTGAATTAAGATTATCTAGGTCCAAAGCCTATGTGTAGCATGTCTTGATCAAACTCATATGAAAGCACCTGAAACATGAATAAAATAAGGTCAACTAAAAAGTTGGTGAGTATAACACAAGTTTGTACATAGATAGCATATAGTTTGTAAACCAAATCCTTTACAAAACATGATAAAATAAGGCATTTATGGGGAGCAGCTATTGTGTAACCAAATGTACAATCAAACCTTGTAACTAGCATGCAAAACAAAGTGTGTTGTCGGTTTCAATCACCGCGTACCATGGGTGGGTTTGTCAGACTCAATAGATCTATCATTGAAAACCGTCGGCATGAAAAGTTAATGATTGCACATAATAGCATACAAGAGGTTAGCACACCTAGCACTCGGGCATAAAGCTCAAATTTGCACACATGAATGTAAATAGGATTTGTACTTGTGTTGTTTGCGTAAATGTAAACATGTAAGTTGAATAGTGTTCATGCTTCACCCCAAAAATGTAAAAGAGTAAAAAGGGATTGTGAATACTCACATGTTTCGAAGGCGTAGCTAGCACAAATACTAAGTAGTATAATGATCCTTGAGATGCACAAGATAACCTAAAGTGTAATATATATTGCATTAATAATGCACAATAGTCTAAGTCTACGTCTATGGTTGAATTGGATGGAGTTAGTGATTTGGTACTTGAAAGTAAAATAGAAGGATCGAAATGAATATTCTTAGAACATTTTAAATAAATGTTGAGTTTGGGATAATTACTTAAGTAGATTAAATAATTATTGTTTATGGAAATAATGTAGGTATTATATGTAATTTAGTATAACTAAATAAATGTTTTTGTTTACTTATAAATCAAATAAATAATTATTAACTTATTCATTTATTTATAAAAAAAATGTAACTTAAACATTAAAATATTATTTAAGAGTAAGATTTATAAATTAAATGTTTGAACTTTTAAATAATTTCCATTTATCTTAAGATTAAACATTTGATCTTTTATAAATAAAATAATACTGATTTTTATAATTTCAATCACTTTTATTTTAGAAATTAATCTGAAATACTATGTGTTTAAAAAAAATAAAAGTTATAAATATTCTGCCAACACACACGACCGTGCCAGCTAAGGGCACGATCGTGCTAGGTCGGGCGCGACCGATCGAGACAGGGCGCGACCGCGCTGGTCAAACAGAGGACAACTAGCCAATACACTAGGCATGACCGTGCCTCGGACAGGCACGACCGTGTCTATGCTTCAGGGGCACAACCAGAACTAGCCAGCGAGCATGTCTGGGTCTGAGCAGGAGGCACGACCGCGTTGTATATCAACACGACCGCGTCTCCAGAGGCACGACCGCGCTAGATGATTAGCGCGACCGTGTCTCTTTCAAAACAGACACGAATTGGTTGATCCTTATATTGATGGAGTCGGAATTGATAGGGCTTTCATTCACAAGGTTATTACGAGTCTGTTGGTGTAGATTAATTGTGTTTAAAACATGTTTATGACCGGATTTGATTAAACTATTTTGAATGAAAATATGGTTTCGGGTTCGAGTAGATTTCGATATTGAATGCCCAAATTAGTTTGGGGCTTTTGATCTATAGAATAAATCGACTGAGAGAAAGGTTTCAATTACCCGACAGGACGACGAATTGATAGCGGACAGGTAGAACAAGTTCCGACGTCGGCGGGTGTGGTCTCCGGTGCTCTCTGCCGCAACTCCGACCAAAATGATGTCTTCTGAAGCCTTAGGGAGGATCAATTAATGTGTTGGTTTGCTTGGTTGAGAGGATTTACAATGAAACGATGAATTTGATGGTCACAAAGGAGAGTCTTGATACTTTGGAAAATGATCGATCAAAACGGGTTCATTGGCTATAATGAAAATGATTTAAACTCTTAATTGTTTGTTAATGTGAGAAATGGTTACGAAACCGAACGGTCCAGCGATTAAAGGCTTTTTTTACGTTTCAACTGGTGTGAGGCGCGACCATGCCTATAAGAGGCGCGACCGTGCCAAAACGTGGAGTGACCGTGCCGGACGAGGCGCGACCGTGCCAAAACGTGGCGCGACCGTGCCTACTAGGGTTTCTGGTTATTTACAAAATCAGCCCTTGCAAATTCAGCTTTGACAGAATTAGCTTGGTTAGGATTTAACAGAACACCTAACGGGATTACTAACTGAGTTAACTCTAGGAGGTGTTACCACGTGATTTGAGTTCTAAAACTTCGAATTAAAAATACGTTTAGCTAAAAATTGATGAGGTGCGGGTTTGAACAAGTACAAAGTTTAATGATGTACCGTTATTTTATTAATTTAAATAAATTAAAAAAAAGGGTTGGAAAATCGGGAATGTTACATGATGTCTTAGGTAACTTTGTGATGAAGTCCATGGAAATTTGTTCCCATTTCCATTGAGGAATCTTAGGTTGTTATGATCACCCAGGCGATTCCTAACATTCTGCCTTTACTGTCGGGTATCTCCCAACACAGATAGCAATTTTTCCTTCATGTTTGGCCACGTAATAGAGTTCCTCGAGATCCTTATTTGTTTTATTCGATCCGGGATGAACAGAGTATTTGGACTTATGGACTTCATCCATAATCACACACATAGGTTACCGGTACTTGGTACCTAAATTTTGTTTGTATCATCCAACTTAGGCTCCAATTGTTTGATTTCCATTTAATTGGTGGTCGGTATTCGAAAACTAGGCTAATACTTCTCCAATTATTGATATTAGTTGTGCAAGAACCCCATATTTTATTACCCTCAATATGGTGGGGTTCTGTGACACTCATTCCTAGTAATTAAAGAAATGGTGCATGTGAATTTTGAATATATGCTGGCACATACCCTGCACTTATCTGCACGTTTTAATACAGGAAGGCCAGATCACTATAGATCTTTGAAAGGACTTATTTGGCGAGGTGTCCAGGCTTTAGCTTGAAATCGGATACTTGCTTGTTTCTCATATTCATTCACTGCCTGCTTGCATTCAATCTTTTCAAGACAAAAGATTCTAGCCGGCCTCTCACCTGTCAATTTGGTTTCTAGTTTGAATTGATTCAAATGAGTTCCAGAAATAACGTCTTCGTGCGTTATTTCTCTTAATTAATCTGGAATGATTTAGAGAGACCATCTTTAGTGGTCTGGGTATATAATGAGTCAGCTAGAGGATAAGGTTTTACGGAGATGCAATTTCCGGAGATTGACTTTGGTTTTGTCAAATTTTGTTATTGATAATTCCTTCACACGCGTTATTTGCAACTTGGTGTAGATTGATTTCTTTATGAAATAGATGTCGAACCATAATTCGAGATTACAAAATGTCACAGTAGTCTTGTGTCGTCAAGATTTCCGTGGTTCATCTACCATCCAAACAAAACGGAAGGAGATTGTCAAAGTACTTGAGAATAGAACAGCTGACTTGGTTCAACACATACTAACCATAAGTGAATCTTCATGGATTTCAAGAAGGTGTGAATGGGTTCTTACTAAGTTCTGAGGGTTAGTGATGCAGCTTTATTACCACCAGTTTGTTGTGGTCATATGGCAACGATGGAGTGCAGAAATGAAACTTTATGTTTGTCCCTTTTGTATCTCGAAAGTATTTTCCGAAATTAAGACTTTACTCCCACTTCAGGTTTCGTGTCATCTAGGACTTCCCATTAAAATGGGTCATAATGTGTTTTATACTTTCAGGTTCCTTGTGTGCTTTTACTAGCAAGGGTTGGGCTTAACCACCACATTACCCATTTCTTGCACTGCCTTCCCGCGGCGGACTAGCATTTAGGTCGTATCGTCCTGATATGTAAACTCATGACTTGACTACCATACCTTTGAAGTATGTAATTCATAAGAAGTTCTATGTTTGTTTGGAATATTCACATTCCGTCTAGATGAGGAAATGAACAGTGAGACTGTGAGAATGGTCTCATATAATTAGTGTTTCCCCGAAATGAGCTATGGGTTTGTCAACCCATTAAGTTGGCAGAAAGGGTTTGGGAGTTTTATAATTGCCAATTATTAGTCATCATGTGTGTATGCACTTCCCTGGCGTTCGAATGGTACTTTAGTGACTTACCATTATGTATTCTACTCATATCAGTCCTAGCCTCAAAGTCCTTAGTACAAGGATAAAATTGAGGTAATGAGTGTTAAACATCAAAATTTTTGTACTTTTCCTGAGTGTCACACCCCCAAAATACACTAACGGAGTTTTACCATTAGGAGCGTGACATACCAGGATCTCAGTCATTAGTTACTTTGAATGACTCTATATGAGTTTAAGAAACCACTAGTATTGCTCATAGTCACGATGCAACACTAGTAATGAAAACACTGATTTAATGTAAGACTGTGGAAGCGAAAATTTAAATAAAAAGCATGCGCCAAAACAATCGCGCCAAAAATAAATAATTCAACAATAAATAAAATAAATAGTTCTTGAGTTTGAAAATAATGGACTTCGAATGCATGTATGCCTTAGCTTGTGCTTGTACCTTAATGACCTGACAAAACATGCTAAAACGTGTCAACACTAGGTTGGTGAGTTCATAGGTTTCAATGTTTGTAAAGAATACTAGATAAAACCATTTACAATTTATATCATAGGTAGCTAACCTAGTTACATGTTACTAAAGCATTTCAACACCGAAGCTGACTGTTTATGTTTGAACTGCCTCCTACCATGACTATCATGATCAATGGTAAAATGTTTAGGTCAATGTTACACCCGTTCGACTACATGTCGTGTTAGCGCAACTAACGCGGGTGGGGCTTGTCAAAGCCCAGTAGTACTACTCAAGATTACCTCGCTATCCCATATATTAAACGGTTCGATATGTAAGGACTTGCATGATATGTTTGCTCTTAGTACAACAAGTGATATAAATGAAATGTAAGATATAAATGTTTGTACCCATGTTTTCTCCCTCAAGTTTAAATCCTAAGAAAAGGGGCCGTGAAACTCACCTTAGAGTGCGTGCGAAAGAAAGCGAACTTAGAATGCTTGACGACTAGCTGCCACCTATAAACACCGGTTTATAAGTGTGTGTTTGTGCAAGGCGATAGGAACCCTTGTAGGTCCCTAATTCGTTGTGTGACGGATCTCTAGACTCGCGGTACGACACGGTGATAACGTGCGGAATCCATGATCAACGTGCTCGTGTAACTCAATCAACAACAACGGTGTAAATAAACGCTTTGTATTTCCACCACAATATCAGGTTACAAGATTACAGAATCTGTCTACTCTGATATCGTCTCTTCTCTCACATCACTATTCTGTTTTCTACTGAAATATCCTATTTATAGACAACAGTTCTGCACCAGGCGAACTTAACACGTTCGCTTCACTGTGCTTAGGCGAACTTATTAAGTTCGCCTCTGATAGGCTAGGCGAACTTAACAAGTTCGCCTCTAGCAGAACTTACATAGAATTTTATCAACAGTTACAAAACATGTCCAAACATACTCCCCTTTAACTGTTGCTAACAATTCTATCAATTACAAGTCAAAGACTCTAAGACTAAGACATAATATCTTCAAGCTCGTTGTCACCAGAATATGCTCTAACAGACTCCCCCTTGACAACAGCTTCAGAAGATTGTCATCCATCTTCATATATCATCAAACACACTGTAGTCTTCGTCTTGTTCATCTGCACACTTTCTCTTTCTATCTAGAAGAAAACTTGGGAGAAGGACCCCTTGTCAACTTCTGTCTGCAATTTTCAATTTTTGCAAAGGAGAACAACCAAGAATAACCAACAATTAAGATTTCCATGGAAGCTGGAAAAATAAAATCTTTTTGGTTTTTCAAACATAAGAAACACAAAATCTTTTTGGTTTTTCTCTATATAAACTGAAATGTAAAATACAAAATCACATCTTTTTGGTCGAACATCACGAGTAAGAAGATCATATCAGTATATATGATATATCAATCACACATCTTGGATATAAAATCCATATAATATCAAATGGTATCCTATGTCATTCTTTCAATCCTTGACAAATCAAACCAATATCTTTCAAGATTATCACACTCTATCTTTTCAAGACTTTTATATTGCATGTTATGATACGCGATAAACATTCAAAGAAAATAGGATCAGGCTATGACACACAAATTCAAATTGTCAATATTATAAGATTTGAAACTAAAGCATCTCATTCCCACTTTCTTGTGAGTTAAAGTACCATTTAAGTATGAAATACAACGTGTACCCCACTAGTATGCCAACAGAAAGTAAATGCACTATCTTCAAGACATATGAGATTTTACTAAAGATTATCCGAATTTCCAGAATGAGGAGATATCACTTAGCACATGAATAGCAGAATCCAAATTGGATTGTATAGGAATCAATGAGATTCATAATCGAATGATTCAATATCTTGGCTTATATGTGTCGAATCAAAAGATTCAGGTACGTGGATCCAACTGTTATCTGGATTATGAATTCAATGGAATCAGTAAAGATGATATATCAATATGATCCAAGGGCTAGTATATGTTTGACAGATGTTGTCAAGTACATATCTTGATTATACTTCAAATTGCATGCTTTTCAGGACATGGGCACTGAAGCAAATCGAATGAATAGTGCTAAGGACATAACCCGAAACTGATCTCATAGGAAAATCTTTATTAAAAACTAATATTCTTTATCTGATAGTGATCTTTTAACACACACACCCAGGCATAAAATGGGTTCAAATCACAGTTGTAACATATGCAATTATGTTTTCACACTACTAATGGTTCAGTGACGCTTTTAGTCTACTGACAATTCAAATTATATGCATACACAACACTATCATTTCCTATTTGTGTAGTCTCTGAAGTTTAGATCAACACATATAATTCAGATATATTAACATAAAGAACCAACCAGTCAATCTAAGGTCATGTGTGAAAGAACATCGACTGATGTACTATCATCTCTTCTTTAACTTCAAGTAATGTTGATTTTATGTTTTTCAATTTGTTTGGCTTTTTCAAAATCTTTTCAAAGAAAGTAAAACAAACGAAAATAAAATCTTCCATGAAAACATTTTAAGAAAAACATTTTACTTGGTTACTCAGGATTAAGCAAATCAATCAATTTAAAACTCAAACCGATGTAATGTAATTGAATGTCATTGCCTCTGTCAACACAGTTCTGTACTCCCCCTGTCCTGTAGACTCCCCCTCAACTAGTTAAATGGTTGCATCAACGACTTTATGCTCACCATTGTCATCCTAAATTTCAGGTTATCATTTGGACTTTGTAAAACTGTTTCCAAAACATTGTGTGTGACATATTCTCCCCCTTGAGCATCAAGTCGTTGAATTAAATAGATTTACCAACTTCTGTAACGACTCATTGCTCTTGCAGATGTCATTCCCTGTCATGTGCTAAGAACCACCACTATCAACAACCAAAATGGTATTAATAGTCCCTCTTGGTAAATCCTGCACAACTAACAAGAAACATTAATTTGAAATTGGGACCCAAGCCATGGTAATCATGGGTCGTCCATCTGTATCAAAATAATAAACCTCACTCCATTCACAATCGAATCTCTCATCGATTTTCGGAGATTGTTCCGACGAGTCAGAAACAGAAACTTTAGATTTCCAAACAAACTTTTGTTCATTAAGTTCTTTTTGCTTAAAATGTGAAGTGTTTGAAAATTTTCGTTCATTTAAAAATTGATTTGATTGTGAAAACTCTTGTTGTTCTAAAAGTTTTCTCAATCTTCTATTTCTCCTCCGTCTTTGAGGTCTAGAAAGCCTAACCTCAGATTTTGAATTACCCTTTGGTGTATCATGAGGTT
Source organism: Smallanthus sonchifolius (assembly GCA_023525975.1). Taxonomy (NCBI): domain Eukaryota; kingdom Viridiplantae; phylum Streptophyta; class Magnoliopsida; order Asterales; family Asteraceae; genus Smallanthus; species Smallanthus sonchifolius. Next base: position 59,009,891 of record CM042021.1, read on the forward strand.
TAACCACATTTGGGTTAAGATAAGGCTTACCATGAGTTCTTACCTTTTCTGGAGTAACATGTCGGTTACCTTTGGCTTTGTGAGAACAATCACTCCGTATGTGACCCACATGACCACAGTAAAAGCAAGATCTCTTCTCACTATATTCTCTCATATAAGGAATCTTCACACGATGAGATGCACTTGAAGAAGATTCTCCTACATGAACTTCTTTTTGTTTTATTTTCTCTGGAACGCCAGATTTTGCAACAGGTTTTGATTCAGGCTTCATCTTCTCAGGAAATACATGCTTCTTCCCTTTATTTTTGTAAGGACAGGTCACCACAATGTGTCCTATCTCATTACAATGAAAACATGTATGCCTGTTTTTATAATCTCTGACATTGGAACTCTCCTTGAGTTTGAAGAACTTCCAAATGTAGAATTTTCAGATGAATTAGAATCAACCTTTGATTCCTCTTTCTTAACAGCTTTCGGTATTCCCTCTACCTTAGCTTCATGAAAATATTCATCATCACTCTCATCAGAATACACCATATCTTCACCTGTGACTGGATTCACCTTCAACACGGTCTTAGGATCTAAATCCTCATCATTTATAATCTCAGGTGTAACAGAATAATTTTCGTTGAATGGTGGAGGAACATAACCAATACCACTAGTTCACTTCCCCTTTTCAGTATTATTATGATAATGTTCTAATAAGAATGATGAATTTGCAAAGCTTTCTAACTTTCTATGCAATCTGATCACCTCTGCTTTAGATTCAGCTACCTCCTTATCTTTCTCAGCAAGATCATTATTTCTTTTCTCAATTTCTGCAAAGGACATATCCAGGTGATATGCCTGCTCTTTGATCTTCAAAGTCAGAGAATTTATATCCCTCTTCAGTGATTCTATCCTCTCAATACACACATTCTCATTATCTTTTAATTTCTGATTTACTGTGTGCATGGATTTCATATCACAAATGAGGTTTACATTGTCATCCTCATTTTATCCTTAACTGAAACACAGTTAGAACAAAACGTTTCAGAGTTAGAAAATACCTCAGGTTTTACTTCTGAAGAAGATGCACCAGGAGCCATGAATACGTCATCATCAGCTTCACTCTTTTGTTCAACAATGACAGGCTCTGCATCAGTTTCGGATACACTCAAATCATCTTCAACTGTCTGGAAGCTTACTTCAGTCTCTACATCACTCTCGGTAGACTGAGTACTTTCACCAGATCTAACACTCTCACTATCACTTAACTCGGTAAAAGAATCACTTTCAGAAACACTCTGCTTTACTACTTCTTCTTTGATCAAGACCACAAACGCTTGAGTAGTAGCTTCACCCTTTTTCTTCAAAGTTTCCCATAGTTCTCTTGAAGTTGGACACTTCCCGAGACTATGAATGATTTCTTTTGGTAAAGACAACGTTAAAGTTTCACGCGTTTTCATCTCTCGATCAAAATTCTGCTTTTCTACTTTAGTAAGAGCTGTCACTGGTTTAGGAACATCATAATATCCCATATAGTCAAAAGTAGGATGAACATATCCTTCAAATATGGATGTCCAAAAGTTTTTATCAGTGACTGATACGAACTGTTCGAACCGGACTTTCCAGTTACGAAAATCCGATATGCACAAAAGTCTCGGTGGCATAGTTCCAATGTCATTATCATCACATGAAATTGACATTTTGAAATTTTGGCGAAAATACCCGGAAAAAATTTTCCCGCCAAAATACTCTTTTTAAAAATTTCGAAAATTCAAAATTTCAAAAATGATTCAAAACGACTATATAAGCTTTCCCTAAAAAATTTGGACAAGATAAATTTTCCCGCCAAAATACTCTTTTTTTTATTTTTTATTTTTTTTATGAACACTAAGTTCGCCTGATACTGTACAAGCGAACTTGACCCGAGCGTATTTGACCAAAGCGAACTTGTTAAGTTCGCCTGACCTTCACCAAGCGAACTTATTAAGTTCGTCTAATACTGAATGAAGTGAACTTATTAAGTTCGCCTGCAACAGAATTTTAAGTTCGCCTGGTTCAGCTGTTCAACCCGAACACGAACCAAAAATTCCGAAATTCATGATTTCTTGCTTAATTGATGGAATTTGATAAAATTGAACCGTAGGAATGTGTAGAAACTGATTTGGAACACTTCTATCGGATCAATTTCATCAAAACAATTCAAAATCAATCCAAATTTGTCAAAAATTCTACATTTTTATCAAGAACACGAATTCATCAAAAATCTTCAAAATATCTGAACTTTGATGTTGATTGGATACGAAAACACCACGAATCTTCTGCTAATCAAGAGCTATGGCTCTGATACCACTTGTAGGTCCCTAATTCGTTGTGTGACGGATCTCTAGACTCGCGGTACGACACGGTGATAACGTGCGGAATCCATGATCAACGTGCTCGTGTAACTCAATCAACAACAACGGTGTAAATAAACGCTTTGTATTTCCACCACAATATCAGGTTACAAGATTACAGAATCTGTCTACTCTGATATCGTCTCTTCTCTCACACCACTATTCTGTTTTCTACTGAAATATCCTATTTATAGACAACAGTTCTGCACCAGGCGAACTTAACAAGTTCGCTTCACTGTGCTTAGGCGAACTTATTAAGTTCGCCTCTAATAGGCTAAGCGAACTTAATAAGTTCGCCTCTGATAGACTTAAGCGAACTTATTAAGTTCGCCTCTGATAGGCTAGGCGAACTTAACAAGTTCGCCTCTAGCAGAACTTACATAGAATTTTATCAACAGTTACAAAACATGTCCTAACAACCCTAAGTATCCAAACAATCTCATTGTTTTAAGGGTTTAGAAAATATTTATTAGTTTGACTAAGTTTGACCAAGTTTGACTAAGTTTGACCAAGTTTGACTCGACGACCCGTTGGTGACCCGTTTAGTGATTAAATGTTTGACTTGCATAACAACATGCTTATCACACAGTTAATTCACGTTTCATGCTACCTAAGACATAACTAATTTAGCATGGCAAACTACGACAACAATACACGTTACATTAATTTATTTATTTTTTTTTGAAAATATATAAACTCATGTTTGCTTTCAAATGAATCACATTATCTATAACACGTTCGTATCATCATCCCATGTCTATCTACACATGCTAATACATAATAGATTACCATAACACAAATCATTAAGTTTAGACATCAATTTCCAAATCACAAAGTTTTCACTTTTAGTAACCTATGATCTATTTAAGCTATTTGCATTCAATAACCTTTTAACGAGCCTCATTACAATCGTACTAACATACTAGAGTCAATTTATAACATCATACACACCTAGAAACCTTCACATTCAAAAATCACTTTTTAACAAAGTTTCCTCTTTTAGTAAGTCGTCCATTACACGCTTTGTTTACACAATTAACACGTCTAATCAATCCCAAATCTTTCAGCTAATATAATTACAACTATATTAATCATAATTCACATCTAGCATGCGATTCCTATACGTCACATAATCAACAAAATTCAATTTACATATCGTATAACAACTAGGGTTTCATATACGTTCATAAAATCATCAATACGATACAACAATATCAAACAATTAACTAATTCATTATCATATTTCGAAATCATTAAGTTTGGATAATCTAGGGTTTCGATCTCAAAAATAATAATGAAATAACGACGGATTTTAACAAAACGACTTACGTAGGAACGTTAGGAATGCCTAGACTAGCACGTATCCACTTCCGGTTTCACGATCGGGGCTCGATTGAAGGTCCTACGAGTTGCTTCTTGGTTCGGTCGAGTGGGGTGGGGGTGGGATTGAAGTCGACGACAATGATGATGATGGAGTAGGGTTTAATTTTTTTTTAAGTTTATATATATCCTAATGGTATTCATGGGTTTTTAAATTGGGATTCGGGCTTAATTAAGGCCCATAAACTCAAATTAATTAAATAACACTTAATTAATAATTAAAAACTTTTGATTTTTAATTTTATAAAACTCTAATATTTATAAAAATATTAAATATAATTAATACACGATAAACACGTACGAGAACAATAATATTCACATAATTCACGTAAATTCACGTAATCACATAAAATTCACATAATTTATATTAAGTATAAATTATTAAATATTTGAAATATTTATCCTGATTAATCACCAACGTTCCGGGTTAGACTCGAGTGTGATCCGGTAATTCTACGGATTGCCGTTGTGTGTGAAATAACTGACACATTTAATTAACCTAATTAAATGCAATGCACGTGTGACTAACTGAGATAACTGAGTTTGCAATGAATAATGTTTGAACTAATGAGGTTTGAGTTAACGGAGTTAACCTGAAATTGCCGGATGTCACATTATCCCCTTGTTGAAAGTATTTTCGTCCCGAAAATTAAACGAAGTCGGTCACGTCTGAAACAAAAAGTTTAGGTTTGTCACATCATCCCCTTGTTGAAATAAATTTCGTCTCGAAATTTAGTTAGTACCTTCCGTGTTTGCTGTTGACTGTTTGAAAAGGTGAGGATACTTTTTTATCATCTGATCCTCTCATTCCCACGTGAACTCCGGTCCACGCTTCGAGTTCCAGCGAACTCTGACAATAGGTATCTTACTGCGCTTGAGAGTCTTGACCTCTCGGTCCATGATTTCAACTGGTTCCTTAATGAAACGTAGTTGTTCATCAATTTCCAACTCCTCGAGTGGAACTACAAGTGTCTCATCTGATAGGCACTTCTTTAGATTTGAGACATGAAAGACATTGTGCACTCCATTGAGTGTATCCGGTAGGTTCAGTTGGTATGCTACTGGATCGATCCTTTTCACTATCTCGAATGGTCCAACGTAACGCAGGTTTAACTTGCCTCGTTTTCCAAAACGGATCACACCTTTCCACGGTGAGACCTTTAATAATACTTTGTCGCCCACTTGGAATTCTAGCGGTTTTCTGCGCTTGTCTGCATAACTCTTTTGACGGTCACGAGCTGCCGCCATACGATTTCGGATTTGCACGATTTTCTCTGAGGTTTCGTGCACAAGTTCAGGACCCGTAAGTTGACTATCTCCAACTTCAGCCCAAAAAAGTGGTGATCGACACTTTCTCCCGTACAAAGCCTCGAACGGTGCTGCTTTGATGCTAGTATGATAGCTGTTATTGTAAAAGAATTCCACTAATGGCAGGTGAGTCTCCCAACTGTTACCGAAATCGATCACACAAGATCGTATCATGTCTTCTAGGGTTTGAATGGTACGCTCGCTCTGGCCATCTGTTTGAGGATGATACGCTGTGCTCATATCGAGGCGCGTGCCTAGAGCTTTCTGTAATGATTTCCAAAAATGTGAGGTGAATCGGGCATCTCTATCGGAAATGATGGAGATTGGAACTCCATGTCAAGATACTACTTCCTTAAGGTAGAGACGAGTTAACTTTTCCATTTTATTGGTCTCTTTGATAGCAAGGAAATGAGCGGATTTGGTTAGGCGATCCACTATCACCCAGATTGTGTCACATCTCGTAGGGGTTCGGGGAAATTTGGTTATGAAATCCATGGAAATCTGCTCCCATTTCCACATTCCTATTTCCAGTTGTTGAAGTAATCCGGATGGCTTTTGGTACTCCACCTTGACCTTGGAACAAGTCAGGCACTTGCTCACGTAGGTGGCTATGTTGGCTTTCATGTTCGGCCACCAATACAAAACTTTTTGATCGTGATACATCTTGTCAGATCCCGGATGGATAGAGTATCAGGATTTATGAGCTTCATCCATGACTAGGTCTCTTAGGTTTCCATATACTGGTATCCATATTCATTCCGCGAAGTAGCGAATACCATCTGATTTAACCTCAAGTTGTTTCTCCATACCACGATATCTTGGGCATTGCGGATTTGTTCGGGTAATCCTGTATGAATAGTGAGTTGTAATGCTCTAACTCGTCGGGGTTTGGTTTCTTTTCTGCCTAGGGCATCGGCCACCACATTAGCTTTGCCCGGATGGTACTTGATTGCACAATCATAATTGTTTAATAACTCGATCCAACGACGTTGACGGATGTTCAACTCTTTCTGCTAAAAAATATGCTGAAGACTCTTGTGATCGGTGTAGATGGTGCACTTGGTACCGTACAAGTAATGTCTCCATATCTTGAGTGCAAACACCACAGCTCCTAACTCCAAATCGTGAATCGTGTAATTCTTTTCATGGATTTTTAACTGTCGAGAAGCGTATGAGATAACCTTGTCGCGTTGCATCAACACACAACCGAGACCTTGGATGGAGGTATCGCAATACACCACGAAGTCATTCGTTTCCTCTGGTAGAGATAGGATAGGTGCGCTACATAGTTTCTACTTCAGTAGCTGGAATGCTGATTCTTGAGTCTCGCTCCAATTATAGGGTTTATCTTTTTGGGTTAAGGCGGTGAGAGGTTGGACAATCTTTGAGAATCCCTCGATAAAACGATGGTAGTATCCGGCCAATCCTAGAAATTGTCAAATTTCCGTCGGAGTTGTTGGGGCTGCCCAATTCTTGATAGCTTCCACTTTGGCTGCATCGACATGTATTCCTTTCCCATTGATCACATGTCCTAGAAATTGAACCTCGCGAATCTAAAAATCGCATTTAGAAAACTTATCGTACAGTTGCTCCTGTTTCAGTAGTTCAAGGATCAAACGCAAATGCTCCTTATGCTCTTCCCGACTCTTAGAGTATATGAGGATATCGTCAATGAAGACAATGATGAATTGGTCAAGGTAAGGTTTACACACACGGTTCATGAGGTCCATGAACACCGCAGGTGCGTTGGTTAATCCAAATGTCATGACCAAAAACTCGAAATGGCCATAACGGGTTCGGAATGCTGTCTTGGATATATCTTCATCTCGAACTCTCAGCTAATGATATCCAGATCTTAAGCCGATTTTTGAGTAGAAACTTGACCATTGAAGTTGGTCGAATAAATCATCAATGCGGGGTAGTGGGTAGCGGTTCTTGACTGTTACCTTGTTTAACTCTCGGTAATCAATGCACATGCGGAAAGTTCCATCTTTCTTTTTGACAAATTGGACTGGAGCTCCCCATGGCGATGAGCGCGGTCGGATGAAACCTTTATCCAACAACTCCTGTAGTTGAGTGGATAGCACCTGCAACTCACTTGGTGCAAGTCTATATGGTGCTCGAGCAATAGGCGCTGCTCCGGGTGTTAGGTCAATCTGAAATTCGACCTGACGATGAGGTGGAAGACCATGTAGGTCTTCAGGGAATACTTCTGGAAATTCGAGAACGATAGGGATATCTTCTAACTTTTTCTCCTCGGTAGACTTGTCAGCGACAAGAGCTAATATCGCGGTATGACCCTTACGCAGACACTTCTGAGCCTTCATGAACGATATGATGGCCATGATTGCACCACTTTTTTCGCCCTGAACCGATAGGATCTCTCCACTAGGAAGGGGTATACGAACGATCTTCTCACTATAGATGATCTCAGCTTGGTTTTTAGACAACCAATCCATACCCACAATTATGTCAAAACTGCCGAGTGTAACTGGCATGAGATCGATGTCGAGTTTGTGACCAGATAGTTCTAACTTACATCCCTTGAGAATGTGGGTTGCCTCGTGTAGGATCGTAAGATTACAAGGTGATTCTATTCTAGTTGATATTGGCGGAAACAATAGCAACCAACAAAGTAAACAAGTAAACAGCAAGAATACTGATAAATGCACTGTTGTATTAGACTTCTGAGATTACAAGTTTACAAGTAAAACACTATCAAGAATCACTATGAAGGCACACAAAAAGTACAAACAAGACACACTTTGTTTGAAGTGTTTACAAGATATATATAGTAACTTAGAATCAAGACAGACCCTTGATTCTAAGGATCAGATCTAACACAAGCCATTGATCTTGTTTATTAATCTAAATTACACGTAAAGGCTAATCTAGTTAACTTTACTAAAACGTCTTCTTAGGCATCATTGTTTGCATGCTTGGAGAAGCGCGTTATTGTCCTTTATTGGTTACACCATTGAGGTTCCTTCTGCTTGGAGTGTGGCAGTTGCTTTTGCAGAAAGGTGTCAGAGGCGCTTCACATGGATAGTCAGCTGCAACGTTTGGTCTTCAGAGAATAAAGCTATCAGCAGCAGAGATGAGAATAATGCTGCTGATAAGCCTATCAGCAGCAACTTGTGTTGAACGCTGCTGATAAACCTATCAGCAGCAACAAGTGTTGAATGCTGCTGATAAGCCTATTAGCAGCAATATGTGCTGAATGTTGCTGATAAGCCTATCAGCAGCCATATGTGATGAATGCTGCTGATAAGCCTATCAGCAGCATTTGTACTTAGAATAATTTGGTAGCAATCAGTCTTTGGTTCTACAAACTCCCCCTAGACTGATGCAACCAAAATTCTTCTAATTACTTTGCTGCTGAAGCTTTTGCATGTGGCTGACTATCCTTTCAACCTCATAGCCTCTTGGATCCTTGCTGGGATTGTTCAGTGGAAGTTCAGACAGAGTCTTGATGTCTTTGTGTGGCATTTTGTAGATTGCTTTGCTTGAACATCTCATCTGCTGCTTCTTTACATCAACCAGAGTGAACTCATCCAAATCAGCATTGTAGGACCAAGATACAAATGGAGAGTGGGACTTGAGTGGTTTGACATCCATGACCACATCTTTGCTTGGGTTGAAGTAATGTCTAATTGCTAGCATAAGATGTTTCCCACTCTCATTTGCAGGCTCATGAGCTTCACCTAGCTCCAAAATTCTTCTTAGGTCTGAATCTGGTAGTTGCAGAACCTCATCAACAGACCTGTATGTAGATCTTCTTCTTTCAGTTCTCCCCCTGAAGATCTCAAACCTTTGATCCTGTGGATTGTAAACCCATTCAACTATGTCTCTTGAGTCTTCAGGTTCAGATGAGGATTTGGATTTCTTCAGGGGAGGCTGTTGATGAGTGGGAGCTTGGTGGGATGATTTGGACTTGTTGGGTGGAGGAGTGGAAGGTTTGGGGAGGAGAGTGGAAGGATGATGGACTGAGGAAGAGGTAGGTGAGGGAGAAGGCTTGCGTTTCTTTGTCTTTGGTTTTTCTTCTTCTTTGATAAGTACCCTTTTCTTGGAGCCCTTCTTCCCTAGTCTTTTTTCCTCATCCTTTTTAACTTTGAAGTAGAGAGCTTGCAGGTTCATGAAATTCATGGGACCTAGCCTCTTTCCACTATCTCCTCTGGCCTTAAGGAAGTCAATCATGACCTTCCTTTCTTCATGGGTCCGTTTATTAAAGGCAATGGTCTTTTTGGACTGTTGTTTGGCTTTTTCTTCTTCTTCAGCCTTTTTCTTCTTTGCCAACTGACCTTGCTGACCCATGAAGGCTCTGTAGACTTCTCTAGTTGATAGTTTCTCAAGGTATTCTGCATCCTCACCTTGAGAGACTAGAGTCTTTACCCACTCCTCCCTCATTTCTTTAGCTAGTTCAGAATCGGTTATTCTGAACTTAGCTTCTTCTTTCTTCTTCTTCTCCAATTCTTCCTCTTCTCTATTGAATTGTTCCTGCAGTTGAAGAGCAATAGCTGCATCCTCTTCAATCCGGTCAACTGCAGGAATCTTTCTTTTCAGTTCATCCAGCTGTTTTGCATACAACTAGATGGTTTGTTCTCTTAGGAGAATGGCTGTTTTTCTTTCTTCAGCCTTTTTCATGTCAGCCATCTCCTCTTCTTATCTTCTTCTTCTTTTGTCTTCTTTCTCCTTCTTTTCTTTTCGCAACCTCTCTTCATCCTTTTCTGTCATAATGCCCTTCCCTTTATTAACATTGGATGCCTCTGCTCTGGCTTCACTGATCACAGCAACAACTGATTGTTGTGCTGTTGGGATCTCTGCCTCGGCTTCATTGGCAAGTTGAGGAATTGACGAGGGACGGTCACTATCTTCATCAAGTTGATACTCAGGACCTTCTATTTCCCTCAGTTGATCCCTAAGTGAAGATCTTGTGCCAGATGCTACAGATGTGGCTTCAACTTGTGGAGTATCTGAGTTGGAGTCAGTATCAGAAGTTGACACAGACTCTTCCTGAGGAATCAGTCCTTCTTTTTCAAGATGGGCTTTGATGGTGACCATCATTACCTGGCTCTCCAATGAGTTAATATTGCAGATGTTGGCTCTGAGCTGAAAAATCTTGAATAGGAAGTCTGAGGGCAGCTGAAGGATGTTCCTGGTGTTGATGATGAGAGAGGAGCCGTTGCTGAGTAGAAGAGTGTGGTCAAGGGACTTAGTGCTCACCCAACCTAGCACGTCCAAGTCCTTGACCAGGAAGGCATACAGGAATCTTCGAAGGCCCAGAACTTCTTCTTTGGTGAGAAGACTGCTTCTTGTTATTTCAAGATTGCTAGGAGTCAGTCTCCTTTCTGCGGCCGCCGAGGATTCAGGATAAGCTACCCGATGTGCTGCTTGTAGGAATCTTTGGAGCCTGGGTAGATTATCCTCCATCAGGTCATAGAACCTACCAATGGCAAGTTCTGCTGAGAGATCTGCTGAGTTGTTGATGCAGTTTGATACGTATAGCTGTAGGACTTGGAGGGCATTGAGAGAGTTCCAGTTCAGCTCTTCTACTCCGTTGAATTCCCATCCAATCCAAAACCTCTCAGCTGATCCATCATACCCCCAAGCTAGAATGGAGTCAAATTCTAGCTTCTTTGATGATCTGAATAGTTGGGGGGTTGAGGATTGACCAATGATGGCTGCTGCTTCAGGAAGGATGCTGAATGATGTATTTGTTTGTTCTGTGTCTTCAGCATCATTCAGCATTCCATCAACAGCCCTGACGACCAACTTCCAGTCTTCAGATGTCCCTTCTTCTTCGTTATCTGAGACTGGCAAGTCATGAATTTGTACAAAAGCCGGCTTGAATAGTGAGCTCTGAAGTACAACCTGCTCTTGAATCCAGTCGTCAAGACTGTCTGTATCTTCTTCCATAGAGACCATCTCCCCCTTTTTGGTTGCATCAGTAGACAGGTAAGCATCAGTTTGGGTGCCTACTGATACAAGAGAGGGAGTGGCTAAAGTTGGGTATTGATGGGCTTCATGCATAGAGACTTGGTGTCTTAGTTTGGACACTTCAACCTCTAGCATAGCCACCCTGGCCGTCAATTCCAAGTTATAAAGTTTCAGTCTGTCCTCATCCACAGTTGTGGAATCCTTGGACCCAGATGGGGCCGTAGGCCGAGCCTCAGCATCCCCATCACCCGTGGTTTCTTGGCGCCTTGGATTCCTCTCAGTGAGGGGAGTTTCCAAGGAAACACCCTCACCATGAGTTGCCGTGGTTGAGGTCTTAAAGATGTTGTCACTGTCCTCCTGGTCATTTGATAGACCAGCAGTAGTGACAGCCTCTTCCACATCCACTCTTTCAGTACTCCTAGAGTGGGCCTTCAAGGGTGAAGAACTTGGGTTGGGTGTTTCGGAAGCAAGACTAATCAGTACCTCCTTGATAGTGGTAGTTGGAGAAGGTTCATCACTTTGGTCAGGTTCCTCAACACTTAAGTCCAAAGAAGATAGGAATGGCTCAAGGGGCTGTTCTATGGATCCGGGAAGTGATCCTAATCCTAATAGAGAGACTTCCGAAGGAGTCTCCCTAACAGTGTGGCTTTCCCTTATGATATTCTCACTAGAATGTTGTGATTCTGAGTAAGGGATGTTGGCTTGGGTTTGGGCCTTGGAGGCAAGAGAAGAAGGAGTTCTCTTGCCCCTCTTCCTTTTATATTTGGCTGCAACCGGGGCCCTGTGTTCCGGTTGAGCAATCAAACTGTGGGTGAGTAAATTATGTGCTTGTACATTCTCAGTAGAATGCACAGGGGTTCGATTAAGGGAAGCAGCAGTTTGAGTTTGTGGCAGTGAGGTGGAGGGTGTGGGATCAGTATCATCTGGGTTTGCTGAACTGTCACCCTGGGCACTTTGTGTGTTCAACAATGTAGATAACAATGGAACATCGGCCCCTGAGAACTTTGATGAAACTGTTCTCATGCTTTGAAAAATGTTGTTCTTATGTCCCAGCATTACGTAGATTCTTGTAGTTTTTGAAAGATCTTGGTGCTCAATATTGAACGCTTCCTGCAAGAATCTTGGGTACATGAAGAACTGTGATTTCACCCCTTCTTGAAGGTTGTATCTCAAACCTTCAAGAATGAGGTGGGAAAAATTGAAACCCGCCACAGTTATCATACCGTGAATTGCCGACGCAAGTCCGGAGCTAAGTTGGTTCCAGCCACTCCTCTTCTGGGATATGCATTGGAGAAGAGTGTGGTAGAGATACTTCCACTTGGGACCCATGAGTGCCTTCTCTATCGTATACTCTGTTTGATTCCCAGTGTACCCTATGGATACAAAGGTCCTCATGTGTACGTCTCTTGGGTAAGAGATGACGTCCCCTTCATCTTGAAGCTTGAGGTGTTGGCGGAGATTTGCTTCAGTGATAATCATCTCCTTGCCGTCTACTGTTCCTTTGATTTGGGGAGTGCCCTGGTCAGTAGAATACATGGCTGAGCTCCAAAAATCTTCCATGTGGGAAGTATAGATGGTTGGGTTGACTGTTAGGGCATGGTGGATTTTGGACCGACAAAGGAAGTCGATCATATCATCGAAACCTTCTGATTTCTTGCCCTTTATTAGGTATGCAGTGAGGTTGTGATATGGGGAAAACTTGTCGTTGGGGTTGTTTATGTCTGCACCTACCATTATAATGGATTTGGAGGGAAGAGAGAAGGGTGTTTGAATGGTGGTTAAATATGGAGGGCTTTGAATGTTGTGGGGACGGGAGAGAAAGTGATGGGAGATTAGGGTTTGAAATTGAATATGAAGAGGTTGTGGGAACGTTTGAAATTGTGATATAACGGCATACGAAGAAAAAGCAACTTTACTTGTACAGTACAACCTGTTTCACTTTTCATTGTTACAGCTGTAAAGCACTCGAGCAGTCATGGTAAAGACTGAGAGTAGTTTTTACCGCGGGTAAAAGTTAATGTAGACTTGTTTTACCCATCAGCAGCAAACTTTGTTGCTGCCGATGGTGAGCTATCCACTGCAAACTTGGTTGCTGCGGATAGTGAAGTCTTTCAGCAGCAAATTTGGGTGCTGTTGACTGTTGTATTCATTCCGCAGCAAAAAGGTTGCTGCTGACCGCCTTAAAGCTGTCCGCAAGAAACTTGTTCCTGCTGATAACTTAAAGCGATCAGTGGCAAAATCTTTGCTGCTGAAGCTTTAAACCTGTTAGCAGCTGAGAGGCAAAAATGCTGCTGACTTATAACTTTTACTTACAACAAAAGACAGACATATTTACATCAAAGGATAGATGCACTCAACTGAACTGATGATGATGCTTGGTGGTTTCTTTGCCTTCCATTGTTGAGTTGGTGGTTTTCCATCTTTCTTTGTCTTTTCAGCAGCAGACGTTGTATGTGATGATTTTACTTGAGCAGCTGCAGACTTTGTTGCTGTTGAAGACTTTGCCTTGGATCTTGCCTTATCAGCAGTGGACCCTTTTGCTGTGGACTTTGTTAGCTTATCAGCAGCAGATTTGGTTGCTTCTGAAAGCTTCTGCTTCGTTTTCTTGGGCTTAACTGGACTAACAACCGATGTATGTTGATCCTTCTTTACCCTTTGTCTTTGAGGGGCTTGATGAAGAATCTGGTTGAAAGGGTTAAACTTACAGTTTGCTGCAAAGTGGTCTGATTCTCCACAGATGATGCAAGATTTTTGAGGCTTTGACAACTACTCCCTTGGTGGAGAAAGAGATTTTCTGAATTGAGTTGTTTTAGATTCAAAGCTTCTTACCGGTTTGTTCTTCTTTGTCTTCTCAAAAGCATGTTGCTTGAGGTTTCTTTGCTGCTGTAAGTAGTAGAAGCAGGTGCTGGCTCTGATACCACTTGTGGCGTCGACAGCAGGGTCAAGATTTCGGTTGGCCATGTCAAGATTTGCTAGATTGAAGCTTGGTTCATGGATGGCAACGTAATCAGCAGGAAGTGCGACGGTTTTATACTGGTCAGCATGATATCCCAACCCAGTTTTTACATTTTCATGGATTTGAACATCCAAAAGTCTTTGCAGCTTTTTGGATGCAAATTCATATTTTTCCACATGGACCTTTTGGTCTGCCAATTCAGCCCTTGCAGCTTTCAACTTAACCAGAATATCATCAATTTGAGTTTCAAGGTTTGTTTGTTCATGTTTTAATGATGAAATTTCTTTCATTAAACAATCATTCTTTTCCTTGTAACTATTTTCAACCTTTTTAAATTCAGATTTCATTTGGTGAAATTCTTCATTTTGATCTATGAGCTTCTGATTATGTTTCCTATATCCAAGGACCTTATCAATGCGCTCTTGAGTACATAGAATTTCATATACCTTTGGTGGTACCTCTGATGTGTCTGAAGTTAGAGAGGATACCTCTAATGTGTCTGCCATGAGAGCTTGATTGTTGGCAGAAAGATCCTTAGGCTGGAAGCTCCAGTCAAAGTCAGTAGTTCCAACATTTGCACAGGCTGCAGTTTGTGCTGGAGGATTGACATGTTGCTGTTGTTGGTGTCTTGGCTGAGCTTGGTGTGTTTGTCTGGTAGGATAGTATTTGCTTGCACTAGGACCGGAATGATCAGAGTGAAGCGCTGAGGTGGTGGTGGAGGAAGTGGTAGCTGATTGATAACTGGATCTCCTTTCTTTAGCTTGAATCATTTCTAATTCATAGGCTTTTAGCATACAAAAGAGCTCGGTCATCTGCAGAGTCTTCAGATTCTCAGTTCTTCTTATTGACACTGTGTAAAGTGTCCAGCAACTAGGAAGAGATCTGATGAACCTTTTGAGAATGTCTTCATTTTCCAGTTTCACCTTAGAGCACTGCAGCTCTCCTACCAAGTAAGTGTACCTGTTATACACACTGGTTAGTGACTCACCTTCATTGCAGACAAAGTTTTCGTATTGCTGCTTCAGGATGTCTTCAAGCCCGTTGCTTTGTGCCATTTTTGTTTTGATGTGACTTGATCAAGAATAGAGTTTTGAATAGAATCAGAAAGTGATTAAACAAATGTTAGTTTGTTTAATCTTGAGCCAAAGCTCTGATACCACTTGTAGGATCATAAGATTACAAGGTGATTCTATTCTAGTTGATATTGGCGGAAACAATAGCAACCAACAAAGTAAACAAGTAAACAGCAAGAATACTGATAAATGCACTGTTTTATTAGACTTCTGAGATTACAAGTTTACAAGTAAAACACTATCAAGAATCACTATGAAGGCACACAAAAAGCACAAACAAGACACACTTTGTTTGAAGTGTTTACAAGATATATATAGTAACTTAGAATCAAGACAGACCCTTGATTCTAAGGATCAGATCTAACACAAGCCGTTGATCTTGTTTATTAATCTAAATTACACGTAAAGGCTAATCTAGTTAACTTTACTGAAACGTCTTCTTAGGCATCATTGTTTGCATGCTTGGAGAAGCGCGTTATTGTCCTTTATTGGTTACACCAGTGAGGTTCCTTCTGCTTGGAGTGTGGCAGTTGCTTTTGCAGAAAGGTGTCAGAGGCGCTTCACATGGATAGTCAGCTGCAACGTTTGGTCTTCAGAGAATAAAGCTATCAGCAGCAGAGATGAGAATAATGCTGCTGATAAGCCTATCAGCAGCAACTTGTGTTGAACGCTGCTGATAAACCTATCAGCAGCAACAAGTGTTGAATGCTGCTGATAAGCCTATCAGCAGCAATATGTGCTGAATGCTGCTGATAAGCCTATCAGCAGCCATATGTGATGAATGCTGCTGATAAGCCTATCAGCAGCATTTGTACTTAGAATAATTTGGTAGCAATCAGTCTTTGGTTCTACACCTCGATTACTTTACCATCTGCTATATCTACAGTATAATGATTTTCTAGTAAAGTTGAGTTTATTCCTAACCGACTACTAAGTTCTCTAGATATAAAACTTCTATCGGCGCAAGTATCAAAAAGTACAGAAGCAAAATGATGGTTTAAGAGAAACATATCGTTAACCACGTTCCGATCATTCCGAGCTTCTCCCGATCCAATCATAAATGCTCGGCCCTTTGCACCATTTCCGTTGTTATTACCATTTCCACCCTGGTGGTTATTACCATTTCCATTACCGCCCTGATGATTGTTGCCATTTCTATTCCCGTTTTCGTTTCTCTTCAACTGCGGGCAATTTTTCTTGAAATGCCCTTCTTTACCACACTCAAAACAGCCTTTGGGTGCGTCTCCAGGTGTGTCTGTTTGTTTTGCATATCTACTATACAGTCCTTGGCCAAATGACCCATCTTTCCACACTAGTGGCAATGGTACTGGTCACACGCTCCATGATGGTGGAAGTTACATTTGTTGCACTCCGGGTACTTGCCAACATATGAATCCTGATTCTGTTGAGAAGAGGTAGACTGATTGTTGTTCTTTGACGATTCAAGTTTACGGTGTTGCTGCTGTTGCTGTTGAGAAGGTGGGTTTTACTGGAAGATTTTGGGGAATGAACCGTCAAACTTCCGCTTATTGTCAGTTGTCTTTGACAACGCACCTCTAGGGGGTAGGGTGCCCTGAGCGACTACTTGATCGGTTATCCTGTGAGCTAACCTGATTGCTTGCTGGATTGTAGTAGGATTAGAAGATGTCACCATGCTCTGAATTTGCGGAACCAAACCATCAATGAATTTCTCGATCCTCTTATATGGAGGTGTTACCATTTGCGGACACAAGTTCGCCAGTTCATGCGAACGAGTAGTGTAGGCTTCAATTTCAGATCCCTCCATCTTGAGGTTCAAGAACTCACCCTCAAGTTTCTGCACTTTATCACGGGGACAATACTCTTCCCGCAGCATAGTCTTAAATTCGTCCCATGGCAATGCATTTGCCATCTCAAGAGTTAGCATTTGCACTTGGGAGTTCCACCAAGTAAGGGCCGGACCCTCAAGTGTGCCAGATGCATACTTCACCTGATTATTCGGTGGGCAATTGCACATTGCAAAAGCGGATTCAGATTTCTCAATCCAGCGAAGTAAGCCAACAGCCCCTTTGGCTCCACGGAATGAGTGAGGCTTGCAATCCATGTACGCCTTGAAAGTACAAACATGTTGATGGTTGTGCTGACCTGAATTTTAAACAAGAATGTGCTTTAAGAATACCATATTCGAATTTGAGTTTAGGATGAATGATGACTCACTAGAGTTGATAATATTTTGCTTTACCTCCAGCATTAACAGCGGCTTGACTAGCTACTACCGCTTCAGCCACACGCTCATTTATGAGTGCCGCGAGCTCGGCTACAGTCATGTTAATGTTTCCGTGAACGGCGCGTCCACCACGTCCATTTACTCTTCCAGACATTATCTTTACACTCACAACATACAATAATGAGAAAAATACATCGCATTTTGTAGGTCTCTCGGGTGTAGCGGATCGTCACATGCAAGTGGGTCTACTAGTCGGACCGGGTGCGGAATGCCCGTGACTAGGCGGAGAGTCTAGCTAAACAAAGTAAACCGACAAGAGAAAACACTTTAAACGTTCTTTGTATTATAAACACTTGAATGTTACAGAGATAAGCACTGAGATTACAATCTGCGTATTTGCAATAATGCCTGCGTACTTAACTTCTGCTAACCTATCCTATTTATACAAGACCTGATGCGTGCGCACTTAGCAAGTGCCCAGGGCAAAATGCTCTTGCGTACTTAGCAAGTACGCAGAGTTGTTCTTGCGTACTTGCTAAGTACGCAGGAGCTTTCTCCTGCGCACTTACAAGTGCCCAAAACACTTTGAGAATTTTGCAACATTCAATATGTAAAAGTAAATACAACTCGATAAACTAATACATAAAGACTCTTACATACAAAGACAATTACAAACAAGACAAGACAACCTAAGACTAAGACTCTATCTATCCAGAGTGTTTGTCACATGAAAGTGCTTCAACAAACTCCTCCTTGACAACAGCTCTGGATAATCTTCAGTCTTCGGTCTTCACATCTTCAGTCTTCACAGCGCTTGATCTTTAGCTTCCATCTTCTTCTTGTAATCAAGGCAGAACTTAATCACCTTGTCAAATTTAGAAGCAAGGAGCTTTGTACACTCATCCGTGTAGACGCAATACCGTTCTGCTAGTACCCCCAGATCTTTCACAGAAAAGTTGATGAAGCAGACTTCATCAAAAATTCTGATCAGTTCCTTTGGCACTATATTCCCACTCTCTGAACGTCCTTTACCCATGATCACAGCCTCGCCCGTCTTTGGATCTACGTATCAATACCACATGTCACCAAGAATATCCTGAGATAACTTGCTTAGGGCAATCTTAGTTTCACATCGCACTGGCTTGTATACCAATTTCTTTAAGTGCTTCTTAGTCATAGGATGTCTAGCGTGCTTATCCTAGACTCTCTTGGGCACTTGAAGCTTGAACATCTCAAATTTCCTTGATCTTGCTTCTCGCTGCAGAACCACCCACAAACCCATCGCCACTGTGTGATTGGAATGACCCAGCAGCTCTCGGTTTGCTAGATTCATAAGGTCGTATTTGGGCAAGGAGCTGAACGCTTCACTGGTGGGTTTCAAGTATTGAACCCCGCCAGATCTTTTGATAGTGAACAACTGTTTATCCTCCTCTAACCTTACAGCCAAGATCATCCCTGTCGCTCCGTGTTTGTCTATTATAGACGTCTTTTGCCACACAGGAGCTGGACCCTTTGATTAAATAGAAGGCATGTATGTTTCTTTCGGTGCCTCTGGGTCCACAGGTGCAGAACTGGGGAGGCTTGAGTCGAGGCTTCTACATTACTAGCCTGCTCGACTGAACCTGTGTCGAGAGGAGCGTCGAAGGATGGAAATTCAAAGATCTCTCCATCTTCTAGCTCGTACTCTCCTTCCCCGTCACCCTTGGGAATTTCGATTACAACGTCCTCGTCATCATCATCCCAATCGTCACCAGAGTCGATCTCTCCTTCTTCTAGATTGAAGAGAGCATCGATCTGTGCTTCGTTGGAATAGTCAGGCTCTAGATATAGGATCTCATCATCAGATAAGTCCTTAAGCACTTCAGCCACTGACTTTCCTTTATCACCAGCACCACCAGAGGTATCACCACCCTCTTGATGAGTAGACTCCCCTAAGCCATTGGAACAGCAGAGATGGGCACGATTGCTAAAGCTTGGTGCTCACCTCCACTAGGACCGGCTTCGGGATCCTTGTCCTTGTCGTCATCCTTAGTCAAGTCGACCGGATGATACGCCTTATCACCAGTAGTCCTCTTTTCCTTTTCTTTCTCTTTCTCTTTCTCCTTCTCCCCCTGAGCATCAAGCTTCTTGGTCAGATCAACAATCAGTTTGACCATCAGCTCATGCTCCTTCCTTTGAGTATCAAACCTCAGCTCCAAGGATGACTCATGACCCAGAAGCATTTCATTTTCTTGATTAGGATGTCATTCTGGGCCATGACGTTCTTCAGTCGTTCCTCAGTCCCTGTTATCTGGCTACTAAGCATTCTAACTTTGTCTACCAAAGAATTGATATGTGCTTGTTGAGCGTCAGACTCCTCCTTCGATTTCCGAATAGTAATCCAGCAACTTGGGTTTCCAGAACATCTATCCTAGCATCATTCGGATCAGGATGTCTGGATGAGGATGCCTCAGCATTGTGAATATGGTATCGAAGTCAAACCCTTTGTTGATGCACTTTCCTGTGACAACACTCTGGATAGAGTCTTAGTTTGTATTTCTAATGTCTGTAATTTGTCTTTGTATCTAAGAGTCATTATGTAATAGTTTATCGAGTTGTATTTACTTTTACATAATGTATGTTGTTTTTTTGCTAAGTGTTTTGCGCACTTACAAGTGCGCAGGAGAAAGCTCCTGCGTACTTAGCAAGTACGCAAGAACACCTCTGCGTACTTGTTAAGTACGCAAGAGCAATTGGTCCTGCGCACTTGCTAAGTGCGCAGGCATCAGGTCAGTATAAATAGGATAGGTTCACAGAAGCTAAGTACGCAGAACCATTTGTTTATACGAACTCAGTTTGGCTAAGTACGTAGCTTGTATTCTCTCTGTAACCGTCGAGTGTTTATAATACAAAGAACGTTTATTGTGACGCTCGTGTTTGGTTTACTTTGTTTAGTAAGACTCTCCACCTAGTCACGGGTATTCCGCAACCCGGTTTGACTAGTAGACCACTTGCATGTGATGATCCGACACACACGAAGGGACCTACAAGTGGTATCAGAGCATTGCTCTTGAATTCGAGTGTTGTAAGTGTGTTTAGAGACGTTTTACTGAGTTCTACAAGCAAAAAGAGGTATTTTTGTTGATTTTTGTGATAAAAAAGGGGTAGCTCTTGAGCACTTTTTTAGAAGCAAAAATCTCTCAAAAACCGATTTTTGTTGTGTATTTGTGTGTTTTGAGCATCAAAGGCTTGTTAGAAACTTGTTTCTGATCCTTTGGCTCGATTGCATTGATCATCAGCCTATTTTTCACTATCTCCGGCGAGTTTCAGGTGACCGGAAAAGTTTGGTGAGAGTAGCTGAAAAGGTGTCCTGCGTACTTACCATTTTTGGTAAAAAGTACAGTTTTCTGCGTACTTACTAACTACGCAAGAGTAATACAAGTGCGCAAGACTGAACTTGTGCGAACTTAAGTTATATCCTGCGTACTTAATATTTCCTCCTGCGTACTTACAAGTACGCAAGAGTAAGTCTTAACTACGCAAGACCATTTCTCAAGTGCGCAAGGCCAAAACCAAGTGCGCAACAGTGTTTGACTTTTCTAATTTTTGACCAAGTAATCACTATGTCGAACCTTCAGAATCTTGGAAACATGTTAAATTATGATAATGAAATCGGTACACCTCAGAAACCGCCTGAACTATTAAATGTAAACGATTACTCCAATTAGAAGGCGCGTTTTGAGCACTACATTTCATACACCGACTCTTCATTATGGATACCAATCCTTGAGGGATATAAGCATCCCACACACATCTATCTTGATGAAGAGGTGCCAAAGCCCATCTCTAAGCATGATGAAGAACAAATAAAAGCTTATGATCGGGAAAAGAAGGCTCTTGGCTCAATCACTATGTCATTAACTCGGGAATTGTTTCACAGTTTCCGAGGCTATGACACCTCCAAGGATCTTTGGAAAGCACTTCAGAAAAGATTTGAGGGGAACAGTGACATTGAGAAGAGTAAGCGGGATCTTCTCCGGAAGCAGTATGAATGCTTCAATTTCATGGAAAATGAATTGTTAGATGATTTCATCTCTAGATTCTATCATTTACAAACGGAGTTGAAAGCTTTTGAACTGAAATATCCCGATGAAGAACTGGTGGAAAAATTTCTTGATGCATTGCCACCAAAGTTTGAGATGTATACAACCCTGATGAGGGAAAATCCTAAATTCTATGAGTTAACAGTAGATGAGGCTATTGGTAAGATTCAAGCTCATAACATGAATCTTATGAAGAAGGAGAGCTCAGGAAGACCTCAGATACAGGACCCTTCCATGTATCATGGGACGACTTCCACTTCAAAATCATCAGGCTCTGGAATTGCCCTCTTTACTGGACACTCTAATGAAGAAGACCACTCAAATGGGTGTGGTGGTCATGCTTGTTATGCATCCGGATCAGGGTTGGGAACCAATCATCAACACACCTCAAGAAATCCTCCAGCTACGTCTTCCGCTAACCATTCTGCAATAGCCAAAATAGCTGAAGATCACGTAGCATTGTTTTCATCATGTATGCTTGCGTATGAGAATTTCATAGGCGGCAAGCAAACGGATCCCGAAACTATTGAAGAAGACTTTAACCAAGTGGATCTTGATGATATTGAGGACATGGATATTCAATGGAATATGGCCATGCTTTTGAGGAGGGCCAAGCGTTTCCTGAACAGAACAGGAAGAAAGTTCATTGGTGGACATTCTAATGCCAAGGTTGGATTTGATAAATCCAAGGCCAAATGCTACAAGTGTCTGAACTATGAACACTTTGCTCGTGAGTGTCAAAAAGACCGAGCACCGGCCTCTGGTTTCACCAGACCTAGCCAGGGAAACAGCCACGGCCACAACAACACTAGCCACCACAATCAACACCAAGGTGGTTCGTCAAATGCACTGGTAGCTCAGCATGACGAAAAATTTGATTGGGGTGTTCATCTAGAGGACGCCATCATTGCTCAAACACAGGTTGGTCTCATGGCTGAGATCATGGAGCTGATCGAGGCTGAGAGAAAAGAATCTGAGGAGAAGGAAGTTTCTGTAGCTGTTGAAAAGGAGTCTACCACTGCCGTTGCTCTCATGGCCACTGGAGAAGCACAAAGTTCATCATCTGAGGCAGATTCTAACCCTTTCTTTGTTATTTCTTGTTCTAAGTGTCTAGAGCTAAAGCATGAAATTTCTAAGCTCCAAGACAAACTCGAACCCCTAACTATGGCAGCTCATAATTACAAAGCAAACGAAAAACGTTTTAAAGAGTCTGTTGAAACGTTAAAAAGGGAAAAATGTGAATATTCTTTACAAATAAGTGAGCAACAAGTTCACTTGGATATTGCGTATAGGGGGTTAGAAAAACGGAACAATGAAATCAACAAACTGCAAAATGAGATCCTGCAGTTAAAATGTACAAATGAGAAGTTGAAAAACTCTCGCTTTGTGGTGGAGCACTATGAATCAGTAGTGAGGAAAATGAAGGGTATAGGTCTTGGTACCAATGCCATTCCTCCACCAATAAGTGGGAAGTTTGTCAATAGATTGATAGACATTGATCTCACCTGTCTAGATGAGTCCTCTGATAAGGATGATTCCCCTAAAAAGGATGAATCCTCAAGTAAGGCTAACTCCACATCTAGTGAGGAGTATGTTACTGCTTCTGAAGATGGGTCGGTTGACACTTGCCCTGAAGGAGTAGTCTCTGAGGAGTTGTTGACTGAACAGAAAGTCCACAAAAACATTATCACTAATAGTGATAACTGCATTCTAACTGAACCTGATATCATTGAAACAAATGATAAACTTAAGGTAATGCTTTACGGGGGTTATAAAAATATTAACCAAGTTAAGAAAGAGGCTTTTTCAGCTCATTATGGGCTTGGTTACAAAGAGAATTTGCAAAAGTATTATACCCCCAAAAACCAAACTGAAAAAGGTCAGACTTCTGTTCATAAACCAACTCCTCCTACTCATAATGGAGAGTTTTCTAAGGCCAGATTTAATGAGCCTTACAAGAGAACCTATGTAGACAAGAGGAACTGTTTTCACTGTGGCTTGGTTGGGCACATTGTTGTGAACTGTCCTTCTAAGAACCAAGGGAAACATCATGTTGTTTCACAGCCTGCTGTTATCTCCAGGTCGCCACCAGTGAAACCATCTCCCAAAAGTCCAAAGCAGAATGTGGTGAAACCACCAGTACAACCCATGGGAAAACCGAAGATTAAATCGGAGGCCAAACCATCTGTTGCAAGAAAGGTAAAGCAACCTGCTGTACCTCGTGTGTCTACATCTGGTAGTACACGCACTGGTGAGAAATCTATGGCTAGACTCTCTAAGCCACAAAGAAGAAGAAGGAATAAGAGGTTGAGAAAGCTGGAACAGCTGACTAAGACTCAATCAGGTGAAACTTCCACAAGTTCACCGGCTGTGGTTGAGCCAAAGTCTACTGTTCTGGTTAAGAATCAAAAGAGATCCTGGAACAAGAAAGTTAAAGGTTCTCAATCTCCTGTTCCAAATTCATCCAAAGATTCACCAATTTTGAACAGTCATCATGACTGTGAGTTGAAAGAAGTAGTTCATTTTGAGAAGGATGGACGACCCAAGACCACAATGGCTTGGGTCTCCAAATCTAACTAATTCTTTTGTTACTCGTGCAGGGACGTCCGAAGGGTACTATCATTAACCGTTGCTATGTAGATAGTGGATGCTCCCGGCACATGACAGGAAACATGGCCTTGCTTCAAGACGTTAAACCATTCAGAGGCGGCTATGTGGCCTTTGCCGGAGAAAAAGGCGGCAGTATCACGTGTCAAGGCGTGGTTTCGAACGGTTGTGTCAGCTTTGACAATGTCAACTTCTGTGAGCAGCTGAAGCATAACCTGTTGAGTGTCTCACAAATGTATGACAAGGAGTACTCGGTGATGTTTGACAAATCTGAATGCCTGATTCTCAAACCTGGTTTTGAGGTTCCCGAAGACTGGATTCTGATGAGAGCACCAAGATCAAACGACACTTATCAGATCGATATGAGCGTGGCAAAGACCACCTCATCAGTTGCTACTTGTTTGCTTACAAAAGCGACAGAACTTGACTCCATCTTGTGGCATAGGAAACTCGGACATATTTCTTATCGTAAAATGAATCATCTTGTCCGAAACGGTTTGGTAACCGGGGTTCCTAAGTTGAGGTTTACCGTTGCAGATGACTGTATGCCGTGTAAAAAGGGCAAACAGCAACGGAAGTCTCACAAGCCCAAGCTCCAAAACTCTATCGATACCCCTTTGGAGCTATTACACATAGATCTGTTTGGCCCCATAAGTATCAGGAGTATTGGAGGTAAGTCGTTTTGTCTAGTTGTAACTGATGATTTCTCACGTTTTTCTTGGGTGCATTTTTTAGGTACAAAAGACGAGACTGCTGATATTCTTCAATACCTAATCCTGAGCTTGGAATCTCTTTGCAAGCTGAAAGTTAGAAGAATAAGAAGTGACAACGAAACTGAGTTCAAGAATAATTTGATGGAACTTTTCTGTCTCAAGAAAGGGATCCGTCACGAATTCAGCGCGCCGTACACACCTCAGCAGAATGCAGTTGCTGAACGGAAGAACAGAACACTGATCGAGACTGCAAGGACTATGCTGTCTGATGCAAAGCTTCCTGTCACTTTCTGGGCAGAAGCAGTTAATACAGCTTGTCACGTCTTAAACAGGGTTAGGGTTGTGAAAAGGCATAACAAGAGATGTTATGAGTTGATCAACAATCGACTTCCCAATCTTGATTACCTAGTTCCTTTTGGTAGTCCTTGTTCCTTGTTGCTACAGTATAAAGACCGTCAGTCTAAATTTCATGCGAAAGCGGTGGAAGGCATCTTCTTAGGATATGTTGCCAATTCGCCCTGCAAGAGAGTGTACAACATAGGAACTCGTACTGTCGAGGAATGGTTTGAAGTGGACTGTTGTAAACACAACACTCCACCAGAACCAAAAGGTCCAGCTTGGGGTTTTGATTATGATGCGCTATTCAAGTCTTTCAATCTTCCTGATTTATCTACAGAAGACGCCGCAAATGTCTATGATTTATTACGAGGCGACAATGACTCCAGTTTTACTACTCGTGATACTGTACCAATTATAAGTCCTGATTCCAATGCTGCATCTGCATCTGGAACTCATGACAGTGATAACAGCGAAGGTGTTCATATTGTTGGAGATGACGCTCAAGCCAATCCTAACACAACTGTAGGAAATGAAGCTCCAGCTGATCCAATAAACATTGAATCTTCTTCCTCTGGATCACCGGAAATGGGGGAGTTAAGCACGAATCTAGATCCAGAAATTCAAGAATCGATTGTACCGGAGACGAGGGTGCATAGGAATCATCCAATCGAGAACATTATTGGTGATCCTTATGCCGGTGTTCAGACTCGTCATAGAACCATCACTGAGAATACCAGTCTTTACACAGAGATATTTGACACTGGTGTCATGGAAACATGTCTGCATGCTGCATTTATGTCCCAATTAGAGCCGAAGAATGTGAAGGAGACTCTCACTGACAACTGCTGGATTGAGGCGATGCAAGATGAACTGTCTCAATTCCAAAAGTTGCACGTGTGGGATTTAGTTGACTTGCCAAAAGGCTTTCAGCCAATTGGTACCAGATGGGTGTTCAAATGCAAGACGGACGATCGTCATGTTGTTGTGAAGAACAAAGCAAGATTGGTTGTTCAGGGTTTTTATCAACAAGAGGGCTTGGATTACAATGAGGTATATGCCCCAGTTGCTAGAATTGAGGCCATTCGACTGTTCTTGGCTTATGCCACATATGTCGGCTTCAAGGTCTATCAACTTGATGTGAAGAGTGCTTTCCTTTATGGTAAGGTGCATGAAGAAGTCTGTGTCACTCAACCTCCCGGTTTTGAAGATCCGCATAATATCAATAAAGTGTACAAACTCGACAAAGCACTTTATGGTCTTCATCAAGCACCGCGGGCATGGTATGAGACATTATCTAAGCATTTACTGTCTAATGGTTTTGACCGTGGATAGATTGACTCGACTCTCTTCATACGGAAAGCAGGAGGTGACATTCTTCTTGTGCAAGTATATGTCGACGACATTATCTTTGGGTCGACCAATGAAGGGATGTGTAGGGAATTCGAGAAGGTGATAAAGTCCAAGTTTGAAATGAGCAATATGGGTGAACTGTCATTCTTTCTAGGTCTGCAAGTCAGTCAAAGAGAGAATGGAATTTATATTCATCAAACTAAGTACGTGCAGGACATCTTGTCAAAATACAAGATGAGTGATAGCACTACTTATGGCACACCAATCCCAGTCAATCATGGTTTACATCCCGACAGAGATGGAAAGGATGTGGACAGCAGGTTGTACCGTGGGATGATCGGATCACTTATGTATCTCACAGCTTCAAGACCCGATATAATGTTTGCTGTATGTTTGTGCTCCAGGTTTCAGTCTCAACCGAAGGAGTCACATATGATAGCTGTGAAGAGAATTTTCAGATATCTGAAAGGGAAACCCCGATTAGGTCTTTGGTACTCTAAGCAGCAGTCATTCGACTTCAAAGCCTACGCTGATTCAGATTATGGCGGTTGTAACCTTGACAGAAAGTCAACTTCTGGTGGATGTCAATTCTTAGGAGACAGAATGGTCTCCTGGCAGTGCAAGAAGCAGTCAACGGTTTCTATTTCAACTTGTGAAGCAGAATACATTGCTGCAGCGAGCGGTTGTTCTCAGATACTGTGGATTCAGCAGCAGTTGAGAGACTACGGCTTAAACTTCACTGGAACTCCTCTATTCATTGACAACAATGCCACCATGTCCATCACAAATTACCCGGTGAAACATTCCAAAACTAAACATATAGAGATTCGCCATCATTTCATCCGTGACTGTGCTGAAAAGCATTTAATTGAACTTGTAAAGGTTCACACGGATGACAATCTTGCTGACCTTTTCACAAAGGCATTTGATCGATCCCGTTTTGAGCATCTTGTCAACTTGATAGGAATGTTCAATCCTGAGTGAAAACTAAGTTTTCTTAACTCAATTCAATTCATGGAAGTTAAATTTTTTATTCCTTTAAATTTTCTGTATAGTTCTTTTAGTTTTAAAATATTTTACAAAAATCAAAAACAAAATAGAAAATGGAGAAAATTTCAAAGTTAACTTGAGAAAAGAGGAAATGATAGTACATCAGAAATGATCTAAACTTCATAGACTGCTCATATGGGAAATGATTGCGTCATGCTTACTTATCTGTTTCAAATAATTATGTTTTTAATCTGTTTATTTACAAGTAATTTGAATTGCCAGTAGGCTGTATGCGTCTTTGAATCACTAGTAGTGTGGAAACTAAATCTAAATTACAACTGTGATTTGAACCCATGTTTGCAAGCGTGTGTGAGTAAAAGATTAGAAAAGATCACTATCAGATAAAGGATGTTAGATTTTGACAATAATTTTCTTTTGAGATCAGTTTCGGGTTATGTTGTTAGCACAATTAATGCGGTTCATCTCACTGCCCATACTCACAAGTATGCAAGGAGAGATTGAATCAAGACATGTCTTTACATTAACCGTTGAGCATGTATACACCCTTGAATCATTCCTGGTTCATTGAAATCAAATCCAGATAAAAGTTGGATCCCCTTACCGTATAATCAAACACCATGTTCATTATCCCGAATCATCATACCGATATTCAAAGAAGAATATCACATGAAACCAAGACAAACGAATCAATCGATTCTGAATCTTATGATTCCTGATAATCCTTATGGATTCTGCTTGATTTTTCTGTGCTAATTGATGTAACTTCATTCTGAAAATTAAGAAAATAATTGAAAATAATCTTAGATGCCTTGAAGATAGTGCAAAATATCATAGCATCTCAGTGGGGTACACGTTGTATATCTTATAATTAATACCTTAATACACAAGAACATGATACAAAGATGCGTATAGTTTCAAATCTTATAATATTGTCAACTTGAATTACTTGTTTATGTGCTTATTACGTATGAATAAAAAGTAATACATGACATGATCCCATATTCTTTGATGTTTATTTTGTATCGTTTTTGCTAAAAGATAGCCTGATATGATCCTTTGCTCGTGTCTTTGATCAAAAATAGCTTGTGTAAATGATTGTATATATCTATCTTGAAAAGCACAAAAAGATTTTAAGTTTTTAAGTTTATGCATTGTTCAAGTTTAATCAGAAAAAGCCAAAAATATTTTATGTTTAACCTTCATAAATTGTATTTGAATCCTCTTGGTTGAATAGTTTTATCTTGTTCGTTATTTGACTTGAAAATCTTCATAAATTCTGAGTTGAAAAGTTGCGCACTTAAGGTTTCTGCGCACTTAGCAAAGTACGCACGAAGTAAAACTTGCGCAAGAGTTAATTCGTGCGCACTTAACAAGTACGCACGAACAATTTATGAGGGGTATAAAACACTTAGAAAATTTTCAGGTTTTACGCTTTCAAACCTAATTTTTTTTCCCCCCTGCAATTTTTCTCTCAAAATCGAGTGTGTTCAAACCCTCTTTTCATCCCGTCAATACTTTCATCATCGTATTACATCTCATTAGTGAGAATCTAGGGCAATTCCAACCGTAGATTCATGACTTTTGGACCGATTTGACATAGAAATTTTTTTTTTGGTTAAATCCGATAAAGTTTTTGGGAAAATGGGATTGTTTGGGTAACTTATTATCATTAACATGCTAATAGATAGCTTAATCGATCCTATAATCATCTTTCTGGTTCTCGATTTGATCCTTCGGTTGAAACTGAACCGTCATTGGATCGAGAGACTGGCTAGGTCAAACTTGGTGCTAGTGTTGGTAGTTTTTGGTGTCGAGAATGGTCCCGTAAGTTAGAATCCTTGGTTCCGACTGATTGGCGACCTATTCGACCCAATTTTGTGCAATCTGTATTATTTTCAAAATTTCTGAAAAAGTTTTTGCTAAGGGTTGTTCTTGCGCACTTAGCAAGTACGCAAGAAGTAATTCTTGCGTACTTGTTAAGTACGCAAGGGGAAAAACCTGCGCACTTGCTAAGTGCGCAGGATCAACACTTAGAAATTTTTTCTAAGTCTGAAAAATTTTTCAAAGTGTAAACTACTATACTGTGTCATGTGTGTCTACTTCCAATGTAAAGGTTGTTCTGAATATGTCTTCTGTGTGTGTTTGCAGGCTATGGCTCGTGCATTCACTGACGAATTCAACCTAGTGGCTAACACCGAACCAGAATGGAAAGGCGCAGCCTTGCAGTACAGGGAGATTGTGGATTTTCTCAACAGATCCAGAATAAGTTTTGCAATCTCAGCAAACCCAACAGTCTCAAGACCTTACCTGGAGGAATTCTGGGAGACTGCAGAGCATGATTGCACGGTGTCCCCTAATGTCATAAGGGCAACCGTTGATGGAGGGGCAATTGCATTCTCTGAAGATACAATCAGGAGAGTACTGCGGTTCGGAGACCTTGCTACTGACCCGACATCCTATCCAGATTACTACGTGGATGGGTGTTGGAGGCATAGAATGGGGTATGTCGGGGCAAGGGACTATGCTTCTTATAAGAAGATGTGGATATTGGATCAATGGCGTTATTTTGCCCACATCATGATCGTGTGCATATCATCCAGGAAAGCGGGGAAAGATGCCATGGGTCATGACCTAGCAGCGGCCATGGTGGGCCTGTCTCTCAATCGGGGCTATAACTTCTCTCGCTATATTTTCAAAGCACTAAATGACCAGATAAATACAGCAGAGAGGTTCAGGTTCCTTTTGTACCCGAGGTTTGTGCAGCTACTGATCGATGATGCACTGCCAAACCTACGTGCTATCGGGGAGAGACTGCAGGTAAAACGGGTGGACAAGAGAGTCTTTGCACAGTTTCTAAAGCCAGGCAGTGTAGAACCTACCCCTGAGCATACTGAACTCTTCGGCCACATGATTAATGAAGCATACGTCGCTCCGGAGGACTGGAACTGGTATAGTCCCAACTCGGGACCAGAGATGAGTGATCACTCTGACGAAGAACAAGAGAATGAGGATGATGAAGGTGATGATGAACATGAAGGTGATGATGAAGGTGGTGTTGGTGGTGCTGAGGAATCCGATTCGGAGGCAACAGAATCAGATTCTTCTGATTCCGATGACGCACCATCACAGGTACATCCGAGGAGGTTGGCACAGGTTACCCTGCCTGCGTCGTCTTCAAAAAGAAAGCGACAAAGCTCGAGCAGCGAATATGAGCCGAATTCCGACTCTGACGCTGCTCTACAAAGACAGAGGCATGAGAGTGCTAATAAGGAAAGGGGCGATCGGAAAAAGGTTGCTATCCCCAGGGTTGAAGAGATTCCAACTGTGCAGCCAGTACAGGTTGAAGCTGCCAGACTAGAGTTAGAATCTACCCCATCAGAACAGCAACTGTATAGACGGAGGAGAAGGCCACTAGTACAAGCAGATGTGGCAGTCACGGCGGTCACAGAGGAGATTCCTGTGACGGTGACCCTCCCTACTCCAACTGTCCAGGTGACAGTGACTACTCCAATTCTCACGGAGTCAGTCACCGTCACCCCAACCATAACTCCCATCATTACATCCCCAATTCCAACACCCACCAAAGAGCCGTCAGGTCAACCCTTCAACTATGGTGATTTCTCACAAGGGTTTGACTTTGACACAATCTTCTCCTCTCCCACACATAATGCCGAAGCCTCATCCTCTAGGCATCCTGATCCGAATGATGCAAGGATCAATGTGCTAGAGACCCAAGTTGTTGAACTGTTGAAGACCATTCAAAAGTCAAAGGAGGAGTCTGATGCTTAACAAGCACAGATTAATTCCCTGGCCGATGAAGTTAGGATTCTCCACAGCTAGAGAACAGGGACAAATGAGCAATTGAAGAATGTCATGGCATAGAATGAACTGTTAATGAAGACTAACGAAATGATTCTAGGCCACAGAACTTCCCTTAAGCTGAGGATGGACTTGCAGAGAAAAGAGCATGAAGCGATGGTCAAATTAGTTGAAGAACTGACCAAGAAGCTCGGTGCTCAGGGGAGAAGGAGACAGAGAAAGAGAAGGAGACAGAGAAAGAGAAAGACAAAGAAAAGAAATCCACCGGTGCCGAGTCTTGTCATCCAGTCGATATGACTAAGGATGATGATAAAGACAAGGATCCTGAAGTCGGTCCTAGTTGAGGTGAGCACCTAGCTTTGGCGATTGTGCCCATCTCTTCTGTTCCATTGGCTGAGGGGGAGTCTACTCAGCAAGAGGGTGGTGATACCTCAGGTGGTGGTGGTGGAGATAAAGGGAAGTCAGTGGCTGATGAGATTCTCTATCTCGAGCATGACTATTCTAAAGAAGCACAGATCGATGTTCTCCTTAATCTGGAAGAAGGAGAGATCGACTCTGGTGATGAATGGAACGATGATGATGATGATGATGTGATAATCGAGATTCCCAAGGGCGACAGGGAACTAGAGTACGAGTTAGAGGATGGTGAGATCTTTGAAATACCATCGCTCGAATCTCTGCTCAAAACAGACACAGGCTCAGTTGACATGGCAAGTAATGTTGAAGCTACAACTGAAGCCTCCCCAGTCGACCCTACACCTGTGGACCCCGAGGCACCAAAAGAGAAAGACATGCCTTATGCATCTACAAAGGGTCCAGCTCCCGTGTGGCAAAAAACGTCTATCACAGACAAGCACGGAGCGACAGGTATGATCTTGGCTGTTAGGTTCGAGGAGGACAAGTAGCTGTTCGCCATCAAAAGATCTGGGGAGTTCAATACTTGAAACCCACCAGTGAGGCGTTCAACTCTTTGCCCAAGTACGACCTTGTGAACCTCGCAAACCGTGACCTGCTGAGTCACTCGAGTAATGCAGTAGCAATGGGTTTGTGGGTTACACTACAGCGGGAAGCAAGATCAGGGAAATTTGAATACCTCAAGCCTCAGGTGCCCAGAAGAGTCAAGGATAAGCACGCTGTGCATCCTGTGACTAAGAAACCCTTAAAGAGATTGGTATACAAGCCAGTGCGATGTGAAACTAAGATTCCCCTGAGCAAGTTACCTCAAGATATTCTTGGTGACATGTGGTACTGGTACGTTGATCCAAAAATGGGCGAGGCTGTGGTTATGGGTAAAGGTAAGTCAGATAGTGGAAACACAGTGCCAAAGGAAGTGATCAGGGTTTTCGATGAAGTTTGCTTCATCAATTTCTCTGTGAACGATCTGGAGGTACTAACAGACAAGTTCTGCATCCACACTGACGAATGGACAAAGCTTCTCTCGACCAAATACGACAAGTTAATCAAGTTTTGCCTTGATTACAAGAAGAAGATGGAAGCTAAGGAACAAGTGCTGTGAAGACTGAAGACGATGAAGATCCCGAACTGTTGTCAAGGGGGAGTTTGTTGATGCACTTTCTTGTGACAACACTCTGGATAGAGTCTTAGTTTGTATTTCTAATGTCTGTAAATTGTCTTTGTATGTAAGACTCATTATGTAATAGTTTATCGAGTTGTATTTACTTTTACATAATGTATGTTGTTTTTCTGCTAAGTGTTTTGCGCACTTACAAGTGCGCAGGAGAAAGCTCCTGCGTACTTAGCAAGTACGCAAGAACACCTCTGTGTACTTGTTAAGTACGCAAGAGCAATTGGTCCTGCGCACTTGCTAAGTGCGCAAGCATCAGGTCAGTATAAATAGGATAGGTTCACAGAAGCTAAGTACGCAGAACCATTTGTTTAGACGAACTCAGTTTTGCTAAGTACGCAGCTTGTATTCTCTCTGTAACCGTCAAGTGTTTATAATACAAAGAACGTTTATTGTGACGCTCGTGTTTGGTTTACTTTGTTTAGTAAGACTCTCCACCTAGTCACGGGTATTCCGCAACCCGGTTTGACTAGTAGACCACTTGTATGTGACGATCCGACACACACGAAGGGACCAACACCCTTGCGTGAAATCTCCATAATTAAAGGGTTGACTTGGAGGCTCAATGGTGGTGGTTAGGATGGAAGATGTGACTAGGGTTGTAGGGGTAATGGTAGGGGTGATGGTGACTGACTCCGTGAGAATTGGAGTAGTCACCGCCACCTGAGTAGTTGTGGTAGGGAGGGTCACTATCATAGGAATCACATCTGTGATTGTAGTGACGGCCACTTCACTTTGCACTTGTGGCCTCCTCCTCCTACGGTAAAGCTGCTGTGAAGGTGGGGTGGAGGCTGAATCAGGACTAGCAGCTGACACTTGTACTGGCTGCTGAGCCTCTACCTCACTGGGGATAGAGGGCTGTTGCCTATCGCCCCTGTTCTTGTGAATGCTTTCCCTTCTTTGTCTTTGTATAGCAGCGTCAGAGTCAGAGTCTGGCTCGTATTCGCTGCTAGAGGACTGTCGCTTTCTCTTGGAGGACGACTCAGGTAGGGTTACCTTAGCCATTCTCCTCGGGTGTACCTGCGACGGTGCATCATCGGAATCAGAAGAATCTGACTCAGTCGCTTCCGAGTCGGATCCCTCAGCACCATCATTTCCTCCTTCGTCGTCTCCATCATCAGACGAACCATCATTACTGTTCATTTCCTCCCCTTGTTGTTCCTGTTGTTCATCGGAGTGTTCACTCAATTCCGGTTCCGAGTCATGACTGTACCATCTCCAGTCACCTGGGGCCACATACGCTTCATTGATGAGGTGGCCAAAGAGTTCTGTATGCACAGGGGTAGGATCTACACTGCCTGGCTTTAGGAATTGGGCGAATACTCCTTTTTCCACCCTCTTTACTTGCAGTCTCTCCCCTATAGCAGGAAGGTTTGGCAACGCGTCATTAATCAAAAGTTGCACAAACCGAGGGTATAACAAGAACCGAAACCTCTCCGCTGTGTTGATCTGGTCATTAATGGCCTTAAAGATGTAGCGGGAGAAGTTGTAGCCCTTATTGAGAGTAAGGCCGACCATGGCTGCTGCAAGGTCATGACCCATGGCATCTATCCCAGCTTTCCTTGATGAGATGCACCTGATCATGACGTGGGCGAAGTATCTCCATTGGTCTAACACCCACATCTTCTTGTTTGAAGCATAGTCCCTCGCACCGACATTGCCCATTCTTTGTCTCCAACAGCCATCCACAAAGTAGTCTGGATAGGCTGTCGGGTCGGTCGCGAGATCTCTGAATTGAAGGACCCTTCTTATAGTATCTTCAGAGAAAGCAATAGCATGACCAGCAACGGTAGCCCTTATAACGTTGGGGGTTACCGTGCAGTCGTGCTCCGCAGTCTCCCAAAACTGCTCGAGGTAGGGTCGTGACACGATCGGGTCAGCAGAAATGGCGTAGCTGATTCTTGAACGGTTCAAGAAATCAACTATGTCTCTGTACTGCAATGTTGCACCCTTCCACTCTGGTTCAGTGTTAGCTAACAGGTTGAATTCGTTAGCAAACGCACGAGCCATGATCTGCAAAAACACACATAAAACAGAATCAGAACAACACGTATCATTGGAAATGGATAAACATGACTCAGTATAGCAGTTACTCTTTGAACTAACGCCATAACCCGAAACTGAACTCAAGAGAAAATTATTGCCAAAATCTAACATCCTATATCTGATAATGATCTTTTCTATTCTTTTACGCACACACACTTGCAAACATGGGTTCAAATCACAGTTGTAGTTTAGATTTAGTTTCCACACTACTAGTGATTCAAAGACGCATACAGCCTACTGACAATTTAAATTACTTGTAAATAAGCAAATTAAAAACATAATAATTTAAACAATTAAGTAAGCATGACGCAATTATTTCACATATAAGCAGTCTGTGACGTTTAGATCATTTCTGACGTACTATCATTTCCTCTTTTCTCAAGTTAACATTGAAATTTTCTCCATTTTCTATTTTGTTTTTTGTTTTTGTGAAATGATTTGAAACTTAAAAGAACTATACAGAAAATTTAAAAGAAATAAAATTTAACTTCCATGAATTGAATTGATTTAAGAAAAATTAATTTTCACTCAGGATTGAACATTCCTATCAAGTTGACAAGATACTCAAAACGGGATCGATCAAATGCCTTTGTGAAAAGTTCAGCAAGATTGTCATCCGTGTGAACTTTTACAAGTTCAATTAAATTCTTTTCAGCACAATCACGGATGAAATGATGGCGAATCTCTATATGTTTAGTTTTGGAATGTTTCACCGGGTTATTTGTGATGAACATGGTGGCATTGTTGTCAATGAATAATGGAGTTCCAGTGAAGTTTAAGCCGTAGTCTCTCAACTGCTGCTGAATCCACAGTATCTGAGAACAACCGCTCGCCACAGCAATGTATTCTGCTTCACAAGTTGAGACAAAAACCGTTGACTGCTTCTTGCACTGCCAGGAGACCAGTCTGTCTCCTAAGAATTGACATCCACCAGAAGTTGACTTTCTGTCAAGGTTACAACCGCCATAATTTGAATCAGTGTAGACTTTGAAGTCGAATGACTGCTGCTTAGAGTACCAAAGACCTAATCAGGGTTTCCCTTTCAGGTATCTGAAAATTCTCTTCACGGCTATCATATGTGACTCATTCGGTTGAGACTGAAACCTTGAGCACAAGCACACAGCAAACATTATATCAGGTCTTGAAGCTGTGAGATACATAAGTGATCTGATCATCCCACGGTACAATCTGCTATCTACATCCTTTCCATCTTTGTCAGGATGCAGACCATGATTGACTGGGATAGGTGTGCCATAAGTACTGCTATCATTCATCTTGTATTTTGACAAGATGTCCTGCACATACTTAGTTTGATGTAGATAAATGTCAACCTTTCTTTGACTGACTTGCAGACCCAGGAAGAATGACAATTCACCCATATTACTCATTTCAAACTTGGACTTCATCACCTGCTCGAACTCCCTACACATCCCTTTATTGGTAGATCCAAAGATAATGTCGTCGACGTATACTTGTACAAGAAGAATGTCACCTCCTGCTTTCCTAATGAAGAGGCTCGAGTCAATCTTTCCACGGTCGAAACCATTAGACAGTAAATGCTTAGATAATGTCTCATACCATGCCCGCGGTGCTTGATGAAGACCATAAAGTGCTTTGTCGAGCTTATACACTTTATTGATATTATGCAGATCTTCAAAGTCGGGTGGTTGAGTGGCATAGACCTCTTCTTGAACTTTACCATAAAGGAAAGCACTCTTCACATCAAGTTGGTAGACCTTGAAGCCGACATATGTGGCATAAGCCAAGAACAGTCAAATGGCTTCAATTCTAGCAACTGGGGCATATACTTCCATGTAATCCAAGCCCTCTTGCTGATAAAAACCCTGAACAACCAATCTTTCTTTGTTCTTCACAACCACATGACGATCGTCCGTCTTGCATTTGAACACCCATCTGGATCCAATTGGCTGAAAGCCTTTTGGCAAGTCAACCAAATCCCACACGTGCAACTTTTGGAATTGAGACAATTCATCTCGCATCGCCTCAATCCAGCAGTTTTCAGTGAGAGCCTCCTTCACATTCTTTGGCTCTAACTGGGACACGAATGTAGCATGCAGACATGTTTCCATGACACCAGTGTCAAGTATCTCTGTGTAAAGACTGGTGTTCTTAGTGATGGTTCGATGACGAGTCTGAACACCGGCATAAGGATCACCAATAATGTTGTCGATTGGATGATTCCTATGCACTCTCGTCTCCGGTACAATCGGTTGCTGAATTTCTGGATCTAGATTCGTGCTTAACTCCCCCATTTCCTGTGTTCCAGAGGAAGAAGATTCAATGTTAATTGGATCAGCTGGAGCTTCATTTCCTACAGTTGTGTTAGGATTGGCTTGAGCGTCATCTCCAACAATATGAACATCTTCACTGTTATCACTGTCATGAGTTCCAGATGCAGATGCAGCATTGGAATCAGGAGTTATAATTGGTATAGTAGCACGAGTAGAGAAACTGGAGTCATCGCCGCCACCCAATAATTCATAAACATTTGCGGCGTCAACTATAGATAGATCAGGAAGATTGAATGACTTGAATAGCGCACCATAATCAAAACCCCAAGCTGGACCTGTTGGTTCGGGTGGAATGCTGTGTTTACTACAATCCACTTCGAACCATTCCTCGATAGTACGAGTTCCTATGTTGTACACTCTCTTGCAAGGCGAGTTGGCAAGGTATCCTAAGAAGATGCCTTCCACCGCTTTTGCATGAAACTTAGACTGGCGATCTTTGTACTGTAGCAACAAGGAACATGGACTACCAAAAGGAACTAGGTAATCAAGATTGGGAAGTCGATTGTTGATCAACTCGTAACAAGTCTTGTTGTGCCTCTTCACAACCAGAACTCTATTTAAGACGTGACAAGCTGTATTAACGGCTTCTACCCAGAAAGTGACAGGAAGCTTTGCATCCGACAGCATAGTCCTTGCTGTCTCAATCAGTGTTATGTTCTTCCGTTCAGCACCTCCATTCTGCTGAGGTGTGTATGGCGCGCTGAATTCGTGACGGATCCCTTTCTTGAGACAGAAAAGCTCCATCAAATTATTCTTGAACTAAGTTCCGTTGTCACTCCTTATTCTTCTAACTTTCAGCTTGCACAGAGATTCCAAGCTCAGGATCAAGTATTGAAGAATATCAGCAATCTCCTCTTTAGTACCTAAAAAATGCACCCAAGAAAAACGTGAGAAATCATCAGTTACAACCAGACAGAACGACTTACCTCCAATACTCCTGATACTTATGGGGCCAAACAGATCCATATGTAATAGCTCCAAAGGGGTATCAATAGAGTTTTGAAGCTTGGGCTTGTGAGACTTCCGTTGTTGTTTGCCCTTTTTACAAGGTATACAGTCATCTACAATGGTAAACCCCAGTTACCAAACCGTTTCGGAAAAGTTGATTCATTTTACGATACGAAATATGTTCGAGTTTCCTATGCCACAAGATGGAGTCGAGCTCTATCGCTTTGGTAAGCTAGCAGGTAGGAACTGATGAGGTGGTTTTTGCCATGCTCAAATCGATCTGATAGGTGTCGTTTGTTCTTGGCGCCCTCATCAGGATCCATTCATCGGGAACTTCAAAACCAGGTTTGAGAATCAGGCATTCTGACTTGTCAAACATCACCGAGTACTCCTTATCACACATTTGGGAGACACTTAACAGGTTATGCTTCAGCTGCTCGCAGAAGTTGACATTGTTAAAGCTGACACAACCGTTCGAAACCATGCCTTGACATGTGATGATGCCGCTTTTTTTCTCCGGCAAAGGCCACATAGCCGCCTCTGAATGGTTTAACATCTTGAAGCAACGCCATGTTTCCTGTTATGTGCCGGGAGCATCCACTATCTACATACCAGCGGTTAGAGATAGTACCCTTCGGACGTCCCTGCACGAGTAACAAAAGAATTAGTTAGATTTGGAGACCCAAGCCATTGTGGTCTTGGGTCGTCCATCCTTTTCAAAATAAACTACTTCCTTTAACTCACAGCCATGATGACTGTTCAAAATTGATGAATCTTTAGAAGAATTAGAACCAGCAGATTGAGAAGTTTTGGATTTGGCAGTCCAGGATCTCTTCTGTTTCTTAACCGGAACAGGAGACATTGGTTCAGCAACAGCAGGTGAACTTGTGGAAGCTTCACCTGATTGAACTGAACTCAGCTGTTCCAGCTTTCTCAACCTCTTGTTTCTTCTTCTTCTCTATGGCTTTAAGAGTTTCGCCACGGGTTTCTCACCAGTACGTGTACTACCAGATGTAGATACACAAGGTACAGCATGTTGCGTTACCTTTCTTGTAACAGATGGTTTGCTTCAGACTTTATCTTAGGCTTTACCATCGGTTTGACTGGTGGTTTCACCACATTTTGTATTGGATTTTTGGGAGCTTTCACTGATGGAGACCTGGGGATAACAGCTGGTTGTGGAACAGCATGCCGTTTCCCTTGGTTCTTAGAAGGACAGTTCACAATAATGTGACCAACCAAGCCACAGTGAAAACAATTCCTCTTGTCTATATAATTTCTCTTGTAAGGCTCATTAGATCTGGCCTTAGATAGCTCAGCATTATGAGAAGGAGGAGTTGGTTTATGAACATTAGTCTGAACCTTTACAGTTTGGTTTTTGGGGGTATAGTATTTTTCCAATTTTTCTTTATACCCAAGCCCATAGTGAGCTGAAAATGCCTCTTTCTTTACTTGGTTAAGACTTTTGTAACCCCCATAAAGGATTACCTTTAGTTTATCATTTGTTTCAATGATATCGGGTTCAGTTAAAATGCAATTATCACCATTAGTGATAACGTTTTTCTTTACCTTTTGTTCAGTGAACAACTCCTCAGATACAGCTCCTTCAGGGTAAGTGTTAACCGACCCATCTTCAGAAGCGGTAACAAACTCCTCACTAGATGTGGAGTTAGCCTTACTTGAGGATTCATCCTTTTTAGGGGAATCATCCTTATCAGAGGACTCATCTAGACAAGTGAGATCAATGTCTATTAAGCTATTGACAAACTTCCCGCTCACTGGTGGAGGAATGACATTAGTACCCAGCCCTAACCCATTCATTTGTCTCACTACAGATTCGTAGTGTTCCACCACAAAGCAAGAGTTTTTCAACTTCTCATTTTTAACTGCAAGATCTCATTTTGCAGTTTGTTGATTTCATTGTTCCGTTTTTCCAACCCCCTGTATGCAATGTCTAAATGAAGCTGTTGATCGCTTATTTTTAGAGAATATTCACATTTTTATTTTTTTAACGTTTCAATAGAATCTTTAAAACGTTTTTCATTTTCTTTATAGTTTAGAGCTGCCATACTTAGGGGTTCGATTTTGTCTTGGAGCCTAGAATTTTCAAGTTTTAGCCCTAGACATTTAGAACATGAAATAACAGAAAAAGGGTTAGAATCTACCTCAGAAGATGAACTTTTTGCTTCTCCAATGGCCATGAGAGCAACAGCAGTCGTCGATTCCTCTTCATCAGCTACAGAAGCTTCCTTTTCTTCAGCTTTCTTCACCTCCTCTGTAGCAGCAGTTATAGATTCTTCTAGGTCAGCCATAGAAGCTTCCCTTTTCTCTGCTTCCATCATCTCCATGATCTCAGCTATGAGACCAACCTGGGTTTGTGCGATGATGGCATCCTCAAAATGAACACCCCAATCAAAGCTGACATCCTGTTGGGCTACCAGTGCATTGGACGTTCCACTT
Organism: Smallanthus sonchifolius; assembly: GCA_023525975.1. Lineage (NCBI taxonomy): Eukaryota > Viridiplantae > Streptophyta > Magnoliopsida > Asterales > Asteraceae > Smallanthus > Smallanthus sonchifolius. The sequence goes on from CM042021.1 coordinate 59,050,404, forward strand.
TGGCTATAATTGTGATAGTTTGGGTTATTGTGGCCATGGCTGTTTCCTTGTCTATGCCTGGTAAAACCCGAGGCCGGTGCTCTGTATTTCTGACACTCACGAGCAAAGTGTCCATAGTTCAGACACTTGTAGCATTTAGCCTTAGATTTGTCAAACCCGACCTTGGCATTAGAATGCCCGCCAATGAACTTTCTTCCTGTTATGTTCAGGAAACGCTTGGCTCTCCTCAATAGCATGGCCATATTCCATTGAATATCCATGTCCTCAATGTCATCAGGATCCACTTGATTAAAATCTTCTTCAAACTTCATCGGGATCTGTAAGCTTGCCGCCAATGACGTTTTGATAAGCAAGCATACATGATGAGAATAATGCTGCATGATCTTCAGCTATTTTGGCTATAGCTGATTGATTAGCTGAAATTGTAGCAGGAGGATTTCTTGAGGTATGTTGATGATGAGACCCCAACCCTGATCCAGATGCATAACATGCATAACCACCACACCCAGTTGAGTGGTCTTCTTCAGTAGGGTTTCCAGTGAAGAGGGCAATTCCAGAGCCCGATGAATTGGATGTAGAAGTTGTCCCATGATACATAGAAGGGTCTTGAATCTGGGGCCTTCCTGAGCTCTCCTTTCTTTTTAGGTTCATGTCATGAGCTTGAACCTTTCCTATTGCCTCCTCTACTGTCAACTCATAGAATTTAGGATTTTCCCTCATCAGGGTTGTGTACATCTCAAATTTGGGTGGTAAAGCATCCAAAAACTTTTCCACCATCTCTTCATCTGGATACCTGAGTTCAAAAGCCTTCAACTCTCTCTGTAAATGATAGAATCTAGAGATGAGGTCATCTAAAGATTCGTTCTCAAAAAATCTAAAGCACTCATACTGCTTCCTGAGAAGATCCCGTTTACTCTTCTTGATGTCACTATTTCCTTCGAATCTCTTCGGTAAAGCTTTCTAGAGATCCTTAGAATTGTCATAACCTCGGAAACTGTGGAATAATTCCTGAGTTAATGCCATAGTGATCGAACCAAGTGCCTTCTTTTCTCGATCATAAGCTTTCTTTTCTTCGTCAGAAAGCTTAGAGATAGGTTTGGGCATGGTTTCATCAAGATAGATGTGCGTGGGATGCTTATATCCCTCAAGGATTGGTATCCATAGCGATGAGTCGGTATACGAAATGTAGTGCTCAAAACGTGCTTTCCAATTAGAATAATCGTTCACGTTCAGCAACTTTGGCGGTTTCTGTGGTGTACCGATCTCATTATCGTAGTTTAAAAAGTTTCCAAGATTCTGAAGATTCGACATAGTGAACACTTAGTCAAATTTCAGAAAAATCAGACACAGTTGCGCACTTGATTTTTGGCCTTGCGCACTTGAGAAATGGTCTTGCGTATTTAGATTTCCTCTTGCGTACTTGTAAGTACGCAGGATTAAATGTAAGTACACAGGATATAACTTAAGTTCGCACAAGTTCAGTCTTGCGCACTTATAAGTACGCAGGAGATAAGTCTTGCGTATTTAGTAAGTACGCACAAAACTGTACTTTTTACCAGAAATGGTAAGTACGCAAAACACCTTTTCAGCAACTTTCACCAAACTTTTCCGGTCACCTGAAACTCGCCGGAGATGGTAAAAATTTGTCTGTTGATCAATGCAAATGAGCTAAAGGATCAGAAACTTGTTTCTAACCATCCTTTGATGCTCAAAACACTCAAATACACAACAAAATTCAGTTTTTGAGTGATTTTTGCTTCTAAAATAGTGCTCAAGAGCTACCCGTATTTTATCACAAAAATCAACAAAAATACTTCTTTTTGCTTGTAAAAACTCGGTAGAAAGTCTCCAAACTCACTCAAAACACTCGAAATCAGGAGCAATGCTCTGATACCCCTTGTAGGTCCCTCGGGTGTAGCGGATCGTCACATGCAATTGGGTCTACTAGTCGGACCGGGTGCGAAATGCCCTTGACTAGGAGGAGATTCTAGCTAAACAAAGTAAACCGACAAGAGAAAACACTTTAAACGTTCTTTGTATTATAAACACTTGAAGGTTACAGAGATAAGCACTGAGATTACAATCTGCGTATTTGCAATAATGCCTACGTACTTAACTTCTGTTAACCTATCCTATTTATACAAGACCTGATGCCTGCGCACTTAGCAAGTGCGCAGGGCAAAATGCTCTTGCGTACTTAGCAAGTACGCAGAGTTGTTCTTGCGTACTTGCAAAGTACGCAGGAGCTTTCTCCTGCGCACTTACAAGTGCGCAAAACACTTAGAGAATTTGCAACATTCAATATGTAAAAGTAAATACAACTCGATAAACTAATACATAAAGACTCTTACATACAAAGACAATTACAAACAAGACAAGACAACCTAAGACTAAGACTCTATCTATCCAGAGTGTTTGTCACTGGAAAGTGCTTCAACACATTTTATCATCATACAAGTACGAGTAAACAAAAGATATTCAAACCACAACATCTAATATTTCAATAATAGTAATACTTGATAAAATAAATTGTAACGATTACAACTTAATTCAACCAAACATCAAAATTCTAGAAACATCTGTTGGATGGGAACAACCCTACCCATCTAGGTTCAAAAGAAAAGACGTAAATAAGTAATGAAGATAAGATATCAAATGCTACTGCTAGCTGATGTAACATCAGATGTTGCATCCTCGTCCTCGGCCGGATCTCCTGCGGGTGCATCATCTGGTGCAATTCCTACTGCTTTAGTAGCTGCAAGTCGAGCCTCCACTTGCTCAATCCTAGTGTGGAGTATATCTAGGTTCCACTCAGCAGTGTTCAGCCGGTCTTCCATATCCACACATCCAATTGCCAAATTCTCATGGACTTTATCAGTGACTGCTAAATCTGAAGTCAGTTTGTCAATTTTCTGATTCATCATAATCTGTCGCTCTAATATACCAGAAATCTCCCCTGCTGCATCTCTCATGTTCCGGATTTCCCGGTCCATCCTAGCTACAACTGCAGCTAACACCTGCTCAAAGGGGTAATGCAATGGTGGTAAAGCTCGCACATAAGATGATGAAGAAGAAGCAATGTCAGTAGTGAGTGGAGGTGGGACTTCCTCCTCGCGGATCCAGTTCCTGATCCTACCGAGATACCAATCCCAGTCTTGTGTGTTGCCTCTGACACGCTCATGAATAGGCTCATCACACCCTACAGTGGTGTTGATCGGGTTGAGTCGACGTCTCCTCGGCTCTGGCAAATGTACGGTAGGAACATCGTGCTCCTGAACGACTGGGATGCGGGTGAATTAGGCGGGGTCGACATTTCCTGTAACGGGATGAGTGAGTGCCATGTATGAGTGTAAGTGTTGTGTAACTAATGCATGTGCGTGGTTATAGTCTAGTATGCATTCCCTAGTTCTCTATAACCAATTGCTCTGATACCAATCTGTCACACCCCCAAAATCCACTAACGGAGTTTTACCGTTAGGAGCGTGACGTACCAGGATCTCAGTCATTAGTTACTTTGAATGACTCTATATGAGTTTAAGAAAACCACTAATATTGCTCATAGTCACGATGCAACACTAGTAATGAAAACACTGATTTAATGTAAGACTGCGGAAGCGAAAAGTTAAATATAAAGCATGCGCCAAAACAGTCGCGCCAAAACAGTCGCGCCAAAAATAAATAATTCAACAATAAATAAAATAAATAGTTCTTGAGTTTGAAAATAATGGACTTCGAATGCATGCATGCCATAGCTTGTGCTTGCACCTTAATGACCTAAGAAAACATGCTAAAACATGTCAACACTAGGTTGGTGAGTTCACAGGTTTCAATGTTTGTAAAGAATACTATATAAAACCATTTACAATTTATATCATAGGTAGCTAACCTAGTTACAAGTTACTAAAGCGTTTTGACACCGAATCTGACTGTTTATGTTTGAACTGCTTCCTACCATGACTATCATGATCAGTGGTAAATGTTTAGGTCAATGTTACACCCGTTCGACTACCTGTCGTGTTAGCACGACTAACGCGGGTGGGGCTTGTCAATGCCCAGTAGTACTACTCAAGATTACCTCACTATCCCATATATTAAACGGTTCGATATGTAAGGACTTGTATGATATGTTTGCGCTTAGTACAACAAGTGATATAAATGAAATTTAAGATCTAAATGTTTGTACCCATGTTTTCTCCCCCAAGTTTAAATCATAAGAAAAGGGGCCGTGAAACTCACCTTAGAGTGTGTGCGAAAGAAAGCGAACTTTGAATGCTTGACGACTAACTGCCACCTATAAACACGGTTTATAAGTGTGTGTTTGTGCAAGGCGATAGGAACCCTAATTATCCAAACAATCTCATTGTTTTAAGGGTTTAGAAAATATTTATTAGTTTGATTAAGTTTGACCAAGTTTGACTCGACGACCCGTTGGTGACCCGTTTAGTGATTAAATGTTTGACTTGCATAACAACACTCTTAGCACACAAATAATTCACGTTTCATGCTACCTAAGTCGTAACTAATTTAGAATGGCAAACTACGTCAACAATACATGTTACATTAATTTATTATTATTTTCTTTAGAAAATATATAAACTCATGTTTGCTTTCAAATGAATCACATTATCTATAACCCGTTCGTATCATCATCCCATGTCTATCTACACATGCTAATACATAATAGATTACCATAACACACATCATTAAGTTTAGACATCAATTTCCAAATCACAACGTTTCCACTTTTAGTAACCTATGATCTATTTAAGCTATTTGCATTCAATAACCCTTTAACGAGCCTCATTACAATCGTACTAATATACTAGAGTCAATTTATAACATCATACACACCTAGAAACCTTCACATTCAAAAATCACTTTTTAACAAAGTTTCCTCTTTTAGTAAGTCGTCCATTACACGCTTTGTTTACACAATTAACACGTCTAATCAATCCCAAATCTTTCAGCTAATATAATTACAACTATATTAATCATAATTCACATCTAGCATGCGATTCCTGTACATCACATAATCAACAAAATTCAATTTACATATCGTATAACAACTAGGGTTTCATATACGTTCATAAAATAATCAATACGATACAACAATATCAAACAATTAACTAATTCATTATCATATTTCGAAATCATTAAGTTTGGATAATCTAGGGTTTCGATCTAAAAAATAATAATGAAATAACGACGGATTTTAATAAAACGACTTACGTAGGAACGTTAGGAATGCCTAGACTAGCACATATCCACTTCCGGTTTCACGACCGGGGCTCGATTGAAGGTCCTACGAGTTGCTTCTTGGTTCGGTCGAGTGGGATGGGGGTGGGATTGAAGTCGACGGCAATGATGATGATGGGGTAGGGTTTAAATTTTTCTTTTTAAAGTTTATATATATCCTAATGGTATTCACGGGTTTTTCAATTGGGCTTCGGGCTTAGTTAAGGCCCATAAACTCAAATTAATTAAATAACACTTAATTAATAATTAAAAACTTTCAATTTTTAATTTTATAAAACTCTAATATTTATAAAAATATTAAATACGATTAATACACGATAAACACGTACGAGAACAATAATATTCACATAATTAACGTAATCACATAAAATTCACATAATTTATATTAAGTATAAATTATTAAATATTCGCAATATTTATCCTGATTAATCACCAACGTTCCGGGTTAGACTCGAGTGTGATCCGGTAATTCTACGGATTGTCGTTGTGTGTGAAATAACTGACACATTTAATTAACCTAATTAAATTGAATGCACGTGTGACTAACTGAGATAACTGAGTTTGCAATGAAAAATGTTTGAACTAACGAGGTTTAAGTTAACGGAGTTAACCTGAAATTGCCAGATGTCACACTGAGTCTGTGTTAAGAAGTCATTTTTTAACAATAGATGCCCTAGAGTTCCCTAATTATAGGAAACTAGGAGTGAAAAAAGTGATCACGCCTCTCCTCTAAGCCGAAGTCTGGGATCCATCCAACCAGATGATCCTTAGGGAAGTGCGGGTACAAAAGGGTATAAAATTATCCTTCTCGGATTTTTGCGGACAATGGTTTGTTGTGAACGACTTGTGCTTACGTCCTTTATGCACATCATGAACTAACGAGATTAGTAGAAATCTCGCACTTGGGACTCTTTTAAGAGTTTTGTATGTCGTTTTTCTGTTACTTCAACAGCAGTCGTTAGTCCACACTTAGGTTTCTTTGGCATTCGCTTGAGAATAAATCACGGTTTATTCATCACCGGGAGAATAGTCAGACTTAAGGGTGTACTGAATGTCAAAGGTTGTGAGGGCAACCCTGTTTGATCAATATTCTGAAATGCAGATTACCTACTTGTCTCATGTCGAGCTTCCAGAATACTCCATAGATGCTATGTGTATGCGGGTCAGGATAATTTTCTGCCCCATTACCGGAGTTAGTGCATAGCGCTCCTGACGTAAATGGCAAGTAATTGTGAGACTGAACTGTATGATGGATTATGAGATTACGCTATAATCTCCCACAATAATTATGCAATTATTGTAAGTGTTGGTTGTAGTAACGCTCAATTTGGAGCCTTCCTAACAAGTAGAATCTCAAAGAATGAATGTGGGAAATCCTTCGTCGTTCAGGATTCACTAAGGATTGGTTGAATTAAATTTGAATTTCTCTCGTTCCTCTTGAACTAGGAGAATGATTTTTGAATACCTAATTGAGAAGTCTAATTTGTTAAGATTCAACCCATAATCAAGTGGCTGAGAATATGGGTTGATCATTAGCTTGGACAGCAAGACTCACTAAAGTTCCCATGCACTGCAAATTATAATTTGATTACGTGGCTGCAAATTGTTAAGATTCAACCCTTAATCAAGTGGTTGAGAATATGATTACGTGTGCACCCGTAATAATATTTTACTTTGCATGATCCATGTAGTGTTTCTTCTATCCCAAGCTTTTAGTCAAAAAGGATTTGAAATGTTCATTAGATCGTGTTTGCACACTTGTGCAGGAGTGTGTATTGTTCTACCGGATTACCCTTAATTTATGTGTACCAATACTCGTGAATCTGTTGAGTATGGTTGTTGCCGGATGAGGTTAATGGTAGAGATGCACCACCAGTCTCTCTCAAAAATAAAATGTGTATGGTGGAAGTCGGGCACTATGTGAAAGGCAGAGATCCTCAAATCAGTGTCGATCAATTTACGCTCCAAGTCTGTATGTACGTATGGATCCACATGATCCTAAGAATGTCTGGTTCTCCTGACCCGTAGAGTTCTCTCCCGTTTAGTCTTGTTTATCCACCCCGTTTTCCTTTCTGTCTGGGCAATCTTGTCTGCCATATCTATTTGACTTATGATAGGTTTCGGGGACGAAACCTATTGTAAGGGGGGTAGACTTGTAACATCTCAAAAATAAAACGACAGTTATAATAACGGAATAAACGAACAAGACATGTCGGGTCGGGCCGGATGGGCCGACGGGCTGGAAGGGAGCCTCCCCTATAAATAGCCAAGGTCACCACTCATTTCTCTCATTTGCAACTTCTAGAGAGAGAAATCGTAGAGAGAAAAAGCTGGCGGATTGACACGAGATTTGAGAAGTGTGTTGCTCCAGAGCTCGTGAGAAGAATCTCCAAACCAGAAACTCGATTCAGGTAACGATCTGGCCTAAATCTGAGTTTTTGTTCGTTTTTGGGTTTTTCGGGTTTGGATGAAAATGTAACGTTTTTACGGATGAAATTATAAGGAAAACATAAATTTGAGTTCCTTAATGATAAACAAACGTTTTGAATGTAAACAAGTTCGGGATCTTGACGTGATCAGACCCGAAGGCGAAAGTTAGGGTTTTTACGAAGAAGCAGTTCGTGCATACTTATCAAGTACGCATGAAGATGATCATGCGTACTTACCAAGTACGCAAAAGAGTATCTTGCGTACTTATCAAGTACGCATGAAGAGGGTCATGCATACTTATCAAGTACGCATGAAGCAGGTACTACGTATTTATCAAGTACGCATGAAGCAAAGTCTGCACACTTATTAAGTACGCAAGAACAAGTCCCTGCGCACTTTTATTAGGTAAAGTCGGTATGTTTAGAAGGTTAAACCGTTAGAGTCGGGATTTGGTCAGATGTGTATTTAACTAATCAATTCAGATCGAAAGTGACGTAGTGGGACCTTTGTTTAGGACAACCCGGATTAGCTTATCAGGTGAGTTCTAGAAGCCCTCTTTTAAATGTTTTATATAATGTTTTCGGGCTGGTGTGCATACATATGAAATGATGTTTTTACAAAACGATGTTTATGAAACTATGTTTATAAAATGATGCTTATGAAACTATGTTTACGAAATGAAATGATTTGGAATGAACGGTTTATGGAAAGAAAGTTTTATGAATAGAATGTTTACGAACGAAATGTTTATAAAGAAATGGTTTAAACTAAAGGTAAAGGGTTTCGAAAATGAATGAAAGGTTTTATGAAAAGAAAAGAAAAATGGAAAAGGTTTTAAAGAAGTCATTACAAATCTAATTTGTCGAATGAATGGAGTTGACGAATGAAGTCTGGGAATGTAATTCCCAGCCTTGTGGTAGATTATGGACAGCGAGCCATAGTTGCCATAAGAGCAACAGGGGCAGTGTCTTGGTGGCCTGCCAATGGTTTTGGTGTTGTACAACTGGTAGGGAGTAACGACGGTTACTCAGGGGTTAACGTGACCCTATGTAAGGTTAAATTATGATCCGACGGTGTTATGGTCGTGAGCCATAGCCGTCGATGGAAGTTGTCGGTTTATGGACATGAGAGCCATAGGGGCAACTGAATGGGTATTGTCGGTCCTCGTGCAGTTAAGCCTTGGGGGCAATACAAAGGGGAATTGACGGAATGTATGGTATTGTCGGTCTTCGTGCAGTTAAGCCTTAGGGGCAATACCATACTAAATGACGGTACGAATGGTAACACAGATTTAGATAGTAATGTATGACTTAAATGAATGTTAAATGCTTTAAACAAATGATCCGTTCAATGTGTTTATGATGAGGATAAATGTTTGAAGGTTTTTAAGGATGAACGAAAGGCCCTGTTTTCCTATATGTGATGTTAAACCCTAATGAATGTTTGAATCATGAACCATTTCTTAAACCGAATGAAAAAACCGGAACTCACCAGCGTAGCTGACTTTTTAGTATGCACATTCAAGTTAAGGCAAGTATGGATGATGGACGGTGATGCTTGGAAAGCGAGAAGAGTTACCCGGTTGATCATGAAGACTGGCATCCCGTTATGATTAGATTGTGTTATGCTTATGTAATAGACTATGTTACGCTTTCGTTTGTTAAACAATGTAATGGTTAAGTTTTATTGAAGTATTTTCCGCTGCGATATGTGATATTCAAGTTAAGAACAGTTTGTGAATGAGTAAATCCAACAAGTGAGGCCTCCTGGGTTTGGGGCCTTACAAGTTGGTATCAGAGCAATAGTTTGAGAGACTCAGACACTCATAGTGTCTGAACTTAAACTATGAATGAGACCGAAAGCGGATGCCAGTACGGGTAACTCGAGCCACAGCATCAGGTATGAAAGTAGTATATGTCTACATATATAGTATGCCTTAGAAAGGGTTAGGTAAGGACTTGTGTTCTGATGGAAATCACAAAGGTGGTCAAATAGAAATCGAAAGGTAGTGTAATGGTTAATTGCAGATGGCCAGTGTATATTAACATCTTACAGTGCTTATTGAATTTTATTTGTTAACTAGCGTGATGACATTAGATTCCTTGTCTTATAGAATGAAATGGCAAGGAGAGGAAACGGAAGTCGTGGTGGGGGCCGTACCGGTGGTCGTATTGGCGGTCGAAATGGTGGGCATGGCAGGACCCATGCGCGCCAAGAGTATAGTGAAGAAGGAAATGTTCACACTGAACCGGCGGTTAGTGTGCATGGAACTGAGCAGACACTGGTTGAAGAACAACCTTTCACTTTTGAACCAGAAGTGAGAGCAGCTGTAGCTCAGGAGTTCACAGAGTTGATGAAGACTTCTCTGCCAGGTCTGTTGGCAGAAGCAGTAAAGAAGATTAATGGGGAGGGTGGGTCTAGTGCGGCAATTGGTGCCCAGAACAACAGGACTGACAACGCGCCGCCTGTACGCGGATGCGACTACAAGTCATTTAAAGCATGTGACCCACCGGTCCTCACTGGAAAGAAAGACGCGGTGGCTACTTTTGATTGGGTAATCCGTATGGAAGCTTCCATTCGCCTGAGCGAGTGTCGAACGGATCAAGTTGTGAAATTTGCTGCTAACTCCTTGAGAGAGGAAGCATCCCATTGGTGGGAAGGTGTACGTCAAGAAAAAGGGAGCGAGGTTGTGGATGCGAAGATGTGGGCTGATTTGAAAACTTTAGTAATCAAGAATTTCTATCCAAGAAATGAGATCGAAAAGGTAGAAAGGGAATTTATGGGGATTAAGGCCGGGAGCATGACGCACCGGCAGTACACCACATGGTTCAATGAACTGGCACGTCTGGTGCCACACCTTATCACGACTGAGGAAAGAAAGATTTCCTGTTACATTCAAGGGCTGCCGGACAAGGTCCGCACCTTTATCAAAGCAAACACCCCTAGCACCTATGATTCGGTGGTGGAACTCAGTGGTGTGGTGTATGATGATCTGGCATTAAATGATGCCGCCATTGAGGAACCGAAGAAGAGACCGAGCTTCTCAAACAAGCGAACTGGTGGAAAGATGTTTGGGACTCGTGATAAGAGGTATCGGGTGAATGAGCCGACTATTTGTAAGAAGTGTGGAAGGGAGCATGCAGGTGAATGTAGACTGGGATCTAACTTGTGCTTTAAGTGTGGCAAGACCGGGCACTACTCCCGTGAGTGCCCACAACAATTCAAGTGCTATAACTGTGGGGATGCCGGTCATCTGAGTAGGGAATGCCCGAAACCGAAGATGGGTGAATCTGGGAAAGGGAAGGGTGTCGAGAAGAAAGAAGAGAGGCCCCGAGCAAAGACTCGTGCGTACGTGCTGACGCAGGACCAAGCCAGGGCAGACCCCGACGTGGCGTCAGGTACGTTCATCCTTGACAACACTTTTGTTTCTGTGTTATTTGATTCGGGTGCCAGTAAGAGTTTTATATCTACGACTTTTTGTAAAAAGGTAAAGTACACTGTGAGTAAACTAGAAAGGGCCTTTAGCGTAGAAACCGCTGAGGGTAGAATTGCGAGGGTGACTGATGTAGTTGAAAATTCCAAGATAAAAATAGAAGGCTATAAATTTCCCGTCAGGTTGTTTGTCATGGTTTTGGGTGGGTTTGATGTCGTGTTAGGTATGGATTGGTTAACTACCAACGAAGCACAAATCATATGTAAACGAAAGATAATCCTACTCAAGGCTCCGGATGGTAGCAAAGTCAAGGTTTTTAGAGATCGTGACGCCCCGATGCCAAACGTCATCTCGATGATTAAGGCAGCAGATTACTTGAGGCGCGGATGCGAGGCTTATCTGGTGTACGTAATTGACGAGTGTAAGGAAGTGAAGGAACTAGACGATGTACCCGTGGTACGCGAGTACCTGGAGGTGTTTCCAGAGGATTTTCCTGGGATACCACCCGACAGAGAGATCGAATTTCGAATCGACTTAGTATCAGATGCCCAGCCCGTGGCTAAGGCTCCATATCGACTAGCACCAGTGTAGATGAAAGAGTTAATGGTACAACTAGACGAGTTACTTGAGAAAGGATTTATCCAACCGAGCATCTCGCCATGGGGTGCTCTGGTGTTGTTTGTGAAGAAGAAAGACGGTTCGATGAGAATGTGTATTGATTATCGCGAGTTGAACAAACGAACGGTGAAGAACAAGTACCCTTTACTAAGGATCGATGACATGTTCGATCAATTGCAAGGCGCGAGTTGGTTCTCAAATATCGACCTTCGATCCGGGTACCATCAGTTGAAGGTGAGGGAAGAAGACGTACCGAAAACTGTAGTTCGCACGCGTTATGGACATTTCGAGTTCCGCGTAATGTCTTTCGGATTGACGAACGCCCCCGCAGCGTTCATGGATTTAATGAATAGGGTGTGTCGACCGATGCTGGACCGATCGGTAATTATGTTCATCGATGATATCCTCATCTACTCCAAGAATGAAGGTGATCACGCATGTCACTTAAAGGAGGTGTTGGAGGCTCTGAAGAAGGAAAAGTTGTATGCTAAGTTCTCTAAATGCGCGTTCTGGCTTAGGGAAGTCCAATTCCTAGGTCACGTCATCAACCCGAACGGCATTATGGTTGACCCAGCGAAGATAATTACGGTAAGGGAATGGAATATTCCTAAGACGCCAACTGAAATCCGTAGTTACTTGGGATTGGCAGGCTTCTATCGGAGATTCATCCAGGATTTCTCGAAAATAGCTTCGCCGTTGACAAAGTTGACTCGGAAGGAGGTAAAGTACGAATGGGGTTCGACCCAGGATGAGGCGTTTAAGAAATTGAAGGAAAAGCTAACCAAAGCCCCAGTCTTGGCCCTTCCCGAGGGCAATGAAGACTTAGTAGTATACTCTGACGCTTCGGGTCAGGGATTGGGATGCGTGTTGATGCAACACGAAAGAGTGATCGCGTATGCGTCATGACAGTTGAAGATTCACGAAGCTAATTATCCAACCCACGATTTGGAACTTGCTGCTGTCGTATTCGCATTAAAAATCTGGAGGCACTACCTGTACGGGGTGAAGTTTACTATTTACTCCGACTACAAAAGTTTGAAGTACTTCTTCGAACAAAAGGAACTTAATATGAGGCATAGGCGATGGTTGGAACTATTGAAAGACTATGACTGCGAAGTAATATACCATCCTGGAAAGGAAAACGTGGTGGCTGACGCTCTAAGCCGAAAGGATGTTCCCACTCCTATTAGAGTGAAAGCTTGCCAGTTGGTGGTAACATCGGATGTGATGAGAAAAATCAAAAAGGCTCAAGATGAGGCACTTAAAGAAGAAAACATAAAGAAGGAGAGGATGGTTGGCCAACATGACAAGGTGGAATAGTTAGGACACGTTTTGGACGGGTATGGATACCTATGGGTGGCGAGCTTAGAACCAAAATCTTGGATGAGGCTCATAAATCTCGGTACTCTATCCATCCTGGTACCAATAAAATGTACTAAGATCTAAGGAAGGAATACTGGTGGCCTGGAATGAAGCATGAAGTGACAAAGTACGTAAGCAAGTGCTTAACTTGATCGCAAGTAAAGGCCGAACACCAGAAACCGCATGGAAAGATTCAACCATTTGATATACCGGAATGGAAGTGGGAACACATTACCATCGACTTCATAACCAAGCTACCTCGCACAGCTAAAGGTCATGACACCATTTGGGTAATTGTGGACCGTTTAACGAAGAGTGCTCATTTCCTACCTATTCGCGAGACGTTCTCGTCAGAAAGGTTAGCGAAAGTATTTATTAAAGAAGTAGTAGCACGGCATGGGATGCCTTTGACGATCGTATCTGACCGGGACACACGATTCACATCGAGGTTTTGGAAAAGATTTCACGAGACGATGGGCACGAGGCTTAATATCAGCACGGCATACCACCCACAAACGGATGGTCAGTCCGAAAGGACCATTCAGACCTTGGAGGATATGCTTCGCGCTTATATTATCGATTTTGGCGGCAGTTGGGACAGTCATCTGCCGTTAGCCGAATTCTCCTACAACAATAGTCATCACATGAAGATAGGCATGGCGCCTTATGAAATGTTGTATGGGAGAAGATGTAGGACCCCGGTTTGTTGGGGTGAGATTGGACAGAACGAATTTGGAAGTCTTGAAGTCGTAAGAGAAACATATGAAAGGTTTGATCAAATCAAAGCACGAATGAAGGCCGCACAAGATCGTCAGAAGTCCTATGCGGATAAACGACGAAGGCCCATTAAGTTTGATGTTGGGGACAGAGTAATGTTGAAAGTGTCACCCTGGAAGGGAATCATACGATTCAAGAAGAGAGGAAAGTTAAGTCCGAGGTTTGTCGGACCATTCAGGATAATGTCACGGGTTGGTGAAGTCACTTATCGGTTAGAGTTGCCTGATGAGTTAAGTGGGATTCATCCTACCTTCCATGTATCACACTTGCGAAAGTGTTTGGCGGATGAATCAGCTCACGTACTACTTACTGACATCGAGGTCGACAACATCCTTAACTACATCGAAGAACCCATGGCCATCTTAGACAGAAAGGAGAAGCGTTTGCGTAATAAGATTATTCAATTGGTTAAAGTCCAATGGAAGCATCGAAGGGGATCAGAAGCCACTTGGGAAACGGATACGGAAATGAGGGAGTCGTACCCTCAACTATTTGACTTATGATAGGTTTCGGGAACGAAACCTATTGTAAGGGGGTAGACTTGTAACATCCCAAAAATAAAACAACAGTTATAATAACGGAATAAACGAACGAGGCATGTCGGGTCAGGCCGGATGGGCCGGCGGGCTGGAAGGGGAGCCTCCCCTATAATTAGCCAAGGTCACCACCCATTTCTCTCATTTGCAACTTCTAGAGAGAAACCGTAGAGAGAGAAATTTGGCGGATCAACCTGAGATTTGAGAAGTGTGTTGCTCCAGAGCTCGTGAGAAGAATCTCTGGAGCAGAAACTCGATTCAGGTAACGATCTAGCCTAAATCTGAGTTTTTATTCGTTTTTGGGTTTTTTCAGGTTTTGGATGAAAATGTAACGTTTTTACGAATAAAATTGTAAGGAAAACGTAGATTTGAGTTCCTTAATGATAAGCAAACGTTTTGAATGTAAACAAGTTCGGGATCTTGACGTGATCAGACCAGAAGGCGAAAGTTAGGGTTTTTGCGAAGAAGCAGTTCGTGCGTACTTATCAAGTATGCATGAAGATGATCATGCGTACTTACCAAGTATGCAAGAAGAGGATCCTGCGTACTTATCAAGTACGCATGAAGAGGGTCATGCGTACTTATCAAGTACGCATGAAGCAGGTGCTGCGTATTTATCAAGTACGCATGAAGCAAAGTCTGCGCACTTATTAAGTACGCAAGAATAAGTCCCTGCGCACTTGCTAAGTGCGCAGGCATCAGGCTTATTAGGTAAAGTCGGTATGTTTAGAAGGTTAAACCGTTAGAGTCGGGATTTGGTCTAATGTGTATTTAACTAATCAATTCAAATCTGAAGTGACTTAGTGGGACCTTTGTTTAGGACAACCCGGATTAGCTTATCAGGTGAGTTCTAGAAGCCCTCTTTTAAATGTTTTATATAATGTTTTCGGGCTGGTGTGCATACATATGAAATGATGTTTTTATGAAACGATGTTTATGAAACTATGTTTATAAAATGATGCTTATGAAACTAGGTTTACGAAATGAAATGATTTGGAATGAACGGTTTATGGAAAGAAAGTTTTATGAATGGAATGTTTACGAATGAAATGTTTATAAAGAAATGGTTTAAACTAAAGGTAAAGGGTTTTGAAAATGAATGAAAGGTTTTATGAAAAGAAAAGAAAAATGGCAAAGGTTTTAAAGAAGTCATTCCAAATCTAATATGTCGAATGAATGGAATTGACGAATGAAGTCTGGGAATGTAATTCCCAGCCTTGTGGTAGATTATGGTGTAACATCCCGAGTTTTAGAGCGCGAAAGAATTCACGAGAATTAAAAATTTTAAATAAGAAAAAGGGAAGCAGGCGTGGGCCTGGGTGTATGGGCTGAAAGGGGCAAGGGTTTGGGCCCTTATAAGCCCCAAGACTAGCCCAAAACCCTCACTTCCAACACATTTTCGAATTCTAGAGAGAGAAAGTGAGAGAGATCCTAGAGAGAGAAAGTCTCGGTTTTTGGATTTGAGCTTCAAGGATCATTAGCAAGAGTCTCTTGAGTGTTTAGCAACGAAAAGGAAGTGATTACAGGTAACCGATTCTCCTAGATTTGAGTTTTTGTTCGTTTTTGGGTTTTTCGGGTTTTGGGTGAAAAGGTTATGTTTGAACAGATGAAACTGAAAGATGAGCATAGATTTGAGTTCCTTAATGGAAAACGAACGTTTTGAATGCAAACAGGTTCGGGATCTTGACGTGATTAGACCCGAATGCGAAAGTTAGGGTTTTTCACGAAGAACAGGTCGTGCGTACTTATCAAGTGCGCACAGAGCAGGTCCTGCGCACTTGCTAAGTGCGCAGGAAGAGGAACCTGCGCACTTGCTAAGTGCGCAGGAAGAGGAACCTGCGCAGTTGCTAAGTGCGCAGGAAGCAGGGTCTGCGGACTTGCTAAGTGAGCTGGCATCAGGCTGGTAAAGTCAGTATAGTCTCCTAAATCAGAATGGTTAAACCATTTAGCGTTGAGTTAAGTCTGATACGTGTCAATTGTCATGATTGTTCAGATTGTGTGAGATACAGTAGACAATTGCAGCTAAGATACCAGGTGAGTTCTAATCCCCTTTTTGCCTTCTTTAGGGGTGGTGTGCATACTTAGTGTAAAGCGTTTATTATATTTTATATATTATAAACTGAAAGGAAAAGTTAAGTTTTAGTGAAAAGTTTAAAAGAGGCAAAAGAATGTTTTGAGGAAAGTATATCTATATTATGGCAAGCGTTTACTATATTTTTATATACATAAACAAAGGCATGATATATGTGCTAGTATGTTTTCAGTAAAGTAAGATATATCATTTGGCAAGCGTTTACTATATTTCTATATACATAAACAAAGGCATAATATATGTGATAGTATGTTTTCAGTAAACAAGTTATATTTTATGGCAAGCGTTTACTATATTTTTATATACATAAACAAAGGCATATTATATATGAAAGTTATGAACAAGATTTACAGAAAGTTTTATGAACAGTAAAGTGAACAACTTTCCTTCGGGAATGTGTACTAGTTTGTAAAGGTCCTTGCGACAGATGTTACTTGTACAAGATGTCAGATATGGGTTCTACCCATTAGTAAGAGTCTTGGTGGCTCGTTAACAATTGTACAATTGGGATGAGTGACGGCGGTTGCTCAGGGGACTACGCAATCCCCCATGTACCAGTTAAGCGGTATTGATCATGAGGACAATACCGGGTGTTGATCACGACGACAACATCGTGTCATGTGGTGTTGATCACGAGGACAACATCAAGGGGTCACGAGGACCCAACTATGTTAAGCGGTATTGTTCACGGGGACAATACCAGTAGTGACAAGGAATTGACGGTTAAGTGGTATTAATCACGAGGACAATACCAGTAGTGACAAGGAATTGACGGTTAAGTAGTACTGATCACGAGGACAATACCAGCAGTGATAAGAATTGACGGTTAAGCGGTATTGATCACGAGGGCAGTACCAACAGTGACAAGGAATTGACGGATACTTTACGAATGTTTTAAACTATTTTTGAAAAGTGAAGTATGTAAAGTTTTGCCTTAAGGGCAGTATGTATGTATTAGTAACTCTTTTGTATAATTGATTTAAAAGTAAACGTTAGAACTCACTCAGCGTTGCTGATTTTTAGTATGCATATCAGTTAAGTGCAGGTGTAGTTGATGGATGTGGATGCTTGGCTTAGCGAGAAGAGTTACCCGAAGATCAGTGTCTGGCATCCCGATTATGTTTATGTCTATGCTTCTTTTGATTATGTTGATTAAGACAAGTTTCAGTTGTATTTGGCAAATTATGTTTAGACATGTTATGTTTCTGCTGCGTATGTTGAAGTTTAAATTGTTTTCGCTGTGTTAATGAATGTCTTATGTTTAAAGTGCTATGTGTTGATGAGTAAATCCAACAAGTGAGGCCTCACGGGTTTGGGGCCTTACAAGTTGATATCAGAGCCATAGTTTGAGAGATTTGGACATCCCCGATGTCCAGACTTAAACTGAGAATGGGACCAAGTAGCGGATGCCAGTACGGGTAACTCAAGCCAAAGCATCAGAAGCGTATAGTAAGTAAAGTTTACCTTTTAGAGTGCCAAGATAAGAATAGAGGCTTTAGTGGAACCATGAAAGCGAATAAATAGAACAACAAGAAGTGATGTAATGGTTAATTGCAGATGGCCAGTGTATATTAACATCTTACCTTGCTTATTGTGTTCCACATATTCCCTAGCATGATGAAATTAAATCTTTTGTTCTCTATCTTTCAGTTAGAAATGGCTAGACGTGGAGGAACTAGAGGGGGTGGAGGAGGAAGACGTGGTGGGCGTACAGGCCGCCACGGTGGAGCTAGCACAAACCAAGTGATTGAGGGGAGTGTTCACACTACCCATACTGATACGGTAGTCAGTCAGCACAATGTTGAGCATGCAGAAGGAGATGACCAACCGTTTGAGTTTGAACCAGTCATACAAGCAGCTCTTGGCCGTGAGTTTACCCGGCTGCTGAAGGAAATCTTACCAGCCATACTAGACGAAGCGTTAAGAAAGGCCAAGGAAAAGCCCAACGTAATCCCAGCCACTGAAGGGCCAGTGGTGCTTCTAGCCATGGGAGGACCAGTTCTGGTGGAGAATGTTGCACAACCTACTCGTGGATGCGATTACAAGGCATTTCGTGGTTGTGATCCCCCTGAGCTAACTGGGGAGAAAGAAGCAGCTGATACATTAGATTGGATCAATGGCATGGAATCCACCATCCGCCTCAGTGACTACAGACCGGATCAAGCGGTCATGTTCGCAGCTAAGTCACTGAAGGGAGAGGCAGCACACTGGTGGGAGACTGTGAAACAGGCTAAGGGTGACCAAACAGTCAAGCTAATGAAGTGGAGTGATCTAAAAGCGTTAGTAATTGAGAAGTTCTGCCCCAAGAACGAAGTCCACAAGGTGGAGAGAGAGTTCCTGACGTTGCAAGCCGGACTCATGACTCACAGACAATATACTTCCAAGTACAACGAACTGGCACCCCTGGTGCCTCATCTTGTAACCACAGAGGAGAGGAGGATTCATTATTATGTTCAAGGGTTGCCTCCAAAGATACGTACCTTTGTAAGGGCCAACACACCGAGTACCTTTGAGTCGGTGGTTGTTTTGAGCGGAGTTGTCTATGATGACATTGCCTCTGAAGTCATTTCTGAAGCACCTAAGAAACAAGCGGCTAAGCGGACTGGGGAGGAACTTCAGGGTCCTAGTGATAGGAGGTCAAGGTTAGAAGCAGAGGGTCTATGTGGAAAATGTGGGAAAAGGCACGGAGGAGAGTGCAGAGCTGGGCAGGCGGGATGCTTTAAATGTGGCAAGTTTAGACACCAATCACGTGACTGTCCGGTGAAGCCTAGGTGCCACAACTGTGGGGAGCCGGGGCATTTGAGCAGAGACTGTAGAAAGCACAAAGAGCCGGAAGCGGGAGGATCCGGAAAGGGTAAGGGTGTAGAGAAGGAACCTTACATCAACAAGGCCACAGCAAGGGCTTACCAGATGACTCAGTAAGGTACGTTGCAAACTCTTAATTGTGATATGCTAAGTTTATGTTATTATTTCCTTAAGCGATTTGTTAGCCCCATCAGCTTAGAAGCCTTAGAACTAGATATTACCCTGATTAGATCCTCAGCGGTAGATAATCACAATGGCCTTCATGACCAAGCTGCCTTGCATAGCTACGGTTTATGCCACCCATTCTGTGATTTGCTATCAGTATAGCTTATGGCAGGTTTCGAGGACGAAACCTATTGTAAGGAGGGTAGACTTGTAACATCCCGAGTTTTAGAGCGCGAAAGAATTCACGAGAATTAAAAATTTTAAATAAGAAAAAGGGAAGCGGGTTGGGCCGAGGTGTATGGGCTGAAAGGGGCAAGGGTTTGGGACCTTATAAGCCCCAAGACTAGCCCAAAACCCTCACTTCCAACACATTTTCGTATTCTAGAGAGAGAAAGTGAGAGAGATCCTAGAGAGAGAAAGTCTCGGTTTTTGGATTAGAGCTTCAAGGATCATTAGCAAGAGTCTCTTGAGTGTTTAGCAACGAAAAGGAAGTGATTGCAGGTAACCGATTCTCCTAGATCTGAGTTTTTGTTCGTTTTTGGGTTTTTCGGGTTTTGGGTGAAAAGGTTATGTTTGAATGGATGAAACTAAAAGATGAGCATAGATTTGAGTTCCTTAATGGAAAACGAACGTTTTGAATGCAAACAGGTTCAGGATCTTGACGTGATCAGACCCGAATGCGAAAGTTGGGGTTTTTCACGAAGAACAGGTCGTGCGTACTTATCAAGTGCGCACAGAGCAGGTCCTGCGCACTTGCTAAGTGCGCAGGAAGAGGAACCTGCGCACTTGCTAAGTGCGCAGGAAGCAGGGTCTGCGCACTTGCTAAGTGCACAGGCATCAGGCTGGTAAAGTCAGTATAGTCGCCTAAATCAGAATGGTTAAACCATTTAGCGTTGAGTTAAGTCTGATACGTGTCAATTGTCATGATTGTTCAGATTGTGTGAGATACAGTAGACAATTGCAGCTAAGATACAAGGTGAGTTCTAATCCCCTTTTTGGCTTCTTTAGGGGTGGTGTGCATACTCAGTGTAAAGCGTTTATTATATTTTATATATTACAAACTGAAAGGAAAAGTTATGTTTTAGTGAAAAGTTTAAAAGAGGCAAAAGTACGTTTTGAGGAAAGTATATCTATATTATGGCAAGTGTTTACTATAGTTTTATATACATAAACAAAGGCATGATATATGTGCTAGTATGTTTTCAGTAAAGTAAGATATATCATTTGGCAAGCGTTTACTATATTTCTATATACATAAACAAAGGCATGATATATGTGCTAGTATGTTTTCAGTAAACAAGTTATATTTTATGGCAAGCGTTTACTATATTTTTATATACATAAACAAAGGCATATTATATATGAAAGTTATGAACAAGATTTACAGAAAGTTTTATGAACAGTAAAGTGAACACCTTTCCTTCGGGAATGTGTACTAGTTTGTAAAGGTCCTTGCGACAGATGTTACTTGTATAAGATGTCAGATATGGGTTCTACCCATTAGTAAGAGTCTTGGTGGCTCGTTAACAATTGTACAATTGGGATGAGTGACGGCGGTTGCTCGGGGGACTACGCAATCCCCATGTACCAGTTAAGCGGTATTTATCACGAGGACAATACCCGGTGTTGATCACGAGGACAACATCGTGTCATGTGGTGTTGATCACGAGGACAACATCAAGGGGTCACGAGGACCCAACTATGTTAAGCGGTATTGATCACGAGGACAATACCAGTAGTGACAAGGAATTGACGGTCAAGTGGTATTAATCACGAGGACAATACCAGTAGTGACAAGGAATTGACGGTTAAGTGGTACTGATCACGAGGACAATACCAGCAGTGATAAGAATTGACTGTTAAGCGGTATTGATCACGAGGGCAGTACCAACAGTGACAAGGAATTGACGGATACTTTACGAATGTTTTAAACTATTTTTGAAAAGTGAAGTTTGTAAAGTTTTGCCTTAAGGGCAGTATGTATTAATTAGTAACTCTTTTGTATAATTGATTTAAAAGTAAACGTTAGAACTCACTCAGCGTTGCTGATTTTTAGTATGCATATCAGTTAAGTGCAGGTGTAGTTGATGGATGTGGATGCTTGGCTTAGCGAGAAGAGTTACCCGAAGATCAGTGTCTGGCATCCCGATTATGTTTATGTCTATGCTTCTTTTGATTATGTTGATTAAGACAAGTTTCAGTTGTATTTGGCAAATTATGTTTAGACATGTTATGTTTCCGCTGCGTATGTTGAAGTTTAAATTGTTTCCGCTGTGTTAATAAATGTCTTATGTTTAAAGTGCTATGTGTTGATGAGTAAATCCAACAAGTGAGGCCTCCCGGGTTTGGGGCCTTACATATGGACAGCGAGTCATAGTTGGCATAAGAGCAACAGGGGCAGTGTCTTGGTGGCCTGCCAATGGTTTTGATGTTGTACAACTGGTAGGGAGTAACGACGGTTACTCAGGGGTTAACGTGACCCTATGTAAGGTTAAATTATGATCCGACTGTGTTATGGCCATGAGCCATAGCCGTCGATGGAAGTTGTCGGTTTATGGACATGAGAGCCATAGGGGCAACTGAATGGGTATTGTCGGTCCTCGTGCAGTTAAGCCTTGGGGGCATTACAAAATGGAATTGACGGAATGTATGGTATTGTCGGTCTTCGTGCAGTTAAGCCTTAGGGGCAATACCATACTAAATAAGGGTATGAATGGTAACACAGATTTAGATAGTAATGTATGACTTAAATGAATGTTAAATGTTTTAAACAAATCATCAGTTCAATGTGTTTATGATGAGGATAAATGTTTGAAGGCTTTTCATGATGAACGAAAGGCGTTGTTTTCTTATACGTGATGTTAAACCCTAATGAATGTTTGAATGATGAACAATTTCTTAAATCGAATGAAAAAATTGGAACTCACCAGTGTAGCTGACTTTTTAGTATGCACATTCAGGTTAAGGCAGGTATGGATGATGGACGGTGATGCTCGGCAAGCGAGAAGAGTTACCCGGTTGATCATGAAGACTGGCATCCCGTTATGATTAGATTATGTTATGTTTATGTAATAGACTATGTTACGCTTCCGTTTGTTAAACAATGTAATGGTTATGTTTTATTGAAGTATTTTCCGCTGCGCTATGTGATATTCAAGTAAATCCAATAAGTGAGGCCTCCCGGGTTTGGGGCCTTACATCGGCATGTTATGATGCTAAGATCAGTGACTGGCGATGACTACCGTCATCGCCCAAGTTCAGCTCGTAACTCAATCTTCTAGGGTTACAGTGTGCTGAGTATCTTTCATTCTTGATTCGTAATCCGAACAGTAACACTTTGTTGAGAAACGTTGCAGGCGTCTATTCCTAAGTGTTAAGCGTTCACCACATGAGCCATGTAATCGTATTAAGTATTAGTGTAACTAATGATACCCTAGGGTAACTCCATACACTAATTGTCTACACAAGTTGTTCGGCAACGGTTGGAATTTCTATACACAAGTCTTGGGTGTTCTTGATGTGATATAAGTCTTAGAAATCTTGGTCCCTAAATGAGTCCGGTTAGAGCCTAGGTGTCACTAAGGAAACCTAATTCGCTAAAACCGTTGCTCTAATACCAATCTGTCACACCCCCAAATTTATTTACTTAATAAATAAATAAAGGTTGTAACGATTGGTTCATTACACGATTGCGGAAGTTGTAATAGTGATTTCTAAGACTTGAATGCATACACTATTACTAGGACTAAGTAATACAATGATCTAAGTTCTTCTAGATCAATGATAGACTTGAGACTTGATACTCTATGCCCCTCCGGTTACTAGGAGTTTATCCAGCATAGCTAGCCTATTCCAACCGCTCCATGGCTAAGGGTTACCTGAGAAACATACTTGAAAGTGTCAACACAAAGGTTGGTGAGTTCACAAGGTCAGTTATTTCAGTGCCAGTAGCTTTCCCCGAAAACATGTACATGACCTTACCGTCATAAAACTAAGTTGGTTTCACCGAAACATATACATGACTTAACCGTCATAAAAATAGGTAGTTTTCACCGAAAACATGCACATGACTTAACCGTCATAAAATAAGTAGTTTTCCCCAAAAACGTATACATGACTTAACCATCATAAAAATAAATAGTTTTCACCAAAACATATACATGACTTAACCGTCATAGAAATAGGTAGTTTTTACCGAAAACATGCACATGACATAACCGTCATAAAATAAGTAGTTTTCCCTGAAAACGTATACATGACTTAATCGTCATAAAAATAAATAGTTTTCATCGAAAACGTATACATGACTTAACCGTCATAAAAATATTAGAAATAATTCTAAACGCATATGATAAACAAAACAAGTGTTATTGATCCATTCGTAAGCTAGCTAGGCCTCCAAATACCTATGTTCGTACATGAAACCGTAACAAAACCATGACAAATGCCCCTCCCTCGCTATACCACGAGAATAAGACAATATGCAGCCATTTGACCCTTCAAGTCCCGGTTAGCGCGACTAACCATGGCCGGGGGCGTCACCCCAATAGTACTATTCATAGAATCCTAGGCTAAGATCATAGCTAATGATTACAAAATGTTAATGTTGTTTCGGGGACTTTTAGCGCTCTATTGTTCCTCATGTACAACATAATGTTAGTGTCTTGTTTCCTTGTTGTCATATAAAAATGTTTGCAATGTTTTTGCAATTGTATAAAACAACAATGTTTCCAAATGTATTAAACAATAATGTAATACATAATATGTAAGTATGTTTCTCCCCCGCAGTTTGCAAAACATTAAAAAGCGAAAAAAAACTCACCTGGTGATTGATGTATACTAGCAAATAACAATATGCTAATAGTTCCTGCCTATCCATACCCTAATCACACAAGGGTATTAAGTTGTTAAGACTACCCTTCTTAAATTGAAGTTGTTCACCCGACTTAACGAATCCCGTTAAGTACGTCTTTGTTTAGTTAAACTGTGTTTTAATGTGACGAGTCGTTGTGTATTTATTATTTCAGTCTAGACGCTTACATATTTTCCAAGAAAGTATTATGTTTTCATATTGGTAACTTGTTACGTTTATCAAAAATAAATACTATTTTTGCATCGACTTATAATACATTCGTATTATGGTCACGTATAAACATATAATTATTTCATACCTATAATTATATAAAATCACAAATATCGTTCAAGTATATTCTACGCATGTAAATTATCCTACGTGCATATAAACCACGTTAACACGTCCACATGCAATTACTTGTTCCGAACGACATTTATTAATTTATTCATGCTCGTCATGCATTTATTTATACCAATATATGCATACGAGTATATCCACATTTCAACACATGCTCAAATATGTTTTTCTATGTACCATGAATATCTTATTTGTTAACCTGGACATCTTAGATTTCATGCATACATATATTTTGATTTCCATATATAACATCTCTAATCATGTATATATATTCATTTTTTTTATTTTCATATGTATACACACACATTTATCTATTTAACAACTTCGGATCAACATCACTATATACGTACACACACACACACACACACATATATATATATATATCTTTGGCTCTTATACATGTATATACATACATAACCATTTTTCCAATTTCAACAATTTATTATCATCCGCCTATATATATAAGTCTACAATCTTTATGTATATATGAACATATTTTAATCATCCCAAATTAACAACAATAGTGATATACATACATATATATATACACCTTGATTCTTGTTCATGTAAGTGTACACTTTATCATTTCTAACCTAATAATCTTTAACAATACCCTTTTTAAATACATACAATCCATGATTTTATATACATGTATGTATATATATTTTTTACTTTTCATCAAGTATTAATCCACCATTTTTAGATTATTAAACATGCATTTAAATTAACCTAGATCTTATCATCATATAATCAAAAACGTCAAGGTATACATATAAACATACAATTTTTCGATTTCTTTATGTTTCTATCTTTACATTTCATTTTTCATTAAGTGTGAGTTATACTTTTAATAATCCATAACTCATCAACATAATATCACAACATCAAGAATACACCCACATATATACTAAATTTCGACCACTTTATATACATTTATACCAAACCATAGTTTTTAAACTTAATCAAAATAAACTTTATAAAAACTATTTTAATCCTTTAAATACTTCGTTTTTATGATGAACAACATGCTTTAAACTAAAAATAAAGATGAATCTAGAGATCGGTGTCGGTTTCATACCGCTAGACGAAGCTAGGTGAAGAACAACGGTTAGAAGGTGATGATGACTGGGTATGCTAGCAAAACCGATCCTTATACATTCAAGAACTCCTTGAATCACCAATTCTCTAGCTAGAACTCTCTAACTTTTTGCTCTTGGATCTTGAAGATGTAAAGTGAATGTGTGTGTACATATGTCGATATATATATATATAGATAAAGAGAGTTGGAGTGGAGTGTCTAACTTAGCAAAATCATCACAAATCATGGAAGTTTAGATAGATTTGATGTTGGCTTGACATGTTGGTTGAATGAGTATGTGGGTGTATGACATGATCTGTGACAAGTTGGTGGTGTGGTGGTTGAGCCACCCCATTTTTGAAAATGGTGCAAAGGGGGGGGGGGGGGTTGGGTCTTGTCACATCATGCATCATCATTCAAAGTCTTAGGTAGATGGTATTTAAGTGGTGTAAACCCGGTAGGTGATCCCGTGATATAATACCTGGCGTTGGACTTTTAATTATCAATTAACTTTATATATTTTTGTGTTGTTTGACTGGTTTTACTGGTTTACTAGTTAACCTGAAATAGTTATTACTTTAACTATAATATACATGTTTACACATAAAATATCTTAATACCATGTAGTAATCATTTTTATATCTACTTTTAAAAGTTTAGTCACCAATATTTATGTTTTTTTTTATTTATATTAAAACGTGTCCCTAGACTTTACTTAAATAAAATCTTGTTATTCACCAAAGAACGTACAATGCGGGTTATAATTTTTTATTTCCTACTAATTCTAAAAATTACTAAAAAATAATGTGTGTTCCTTTGCTAGACTCCTTGACAATACTTTGTCAAACAATAATCAAGGAAATATGAAATACGACGTGAAAATTATGAATATGGATATTGACCTGAAATGTTGGGTGTCACACTTCGTCCTTCACAGTCCCGCTTGTGGTGTCATAAAGACAACGATGCAAACACAATATCCACCGTGTCATAAAGACAACGACACAATACACACAACATCATACTTCGTTTACAAGACTCATTAACTACACCAGCACCCCACACATAGCACTAGGATAACGTATCCTAAACGTATTCATAAGTATTTAGCTTAAATCCCGACTCGCCCCGACTAACCCTTAACACGACACAAACATCAATAAATCTCTTAACCCTAGCTTCCATAGTTACACTGACACCCGTAGACGACAATCAAATCTTGTGATTGATAGGCATAACACAACAATTATCCTTAAGTGTTAGGCATAACACAACAGTTATCCTTAAATGATAGGCATAACAAAATAGTTATCCTTAAGTTTTTTGGGCAACAATCACCCTAACCGGGTGGGTTGGTCAGACTCAATAGATCTATCATTGTATACCGTCGGCTTGTACTGAGTTAATGATTGCATTTGCACTATGCACAAAAAGTATGTAAATGTTATTTGCACAAATAGTGTTCAAGCATAAGGCACAAATTACATACATGATCATAATGTTTGAATTGTAATGATTGCAAATAGTTTGTATATAATCATGTTTCACCCCAAAGAATGTAAAAGTGAAAAAAGGGCTATGTAAACTCACTTGTAATATGTAGCTTGGAAATCACACGAACAAGTTGTTACACAAGCGTCTAGCTAACATGATAGATGTGACAACCCTAAAGTTAGGGTCAATTACGTTGATAGTTAATTCATCATAATCGGCTCGGCCTATTAACGACCCGGTTGTAGGCCCAATAGACGAACCTGATATAAGGCCTTACTTGACGGATCACTGAATGATTCGAGAAAACATATGATTAACACATAGTGTTATGCACTACGTTCAGGGTACGGTTAATTCGATTAACACGTTCACGGTTGGTAACCGACACACATCGTGATGCTTGACTACTAATATTAAATGATAATAATAATTATTAATATTTACTACAGACGATGATTTGGAGATTAACACGTGAGTTATACGACGTGGAACGCGCGATCATGACAAACACCGATGTAAACGAAATCCGAATATTTATTACCTGAAATAATTAGATTACATAAATAATTATTAATTTTATGTTATCATTATTGATCTACTCTTATTATTACTATTATTATTATTATTAAAGTAGTAATAATATCGTTGGGAATGCAAAACGTTTAAACGAAAGGACGCGTTGGACACACTGTACTGGCGACTACCGGCCTGGACGAGAGTCGGAGCATAGGTCTCACAAATTCAATATTTAAATAAAATTTATTTATTAGTAATATTATACGAAGAAAAATTTTCGGTTACGAGAACACGATAACGTTTCTGTTCGACACGCGAAATCCACCCACTCTTTCACCCACTCTACAAACCCGGACTATATATTCATCTCATTCTTCACCCTCCCCATTTCAAACCCTAATTCCATCTTTTAGAGAGTGTGTGAGAGGTTGAGAGCTCGAGAGAGAGGGGAGGAAGAGGAGGACCGGCCGACCTCCGGCAGCCCCTTTTCCGGCCGATCGACGGATAGAGACACCTGACGGTGGACGACGATGGTGGTGCAGGTGGCGCAACGGCCGACACGCCTGGTAGTTCCGGTGAACAATAGCGACAGGCGAGGGAGAGAGAAAGGCGTAGAGAGAGAGGGAACATGGGAGAGAGAAAGAGGAGGGCCGACGGCACCCTCAGCAGCAAACCCCCACCACCAGCGTCCGGTGAAACAGACGACGATCTAGGGTTCTGTTGGACCTTCACGGCGGCTGAGAGAGGAGGACGACGACGGCGGTGTGGGATCTCACGGATTTAGCAGCGGTGGTAGTGGATCCGGCGGTGGTAGGGTTCTCCAGCAACGACGACGGTTTCAGGGAAAAGGGGGAGGTTTTGGCGGCTGTTGCAAGTCCAGGTTCGCTTTCCGGTGCGAAACTAGGGTTCTGGCACCCACCCGGTTTTTCGGCAACCCCCGATCAGATTCCGATGGGCATGTTCCTCCGGGTGAGTACTTTTCCAGTTTTCGTGTCACTTTGGGAGTAGATTTACGCACTGTTAGCATTTGTTTCCCGTTTTAAGTTTCTGTTGAGATTTCCGGTTAAACGAGTTGTTGAGATGGTCGGGTTTCATTCCCGAGTATAAATATGTGATTTTTGGACAGGATACGACATCATGAGCCCACGTAAAATATGGTCAAACTCTGTCAAACTCAGGTTAACGGCGGTCAAACGTGGTCAATACGCGAAGCATAAGGATTAGAACGCGTTGGTTCGTAAACAAGACGTACGAAAGGTATAGACGTGCGCCTAAAACTAGATGTATATTTATTTATAAACAATAATATATAACGCGTGTGACCTTCGAGTTGAGCTCTAGAAAACTTAAAAATCAACATGAGTAGTGACTAATATTGCCGACACACACACATATATATATATATATATATAAATCAATATTCTAGGATACGAGGGTTGGAAACTTTATATACATGAGACTTAGAATAAATATATTCAATATACATTTGGTATTAAACAAGTATAATTGTCGTGCCATCGGTTTGATAGAAACGAATATAAGTATTGGCAAAGGAGACGAACAAATGTGGTTTTGAATTATTAGTGATAATGGTAACTAACATTGCACATGACACGAATATACGACTCTATTATCCTTTTTATAAAATTATTTATATATTTTAATACGTGGGGACGTCATACAAATATTTGGTAAGCCGCATAGATGATGAGAAACATGAATTATAACCATAATGTACCGACTAAAATTGGGTCTGATAAGTAATAGTGACCAATACAGATAGATATGTATTTACATATTCAATACATAAAACCAAACAACAGTTTTATAAAACGATACTTAGATCCGAATATATATATATATATATATATATGTATATATATGTAGGTATTCTCATTATACTAAACCGAACGATTATTTGTTAAATATAATAATCGAATACGAGTATAAGTAAACATGTCTTTGGAGTTTTGAATATATATTTATATGAAAGGTTTCGAAACATAATACGTTATAATATCATGGACAAGTAATATAAACACATATGTAATTATATACCTTCATAACTTGTCTTAAACGATATTTTCACACACACACATATGTATATATATATATATACATACAATATAAATATATGTTTTTTTGTAGAAAAACAAACGAGTATACGGTTACTTGAGACGATTATATTCAATAAGTGAAGTTATATATACATACGTTTTTGGTTAAGACTCGGAGAAATAAAATACGTTAATTGAATATACTAAATTAAGTATATTTACGCCTATATGTTTACGTAAAGTCGAACAAGTCTTAATAAGTAACGTTTATTCGAGAAATACAATACGGTACAAACATATTTTAGGATTTTGAAACTATATAAATATATGATTAGGTATATATTTATAAATACTCGTACGAATATATTATTAAGCCCTAAAATATTTTTATTAAAACATAGAGTTACACACGTTCTGTTAAGAGACACATAATCACGAATTATCGTAAACGCATACAGTTAAACACATTTGAGTGCGTGACGAACTAAAACTTTTGAACATGACTCTTGAAACATATTCGAGTTGAGGAGACCGACTCGAATTAAGCAACTAATATTATCAAATGTTAAACGAACATCATAAACTGAACAGGTAATGCCTCTAAGAAACAACAAAGCTCAACCGCACACGTGATAACTCGACATGAGTTTAGATTTACTTTATAACATTAGGGTTAGTTCATAAACTTTTTAAGTACCTACAGGTATAGTAGGACTCGAGTAGGACTGTAACATCCCGAGTTTTAGAGCACGAGAGAATTCACGAGGAATTAAAACTTAAATAAAAAGAAAGGAAGCGGGCTTGGGGCGGGGTGTATGGGCCGAAAGGGGCAAGGATCGGGCCCTTATAAGCCTCAAGATCAGCCAAAAGCTCTCATTTCCATCATCATTTTCGTTTCTAGAGAGAGAAGGTGAGAGAGAGTCTAGAGAGAGAAAGTCCCGTTTTTCAAATCCGAGCTCATAGGACTGTGGGCATACGTATCTGGACCATTTAGCTGTGAAGGAGAAGCGATTTCAGGTAACCTATTCTCTTAGATCTGAGTTTTAGTTCGTTTTTGGGATTTTCGGGTTTTGGATAAAAAGGCAACGATTTTGCGGATGGAACTTGAAAATGAGCTTAGGTATAGCATCTAGAATGGAAACCGAACATTTTGATCTAAGAAAAGTTGAGATACTGACTCGATCAGACTCGCATGCAAAAGCTTCAGATTTTTGGAAAGACAATCTGTGCAGACCCATCGAAACTACCTAGTTTCGATATGTTCAGACCCCATCGAAACTACAAGTTTCGATATGTTCAGACTCCATCGAAACTACAAGTTTCGATATGTTCGGACCCCATCGAAACTACAAGTTTCGATATGTTCAGACTCCATCGAAACTACAAGTTTCGATATGTTCAGACTCCATCGAAACTACAAGTTTCGATATGTTCAGACCCCATCGAAACTACAAGTTTCGATATGTTCAGACCCCATCGAAACTACAAGTTTCGATATGTTCAGACCCCATCGAAACTACAAGTTTCGATATGTTCAGACTCCATCGAAACTACAAGTTTCGATAGGTGCAAATCCATCGAAACTACTAGGTTTAAGCATAGAGATGTCTAGTGTCATCTAAGAGCACTACCTTACAAGTACGGCTTTATTATAACAGATCATGGGTGACATTAGTGACGCGCAGTAAACAGCTAAGAGTATTTCAGAACTGCTTATCAGGTGAGTTCTAATCCCCTTTTTGCCTTCTTTAGGGGTGGTGTGCATACTTAGTGTAAAGTGTTTATTATATTTTATATATTATAAACTGAAGAGAAAAGCCATGTTTTAGTGAAAGGTTTAAAAGAGGCAAAAGTATGTTTTCAGTAAAGTAAGATATATCATTTGGCAAGCGTTTACTATATTTTCATATACATAAACAAAGGCATGATATATGTGCTAGTATGTTTTCAGTAAAGTAAGATATATCATTTGGCAAGCGTTTACTATATTTTCATATACATAAACAAAGGCATGATATATATGATAAGCTATGTTTCAGAAAGTAAGATGTATTTTATGATAAGCTATGTTTCAGTAAAAGCAAAGATATATCATTTGGCAAGCGTTTACTATATTTTCATATACATAAACAAAGGCATGATATATGTGCTAGTATGTTTTCAGTAAAGTAAGATATATCATTTGGCAAGCGTTTACTATATTTTCATATACATAAACAAAGGCATGATATATATGATAAGCTATGTTTCAGAAAGTAAGATGTATTTTATGATAAGCTATGTTTCAGTAAAAGCGAAGATATATCATTTGGCAAGCGTTTACTATATTTTTATATACATAAACAAAGGCATGATATATGTTAAGTTATGAGCAAGATTTACAGAAATATTTATGAACAGTAAAGTGAACAGTTTTCCTTCGGGAATATGTACCAGCTATAAAGGTCCTTGGGACAGATGTTACTTGTACAAGATGTCAGATATGGGTTCTACCCATTAGTAAGAACCTTTGGGTTCGTTAACGGTTGTACAACTGGGATGAGTGACGGCGGTTGCTCGGGAGGTCCACGCAACCTCCCCTTAGCGTTAAGCGGTATTGTCGGTTCATGGATGTAAGCCATGGGGGCATTGACCAGGGTATTGTCGGTTCATGGTCGTTGATCATGGGGGCATTGACCAGGTACTCGTCGGTTCATGGATGAAAGCCATGGGGGCGGTACAGTAGTGACAAGGAATTGACGGATAAGCGGTATTGTCGGTTCATGGTCGTTGATCATGGGGGCATTGACCAGGTACTTGTCGGTTCATGGATGTAAGCCATGAGGGCAGTACAGTAAAGAGGAATTGACGGTTTATTATACGTTTTAAACTGTTTGAAAAGTAAAGTGTGTTAAGTTTAGCCTTAATGGCAGTATATATGTTTGAAAAGTAAAGTGTGTTAAGTTTAGCCTTAATGGCAGTATATATGTTTGAAAAGTAAAGTGTGTTAAGTTTAGCCTTATTGGCAGTATATGTGTTTTAGTAAATCTTTTGTAAAATTGATTTAAAGTAAACGTTAGAACTCACTCAGCGTTGCTGATTTTTAGTATGCATATCAGTTAAGTGCAGGTTTAGATGATGGATGTGGATGCTTGGGCTTAGAGAGAAGAGTTACCCGAAGATCAGTGTCTGGCATCTCGATTATGTTTATGTTATGTTTTAGCTTGACGTTGTTAAAGACAATTTGTATTAGACATGTTTATGTTTCCGCTGCGTATGTAAAGAAGATTAAATCGTTTCTGCTGTATTAATGAATGCCTTATGTTTAGAGTGCTATGTGTTGATGAGTAAATCCAATAAGTGAGGTCTCCCGGGATCGGGGCCTCACAAGGACGCAAACCCGTGACTATCATATCATGTGGACATTGGTTCCCATTACTATTAGAAGGACATTATTGTTACTGACACGTCACCAGGTGAGTTTCACGGCCCCTTTTTACTGTTTTCTATTGTGGGGGAAAAACATGTTAATTTCAAATGGTATGATAACTAGAAAATGAGAAACAGGCATCTGATTCCTTTGTGAGCATGAGTTAACACTAAAAGGTCCTCGGTATTTCGAACTATAACCATTAGCTATGGACTTAGCCGTAGATCGATATGAATAGTACTATTCGGGTTGACACCCCCAATCATGGTTAGTCGCGCTAACTGACCAGCAGGGTCGAATGATTGCATATTAGGTCTTGTTGTTTCTCATTGTTTAAAGGTACAATGGGCTGGGGCAAAATTCGAGAATTCGTTAAAGGTTTGGTTATAGGCTTGTGCATCACATAATTCGTAAGTGCTAGCTAGACTTCAATGAATCAACCGATAACTTGTTTTGTTTATCATATGCATAAAGTAAATTTCGAGCAAATGATTTCGCCAATGGTATACGTACCAATGGTTTTGTCAGTCAATTTCGAGAAACGGGTTTTGCCATTGGTATACGTATCAATGGTCTTGACAGTGAATTTCGAGCAAAGGATTTTGTCAGTAGTACCCGTACAAACTGTTTTGTCAATCTATTTCGTGCAAATGGTTTTTGCCGAAGAATTTCGTATAAATAGTTTTTGACAAACGATTTTGTAAATATGGTTTTTCCAATTGTATTCATTTAAAACCTGTGAACTCACCAACATTGCGTTGACATTTTTTAGCATGTTTTTCAGGTAATTCATACGACACGGTTGGAATAGGTTAACCATTTGAATTAAGACCCTAGAAGCCGAAGACGTATGGTCGTCAAACCTCAAGTCTATTTTGACCTATATGTATCTAGGCTAATGCACTATTTCATTTTAGTCTTGTAATGGTATTCATCACTTTAGAAATCTTATTATAGCTTTCGCTGTTGAGTAATGTTACCGATCGTTGCAACCCTAATTTATTTATTTATTTATTAAGTGAATAAATTTGGGGTTGTTACAATAGATAACATGTATGGAAATCAAATAGGTAGCATGTAAGATAACATGTATTGTATCATGCAATGTAATTCATAAGATAACATGTAGGATAATCACACAAGGGTGCCCTAAGGTTATAGACTAGGTCATTGGTTTCTAATAACTTAATTCCCTATAACCATAACTCTGATACCAATCTGTCACACCCCAACCGACGACGGAATACGTTAGGGCGGACGTGTAGACTGTTCATAAGCTTATGATCAACCAAAGTTTCATATATTAATTAAATCAAGATTTCATTACAATAGTTCAATCAACAACTAAAATCAAATACATCAACATGTTCAATTTCTTTGTTTACTAAGTCCAAATCCTATATGTAGTATCTTGCATATGATCTCATACACTAGTACCTGAAACATGATGAAAACAGTGTCAACTAAAAATAGTTGGTGAGCATACATAGATTTTGACAACACAAGTAATATCAAGAGTTTGTGTACAATTCATATGATATCATGGTTTAATAACACAATTATTGAGAACCACTATAGATAAAACTAGGGCGTACAATCAAACCTTGTGACTGATAGGCATAACATAACAGTTATCCTTAAGTGTTAGGCATAACACAACAATTATTCTTAAATGATAGGCATAACACAACAGTTATCCTTAAGTGTTTTCAACAATAATCACCCTAACCAGGTGGGTTGGTCAGACTCAATAGATCTACCACAAGGTTAACCTATATTTTAATAGTATAATTGTATTAATGACGTGTCCAAATGTCTGGAGGGATTTCTAATGTACAAAGGAATTGGGTGAGGGTGCACTTGGTTAAGTAGGAGAGGGCTTGTTTGAGTCTCAAACGACGTTTATGAATTTCCTTGTAAAAAGTAAGGATGTATGAACATAGAGTTTCATTTGTTTTTGTAACCAATTTAATATGTGTATATATAAATAACCAATTTATGTTCTTTTATTTATAATAGGTAAATAAATAAATAATTAGTTGCCCTTGATAATAAATAATTGAATAAAATAAATGAAAACTACTAAGTTTGAATAAATAGGTAATTGGATAAATAAATAAAAACCTTTTATTTATTTAACTTAGTTGTTATGAACAAAAGTGTTTCGTAAGAAAATAATAATAATGGCCTAATTATTTAGTAAATAAACCGAGGTTTAAATAATAAATAGTTTAACAAAATTTATAAAGCCATAGTTCAATGATTAACCAAGTCATAAATATTTATTAGTTAAAATGTATGAAATGTATTTTTAAATGTTTTATAAAGGTGAGTTGTGTACAGAAATTTGCTTTACTAAATCAATGGGTTTATAAAATGATCAAATTTTAATCTAATTAGAATTTATAAACCAAAGATTTTAAATAAATAATTTTGTTTAAAATGGATATATTATTGTACTAAAATTTATTAGGTTTTTAACCTTAATAATAAAAATAAAATGGTTTCTTTTGAAAATTTAACAATTTAACTCTATAAAATTGATCTGAGTTTTTTATATATTTATAACATGCTTTTATAAAAGAATTTTATAGTAGAAAACTGGGTCTTAAAATTAGTGAAGTGAACTAGGATCGAACCAGAGTGGGTTCTGAAGAGAAAACCACACGTAACCACTAGACCAAGGGGGGTCTAGTGTTCTAAGCCTTTGTCCATAAGGTTTTATCATGGAACAGAGGGGGGTCGGTCTTAGGGCGAAAACACGCGTAAAAAGAATGGGTTCGGGTGGGCTCGAACCCGCAACCTTGCGTGAATGAGTCATGAGCCTTACCGGTAGAACTGGTAAATTGCCTTGTTAAGAAATGAAACTGTTAATATCATAACAAACCACCCCAGTTCGTCCCTTTCTTCCCCAACCCGATAAGAAACCCTAATCCCCAAAATTGATATCGATTATGAACTGGTTCGTAACTCAAACGTTAGGGCTTTAAATCAGTGGACGAGTAATAGGATAGTCTAATCACCTGGAATGGTAGCGTGTAGAGGGAGATCGACGGGGGAGCCTCTGGTTCGAGTTCTCCGGTTATGAATCATGCTCCAAAGATGTTTGGGAGTGGAATGGTGTGTCCAAGGAGTGAGGAAACGTTGTCGCGCTTGTGTATGATCAGTTGTATGGATTCGATTTCAAACGAAACGTCCCAGTTAAAGCTTCGAGTTAAGAGGTCGGTTACGGGGTTGGGTTTCAAGTTAATATTCTTGATTACAATTGAAATTGGTCCATTAATGGCATTAAGGATCCTTTGTGTAACGTTTACGCACGATTTGAAACTATTAACTGTAATCAATCCCACGAATTGAAACTAAATTCGAATCAGTTTGACTTTGGATAGTCAAACTGGGCGGTTTGGGTTTGAATTTGATTCCAGGCACGATTCTAGCCGAAATAATTTGTTAAGAGTATCCGTTTTTGGTCATGTAATGTATCTGCAGGATCAAAAAGTCTTAACATCAAGAATTTGATGGTTTGGTAATCAGATTTAAGGGGGTTTGTCCCTATTGACTTTTCTAAGTCAAATTTGGCAGAAATTTGTTCTTGTTAACCTCAAGTGGTCTAAATTATGGGCAAAGGTTCAAATTGGGATGTGCATGGGTTCAATTTAAGGGTTCATTCACATAGAAGAGGTTCAATGCAAAAGTTGAGATCCAAAACCAAAATCATTAGGTTAAAATGGAAATTATATCTAAATATGAACTTGGATTGTTTTATAGAGGATTTGTAAAAAAAAAAGGAAATTTATCAATTTAGATTTAGTTTAAATAAGTTTATAGTGCTAAAAAGAAACAATTATATATCGGTCTTTATTTGAATTGGTTTTGATTTACAATCTCAAATATGTAAATAGATTTCTATACAAGTATTAATAAAGGGTTATATACTTATATGTATGTATATATTTATAAAGGAGTGGGAAATACATGGTTAAATTCTCTAGTTCAAATTTTGAATTAATTGGTTTAATATATTTATATGTATATGTGTATTTATTGTAACCTAGGGCATGAAATCTGAAATTGGAATACTTGTAGTCATGGTTTATGTAACATAATGTATTGTACTAAAAGGTGAGTTGGAATACTCGTACCACCACCCTACTTCTTGTGTTAACTGTAGCCGGCTAGGCGACACCATAGTATCACCACCACCATGTCCCTTTCCCACTGCCTGCCATCGTGAAGCACCACCACTGCCCACACCGGCAGCCACCACCTTAATCCTCTCGAATCAGCCCTAACCGAGCCACCTTCCCCGTCCTCCACTCCTAGCCACTGTTGTGCACCATCTCCGTCGCGCACCACTATCACCTTACCATCCTATTCCGCCTCCGCCCCTCCTTCTACGCCCGAAATCACCCTCACATCCGACTGCCCTCGCCCCTAGGTGGCCGTCATAAAAAAAAATAAGAATAAGATTCAGGGTTACCTGAACACGCTCCGGGGACCACAACACCGCGTTACCACCTTCTCGCACCACGTCGTCGCTGTCTTCCTTCTTCTCCGGCTATTCTTTCCTCTCATGTCCTCTATTATGTCGTCACACACCTAGGGTCACAAATGGCCCTAGGGTTGGTGATAATGTGGCTTATAAACACCCACTAGTTTCGTTTCGGGTCCCTTTACTTCTTTCTCGCATGCATCGATCTCAAACCTTTATTTAAACAACTAACTATGACATTCCCGGTAGTTAAGCGCACCTCGTATAAGAATACTTTCAATTTCTTCTCATTTAATATAGCTTGGGGTCGTCCACTAACCTGAACTACTAGTTTGTATGTCCTTTCGGGGTCTATACGGATCTGTCTACACACGTGACGTATCACACACACGGAGTGCGGAATCCAACCGTATGCATGTTTGTGTATCGAAGACAACAACAGTATCAATGAACACAAGATGTAAATAAACTTCTCTTCTATTGCTTCAAACTAAGTGTTTACCAAACTAATCACAATTTCCAATCGCATACAAACTACAACATGTAAACACCTATTTATAGGAACTCAAACTGCTACATGTGAACTTAACAAGTTCGCTAGATCTCATCCTAGGCGAACTTGCTAAGTTCACCTATTGCAAAACTTAACTATTCAATTACAATATCAAACATAAGAAACATAAAGACAATACAAAGACCTATTCTATTATAAAACTCATTGTCACAAGACATGTCTCTACAGACTCCCCCTTGACAATAGCTTGCTTCTTGATCTTAAATGTCTTTGGTCTTCATGCTTTCTTCTGACTCTCTAGCACTTGACTTCCCGCATGTATTCTTTTCTCTATGCACACATACAAAACTCTATTATACTGCAAAGCTTGTTCTCTCTACTCACTAGTGTACATGATTTCTTCCTTTTCAGAATAAGCTGATCTTTTCTTGACAAATTTAAAAGATTCATAGCATCATAGAAATTAGCTAGAATATGTCCGTCTTTTTCTTCAACTACAACTGCACCGGTATCTACATCAACATACCACCACTTCATGTTTCCTATGTGATCTTGATCAAACTTTTTCAATGCAATCTTTTTAATTGCTTTGACGGGTTTGTATCTATATCTCTTGATCTTTTTCTTTGTCACCGGATCTACTTCATCACTAAACACCCATTTACCCTTTTGAGGTTTGAGTCTTTCATATTTTCTTGATGACCCTTCTTTACTTATCAAACTGCCAATCACATAGGCAATTCCATTTATGGATCTGTTGATTAGCGGCTTAGTAGCAAGACCTTTAACTTCACATCTCGGAAGAGAATTGAAATACTTAAGCCTAGGTTTTAGATATTGAACTCCGTATGTTCTTTTCAATGCAAATACCTTGAACTCTTCATCAAAGAACCAACTTATTATTCTTCCAACACAATGCACATCATTAACATATTTCTCTTTATGCACCGATTCTTTTGGAGTAACTAGCATAACTTTCTTCCAGCTCCTTACCATATCAAGCCATTGCTCCTTGGTCATTCCAGTATCCTTGTACATCACTGGTTCTTTTTCTTTTTCTGTTTGACCTCCAGGAGTTGCAGTAACAGGGGAACTAGGTTTGGTTACCTCATCATAATGATCCAATGCATCATTTATTCCCTCTGAACTTTCCTCAGGAATTTCATGATCATGAATAAAATCAAATGATATATTTAACCCGTTACACCCTTTATAATTAATAGAGTTTGTATTCTTCTCAACTTCCCGTTCCACTATTTCTCCATCTTCTAATTCATAATCAGCATCAACACCATTATCATCATCACTCATTTCATCTAAGCTCATTATACACTCTAACTTATCAGCTTCTTCACTGTCAGAATCCTCAAAGAATGACGAATTCTCCAATAAATCACAGCTTCAACATTTGGTGTTTCTATTTCATTTGACTTTTCGGCTTTAATATTTGATTCAGACTCCCCTTGAATAGTTAAAGTCGGGATAAAATCGGATTGACGCTCAACCTTATCTCATGTATTAGAATCACCATCCTCGTCCTCATTTCAATGAACAACTTCGGTATGACAAGTCTCTTCAATGGCTTTCTCCCCTTGAGCGTCAATACGCTCAACCAGTTGTGAAACCAAAATTTGCATCTCTGTCAACTGATGATTTGAGATTGAATCTCCATTTGCCTTTGAAAATCATTAGCTTGAAGGACATCAACTTGACCTTGCAAGCCAACAACTTGAGCTTCAAGAACGGCTACCTTAGCCTCTAAGGCTTTAATATGGTTATCTTTATTTGTAGATAATGACTGACCAGCATGAGCTATCTATGTAGGAGTAGGTTGTGGAGTAGTTTCAGTAGATGGTGCAGGAGTAACCAATAGAGAATCCACAAAAGAAATATCATCATCCGGTTGAGTAGATGTCTGTGCCACTTTATTTTTTCCTTTTGGAGAGTCAGGTACATAGTCAGAGTCTGACGTTTCATCTCTCAAACTTATTTTACCAAGTACAGTACCGAAAGGAGGACCTCGGACTGACTTACATCTAGGGATAGACTTCTTTCTCCCTTGCTTAGTTTTAGGAATTCTTGGTTGTTTATCTAGTCGTGCATAATGATCTGAATCAAAATCAAGCTCAGTTTCTTCAGAATCAACCTCATTCCCTTTATCTCCATCATTTCCTTCACTTGTACTTGTAGATTCAGCCTGAATGTTTTCTTGTTGTTGGGGTGACGGTACATTCACATCATCATTAACATTCTCATTAACATCAATATCTTCATCTTGAAAGGGAACAGGAACTTGATCATCTTGAACCTGTTTTTCTGCTTACTGTACTTGTTGTTCAGGTTGAATAACTTATGGTTCTTGAACTTGAGGTTGAACAGGTAATTTGTAAGGCCCCAAACCCGTGAGGCCTCACTTGTTGGATTTACTCATTCAGAAACAGTTATTAAACTTGAATAGTAAATAACGCAGCGGAATCATTCATTCAGCATAATTAAAACTTGTTCAAACATGCGGAAGCGTAACATTGTCAAATACATAAACATAACATAAACAACTCATAACGGGATGCCAGTCTTCATGATCAACCGGGTAACTCTTCTCGCTTGCCAAGCATCACCGTCCATCATCCATACATGCTTTAACCTGAATGTGCAAACTAAAAAGTCGGCTACGCTGGTGAGTTCAAGTTTTTCATTCGATTTAAGAAATGGTTCATCATTCAATAATTCATTAGGGTTTAACATCATGTATAAGAAAACAGGGCCTTTCGTTCATCATTAAAAACATTCAAACATTTATCATCATCATAAACACCGTTGAACGGATCGTTCGTTTAAAACAATTAACATTCATTTAAGTCATACATTATTATCCAAATCTGTGTTACCATTCGTTCGGTCATTTAGTATTGTATTGCCCCTAAGGCTTAAATGAAGGAAGACCGACAATACAATACATTCCGTCAATTCCCTATTGTATTGCCCCTAAGGTTTAACTGCACGAAGACCGACAATACAATGCATTCCGTCAATTCCCTTTTGTATTGCCCCCAAGGCTTAACTGCACGAGGACCGACAATACCCATTTAGTTGCCCCTATGGCTCCCATGTCCATAAACCGACAACTTCCATCGACGGCTACGGCTCACGGCCATAACACCGTCGGATCATAATTTAACCTTCATAGGGTCACGTTAACCCCTGAGTAACCGTCGTTACTCCCTTACCAGTTGTACAACATCTTAACTATTGGCAGGCCACCAAGACACTGCCCCTGTTGTTCTTATGGAAACTATGGCTCGCTGTCCATAATCTACCATAAGGCTGAGAATTACATTCTCTGACTTCCCTAGTCAATTCCATTCATTCGACAGGTTAGATTTGTAATGACTTCTTTAAAACCTTTGCCCTTTTCTTTTCTTTTCATAAAACATTTCATTCATTTTCAAAACCCTTTACCTTCAGTTTAAACCATTTGTTTATATACATTTCGTTCGTAAACATTCCATTCATAAAAATTTCTTTCCATAAACCGTTCATTCCAAATCATTTCATTTCGTAAACCTAGTTTCATAAGCATCATTTCATAAACATCTTTTCGTAAAACATCATTTCGTATGTATGCACACCAGCCCCGAAAACATTATATAAAACATTTAAAAGAGAGCTTCTAGAACTCACCTGATAAGCTAATCTGGGTTGTCCTAAACAAAGGTCCCACAGCATCACTTCCGATCTGAATTGATTAGTTAAATACACATCAGACCAAATCCCGACTATAACGGTTTAACCTTCTAAACATACTGACTTTAGATAAACAGCCTGATGCCTGCGCACTTAGCAAGTGCGCAGGGCCTTGCTCTTGCTTACTTGATATGTACGCAGGACCCTCTTCATGCGTACTTGATAAGTACGCATGATCTGCTTCCCCGCAAAAACCCTAACTTTGCATTCGGGTCTGATCTCGTCAAGATCCCGAACTTGTTTACATTCAAAATGTTTGCTTTTTATTAAGGAACTCAAAACTATGCTTTTCTTCCAGTTTCATCAGTAAAAACGTCACATTTTCGTCCAAAACCGAAAAACCCAAAAACGAACAAAAACTCAGATCTTGGTTGGATCGTTACCTATATCGAGCTTCTGATTCGGAGGTTCTTCTCACGAGTTATGGAGCAAAGAACTTCTTCAATCTCGGATCGACCCGCCAACTTTCTCTCTCTACGGTTTCTTTCTCTAGAACTTGCAAATGAGAGAAATGTGGTGACTTAAGCTATTTGAAGAGGAAGCTCCCCTATGTTCGCCCCTTCAAGCCCGCCGGCCCATCCGGCCAAGCCCGTCATGACTTATTCGTTACAATAGGTTTAGTCCCCGAAACCTATCATAAGTCAAATAGATGAGGGTACGACTCCCTCATTTCCTCCTCTGTTTCCCAAGTAGATTCCGAACCCTTTCGGTGCTTCCATTGGACTTTAACGAATCGAATAATCTTATTACGCAAACGTTTCTCCTTTCTGTCTAAGACGGCCATGGGTTCTTCGATGTAGCTAAGGCTGTTATCGACCTCGATGTAAGTAAGTGATACATGAGCCGATTCGTCCACCAAACACTTTCACAAGTGTGATACACGGAAGGTAGGATGAATCCCACTTAACTCATCAGGCAACTCTAACCGATAAGCGAGTTCACCAACCCGTGCCATTACCCTGAATGGTCCGACAAACCTCGAACTTAACTTTCCTCTCTTCCTGAATCGTATGATTCCCTTCCAAGGTGACACTTTCAACATTACTCTGTCCCCAACATGAAACTCGATAGGCCTTCGTCGTTTATCCGCATAGGATTTCTGACGATCTTGTGCGGCCTTCATTCATGCTTTGATTTGATCAAACCTTTCCAACGTTTCTCTTACGACATCAAGACTTCCTAATTCCTTTTGTCCAATCTCACCCCAACAAACCGGGGTCCAGCATATTCTCCCATACAACATTTCTTAAGGCGGCATGCCTATCGTCGTGTGATAACTATTCTTGTAGGAGAATTCGGCTAACGGCAGATGACTATCCCAACTGCCACCGAAGTCGATAATACAAGCACAAAGCATATCCTCTAAATTTTGAATGGTCCTTTCGGACTGACCATCCGTTTGTGGGTGGTATGCCGTGCTAATATTGAGTCTCGTGCCCATCGCCTCGTGGAATCTTTTCCAGAACCTCGATGTGAATCGTGTGTCCCGGTCAGATACGATCGTCAAAGGCATCCCATGCCGTGCTACTACTTCGTTAATAAATACTTCCGCTAACCTTTCCGAAGAGAACGTCTCACGAATAGGTAGGAAATGAGCACTTTTCGTAAAACGGTCCACAATTAGCCAACTGGTGTCATGACCTTTAGCTGTGCAAGGTAGCTTGGTTATGAAGTCCATGGTAATGTGTTCCTACTTCCATTCCGGTATATCAAGAGGTTGAATCTTTGCATAAGGTTTCTGGTGTTCAGCCTTTACCTACAAGCAAGTCAAGCACTTGCTTACATACTTTTACACCTTATGTTTCATTCCAGGCCACCAGTATTCCTTCCTCAGATCTTGGTACATTTTGTTGGTACCGGGTGGATAGAGTAACGAGACTTATGAGCCTCATCCAAGATTTTGGTTCTAAGCTCGCCACTCATAGGTATCCATACCCGCCGAAAACGTGTCCTAACACCAAGGGTGTTATATTCCAACTTGTCCTGTTGGCCAACCATCCTTTCCTTCTTTATGTTTTCTTCCTTAAGTGCTTCATATTGAGCTCTTTCAATTTCCCTAATCACATCTGATGTTACCACCAACTAGCAAGCTTTCACTCTAATAGGAGCAGGCACATCCTTTCGGCTTAGAGCGTCTGCCACCATGTTTGCCTTTCCAGGATGGTATATGATTTCACAGTCATAGTCTTTCAATAGTTCCAACCATCGTCTCTGCCTCATGTTAAGTTCCCTTTGTTCGAAGAAGTACTTCAAACTTTTGTGGTTGGAGTAAATAGTAAACTTCACCCCATAAAGGTAGTGCCTCCAGATTTTCAATGTGAATACGACAGCAGCAAGTTCCAAATCGTGAGTCAGATAATTAGCTGCGTGAATCTTCAACTGCCGTGACGCATACGCGATCACTCTCCCGCGTTGCATCAAACCACATCCCAATCCCTGACCCGAAGCGTCAGAGTATACCACTAAGTCTTCATTGCCCTAGGGAAGGGCCAAGACTGCAGCTTTGGTTAGCTTCTCCTTCATTTCCTTAAACGCCTCATCCTAGGTCGAACCCCATTCGTACTTTACCTCCTTCCGAGTCAACTTTTTCAACGGCGAAGCTATTTTAGAGAAATCCTGGACGAATCTCCTATAGTAGCCTGCCAATCCCAAGAAACTACGGATTTCAGTTGGCGTCTTAGGAATATTCCATTCCCTTACCGTCATTATCTTTGATGGGTGAACCATAATGCCGTTCGGGTTAATGACGTGACCTAGGAATTGGACTTCCCTAAGCCAGAACGCACATTTGGAGAACTTAGCATACAACTTCTCCTTCTTCAGAGCTTCCAATACCTTCTTTAAGTAACACGCGTGATCACCCTCATTCTTGGAGTAGATGAGGATATCAT
Source organism: Smallanthus sonchifolius (assembly GCA_023525975.1). Lineage (NCBI taxonomy): Eukaryota > Viridiplantae > Streptophyta > Magnoliopsida > Asterales > Asteraceae > Smallanthus > Smallanthus sonchifolius. Next base: position 59,095,285 of record CM042021.1, read on the forward strand.
CGATGAACACGATCACCGATCGATCCAGCATTGGTCGACAAACTCTATTCATCAAATCCATGAACGCTGCGGGGGCGTTCTTCAATCCAAAAGACATTACGCGGAACTAGAAATGTCCATAACGCGTGCGGAATGCAGTTTTCGGTATGTCTTCTTCCCTCACCTTCAACTGATGGTTCCCGGATCGAAGGTCGATCTTTGAGAACCAACTTGCGCCCTGCAATTGATTGAACAGGTCGTCGATCCTTGGCAAAGGGTACTTGTTCTTCACCGTTCGTTTGTTCAATTCATGATAATCAATACACATTCTCATCGAACCATCCTTCTTCACAAACAACACCGGAGCACCCCAAGGCGAGATGCTCGGTTGTATAAATCCCTTCTCAAGTAGTTCGTCTAATTGGGCCATAAGTTCTTTCATTTCCACTGGTGCTTGTCGATATGGAGCCTTAGCCACGGGCTGGGCATCTGGTACTAAGTCGATTCGAAATTTAATCTCTCTGTCGGGTGGTATCCCAGGAAAATCCTCTTGAAACACCTCTGGGTACTCGCGTACCACGGGTACATCGTCTAGTTCCTTCACTTCCTTACACTTGTCAATTACGTACACTAGATAAGCCTCGCATCCGCGCCTCAAGTAATATGTTGCCTTAATCATCGAGATGATGTTTGGCATCGGGGCATCACGATCTCCAAAAACCTCGACTTTGCTACCATCCGGAGCCTTGAGTCGGATTATCTTTCGTTTGCATATAACTTGCGCTTCATTGGCAGTTAGCCAATCCATACCTAACACGACATCGAACCCACCCAAAACCATAACAAACAACCTGACGGGGAATCTATGGCCTTTTATTTTTATCATGGAATTGTCAACTACATCGGTTACTCTCGCAGTCCTACCATCAGCAGTTTCTACGCTAAAGGCCCTTTCTAGTTTACTAAGAGTGTATTTCACTCGTTTACAAAATGTCGCAGATATAAAACTCTTACTGGCACCCGAATCAAATAACACAGAAACAAAAGTGTTGTCAAGGATGAACGTACATGATGCCACATCGGGGTCCACCCTGTCCGGGTCTTGCGTCAGCGCGTACGCACGAGTGTTTGCTCGGGGCCTCTCTTCTTTCTTCACCGGGCCTTTCCTCTTCCCGGCTTCACCCATCCTAGGCTTGGTGCATTCCCGACTCATATGACCACTCTCCCCCACAGTTGTAGCATTTGAAGAGTTGGGGACATTCACGTGAGTAGTGTCCAGTTTTGCCACACCTGAAGCATAGATTGGATCCCAGTCTGCACTCACCCATATGTTCTTTCCCACACTTATTACACATCGCTATCTCCTCCACCCGAGCCCTCTTATCACAAGCCCCAAACATCTTTCCACCTGTTCGTTTGTTTTGGAAGCTCGGTTTCCTTTTGGGTTCCTCAATGGCAACGTCATTTAGTGCCAGGTCATCATACACTACACCATTGAGTTCCACCACCGAATCATAGGTGCTAGGGGTGTTTGCTTTGATGAAAGTATGGACCTTATTCAGCAAACCATGGATGTAGCAAGCAATCTTTCTCTCCTCAGTCATGATCAGATGCGGCACTAGACATGCCAATTCGTTGAATCTGGTAGCGTATTGCCGATGTGTTTTACTTCCGACTTTAAATCCCAGAAACTCTCTTTCCACCTTCTCGATTTCATTCCTCGGGCATAAGTTCTTAATCACCAACGTTTTCAAATTGTTCCACTGCATTGCGTCAACCGTCTCGTCCCCCTTAGCCTAACGTACACCTTCCCACCAATGGGATGCTTCCTCTCTCAAGGAGTTAGCCGCAAATTTCACAACTTGGTTTGCTCTACACTCGCTCAGACGGATGGCGGCTTCCATACGTATCACCTAGTCAAAAGTAGCCACCGCGTCCTTCTTCCCAGTCAGGACCGACGGGTCACATGCCTTAAAGGACTTATAGTCGCAACCACGGTTAAGCGGTGCGTCGATTGCCTCAGTGTTCGGGGTACCAACCGCCGTGTTAGACCCACCCGTCTCACTAGCCTTCTTTAACGCTTCTGCCAACAGTCCTGGCAGAGAAACCTTCATCAACTCAGTGAACTCGCGTGCCAGAGCCGCTCTCACTTCCGGTTCAAAAGTGAATTGTTGTTCTTCGACATGAGTCGGCTCAGTCCCGTGTATACTAACTCCTGGCTCAGTGTGAACACTTCCTTCTTCACTATAATCCTGGCGTGCAGGGGTCCTACCACCGTTACGACCACCGGGACGACCCCACCACGCCTTATGTTTCCTCTTATTGCCATTTCGTTCTATAAGACAAGAATCCAATGTCATCACGCTAGTTAACAAATAAAATTCAACAAGCACTGTAAGATGTTAATATACACTGGCCATCTGCACTTAACCATTACACTACCTTTCGATTTCTATTTGACCACCTTTGTGATTCCATCAGAGCACAAGTCCATACCCTTCTAAGGCATACTATATATATGTAAATATACACTACCTTCATACCTGATGTTGTGGCTCGAGTTACCCGTACTGGCATCCGCTTTCGGTCACATTCACAGTTTAAGTTCAAACACTGGGAGTGTCCGAATCTCTCAAACTATTGCTCTGATACCAACTTATACGGCCCCAAACCCGGGAGGCCTCACTTGTTGGATTTACTCATTCACAAACAGTTATTAAACTTGAATATCAAATAACGCAGCGGAATCATTCATTCTGCATAATTAAAACTTGTTTAAACATGCAGAAGCATAACATTGTCAAATACATAAACATAACATAAACAATTCATAACAGGATGCCAGTCTTCATGAGCAACCGGGTAACTCTTCTTGCTTGCCAAGCATCACCGTCCATCATCCATACCTGCCTTAACCTGAATGTGCATACTAAAAAGTCAGCTACGCTGGTGAGTTTAAGTTTTTCATTCGATTTAAGAAATGGTTCATCATTCAATAATTCATTAGGGTTTAACATCATGTATAAGAAAACAGGGCCTTTCGTTCATCATTAAAAACATTCAAACATTTATCATCATCATAAACATCGTTGAACGGGTCGTTCGTTTAAAACAATTAACATTCATTTAAGTCATATCTTATTATCCAAATCTGTGTTACCATTCGTTCCATCATTTAGTATTGTATTGCCCCTAAGGATTAACTGGACGAAGACCAACAATACAATACATTTCGTCAATTCCCTATTGTATTGCCCCTAAGGCTTAACTGCACTAAGACCGACAATACAATACATTCCATCAATTCCCTTTTGTATTGCCCCCAAGGCTTAACTGCACGAGGACCGACAATACCCATTTAGTTGCCCCTATGGCTCTCATGTCCATAAACCGACAACTTCCATCGACGGCTACGGCTCACGGCCATAACACCGTCGGATCATAATTTAACCGTCATAGGGTCACGTTAACCCTTGAGTAACCGTCGTTACTCCCTTACCAGTTGTACAACATCTTAACCATTGGAAGGCCACCAAGACACTGCCCCTGTTGTTCTTATGGAAACTATGGCTCGCTGCCCATAATCTACCACAAGGCTGGGAATTACAATCTCAGACTTCATTCGTCAATTCCATTCATTCCACAGATTAGATTTGTAATGACTTCTTTAAAACCTTTTTCCTTTTCTTTTCTTTTCATAAAACATTTCATTCATTTTCAAAACCCTTTATCTTCAGTTTAAACCATTTCTTTATAAACATTTCATTCGTAAACATTCCATTCATAAAACTTTCTTTCCATAAACCGTTCATTCCAAATCATTTCATTTCGTAAACATAGTTTCATAAGCATCATTTCGAAACATCATTTCATAAAACATCATTTCGTATATATGCACACCAGCCCCGAAAACATTATATAAAACATTTAAAAAAGGGCTTCTAGAACTCACCTGATATGCTAATTTGGGTTGTCCTAAACAAAGGTCCCACAACGTCACTTCCGATCTGAAATGATTAGTTAAATACACATCAAAGCAAATGCCGACTCTAACGGTTTAACCTTCTAAACATACTGACTTTACCTAAACAGCCTCATGCCTGCGCACTTAGCAAGTGCGCAGGACCCTCTTCATGCGTACTTGATATACGCAGGATCATCTTCATGCGTACTTGATAAGTACGCAAGATCCTCTTCATGCATACTTGATAAGTACGCAGGATCTGCTTCCCCGCAAATACCCTAACTTTCGCATTCGGGTCTGATCTCGTCAAGATCCGGAACTTGTTTACATTTAAAACGTTTGCTTTTTATTAAGGAACTCAAAAATATGTTTTTCTTCCAGTTTCATCCGTAAAAACATCACATTTTCGTCCAAAACCCAAAAACGAACAAAAACTCAGATCTAGGTTGGATCGTTACCTGTATCGAGCTTCTGATTTGGAGGTTCTTCTCACGAGCTATGGAGCAATGCACTTCTTCAATATCGGGTCGATCCACAAACTTTCTCTCTCTATGGTTTCTCTATCTTGAACTTGTAAAAGAGAGAAATGTGGTGACTTAAGCTATTTATAGGGGAAGCTCCCCTATGTTCGCCCCTTCAAGCCCGCCGGCCCATCCGGCCCGGCCCGTCATTCCTCATTCGTTTATTCCGTTATTATAATTGTCGTTTTATATTTTGGGATGTTACATACTTGAGGTTTTTGTTGTTGTGGTTGACCTTGTTGTTGTGCTTGATCTTCATCAGGATTGATCCAGTTGTCATTTGCAGGTCAACATAATCAGGATTAATTATGTAACATTGGTGTAGAAACTGGAATCAACATTGGTGTAAGTCCCAATCTCTCTATGGATCTTCAAATAAACACACAATGACGAATACGATATCAAGTCTCACAATCAAGAGGCGAAAACTATTGATTATGGTGATTCAGAAACACAAAAATTCAAAGTAAAACACTTGTATTGCTTCAAGAGAATTACAGAGAAATTCATACACTAAAACCGCTAACCCTAAAACGGCTCTCCAACTCGTCTAACTCCAAGTCTCAAATTCGTCTTTCAAGCTACTCTCAATCGCTAACCTCATTTAGGTCATGAATACATGTATTTATCATAAGCCTAAACATTACTAAGCCCACATATACATGTTCTCGGCCCATGGCCAGCCCAAGACCCAACTCATTAACCTATGGTTCACGGTTCTAAAACCAAATACATTTATATTCGGTAACACCAACACTTCTATTTATTTGATACGTGTCAGCTTCACATATATAGACCCAACAATCTCCCCTTAGGCTGATGCTATCAAATGATCTTCATAACTCGAATGTAGCACTGTGATCACCACGTTTTGTATACACCATTTTCATCAAAATTCGTGATTGTTGATATGGTGTCAATGTTGGTGTTGATAAGGTTCAACATTTCTGAACTCTCAAACTTGGGTCTCTCTTTCTTCTCTTGGAGGTAGATCCGTATTTGGATCAGAATCAACATTTTCTTGATCATCTTGCTAAAAGAGGATGTGAGAGGAAGATTCTCAGTAGCTCTTTTCTTTTTCATTATTTCTCTTTCAAGCAGCTTCATGTGTATTTTCATTGTCGGAAGATGAAAACACATCAGGTTCTTCTTACTCGAGTACATTCTCTTGTGGTGGTACTTCAAGTTTGTCAGCAATTGACAACATTTCATTCTTCTTCAACCCCTGGTTCTTCATTTGAAACAAATCCTGCAAATTCTCAGAAATTTTGTAAGCAGACATTTATATACAACAGTGATCCAATATTCACACGAATACCTAGTACATCCACATACTATCAAACTTTTGAACTTTACTTCTTTTGATGATAAGTCTTTAAATTCAAGAATGGTTAATTTTTGAAAAGATAAAATAAAAGTAAAATAGAAAAACTTAGAACTAAACTAGAATAGAAGTAAAAATAAAAATAAAATTTAAAATAAAATCTTTTTGGAATTTTCTTAACATGACTTTTAACAAAGAGCCTTTAGGAAGTTTTCAATGGGATCATATCGTTCTACAGACAGACCAAGGAACATTTTTCAGCACGTATTTACTCAGACAGTTCAAGTAGATTGCCAATATATAGATCCTTCTAAACTCATGCTTTTGTTTCAAACCTAAGTCTTTCACTATGATTTAAATTATCATGTTTTGGGTAGAATTATTTATGATTTAATGGGTCCCACACTCAAATCTCAGAAACTTGTAATTAAATAAATGTAAATTATATGAATTATTGATGAACTTTAATGGACCCCACTGTCACACCCCAACCGACGGCGGAATACGTCGGGGCGGACGTGTGGACTGTTCATAAGCTCATGATCAATTAAAGTTTCATATATTAATTACATCAAGATTTCATTACAATGGTTCAATCAACAACCAAGGTCAGATACATCAACAAGTTCAATTTCTTGGTTCACTAAGTCTAAATCCAATATGTAGCATCTTGTATATGATCTCATACACTAGTACCTGAAACATGATGAAAACAGGGTCAACTAAAAATAGTTGGTGAGCATACATAGGTTTTAGCACAACAAGTGTTATCAAAGTTTGTGTAAAATTCATATGATACATGGATTAATAAGGCAATTATGGAGAATCACTATTGTTTAAACTGCGCGCACAATCAAACCTTGTGACTGATAGGCATAACACGCAGGTTATCCTTAAGTGTTTTCGGCAACATTCACCCTAACCGGGTGGGTTGGTCAGACATAATAGATCTATCATTGTATACCGTCGGCATATACTGAGTTAATGATTGCACTTGCACTATGCATAAAAAGTATGTAAATGTTGTTTGCACAAATAGTGTTCAAGCATAAGGAACAAATTGCACACATGATCATAATGTTCGAATTGTAATAATTACAAATAGTTTGTATGTAATCATGTTTCACCCCAAAGAATATAAAAGTGAAAAAGGGGCTATGTAAACTCACATTGAATTTGTAGCTTGAATGTATAAGTACGGGTAGTTGCACAAGTTGTTTAGCTAACCACAAGATTAACCTATGATCAAAGTGGTATACGTATCAATGACATGCGCAAAAGGGCTAAAGTATAAAGGAATGAACTAGGTTGAATGAGTGTGTATCTATTCGTTGTAAATAATATGTTTGTCAAATATTGAGTTGAATACTTATTTATATATATATATATATATATATATAAGAATAATTAATTTGTTTACGATTAAATGAATAGTGTTTTAAATAATATCTAAATTGAGTAAGTAGGTAATTGGATTTAATAAAAGTTCTAATTAATTAGATTTATAAAACGTTTTAATTAAAACTATGAGATATAAAAGTATAAATTGTGCAAAATAATTGGGTAACAAAATACCTTGCATCACGTAGAGGTTTTAGGTGAAGAATTATATAAATTTTAATTAGAAATTGTTAGTTTTTAATTTTCTAAAACGCTTGAATAATTGTTTATACTTGAGACATTAATATTTTGGCTCATAAAATATTCCTGAGCCTTGGGAGGTTTATCAAATAATTTTTATAGGAAAAAGTCAGATTAAAAATAGGTTTTTAAAAATGTTTTAAAATAAAAATAGACCACGGGACTCGAACCCGGGTCGTCTGGGTGAAGGCTAAGCGCACTAACCACTGGACCAATGGTCCGGTAGTTGTTTAAGGAGGAGTTTGAACGTTTTTAACAAGAGGGGGTAGGGAAGCCGGGTTCCACGCGTGTAAAAAAAAGGAGGAAGTGAGGTGCGGGGCTAGGCTCGAACCCGCGACCTGCTTCCTAACAGTCAAGTGTTCTAACCGGTGGACCTGAGCACATGCCTTGGTCAATAACAACCATGAGAATTCTTTTAACACCCAACCCGTGTTCATCTTCTTCCCCAATCATCCAGCCCCAAACCCTAGTTCCAAATCCGCCCGATTCGAACCCGATCGAACCCGCAACCATGGGGCTTTTCTTCAGGGGTTTGAGACGAATCTAAAGACACAAATTTTACCTCGAAAGATGGCGTGTGGAGGACGAACAGTAGAGACGTCCGAATCGGGAATCTACGAACTCAGCAGGGCTCTAGAGGTGTATTGCAATGCTAACGAGTGTTCAGAGAGTTTAGGATGAGTGTTGTGATGGTGTGGTGCGTGGTTATAAGATAATTACAGGTTTAATGCCCGAATTGAAGTTGTGAGTGATTGAGGACGGTTACGAGCTGTTGATAATCAATTTCATTGATTCCAGACGTAATTAGCTTGTCATGGCGTAGTAAAACCGTCGCACGCTGGTTTCCATGTGATTGATTAAGGTTTAAATGCCCGGATTCAATGATTTGATGAACAATTTGAGAGTTTTGTGCGCGGTTTGACTTTCCAAAGTCAAACATGCGCAAACTAGTTTCAAAATTTGTTAAGGGTTCAAATAGGGGGTGTCCAAAGTGTTCACGGGGTTCATTAGTTCAAAGGGGGGGTTTAACTAAATTCATTTCCTTTAATCCCCTGTGTTTATTTTATAAAATCTATGAAACTATACTACCAATTTCAAAATGTTTTGTTAAACCCATATTTTAAGACTATATAATCTTTTATATGAGTTATCAAATATATATATACATATATATATATATTGTTTTGAAAATGTAGGATGTATATATATATATATATGAAAATTTGACTTTATAACTCATATACTTTCATGTTTGTAAAGGAGTGAGTCCTAAATAAATATTGTCACGTTTTATAAAAGAAAAATCATTGCCATGCATTTATATCTATTTATATTTATGTGTATTAAATTCCTAATTAAATGAAGTAATTGTATACATATATACTCGTAATGGTGTTGAAATTTGAATGCACCATTTGTAATTAGTGTAACACCATGAAATGAAGTTGAAACTATATCATGAAAACCTAGATGTTACAGTATCCCCTAGTTGAGGGAACTTCGTCCCGAAATTCAACTAGTTGAGGCTACTGAATTAGGAAAAATGTGAGGGTATTTGAGTTTCATCTGGTCCTCACGTTCCCAAGTGAACTCGGGGCCACGTTTAGATTCTCAACGAACTTTGACTGTCGGGTTGAGGAGTACAATAATGGATTTAGTTTGAACTGAATTTAGGAGGAAACCGTCGGAGAATATTTTGGACTTCAAAGATGAAATGCATCATTTGAAATGAGAACGATGAGAATTTGATGATCAGAACTTGTTTAGGATGTATTCTAACATGTTCAAGAAATGACACTGGATAAGAGGTTTCACAAACATTGGTGTAACATCCAAAAATAAAACGACAGTTATAATAACGGAATAAATGAACGAGGCATGACGGGCCGGGCCGGATGGGCTGGTGGGCTTGAAGGGGAACCTCCCCTATAAATAGTCAAGGTCACCACCCATTTCTCTCATTTACAACATCTAGAGAGAAACCGTGGAGGGAGAAAGTTGGCGGATCGACCCGAGATTGAAGAAGTGTGTAGCTCCAGAGCTTGTGAGAAGAACCTTCGGATCAGAAGTTCGATACAGATAACGGTCTAGCCTAGATCTGAGTTTTTGTTCGTTTTGGGGTTTTTCGGGTTTTGGACGAAAAGGTAACGTTTTTACGGATGAAATTGGAAGAAAAACATAGATTTGAGTTCCTTAATGAAAAGCAAACGTTTTGAATGTAAACAAGTTCGGGATCTTGACGTGATCAGACCCGAATGCGAAAGTTAGGGTTTTTACGGGGAAGCAGATCCTGCGTACTTATCAAGTACGCATGAAGAGGATCCTGCGTACTTATAAAGTACACATGAAGAGGATCATGTGTACTTATCAAGTATGCATGAAGAGGGTCTTGCATACTTATCAAGTACGCATGAAGCAAAGTCTGCGCACTTATTAAGTACGCAAGAACAAGGCCCTGCTCACTTGCTAAGTGCGCAAGCATCAGGCTGGTTAAGTAAAGTCAGTATGTTTAGAATGGTTAAACTGTTAGAGTCGGGATTTGATCTGATGTGTATGTAACTAATCAATTCAGATCGGAAGTGACGTTGTTGGACCTTTGATTAGGACAACCGAGGCTAGCTTATAAGGTGAGTTCTAGAAGCCCTTCTTTAAATGTTTTAATTAAATGTTTTTGGGCTGGTGTGCATACATACTGAATGATGTTTACGAAATGATGTTTACGATGTGATGTTTACGATATGATGTTTACGAAATGATGTTTACGGGATGATGTTTATGAAATGATTTGCCAAATGAAGTTTACGAAAGAAGTGATGTTTTGTTTAATAAAACGTACGAATACTTTAACTAAAAAGAGGTAAAGGTTTTATGAAAGTCATGAATGAATGAATCTGCCACGAGTTCCTACGGGAGCTAAGGTATGTATGTATGTATTAGCCTCACCCTTACGGGGGGCCTTTGTGGCTGGCTAACGGTTGTACAACTGGTTGATGATGGGGTGACGACGCTCACCAATAGGATTACCGGGATCCCGATGGAAGGTACTATTCCTTGCGGGGAAATAGTGCCTATGTTATGTTCTGTCTACCTAGAGGTAACGAGCCTTAGGAGACATATGTTGGTCTACCTAGAGGTAACGAGCCTTAGGAGACATATGTTTGGTCCACCTAGAGGCAACGAGCCTTAGGGGACCTGTGTGACGGTTGACTTAGAGGTAACGTGCCTTATGTTCATCCACTGGTATGCGATGTATGGAATTGAAGGTTACGAGAAGGTGCAGATTCGGTTCATGTTGACTTATGTTATGATGTTATATTACGATGTTAAGATGATGTTAAGTTATTGCATGTTTTATGTACGCTTTTGTTAAATAAATGTATGTTATGTTTTTGTTAAAATGTTTATGTTAAGGATTTATGTAAAGCTAGAACTATCCAGCGTAGCTGACTTTTTAGTATGCACATTCAGGTTAAGGCAGGTATGGATGATGGACGGTGATGCTTGGCAAGCGAGAAGAGTTACCAGGTTGATCATGAAGACTGGCATCCCATTATGATTAGTTTATGTTATGTTTATGTATTAGACTATGTTACGCTTCCGCATGTTGAACAATGTTATGAGTATGTTTTAAATGAAATTTTCCGCTGCGTTATTTGATATTCAAGTTTAATAACTGTTTGTGAATGAGTAAATCCAACAAGTGAGGCCTCCCGGGTTTGGAACTTGCTGCTGTCGTATTTGCATTGAAAATCGGGAGGCACTACCTCTACAGGGTGAAGTTTACTATTTACTCCGACCACAAAAGTTTGAAGTACTTCTTCGAACAAAGGGAACTTAATATGAGGCAGAGACGATGGTTGGAACTTTTGAAAGATTATGACTATGAAATCATGTACCATCCTGGAAAGGCAAACGTGGTGGATGACGCTCTAAGCCGAAAGGATGTGCCTGCTCCTATTAGAGTGAAAGCTTGCCAGTTGGTGGTAACATCAGATGTGATAAGGGAAATTGAAAGAGCTCAAGATGAAGCACTTAAGGCATAAAACATAAAGAAGGAAAGAATGGTTGGCCAACATGACAAGTTGGAATATAACACCCTTGGTGTTAGGACACGTTTTGGGTGGGTATGGACACCTATGAGTGGCGAGCTTAGAACCAAAATCTTGGATGGGTCTCATAAGTCTCGATACTCTATCCACCCCAGTACCAACAAAATGTACCAAGATCTGAGGAAGGAATACTAGTGGCTTGGAATGAAACACGAAGTGACAAAGTACGTAAGCAAGGGCTTGACTTGCTCACAAGTGAAGGCTGAACACTAGAAACCGTATGGAAAGATTCAACCACTTGACATACCGGAATGGAAGTGGGAACACATTACCATGGACTTCATAACCAAGCTACCTCGCACAGCTAAAGGTCATGACACCATTTGGGTAATTGTGGACCGTTTAACGAAGAGTGCTCATTTTCTACCTATTCGTGAGACGTTCTCGTCGGAAAGGTTAGCGGAAGTATTTATTAACGAAGTAGTAGCACGGCATGGGATGCCTTTGACAATCGTATCTGACCGGGACACACGATTCACATCGAGGTTCTGGAAAAGATTTCATGAGGCGATGGGCACGAGGCTTAATATCAGCACGGCATACCACCCATAAACGGATGGTCAGTCCGAAAGGACCATTCAGACCTTGGAGGATATGCTTCGCGCTTGTATTATCGATTTTGGCAACAGTTGGGACAGTCATCTGTCGTTAGCCGAATTCTCCTACAACAATAGTCATAACACGACTATAGGCATGCCGCCTTATGAAATGTTGTATGGGAGAAGATGCAGGACCCCAGTTTTTTGGGGTGAGATTGGACAGAAGGAATTAGGAAGTCTTGAAGTAGTAAGAGAAACGTCGGAAAGGTTTGATCAAATCAAAGCACGAATGAAGGCCGCACAAGATCAACAGAAATCCTATGCGGATAAACGACGAAGGCCTATCGAGTTTGATGTTGGGGACAGAGTAATGTTGAAAGTGTCACCCTGGAAGGGAATCATACGATTCAGGAAGAGAGGAAAGTTAAGTCCGAGGTTCGTCAGACTATTCAGGATAATGGCACGGGTTGGTGAAGTCGCTTATCGGCTAGAGTTGCCTGATGAGTTAAGTAGGATTCATCCTACCTTCCATGTATCACACCTGCGAAAGTGTTTGGCGGATGAATTGGCTCACGTGCCACTTACTGACATCGAGGTCGACAACAGCCTTAACTACATCGAAGAAACCGTGGCCATCTTAGACAGAAAGGAAAGCGTTTGCGTCATAAGATTATCCAATTGGTTAAAGTCCAATGAAAGCATCGAAAGGGGTCTAGAGCCACTTGGGAAACGGAGACGGAAATGAGGGAGTCGTACCCTCAACTATTTGACTTATGATAGGTTTCGGGGACGAAACCTATTGTAAGGGGGGTAGACTTGTAACATCCCAATAATAAAACGACAGTTATATTAAATGGAATAAACGAACGAGGCATGTAGGGCCGGGCCGGATGGGCTGGCGGGCTTGAAGGGGAGCCTCCCCTATATATAGCCAAGGTCACCACCCATTTCTCTCATTTGCAACATCTAGAGAGAGAAACCATAGAGAGAGAAAGTTGGCGGATCAACCCGAGATTGAAGAAGTGTGTAGCTCCAGAGCTTGTGAGAAGAACCTCCGAATTAGAAGCTCTATATAGGTAACGGTCTAGCCTAGATCTGAGTTTTTGTTCGTTTTGGGGTTTTTCGGGTTTTGGACGAAAAGGTAACGTTTTTACGGATGAAATTCAAAGAAAAACATAGATTTGAGTTCCTTAATGAAAAGCAAACGTTTTGAATGTAAACAAGTTCGGGATCTTGACGTGATCAGACCCGAATGCGAAAGTTAGGGTTTTTGCGGGGAAGCAGATCCTGCGTACTTATCAAGTACGCATGAAGAGGATCCTGCGTACTTATCAAGTACGCATGAAGAGGATCCTGTGTACTTATTAAGTACGCATGAAGCAAAGTCTGCGCACTTATTAAGTACGCAAGAACAAGGCCCTGCTCTCTTGCTAAGTGCGCAGGCATCAGGCTGGTTAAGTAAAGTCAGTATGTTTAGAATGGTTAAACCGTTAGAGTCATGATTTGGTCTGATGTGTATGTAACTAATCAATTCAGATCGGAAGTGACGTTGTTGGACCTTCGTTTAGGACAACCGAGGCTAGCTTATAAGGTGAGTTCTAAAAGCCCTTCTTTAAATGTTTTAATTAAATGGTTTTGGGCTGGTGTGCATACATATGGAATGATGTTTACGAAATGATGTTTACGAAACGATGTTTACGATGTGATGTTTACGATATGATGTTTACGAAATGATGTTTACGGGATGATGTTTATGAAATGATTTGCCAAATGAAGTTTACGAAAGAGATGATGTTTTGTTTAATAAAACGTACGAATGCTTTACATTAAAAGAGGTAAAGGTTTTATGAAAGTCACGAATGAACGAATCTGCCACGAGTTCCTACGGGAGCTAAGGTATGTATGTATTGGCCTCACCCTTACGGGGGGCCTTTGTGGCTGGCTAACGGTTGTACAACTGGTTGATGATGGGGTGACGACGGTCACCCATGGGATTACCGGGATCCCGATGGAAGGTACTATTCCTTGCGGGGAAATAGTGCCTATGTTATGTTCTGTCTACGTAGAGGTAACGAGCCATAGGAGACATATGTTGGTCTACCTAGAGGTAACGAGCCTTAGGAGACATAGGTTGGTCTACCTAGAGGTAACGAGCCTTATGAGACATATGTTTGGTCCACCTAGAGGTAACGAGCCTTAGGGGACATGTGTGACGGATGACTTAGAGTTAACGAGCCTTATGTTCATCCGCTGGTATGCGATGTATGGAATTGACGGTTACGAGAAGGCGCAGATTCGGTTCATGTTGACTTATGTTATGATGTTATGTTACGATGTTAAGATGATGTTAATTTATTGCATGTTTTACGTACGCTTTTGTTAAATAAATGTATGTTATGTTTTTGGCAAAATGTTTATGTTAAGGTTTTATGTAAATCTAGAACTCACCAGTGTAGCTGACTTTTTTGTATGCACATTCAGGTTAAGGCAGGTATGGATGATCGACGGTGATGCTTGGCAAGCGAGAAGAGTTACCCGGTTGATCATGAAGACTGGCATCCCATTATGATTAGTTTATGTTATGTTTATGTATTAGACTATGTTACGCTTCCGCATGTTGAACAATGTTATGAGTATGTTTTAAATGAAATTTTCCGCTGCTTTATTTGATATTCAAGTTTAATAACAGTTTGTGAATGAGTAAATCCAACAAGTGCGGCCTCCCGGGTTTGGGGCCTTACAATTGGTCAAGGTCAAAATAACATAAAACGTCATGTGACACGAACAACGCTACTTCTGACGATATGACAGGAACACTTATATATAGCAAGTACCAGCGGCGTATCCACCATGCCCTTATCATATCGCATCAGTTTCTTTATTATATATCGCGATAGATTTTATGTCATAACGCACGACAGAACTCACTATGTTTTCCATGCGCTGACTTTATAATTATGTGTGCACCCGTAATTACTCAATTCATCGCATGGTCCGTATAGATCATCCCATTGTGTGTGGGTCAAAAGAGGACGCAAAATTACTTAGCTCACATCTATTGTTTTCACGTATGAGTTGCTAATAAATAACTGTGCCACTAGATAGTAAGGTCAATCAGAAACTTAAAGAGTAATAATGTGGCATAACTTAGAGTTCCATAGCTTCCTCGTGTTTGAACAAGAATACGTCAAACCCCGAGTAGCTTAAAAGTTTTACAGCTTCCTCGTGTTTGAACAAGAATACGTCAAACCCCGAGTAGCTTAAAAGTTTGCAGTTTTCAACCTTCATGGATAAAGTGAATTATCATGCCTTGTGATCCATCAATTGCAACAATTGTACCCAATCTAGTTCCGTGTATAATGTAAACATCCAAGTTTCATGTTTAATCTAGTATCATGTACATTGTAAACAAATAAGTTTCGCGTATAATGTGAACAACTTAGTATCATGTATATTGTAAGCCAATAGGTTTCATGTATCATGTGAACAATCTAGTATTGTGTATCATGTGCTAAATCTAGTATTATGTATATTGTATTCGACTAAGTATCATGTATCATGTGAACATTCTAGTATTGTGTATCATGTGCTAAATCTAGTATTATGTATATTATATTCAACCAAGTATCATGTATCGTGTGAACAATCTAGTATTGTGTATCATGTGCTAAATCTAGTATTATGTATATTATATTCAACCAAGTATCATGTATTGTGTGAACAATCTACTATTGTGTATCATGTGATAAATCTAGTATTATGTATATTGCAAACAAGCAAGTTTCATGTATCATGTGATAAATCCAGTGTTATGTATCATGTGAATGCTCATATGTAAGTTACTGAATCTCATGAGTAATGTAAACTATCGAATTTTGTAAGTTGTCGAGCGTTGCGGACAAGCATGCTGCTTAACGTTCTTGTATAATGTGGGTAGTTGGGTTTTAAATTCTCAATCTTCTTGAGGTTTATATGGACGGTTAATGCCTACGTGAAAGAATTCATCTCCTTGAAGTGCCTAGCATATTCATATATTTCCGAAAGTGCAAGATAACGAGAAGGTTTTGTAGGTGTTTAGAGTGACGTGCTTACGAATAACTGATTTGTGCTTTTTGTTTGTAAATAGACAAGTAATTGTAACTTATTATTGTTTGTAATTTAATAAAAACAGTGAAAATAATAAGTTGGATAACTAGATAAACAGATGAATAAATAAAACCTTATAATTTTAATTCTCATGAAGAGAATGTTTCAAAGGAAAATAATGGCTAAATCATTTATTAATTGAGCCAAGATTTAATAATAATTAATTTAACGATGTAAAAGTCATAATTAATTATTAATTAAGATAATGTTTTCATAAAACAACTTGTGTTAAGTTTCCTTAAAAGGTAAAAAGGTTTATAGAAAATTCATATTCCAGATAATATTTATAAGCTAAGGGTTTGATAAAGGTTTTGCTTGATTAATAAAATAGTTAGTTTACAAAGAAAGGTTTAGGTATGTGTACTAAGTTGCAATAAATAAAATGATGGTGTTTAGATTGTACTCACTTGGTATCATAACCAAATGGATACTTAGACAATTTAAAGTGATTCAAATTCTTATACTTTCAAGAAGACATGCTTTAGCCTATAGGTGAACACTCACTTCGGAAATTCCTAGGAAAGCATACGGATCCTTTGGTTGATTTGGATTTATATGCAATGCTTTCCTAGACAGAAGACCTATAGTACAGGCATTCATCCTTCCGGATTGCACATGTTCTTTACTAATTTTCAGAACTCAAAACTTTGACGGAATTTTAAAATTTAATAGGCTTTAGGCCTAAGAGTTTAAATTTTTCTTTACAATGACGATGGTGACATAATTCTCAATGCATAAGAGTGAAGGTGTATAAAGACTTAGGTATGGATAAGTGTGTGGTAAGACTTAAGATAGCAATTAATGGGATCAAGTAGGTAGCATGTAAGATAACATGTATTGTATCATGCAATGTAATTCATAAGATAACATGTAGGATAATCACACAAGGGTGCCCTAAGGTTATAGACTAGGTCATTGGTTTCTAATAACCTAATTCCCTATAACCATGGCTCTGATACCATTCTGTCACACCCCAACCGACGGCGGAATACGTCGGGGTGGACGTGTGGACTGTTTAGAAGCTCATGATCAACTAAAGTTTCATATATTAATTACATCAAGATTTCATTACAATAGTTCAATCAACAACCAAGGTCAGATACATCAACATGTTCAATTTATTGGTTCATTAAGTCAAAATCCTATATGTAGCATCTTGCATATGATCTCATACACTAGTAGCTGAAACATGATGAAAACAGGGTCAACTAAACATAGTTAGTGAGCATACATAGGTTTTAGCACAACAAGTGTTATCAAAGTTTGTGTACAATTCATATGATACGTGGATTAATAAGGCAATTACGGAGAATCACTATTGTTTAAACTGGGTGCACAATCAAACCTTATGACTGATAGGCATAACACGCAGGTTGTCCTTAAGTGTTTTCGGCAACAATCACCCTAACCGGGTGGGTTGGTCAGACTCAATAGATCTATCATTGTATACCGTCGGCTTGTACTGAGTAAATGATTGCACTTGCACTATGCACAAAAAGTATGTAAATGTTGTTCGCACAAATAGTGTTCAAGCATAAGGCACAAATTGCACACATGATCATAATGTTTGAATTGTAATAATTGCAAAATAGTTTGTATCTAATCATGTTTCACCCTAAAGAATGTAAAAGTGAAAAAGGGGCTATGTAAACTCACATTGAATTTGTAGCTTGAATGTATAAGTACGGGTAGTTGCACAAGTTGTTTAGCTAACCACAAGGTTAACCTATGATCGAAGTGGTACACGTATCATTGACATGCTCAAAAGGGCTAAAGTATAAATGAATGAGCTTGGTTGAATGAGTGTGTATCTATTCGTTGTAAATAATATGTTTGTCTAATATTGGGTTGAATACTTATGTATATATATATATAAGAATAATTAATTTGTTTACGATTAAATTAATAGTGTTTTAAATAATATCTAATTTGAGTAAGTAGGTAATTGGATTTAATAAAAGTTCTAGTTAATTAGATTGATAAAACGTTTTAATTAAAACTATGAGATATAGAAGTATAAATTGTACAAAATAATTGGGTAACAAAATACCTTGCATCACGTAGAGGTTTTAGGTGAAAAATTATATAAATTTTAATTAGAAATTATTAGTTTTTAATTTTCTAAAACGCTTGAATAATTGTTTATACTTGAGACATTAATATTTTGGCTCATAAAATATTCCCGAGCCTTGGGAGGTTTATAAAATAATTTTTATAGGAAAAAATCGGATTAAAAATAGGTTTTTAAAAATGTTTTAAAATAAAAATAGACCACGGGACTCAAACCCGGGTCGCCTAGGTGAAGGCTAAGCGCACTAACCACTGGACCAATGGTCCGGTAGTGGATTAAGGAGGAGTTTGAACATTTTTAAAAAGAGGGGGTAGGGAAGCCGGGTTCCACGCGTGTAAAAAAAAGGAGGAAGTGAGGTGCGGGGCTAGGCTCGAACCTGCGACTTCCTTCCTAACAGTCAAATGTTCTAACCGGTGGACCTGGGCACATGCCTTGGTTAATAACATCCATGAGAATTCTTTTAACACCCAACCCGTGTTCATCTTCTTCCCCAATCATCCCGCCCCAAACCCTAGTTCCAAATCCGCCCGATTCGAACCCGATCGAACCCGCAACCATGGGGCTTTTGTTCAGGGGTTTGAGATGAATCTAAAGACACCAATTTTACCTCGAACGATGGCGTGTGGAGGACGAACAGTAGAGACGTCTGAATCGGGAATCTTCGAACTCGATAGGGCTCCGGAGGTGTATTGCAATGCTAACAAGTGTTCAGAGAGTTTAGGATGAGTGTTGTGAAGGTGTGGTACGTGGTTTTATAGGATAATTACAGGTTTAATGCCTGAATTGAAGTTGTGAGCGATTGAGGACGGTTACGAGCCGTTGGTAATCAATTTCATTGATTCAAGACGTAATTAGCTTGTCATGGCGTAGTAAAACCGTCGCACGTTGGTTCCCAGGTGATTGATTAAGGTTTAAATTCCCGAATTCAAGGATTTGATGATCAATTTGAGAGTTTTATGCTCGGTTTGACTTTCCAAAGTCAAACCTGCGCAAACTAGTTTCAAAATTTGTTAAAGTGTTCAAGGGGTTCATTTGTTCAAAGGGGGGGGGGGGGGGTTCAACTAAATTCATTTCCTTTAATCCCTTGTGTTTATTTTATAAAATCTATGAAACTATACTACCAATTTCGAAATGTTTTGTTAAACCCCTATTTTAAGACTATATAATCTTTTATATGAGTTATCAAATATATATATATATATATATATATATATATATATATTGATTTGAAAATGTAGGATGTATATATATATATATATATATATATATATATATATATATATATATATATATATGAAAATTTGACTTTATAACTCATATACTTTCATGTTTGTAAAGGAGTGAGTCCTAAATAAATATTGTCACGTTTTATAAAGAAAAATCATTGCCATGCATTTATATCTATTTATATTTATGTGTATTAAATTCCTAATTAAATGAAGTAGTTGTATACATATATAATCGTAATGGTGTTGAAATATGAATGCACCATTTGTAATTAGTGTAACACCATGAAATAAAGTTGAAACTATATCAGGAAAACCTAGATGTTACACCCACAACTTATCAGGTAAACCTTCCCTTCCTCATGATCTCTTGAGCACGTAAGAAATAACTAATTGAGCATAACTAGCACGGGTTTATGCAACTTTTCAGAGAGTCTCTGGCAAAATTTGATCAAAAACATAGCACTACGGACTTACATGTTTAAAACCAGCATAAGCTCAGGGTCATAGCACAACGGACTAACATGCCTTGACAAGAGATCTCTTTCCTGTCACATATTCCTAAAAAGAAAAATATTTACAAGTATATTTATATGTATGCCTTTAGACATATCTTTTTGAATTGTACCTAATGCACGACGTTAACATTGCGTGTCTTTTTGCTCAGAATTATGCTTTGCAGATTAGCTTTGCACTATCATTGAGTGTCTTTTCACCTATTGCATGTCAATTCATGTTTTTTATCTATATACATACTATATACACCGACTTGTAACAAGTCAGCTTTCAACCCCTTTGTGAAGGATCTCGGTTAGTGTCACACCCCCAAATTCCACTTCTGGGCTATACCCGAGGGGCGTGACTCGAGAGGATCTTTACCATTGAATTACTTTGAACGACCACTAAATGGTTTTCAAAATACATGTTTTATGCATGACTCGAACGAGTCCAAAATAAAGTTTGACATGGTCCAAAGTAAAAGTGTGGAATCAATATTTAAATGTTTACAACATTTGAAAATAAGGATGATAAAATATTGTTTATCAAAATAGGATGCCATGCATGATGAGTGTGTGACTCCAGTGGGTGCATCCTAGCCACTTATCCTATGCATTCAACGACCTGAGATAAACATGCTAAAATGGGTCAACATAATGTTGGTGAGTTCACAGGTTATATGTAATGGAAATCATATCATGAAATGTATTGGAAAATCATATATTGATAATGCATGGAAAAGCATATGTTGAAAATGCATGAAAAAGCATATGTACTCTACACAATCATTGCTAATCAGACAAAACCAAAAATTATTATAAGTCCGCCAACCGAAGCTCAACTGTAGCCACTGATAAAGGAAAAGGATGTGGTTCGCCTCTTTGTGCCTTGCACATGAATGGATTAGGTCAATTATGTACCCGTTCGACCTCCAGTCGAAGTTAGCGCTACTAACCCGGGCAGAGGTTGTTAAACCCTACAGTACTGTTCATGATCACCTCGCTTGTGGAAAAATTAACAGTTGACACTGAGAGGACTTTGTACACACCATGTACAACTTATATAATTGATGTAACTGTGTAAGTATGGAAAATGTGACAATCGGAAATGTCTACTTGAGCATGTATCTCACCCCAAAAGGAAAATGAGTAAAAGGGGGCTGTGAGAACTCACCTGATAAAACGGTAATGATATGCAAGTCTTAGCAAATCCGGCTAAATGAGACGACCTACTCGTGCCCTAGGAAACATTTAGGACTTTAAGGTCTAAGTATTGTAAATGCTTGACTATGAACTCTATGCATCCAAAGAGTTGTTTGAAAAGTGACTTTGACGTTTCAAAAATGTTTTGACTTGACGACCCGTTGGTGACACGTTGGACTTATGCATTCAAATCCTAATATAGAATTCAAACCTACTTTGAAATAGTCTATTATCGTCTAATAAACACGTTGGCACATTCGATTGGAATTTAGAACTTGAAACACAACTTTTGGTACATTAAAGTTTCCTTAATTGGAAAGTCAAGTTGTTGAGTCCTAAACATGGAAACTATGCAAAGTTGATGTTCACACATGAAATTAGGCATGTTATAACATATATAGAACATTTCAATGTTTACTTGCTATAAATTGACAAACGTGCGAGTTTCGGATAAGTAAGGTTTCCTATTGTAGCAAGATCATGTCAAATTGTTAAGTTCATGGATAAACATACATTATCATACAATGCACTTAGTTAAGTGTTACTAAGTCATTTAAACCTTCTATTCATGTTAACAACTTGCAAACACATCTTGTGGAAACATAAAGTTTCCTTATTTAGAAACTGGGCTCTAAAACTCATACGCATGCACTTTAATCCATCATTTTGGTCAATCATTCTTCCACAATGTTTATTATACTAGTTTCATGCTTTGAATACACCCAAACATCAAGTTTTCAAATATGTCAAGAAATAAAGTTTCTATAAATAGAAAACGAGCTTAAAAGCATAGTGGACATGTGATTTTATAGGAAAAAAATCATGCAATCTCTATATCTAGTGTTTATGCATCATTTCCACCAAACAAATCACATCATAACTTCTTTTAACAAATACCCGAAAATTAAAAATACTATAAATAGAACCGGGCATGAAATCTCATATGACCAAAAGTTCTAGAAAGCAAATCTACACATTTTATCCATTCTTTATGCATATCTAACCATTTCCATCATCAAATCACCCTAAAAATGGCATATATCATGAAGCCCAAAATTAAAGTTTCCTAAAATAGCAAAACCGAGCATGCATGTATCATCCAACACTTTTGACAACAAAGTTTGCACATATTATCCCTCTACAACTATTATTACAAAAAAATCCATCATCAAATCAACAAAATCTAATCATCTAGCACAGGCACGTATAATAAAGTTTCCTTAAATGGAAACCGAGCCTATGAACAAAATCCGGGTTCAAAATCACCAACAATATGTACCATTTGAGTTTTAAAACACACTTCCTTTAAAAATCCATGGCTAATCTTTCATAAAAATAGGTTTTTTTGGATGCATGTTCATATGAACATGAAGATGAAAAATGAAAAAAAAAAGAGGGTTTTGATCTTACCAAACATGAAAATGGATGGAATGATGGATTAAATCTCTTGCAAATGCTTGATTCTTGATCTTGGAAGCTTGGATTTGATGGAAACAAGATCAAAGAACAAAAAAATGGTGGATGAAGGTGGTGGTGGGGGTTCTCGGCCAAGAGGGAGAAGGAGAGAGGGTGTGGAGTGGTGAAGATGAAGAATGGTGGAAATGGGGGTATTTATAAGGTCTTTTGACTCCGGGTGGTGGAAAACAAATAGTCACCGATTTATTGACAAAAATCCCGAATTGGTATGAACGGAATTATTTAAAAATAATTTGACTCATATTGGTATGTTTAACATATAAAATTTTTGGATTTTTATTTGGAAATGTCGGTACATACTTCAGACTGGCCGGACAGCGTTAAAACAGAAAGTTTCTCAGAAAATTCCCAAAAAATTCACAGAGTCTTAAAATAACATATCACAATACTACATGTAATTTGTGCACACCAAATATATGTCTAAGTGTCTACTTAGAATTATGGACCTAGCTAGTGCACATTGCGTGTCTACCGGACTGTGCTGAAAATAAAAGTATTTCTATAAATCACCGAAAAGTTCATATAGGTATGATTAATTAAATCACAATGTTACATATAGTTTTCACACACATATTATATGTCTAGGTATTTGTTTTAAATTATCACCAACGGCCGTGTTGTAGGACGCGTGTTTGACCGGGTAATCCTCCGGATTACACACGTGTAAACGGATTGATTTGCTAAGTGTAAACGTATAACAATGTAAAATGTATCTCATTCGGGTATGGATATCAACCTGATATTTGCAAGGTGTCAAAGTTAGTGCAATCTCAATAGACCAAGGGTTATCCACAGTTTATCAACCTTTATGTTTAAGTTCTCTATTATTAACAGCAATAGCTGATTACTCTAGTCTATGAGATATTCCCCACTAAGGCCATAAGAATATTTTGTTCAAGTATATCACATGTAGAGCCTATCAACATATCCAACACTGATCCTAGTCATTTCAATTTAGGGCCTTATATGTGTTGATCCTAGCCTTAAGAAACGAACAATCATATCACTTCCCATTTATTTGCAAACTGTCGACTCAAACAAAAACACAATCTTTTTGTATTTCTTCTTTTATTTGAAATATAAGCAGACTCATACATAATAAGTAGCAAAAATCTTTTTGTATTTTCTTGACACTAATAAAATTTAAAACAGTAGACTCTTTTCGTATTTTTCTTATTTCTCCCCCTAAATTTGTGCATAAAAAATAAAGTAAAAAATGTACAAATTTAAACTACAAAGAAAAAATCTTTTTTCAACCATTCTCAAATTTCAAAACTCATTATTTTCAAAGCATAAAGCACCAAAGTTAATTGTACCTTTATTGCTAATCTTATATCCCTTATCTCCTACAAAGAAAACATACCCTCCATTAAAAGTATTAACATTATGCACTAGAGAGATGTCACCCGTCATGTGCCTGGAACAACCCTCATCAACATACCAGTTTGGTTGTTGATGGTCCTACTTGGTTGTCCCTGTATGATTAAGAAGATTAGTTAGACATGGGTACCCAAGCCATTGTTGACTTGGGCAATCTTGAAGCATCAATGTAAGATACTTCCTGCAAACACATGTCCTTATCATTATCAAATACTGGCCACAACATTTTCCTTTGCCTTCCAGACAAGCTTTGATTGAACAGACGGATTTGTTTCTTTTGAAGCTGAGACTTTAGGTTTCACCGTTTTCTTATTTTGTTTAACCTTTTATCTTTCAAAATAAGCTTGTCTGTTTCTCTTTGCAACACTCCAGTCACCGTCAGAGGGCTTAACTTTCGGAGACTGACTCTTCATTGCCTTTGGCTGGTTAGCCTTCATTGGTTTATAGTAAGTTCTATCCCTTAGTGTAGTCCTCTGATTTTTCATGTAATAGGGCTCATAAG
The DNA here is from genome assembly GCA_023525975.1 of Smallanthus sonchifolius. Lineage (NCBI taxonomy): Eukaryota > Viridiplantae > Streptophyta > Magnoliopsida > Asterales > Asteraceae > Smallanthus > Smallanthus sonchifolius. Next base: position 59,119,863 of record CM042021.1, read on the forward strand.
GACGATGTATGCAATTTCTTGCAACGTGACAGGCTTTGCCACATGTGTAGCATGTATGCTTCCTGGCATAAGTAGCATATCCCGATCTGTTTGACCACGAAGATGAAGATGATAATGATGATGACTGTGAGTGATAAGATTGATCACTCCTTGAATGATGTTCACAACTTCTCTTTGAAGAACTTTCAGCTTTGGTGAAGAGCTTAGGTGAAGCACTTAAGATTTGAACACTAACACTAGGTTTTCAACCTGTTTGCTTTTCTCATTCAGCTTGTACAGGTCCCTATTGAAATACTTAAAAATATGTTTTTCATTAATTCCATATGTGACAGGTTTAACAAATCTGGTTTTGCCATCATTATATGCAAGCCCTTTTGTATTTGCCAAAACATTTTTCCAAACCCGCACATAGGGTTTGTTGCTCTTAGAGACAGCGCCCTTAAAAGTATCAGTTTTATTTTTGCAACTAGAATTAGAATTAATTTTATTCTTGCAAAAACAAGCCTCTTCAGACTCATCATTCTCACTATCACATTCCTCAACCTCTACTTTGTCTGCACATGAAGTAGAACCATCAGAATTGTTCACACATTTAACAGTTGAAGCTAAAGATGATGATTTGGACTCATCAGTGCTTGACAAATTTCCAGAAGAGAGCACCTTATACTCTGCTACTTATTCCTCAACAGATGGTGGAACAGTGATGAAATTTCCATTGAAAGGAGGAGGCATATTGTTATACCCCAAACCTTGAGTTACCCTTCTAACCACATTACCCCCGAGCTGTTTATCTATCATGTTTTCTATAGCTTTAGTTGAATGACAAAAAAATTCAACGTTGATCCTCTTAGAAGCTAAAGTTTAAACAGTCTTTTCCAGTTTCTTTTTTAGTTCAGCTATTTCTTTCTTGGAATCTAAATGAACACATGCATGTTCACTAATTTTCTGTTTTAACACAGAATTATCCTTTTTACCCGCCTCTATAGCCTCTTTGTATCCCTTTTTTGTTTTCAAAAACTTGGTTTTATGGTATTTAAGGTTTTCTATTTCAAGGAGTAAATCATCATTTTGTTTTCTATATATCTCCACCTTATTAATACATAATTGAGAACAAAGATAAGATTTTACCTCAAGTGGAATTGAAGCTGAAGATGATGAAGCTGCTCCAAATATAGAAAACATTCTATTAGAGATTTGTGAACTTGGCTTGATAAGACGAATTTCCCCACCAAAATTTTCACTAAAATTCTAATATTGTCAACTTCTCAAAAGCAAATCCGAATAGATGTATAACCGTCCTCTCAAAATTTTGACCAAGAAAAATTTTCCAATTTTTCCAGCCAAATTTTTCACAAAAAAAATCCAAAGTTGTCAATTTTTCAAAAACAACTCCGAATAGAGGTATAAACGTCTTCTCAAATTTTGTACTTGTAGATTCAGCAAGAATGTTTTCTTGTTGTTGGGGTTGTGACAATTCGGATTTTTTTTACATTTTTGTTCTCGTTAAGTATTTTCTGTTAAATCTTAACCCCGTTAGCTCATTTCAAACCCTAGGGACTATTTCTGGCTTTAATTAAACAAGAACCACAGGGACTAGTTAGGTAAATACCCAAAATCGGTCCTATTGACTTCTCATAGTCAAAATCGATAAAATCTTTATTCATGTTGACTTTAGAAAGTCAAACTCGCAAACTTGAATCCAAAATCACAAATCATAACCGAATATTGCTTGAATTCGTAACGGATTTGATCTTTAATACAATAATCGACCATCATGGATTCTTTAATCATCGACTTTACGTTCAAATAAATCCCAATTATGGGAAATCAATTCGTAACCGTCGAGTTCGATTCCTATACGTATCAATTCGCAACAATTCGTAAACAATTCTTCAATTCAACGCTCTGCGCATCTTGTACGAAGCTCCCAGGAACTTTTGCACACAACAAATCGATCGGAGAAGCATCCACACTCGCCGGAGACCAACTCATTCTCGGTCGACACCTGTTCTACTCGATCACCATCAATCCAATATCAATTCAGGTAACTAAATACACCCTCACTTTCGCTTCCATCTGTTTAATGAAAGCCCTATCAATTCCAGGGCTTACATTACCGAATTAAACTCAATCCCGAATCTAGAGTTTGTTTATAAATCAGTTTGGGGCTTTTGATCCTAGACTCAGTTTAAATCCAATTAAAGTGTATAGTTAGTTTCGTAAACTGTCACTAATCAAAAGCCCTATACTAATCTAGTCTTCCATTATCGGATTTAACAAAATCCGAATCTAAGGTTCTTAACATTTCTGGTTGATCGAATCCTACTCTAAACCTGTTTTAAATCTAATTAATATACATGACTAGATTCGCAATCCTCTGTATAGTAAAAACCCTATGTTTACTGAATCAAACAACATCGAATTGTGTAAGATCCGATAACTAGGGTTTGTTCATATACGGATTTGGGGGTTTTGATTTTAAACACAATTTCATTGAAATTAAACCACACCATTGGATTCGCAAGGCCTGGTATAGTAAAAACCCCATAATTTAAACAATTTTCACTATCAGAATCATCCAAATCGATTCGGTGTTCGTATTCTAGGGTTTCGTTACTCAATCTGTAAATAAACGATTTTGTGCTTGTTGTTTTCACAATTAAATCTCACCCGCATACTCGCATACTTCAATTAAACAAAACCCCTATGACTCTATAGTCGATCGCGACTGAAATTGGTGGATTAAGGGCTGGGTTCGAATGGATTTGGGTATAGGGGAAGATCACTGTGGACTTGAACATTAAAACCATTTTGATTCGGATATGTATGCGATTCCCTAGCGGGCGGGACTGATTAGAGTGTGTGGCTGTGGTGGGAGAGACCCGGGTTCGAGTCTCTCCACCCACATTTATTTTTAAAACCGATTTTCATTATTATTTTAATTACCAAATAAATTGTTATATTAATATAATATTTTATTAAAGTGTTTTAACCCGGAAAACAACCCGTCGGCTCGGGTTTGATTTTATAACTTATAATTGATAATAATTCCACTTTCGAAATAATATATTAATACTAATTTCAACCCCGACTTCGTATGAAATAATATGTTAATATTATTTTTAACTCGTGACTCCTATTTCTAAATAATATATATTTATGTTATTTCACTTTGTTTAAATACCTCGTATAATGTTTTAAACTATTTGATAATATAAATTGTTATATTACTTACCGACGTTATTTGCTCGAATAAAAATAACAGATTTATTATTTTTACTAACGATTAGATATTAATCTTACGAATCTAAAATAATATATTAGATTATATTATTTTCCTAACTTTTGTAAACGACTCGAACGTACGAATCTAATTATTTATTTGTTTATTATTCGTTATTAACGTTCGACACGTAACACATTTACCTTAATTATTATATATATAATTCCGTAGACACGTTCGTCTACTCTTAAATTCCTAGAATGCGTTAAGGCGTTAAATCTTCCGTGTCGTCGTCACAAATCCCAACTTGTCCCTAATTTATGTGTTCATAATTTTAGGGCATACGTAAGTCGTCTGAGACTTACACTCGTGGTTCCAACTTTTTCCTTGTGTGATCCAAATCTCTACTCAAGCTTAGGTGAGTTTTCACGGCCCCTTTTTACTGCTTTTAAACTGGGGGAGAAAACATGATACAAACTCTTTTTGATTTTGTACTTCATTTTATATCACTTGTTATGACTATGCGTAAACTCTATCATGAAAGTCCTCACATCGAACCGTTTAAATATGAATATAGCGAGGTATGTTGGGTAGTACTACTGGGTTTGACGAACCTCACCCGCGTTAGTCGCGCTAACTCGATTGGATATCGAACGGGTGCAATATTGACCTAAACGTGCACCATGGTTGATAGACCTGGTGGGAAGCAATACAAACAATCAGTCTACGGTTGCGAGCGTAATAGCAAACATGAACATGGGTTAGCTACTCATTGGTATATATATGTTGATTGTACAATAAATCTGGTAAACGTTTATTTATATATTGAAACCTGTGAACTCACCAACCTCGTGTTGACACTTTTCTTACATGTTTTCTCAGGACGCTAAGCTAAGACACAGGTGCACGTTAGGGCATGCATGGGATTCAACTGCTTTGCTTTGTGTCTATTTATATTTGGTTGAATTATTTTATTGTACTTTGTTTGGTTTGGACGTTTGGACTTTTGAGACTTTTGGACTTTGGTTTTGGGCGCGTGTATTTTACGCATTTACTTTCTTTACGCTTCCGCATTGATACTCTGATTTAAAAGATATTTTCATTTTGAGTCCCATGTAGAGTCGTTCAATGTAACTAGTGTCTGAGATCCTGGTTTGTCACTTCCCAAAACGGTAATACTCCGTTAGTTGAAATTGGGGGGTGACAGATTGGTATAAGAGCCATTAGTTATAGAGAACTAGGATTGCATACTAGACTATAGCCTCACACATTAGTTACATGTCATTTGGATGTTTGGTACTTATACATAATGTTGCAGGATCATGTCGTCAACCCCACCTCCATCGCCTAACGCATCAGGGCATAAGGCACCTGTTTTCTCATCCCCGGAGCCCAAAAGGCGCCGGACTACCTCAATTGACCAAGGCGAACCGAGAAACGCACGAGCATTGGATTATGCTCTCAATTGGGATGTATACCCACATATGATCCAAAGGTGGATCGAAATGGGAGATGTTCCATCATCGTACTTTGGATCTGCATCTTCATCATCTACACTACCTAGCTTACCATGCACCATGGAACAAGCTTTCGCAGCATTCGTAACTTATATGTTGAAGGAATTGAGTTTTGTACAAGATGCCACCGAGGATATACCTAAACTTCTGGAGAATGGACCCCAAGTAGAGAAGAATAAGGTAGGAATAGAACATTTGACTACCGAATTAGCTGCAACGGACCATGTCCACAACCTTTTAGTGGATCGTGTAGCACATCTAGAGACGAGGGCTGACACTACGGATAATGATATGGAAGGAGTTCTGGAGAGATTAGCTGCTATGGAAGCTCAGCTACATGTGGCAAACCACACTGCTGAAGGCCTTCAAGAGAGGGTGACTCACTTGGAAGCCCAACTACAAGCGGCCCTATTCCCGGAAGACATTCCAGTATCTGATGATGAAGAGGAACCCTTTGAGGAGGAGCTCTTTGAGGAGGAGCCCTTTGAAGAGGATCCCTTCGAGGAGGAGCCCTTAGAGGGGGAGCCAGCTGAGGAAGAGCCAGTGGAGATCGATGATACACAGTCATACGTCTCTTCTGATGACGAGGATGTTTGATGATCTCCCTATACTATATTTTTTTTCATGTTTGTTTTTGCTTATGTTATCTCTCTTTCCAAACCTAGATGGGTAAGGTTGTTCCCATCCAATAAAAGCATGAGAAGTTTAATATTTGAGTTATTTATTTTGTAGCCTTACAATTTATTTAATTTTCAAAATATTAGATGTTGTATCTCTTACTCGTACCTGAATAATGTTTAATATGCGATATATTTCTCATTACTTTTCATTTGTGATTGTGAATAATCATGTCTAGGAGAGGACGAGGAGGCCGTGCCGGTGGTCGTGGTACCATTAACATGACGGCAGCAGAGCTAGCAGCTTTGATAAATAATAGTGTGGCAGAGGCCCTAGCAGCACAGAATGCTGCAGGTAAATGCTTTAACTATTGACTAATAGTGTCAATCCTTCTCCTAAGAACATCTTTCTAAACTCTATAATTCCAATTCAATTTGTATTTCTAAATCCAGGCCAGCAAAATCTGCAAAATCAACAGCCAGCCTGCACTTTCAAGGAATTCACGAACTGCAAGCCCCACACCTTTAGTGGAGCTGAAGGAGTCGTTAGATTACTTCGCTGGTTTGAGAAGGTTGAATCAGTAATAGCCATGTGCAACTGCCCCGTGGCTAACCAAGTGAAATTTGCTGCTGGAACTTTAGAAGGCCCGACCCTAACATGGTGGAATGCCCAAGTTCAAATGTTAGGACTGGCAATGGCAAATGGACTCCCGTGGGAGGAATTTAAAACAATGATGAAGGAAGAATACTGCCCACGAGATGAAATTTAAAAGCTAGAAGGAGAGTTCTGGAACCTTAAGATGGAGGGTTCGGAAATTGAACTCTACACCACCCGTTCGCACGAACTTGCTACCATGTGCCCACACATGGTGACTTCGGATTACAAACGGATTGAACTATACATTGGAGGTTTGGTACCTCAGATTCAAAGCATGGTGACATCATCCAACCCTACCACCATCCAACAGACCATCAGACTTGCTCACAAGTTGACCGATCAGGCGGTGACGCAAGGAACTTTACCTCCAAGAGGTTCGGTTTCTAAACCCACCGACAACAATAAGCGAAAGTTCGACCATCACTCCCACTTCCACTCTAACTCTAAAGGATCCCAACCCAACCAACCTCAGCACCAACAGCAGCGAAAGTTTGAACCTGCTAGAAACTTTAATCAAACGACCTCATTAGGTCCGAATCAGGGAGAATATGCTGGGAGGTACCCCAAGTGCAACAAATGTGGCTATCACCACACGGGCACTTGTGACCGGCAACATTGCCAGCGGTGTGGTAAGATGGGCCACGCTACGAAGGACTGTAGGGTTGCACACCCGAATAAACAACCATTTAAATCACAGGGATTCACGAGAGGATGTTTTCAGTGCGGCAAGGAGGGGCACATTCAAAGGAATTGTCCTCAGTTGAAGAGGAGTAGAAATGGAAATGGCAGTGGTAGTAGTAACGGTAATAACCAGGGCAACAATGGTAACAACCCCAATCAGAACAACAATGGTGGGAATAACAGTAATAACGGTAATAACGGTGGTAATGGAGGAAATGGGGCGAAAGGAAGAGCTTTTGTACTAGGATCTGGAGAAGCTCGCTACGATCATAACGTGGTCACCGGTAAGTTTCTCTTAAATAATTACTTTGCTTCTGTCCTTTTCGACACTGGTGCTGATAGGATTTTTATATCTAAGAAACTTAGTGTTATGATAAAAGGAACCCCAACTCTATTAGAAGCTAAGTATGTAATAGAGATAGCTGATGGCCAAACAATTGAAGCAACCCATATTCTTAAGGGTTGTAAGCTTGATTTAGCTAGCCATATTCTTGACATCGACCTTATGCCGGTCACACTTGGTAGTTTTGACGTAATCGTCGGCATGGATTGGTTGTCTAAAAATTAAACGGAAATCATTTGTCATGAGAAAATCGTTCGCATACCTCTCCCGAGTGGAGAAATCCTTTCAGTTCAGGGCGAAAGGGTTGGTGCTGTCATGGGTATCATATCCTTCATGAAAGCACAAAAATGTCTTTGGAAGGGACATGCCGCTATCTTAGCTCTCGTTTCCGAACAACCATCCGAAGAGAAGAAGATTGAAGATATCCCAATTGTACGGGAATTTCTGGAAGTATTTCCTGAAGATTTACCTGGCTTACCACCGCACCGTCAAGTGGAATTTCAAATCGATTTAGCACCTGGAGCAGCGCCGATCGCTCGGGCACCTTATCGATTAGCACCCAGTGAATTGCAAGAACTATCTACTCAGTTATAGGAGTTGTTAGATAAAGGTTTCATCCGACCTAGTTCATTACCGTGGGGAGCTCCAGTCCTGTTTGTTAAAAAGAAGGACGGTACTTTCCGTATGTGCATTGATTACCGGGAATTGAACAATGTAACTATCAAAAACCGTTATCCTCTGCCGCGTATTGATGACCTCTTCGATCAACTCCAAGGGTCAAGTTTCTATTCCAAAATAGATCTTAGATCTGGTTATCATCAGCTGAGAGTCCGAGATGAGGATATCTCGAAGACTGCTTTCAGGACAAGGTACGGCCACTATGAGTTTATGGTTATGCCTTTCGGATTAACCAACGCACCTGCGGTATTCATGGACCTCATGAACCGTGTGTGTAAACCTTATCTTGATCAGTTCGTTATCGTTTTCATCGACGACATCCTCATTTATTCCAAGAACAAGGAGGAACATGAGGAACATCTACGCCTAATTTTGGAACTACTTAAGCGAGAACAACTGTATGCTAAGTTTTCCAAGTGTGAATTTTGGATCCGGGAAATTCAGTTTCTAGGGCATGTGGTTAATGAGAAAGGGATACATGTCGACCCATCCAAAATAGAAGCCATCAAGAATTGGGCAGCACCGACGACTCCGACTGAGGTGCGACAATTTCTGGGATTGGCTGGATATTATCGTCGTTTTATCGAAGGATTTTCAAAGATTGCACAACCTCTCACCGCCCTAACTCAAAAAGGAAAAGCCTATAATTGGGGCGATAACCAAGAGTCAGCTTTCCAGCACCTTAAACAGAAACTTTGCAGTGCACCTATACTAGTCCTTCCGGAAGGAACGGACGACTTCGTAGTATATTGTGATGCGTCTATCCAAGGGTTAGGTTGTGTTTTGATGCAGCGGGAGAAAGTAATCGCATATGCATCACGTCAGTTAAAAAGTCACGAGAAAAACTACACCACTCATGACCTAGAATTGGGAGCCGTAGTTTTCGCACTTAAGATATGGAGACACTACTTGTTACACCGATCACAAGAGTCTTCAGCATATCTTCGAGCAGAAGGAGTTGAACATGCGACAACGTCATTGGGTTGAACTTTTAAATGATTATGACTGTATGATCTGATACCACCCGGGTAAAGCTAATGTTGTAGCTGATGCCCTGAGTTGAAAAGAAACAAAACCCAAACGAGTTCGAGCATTACAGCTTACTATTCACCCCGGATTACCTGACAGAATTCGTAGTGTTCAACTCGAAGCCCTAAAATAAGAAAACCTACCGCTGGAAGGTACACGCGGTCTGGAAGCACAACTTGAAGTCAAATCTGACGGCATTCGATACTTTGCCGAACGAATATGGGTTCCAGTATTCGGAAACCTAAGGGAACAAGTTATAGATGAGTCACATAAATCTCGTTACTCTATTCATCCGGGTTCTGATAAGATGTACCATGATTTAAAGATACTATATTGGTGGCCAAAGATGAAGGCCGATATAGCTATTTATGTGAGTAAATGTCTGACATGTGCAAGAGTTAAAGTTGAATACCAAAAGCCTTCTGGTCTTCTACAACAACCAGAAATTCCCATGTGGAAATGGGAACAAATATCCATGGATTTATTCACCAAATTACCACGAACTCCTACCGGATGCGATACCATTTGGGTAATCGTTGATCGTTTAACAAAATCAGCCCATTTCTTAGCCATCAAGGAAACCGATAAGATGGAAAAGCTTACTCGTATTTACTTAAAAGAAGTAGTATCTCGGCACGGGGTGCCAATCTCTATTATTTCGGATCGTGATGCACGATTCACTTCTCGTTTCTGGCAGTCGTTACATAAGGCCTTAGGCACGCGTCTAGATATGAGCACACCTTACCATCCTCAAACCGATGGTCAAACAGAACGTACTATCCAAACTCTGGAGGACATGCTACGAGCTTGTGTGATCGATTTCGGTAACACTTGGGAGTCTCATCTACCGTTGGTGGAATTCTCCTACAACAACATCTATCACACTAGCATCAAGGCAGCCCCATTTGAAGCACTTTATGGACGGAAATGCCGTTCTCCTATTTGTTGGACCGAGGTTGGAGATAGCCAACTCACAGGTCCTGAACTTGTATTTGAAACTTCCGAAAAGATCGTTCAAATTAGAAACCGTATGGCGGCAGCTCGTGATCGTCAAAAGAGCTATGCCAACAAGCGTCGTAAACCTTTGGAGTTTCAAATAGGTGACATGGTCTTACTCAAACTCTCACCTTGGAAAGGTGTCATTCGTTTCGGGAAACGAGGAAAACTGAATCCTCGTTATGTTGGACCATTCAAAATAATGAAGAGAATTGGACCAGTCGCGTATCAACTGGACCTACCTGAAAGACTTAGTGGTGTGCACAACGTCTTTCACGTCTCAAATTTAAAGAAATGTCTGGCAGACGAATCACTCACAGTTCCTCTGGAGGAACTACATGTTGATGAACAGTTACGATTCATCGAAGAACCTGTCGAAATTATGGATAGGGAAGTAAAAACGTTAAAGCGCAGCAAAGTCCCCATTGTTAGAGTCCGTTGGAACTCGAAACGCGGACCGGAATTCACGTGGGAGCGCGAGGATCAGATGATGCGCAAATATCCTAATCTGTTCAAGTACTCCACATCAAACTCTTAAGGTACTATTTTAATTTTCGGGACGAAAATTCTTTCAACTAGGGGATGATGTGACATCCGGAAAAAAATTTTTCTCTCTCTTATTTAATTTTCGGGACGAAAATTCTTTTAACTTGGGGATGAAGTGACAATTCGGATTTTTTTAGATTTTTGTTCTCATTAAGTATTTTCTGTTAAATCTTAACCCCGTTAGCTCATTTCAAACCCTAGGGACTATTTCTGGCTTTAATTAAACAAGAACCACAGGGACTAGTTAGGTAAATACCCAAAATCGGTCCTATTGATCTCTCATAGTCAAAATCGATAAAATCTTTATTCTTGTTGACTTCAGAAAGTCAAACTCGCAAACTTGAATCCAAAATCACAAATCATAACCGAATATTGCTTGAATTCGTAACGGATTTGATCTTTAATACAATAATCGACCATCATGGATTCTTTAATCATCGACTTTACGTTCAAATAAATCCCAATTATGGGAAATCAATTCGTAACCGTCGAGTTCGATTCCTATACGTATCAATTCGCAACATTTCGTAAACAATCCTTCAATTCAACGCTCTGCGCATCTTGTACGAAGCTCCCAGGAACTTTTGCACACAACAAATCGATCGGAGAAGTATCCACACTCGCCGGAGACCAACTCATTCTTGGTCGACACATGTTCTACTCGATCACCATCAATCCAATATCAATTCAGGTAACTAAATACACCCTCACTTTCGCTTCCATCTGTTTAATGAAAGCCCTATCAATTCCAGGGCTTACATTACCGAATTAAACTCAATCCCGAATCTAGAGTTTGTTTATAAATCAGTTTGGGGCTTTTGATCCTAGACTCAGTTTAAATCCAATTAAAGTGTATAGTTAGTTTCGTAAACTGTCACTAATCAAAAGCCCTATACTAATCTAGTCTTCCATTATCGGATTTAACAAAATCCGAATCTAGGGTTCTTAACATTTCTGGTTGATCGAATCCTACTCTAAACCTGTTTTAAATCCAATTAATATACATGACTAGATTCGCAATCCTCTGTATAGTAAAAACCCTATGTTTACTGAATCAAACAACATCGAATTGTGTAAGATCCGATAACTAGGGTTTGTTCATATACGGATTTGGGGGTTTTGATTTTAAACACAATTTCAATGAAATTAAACCACACCATTGGATTTGCAAGGCCTGGTATAGTAAAAACCCCATAATTTAAACAATTTTCACTATCAGAATCATCCAAATCGATTCGGTGTTCGTATTCTAGGGTTTCGTTACTCAATCTGTAAATAAACGATTTTGTGCTTGTTGTTTTCACAATTAAATCTCACCCGCATACTCGCATACTTCAGTTAAACAAAACCCCTATGACTCTATAGTCGATCGCGACTGAAATTGGTGGATTAAGGGTTGGGTTCGAATGGATTTGGGTATAGGGGAAGATCACTGTGGACTTGAACATTAAAACCATTTTGATTCGGATATGTATGCGATTCCCTAGCGGGCGGGACTGGTTAGAGTGTGTGGCTGTGGTGGGAGAGACCCGGGTTCGAGTCTCTCCACCCACATTTATTTTTAAAACCGATTTTCATTATTATTTTAATTACCAAATAAATTGTTATATTAATATAATATTTTATTAAAGTGTTTTAACCCGGAAAACAACCCGTCGGCTCGGGTTTGATTTTATAACTTATAATTGATAATAATTCCACTTTCGAAATAATATATTTATACAAATTTCAACCCCGACTTCGTATGAAATAATATGTTAATATTATTTTTAACTCGTGACTCCTATTTCTAAATAATATATATTTATGTTATTTCACTTTGTTTAAATACCTCGTATAATGTTTTAAACTGTTTGATAATATAAATTGTTATATTACTTACCGACGTTATTTGCTCGAATAAAAATAACAGATTTATTATTTTTACTAACGATTAGATATTAATCTTACGAATAGATATTAATCTTACGAATCTAAAATAATATATTAGATTATATTATTTTTCTATCTTTTGTAAATGACTCGAACGTACGAATCTAATTATTTATTTGTTTATTATTCGTTATTAACGTTCGACACGTAACGCATTTACCTTAATTATTATATATATAATTCCATAGACACCTTCGTCTACTCTTAAATTTCAAGAATTCGTTAAGGCGTTAAATCTTCCGTGTCGTCGTCACAAATCCCAACTTGTCCCTAATTTATGTGTTCATAATTTTAGGGCATACGTAAGTCGCCTGAGACTTACACTCGTGGTTCCAACTTTTTCCTTGTATGATCCAAATCTCAACTCAAGCTCAGGTGAGTTTTCATGGCCCCTTTTTACTACTTTTAAACTGGGGGAGAAAACATGATACAAACTCTTTTTGATTTTTGTACTTCATTTTATATCACTTGTTATGACTATGCGTAAACTCTATCATGAAAGTCCTCACATCGAACCGTTTAAATATGAATATAGCGAGGTATGTTGGGTAGTACTACTGGGTTTGACGAACCTCACCCGCGTTAACTCGATTGGATATCGAACGGGTGCAATATTGACCTAAACGTGCACCGTGGTTGATAGACCTGGTGGGAGGCAATACAAACAGTCAGTCTACGGTTGCGAGCGTAATAGCAAACATGAACATGGGTTAGCTACTCATTGGTATATATATGTTGATTGTATAATAAATCTGGTAAACTTTTATTTATATATTGAAACCTGTGAACTCACCAACCTCGTGTTGACACTTTTCTTACATGTTTTCTCAGGACGCTAAGCTAAGACACAGGTGCACGTTCGGGCATGCATGGGATTCAACTGCTTTGCTTTGTGTCTATTTATATTTGGTTGAATTATTTTATTGTACTTTGTTTGGTTTGGACGTTTGGACTTTTGAGACTTTTGGACTTTGGTTTTGGGCGCGTGTATTTTGCGCATTTACTTTCTTTACGCTTTCGCATTGATACTCTGATTTAAAAGATATTTTCATTTTGAGTCCCATGTAGATTCGTTCAATGTAACTAGTGTCTGAGATCCTGGTTTGTCACTTCCCAAAATGGTAATACTCCGTTAGTTGAAATTGGGGGTGTGACAGGGGTGACGGTACATTCACATCAGCATTAACATTCTCATTAACATCAATATCTTCATCATGAGCTTCATCTTGAATAGGATCTGGAACTTGATCATCTTGAACCTATTGTTTTGCTTACTGTACTGGCTGTTCAGGTTAAATAACTTGTGGTTCTTGTTGTTAAATTTGTGGTTCTTGAACTTGAGGTTGTTGTTGTTGTGCTTAACCTTGTTTCTGTGCTTGATTTTCATTAGGATTGATCCAGTTGTCATTTGTAGGTGCAACATAATCACGATTAATTATGTGCCCGAACATTGGTGTAGTGTGACACACGGCAAATTTCAGGTTGATATCCATTTTTGACTGAGATACATATTACATTATTAGACATGCATCACACTTAATTTTTTAATAATTAAGTCCATTTCACACTTAGAAAGTCAATCCGTTTACACGTGTCGGTAATCCGGAAGATTACCCGGTCAAACACGCGTCCTACAGCATGACTATTGGTGATAATTTAAAACAAATACCTAGACATATAATCTGTATGTGAAAATTATATGTAATACTGTGATTTAATTAATCATGCCTATGTGAATTTTTTGGTGATTTAAGGAAAAATACTTTTATTTTCAGCACAATCCGGTCGACACGCAGTGTGCACTAGCTAGGTCCATAATTCTAAGCAGACACTTAGACATATATTTGGTGTGCACAAATTACATGTAGTACTGTGATATGTTATTCCAAGACTCTGAATTTTTCAAGAATTTTCTGTGAAACTTTCTGTTTTAACGTTGTCCGGCCAGTCTGCAGTATGTACCGACATTTCCAAATAAAAATCTGGAAATTTTATATGTTAAACATACCAATATGAGTCAAATTATTTTTAAATAATTTCGTTCATGCCTATTCGGGATTTCCGTCAATAAATCGGTGACTATTCGTTTTCCACCACCCGGTACAAAAACCCCCTATATAAACCCCCACCAATCACCCCATTTCCACCACTTTCATCTTTCACTCTCTCCCTCTCCTCCCTCTTTTGGCGATAGCCACACCCACCACCTCCATCTTCCATTTTTTTGTTCTTTGATCTTGTTTCCATCAAATCCAAGCTTACAAGATCAAGAATCAAGCATTTGCAAGAGATTTCATCCATCATTCCATCCATTTTCAAGTTTGGTAAGATCAAAACTCTCCTTTTCTTCATTTTTCATCTTCATGTTCATATGAACATGCATCCAAAGAAAACTCATTTTTATGAAAGATTAGCCATGGATTCTTAAAGGAAATATGTTTTAAAACTCAAATGGTATATATTGTTGGTGATTTTGAACCCGAATTTTGTTCATAGGCTTGGTTCCATTTAAGGAAACTTTATTATATGTGCATGTGCTAGATGATGAGATTTTTTTGATTTGATGATGGATTATGTTGTAATAATAGTTGTAGATGGATAATATGTGCAAATTTTGTTGTCAAAAGTGTTGTATGATACATGCATTATCAGTTTTGCTATTATAAGAAACTTTAATTTTGGGTTTCATGATAGATGCCATGTTTAGGGTGATTTGAAGATGGAAAATGATTAGATATGCATATAGAATGGATAATATGTGTAGATTTGCTATCTAGAACTTTTGGTCATATGAGATTTCATGCTCGGTTCTATTTATAGTAACTTTAATTTTTGGGTTTTTGTTAAGAGAAGTTTTGATGTGAATTGTTTGGTGGAAATGATGCATAAACACTAGATATAGAGATTGTATGATTTTTTTTTCGGTAATCACACGTCCATGATGCTTTTAAGCTCGTTTTCTATTTTTAGAAACTTTATTTCTTGACATGTATGAAAACTTGATGTTTGGGTGTATTCAAAGCATGAAACTAGTGTAGTAAACATTGTGGAAGAATGATTGACCAAAATGATGGATTAAAATGCATGTGTATGAGTTTTAGAGCTCGGTTTCTAAATAAGGAAACTTTATGTTTCCACAAGATGTGTTTGCAAGTTGTTAACATAATTAGAAGGTTTAAATGACTTAGTAACACTTAACTAAGTGTATTATATGATAGTATGTGATGTTTATCCATGAACTTGACAATTTGACATGATCTTGCTATAATAGGAAACATTACTTATCCGAAACTCGCATGTTTGTCTATTTTTAGCAAGTAAACCTTGGGATGTTCTATATGTGTTATAACATGCCTAATTCCATGTATAAATATTAACTTTGCATAGTTGCCATGTTTAGGACTCAAAAACTTGACTTTCCAATTAAGGAAACATTAATGTATCAAAAGTTGTGTTTCAAGTTCAAAATTCCAATCGAATGTTCCAATGTGTTTATTAGACGATAATAGACTATTTCAAAGTAGGTTTGAATTCTATATTAGGATTTGAATGCTTAAGTCCAATGGGTCGTCAAGTCAAAACATCTTTGAAACGTCAAAGTCATTTTTGAAACAACTCTTTGGATGCATAGAGTTCATAGTCAAACATTTACAATACTTAGACTTTAAAGTCCTAAATGTTTCCTAGGGCACGAGTAGGTTGACTCATTTAGCCGGATTTGCTAAGACTTACATATCATTACCGCTTTATCAGGTGAGTTCTCACAGCCCCGTTTTACTCATTTTCCATTTTGGGGTGAGATACATGCTCAAGTACATTTTTCAAAAATCATATTTCCATGCTTACACAGATACATTAATTATATAAGTTGTACTGGTGTGTACAAAGTCCTCTCAGAGTCAACCGTTAATTTTTCCACAAGCGAGGTGATCATGAACAGTACTGTTGGGTTTAACAAGCCCCTGCCTGGGTTAGTAGCGCTAACTTCGACTGGAGGTCGAACGGGTACATAATTGACCTAATCCATTCATGTGCATGGCACAAAGAGTCAAACCACATCCTTTTTCCTTTTTCAGTGGCTACAGTTGAGCTTCGGTTGGCGGACTTATGATAATTTTTGGTTTTGTCTGATCAACAATGATTGTGTAGAGTACATATGCTTTTCTATGCATTTTTGACATATGCTTTTCCATGCATTTTCAACATATGCTTTTCCATGCATTGTCAATATATGATTTTTCAATACATTTCATGATATGATTTCCATTACATTTAACCTGTGAACTCACCAACATTATGTCAACTCGTTTTGGCATGTTTATCTCAGGTCGTTGAATGCATAGGATATGTGGGTAGGATGCACCCACAGGAGTCACACACTATTCATGCATTGCATCCTATTTTTACAAACGCTTTTAATTCATTTGTTAAGCGTTGTAAACTTTTAAACATTGCTTTCGCACATTTACTTTGAACTTTGCTAAAATTATTTTGGGCTTGTTCAAGCCATGCATTAAAACAGGTATTTCGAAAACCATTTAGTGTTCGTTCAAAGTAATACAATGGTAAAGATGCTCTCGAGTCACGCCCCTCGGGTCTAGCCCGAAAGTGGAATTTGGGGGTGTGACATGTAGGAACCGGAATCAACGTTGGTGTAAATCCCAATCTCTCTATGGGTCTTTGAATAAACACACAATGACGAATACGATATCAAGTCTCACAATCAATAGGCGAAAACAATTGATTATGGTGATTCAAGAACACAAAAATTCAAAGTAAAACAAGTGTATTGCTTCAAGAGAATTACAGAGAAAAACATACACTAAAACCGCTAACCCTAAAACGGCTCTCCAACTCATCTAACTCCAAGTCTCAAATTCGTCTTTCAAGCTACTCTCAATCGCTAACCTCATTTAGGTCACGAATACTGTTAGGACATAGATTGTTATGACAAAAGCTTGTAATAGTTAGATTTTATGTCTTTATGTTTTTGTTATGTAAATGTCAAATGTCTAAGTGTTTTACAAGTGAGCCTAGAAGCGAACTTGTTAAGTTCGCCTGGTCTATCAGAGGCGAACTTAGTAAGTTCGCTTAGGTCAAGCTGAGGCGAACTTGTTAAGTTCGCTTAAGCTGTTAGAGGCGAACTTAATAAGTTCTCTTATATCAGGTCAGTTGGTTATATATATGTATGGTTTATAGAGTCAGTCATACATACATAGAGATCGAACCAGAACGAATCAGAGAGATCAGATTGAGTCTGTAAACATCATTGTGATTGGAATACAAATTGAGAAGTTTATTTACATGATTGTTTGCTTTGCCTTTTATGCGTATAAACGTTAACTCGTTGGATTCCGCACTCCGAGTAAACGTCACGTCTTATCACGAGATTGATCTGTAGACGCGCCATGGGGACCTACAAGTGGTATCAGAGATATTGCTCGTGATTCTTGTTGATTCTAGACGAATTTATATGCAAATTGACATCAAATTCATCATTTTTGAGTTTTTCATTTCAATGGAGTTTTCAAGACTAATTTTGATCTGATTTGGAGTTTTTGAAGAGGATTATGATGAAATTGATCCGATAGAAAGCTTCTAATTGACAAATTACACAATCATACGGTCCAATTTTGTTTAATTCCCTCAATTCAGTGTTTAATGATGTCACACCCCGACCGATGGCGGAATCATCGGGGCGGGATATGTAGACTGTTCATAAGCACAAGGTTGACTAGATTGAATATATTAAACATCAAATTTCATAACAAGTAGTGCAAACACAACCAAATCCAAGATAGAACAAAATTGAAATACATAGAATCATTTTATTTAAATTAACTAAGTCCAAGCCTATGTGTAGCACATCTTGATCAATCTCACACATTAGAACCTGAAACATGAATAAAATAAAGTCAACTAAAAAGTTGGTGAGTATAACACAGGTTTATATAGATAGCATATAGTTTGTAAAACAAATCCTTACATAACATGATAAATAAGGCATTTATGGGGAGCAGCTATTGTGTAACCATGTACAATCAAACCTTTGTAACTAGCATGCAAAATTGTGTTGTCAGTATCAATCACCCCAATCTGGGTGGGTTTGTCAGACTCAATAGATCTATCATTGAAAACCGTCGGCTTGAATAGTTAATGATTGCACATATTCGCATACAAAGGTTAGCACACCTAGCACTCGGGCATAAAGCACAAATTGCACACATGAATGTAAATAGGATTTGTACTTGTGTTGTTTGTGTAAATGTAAACATGTAATTTGAATAATGTTCATGTTCCACCCCAAAAATATAAAAGAGTAAAAGGGGCTATGTATACTCACATGGTTTGAAGGCGTTGCTAACAAAGATACTAGATAGAATAAGGATCCTTGAAATGCACAAATTAACCTAAAATGTAATGTATATGGTATTAATAGTGTGCACAATAGTTTAATTGTAAAGTTGTATTTGGCCTTGTGTAAAAAGTCATTGATTTGTAGTTGGAAGTATTGAATACAATATATAAAGTTTGACAGAATATTTTTAGAATATTTTGATTAAGGTTTGAGAGTGAGTAATTAAATAAGTAATGTAAATAATTATTGTTTATGAAAATATTACAAGTGTTAAATGAAATTAAGTGTAGATAACTGAATGTCTTTGTTTAAACATAAAGTAAATAAATAATCATTTTATTTATTTATTTATAAAAATGTAACTTAACCATTTAAATACTTTTTAAATGAAAGGTTTAATAATAATTGTAAATTAAATTTTATAAACTTTAAACAAATAATTTTCCATTTATTAAATATTTGTTCTTTATAAAAATCAACTATTTTTACTTTGTAATTTAATCAAAATATTTGTGGTTTGAAAAATATATAAAATTTATAATTCTGCCAAGATTTTAACTCACACACGACCGTGCCTAGGAAGGGCACGATCGTGCTCGAACCACGGGCGCGACCATGCTAGTCAGGGCGCGACCGTGTTGATCAATCAGAGGGCTTAAACTAATTAAATCATTAGGCACGACCGTGCCTTGGCCAGGCACGATCGTGTCTATGATTCCAAGACACGACTGAGATTAGCCAATGGACATGATTGGGTCTGGACAGGAGGACACAACCGCGCTGATAGTCTGCACGACCGCTTCTAATGAGGCACGACCGCGCTATATGATTAGCGCGACCGTGTTTGTTCCAAATCAGGAACAAATTGACCGATTCTTATAATAATAGGGTTGGAAATCATAGGGTTTTCACCCATTAGATTATTTCAAGTCTTTTTGCATAGATTAATTGGATTTAAAACGTGTCTAAGGTTCGATTCGATTAAGTCATTTTAATGAAAATGTGGATTCGGGTTCGTGGTGATTTCCATAATGAAAGCCCAAATTATCATGGGGCTTTTGATCTATGTACTGAAACGAAAGTGTGGAAGGTTTCAATTACCGGAAGAATAACGAATCGATTGAGTATGGTAGAGACTTGTTCCAGCAGCGACGATTTGATCTCCGGCGTCTACTACTGCAACTCCGGTTTCTTCTGTGCGTTCAGAAGTTTTTAGAGAGGATGGTAATGCGTTTGTTTGAGAGAATTGAGACCAGAATAGTGGATTCGGAGAACAAGAATGAAGGTCGACGGTTTAGTTTAGGAATTCTATAATTGGTGTTAATTCAGGTGTAATGTTGATGTTTAAGCGTCTAATGATGATTATTAACAGATAAACGTGTATAACCGTTACGGAATTGAGTGGGTTTAGAATTAAAGATCGTTTTTACGTTTCAACTGTCAAGAGGCGCGACCGTGCCAATATGCGGCGCGACCGTGCTAAGGCACCAGGTGCGATCGTTCCAAAGCAAGTCGCGAGACTGTGCCAAAGCACTCAGCGCGACCGTGCCAGAACGAGGCGTGACCGTGCCTATTAGGGTTTCTTGTAAATTTTCAACATCAGGCCTTGTAACTTTGGTCTTTGACATATTTGTATAAATAGATACTTATGTAGTGTTTTAGTAGGTTATAACCGTGTAAAATTTGCGGGTTAACATTGAAATATACTATTTAATTGATGGTACGAATAGAACAAAACAGTGCACTAGAACTTGGTTTAAAATGCATTACATTGAATTTGAAATACGGATACTAAAAATCAGAAATGTTACAGTCTCCCCATGTTGAGGGAATTTCGTCCCGAAATTTAGTTAGAGGAAACTACGGCATCAGTAAAAAGGTGGGGATACTTGAGCTTCATTTGGTCTTCTCATTCCCAAGTGAATTCAGGACCACGCTTAGACTCCCAACGAACTTTGACAATAGGAATACGACTTCGCTTGAGTTGCTTAATTTCACGATCCATAATTTCTACCGGTTTCTCAACGAAGTGCATCGTTTCATCAATGTGCACGCCATCAAGCGGTATATGAAGATTCTCGTCGGCGAGACATTTCTTCAGATTTGATACATGAAATGTAGGATGCACATTGCCAAGAGATGGAGGTAATTCGAGTTTGTAGGCCACTTTCCCAATTCTTTCAAGGATTTTGAATGGACCAACGTAGTGAGGGGATAACTTGCCTTTCTTTCCAAAACGGACCACACCCTTCCACGGGGACACCTTAAGAAGAACAAGGTCACCGACTTGGAATTCCAAGGGTTTTCGTCGTTTATCGGCATAACTCTTTTGCCGACTTCTCGCTGTTCGGATGTTGTCACGGATTTGAATAATCTTGTCGGATGTTTCTTGAATTAGCTCGGGACCGGTGATTTGTGCTTCACCAATCTCGTTCCAACAGATAGGAGAACGACACTTGTGACCGTAAAGAGCTTCGAATGGAGCCATGTTGATACTTGTGTGGTAGCTATTATTGTAAGAGAACTCAATGAGGGATAAATGTGAATCCCAATTTCCACCAAAATCGATTACACAAGCTCTAAGCATGTCTTCAAGTGTTTGGATTGTTCGCTCGGTTTGAGCATCAGTTTGGGGATGGTAAGCCGTGCTCAAATCCAATCGTGTGCCAAGAGCAGTTTGGAGAGATTGCCAAAATCGAGAAGTGAACCGGGCATCTCGATCGGATATTATGTTCAAGGGAACACCATGACGGCTCACGATTTCGTCAATGTAAATTCGGGCTAGTTTCTCGACCTGATAGTCTTCACGGATAGGCAAGAAATGAGCAGACTTTGTGAGACGATCAATGATCACCCAAATACTATCATAACCACTCGAGGTGCGAGGGAGTTTGGTAATAAAATCCATGGCTAAGTTCTCCCATTTCCACACGGGAATTTCCGGTTGTTCAAGCAAACCAGAAGGACGTTGATGTTCGGCTTTGACTTTGGAGCAGGTTAAACATTTGGCAACATAAAGGGCAATGTCCTTTTTCATACCAGGCCACCAATATTGTTGGCGAAGATCTTGGTACATTTTATCCGCACCAGGATGAATAGAATAACGAGTCTTGTGAGCCTCGTTCATGAGAAATGTACGGAGATCATCGCGATCGGGAACCCAAATACGGTTCAAGTATTAAAGTAAGCCATTGGGTTTTGATTCAAGCAGAAGTTCAACACCACACGACATTTCCTCGTACATGTTACCCTCGGTGACTGAGACGTGTTGAGCTTCTAAGATGCGGGTTTGAATATCGGTTTGAATTCGGGCACAATGAAGCATAGCATTGTCCTTTCGACTCAAAGCGTCAGCTACAACATTCGCTTTGCCGGGATAGTAACGAATCTCGCAGTCATAGTCGTTAAGGAGTTCAACCCAACGTCGTTGCCTCATATTGAGTTCTTTTTGGTTAAAGATATGTTGAAGACTTTTGTGGTCGGTGAACACCACACATTTTGTGCCATAGAGATAATGTCTCCAAATCTTCAATGCTAATATGACCTCACCCAACTCAAGATCGTGCGTCGTATAATTCTTCTCATGAATCTTAAGTTGCCTTGACGCATAAGCGATTACTTTGCCTCGTTGCATGAGGACACAACCGAGACCTTGGTTAGAAGCATCACAGTAGATAACTAAATCATCATTCCCATCTGGGAGATTCAAAATGGGAGCATTGCACAAATTTTGCTTAAGGGTTTGGAAAGCTTCTTCTTGTTTTGGTCCCCATTCGTAAGTCTTACCCTTGTGGGTCAAAGCGGTAAGGGGGATGGCAATCTTAGAGAAGTTCGAGATAAAACGTCGGTAATATCCCGCAAGACCAAGAAATGAACGAACTTCAGTGGGAGTCTTCGGGGTATTCCAATTCTTAACCGTTTCGATCTTAGCAGGGTCAACATGAATACTCTTGTCATTGACGATATGACAAAGAAATTGAACTTCTTTTAACCAAAATTAACATTTGGAGAATTTGGCGTATAGTTGTTCTTTCTTCAAGAGATCCAAGACCAATCTAAGATGTTGCTCATGATCGTCTTTAGTCTTGGAATAGATTAAGATGTCATCGATGAAAACGATCACGAACTTATCAAGGTACGGTTTGCACACACGATTAATGAGATCCATGAAAACTGCAGGTGCATTGGTTAGTCCAAAAGGCATAACCATGAACTCGTAATGACCGTACCTTGTTCGGAATGCAGTTTTTGGAATATCGTCTTCTTGCACACGGAGTTGGTGATAACCAGATCGAAGATCAATCTTTGAGAAGCAAGTAGAACCTTGAAGTTGATCATAGAGGTCATCAATTCTAGGCAAAGGATAACGGTTTTTGATAGTAAGCTTGTTGAGTTCGCGGTAGTCAATACACATGCGAAATGATCCATCCTTCTTTTTAACGAATAAGACGGGTGCACCCCACGGTGAATGACTAGGACGGATGAATCCCTTGTCGGAGAGCTCTTGAAGTTGACTTGCAAGTTCTTGCATTTCAGAAGGTGCAAGACGATAAGGAGCTCTAGCCACGGGGTTAGCTTCGGGCACAAGATCAATGCGAAATTCTACTTGTCGAACGGGTGGAAGACCGGATAAGTCTTCGGGAAAATCCCGAATGATGGGAATGTCTTGTATACTCTTCTTTTTGACATCTTTTTGGACAACATGAGCTAAGAAAGCCACGTACTTCTTTCGTAGGTACTTTTAGGCGGTAGTGCACGACATTAACTTAAGTCCTTTACAAGGCTTTTCACCAAAGTGTCTTAGTGTTTTTCCCGATGGTAGCGGTATTCGGATGCACTTCTCGAAACAAATGATTTCGGCATAATGATTTGATAGCCAATCCATGCCTATGATGATATCAAAACTTCCTAGTGGCATTGGAACAAGGTTGATTGGGAACGTATAATCATTAAGTTCTAAAGAACAGTCATAGATAATAGACTCGATTGTAAGTGAATCACCATTTTCTACTTCAACGGTAAATGTTTTCTCTAATTGGGACCGTGTCTTTGCAAGTAAAGGTTCAAAATTAAGTGACACAATACTTTTATCGGCGCCGGTATCGAATAATATGGAGGCATATTGACTATTAACAAGAAACGTACCATTGACCACGTCATTGTTGGCTTGAGCTTCATTGGCGTTTATGTTGAAAGCACGCCCACGAGCTCCACCTTGTCTAGCATTGACTAACTTTGGGCATTGATCACGGAAATGGTTCAGGTTGCCACATTCATAACATGATCGTCCATATGCAATAGCGGGTACACCTTGATTAGCCGCTTGGGTGTTGGTTTGGTTTGGTGGGTTGACTTGGCCCGCAAGAGCTTTGGTCCTACAAACATTAACCATATGGCCATACCTCCCACAATAAGTACAAAGACAACATGGGATGCTTTGGGGATGATGGTAGTTGCAGGTGGCACAAAGTGGGTAGATTCCAACATATGGCTTTTTGGCCGGTGCTTGAACTATATGTGTAGCTTGGTTAATAGGAATAGCAGGAGTGACCACAACATAGTTTCTAGTCTTCCTTTTCCTATTATTGCGGGAGGGTTCAGTTGTGGCTTCTTTGTAGTGGGTAGGAGGGGTTATAGTGTCAGAAACTTTCTTGGTGCCCTTTTTATTAAGTGTTCCCGCTTTCACATGGTATCAGTTAAGGTAGCGGACAAACGGATAGCATCCTCAAGTGTTGTGGGATTCCTTCCTAGGACAGTATCTTGAATTTGTCTAGGCAGTCCCCCAATATACTTTTCAATGCAGCGGGACAAAGGAGTGACCATGTGGGGCACAAGAAGACTCAACTCATGGAACCGAGTCGTATACGCCAAGTTTTCACCACTATCTTGGGCAAGATCCCAAAACTCAGCTTCAAGTTTCCTCACTTCATTTCGAGGACAGAATTCCTCGGTCATTAGCCTTTTAACCTCATCCCAAGGTAAGGCCATTGCTACATCCACACCTCGATTTCGCTTCTCCCCATTCCACCACGTGAGTGCCCGTTTTTGTAGGACACTTGTGGCATGACGAACACGGAGGTTGTCGGGGCAGTCACTATTGAGAAAAGTATTCTCAATGCTTTCAAACCATTGAAGGAGTCCGGTAGCTCCTTCGGTACCATAGAACTTGAGGGGATTGCATGAGTTGAAGTGCTTGAAGGTGCATTGAGATGGGTTGTTACCACCATTTCCACTATTGCTACCATTACCACCGTTGTTGCCATTGGTGGCACTATTAGCTTGTGTGAGTTGTGTCACGAGTTGTGCAAGAATAGCAGCAATGTCGGTATTGGTTTTGGCGGCGGGAGCATGACGAGGAGGCATTCTACAGATTTTCACAAGACAAGAAAAGGTGTAAGAACTCATGAGAATTGTTTGGATTTAATAGAATAAGATAATCAAAATAAATAGAGAATCATAGTTTGGATTGTACTCAAATAGTGATAAAATCACTCGAATACTATGACACATTAAGGTTAATTTAAACTTATATAATTTTCAAGGAGACATGTTTTAGCCTATAAGTAAACACTCATCTTGGGAATTCCCAGGAAAGCATACGGGTCCCTCGATTGATTGGGATTTATGCGAAATGCTTTCCTAGACAGAAAACCCAAAATACAGGTGTCACTCTTCCAGATTGCACGTGTCCTCAAATAATCAACAAAGCTTAAAAACCTTAACGAGGAAAGAAAATTTATAGATTTTGCTTCATGAAGTTTCCACATGCTTAAAAGATAAAGATAGAGAAGAAAATAAGAATATTATGAGGTTTTTAGGATATAGGAAAGGATATTGTTTATTTAATTTATTATTTAAGTATATTTTAATAAGTCATGGATTTTTAATAAATAAGTCATCAATTAAAATAATAACTAATCATAGTAAGCATGTAGCACATAGCATGTAACACATAACATGTAGCACAGAACCCTATAAACATGAAGCATGGCATAAGTGGGTGTCCTAAAGTTATAGTCTAGGTCAAGGTGTCTAATAACCTAATTCCCTATAACCAAGGCTCTGATACCAATCTATCACACTCCGACCGATGGCGGAATCATCGGGGCGGGACATGTAGACTGTTTATAAGCACAAGGTTGACTAGATTGAATATATTAAACATCAAATTTCATAACAAGTAGTCCAAACATAACCAAATTCAAGATAGAACAAAATTGAAATACATAGAATCCTGTTATTTAAATTAACTAAGTCCAAGCCTATGTGTAGCACATCTTGATCAATCTCACACATTAGAACCTGAAACATGAATAAAATAAAGTCAACTAAAAAGTTGGTGAGTATAACACAGGTTTATATAGATAGCATATAGTTTGTAAAACAAATCCTTACATACCATGATAAATAAGGCATTTATGGGGAGCAGCTATTGTGTAACCATGTACAATCAAACCTTTGTAACTAGCATGCAAAATTGTGTTGTCGGTATCAATCACCCCAATCTAGGTGGGTTTGTCAGACTCAACAGATCTATCATTGAAAATCGTCGGCTTGAATAGTTAATGATTGCACATAATTGCATACAAAGGTTAGCACACCTAGCACTCGGGCAAAAAGCTCAAATTGCACACATGAATGTAAATAGGATTTGTACTTGTGTTGTTTGTGTAAATGTAAACATGTAATTTGAATAATGTTCATGTTCCACCCCAAAAATGTAAAAGAGTAAAAGGGGCTATGTATACTCACATGGTTTGAAGGCGTTGCTAACAAAGATACTAGATAGAATAAGGATCCTTGAAATGCACAAATTAACCTAAATTGTAATGTATATGGTATTAATAGTGTGCATAAGAGTTTAATTCTAAAGTTGTATTTGGCCTTGTGTAAAAAGTCATTGATTTGTAGTTAGAAGTATTGAATACAATATATAAAGTTTGACAGAATATTTTTAGAATATTTTGATTAAGGTTTGAGTGTGAATAATTAAATAAGTAATGTAAATAATTATTGTTTATGAAAATATTACAAGTGTTAAATGAAATTAAGTGTAGATAACTGAATGTCTTTGTTTAAACATAAAGTAAATAAATAATCATTTTATTTATTTATTTATAAAAATGTAACTTAACCATTTAAATACTTTTTAAATGAAAGGTTTAATAATAATTGTAAATTAAATTTTATAAACTTTAAACAAATAATTTTCCATTTATTAAATATTTGTTCTTTATAAAAATCAACTATTTTTACTTTGTAATTTAATCAGAATATTTGTGGTTTGAAAAATATATAAAATTTATAATTCTGCCAGGATTTTAACTCACACACGACCGTGCCTGGGAAGGGCACGATCGTGCTCGAACCACGGGCGCGACCGTGTTGATCAATCAGAGGGCTTAAACTAATTAAATCATTAGGCATGACCGTGCCTTGGCCAGGCACGATCGTGTCTATGATTCCAAGACACGACTGAGATTAGCCAAAGGACATGATTGGGTCTAGACAGGAGGACACGACCGCGCTGATAGTCGGCACGACCGCTTCTAATGAGGCACGACCGCGCTAGACGATTAGCGCGACCGTGTCTGTTCCAAATCAGGAACAAATTGACCGATTCTTATATTAATAGGGTTGGAAATCATAGGGTTTTCACCCATTAGATTATTTCAAGTCTTTTTGCATAGATTAATTGGATTTAAAACGTGTCTAAGGTTCGATTCGATTAAGTCATTTTTAACAAAAATGTGGATTCGGGTTCGTGGTGATTTCCATAATGAAAGCCCAAATTATCATGGGGCTTTTGATCTATGTACTGAAACGAAAGTGTGGAAGGTTTCAATTACCCGGAAGAATAACAAATCGATTGAGTACGATAGAGACTTGTTCCGGCGGCGACGTTTTGATCTCCGGCGTCTACTACTGCAACTCCGGTTGCTTCTGTGCGTTCAGAAGTTTTTAGAGAGGATGGTAATGCGTTTGTTTGAGAGAATTGAGACCAGAATAGTGGATTCGGTGAACAAGAATGAAGGTCGACGGTTTAGTTTAGGAATTCTATAATTGGTGTTAATTCAGGTGTAATGTTGATGTTTAAGCGTCTAATGATGATTATTAACATATAAACGTGTATAACCGTTACGGAATTGAGTGGGTTTAGAATTAAAGATCGTTTTTAAGTTTCAATTGTCAAGAGGCGCGACCGTGCTAAGGCACCACGCGCGATCGTTCCAAATCAAGTCGCGCGACTGTGCCAAAGCATTAGTCGCGACCGTGCCAGAACGAGGCGCGACCGTGCCTATTAGGGTTTCTTGTAAATTTTCAACATCAGGCCTTGTAACTTTGGTCTTTGACATATTTGTATAAATAGATACTTATGTAGTGTTTTAGTAGGTTATAACCGTGTAAAATTTGCGGGTTAACATTGAAATATAGTATTTAATTGATGGTATGAATAGAACAAAACAGTGCACTAGAACTTGGTTTAAAATGCATTACATTGAATTTGAAATACGGATACTAAAAATCAGAAATGTTACAAATGATGATTTTTGAAAGTTCTTGGTTCGCGGCTGTTGTCTGAAGAATTTCTTGATCAAGATTCTGTAACGGCAAGCGAACTTGCTGAATTCTGTGCAGGCGAACTTAGCAGCAGGCGAACTTGTCAAGTTCGCTTCTCACAGGGTTAAGTGAACTTATTTTAGGCGAACTTAATCAGATTGTTGAATTCTGATTTAAGCGAACTTATTAAGTTCGCTTCTCATTAAGTTCGCTTGAGTGACTTAGCAGGCGAACTTATTATCTTCGCCTGAGGGTAAAGGAATTTCAACACTTGGAAAAAAAATTTTAAAAAAAAATGGCAAATATGATTCATGTCACAAACATGTTCAATTATGACAATGAGATTGGTACATCTCAAAAACCTCCGAAGTTGTTGAATCTAGCTGATTATTCAAATTGGAAAGATCGTTTTGACCAGTTCGTATCTTTTACTGATACTAGTGTGTGGATTCCGATTTTGGAAGGATATACGCATCCTACTTATTCGTGGATGGGAAAGAATGATGTTCCGAAGCCGGTATCAGCGTTAACTACTGAAGAGAATGGCTAGCATTTCGATGTCTCTTCCAAAGGAAATATATCACAGTTTTAAACAGTTCAAGTCTTCTCAACAATTATGGGAAGCATTACAGAAAAGGTGTGAAGGGAGTTTGGATGTGAAGAAGAGTAGAAAGGAGTTACTAAAGAAGCAGTTCCTAGTCTTTAAACATTTTCAAAATGAATCATTGGATGATCTTGCTACAAGATTCTATCATCTTCTTAGTGAACTGGCTAGTGCATCTATGGTATATGAGACTGAGGAAATCAATGATAAATTCTTGGAGGCTTTACCATCAAAGTTTGATGTGTATAGGGTTTTGATCAAAGAAAATATTGAGTACAAAACCATGTCTCTTGAAGAAGTTCTAGGGAAGATTCAGTCACATGACATGAATATGAAGAAGAAAGAGACTAATATGGAGCATATCCAGGATCCCTCAATGTATTTTACCAAATCTACTGGTAAATCTGGTACTGGAGTGGCATTCTTTTCTGGTGATGCTCAAGAGTCTTCAAATGATCAGTGTTCTGGAGTTCCAATTTATTCTGGTCATTCAAGCCATTCTGGATTTTCTGCTACTACAGCTTCAACATCATCTGGATCTCATGTGAATCAGAAAGTTGCTGATGATTATCTTGCTATGTTTTCTTTATTCATGGCATCATATGAAAATTTCATTGGAGGTAAAATACATGATCCTGAGGTTATAGAAGAAGATTTTAGACAGATTGACCCTTTTGATCTGGAAGAAATGAATATCCAATGGAATATGGCCATGTTAATGCGACAAGCTAAAGATTTCTTGAAGAGAACTGGCAGAAAATATATTGGTTCAAATAGTCGATCACGTATGGGTTTTGATAAGAGCAAAGTTCGTTGTTACAATTGCCAAGAGTATGATCACTTTGCTAAGGAGTGTGTGAAGCCGAAGATAGAATTTGATTCTCAAAAGAAGCAGTCTAACTTTCAGCATAATAGGAATCAGTCACATGGTACATCTAGTAATCAAAATCATGGTCCTTCTGGTAATACAAATCATGCATCTGCATCATCAGCTTTGGTTGCTCAAAACGACAAAAACTATGATTGGGGCATTCATCTGGAAGATTTGGTGGGTGCTGTGAGTCAGGCTTTTGTTGCAGAAATTCATTCTGAAAAACCAGAGGAGTCTACTGATGATGAAAGTTCTAGTGATGATTCGTGTGATGGTGATAGTGTTCCAAGCGTTGATGATGAGGAAGAACAAGGGCAGAGTATTGATTCTGATGTTGCATCAGGGGTTGCTGAGGAGGATATTGTTCTTACAAAAAATGCTTCAGTTGGTGATGATTCAGAGAATATTCCCATTGCCAAAGTATTCATGGCAGACATGTCTGATCCATCTAAGGTAAAAGACTCTGTTTGTCATATATACTGTTCTAACTGCATTTCTGTTAAAGATAAACTGCAAAAGGTCATGGATGATAACACAAACTTGATTTGTGACATTAAATCAATGCATTCAGTTAATCAGAAACTGAAAGATAATGATAAGCTGTGCATTGATAGAATTGAGTCTTTGAAAAGAGACTTAAATTCTCTTGGGCTAAAATACAAAGAACAGGGTTATCATCTAGATATGGCTTATGTTGAAATAGAAAAACGTAATGAAATTGTTGCCCAAAAGAATAAAGAAATATCTGACAAGGAGTCTGAGGTGATCAAACTTCATCGAAAGTTGGAACAATTTGAAAGTTCTTCAGTTGTTTTGGATTATTTTAACTCAAATGCTGATCCTACTAAGCGTGTTGCTGGTATTGGATTTATTCCTCCACCGTTTAATGCAAATTATGTGGTGGAACCTGAGATCATAAATGAAGAGGAGATAGATCCAAAAACTGTGTTAAAGGTGAATCCGGTAACTAGGGAGGATATGGTATATGAGTCAGATTCTAAAGATGAGATGTTTGATGAAAAGAAGGTCGAGGGCATTCCAAAAGAAGTGAAAATTGATAACCCAACTGTTGTTAAAAATGTTACCCGGGATAGATGCATTATGACTGAACCTGAAGAGGTGAAAGTGGTTCCAACTAAACTTTCTCCAATCTTACAGTCATGTGGGTTTGTTGCGGCTGGTTATCAAAAAGTGAATTCTTCAAAGGTGCCAAAACAGACTTATGTTCCAAAGAAGCCGATAAATTGTTCTGGGCATTCCTCCGAAGCTTATTCTTCTGATGGATCCTCAAATTCAAAGAAAACCTCTTATTTCAGAAATTATCAAGAAAGAAGAGTGTTTTCATTGCAATGAGGCTGGTCGTATTTTGATCAATTGTCCATACAAGAACCAGGGTAAAATGAAGATTGTTCCTTCACAACCGAAAGTGGTGAAGATTCTGAAAAGAAAAGATGAGGGAAAGTCGTCTTCTATTTTGGAGAAAAATATGACTGGTCGATCTTTTGTTAAATCCCCTGGATTTAAACAACAGAATACATTACATGCTAAATCCTTTGTGTACAAAGAGAAACTTGAGATTCCAAAAGTTTGGATTTCAAAAGATTCTTTTCAGGAGGTTAAATTGTCTAGATCTCAAAGAAGAAGAAGAAACAGAAAATTAAAGAAAATTTTGGAAACATCTGAATCTGACAATAATATATCAAATAATGTTTTTCAAAATAATAAAAATGGTTCTTCTTTGAAAAAGTCTGATTGTCAAACTTCTGTTCCAAAAGTGAATGATAAAATTGATTGTAAATTACAAGAAGTTGTTTATTTTGATCAATCCGGACGACCCAAGACCACGATGGCTTGGGTTCCTATTTCTAACTAATTCTCGTTGTTTATGTAGGGACAACCAAGGAGGACTATCAACAATACATGGTATGTGGATAGTGGTTGCTCTCGACATATGACAGGGAATGTTAGATTGCTTGAGGATGTAAAACAAATTGATGGAGGTTGTGTCGCTTTTGCGGGCAATAAAGGCGGGTACATAACTGGCCAGGGTACGTTAATGAATGACAAAGTCAAATTTGAAAAGGTGAATTATGTTGAGCAGCTGGAACACAATCTTTTAAGAGTATCACAAGTCTGTGACAAGAAGTTTTCATTCCATTTCAACGATACTGAATGCTATATTTTGAAACCGGGTTTTGTGATTCCTGATGAATGGATTCTCATGAAGGCTCCAAGGATAAATGACACGTATGTCCTTGACATGAGTGTAGCCACTACAACGGATTCAATTCCAACATGTTTACTCTCCAAGACGTCGGAATCTGATTCAATATTGTGGCACAGGAAGCTAGCTCACATTAACTTTAGGAAGATGAACTACATTGTTAGGAATGATTTGGTTCTTGGTATTCCAAAAATGAAATTCTCAGTTCCTGATGATTGTATTCCGTGCAAGAAGGGGAAGCAAAGAAGGAAATCTCACAAATCTAAATTGACGAATCTATCGTAACTCCTTTGGAGTTGCTGCATATGGATTTGTTCAGTCCTATCAGTATCAGGAGCATTGGTGGGAAATCGTATTACTTGGTAGTAACTGATGATTACTCCAGATTTTCATGGGTTAAGTTTCTTTCCTCTAAAGCTGAAACCACTGAGTTGGTACAATACTTAATCCTGGGTTTGGAAAATTTATTCAATCTGAAAGTCAGAAGAATCAGGAGTGACAATGGCAGCGAATTTAAGAATAGCAAAATGGGCTTATTCTGTCTACAAAAAGGAATTCATCGTGTTCAGTGCGCCATATGTTCCTCAACAAAATGGTGTCGCTGAACGAAAGAACAGGACGTTGGTCGAAACAGCTCGCACGATGCTTGCAGATTCTAAGCTTCCAGTCACCTTCTGGGCTGAAGCTGTGAATACTGCGTGTCATGTTTTGAACAGGGTCTTGACCGTCAAGCGACATAACAAGACTTGCTATGAATTGCTGAATAATCGAAAGCCGGATCTGGATTATTTACTACCTTTTGGTAATCCTTGCACCCTATTGAAAGTTCGATATGTCCCAACAAAATTCAGTACGAAGGCTATTGAAGAGATTTTTCTAGGGTATGTGGCTAATTTGACAACCAAGAGGGTTTATAACAAAGAGACGCGCCAAGTTGAAGAATGGTTTCATATTGACTGTTCAAATCGGTCTTTACCACAAATGGCGATTGGTCCGGATTAGGCGTTTGATTATGAAAACTTATTCAAGTCTTTTCATTTACCTTATGATATTTCTGCTGAAGATGCTGCTGTTCTTTATGATTTTTGTCAAGATGCACAGCACAATGGATTTCTACCAAATGCAGTTCCAAATTCATCGATTCCATCTACTTTTGCTCCCGATCCTAATGTTGCTTCTTGTTCAGGTCCACAAGATTCAGAGAGTGAGGAGGATAATACTATTTTTCAAGATTCTTCTGCTGATCTGTTGTTGGGTGATGATCCATTACCTTCGACACAGGATCAGGGGGAGATTCCTACAAATTTAGACTCGGAAATTCCAATTACTCAAGATTATTCTTATCAATCCGCCTCTACTCAAGTTGACGTGTTGCCGGTTCTTGAGGTCGCATCCATCAAGGAACTCAAAGATCATCTGGTGACAAATATAATTGGAAATTTACAGGATGGAGTGAAAACACGGTCTCTTGTTTACAATACTTGTTTGTATACTTGCATTAAAGATTCTGGTGTTCTTGATGATTGCTCACATTCTTGCTTTATTTCGCAGGTTGAACCCAAGAATGTTGAGATGGCTTTAAATGACAATAATTGGATAGAAGCTATGCAGGAAGAACTTGCTCAATTTGGCAAACTTAAGGTTTGGAATCTTGTTGATCTTCCGAAGGGTGCGTATCCGATAGGAACAAAATGGGTGTTTAAATGTAAGAAAGACGATCGAGGTGTCGTGGTACGCAACAAGGCAAGATTAGTTATCCAGGGTTTCAATCAACAAGAAGGAATTGATTACACCGAGGTCTATGCGTCGGTTGCGAGGCTCGAAGCTATAAGGTTGTTTCTAGCTTTTGCTTCTTTTAAAGGTTTTAAGGTGTTTCAATTAGACGTCAAAAGTGCGTTTTTATATGGAAAGTTCAAGGAGGAAGTCTATGTTTGTCAGCCGCCGGGGTTTGAAGATCCACTGAATCCGAATATGGTCTTCAAGCTTGATAAGGCCCTCTATGGTCTTCATCAGGCTCCTCGTGCGTGGTATGAGACTTTATCC
Organism: Smallanthus sonchifolius; assembly: GCA_023525975.1. Taxonomy (NCBI): domain Eukaryota; kingdom Viridiplantae; phylum Streptophyta; class Magnoliopsida; order Asterales; family Asteraceae; genus Smallanthus; species Smallanthus sonchifolius. Next base: position 59,153,744 of record CM042021.1, read on the forward strand.
ACACATCTTTTGGCAAATGACTTTGTTCATGGAAAGATAGATTCGACCTTATTCATAAAGAAATCAAGGGGAGATTACCTACTGGTACAGATTTATGTGGATGATATTATTTTTGGCACGACAAATGAAGGGTTGTGCAAAGACTTTGAGGGTGTTATGAAGTCGAAATTTGAAATGTCTGCTATGGGAGAGTTATCGTTTTTCTTAGGTTTACAAGTAAATCAAAAGGAAGATGGTTTCTTTATTCATCAGTCTAAGTATGTCAAAGCCATCTTGAGCCGGTTCAAGATGGAGGACTGTACCCCATATGATACTCCAATTCCGGTCAATCATAAGTTGAATTCTGACCCGGAAGGAAAAGATGTGGATTGTCGACTTTACAGAGCTATGATTGGATCCCTCATGTACTTAACCGCTTCAAGGCCGGATATAATGTTCGCCGTGTGTATCTGTTCCAAATTTCAGGCAAAGCCAAAAGAATCTCACTTAATTGCTGTGAAAAGAATCTTTCGGTATTTAAAAGAAAACAACGTTTAGGGCTATGGTATCCTCATGGTTCTAACTTTGCTTTCAATGCTTATACTGATTCTGATTTTGGTGGTTGTTGTCTGGACAGAAAATCTATAACAGGTGGTTGCCAGTTCTTAGGAAATCGACTTGTATCTTGGCAATGCAAAAAGCAAACCACAGTCTCAATTTCAACATGCGAAGCAGAATACATCGCTGCTGCAAGTTGTTGTTCACAGATTCTGTGGATACAACAGCAATTGAGAGATTACGGTTTGAATTTCACAGGAACCCCCATGCTTATCGATAATAATGCTACTATGTCCATAACTAATAATCCTGTTAAACATAGTAAAACTAAGCACATCGAAATTCGATATCATTTTATATGTGATTGTGCAGAGAAAAGGTTGATTGAGCTGGTCAAGGTACACACTGAAGATAATTTTGCTGATTTGTTTACCAAGGCATTTGATCATACCAGGTTTGAATTCCTAATTAAAATGATTGGAATGATCAATCCTGAATAAAAGCTTTTCAAAATCAGAATTTCATGGAAAATTTTGTTTTTTTTAAAGTTCTTTTATTGCTTTATTACATTTCAGCATTTACATTTTCAGTCAAAAATTTTAATTTATAAAAAGTCAAAACAAATTAAAAAAATATATAAAATTTGACATCATTTGAGGTTAGAGAAGAAATGATAGTACATCAGTGATTAGTTCATTTCACACGACCTTAGTAGACCTTGATATATGATTGATTAAAATAAGTTGATTTGATCTAAATTTCAAAGTCTGCATAAATAAGAAATGATAGTGTTGTGAATGCTCTATTCTTGATAATTTGTTTTAAAATTTGTGTATAAAATTTGAAACTTGAATTGTCAATAGGCTAAAAGCGTTTTGAAACTAATAGTAGTGTGAAAATTAAATATAATATGATTACATCTGTGATTTAAATCAATTATATGCCTGGGTGTGTGTGTAAAAGATCATTATCAGATAAAGAATATATGGTTATAAAGAATTTCATGAGACCAATATCGAATTATATCTTTAGCACAAATTTATTTCAGTTCACTTCACTGCCCATGCCCCGAAAAACATGCAAGGTGTTGCTGAACTAAGATATGGTTTCAAAATCTGTTGAAACATATATTCGCCCTTGGATCAGTTAGATACATCATCTAGTCTGATTCCATTTAATTTTATCCAGATAATAGTTGGATCCTCATACCTGAATCTGTTGATTCTCATTAAACAGTCAATCCATTAGAATCTTCTGATTCTGAATCATCATGATTCTTATACCCTTTGGGATCTGCTTTTACACTTGTGCTAAAAGGGATAATTTCATCTTGGATATTGATCTAATCTTAACATTAACTGTATATGTCTTGAAGATAGTGCAATTTATATTTCTGTTTGGCATATATGTGGGGTACACGATGTTTTTAATCTAAATTGTACTAAATCACATGAATTTGGAGTATAAACGCTTATAGTTTCAAATAAAATAATATTGACAAATTTAAGAATTCATGCTTTATATTTCAAATTCGGTATAAATAAAAGAGCATTTTATAACCTGATCTTATTTACTTTGAAATTTATCGCGTATCATTTCAAATATTATTCAAATTGAATGAGTTTTAAAATAAAAATGATGCAAAGTGCACAAAATTGAGTTGAATGGTTTCATACTATAGGTTACCCTTTGTTATTGATAAAATGTGTGATGAATTAATTGAATACTGATATGATCTTCTTGCTCATGATGTTAAATCCAAAAATATGTGATTTCAGTTTATTCAGATAAAATTCAAAAATATGTGTTTACGTTTGTACAGATAAAATCCAAAAATATGTGATTTCAGTTTATTCAGATAAAATTCAAAAATATGTGATTCCGTTTGTATAGATAAAACTCAAAAAGATTTTTTATTTTTATTTTCCATGAAAATTCTAAACTTTTATTAAAATTGTTCGGGATTGGATCAAATACGTGTTGCTGACGGAAGTTCAAGATTTGACAGGTTGATAAAATTTTTGTTCAAGGAAAAAAGGTTGAAAAGCTATTAAGTTCGCCTGTGTACAGTGAAGCGAATTAATATCAATGAAGCGAACTTAATCTGCTATCTGGGATGAAGCGAACTTAATCTGAAATAGGTGAAGCAAACTTATCATGTTCGCCTAGGGCTTGTTAAGCGAACTTAACAAGTTCGCCTAATCAAGCGAACTTAATCTGAATAAGGGTTTAACCAGGCGAACTTATCCACTTCATCGTCTCCTCAGATTCAAGCGAACTTATTCAAAAAAATTTTGAGATTTCAAATTACGTGGTTGTTGTGTTGTTAATCGTTTCCTTCTAAATCGAAATTGGATTGCGAATCTAACCAAGGTATTTTCATCGATTTTTGTCCGTTAATTTGAGAGAAAATCGAAGTTTGTGTCTCGGTTTCATCTCGAGGCTGTTTTTGCCCAAATGGTGCATATTCCAATGTTAAATTGTGAAATTGTTCTTGGATATTGATTTAATAGTACACTTCGATTGCTTTCCAATGCTTATTTCAAGATTTTATTACAGATTGAAGAGTTTGATTTCTGTGATTGAATTCGAATCGACGGACAGTTCAGGCGAACTTGTTCAAGCGAACTTGTCCAGGTTCGCCTCTTGCACTACTAAGCGAACTTATTAAGTTCGCCTAGGGGACAGTGAGGATTTGGATTTATGAAATTTGGACTGGTGAAATTTTTTTTTGAAAATTTTTTTAAAATGTTTTTTCTTTGTTGTTTTGTTTTGTTTGTACTCGTTATTTTTTCTAATATGTTTGTTGTCTAAATGTTTCAGATGGCTCGACGTGTTGAATATAAACATAATCAAGTGGCATTGTTAGATCCCAACATGTCCGAGGCTGTAAATTTTCAAGGCATTATAGGATTTTTGAACAGATCACGTCTTCACGTTGCTCTATCTGCTGATCCTTACATCAATCTCGTGTACATACAGCAATTTTGGGACACTGTGCATCAAGATACGAACGTTGAACCTGTTCGTGCCACTGTTAATAATACCGAGATTGCCATTTCTGAAGAAACGATACGTGCTGCTCTTGATTTGGGTGGAAATGCTGATGATCCATTATCTTATCCAGGCACTCTTATTCTGGGTTGTTTTCAACGAATGGGATATCGTGGGAAACAGAATGATACACAAGCACGGAAAGGTGGATTAGTTGGTGAATGGAGGTATTTCATGCATGTGATTATGCAGTGCATCTCTCCTCGCAAAGCTGGTACTGATGGATTGAAGATGGCTCTTCAAACTGCTATGGTGGCCTTAACATTGAATAAAAGATTCAATTTTCCACTTTACTTCTATCGGGAGATGGTCATGCAGATCAATCCAGCTGAAGGTCAAGGTTTCTTGATGTATCCTCGTTTTATTCAAATGATACTCAATCACCTTATTCCTGATCTTCCACAACATCCAATAAGATTAACGTTGACTCCGATGTCAAAACGTATCTTTACCGACTGTACGAAGGTGAAACAGCAGAATGTTGCATTGATTCTAGTCAATAATCCTTTGTTTGGGCACTTAATCAATCCTGATTATGTTGCACCACTGAATGACAACTGGTTTCATCCTGATGAAATTGCTCAAGCTCAAGGCTTCAATGTTCAACAACAACAACAGCAACAACCACAACAACAACAGCAACAACCACAACAACCCGCACAACAACAAGTTCAACAACAACAGATACCAGTTCCTCAAGTACAAGTTCCCGTACAACCACAAATTCCTATTCCTGAACTTGTTCCTATTCTACAAGCTGAAGTTGAAATACCTATTCAGGAACCAGTTCACGAAGAGGTCGTTCATGATCCTAATCAAGATCTAGGAATGAACATGGATGATTTCGTTGATGATGCTGTGAACTCACCAATTCCAGAAGCTGAAGGGAATGTGGTGACCGATGATGATTCTAGTTCCAGCTCAAGTGATACGACATTATCGATGAATGAAAGCACTGATTCTGATGACTCTAGGGATTTTTCCTCAGGTCATTATGAACGGTTGGCTACAATTCCACTGGCTAATGCTGGCAAACGCATTAAATCTCAAGCCAGACGACCAAGAAGAAAGTCTGTTCGGGATCCTCTTTTCGGATCAGTACTTGGCAAAAGATCTTTGGTCGATGAGAGTACTGACACTGATAGTGACTTTAATCCAGATCCTACGCGTCAAAAGTTGATGTCTGCTTCGATCGCTGTTGCACAATCTTCTCAGGGAGTCGAGGATGCTAATTTTGTTGCTTCATTGATAATTACTCCTCCAAGATCTAAGGATCCATCTCTGGTGATTTCTCCTGTTCCTCCAGTCATTCCTACTACTTCAAGTCCTTCTATTCCATATTCGTCGGCTGGTCCGTCAAAGCCTTCTGATTCTGAAAGGATTACTTTTCTTGAATCTCAAGTGCTTTCTCTACAAACACAGGTAAACACTCTTGTGTCTACTGATTCACAACGGCAGCTGGTGATTCAGACTCAAGCTCAACAGATTACTGACATGCAAGCATTAGTTTCCAAACTCGTTCAGCGTCTTGACGCTCAGGGGGAGTTGAGGATACCTGATACTTGTCACACAGAGTCTATTCAAAGACGTGATGATGAAGACATTGATCCTGCTGGAAATATTGAGGGTGATCGTCAATACACTGACGCTAATCCTATATCTAGGGTTCAGGGGGAGTCGACATCACAATCACTTGAAGGAAACAAAGACAAAGATACTTCTGGTACTAATGAAGAAGAAATTCTGTTATTGGAGTTCTTTCAAGATTCAGAAGAAGAGGAAGCTGAAAAGATTGCTTGTCTTGATGACATTGATGATTTATTCAATGACATGGAAGATGATATGTTAGATAATGAGATAGAAGAAGGAGAAATAGTAGAGATTGAGATAGAGAAAGATAAAGATAGAGTTACTTATGAAGGATGTGACGGTCTTAAAGTGCCGTATAACTTCATCCAGGATGATGTTATTCCTGAATTCACTTATGAAGGAGTAACAGATTCTATGGACTCTGTTGAATACGTCACACTGCCTGATGATACAGCTGATTCAAAGATGGATACTGATGATGAAAATATTCAATCCAATAAAGATGCTGAAACTGAAACTACTCACACTGAGTCTCCGAAGGTTAATGAAGAACCTGTGATGTACAGAGATACAGGGATGACACGAGAACAGTGGAGAGAAGTTGTAAACAGTTGGATGAAGGTGCTACCCAAGTCTCCAGCACAACCTGCTCAGAAAGAGAAATATGTGAATAAAGAGCAGTGTGTAGGAAGGATCATAAGTTGGTTCTATGATGATGAATCAAAATTATTTGCAATCAAACGATCTGACAGTGTTCAATACTTAAAGTCGAGGATCAAATATTTCAATACCTTGCCTAGGTGTGAAATAAATGGTCTAGCTTCAAAGCCACTTATTAATAGATCGAAGAATGGTTTGGCTGATGTGATATCAAACCTGATTAAGAAAGAAGGTAGTTCAGGAAAGTATGATCGGCTGAAACCACAAAAGGGAAAGAGAGTGAAGAACACAGATCCAAAGACTGGGAAAGTAACCTGGAGATATAAGTATAAACCAGTGCGTGCTATTCACAAGATACCATTAAAGAAGATTCCTCAAGACTTTCTTGGGAATATGAAATGGTGGTATGTTGATGTTAATACTGGTGAAGCAAGGATTGAAGATAAAGAGAATAAGGTCATTGTGTGTTTCTATGACGCAATGAATCTTATTAATTTTTTAAAGAAAGATCAGAGGACGCTGCGAAAGAATGAGATAATGTACACTGATGTTTGGAGAGAACAAGGTCTACAGTACAAAAGAGTTTTGAAGATATGCAGAAGATATGGTGTGCATGCTGGTAGCAGACTACTGGATAACTGGAAGAGCTCAAGATAAAGACTAAAGACTGAAGATAAAGCTATTGTCAAGGGGGAGTCTGTTAGGACATAGATTGTTATGACAAAAGCTTGTAATAGTTAGATTTTATGTCTTTATGTTTTTGTTATGTAAATGTCAAATGTCTAAGTGTTTTACAAGTGAGCCTAGAGGCGAACTTGTTAAGTTCGCCTGGTCTATCAGAGGCGAACTTAATAAGTTCGCTTAGGTCAAGCTGAGGCGAACTTGTTAAGTTCGCTTAAGCTATTAGAGGCAAACTTAATAAGTTCGCTTATATCAGGTCAGTTAGTTATGTATATGTATGGTTTACAGAGTCAGTCATACATACATAGAGATCCTACCAGAACGAATCAGAGAGATCATATTGAGTCTGTAAACATCTTTGTGATTGGAATACAAATTGAGAAGTTTATTTACTTGATTATTTGCTTTGTCTTTTATGCGTATAAACGTTAACTCGTTGGATTCCGCACTCCGAGTAAACGTCACATCTTATCACGAGATTGATCCGTAGACGCGCCATGGGGACCTACAAATACATGTATTTATACTAAGCCTAAACATTACTAAGCCCACATATACATGTTCTCGGCCCAAGACCCAACTCGTGAACCTATGGTTCACGGTTATAAAACCAAATACATTTATATTCAGTAACACCAACACTTCTATTTATTTGATACGCATCAGCCTCACATATATAGACTCAACAGTTGGATTTTCCCCCTTGACATTATGACAGTCAGTGAATATTCTCTTGGTCATTGGAGTAAGAGTTAACCTTTGCCCCACTGGTGGAAGATCAGGTATCAAATGATTAATAATCACTTGTAGAAACCTCGGATACATGATGAAACCTTGCCCTTCCAGTGGTGTAATTTGAGCAACAATCTCCTTGTAGATATAGAGAGCAAAGTTATACCCTCTATTCAGTGTAAGAGCAACCATGGAAACCTGAAGTGAAGACTTCAAACCATCTGTACCAGCCCTCCTAGGAGACAAACACTGTATGATAATGTGCTTGAAATACCTCCATTGTCCAACAAGCCCACCTTTCCTTGCTTGTGAATCATTGGCTTTTCCTCTGTAGCCCATTCGATGGAAACACCCCATGATGAGGGTGTTAGGAAGCATAATTGGATCAGTATCAGCACCTCCAAGAGATAAAGCTTCCCGAATAGTTTGCACCGATATAGCTAGAGGTTGATTATTCACTGTTGCCCGGATCACATTAGGCTCTACTGTGCAGTCATGCTCTGTCGTATCCCAGAACTGTTGTATATATTGTAGACTGCTTACAGGATTAGCAGATAGAGCAACACACAGTCTTAAACGATTTAGAAATGTTATAATCTCGCTGTAATTCACTGCTCCCCAGCTTTAGCTTCCATCTTCTTCTTGTAATCAAGGCAGAACTTGATCACCTTGTCGTATTTAGAAGCAAGGAAATTTGTCCACTCATCCATGTACATGCAATACCTGTCTGCTAGCGCCTCCAGATCTTTCACAGAATAGTTTATGAAGCAGACTTCAACAAACACTCTGATTAGTTCCCTTAGCACTAAGCTTCCACTCTCGGACCACACCTTTCCAATCACCACTGCCTCGCCCGATTTAGGATCTACGTACCAGTACCATATGTTACCGAGGACATCCTGAGATAACTTGCTCAGGGGAATCTTGGTTTCACACAGCACTGGCTTGTATACCAGTTTCTTTAAGCTTTTATTAGTCACAGGATGTCTAACGTTCTTGTCCCTGACTCGCTTGGGCACTTAAGGCTTAAACATTTTGAACTTCCCAGATCTTACCTCTCGCTGTAGAACCTGCCACAAACCCATCGCTACTGCGTGATTTGAGTGACCCAGCAGCTCTCGGTTTGCTAGGTTCACGAGGTCGTATATTGGCAAGGAGTTGAAAGCTTCGCTGGTTGTTTTCAAGTATTGAACCTCCCCAGCTCCCTTGATTGCAAACAACTTCTTATCCTCCTTGAACCTCACAGCTAAGATCATCCTTGTCGCTCCATGTTTGTCTATGATTGATGTCTTTTTCCAGACAGGAGTCGGATCCTTTGATGAACTTGCATGCATATGTTTGTCTTTCTGTGCCTCTAGATCCACAGGTGTAGGGTCGGCAGGGGAGGCTTCAGTCGACGCCTCAACAGTACTAGTAGGCTCAACTGAACCTGTGTCTTCAAAGAATGGAACTTCAAAAATCTCTCCATCTTCAAATTCATACTCTCCTTCCCCGTCGCCCTTGGGAACTTCGATTACAACATCATCATCCTCCTCATCCCAGTCGTCACCAGAGTCGATCTCTCCCTCTTCTAGATTGCATAGAGCTTCGATCTGTGCTTCTTTGGAATAGTCTGGCTCTAAGAATAGGATCACATTATCCGACACATCGTTGGATAGATCTTTCAAAACGTCAGCCACCGACTTTCCTTTATTACTACCTGAAGCATCACCTCCACCTTCACTCTGAGTGGACTCCCCCTCAGCCATAGGCACGACAGAAATGGGAATAATCGCCAAAGCCGACGATTGTTTCTCACTTCCACTCGGTCCGGTTTCAGGATCCTTGTCCTGATCATCACCCTTAGTTAGATCAACTAAGTGACAAGCCTCTTCACTGTTAGGCTTAGGTGGTTGCTTCTCCAATAATTCCTTCAATCTCTCCCCCTGAGCAGCAAGCGTCTTGGCCATATCACATACTAGTTTCACCATAGTGTCATGCTCTAAACGCTGCTTGTCATCAGCCGCCCGTTGTTTCTTTAGTGCGGCTACCTCATCAATCAGAGAGTTAATCTGTCCCTGTTATTTTTCAGATTCTTCTCTCGATTTTCGTAGCGTTTCAAAAGACCAGCGACCTGAGTTTCTAGGGTAGTGATCCAGGTATCACGAGGATCAGGTCCCCTGGAAGACGATGCTTTGGCTTGATTGGTCGGGAAGGAAAAGAATTCTCCAAAATCAAACCCTTGATTGAAGTCAAAGTCATGATAAGGCTCACTGATGTTGTGGAGGGTGGTTGTAGATATTGAGGTAGGGATGGAGGTTGTTTGAATAGTGGTAGGGGTGATGGTGACAGACTCAGTTAGAATAGGAGTTGTCACCGCCACTTGAACAGATTACACAGGGAGGGACACTATCACAGGAACCTCCTCTGTGATAGCAGTGGAAGCCACATCAGGTGTTACACGTGGCCTCCTCCGCTGTCACCTATAAAGCTGTTGTGAAGGTGAGGTAGAAGTGGAATCAGTACTCGTAGCCGTTACACGTGCTTGCCTCTGAGCACTGACTTCTACCTCACGAAAGATAGCTTGGTGCGGCCTATCCCCCCGTTGCGTGTTTATACTTTCTCTTCCGCGTCTCTCTATAGCAACGTCCGACTCAGAATCGGGCTCGTATTCACTGCTAGTCGCTTATCTCTTTCTCTTGGAAGATGAATCGGGAAGGGTCACCTTCGTCAATCTTCTTGGTTGTGACTGGGATGGTGCATCATCAGAATCAGAGGAATCTGACTCGGTCGTTTCTGAGTTGGAATCTTCAGCACCTCCAACTCCCTGTTTTTCGTCTCTTTCATCGCCAGACATATCATCTTCAGATTCAACTTCCTCGTCTTCCTGTTGTTTATCACTGTGTTCACTGAGTTCAGGCTCAGACTCTGCACTATACCATCTGAAGTCAGCAGGGGCCACATATGCTTCATTAATTAGGTGGCCAAAGAGAGGAGTGTGCCCAGGGGTAGGTTCTACACTGCCTAGCTTTAGAAATTGTACAAACACTCTCTTGTCCACCAGTTTGACTTGTAGTCTCTCTCCAATCTGAGGTAGATTGGGTACAGCATCATTAATCAATAGCTGCACGAACCGAGGGTATAATAGAAATCTAAATTTATCAGCAGCATTGATCTGATCGGTAATAGACTTGTAGATATACTTTGAAAAGTTATAACCCTTGTTAAGAGAGAGGCCAACCATTGCAGCTGCCAAGTCATGCCCGATGGCATCTTTCCCCGCCCTTCTAGCAGACAGGCACATGATCATGACGTGCGTGAAGTAACGCCACTGATCAAGTACCCACGTCTTCTTATACGAGGAGTAGTCCATTGTACCAACATACCCCATCCTTTGTCTCCAGCTTCCATCAACGAAGTAGTCAGGGTAAGTCATCGAATCAGTTGATAAGTCCCTAAACTGTAGTACTCGTCTGATGGTGTCTTCAGAAATAGCAATATCATGACCTGCTACAGTAGCCCTAATGACATTTGGGGTTACTGTACAGTCGTGATCAGCAGTTTCCCAGAATTGCTCCAGATATGGTCTTGAGACAATAGGATCAACAAAGATGGCATAGCTGATCTTCGAGCGGTTCAGGAAATCGACTATCTCATGATATTGAAGTGCAGCACCCTTCCACTCGGGTTGTGTTAGAGCTAGCAGATTGAATTCGCTTGTACAAGCACAAGCCATCACTACACAAACAAACAGTAAACATAATAAGAACAAGAAGACTCATTGGAATTGAATAAACCTGACTGAGTATAGCAATTACACAATGAACTGAATTCCACACTTAGAAATTTTTTAGAAATGCCCTTCCTGCGAACTTAGCAAGTACTGACACTTAGAACCATTTCAAAATCCAAAATTCAGTCGAAGTGAGTCTTTGTCGTGGATTAAGGTCACCACAAGGTCGAAATGTTTGATTATGACCTATGTAACCAACACCAATAGCAATGACATGCTACAACCGGTCAGTCATGACCTAACTTTGGTTCGACGTAAACCCATGAGAACCAAGTGGTCAAAAACCAAAATCAAGGATTGTTAAGGACGAATTATAGATGATAGAGCTTCGATTAATGATTTTACACCAGTTTTAGGTCTTAAGTTTGGTCAAGAATCACCAAAATCTAGTTCTTCAAGATCACAAATTGGTCAAAAAATCAAGATTTAATGGATGAAATGCTCCAAGATTCTCACCAAATGTAAGTTAGATGATGATGAAACTAAGATCGGGATGAAAAACCGTTTAGGAACACATGAAACTTTGAGTGATAAAGGATCAGAGGTATACAACAGTGACAAAGTTTTGAATGAGATAAAACTCAAGAAAAAACTCTAAGTGTTGTATATATACGCACACAATATTAGTCGTGCATACTTGTTAAGTGCTCAGGACTTAACTCATGTGTACTTACTAAGTAAGCATGACTTAAGTCTTGCGTACTTGTTAAGTATGCAGGGTTTAACCCTTGCGCACTTAATAAGTACGCAGAGACTCATGTGTACCCAGATTTTTCAACTCAAATTATGAAGAAGTCAAGTCAAATAACGAACAGGATAACAATATTCAATCAAGAGAATTCATAGTCAATTCACGAAGGTTAAACACAAATATTTTTGGTTTTTCTGATTGGAAATGAACTATACACCAACTTAAAATCTTTTTGATCTTTTTAGAGTAACGAAATACACATATTCACACACACTTTTTGTTCAAAGACACGAGCAGAGGATCATATCAGGCTAAACTATAGCAAAAACGATACAAGATAAACATCAAAGAATATGGGATCAAGTCATGGATTACTATTTATTCATACGTAATAAGCACATAAACAAGTAATTCAAGTTGGCAATATTATAAGATTTGAAACCATAAGCATCTTTGTTTCACGTTCTTGTGTGTTAAGGTTTTAATTTTAAGATATACAACGTGTACCCCACTGTTATGCTACAGGAATGTAAATTGCATTATCACAAGGCATCTAAGATTTTCCCAATGATTTTCTAAATTTCCAGAATGAGGCTACATCAATTAGCACAGGAAAAATCAAACAGGATCCATAAGGATTATCAGGAATCATAAGATTTAGAATTGAGTGATTCATTTATCTTGGTTTCATGTGATCTTCAGTGAATATCGGTATGATGATTCAGGATAATGAATATGGTGTTTGAGTATTTAGGTAATGGAATCCAACTTTTATCTAGATTTGAATTCAATGAATCAGGAGTGATTCAAGGGTGGATACACGCTCAATGGTTGACATAAAGACATGTCTTGATTCAATCTCTCATTTCATACTTGTGAGTATGGGCAATGAGATGAACCGCATTAATTGTGCTAACGACCTATCCTGAAACTGGTCTCAGAAGAAAATAATTGCCAAAATCTAACATCCTGTATCCGATAGTGATCTTTTACATTCTTTTATGCACACACACTGGCAAACAATGGTTCAAATCACAGTTGTAGTATTGATTTAATTTCCACATTACTAATGATTCAAAGATGCTTACAGCCTACTGACAATTCAAATTACTTGTAAATAAGCAGATTAAGAACATGCAAAGAAGTAGTCGACGTTTAGATCAAGTAAGCATGACGCAATCATTTTCCATATGTGCAGTGTAGGACGTTTAGATCATTTCTGATGTACTATCATTTCCTCTTTTCTCAAGAGAACTTTGAAATTTTCTGGTTTTCAATTTTGTTTGGATTTTTGTAAAATATTTGAAAATTAAAAGAACTATACAGAAAACTTAAAAGAAATAAAATTTAACTCTCATTAATTGAATTGATTTAAGAAAAACAAGTTATCACTCTGGATTGAATATTCCTATCAAGTTGACATGATGTTCAAAGCTCGATCAAACGCCTTAGTGAAAAGGTCAGCAAAGTTTTCATCCGTGTGAACCTTTACAAGTTAAATGAGATGCTTTTCAGCACAATCACGGATGAAATGGTGGCAAATTTCAATATGTTTAGTTTTGGAATGTTTCACCGGGTTGTTTGTGATGGACATGGTAGCATTGTTGTCAATGAACAGAGGAGTTCGAGTGAAGTTTAAGCCGTGGTATCTCAATTGCTGCTGAATCCATAATATCTGAGAAAAACAGCTCGTTGCAGCAATGTATTCTGCTTCAAATGTTGAGACAAAAATCGTTGACTGCTTTTTTCACTGCCAGGAAACCAGTCTGTCTCCCAAGAATTGACATCCACCTGAAGTTGACTTTCTATCAAGGTTACAACCACCAAAGTCTGAATCAGTATAGGCTTTGAGGTCAAATGGTTGCTGCTTTGAGTACCAAATACCCAAACGTGGTTTCCCCTTCAAGTATCTAAATATCCTCTTGACAGCTATCACATGAGACTCCTTCGGTTGTGACTGAAACCTTGAGCACAAACATACAGCAAACATTATGTCAGGCCTTGAAGCTGTGAGATACATAAGAGATCTGATCATCCCACGGTACAATTTGCAATCCACATCCTTTCCATCTTTGTCTGGATGCAGACCATTATTGACAGGGATAGGTGTGCCATAAGTACTTCTATCATTCATCTTGTATTTTGACAAGTTGTCCTACACATACTTAGTTTGATGTAGATAGATGCCATCCTCTCTTTGACTGACTTGCAGACCCAGGAAGAACGACAATTCATGCATGTTACTCATCTCAAACTTGGACTTCATCACCTGTTCGAATTCCCTACACATCTCTTCATTTGTAGACCCAAAGATAATGTCGTCGACATACACTTGTACAAGAAGAATATCACCTCTTGCTTTCCGAATGAAGATGGTCGAGTCAATCTGTCCACGGTCGAAACCATTTGACAGTAGATGTTTTGATAACATCTCATACCATGCCCGAGGTGCTTGATGAAGACCATATAGTGCTTTGTCGAGCTTATACACTTTATTGATATTATGTGGATCTTCAAAGCCGGGAGGTTGAGTGACATAGACCTCTTCATCAACTTTTCCATACAGGAAAGCACTCTTCACATCACGTTGATAGACCTTGAAGCCGACATAGGAGGCATAAGCCAGAAACAGTAGAATTGCCTCAAGTCTAGCAACTGGGGCATATACTTCAGTGTAATCCAGGCCCTCTTGTTGATAAAATCCTTGAACAACCAACCTTTCTTTATTCTTCACTATGACATGACGATCATCCGTCTTACACTTGAACACCCATATAGTTCCAATTAGTTGTACGCCTCTTGGCAAGTCAACCAAATCCCACACATGCAACTTTTGGAATTGAGACAATTCATCTTGCATTGCCTCAATCCAGCAGTTGTCAGCGAGAGCCTCCTTCACATTCTTTGGCTATAACTGGGACACAAATGTAGCATGCAAACATGCTTCCATGACACCAGTGTCAAGTATCTCAGAGTACAAAATAGTGTTCTCAGTAATGGTTCTATGACGAGTCTGAACACCAGCATGAAGATCACCAATAATGTTGTCAATTGGATGATTCTTATGCGCTCTCATCTCTGGTATATCCGGTTCCTGAATTTCTTATTCGAGGTTCGTGCTCAACTCCCCCATATCCTGTGTTCCAGAAGAAGAAGATTCAATGATAATTGGATCAGCTGGAGCTTCATTTCCTACACGAGTGTTAGGATTAGCTTGAGCGTCATTTCCATCAACATGAATAACTTCTATGTTATCATTTTCATGAGTTCCAGATGCAGATGCAGCATTGGAATCGGGAGTTACAATCGGTACAGTTGCACGGGTTGAGAAACTGGAGTCATCACTGCCTCCAAATAATTCTTACACATTTGCGGCATCATCGGCAGATAAATCAGGAAGGTTGAAAGACTTGAATAGCGCATCATAATCAAAACCCCAAGTTGGACCAGTTGGTTTTGGTGGAGTGCTGTGTTTACTGCAATCCACTTCGAACCATTCCTCGACATTACGAGTTCTTATATTGTACACTCTCTTGCAAGGTGAATTGGCAACATATCCTAAGAATATGCCTTCCACTGCTTTTGCATGAAACTTAGACCTGCGGTCTTTGTATTGTAGCAATAAGGAACAGGGACTACCAAAAGGAACTAGGTAGTCAAGATTGGGAGGTCCATTGTTGATCAACTCATAGCAAGTCTTGTTGTGCCTCTTCACAACCATAACTCTGTTCAAAACGTGACAAGCTGTATTTACTGCTTCAGCCCAGAAAGTGACAGGAAGCTTTGCATCTGACAGCATTGTCCTTGCAGTCTCAATCAAGGTTCTGTTCTTCCGTTCTGCAACGCCATTCTGCTTAGGTGTGTACGGGGTACTAAATTCGTGACGGATCCCCTTCTTGACACAGAAAAGTTCCATCAAATTATTCTTGAATTCAGTTCTGTTATCACTCCTTATTCTTCTAACCTTCAACTTGCAAAAAAAAAAAAAAAAAAAAAAAAAAAAAAAAAAAAAAAAAAAAAAAATTCTCTTTATTGCTTTTTGTTTGTTTCAGGAAAATCGGATCTGACCTTGTGAGAAATGATAGAGTCTGATCACACTTCTTGAACATGGAATGGACCACAAGCGATGGTGCTTACTGAGGTATAGCCGGTAGGCCCGACATATGGTTATAACTCTCTAGTAGTGTGAAAACCTAATTCTCTACCGTACACGTGTGTTTGAACCCATTCTTGAAACATCTAACCCATTTTAAGCTAAGAAAACTGATTCAATCAGATACAGGCTTACGTGTTGGATTCTGATTCATGCACCAGGTGACCGTCAAAGTAACGAAAATTACCGCCGATGACCCCGTCTGTTTTGCTTACGCAAAGATCTCGGGAGTTCATCTTTTTCCCATCCACTTGGATGATTTGACCCCGTCTGTTTTGCTTACGCAAAGACCTCGGGTGTTCAACTTTTTCCTATCCGCTTGGATAATTTTACGACTTCTTCTGTTTTGCTTACGCAAAGATCTAGAATGTTCGTACCTTTTTTAATATCCACTTGGATATTTTTCATTTTACACCCATCTTACATCCTGTTGGATTTTATTTTACTTTTGGCGGTGAATTCAACTTACCAAGATGGTACCCTGGTTAACCTGCAAGAAATGATAAGATGAATGTGGGTATGTCTTGAGGATTGATAGGCTTTCAAAACCATTTTATTTCAATATGTGGGGTACACCGTGTTTCGTGCATTAAATGGTACCTTTTAATCACATGAAATTTTTGTATAAACAAATGCTCGGGTTTATCTTGCACACATATCGGCTATCTTCAGGGATTCACAGTAGCTGAGTGCAAAAATGAAGTGTTTCAAGAGTTTGACCAGACATGATCTCACGTTGGATCTTTTCCAAGGATAAGTGTTTATATCTTATTTTGGTTATTAAAAATATCTTTATCTTCCTTATTAACTTGTTTAAATTGTACATAGTTTTTGAGTTTATGTCTTTTGCCTTTGACCCAGTTTGACCTACCTATCGAAACTATGATCATACTTGAAAGGTTTGCCCCTAAAACATTTGCTCGAAACTTCCAAGTCCCTCGAAACTACCCTGTCCACTCGAAACTTCCTCGCTCACTCGAAACTAGTAGTTTCGAGAGGGCCATTTCAGTCTTTTCACAAACTCAAATTAAATGTCTTCATAATCCATATTCATGCGGCGTGTCTTCATCACTCACCCGAAACTCTCTCACACCTTTGCTTTCACACACAAATTCTCTCAAACCCTCGGTCTAAGCTTGCGATTTCAGTGTTTCTCATCTGAATCCCTCGTCGTCTTCTTCATCAGATTTAGGTTGATTCATCGGTAAGAAGGAGTTTCGACACTCTCAGGCCTTTATTAACCTTTTTCTTTGTTTTATTTTGCATTTGTTTCTTATTTCTAAGTTTGAGTCTGCATATAAGTTTCGTTTGTTTTCTGTGCTTTTTGAGTCTGTTGATATTTTCAAGGGTTTGCCATCGAAACTAGGTAGTTTCAAGTAAAAGAGGGATTTTAAGAATTTGAAAGGTTTTTAGGTTTTGATCTGTCTTCACTCGAAACTCTGTAGTTTCGATAACCCCTGATGCTCGAAACTCTGTAGTTTCGATACCCTTGGTGCTCGAAACTAGTACTTTCGATATGGTTTCTTCACTCGAAACTTAGTTTCGATAGTCCCTTTTTCTGATATTTTCTAAGTGTTGGAAATAAGTAGTTTCGTTCGAAACTTATAGTTTCGATAGTGTCTTTCTCAGAATTTTTCTAAGTATTGAGACTTATGTAAGAAATTTCCTTTGTGATTTTCTTGTGCAGATATGGATCTTTTATTTGCCAAGAAGCACAATATCTGTGCTTACTTGAATGCCACTGACCCCAAGAATGCAGAGTTCACACCAGTTCTCAATTTCCTAGCCAATTCTAATATTAGCTTTGCCATAAACAACAATCTGCCAGTTTTCGAGACCACTATAAGACAGTTCTGGGCTACTGCTACAAGTGTCTCCGTTAACAATACAAGACACATTAGAGCCACTGTTCACAACCAAGAAGTGTTATTTTCTGAGGCTACTATCAGAGAGGTGCTACAATTTAATGATAACCCTGAAGCCCCAATTGAATTTCCAAGTTTTTACATTCGAGAATGTTTCAGAAGAATGGGTCACCCAAATAAATTCATAGGAGGGCAAGTCATCAAGAATGCTCTTCCTCCACTCTGGAGATACATCGTGCATATTTTTATTCATTGCATCTCTATTAGAAAAGGAGGATTTGACTCAGCAAATGCTTTGATAGCTTCGGCCATTCTTGGCTTAGTCAAGGGAAGGGAGTACAACTTCTCTGGTCTAGTGTTCGGACAACTGATTGAGAACCTAACTGGGAGAGTCAAAGACAAATTTCTTGCATATCCAAGGTTCTTACAGATAGTCATCAATCATCTCCACCCAGATCTTCAACAAGATGGTCCTCTCCTGATTCTTGATCATATGAATGCAAAGACTCTGAGCTACATGAAAAGCTCCAGTTCAAGAACAAACCGAGTCATTGCCAATGTTCCTTTATTTGGACACATTCTGGGAGAAGAAGAAGAAGCCATACCTGATGTTGATCCAGAACTACCTGTTGAATCTTCTTCATCATCAGCAGAAGAAGAAGAACCTCATAATGAGCAAGAAAACCAAGAGGCTGAAAATCAAAATGTTGAAGTAGAAATTCAGGAGAATGTACAACAGGAAATGGGACTAAATGAAGAAGATCTTATCTTTGAAGCTCCTATGATAGATCAAGTGTTGGAGAATTCTGAACCAATTATTCAGGAAGAACATGTTGAGGCAGAAGCTGATTCAGAAGACACCTTGGATGAAGGCATTTATGGCACCAAGTATGACGTCTCAGATTATGAAACTGAAACTGAAGATCACACTGAACCTCCAGCATCATCTTCTAAGAGACAAGCTGAGTCTGAATCTGACTATGAGCTAGAAGAACCACTGGCTAAGAAGATTAAGACTGGACTGGAGCCTTTAAGCACCTCCTCAGAGTCCTTAGATGACATTCCTGAAAACCTAACTCCTATTCATTCACCTATTCATGCTGCTACCACCCCTCAACCAACTCCACAACCATCTCCACAACAATCACCCATCCATACTTCTCCCACATCACCATCTCATAATTCAACCTCCCCTGTTCCCAGAGTTAAAACATTAAGTCTTGAACTAAAAAGGATGCAGGATCAGCTTCAAAAGAAAGATGAAGAGATTGAAGGTCTGAAATCTAACCTGCATGATGTCCAGGAAGAAGTAAAAGACTTAAAGCTGGAAGTTGGGGGTCTACATACACAGATTGACATTCAACAAACCCAACTTGAAGAACAACAGAATTTTATCTCAAAACAAAATGAAGACTTCAAGGTTTTAGCTGAAGCAGTGAAACAGCTTAAAGCTTCTATTGATAAGCCTGTGCAACAACAAGCAACCACTTCAATGGCTCTGGGGGAGATCACATCTGTGGTTGAACCTTTGTCTCCTGCCATCATCACTGATCCAGAGTCTACAATGACCATCTTTACCGGGCATGCTGAAAAGACAAAGGAGGCAGTTGAAGTTAAGGTTGAAGGACCAGAACTAGACCTTCCCTCAGCAAGTGAGAGAAGAGATGCTAGGAAGAAAGGAAAAGGGACGTCAACAGAAATAGAGACTGTTATACTAGATGAAGAAGACATCCCATCTGATGACGAGCTGAATGCCCTCTTGAATGAAATTGAAAACTTTGGGTATAACGATCTTTACCCAGAAATTCTGACTACAGAGGAAAAGGAGACTGAAAGAACAAGATACTTCACCGAAGAAGGAGAAGAAATTCAAACCTTGTCTGATGAAGAAAAAGATGAAGAAGAGGTTCTGGTTAATCTCATCAAGAAAGTCACTCCTGAACCAACCACTACAGCCTCTGAGTCTATTCCAGCACAAGATCCACCGTCTGTTGCACCTGAACCTCCAACTTCAAGAAAATCTTGGTTCAGAAAAATCATTCAGGAAGAGTCTCCTAAAACATATGAATGGATAGCTGAGCATCAGGAGCTAAAGAGGCCCCCAATTGGCTGGAAATATGATGCAGAAAGGAAGCTCTTTATCATTAGAAGATATAGAGGGGGAGTTCAGCACTTCAAAAATATGACTGACTTCCAGACACTTCCTTTCTATGACCTCAGGGATTTAGCCAAGCTTCCACTTCAAAACCCTGGGAAGGTTATGATGGCTTATGACTTCGAGAAGTTTCTGCACTCTCAAGTCAATAATGATTTCAAAGGGATGAAGCCAAGGAAAACTCAGAAGAAGATCTCAAAGACAAGGTTTCACCCTAAAACCAATAAGCCTTATGTGTTCTTGAGATACAAGCCTGCCCAATCCCACAAGACTATCACCATTCCAAAATCTGTACCTGTCCAGCTACAAACTTTCAGAAAGTGGTTCTATAACCCAGTCATTGGCAGTGCAGTGATCGAGTGTAAGGGCAAGGAAGACATCATCATCTTTGAGCCCATGGAGCTGCTGAAATTTCAACCTGAAGATCTGGAGGTGCTATTCCAGAATCACATTCAGGCATATAGTGATGAAGATGAAGCTGATGCCAAAGCCTATCAAAGGGTTGTGTCTCTACATGTAAAACCTTTCATCCCTAGGACAACTGAAGGACCAGCTGCTTGAAGAAGAGCTGAAGACAGTAATGCAACAGCTTAGGGGGAGATTGTAGAGTCATATATTTTGTATAAGCTGTTGTCATTTATTGTATGTTTAAACAATTTTAGACTAGTTTACTTTCTGTCATTTCATTATTGTAATTTTAGTTTTTCTGTAATTTACTGTTTGTTTTACCAAGTCTGGGCCATCGAAACTATAGTTTCGAGTGAGATTTGTTCACTCGAAACTAGTAGTTTCGATCGATAGTAGTTTCGACAGGCACTTTTTCCACTTGTAAATGTTCACTCGAAACTAGTAGTTTCGAGGAACATAGTTTCGATACCTGTGAAACTACTATAAATAGCCTAGTTAGAGAATTTCTAGGGTGTGAGTTGCGGCTGTAACCCTGAATTCTCTCTTTCAGATTTGTTCTTGAATCAATACAATTTGCATTCGTTTAATGCTTGTTCTTACACTTTCACATATTATTTGCATTGATTCTTAGTGTGTTTGGCTGTCTTCTTCACCAAGTCTGTCTCTAATCCTCTGTTACAACACCATACATACAGATTCCGCCTGCATGTGTGGGTAATCGATCACTTTCGTGATTTCCGACTGAAATCTGGACCTACAGATTCCAAGCTCAGGATCAGGTATTGAAGAATGTCAGCAATCTCGTCCTTTATACCTAAAAAATGCACCCAAAAAAAACGTGAGAAATCATCAGTTACAACTAGACAGTATGACTTACCTCCAATACTCCTGATACTTATGGGGCCAAACAAATCCATATGTAATAGCTCCAAAAGGGTATCGATGGAGTTTTGGAGCTTGGGCTTGTGAGACTTCCGTTGCTGTTTGCCCTTTTTACAAGGCATACAGTCATTTGCAACGGCAAATCTCAGCTTAGGAACACCGGTTACCAAACTGTTTCGGACAAGATGATTCATTTTACGATAAGAAATGTGTCCGAGTTTCCTACGCCACAAGATAGAGTCAAGCTATGTCGCTTTGGTAAGCAAACAAGTAGCAACTGATGAGGTGTTTGTTGCCACGCTCATATCAATCTTATAAGTGTCGTTTGTCCTTGGAGCTTGCATCAGAATCTAGTCTTCAGGAACTTCAAAGCCAGGTTTGAGAATCATGCATTCAGATTTGTCAAACATAACGGAGTACTCCTTGTCGCACATCTGAGAAACACTCTACAGGTTATGCGTTAGCTGCTCGCAGTAGTTGACGTTGTTGAAGCATACACAACCATTTGAAACTACGCTTTGACAAGTGATACTACTGCCTTTCTCTCCAGCAAAGGCCACATAGCCGCCTCTGAATGGTTTTACATCTTGAAGCAGGGCCATGTTACCTGTCATGTGCCGGGAGCATCCACTATCTACATACCAAATATTAGAGATAGTACCCTTCGAATGTCCCTGTACGAGTCACAAGAAATTAATTAGATTTGGAGACCCAAGCCATAGTGGTCTTGGGTCGTCCGTCTTTCTCAAAATAAACAACCTCAATTAATTTAAAGTCGTGACTGTCAAAAATGGATGAATCTTTAGAAGACTTGGGAGCAGAAGATTGAGAATTTTTAGATTTCTTGTTCCAGGACTTTTTCTTTTGTTTTACTGAAACAGTCGGCTTGCATTCAGAAGCACCAGATGAACTAGTAGAAGCTTCACCTGGTTGAATTCTAACTAGCTGTTCCAGCTTCCTCAATCTCTTGTTCCTTCTTCTCCTCTGTGGCTTAGAAAGCATAACCTCATGTTTCTCACCAGTAGGTGCACTACCAGAGGTAGAAGCACAAGGTTTAGTAGATAGCTTTTCCATTTTTGGAATATATGGTTTAGCCTCATATGTGATCTTTGGCTTTATCATAGGTTTTACTGGTGGTTTCACCACATTTTCTTTTGGACTCTTGGAATGCTTCACTTGTGGTGACTTAGAGATAACAGTCGGTTCTGAAACAATTGGTCGTTTCCCTTGGTTCTTAGCAGGGCAGTTCACAAAGATGTGACCGACCATACCACAGTGAAAGCAAGTTCTCTTTTATTTGTAAGTCCTCCTGTAAGGCTCATTAGATCTGGCATTAGATGACTCAGCATGATGAGCAGGAGAAGTTGCTTGGTGAACGGTAGTTTGACCCGATGATGATTGGTTCTTGGGAATATAATATTTTTCCAAATATTCTTGATAGCCAAGCCCAAAATGAGCTGAAAAGGCTTCGTTTTTAACTTGATTAATGTTTTTATATCCCCCATAAAGCATCACTTTTAATTTTTCATTTGATTCAACAATATCGGGTTCAGTCAAAATACAATTATCACTATCAGTGATAGTGTTTTTCTTAACTTTCTGTTCACTGAGCAACTCCTCAGAGACTACTCTTTCAGGGCAGGTGTTCTCAGACCCATCATCAGAAGCAGTAAGGAACTCTTCATCAGATGCCGAGTCAGCCTTACTTGAGGAATCATCCTTGTTAGAGGAATCATACTGACTCGAGGACTCATCAAGGCAAGACAAATCAATGTCAATTAAGCCGTTGAAAAATTTCCCGCTTACTGGTGGAGGAATGGCATTAGTACCCAACCCTAAGCCATTCACTTGTCTCACTACAGACTCGTAGTGTTCCACCACAAAACGAGAATTTTTCAACTTCTCAATATTACCTTTCAACTGCAAGATCTCATTTTGCAGCTTGTTGATCTCATTGTTCCTTTTCTCTAACCCCGTGTACGCAACATCCAAATGAAACTGTTGATCACTGATTTTAAGTGAATAATCACGTTTTTCTTTCTTCAACGTTTCAATTGAATCTTTGTATCGTTTTTCGTTTTCTTTGTAACTTAAAGTTGCAATACGAAGGGGTTCGACTTTATCTTGAAGCTTAGAATTTTCAACCTTTAAGCTTAGACATTTGGAACAAGAAATGACAACAAAAGAGTTAGAATCCACCTCATTAGATGAACGTGATACCTCTCCAATAACCATGAGGGCAACTGCAGTTGTAGACTCTTCTTGGTCAGCCACAGAAGCTTCCCGTTCCTCTGCTTCCATCATATCCATAATCTCAGCCATGAGACCAACTTGTGTTTGAGCAATAAGGGCATCCTCCAGATGAACACCCCAATCAAAGTTGTCGTCTTGTTGTGCTACCAAAGCATTGGACGTTCCACCTTGACTTTGATTGCAGTTGTTAGAGTTGGTGTACCCTTGATTGTTTCCTTGGCTAGGTCTGGTGAACCCCGAGGCCGGTGCTTTGTCCTTTTGACATTCTCTTGCAAAATGCCCAAAGTTATTGCATTTGTAGCACTTGGCCTTGGATTTATCAAATCCCACCTTGGCATTTGAATGTCCACCAATAAACTTCCTGCCAGTTCTATTCAGGAAGCGCTTTACCCTTCTCAATATCATGGCCATATTCCATTGAATATCCATGTCCTCCATATCATCCAGATCCACCTGATTGAAGTCTTCTTCTATGGTTTCAGGATCCGTGAGCTTACCGCCAATGAAGTTCTCATAGGCAAGATTGCATGATGAAAATAAAGCCACGTGATCTTCAGCTATCTTGGCTATTGCTGACTGGTTAGCTAAAGATGTGGGAGAACGATTTCTTGAGGAATTCTAGTGATGAGATCCAGAACCAGAACCAGATCCAGATGCTGCATAGCAAGCACGACCACCACAGACATTTGAGTTATCCTCCTCATGAGAGTTCCCTGAGAAAAGGGCAATTCCAGAACCCGATGACTTGGTTGTGGAAGACGTCCCGAAATACATAGAAGGGTCTTGTATTTGAGGTCTCCCTGAGCTCTCTTTTCGTTTTAGGTTCATATCATGTGCTTGAACCTTTCCGATTGCTTCATCAATAGTCATCTCATAAAACTTTGAGTTCTCTCTAATCAGAGTGGTGTACATCTCAAATTTTGGTGGTAGGGCATCCAGAAATTTCTCAACTAACTCTTCATTTGGATAGATCAGGTCATAAGCTTTCCGCTAAGTTTGCAGATGATAGAATCTAGAGATAAGCTCATCTATAGTATCATTCTCCATATATCTGAAGCACTCATACTGCTTCCTAAGAAGATCCCTCTTACTCTTCTTGATGTCGTTGTTTCCCTCGAATCTCTTCTGCAAAGCCTTTCAGAGATCCTTGGAGTTATCGTATCCTCTGAAACTGTGAAATAACTCCCTGGTCAAGGCCATAGTGATAGATCTGTGTGCCTTCTTCTCTCTATCGTAAACTTTCTTTTCTTCTTCATCAAGTTTGGAGATAGGCTTGGGAACTTCCTCATCAAGATATGTATATGTGGGATGCTTATAACCCTCTAGAATGGGTATCCAAAGTGAAGAATCGGTGTATGAGATATAATGTTGTGCTTTCCGGTTCGAATAATCATTTACATTAAGCAGCTTTGGTGGTTTCTGTGGGGTTCCAATCTCATTGTCATAATTAAGAAGGTTACCGAGGTTCTGAAGATTTGCCATAGTGAAACACTTAGTCGAATTTCAGAAAAGTCAAAACAACTTGCGCACTTGAATCTAGCCTTGCGCACTTAAAGACCTGGTCTTGCATATTTAGAATTTGCTCTTGCGTACTTGACAAGTACGCAGGAGTAAATGACAAGTACGCAGCAAGGAGTTAAGCACACAACAAGAAATGGTCTTGCGTATTTGGTAAGTACGCAAGAAGACTGTCCTTTTGGCCAAAAAGGGTAAGTACGCAGGTCACTTTTTCACCAACCCTCACCAACTTTTTCCGATCACTGGAATCTCACTCGAGACAGAAAAAAATTTGAAGATATGACCAAACAAAATGAGCCAAAGGGTCAGAAACTCGTTTCTAACCAACCTTTGATGCTCAAAACACTCAAATACACAACAAAAGTCGCTTTTTGAGTGATTTTTGCTTCTAAAATAGTGCTCAAGAGCTACCCCTATTTTATCATAAAAATCAACAAAAACACCCACTTTTGCTTGCAAAATCTCTGTAGGATGTGTAGAAGATGCTCCTAACACACTCACAACACTCGAAATCAAGAGCTAAGCTCTGATACCACTTGTAGGTCCCCAGGTGTCTCGGATCGTTACGTGTGGGTGTGAGAC
This sequence comes from Smallanthus sonchifolius, assembly GCA_023525975.1. Lineage (NCBI taxonomy): Eukaryota > Viridiplantae > Streptophyta > Magnoliopsida > Asterales > Asteraceae > Smallanthus > Smallanthus sonchifolius. The sequence goes on from CM042021.1 coordinate 59,179,277, forward strand.
TAGTCGGACCGGGTGCGGAATGCCCGTGATTAGGTGGAGAATCAAGTAACACAAAGTAAACCGACAACGAAATCACTTTCAAACTCCGTCTATTATAAACTTGTAGGTTATGGAGAGAATACAACTGAGTGCAAAATGTCTGCGAACATAACTTCTGTTAACCTAGCCTACTTATACTAGACCTGATCTCTGCGCACTTAACAAGTGCGCAGGGAAAATTGTTCATGCGTACTTAACAAGTACGCAGAGTATTCTTGCGTACTTGCTTAGTACGCAGGAAGTAATTCCTGCGCACATGCTAAGTGCGCAAAACACTTAGAGAAAACAGATGACTAGTACATACATTAGTAATTACAACTCGATAACTAATACATACAGACTCTAACATACAAAGACTAATACATACAAGCCAAGTACAAAAGCTAAGACAATATCCAGAGTGTTTGTCACACAAACGTGCTTCAACAAATCTTTTTGGTTTTTATCTATACAAATTGAAATACATGTGCGGAAACACATCTTTTTGGTCAAACATCACGAGTAAGAAGATCAGATTAGTATATGATATATCAATCACACATCTTGGATATAAAATCCGTATAACAAAACAATTTGGTATCCTATGCCATTCTTTCAAACCCTGATCAATTAAGCTAATATCCTTTCAAGATTATCATATTTCATGTAATGATACGCGATAAACAATCAAAGAAAACAGGATCAGGCTATGACACATAAATTTAGATTGTCAATATTATAGGAATTGAAACTAAAACCATCTTCTTCCCACTTTCTTGTGAGTTAGTTTACCATTTAAGTATGAAATACAACGTGTACCCCATTAGTATGCCAAAGAAAAATAAACTGCAACTATCTCAAGATTTTACTAAAGATTATCCTACTTTCCAAAATGAGGAGATATCACTTAGCACATGAATAGCATAATCCAAATTGGGTTGTATACGAATCAATGAGATTCATATTCGAATAATTCAATGTATTGGCTTATATATGTGGAATCATAAGATTCGGGTACGTGGATCCAACTATTATCTGGATTATGAATTCAATGGAATCAATATAGATAGAGTATCAATATGATCCAAGGGCTAGTATATGTTTGACAGATGTGGCCAAGTACATATCTTGGTAAGACTTCAAATTACATGCTTTTCAGGACATGGGCAATGAAGCAAACCGAATGAATTGTGCTAAGGACATAACCCGAAAATGGTCTCATAGGACAATCCTTATTAAAATCTAATATTCTTTATCTGATAGTATAATTGCAACACACACACCTAGGCATAAAATGGGTTTAAATCACAGTTGTAACATATACAATTATGTTTGCACACTACTAATGGTTCAAAAATGCTTTTAGCCTATTGACAAGCTAAATTATATCCATACACAACACTATCATTTCCTATTTGTGCAATCTCTGAAGTTTAGATCAAAACATATATAATTCGGATCTATTGAATAAACATAAACTGCCAGCAGGTCAAACTAAGGTCATGTGTGAAAAATAATTTATTGGTATACTATCATTTCTTCTCAGACCTCAAATGATGTTGATTTTATCTTTTTTAGATTTGTTTTGAATTTTTATAAATAACAGATTTTTGACAGTAAAGCTAAAAGCATGAAAGTAATAAAGCAATAAAACTACGCTAAATGAAAGAAATAAAGTAAAATAAACACTTCCATGAATATAATTTTTGAAAATCTTTACCAAAAACTCAAAGCGAGTCTGATCAAATGCCTTGGTAAAGAGGTCAGCAAAGTTATCATCAGTATGCACTTTCACTAGCTCAATCAACTTTTTATCTACACAATCACTGATGAATAAAGAAGCCATCTTTCTTCTGGTTAACTTGCAACCCTAAGAAAAAGGACAACTCTCCCATAGCGGACATTTCGGACTTCGATTTCATGAATCCCTCAAACTCTTTGCATAACTCTTCATTTGTTGAACCAAATATAATATCGTCCACGTAAATATGAACCATCAGGTAATCTCCCCCTGCTTTCTTTATGAACAAGGTTGAGTCAATCTAGCCACAATCAAAACCATTGTCCAAAAGATGTTATGACAATGTTTCATACCAAGCTCTGGGCGCCTGATGAAATCCATATAATGCTTTGTCCAGCTTGAACACACGCGAAAGATATAATGGATCTTCAAAGACCGGTGGCTGACACACGTACACTTCTTTTTTCACCTTGCCATATAAGATAGCATTCTTCACGTCCAATTGATATACCTTAAACCCTTTAAATGACGCAAATGCCAGAAACAAACGAATTGCCTCCAACCATGCAACAGGTGCGTACACCTCGGTATAAGCAATTCCTTCTTGTTGATTGAACCCTTGGACGACCAACTCACTTTATTCCTCACCACGACACCTCTATCATCTTTCTTACATTTAAAGACCCATTTTGTGCTGATCGGATACACTCCCTTAGGAAGATCAACCAAATTCCAAACCTTCAATTTATCAAATTGAGATAGCTCCTCCTACATAGCCTCAATCCAATTGTTGTCTTGTAACGCCATTTCCACGTTCTTCTATTCAATCTGAGAAATAAAACAAGAATGTGAGCAAACATCAAGTACTCCAATATCCCGAATGTGAATAAACAAGTATTTTCAATTATAGAACGAGTTTTGACTCCATCCTGCAATTTCCCAATGATATTTGTCATCGGATGATCTTTTAATTCTTTGATGGAAGCAACCTCAGGAACAGGTAATACATCAACTAGATTATTTTCCACTTCATAAGGAACAACTTGAGGCACTGGAATCACTGGATCTAGATTAGAAGAAATCTCCCCCGGAACTTGTGTAGAAGTAGACGAATCATCACCAACAATCAAAGAATCAGTTAAAGAATCTTGGAATATTTAATCATCTTCGTGACTGCCAGTTTCATGAGTACCCGAACAAGATGCAATGTTCGGATCAGGGGATGATGATGGAACTGATAATGTAACCGCCGATCTTGGTGTAAAACCGCAATCTTGGTCACCATTGCATGACTCATAAAGCACAGCTGCCTCTTCAGCAAACAAATCAAGAGCAAAATTGAAAGACTTGAACAAACTGTCATAATCAAACGCCCACTCTGGACCAACTGCCTTCTGAGGAATATAACGATTAGAACAATCGATATGGAACCATTCTTCGACCTGTCTTGTTTCCTTGTTATACACTCTTTTTTTCAACGAATTGGTTACATATACAAGGAAAACTCCTTCAGTGGCCTTTTCGCTAAACTTTGTAGGAACATTCCTGGTCTTCAGAAGAGTACACTGATTCCCAAAAGGTAGAAGATAGTCCAAATTAGTCTTTCGGCTATTTAACAGCTCGTAACACGTCTTGTTGTGTCGCTTCACGGTCAGAACATGGTTAAGGACATGACAAGCAGTATTCACAGCTTCGGCCCAGAAAATAATCGGTCCCATCTTGATGTTCTTGAATTCAGAGCCACTGTCACTTCTAATACGCCTGACCTTCTACTTGCAAAGATTATCTAACCCTAGAATCAAGTATTGAACCGTTTCAGCCGTTTCATCTTTTGTTGCTAAGAACTTGACCCATGAGAATCTTGAGAAGTCATCAGTTACCACCAGACAATACGATTTTCCTCCAATACTTCGAATACTTATCGGCCTGAACAAATCCATGTGTAGTAGCTCCAAAGGGTAACAATAGAACTCTACTTCTTAGATTTATGGGACTTTCTGTGTTGCTTGCCTTTCTTGCAAGGTATACAATCATCCGTCACAGAAAACTTCATTTTGGGTATTTTAGTAACCAAATCATTCTTTACCAAGTAATTCATCTTTCTTAAATTGATGTGTGCAAGCTTCCGATGCCAAAGAATAGAATCAGATTCAGACTCCTTGGACAGTAAACATGTAGGAACTGAATCCGTTGTTGTAGCAACACTCATGTCTAAGACATATGTGTCATTCTTCCTTGGAGCCTTCATCAAAATCCATTCTTCAGGTATAATAAATCCCGGCTTCAAGATATAGCATTCAGAATTATTAAAATGGAATGAAAACTTTTTATCGCACACTTGGGACACAATGAGTAAATTGTTCTCGAGTTGCTCAACATAATTTACTTTCTCAAACTTCACTTTCTCGTTCTTCAGCATTCCTTGACCAGTTATGTAACCGCCTTTATCACCCGCAAAAGCGACATAACCTCCATCGATCTTTTTTGTAGGTCCTGAGCAGATCCAAAAACACAAATCTGCGGAGAAATCTTCAAACAGTCCGGATCGAGAGGCGGAATCTCTGGATCCGGTATCACTCTCGAATCAGAAATGGTAGAGACGGGTGCGGGAATCACATATACGAACAGAAACATATGAAAGTGAAAAAGAACAGCTAATTGAAAGCATAAAAACGTATGATTCTTTGATTGAAATGAAAATATAGGCTCGATCATACACTAACAATTAGTCTCACCCCAGGGTGAGCTCCCCCTGGGGTGGTGATTCCTTCTACAGACACACTCACTCCTAATGGGTATTCTACTATATATAGGAGGCCTCATGTGCCTTGTTTTCCAAGCCACCTGCCAAACAGGCCTGAAAAACAGGCATCGAAACTAGGTAGTTTCGATTGAACAAATGTTCAACCGAAACTACTAGTTTCGATTGAACAAAAGTTCAACCGAAACTACTAGTTTCGATACTGTAGTTTCTATTGACAGCATCAGTCTCATTTCTATACCCAACATTTTTTACATCTTCAAGCAAATGAATATTTCCAGTCATATGTCGGGAGCAACCACTGTCAACATACCAATTGTTGTTTACAGTCCTCCTTGGTTGACCCTACATAAACAAGAAAAATCAATTAGAAACAGGGACCCAAGCCATTGTGGTCTTGGGTCTACCATTAGCATCAAAATAAACTACTTCAAGCAATTCACAATCTCTATTATCATCCACCCTTGGTAATTGAGACGATGATTCAGAACCAGACGACTTTGATTTAGTAACATTCTTTTTCATATGAAAATTAGGTTGATTTTGAAAATCATGATTGTTTGAAAAAGAATTAGTTTGATCAATTTCTAAAAGTTTCTTTAACCGTCTGTTCCGTCTCCGTCTTTGAGGTCTTGAAAGCTTAACCTCTGATTGTGAAGTATTTTTGAATCCAACTTTTGGATTCTCAAAAGATTGTGGAAAACCCACATGCTTTCTAATACCAGATTACACAAATGATGGTTTAGTCAAAGCAACTTTCACATCCACATGATGTTTCAAATCTTTCTTAAACCAAGATGGTTTAACAAATGTTTGTCTAGGCATATTTTTCCTCCCAGATTGATGCACCACGTTATCAGATGTAGGTTGTACCACACCAGGCCTTTTTAGAATCTTCACTACTTGAGGTTTGGATTGACTAACAACTGGTTTAGAAATAGGCTTTGGTTTCTCTGAAATGATAGGATTCTTCTCCTTATTCTTGTAAGGACATTTAACCACAATATACCCCCCTTCATTACAGTGAAAACAAACACGCCTTTCTCTGTATTCTCTGAAATAAGGAACCCTTCGTGAATTTGAAGAACTTCCCGATGTATAACCTTTAGAAGATTGACACTCAACACTATCTTGCTTCTTTGGAACATAAACTTTCTTTGACGAGTCACTAACATAAACCTTTGGAATTTGAGACTGAGCAACCTTAGGTTTTTCTGAAATCACTTTTTGCTTGATAAAGTCAAGTGTTGATTTGTTCTCAACTTTAGAAACCTCTGTTTTGATGTCACAAACAGTTACAAAAACCTTCTTTTCAATCACTGGTTTTGATTGCACAACCTCATCAGGTTCAGTCAGTATACATCTATCTCTCGTTACTTGCTTGATCACATTTGGTTCTTCAATTTTAACCTCTTTAGGAACACCTTCAGTCTTGGTCTCATCAAACTCTTCATCCTCACTATCTGAATCATACACCATATCCTCCCTTGTGACAGGATTGACTTTAAGAACAGTCTTTGGATCAAAATCCTCATCCTTCACAACTTCAGGTACTTTAGTATAATTTCTGTTTAATGGTGGACGAACACAACCAACACCGCCAATTCTTTTATATTGATCAATGTTATCATTGTAGTAATTCAGCAAAAATGAATAATTTCCAAAACCTTCTAACTTTCTTTTCAACCTAAGTATCTCTGCTTCAGATGCAGCAATTTCCTTGTTTTTCTCAGCAAGATCAGTATTCCTTTTCTCAATCTCTGCATAAGACATATCAAGATGATACGCTTTCTCCTTTATCTTCAAGGTCAGAGAATTTATGTCTCTCTTCAAAGACTTAATCCTTTCAACAAATAACTTCTCATTATCCTTCAATGTTTGATTTACGGTGTGCATCGATTTCATATCACGGATCAAGTTTGTGTTATCATCCATAACTCTCATCATTTTATCCTTCACAGAAATACAGTTAGAACAAAATATATCACATATAACATATTTTACCTTTGTTGTATCAGACATATCAGCCATGAAGACTTTTACTATAGGAATTTCTTCTTTCATCTCAGGTACTCTTTTTGTCAGAAGAATCGGTGTATCATATAGGGAACATTCTTCCATCTTGAACCGGATCAAGATGTCGTTTACATACTTAGACTGATTCAAGAATTCAAAAACTCCATTGAAAATGAAATCCTTGCAAAAACCCAGTCTTTTGAAGTCAAATCACACACAAATAGTCACTAGTCAGTCTCGGTCATGAGCATAAGCTCTGATACCACATGTAGGTCCCTTCGGGGTCAATACGGATCTGTCTAGACACGTGACGTATCACACACACGGAGTGAAGAATCCAATCGTATGCATGTTTATGTATCGAAGACAACATCAGTAGCAATGAACACAAGATGTAAATAAACTTCTCTTCTATTGCTCCAAACTGAGTGTTTACAGAACTGATCACAATTTCCAATCGCATACAAACTAGAACATGTAAACACCTATTTATAGGAACTCAAACTGCTACAGGCGAAGTTAACAAGTTCGCCAGAACTTATCCTAGGCGAACTTGCTAAGTTCTCCAGAACTTATCCTAAGCGAACTTGCTAGGTTCGCCTATTGCAAAACTTAACTATTCAATTACAATATCAAACATAAGAAACATAAATACAATACAAAGACCTATTCTATTACAAAGCTCATTGTCACAAAACATGTCTCTACAGACTCCCCCTTGACAATAGCTTGCTTCTTGATATTCAGTGTCTTTGGTCTTCATGCTTTCTTCTGACTCTCTAGCACTTGTTGTAGAATCTTTATCATCAGAATTAACTTCTTCAGAAATATTATCTTCAGAAACACTTTCTTCAGTTTCATCATTCCGACTCTCAGTTTCACTTCAAAGACTCACAGCTCCAACCAGGTCTTCCAAATGAATTCCCCAATCATATTTATCATCCCCTTGAGCAACTAAGGCGGGTGATGTTGATAAATTTGCAGAATTTCCAGATCCCTATTGATGTTGATGTTGTCTACTTCCTTGATAATTGTTCTTCTTCTGAGGATCAAACTCTACTTTTGGCTTGTTACACTCTTTAGCAAAGTGACCGTACTCCTGAAAGATGTAGCAACGAACTTTAGATTTGTCAAATCCCATTTTTGTTCTGCTATTAGATCCAATGTACTTCCTTCCGGTCTTCTTCAGAAAATCTTTTGCCAGCCTCATTAACATAGTCATATTCCACTGAATACTCATCTCTTCTAAATCAATAGGATCAATCTGCTTATAATCTTCCTCAATGGCTTCTAGATCATGAATTTTCCCACTAATAAAATTTTCATAAGAAGCTAACGAAGAAAACATAGCCATATAATCTTCAGCTACCCTCTCACTCACATGATGAGAACTACTCGATTGAGATCTAGATGAATTTGAAGTAGTTGTAGAAAAACCAGATTGATACGAACACCCAGAAGAATTATCCATATTATAATCTTGACCATCCCTAGAAAATAAAGCAACTCCAAATCCAGATTTAGCAGCAGCTTTTGCAAAATACATGGAAGGCTCTTGAACATGCTCCATATTTGTTTCTTTCTTCTTTAAGTTCAAGTCATGAGATTGTATTTTCCTCATCACATCTTCTAATGACATTGTCTTGTACCTAGCATTCTCTTTGATAAGCACCGAGTACACATCAAATTTAGATGGTAACGCATCAAGAAATTTGTCATTGATCTCTTCAGGTTCATACACCACCTCAGCACTGACAAGTTCACTAAGTAAGTGATAGAATCTTGTAACCAATTCATCCAAAGTTTCATTTTGAATGTGCTTAAACACCAGAAACTGCTTCTTCAGTAATTCCTTTTGGCTTTTCTTCACATCCACACTTCCCTCACACCACAGGTCCTAGGATCGAAACTTGGCTCTGATACCAACTTGTAAGGCCCCAAACCCGGTAGGGCTCACTTGTTGGATTTACTCATTCACAAACAGTTCTTAAACTTGAATATCAAATAACACAGCGGAAAATTTCATTTCAAACATAACATAACATCGTTCAACACGCGGAAGCGTAACATTGTCTATTACATAAACATAACATAACCAACTCCAAAACGGGATGCCAGTCTTCATATCACCCGGGTAACTCATCAAGCCGCCCAGCATCACCGTCCATCATCATAACATGCCTTAACCTGAATGTGCATACTAAAAAGTCAGCTACGCTGGTGAGTTCTAGCTTTTCATAAAACATTAACTTCAAATATTTGCCAAAAACATAAATTCTAACTTCATTTAATAAATCGTACGTAATATAATGCAATAACAAAACATAACACATCATCACCCATAAGTCAATGAACATATCGAATCTGCGCCTTCTCCTAACCATCAATTCCAAACTTCCAGCACGATACCCCGAAGAGTAGTCATACCTAACTTCCAGCATGATACTCCGAAGAGTAGTCATACCTAACTTCCAGCACGATACTCCGAAGAGTAGTCATACCTAACTTCCAGCACGATACTCCGACGAGTAGTCATACCTAACTTCTAGCATGATTACCCCGTAAGGTAAATCGTACCTACTTCAAGGATCACGGTAATCCCCATGGTGACAGTCATCACCCCAGTTATACAACAGTTGGCCAGCCACAAAGGCCCCTAAAAGGTAAAGGCCCATAACATACTTCCCATACCCATAACCTTCATTCCCTAAGGAATAATGGCAGATTCGTTCGTTTGTGACTTTCGTAAACATTCACTTCTTTTACTTCAAAACTTCAGTTAAAACATTCGTACGTTTTATTAAAAATCATTCATTCGATCGTAAACACTTCGTAAAATTCTTTTGGCAAAATATTTCATAAACACCTATTTCATAACCTTTCCTTTCAAAACATCGTTTCATAAAATGTCACATACATCATTCATAAACATCGTTTTATAAAACAGTCACATCGTTACGTATGCACACCAGGCCAAAAACATTATTAAAACATTTAAAAGAGGGCTTCTAGAACTCACCTGAGATGAACACGGTCAAAGGTCTCTAAAAGATCTTCTAACCTGAACGTACGCAACCTAGTCTTAGCTTTACGTACAACTCATCACATTTCATCTCTAACCGCAAACTTTACCCAAACCGCAAACTTCATCAACCATGAACTTCATCAGCCATGAACTTCATCAGCCGTGAACTTCACAACCGTGAACTTCACCCGGCCGCAAACTTCATCAGCCGTGAACTTCATCAGCCGTGAACTTCATAACCGTGAACTTCACCCGGCCGTGAACTTCATCAGCCGTGAACTTCATCAGCCGTGAACTTCACAACCGTGAACTTTGCCCGGCCGTGAACCTCATCCAAACCGTAAACTTTATCATAAACGCATACTTTATCAAAACCGCAAACTTCATACAAAACACCTCAGTTTGCATGGACTTAGATCTGGATCGATGGATTCGTCAAGCTTGAAACTTTTTACGTTCAAAAGGTGTATTTTCCTCTCGTTATTCCAGATCTATAATCATTTTCTCTTTTGGTTAATAAAAACCCAACCTTTTTACAAAAAATACCCGGGAACCCGATTTTAAACAAAAACCGAGATTCGAAACGAGTCGTTACCTGAATCGAGCGTCTGATTCGGAGGTCTTGCTCCTAAGCTATGTGGTAACACGCTTCTTGAATCTCGGGTCGATCCGCCAACTTTCTCTCTCTATGGTTTCTCTCTCTAAAACTTGTAAATGAGAGAAAAGGTGGTGGTTTATGCTATTTATAGGGAGACTCCTCCCCCTTATGCGCCACCCTTAAGTTCGCTTGGCCTGTCCGGCCCAGCCCGTCATGCCGCGTTTATTTATTCTTTTCGTCACGTGTTTACCCGTTATAATAACTCGTCGTTTTATTTTCGGGATGTTACAAGTTCGCCAGTAACTGAAAACACTAAGTTCGCCTATATTAGTTGAAATCTCAGGAAGATGAACCTTCAACCAATACACGAACCAGAGCTTCTGAAAATCTCCATTTCTTGTAGATTTGAAGGAATTTGATCAAAATGAACCGTGGTACTGTGTAAATGATGAATTAGAACACTTTGAATGGATCAATTTCTTCAAATACACTCCCAATTTGATAAAATCAGCCCAAAAATCGATTCAAGAACTCAAAAACTCCATTGAAAATGAAATCCTTGCAAAAACTCAGTCTTTTGAAGTCAAATCACACATAAATAGTCACTAGTCAATCTCGATCACGAGCATAAGCTCTGATACCACATGTAGGTCCCTTCGGGGTCAATACGGATCTGTCTAGACACGTGACGTATCACACACACGGAGTGCGGAATCCAACCGTATGCATGTTTGTGTATCGAAGACAATTGTAGAAGCATGTTTTAGTAACTATAGATTAAATTCTATGTATCGGTGTACTAGGCTAGTACGCAGGAGGGTGTTCCTGCGTACTTAGCTTGTTCACCGGTTGGTCCTGCGTACTTAGTAAGTACGCAAGGCTTTTGCCCTGCATACTTAGCAAGTACGCAAGGCTTTTGCCCTGCATACTTAGCAAGTACGCATGACCAATGCCCTACGTACTTAGCCAAGTATGCAGGTAGTGTTCCTGCCCCTATAAATAGAAGACTTGTCTTCATTTATAGGTGAAACTTCTGGAACAAGGTTGAGAGGTGTCCGGGTCGGGACGAGCTCTCCCGACCCCTGGACCGTGAGCTTAGATGAGAGATGTGTGCTCCTTCGGTATGTAGTATGTAATACGGGATGACTTCTATGTTATGGATTACGTATCGTTTCATTATCTTTTGTCTTTGTTCGTGTTTCTCTGTCTCGTTTCTTGGTTCCCACACAAATCACAGAACAAGTCTGTGTTATCTCCGCTGCGCGACGAGGCTCCCGGGACCTACAAGAAGACAACAACAGTAGCAATGAACACGAGAGTTAAATAAACTTCTCTTCTATTGCTCCAAACTGGGTGTTTACAGAACTGATCACAATTTCCAATCGCATACAAACTAGAACATGTAAACATCTATTTATAGGAACTCAAACTTCTATAGGTGAACTTAACAAGTTCGCCAGAACTTATCCTAGGCGAATTTGCTAAGTTCGCCTATTGCAAAACTTAACAAAGTTCGCCTATTGCAAAACTTAACTATTCAATTACAATATCAAACATAAGAAACATAAAGACAATACAAAGACCTATTCTATTACAAAGCTCATTGTCACAAAACATGTCTCTACATAGTTTATAAATTTTCGAGACGTTACAGATTGCAACAATATGAACTAGGGTATTTAACACACGAAATACATTCATATTCACCACAATATGAGCACAATAATATGATTATTTATGGAGACTTCTGACCCGTTTGGACTTATCCGATCCGTTTCTTTACGAGATTTTTTGAAAGCAAAGTGAATATGGAAAAAGATTTACAAATGGATAATTAATTTATTATGTGATCTGCAGGTGCTGTAATTTTGTTGGGAGCAGGGGCAATGTTTGGGATGAGTTTTGGTCATGAAATTGTAAATCATTCATTTCAACTTTACATGTTAGACATCATGGTTGTCCAGGTCAAGTTCATGGAATGGTGGCAGATAAAGACTCAAGGACAATCTTAAATCTTAAACTCGGTCCTTGTGTGAAAACTTCAATCATGGATTGGGTTTTTCTCTCCAAAATAAGTTGAATGTAGTTTGCATTAAGATGGTGGGGTGGGTTGCTGGAGATGGTGGGTGGCGATGGTGGCGGCGGTGGAAAGAAATAGTGGGTGGCGATGGTGGTGGTGCCCGTGGAGTGGCCCACGGGAATGGGATGGAGGGTTGGGAAGAAGATGGAGGGTGGGGTGGGGTGGGGTGGGGTGGGTAGGTTAAGACCCATAAACTTTTTTATTTTTTTTTAATTATTTTGTCTTTTAGTTTAAGGGTAAATATGTCATTTTATCCCAACTTAACCAAAAAATTTAATGCCCATCCACCCCAGGGACCACTTGTGTTACGCGTTGACAACCTTGTGGACCATCGGTGTAATTTTTCAAAGTTAGAGACCATGCTTGGAATTTATGCAAACCACAAGTACCATCCGTGTAATTAGCTCTTCTTATATATTCTTTTAATTAGGTTTCTATGTTATTTAAAAAGATTTTCAATATTAACAAGTGTGTATATTGTTCTAAAAAGCATTTTTTTTAAATGACATGTTTTTGTTTTAACTTGGAATATAATCAATATTAACTCTTCTTTTAATTAGGTTTCTATGTTATTTAAAAAGATTTTCAATTTCAATATTAACAAGTTTGTATATTGTTCTAAAAAAAGCATTTTTTTTAAATGACATGTTTTTGTTTTAACTTGGAATATAATCAATATTAACTCTTCTTTTAATTAGGTTTCTATGTTATTTAAAAAGATTTTCAATATTAACAAGTTTGTATATTGTTCTAAAAAAGCATTTTTTTTTTAATGACATGTTTTTGTTTTAACTTGGAATATAATCAATTCTTGACAAGTTAAAAGAAAGAATATATATCTCATCAAGATTTCTAACGATGACGATGGTATACCACCAAAATTGTAATAGCTAACGAAAAATGATTTCATTCCCAACCCAATGTAACTTCATTTTAGGCCCTTTGATACTTCAATTTCCAATGCTCTATGTAATTAAGCCATAGTCTTTTTTATCTATAAACTAAAAGAATCTTGGGAATAAAACCAGAAGATAAATGGGTTACACAACAAGCATGTACAATTTTAGCTAAACTTTTCTTTTTAAGAATATATAAATATAAAAATTTAAAGAAGCCTTTAACCTCAGAATGAAGCAAACCAAAGCAAGAAAAATGTGAATAATATAATACACCCATAACAAGGTAATATGGTAGTGACAGAATAAAGGGTCATGAGTTCCAACTGTCTGACCTCCACATAAAAGAAATAGGAGCATCTTGGATTGATCCATCACACACAAAAGACACACTGCCCCATTGATTCTTAGCACATTCTCTTTCTATTTTTATTCTCATCCATTCACCTCACTTTTTATCCATCAAGAATTATATTCCATGTCATGTGGTGGTGACCAACAATTTTGAGTTTCTATTCCATGGGCCCAAAAGTAACAATTTCCATTTGATGGCTTTCAAATATCTAACAACTCCACCTTGTATGGAAACTTGAAGGTAACAGTCTTGGGTGTTTATAATAATAATTCAAGAAAATCATTTTCTTGAATTTGGACACATCATGTGACCCCTCAAGTTATCCATTACATGACCATGCGCAGATTTAATGGACAAAAACAAATAATACAGCAAATATGAACTTGGTTGACTTGATTGCTACTCAATAACTTAAAACCATCAACACTGCACTTCATTAATCATAACTTCAAGTGCATAATTTATTGAAAACAGTATTAAAATGAGAGAATGTGTAATTATTCACAATGGCTATAAGCTCAAACCTGGGACAAAAATTCACAAAATTGAGTTTGAAAAGAAACAGAAAACAGAGTTAACTCAAACCTGAAATGGTATAGGAGATGTCGAATTTACAGATTTTCTTGGAGCCCGTTTAAGATCAAGCGGTGTGGGTCAAGTTGATGGCCCGATTCAGCCTATCGAGTATGCCATTGGCTTTTCGTTTGGCCCGTGAAGTGCCATTTTGTGCAACTTGAGATAAAGTGCCATACTTGCTCTCTTCTTCCCTCATTTCCTTACATTTTGTTCGATCATAACAGCAAATGGTGTACAAAACAGCAATGCAATTCTCCTTATTTCAGGCACAATTTGTTTCTTTTATTAGAGAAAACAAACAAGAAACCGCCCCAAGATCTCCCATTTCCTCAACAGCTTTTTGGTTGCTGGAAAGCATGGCAAGAGTAGCCAATAACTCATCCACATGAACCCTGTTTTTAATTTTATTCAAAAGTGCTCTTACAGCGCCATCCCTCACAGCTCTAGCTTTATTTTCATGTTGAATACACAGATTAAAGATGGCAGAAGCAACGTCTTTCATTGCCAACGGATGTCCCTCTTCCAAAAGATCAATCAAAGGTTTCAAAGCACCAGATTTCCCAATTAGGGATTTATTGGAATCAAGAGCTGATAAAGTGAAAAGGGTTGCGGCTGCATTTGTTCTAGTTTCAATTGTCCCAAATTTTAATGCATCTAGTAACAGAGGGATACCCATTGGCGTTTCTGCAACGAGTTTCTTGTTATTATCATGAATTGATAAGTTCAAAAGGGTTGTGATTAGATCTTCCTGAAGATCAGGGTGGATTTCCGTTTGGGACTTGGTTTGACACAATGGGGTCAGCAATTGAGGTATAGATTCAAGGGATTCACCAAACAATGCACGAAAAGATGGCATTCTTTTCGTTAATGACCGCAAAGTTCTAGCAGCTTCCTTCTGCTCAGATTGTGTGGATGACATTTTCTTGAGAAGTGATAAGAACTGATCACGATCTGCTTCGGCTAACCCGTCTTGGTCCGAATACTGAATCGGGCCAGGAAATTGGACTCCACGGTTCTTGCACCATTGTGTTATCATATCTCTAACCAAGTGATTTGGGGTTAAAATTGTGTGTGAAAGAACTTGTTGGGTCTTTGGACATATCCTGTTCCCAGCTTTTAACCATTTCTGGATAAAAGGCCTATCATAAGTCTGCAGATTATTAGCAAAATGATCATTTTCAATAAAATTAAAGCTAAATTCATCATTTTCAACATGATCATTATCAAGCAAACAATAAACAGAGAAACAGGGGTAAATTCGTAAACCTGAACCTTATTCAACATGCAAATCTTAAATTTTTATTTTTTTTAACAGCTAAGGCCCGGGACACCCTTCCGCCCAAAGAACAGAAGCTTGGTGACACGGTCCCACACCTGGGAAAACCCTGGCTCAACCTAGAACATTTTGTCCTAAGCGAGACTCGAACCTATGACCTCCGATTTAGAAAGTCATGAGGTTACCACACAACCAGAAGTCTGGTAAATCTTAAATTTTCTAATCTAATTGGTTAAATTACGGAAAACTCATCAGGAAACCCTAATTGTTGTTTTTTTTTACCAGAATCTCAGCAAAGCCACCCTCCAACTTACAATTACAATTACAATACACCCATCATTTTCTTCAAAGTAACAAATCATGAATGAAACTCTATCGAATTCATTATAATTAAACAATATGTTTTCATCGTAAAATAGACGGTAATCAAGACATCTAAATCGTCAAAACTTTAACAAATCTGTTATAATAACAAACAATTGATAACAGAAATTGAACTACCTGACCAGTAGAGAGAATAACAGGTTCTCTCATCAGTTCTTTAGAAAGAGGGCAACGAAATTCCTGCGGACACGACGTCAAACTTTCATTACAATCTCGATTATTATGATTGAGTTTTGTGATAGAACACGATCGTTGTTTCCTTCCGTCTTTCAACTCCTTCAGAGCTTGCAGAGTCTGATTGATGACTCCATTTTCGTCATCAGATGACGAATCTTCAATAATCGCTTTAACAAGTCTCTGTAACTCCTTCTTCAACGCCACGGTCGGATCTCCTTCAAACACATCACTTTTCGCCATCAAATTACACAAACATTCGCCGTTCAAAAAAAAAATTACACAAACATTCGAACGTAATCACCGCCAAAGGATAATGATTGTGTTGAAGAAAAGTTAACACGCACTGTATGTGCGTCTTTTCACTTCGAAATTCAGAAGCACCGAAGAAGCGTAGAGAAAGAGAGAGAGATGTAGGAGTTGCAGGTTTATAGGGGTGGCTTGTGTAAGATTACGAAATTCAAATTTCGACCCTTGCAAATTACAAGTATTACAAACTGCTCCATTCTTTTAAAAATATCTTTCATTTAAAACATAACATTACTTCTTTTATCGTTGTATATAAGTTGTCTTATAACACGTAAAACTATAACGTGGCATCGTGTATTTATAATACGGTGGTGTGAATTTGTGATAGATAATATTTTATTCGGTTTAGAAAATTACTTGTGTGATTACAAACATGGAGAATTGATAATTTAAAAACTTCTAAATATTTTGAAAACTCGTTGAAAAAACAATCAGAACCATTTTTTTGTTTTTACTACCTTTTTTATTAGAATACAAAAAAAACTGAATTTATATATGTCAATTTACATGTATTCGTATATTAAAAAAAGAGTAAACTTCGTTTTTGGCCCATGTGGTTTGGCCTGTTTAACCCTTTTAGTCTAAAAAAGAATCTTTTTAACATATCAGCCTCTGAGATTGTATTTTTATAACCATTTCAGTCCATGACACTAACGCTGTTAACTTTTCTATTAAGTATAGGAGCATTTTAGTCATTTTATTTCTAAATAAATTAGTTAATTTTTTAAGTTCAATAAAAACTTTTTTTTGATTTTTTTCATAAAAAAATTTCTACTTTTTTTAAAACCGTTTTTTTTTTTACTTTTAAAAATTATTTTTTAGTTCTTTTTTTCCATAAAAACGTCTTTTTTGAATCTTTTAAAAAACATTTTTTGATAAAAAAAAATTTAAACTTTTTTTCATAAAAATCGATTTAAAAATATTTTTTTAGTTTTTTTTATAAATTTTTTTTAGATTTTTATAAAATATTTTTTTGACTATTTTAAAAACATTTTTTTTTACTTTTTTGAGTGAACTAGTTTTAAAAATAGTGAACTATTTAAAAAAATACGCTTTTAAAATAGTTAAAAAAATATTTTACGAATAAGCTAAAAAACGTTTTTTATAAAAAAAAGTGAAAAAATGTTCTCAAAAACGTTTTTTATGAAAAAAGGTTTTAAAAAAATATTTTTTAGAGAAGTAAAAAAACGTTTTTAAAAAGATTCAAAAATGTCTTTTTTAAAAAGTAAAAAATAAACGCTTTTAAAATAGTTAAAAAAACATTTTACGAAAAAAGTAAAAAACTTTTTCATAAAAAAACTAAAAAAATGTTTTTAAAAACGTTTTTTTATGAAAAAAGTTAAAAAGGTGTTTTTTTAGAAAAGTGAAAACGTTTTTAAAAAGATTCAAAAACGACTTTTTTACGTAAAAAAAACAAAAAAAATGATTTTAAAAAAAAAAAAACGTTTTTTAAAAAAGTAGAAAAAAAGTTTTATGAAAAATCCTAAAAAAGTTTTTATTGAACTGAAAAGATTAACTAGTTTACTTAAAAATAAAATAACTAAAATGCCCATATACTTAACAGAAAAGTTAACAGAGTTAATGTCATGGACTGAAATGGTTACAAAAATACAACCTCAGGCGCTGATATGTTAAAGATTCTTTTTTGGAATATAAGGGTTAAACAGGCCAAACCACATGGGTCAAAAACGAAGTTTAATCTAAAAAAAATCTACATGTGTAGTTTTATCACTTACACTTGTGTAAGTGTTTATCATATACATATGTGTATAAAATTTTTTAATAATAATTTTGAGAGAAAAGATGAGTTAATTGGAAAGATAAATCATTTTTTATGTTTTATTTTAATAATAAAGGTAATGAAAACAAAAAAAATGATTTTAATTGATTTTTTAACGAGTTCTGACGAGTTCTCAAGTATTTATGAGTTGTTAAGAGATTCTAACCCAACATATTATATATGATAATATTTTTTTTTCTTATATACAATGATAAAAGTATTAAAGTTATTTTAA